>CM028364.1:10704422-12023459 GCA_016624345.1 Platycodon grandiflorus
TTTCAAAGTTCTTGATATCTCAAGGCTTTGTGAGAGGTCAAATTGACACTACTCTCTTTATTATGAAACATAAAGGTCATTCTTTACTTGTTCAAAGATTTGAAAAGCTTATGCGAGTAAATTTAAAATGAGGCATGATGGGAGAACTCAATTTCTTCCTAGGACTTCAAATTCAACAGCTCAATCGGTATCTTCATCAATCAAGCCAAATATGCAAAGGATGTTATCAAGAAATTTGGGCTTGAAAATGCAAACGGCTTGATCACCCATGGCCAATTGCCATCTTGACAAAGATGAAAGGGCAAAAAGTGGACATGACTCTCTATAGAGGCATGATTGGCTTGTATCCATAACCTAAGTCTAAGCCAAGGTGACTAATGGGCTGCATGTACATTAGGTGGCAACTTGTACTTAGACATTGCTTGAATAGCTTAGGGTTGCTTATTGTAATTAGCCTAGCCTTGAAGAGAGCTGTAGTATATCGGTCGTGTTCATATCAGTGCCTTACAGTCGTACAAAGTTTGCATCAGGAGTCCATCAAGTTATCGGACAAGTTTGTTTCAGCCAAGCTTCATCGGCTAAGTTGAAGACCCTAAGATCGTCCGATCTAGAATTGCAGGACATGCCTTGGACATCGCAAATTCATTCATTAGCGTGACACAACGATAACCTGCAAAACGCATTCAATGATTCTTTCCTTTTTAGGCATTCATCTCGAAAGGACATTACACTGCAATCACAGTCTACCTATTTTTGGCAAAGTGACAGAATTCAGTCTGAATCCTGCAGAACTACCTATCAGATCTCAACAGCAATATTAGAGCATTTAATGCTCTTAAATTCAAATTCTCCAACAGATGAAGATCTCTAACGGCTACAATGGCTTCCTCTGAGTATATATAGAAGACTCCAGTGAAGCATTTACTAACCTACATGAATCAACAACTTTGAAATCTTCATCTTCTTCAAGCTAGTTCATTAAAAGCTTAAACGTCCTATCTGTAAAATCATTCTTTGAAGAGCTCCAAACTGAGACTATTAGTCTATATAACTCTTCATTGATTGCAACCCTTAGCATTCATAGCACACGAGAATTATATCTTAGTAGATATTAATTCTCCCGCAAACTTGGTCAACTAATTTTTGTACACATCTATTAGAGATATATCTTGTAAAGATTCTAGTGGAAAACTTAGTACACATTTTCAAATCCAAAGTTGACAACTTTGGTTGTGGACGTAAGCACTTATTTACAAGTGTGAACCATATTAAATTTCTTGTCTATTTCTATGTGCTTGTGAACTGCTATTGCTTACCGATTTCCGAATTTCAACGTTTTGAGGCTCTGCGATCTTGTCCTACCAAGATCAGCCATCTTGAACTTGTCCTATACTTCACCAATATTCATTGCAAAATTCTTTATAACTTAAGTGAAGTAGCTTTTTGAATCATATTCAAAAATAGGACATAAGCTATTCAACCCCCTCAATTCTAGCCTATATTGAGCACCTTGAGACCTAACACCGACTCTCCCCACGATCCGATCGGCGGGGTTGGGTCATCATCTACCCCAAAGTTTATTGATAGAGATGGTAGGATTATCCTTACCATCTCGGCCATGATAAGTAATAATATTACGGTTTTAAAATTTTAATGCTTCCTTGGAATTAAATGTTAATTATATATTTGTGTAATATATTTGTTTAATATATATTTGCCAGGTTTGTACGCGGGTATCCCGATTCTCGCTTTATTGGACGCATCCTACGTTCGATGAGGCACGAGAATCGGCTGATACTCGGCGTGCCTAAGGTCCGAGACTCCGGTGGGATGATTTTAGGGTAAGATAATATATGTTAAAGTTTAATAATTTAATACTTTATATCAAAGTTTATAATTAATATCTTTAAATTGGTTAAACTGCGGCGAACTTCTTGTTGGCGAGCACTCTAGCCGAGGGGTTCGGGTTGTTGTGCGGTAAGAGTACGCGACTAGATCTACGCCATGAAGAGGCGTGGAATGAGAAGAGGCGAAGGCTCCGGGTTTCATCGATGATATCGGCGCCGGTAAGTACATTATAATAAGAATACATAATTTAATTTCATTCCTTAAATATATGTTATTTTTTATATATTGTATCTATAACTATTTTAACATTTTCACGGAGTTTACCTTGGCGTGGGATTACGAGGAAGCTAGGGCATCGCCGGCGACAAAGCGAAACAGTGAGCTCAACGGGGAGAGGTGAAGCACACCTCGGGTCGATCAACACCTCAGAGCACCACTTGTGCATGGTAAGGACTTTAATGTGTTTTATAACGATTTGAGTCTTAATTGGTTATTTTCGAAGAGTTTGAGTGTAAATAGGCCTTTATTAATTCCTCAAAACATACATAACATACTTTATTGTTTTATTTACGTTTAAATTGATTTGTTGGGTAGCCATGTGGATGCTATGAAATCCATGGTGGCGAACTCGAGTGCAAATAAGTTATTTTAGAAGGGATTTGAGTGTAAATAGAATGTTCTATAATAATTTGAGTCTTAATTGGTCATTTTAGAAGGGTTTTAGTGTAAATAGACCTTTATTAATTCCTCAAAACATACATAACATACTTTATTGTTTTACTTACAATTTAAATTGATTTGTTGGGTAGCTATGTGGATGCTATAAAATCCATGGTGAAAGCATGGCTCGAGTGCAAATAAGTTATTTTAGAAGGGGTTTGAGTGTAAATAGAATGTTCTATAACAATTTGAGTCTTAATTGGCTGTTTTAGAAGGGTTTGAGTGTAAATAGGCCTTTATAAAAGGGTTTGAATGTAAATAGGCCGTTATGAAAGGGTTTTGAGTTTAAATAGGTTTGCTTTAGAAGGGTTTGAGTGCAAATAGGTTATTTTCGATGGCTCGAGTGTAAATAAGTTGTTTTAGCAGGCTCGAGTATAAATAAGTTGTTTTAGAAGGGGTTTGAGTGTAAATAGATTGTTTTAGAAGGGTTTGACTATAAATAGGCTATTTTAGAAGGGTTTGAGTGTAAATAGACTGTTATAAAAGGGTTTTGAGTTTAAATAAGCGCTTTAGAAGGGTTTGAGTGCAAATAGGTTGTTTTAGAAGGCTCGAGTGTAATTAAGTGTTTGAGTGGGGCTCGAGTATAAATAAGTTATTTTAAAAGGGGTTTGAGTGTAAATAGACTATTTTATAACGATTTGAGTCTTAATAGGTTGTTTTAGAAGGGTTTGAGTGTAAATAGGCTATTATGAAAGGATTTTGAGTTTAAATAGGCGCTTTAGAAGGGTTTGAGTGCAAATAGGTTGTTTTCGAAGGCTCAGTGTAAATAAATTGTTTTAGCGGGGCTCGAGTATAAATAAGTTATTTTAGAAGGGGTTTGAGTGTAAATAGGCGTGTTATAACGATTTGAGTCTTAATAGCTAGGTTGTTATGAGAATGAATTGAGTTCAAATAAGTGTCTTAGTAGGGTTTGAGTATATATAGACCGTTTTTATTGTTTTCTTATAAGTTGATCATGTTATACCTTAATATGTATTGTTCGCTAATTTTAATTTATTATATTTGTAGAATCGACACTATGGTACCGATGTACCCTACGATTTATTTCTTTGCGACCCACACCACTCCTTCCAGTGTGATTCGCCATTGTCTTTGTCGATGAGACGGCGGAGAAAGCATTTGTAAGTATTACTTAAAATATTTTAATTTTATTTTGTTTATTAGTTAATTAAAATATTAATATTAATGTTTTTATGTTTTTGTGACACGGAATGACTATAAGGCGAATATGGACACGCAGGTCGCCGAGGGCTTGTCCAACGACCCTGAGGTGGGTGCTATTTGTCGGCAACATTTGACATTCGGTCAGCTGCGAGTCATGAGAAGAGAAATCGCCTCTACGGCTTTGGTGACCACGGCGTGTGTTGAGACCGAGCGGATCGACTTCTTCCTCGGCGACCGCGTCTTCGGTCCTCGAACTAGTCAGCTACGGCGTGCCCGGTCGGCGAGACTCTAGACTCTGGTGGCAGTGCGGCGGCGGCAGTGCACGGCGCGGTAGAGGAGGTGCAGCGCGGCAGTAGATGCGGCGGCGGAAGGAATCGACGGAGAGCGCGGCTGCGCGGCTAATGCGGCGCAGAGTCGGCGGCTAGAGCATCTGCGACGACTAGTTATGGGGCAGCAGCAGCCTACTAGGCGTAATTTATTTGACTCCCCTCTACAGTAGACACATTATTTTAGTACTGTAATATTTTTTAAATTGTAAATACATTAATTTTAATTTATTTTATGTTTTAGTTGTTAATTATAGTTTATTGTTGCAAGTGTGTGTGATTGTGTATATATAATTGTTATTATATCAGGTGAAAAAAAAATAATTTAAAATTTTCAAATTTTATTTTTTATTTTTATTAAAATTATTGTCGGAACTCCGACGGTAATTAAAATATTTTTTACTATTCTTGTCGAAACTCGACGGTAATTCCAAGTTAAAAATAATAACGGTATACATTTTACGTCGGATCTCAGTCGAATTTTAACATACTCAGACGAGAATATAGAGTGTTAATGATCGTTAGTCTATTCTTGTCGGATAGTCGACGATAATTCTTGTCGGAGTAAAATAAAGTAATATCGGCGGTAATTCTTGTCGGATTACTGTCGGAGATAAATTCGAGAAAGGTTTATTGTCGAATACTTGTCGGAGCAATTCCGATAGTAAATCATAAATTACTATCAAATTTTTAAAATTCTTGTCGGATTTATCCGGCGGTGATGTGTTTTCGATAGTGTGAGGTGCATCAAGATCGGTCAACAACCATCGCAACCACAAAAGTTCACTTACTATTGCGGCCATAGCCCTATATTCCTTCGGCGGAGCGAGAAACAATATTGTTTCTTGGTGCGCCGTAGATTGGTGCGCCACCAAGAGATATAAAATAGCACATGCGAGACCGACGAGACATGGGACAACCACCCCAATTGGCGTCACAATATGCGGATAAACTTAAATCACCATCGGTGAGAAGAAAAAGTCACGACCGGGAGTTGTTTTTAGGAGCTGAAGCACACGATTCTGACATCCATGTGCGTCTGTCGAGGATTGGAGACAAATTGGTGAGCACATTCACGCAAGGAAATGTCGGGACGTGTCACGGTCAAGTATAATAGGCGTCAATCAGCCGACGATATTGCGCCGCATCCACGGGGCGGCAGCATCATCTAACCGCAAATTTTGTTCCATCGGGAATAAGTGGGCCGGCATCCTTGTAAACCCGTCTCCTTGAGTATATCAAGGGTATACTTCCTTTGACTCAAGACTAGGCCTTGTGGTGAGCGGAAACCTCTATCAGGAAGTATTTTAACGGACCCAAATCCTTATCTTGAATTGATCATGAAAATGGCTCTTGACAATATTTATCTGTCGGCGTCATTACCGGCCAAAATAACATCATCCACATAGATAAGGGCACGGACAAATATATCACCTTGTTTGAAGATGAACAAGGAATGATCAGCCTATGATTGGTGAAAACCAATATCAAGCAAGGTGTAGTGAACTTGTGATACCAATTGCAAGATGCTTGTTTGAGGCCATACAAGGACTTGCGTAAGCGACACTCTCGTGTCCCCTTTCTTTCACCAACCTTGTGGTATCGCATGTAAACATCTTCCTCCAAATCACCATGGAGAAAGGCATTATTAACATCCAACTGCTATATCAACCAATTCTTCTTTGCGGCCCACGGCTAACACACGCCGCACGGTCACTAGCTTAGCAACTGGGCGAAAGTTTCATGGAAATCTATACCCTCAACCTGTGTGAAACCCTTGGCTACTAGCCGGGCTTTATATATTTTCAACTTCACCATCTGGCGGTACTTGATTTTGTAAACCCACTTGGAATCGACAACTTTCTTGCGAGGTAAGCTCTAGAGTCCACGTTCCATTGTACGTGGATGTGTGTTATATAATAATAATAACAAATGTATAATGTTTTGTGTGTGATGTTTGGTAATTAAGAGTGTATAAGAGAAGAGAATATAATTAGTGTTAGAGGGTAATTATTAGAAGATCAATAGTTGATAATTACGTTACATTTGAAATTTAGATTCGGGCAAAAGGAGTTAGGGCTTCGATCGAGATTCGAGATTTTGCTTTTGCAAAGCGCTTTCGTAAGGGATTATACTTCATTTAGGTATTTGAACTCTTTTATTCGAATCGTTAGGCTTCCATTATATTTTATTGATATAATGTTCTTGTACACGTATGCTTGACTTTAAGTCGATAATTACTTTGAATTCCATCGAACGTACGTTTGTTCTTGCTTCATTAATTGTATTTTCGAAATCTCATGCATCCGTTTTCTACCTCATGAGATATCAATGTGAATTCGAAAATTGTTACATCACCATTGCATATTGACATATTTAAATCTTTTGAAATTCCACTTTGATCACTAAGTCGAACAACCCGTCAAGAGGATAAGTGTGACACTATCGTATTGTTGAATTTATTGAACACTCTTTGGAGAAGTGGTGTGGTTATCCGGATATACCAAAACTTATCGTATTGTTGAATTATCGTATAGTTGGACTCTTGAAGTCATTGCTTATGTGATCATGGTGTCCGCGAGTTGGACGCTATCTCCAACCGGTATGGGGCGGTTGGCGGTAGTACCTCTCGTAATCATTTTTATATCTCTTGTCTTTCGTTTGAAACGTCGTATTGATATCGATATATTGCGTTGAACATTGCTTTATTGATCAAAGATTATTCCTTGTTACGGATGAGTGAGAATCATCCCTTTTGTTATTTGATCGACAAAATATTTTGATTAATTGTTTTCTATTCGAGTCAACTCCTCCTTAGTAACCGGGAGTTGTATATGAACTCTTGAGCATTGTTCGCTCACCTCTTATTCTATTCCTCCTTCCGGTAACAAGTAAGGTGATTAGATCGTGGATTCGGGTAGACGTTAAAGTCATCCAAGGATTTAGAACTTCTTGTCTTCTTTTGAAATACTTTGTAATCGTATTGAATTAAGTTTGCTTGATTTTGAGAGCTGTATTGAGATTGTTAAGATTTGCTTTAATTATGATCGGGGACTTTAATAATATTGATTATGAGATTAGGATTGTTATTATTTAAGCATTGATTGTTGGTGACGTGGTTGAAGCTGTGGGGCCGCGTTGTCGAAATCGAGTTTGGGGGTTACATAAAACTACTTTATTGTTGTCATTGATGTCAATCCCCATCACCTATCTTTTCTATCACTCTTTTCCTAGAAGGAGAGCATCTCCCGGCAAAAAATAATTAAAAATAAAGTTGCAATTAATTGATAGAGATCACGAGGCATAAAATAAAATAATAGAAAATACTAAAAAATTAGTACGTAACTGAGTATATGTAGGCATAATAAGGAAGATGTTAAGAAATGAGAAATAATTGTTGGAGCTAGCTAGCTAGCTAGGCCTTGGAGTAATGGAGATAGAGAAGAATAGGAGGAAGCAGGACTTAGGAGGTTCTCTTCCTGTTCACAAGGTACAATCTCTTGCCTCAAAGAAGTTGAATGACATCCCTCTTCGGTATATTCGACCTGACGTTGAAGTCGACTACGAGGTTTCACCCGACGACTCCTTGCAAGTTCCGGTGATCGACATGGGCAAGCTAGTCATCAGCCAGTTAGGCTACGAAGATGAATTGGCTGAGCTTCATTCTGCATGTAAAGATTGGGGCTTCTTTCAGGTAATTAAACTCGATCGATCGCATCTAATATAATATACTAGCTATAGCTAGCTAGTAGACCACTTGTAATTCTAACTCTTGATCTCAAGTTTATAATTAATTTTCGGTTTAGACTAATAATTTGTTCATTTTATATATATTAATTAATAATACTCCAGCTGATCAATCATGGGATATTAGAGTCAATTGAGAAAATGAAGGAGGTGACAGAGGAGTTTTTAAGTTAACATTAGAGCAGAAGATGGAAAGTGGACAGGAACCAAATAATCTTGAAGGGTATGGGCAAGCATTTGTTGTGTCTGAAGACCAAAAGCTTGATTGGGGTGACATGCTCTACCTTCGTCCCATGCCACTGCGTCAAAGAGACTTGAGATTTTGGCCTAAAAATCCTACTTCATTCAGGTATACTAACATCAATTTGTTTGTTTAAATAACTTCCTTTGTTGTTAATTTGTTTATTTTTCTGTAAACACGTACAGGGCTTTAATAATTGTCAAATGATATAATTACGAGCTCGAGCTTCGTCGTATTTCTACATGATATTACGAGGTCGAGGTTGTGGTATTCTACAAATTTTAGTGTGAGAACTTAGATCTATATACTCAAATCAAATTTGTCATTTTAAGTAATGACATGGATAAGCTTGTAAATATGATCTGACGATGGAGATCTAAAGAACCCACAGTTTTGGTTGGTTTCGATTTAGAAAAGCACTTCAATCTATCTGAATTAGTTTCGGGGGTTTGGCTAAAACGTACCCAAAGCCCTACTAATTTAGATCTGCATCTATACATGGTTGCTAAGTGCTAACTTGATTGAAAAAACATGCATCAGGTCAACGCTGGATGAGTACTCGGCACAACTGCACAGTGTTTCCATAAGACTCCTCAAGTTAATGGCTAGAAACCTTGGAGTTGAAGAGGAGAAACTGAGCAGCTTGTTTGAGGAATGCGCACAAGGAATCAGAATGAACTACTACCCACCTTGTCCCCATGCTAACAAGGTGTTGGGCATTGCTCCACACTCTGATGCCACTGGGTTGACCTTGTTGATTCAAATCAACCAAGTCCAAGGACTTCAAATCAGGAAAAACTCTAAATGGATTCCCATTAATCCCATCCCTGGAGCCATTATCATCAACATTGGTGATGTCATGGAGGTAAGCATAAGTAGCCATCCATATATATATATATTTTTTTCAATCAAAAGGGCAACTGAAACAGCTATTATTATTAATTGTACTAAAAATTATTTTTCATTTTCTTGGCAAATTAAAAACAGATAATGAGCAATGGAGAATACAGTAGCATCGAACACAGAGCTGTAGTGGATTACAACAAGGAACGCCTCTCGATTGCAGGATTTCATAGTGTAAATTTTGATGCAATGATCGGACCCCTACCAGAACTTGTGAAAGACAAGAGAGCCAAATATAAGACCATTAGTAATGAGGAATATATGAAGATGTCCGTTTCCAGCAAACTTGATGGTAAAAGCCTGCTGGATCATATGAGAATTGATCCATGATCCATCTTAACAGTTGTACTTCTTTGAGTTATTCAATCTTAACTAGTTATAAAGTCCGTGCTCCTGCGAATACAATTTAATTTTCAGATTAATTGATACATTTCAAAAGTAATTTTATACAAAATAGTTACTATTTAATATATATGTTTGTTGACTAAATGTCTGAAAAAAATTAAGTGATGCAATGTATGCTATTTTGTAGTCGTTTAGTATCGCACTTTCGTTTCAAAATAATAATTTTTATTAATTTTATATGGGTATGAGTAAATTTCTATTTATATTTTTTTATTTTTACAATATCCTTTAATAATATCATTTCATTAGGTTTGAACTCAAAATATTTTGTTTAAGCAACCAATGCCCTTTCCATTCGGGTTAAGGCCCATACATTTAATATATTTTTCTTTCTTCATTGGATAAGATTGGTTCATTTATAGTTTTTTCAGTGGCATGCTTTGAATTTCCTTATTTTATTTGTTATGTATTTCTTGAAAATATTGTATTTCAATATTCTCGACAAAGAGTCATTTGTTTGTTATCGAAATGTTTGCAAAAACAAAAAATTCATAAGACATCTTTTCTTTTTAGGAGTACTATTTTGTTATCTTACCTAAGGACCAACTCAATTAAAGGGATGTACAAAGCATCTTTCTTTTCAAAAATTTAAGGTGAAGTTTGAAAATAAGTCATGAACAATTATTTATAATTGAATTAATTGACTTTAAATTTGTCTATGTTAATCATTTATAGTAATCATACCAATTCTACATCTAATTATACTATTGACCTTACCATAATTTAATATTCATGTTTAAGCGATGAAGGTGATTTTTATTATTTAATGCACTATTAATATATTCGTGTCTCCCGCTCTCTTTCCAACTTTTCATTTACAATCCTACACATATTTAAATTCTTAAATATGGTAACATTTTATAATCTTCTAATCTAAATCTAGATCTCCTATATGTTTATTTTTCTAATTTTAATATTTTATGAACGTTATGTAAGAAAGAACAAATTGATTTCGAAATATTAATACGATAATCACGTCATAAATTAAGGAGTATTTTGTTTAATCAATCAATTGTCTTCATAATCACAATCATGGCAAAAAAATATGGTAAATTGCGTCTTTTTATCCTCTACTTCCTCCTCCCCTTCCATTCATGATAGTAATTCTAATTATAATAACACAAAATTAAAGTTATTTAATATTACAATTAATGTGGCTCATTCTCAACCAATGCACATGTAGTTGTAGAAATTTTATTTTTGATGCTCTACTTGTAACACCCGCTTCATTTGCATCATTTATATCACATATGACATTTATATACCTTGCATGTTTCATGCCATTCAAATGTCATTCACGATTCATGTTTAACTTCATGCGTTCGTATGCCTAGAATTATTATTTAATTCTTGTAATTGTTCGTACTTGAGATGCGCTGAACTTCTTGCGTTGTTAATGGTCGTTTCGAGAACCTTTCTCGAGTGTTTTGACCTTCCCATAGACTTAGCATCATTTTAAAAGCGTTTGAAGCATTTTCGAAGAGTTCGAAGCCCCGGGCACAAAGCGATCGGCCTAAGTATATCGAGTGATCGCCTACATCCGGAGAGAGAGCGATCGCCACGGCTAGAGGGCAAGCGATCGCCTGCCTCGATTCGGCTTACCCGAGAAAATCTTATCTTTTCTAAAACTTAAAAATTGATTGGCCCATATTGTGACACGTCACTAGGCCGTTTCTCCCTTCCTTTCAGCCACTTAAAACATCCAAGAGAGTTTCGAACACTCTCATTTCACCTCCTAAACACCATAGAAGAGAGAGAGCTTGAGAGGGCTTGAGGGAGATAGGAGGGTGATCTTGTTATAACTTGATCATTCGGAGTCGAAATCACGATCCATTTTCGCCGGAGTGTAGAGTACGACTAGAGGATTGTTTCTAACCAAACAACATTTTCTATCCGTGGTGGAATCTTTGGTGTTCATCTCCACCCACGTTTTTAGAGTGTGTAGTTTTGATTTCTCAAGACTTCAAGTTTAAAAGTTAGAGATTCAACCTTGTGAAGCCTTAGAAACCTTGAAGAATCTTCCCCACCGGTCTAATTTCATTCTCCTTGGTTTATTTCTTCAAGTGGTAAGCTACTACCCCCCTCTTCTTCTCTATTTATGTCTCACTTGACATCTTAAACTTCTAGTATATGAAGTTGTCATGCTTGAGTTGTGAATGTGTTGATTGTGCAATGAAATATCATTGTGGACTTGGATATATGTTAATGATAAATGTTCTATCATGTTGGGTATTCGAGATTGGGCGTTAATGTGCTAGGTTTAAAGTGCAAGACCACTTTCGTAACTCGACATCATTAAAAACTAAAAATGACTCGAACAGAGTCGGTTAGGATTCTATAATGAATGTGACCACGTGTGTGTTTTGTGAGCCCTTGAGGATTTGAGACACCCTTAGGTTATTGGTTATACGATATACGTTAAATGATATTGTATCTTTCTTCGAAAATGTTAATGTTTGAATGGCTATATGTAGTAAAATCACTTGGCATACATGAACATGTTGTTGTTGTGGTCGTCATACTCCCTACTTTGGAGTACGACATGTCTTTATAAATGTTGGGTAAACACCTACTTGAGCATTTGGTTGATTGATTAATGTGTCGAGTAAACATCTACTTCAGTATTCGTTAAGTCCATGGCATATTTGTTGGAGGTGTATTGACGCTCGGTTATTGCGTGAGTCGGGGCTACGTAATAGCCGAAGGCCAGTACACTGGGCCTCGCCCTACCGTTGGCCACGGTAGGGGTTATAGCGCTAAGTGTTGTACGGAATAAACGCGACCTTGGTAAGCCATACCGTGATTGTTTCTCGGATCGTGGGGACCGAGTCTTCACATCGACGTGAATATAGAAAATGGTTCACTATGAATTCGGATTATGGGTTCGATGATCGAGAACGACATCAACGGCTTCTACATTGGTATTATGGGTTAGTTGGTTGGAAGATTGTATGTCGGAGGTGTACCTTGACGGTATCCTTTTATATGTGGTTACATATCGCTCTTACATGAGATGTGTCACACCCCAATTCAAGCCACTACACGTAGCCTAAATTCGGGCATGACCCGGGTTAACATAATCAAAATAACCACTTGATAAACAATATAACAGCGGAAATAAAAGTATGGTGATAAGCCATCCAACCTCAAAACTGAATATACAACTGAGTGTTCACAACTCAATCAACCGATATACAGACCAACATAGAAGGCATCAAGCCTTTATATATAATACAACAGAACAGTGTTTGAAACCTAGACAGCATAACAACCACTGTCTAACATATGCACAATAAAGTCTACCCCAAAAGAATAACCACTTTCTAATCTCACGACGAGCTGCACAGCCTCACGCACGTGAACCCTTCGCCTCGCTCCAATCTAAGGAAAAACAATAATGAAAGGGTGAGTCACCTATGACCCAGTAAGATTCCACTAAACTTATGCATGTATGCAACAGTAATAGGATGCTAACACAAGCAGCATATAATCAACATAAGTTATAACCAAGTAAGTCACAAGAATTGATATAATCAACAATCAACTATTTCCCATTACTAGCATAAGAAGGATCACGCCAACCGTCCCATACTAATTGGAAATAATGACCAACCTAAAAAGTAATGAGCTAACAACAGTTCATATTATATATTAAACAAGTAAAGATCACATATATCGGGATATAAGAGTCGAGGTACACCTCACTCACCGGCTCCCCTTATACACCATTCAGCTTTGAAGTTCATATCAAATCATTGTAACCATATAATTCATATATCAGATATTCCGCGGAACAAGTCAACATGCCCCAAGTTCCTACAACCTTGGCATCCATGTGACAACATCACTCTTGTGGTGTAAATCCTACTTTGGCTAGGGAGACGGGCCGGATTAAGGTCGCCACAACCCGACTATCACTGCACTTCGCCCCATGACAATTAGGGGTGAGCAAAAAAACTGAAAAACCCAAAAAATCGAAAAAAAAAAACCCGAAAAATCGAACTGAATATAAACCGAGCATTGGCAACCGATTTAAAAACCGAATTTCGGTGTGAGAAACCGATAGTAACGGTTTCGGCTCGGTTTACTTGCCAAACCGAACCGTTAAAAACCGAACCACTTTTATATAACAAAACGATGTCGTTTTTGTTTATATATATACAAACTAAAAAATCTTTCTTAGTCAACTACGCCGCTTATCCCAGTATCCCACAACGACACAACCCTAACCCTAACCCTAGGCGATTCAACTGCGACCTCGACTCCTACCGGCGATCCATCTCTTCCTCCAACCTCTCTTCCTCTTCACTTGAATCGGACGATGAGGCGACGGCGATTGCGACAGATCTTCTCTTCGTCTCTAATTTCAAGCCTTCAAACAGCGGTAAGAGTTTAATTAGAGCCCTAGCAATTTTATCTCTCTGTCTCTCTCCGACTCTCCCCCTTTCTTTCACTTTGTATTGTCATGAGGTTCATAGTACTTTTAATGTCTTATACAAATGTTAATATTTTATTCTCTAACAGAATATAAATCTTTCCGAAAAATGATTAAATTGGCTTTTGAAAGTCAAAATACATTTATTTTTAGAGTGGAGGAGTAAAATATGTTAATTGAAAAATAGAATGGAAATAAAACTACTCCCTCATTTCCAAAAGAAAAGTCTTATTTTGGTGAGCTTGATTAATCTTTGACCAAAGATTATTAATAACAATTTACTTATAATTAGGAATTTCTTGAAAATTGTTATCGCTAGTATTTGTAATATTGTATCAATAATCAATTTTATTATTTAAAAGATAATAAATATAATTTAATATTATTTTAAACTTTTTTATAAGAAAATGAAACTATTTCTTGAAACAGAGAGAATATTATAATTTTGAAACTAGTTAGTTATTTGCAAATTGCAACAAAAGAATTTAGGTGATTATCTTTTATTCTATAAAGTTGTCAAGTGGGTGTTAATTGGTCCAAAAGGCCAACTGATTTATGTGTTAAATTGTCCCACTTGATGAGCCATTTACTCTTAAAAATCTTGAGTACAAATTTCTAGTTAATATGATTGAAGGAAGAATAGATGGGTTTGCACTATAAAATTTCTTAGGGTCGATGATTGATTCAGCTACAAGATTTTCCCTCTCATGGTTTTTCTTCAATCAGAATGAGCTCTTCTCTCTTTATTTATTTTAATTTCTTTGTCATTTTTTATGTATTAAAGAATAATTATAAGTATTTTGTATACTATTTTACTCAAACTTTAAATATTTTATACCTAAACACATCTGAGAATCTCTGTTTGATATATTCTTGAATGTTTTTGATATATTCTACTATTCTTTGTCATTTTGTAGATGGAGAGAATCATTGATGTAGATAATGCGAATGAGTGGGAATCCTAGGAATGAGGATGAGATTGAGAATGTGAATCATAGTGAAAATGTAAATGAAGGTGAAAATGCAAAAGGGGAGGAAAAAATGAAAATAATGACAATGAGGATGAGGTTGAGGTTGAGGATAAACAAGGTGGAAGATCTTGGGTCCGGCAATATTTACCTTATGTTAAGGGTGCAAAGACGTGGAATGCAAGTATTGCAAGAAAACATTGGCATGTGATTCAAAGAAAAATGGTCTGGGTCTCTTCAAAATCATTTGAAAGCGGTTTGTCGCACATCCTGTTTATAAAAAAGCGGTAAAGATATGAAAAAGCAATCTCTCTTAGGTTTTAAGCCTACGGTAAAGGGAGAGAATGGGGGTAGTTCGCTAACTTCTTACTCTTTTAGTCAAGAGAAGTGTAGAAGGGCTCTTGCTAGAATGTGTATCAAAGACAATAGGCCGTTTAGTGTTGTGGATGATGAAGGATTTAGGGAGTACTCGTGGGAAATGAACCCTATGTTTAAAATTCCTTCTCGATGGACAGTTGCTAGAGATTGTCTAGGCATTTATAAAGAAGAGGCAAATGTTATTAGAAACCTCTTAAAAAATCAAACAGTCAGCCTTACGACCGATACTTGGTCGTCTATCCAAAATATCAATTACATGTGTCTGACGGCTCATTGGGTTGATGATAATTGGGTGTTGAGGAAAAGAATCTTAAACTTTTGCCCGATAGCCAATCATAAGGGTGAGACGATTGGGAAGTTGGTTTATGGGTGTTTACAAAAATGGGGTATTGAGAGAGTTTTCACGGTATTGTTGACAATGCTTCATCAAATGATGGGGCTATTAGATTTTTAAGAACTATGCTTAGAGGACTCGATTCCATATTAGATTGCAAGTACTTACACTTGAGGTGTTGTGCACATATTGTCAATCTTGTCGTGAGGGATGGGTTAGAGGAGCAACATCTATCCATTGCAAAAATCATAAATGCGGTGAGGTATGTTAGGTCATCTCTGCCGGGAAGCAAGCTTTAAAGAATGCATTGAAAGGGCTAAGGTTGATTGTCATAAAAAATTATGTCTCGATGTTGATACTAGGTGGAATTCTACTTATTTGATGCTTGAAACCGCGAGAAGTATGCTAAAGCTTTTGACAGACTTCAATTAATAGATTACAAGTTTAGGGCTTACTTTTCGGGTGATGATGAGGATGAGTTTGAGGGTAATACAAGGAAAAGAAAAAGGAGAGAGGGTGTTGTGGGGCCTCGGAGGCCGAAGATTGGGAGGTTGCTAGGCAATTTATCGAGTACTTGAGGGTTTTCTACAAAGTAACAAATCTGATTTCGGGCACCAAATATGTCACATCTAACTTCTTTTTCGTGAAATTGTGACAATGCACGCAAGCATATCCGAATGTGTATGAATGTGGATGAGAAGAAAAAGAAAATGGCTCTTTCAATGAAAGCAAAATATGACAAGTATTGGGATAACATTGATAACATAAATTTCTTGTTGTATGTGGCTATGGTTTTAGATCCCTGTGGTAAGATGTGTTTTCTTGTGTATTGTTTAAGTCGATTTATGGAAAAAATGCTCCAAAACCAAGGAAATTACGACGGGGTGGTAAACACATTGAATAATTTGTTTGAACATTATAAAAGGAAATCGAAAAAGCTAATGTTGGGAACAAGGGGCCTTCTTCATCTTCAAATTTTGGTGGAGTTACTAATTTTATGGATATTGATGCTACCACCGATTTAGAATCGAGTTTCTTAAAGTACTTGGAGGAGCAAGGGGTATAACCAACAAGTCGGAAGTAGAAATTTATTTGTTGGATGGAATGGAGAAGAGAGATGAGAATTTTGACATTTTAAGTTGGTGGAAAATCAATTCATTGAAATTTCTAGTTCTTTCTCAAGTTGCTAGACATGTGTTTGGAATGCCAATATCCACCGTTGCTTGAGTCGCATTTAGCACCGGTGGTAGGGTGATTGATCCATTTAGGAGTTCTCTTACTCCTAAGGCTCTGAAGCTTTAATTTGTGCACAAGATTGGATACGATCAAGCCCAACGGATCTCGAGCTCCTAGATGTGAATGCTAAGGCTATAGATGAATTGCAAGAAAAATTAGAGAGCATTGAAACAGGTAAATAATTATATATTTCCCATTTTGTGTCTTTGTTTTGATTTTTGAATAACTTCTTGAAATATTAATACGCTATATCTTAATTTTTAGATGAATTTGCAAGTGGACCAAAGTTCTTCGCACCGTGCATGCTTGAAGATTGATCTTTACTTGGGTAATTTTATCAAATAGCAAGGTACGTGTTTCTAATTTGATTTAGTAGTCAATGATTTGACCATAAATGAAGTTTTATTATATTTGGTATCCTCCAGATTATATTGGAGGATTTGGATTCATATTAAGAAAGTGTTTCTAATTTGTTTTTACATTTCTCATACCATTGTTGAAGCAGCTATTGCCATTGTAATATATTTGGATTATATTGAATGAGATCAAGGTGTTGTCTTTGTTCTGGTTGCTTGAGTGAGTTTCATGAACTAACAAGCTGTATTAATAAGATTTTTATCTCTATTTCTATTGGTTGGCCATATTTTATGAGATTGATTTCATATCCAATCTGAATTTCTCTACCACTAGCTATTAGTTGATGATGTGGTATCAAAAAGAAATAAGAGATACTGTGGATCTCTATTAGATTTGTTAATGTTGCTTTAGCTGGTATGTTAGCACCATATGCTCGTATCGGGCAAGTATTTGAAACAGAGAATTGGTACTGAGTTTATTGCTTAATCAAAGATGTCTTTAATTTGGGTGTAAACATGAACCTGTCTTTAATTTGGGACTAGTTTGGGTGGCCAGTTGAAGCTCTTGTCTTTATTGCGAAAAAAATTCAATTGTGGAGTTCTTTAAGACTTGTACTCTTGAAGTGTATCAACTGATTGTTTTTTTTGGTAAGCAAGTAAACATTCACTAAACAAAAATTGTACAGCCAACAAGGGGAATTCTCCAGGTCACAAAACATACTACTCACACCAAATCTTTTCATGAATTCCCCAATATTTACAAATTAACCAGTTCTCAAAGCTTCTTCTTTCTCCTTTCCATGATAAACTCTAAATACAATGTCTTTTGTAATTTCTTGCAGAATATAGTTGCTCTCAAACTGCTGCTGCTGAAAAATCACTCTATTTCTCCCTCTCCATATATGATACATTGTGGCGACCAAGGCTAACTTCTTTATTCTTGAGCAGAATCCATTCCCTTTAAAGATCCTCTGTACTTTCCAACCCTCTTGCTCGCTCGGATCTCTTCATAACCTCCTTCCATATAGCATTTGTAATATTGAGAAGAAAAGGTGCTCATTGTTTCTTTCTCCATTGTACATAGCCATTCGGAGTAGCTGCCTTGGACCATATTAAATTATGCCAAGGTGCTATAGGTTTCTTTCTCCTCTATATGATTAAGCTGTTTTAGCTTGGATAAGGAAAGGATTACTAAATAAATATTTTTTCTTTTAAGCTGTTTTAAGTGTGAATAAGCGCCATAGTCATTAAACTTTGCCCTAATTTGTAATTGGATTACTAAATAAATATTTTTTCTTTTAATCGGTGATTTTTATTTTCTTTTAATCGATGATTGTTCTCATAACCGCTTGTAATTGTGAGTCATTTTATAAACTTTTTAAATATTGTATTTTTAATTTCTTTAATTTTTCTTTAATGTCGGGCTTGGTGTGAGGTGTGAGCATGGAGCCGCATGGGATGACTATGGAGTTGCTTGGGAAGACTTTTGAAGAGTGAAGACTTGTGAAATTAGAAGAAAACAATGACTTTATTTTTGTTGTTTGTACATTTGATGTTGCTTTTTATTTGAATATTTCTATCAATTTAATATGTATGAATGATAAAAATGTTGGATGTTTAGTACTTTACTTCATTGAAACAAATAGAATGTTATGACAATTTAAATGGGCCATTGGTGTTATGACAATTTAAATGGGCCATTGGGCTGCATTTTAATGTATTATTATTGTATTTTGACCCAATCTATTTTCATATAAAGATTCAATTGGGCTGAGCAAATGAGCCCATTTAGGGATTTAGCCCACAAACTAAAAACCGAAAAAAAACCGCCCGACCGAAACCAAAATCCGAACACCGAAACCGAAACCAAACCGAATTATTTCGGCCCGCTTAAACTTGAAACCGAGCCTAGCCGGTTTGATGTCGGTTTTGGCTAAAAACCGAGCCGAGCCGACCCGTGCTCAGCCTAATGACAATCGGTAGTCAACCAAACCCCGAAAGTTAGTATCCAAATATGCACATCGGTTAGTCAAGTTCACGTTCACACTTTATTCCATATTCGTTCACAATTTCGGCATTTCGGTTATCCTCCAAGGATCAATTCGAGTTCTAGATTCACAAATCAACATATTGAACACTTTAACCATCTCAAATCATACAATAACAAGTCCTAAACTCTAAATCACAGCCATGTTACACACTTTGTTTAGGTCGATTTCTTGCCGGTTTCACCAATTCGAAGATACAATCAAATAACAACCATTCCAAGGATCATATGAACATTAACACCCTTTAGCAACACATACCCATAATCAAATTCACATATTAAAGCAATTCACATGGCTGAAATTTCAAAATTTTAGCATAGCAACACTTCGACATTGAATATAACCGAAATCAACCGAAATAACAACAAACATGAACAAGCTAATGGTCCCTTACCAAATCAAAGAGCTATACCCTTGTTTCACCGCTGTATTTCAGTGATTAAACCAGCCACAAACTCCCTTAAACAAGACCCTTGTTGCTGCCTTGGTGGAAGAACAAAAGCTCATGCAAGAAACCAAACCCTAGGTTAAAAAGTGGAATTTTTTGAGAATTTTGGAGGAATTGAGAGATGAATTTGAGAGTTTTCGAGTTTAGAAGGCTGATATATGTTCTTCCAAGGCTTACCCACGTTTTTGATCAGATAAGGAAGGCCAAGCATGAGGTGGAAATCAACAAAAAAGCTAAAAACATAAAACTGGACATTCTGTCCGTACCAGGCGCGCTAGGGCGCGCCACTGTTCATCAGCCCGATCCAATTTTCTCGTTTCGCTCCGTTTTCTCGATTCGATCACTCGTACACCCCTAGGTATGATTGTACAACACTTATAACACATCAAAGGATGTCCCCAAAGGTTCGATATCATTCTAGGATCGATTTAAAGTCACGAGAAAGTTCACAAAACCGAAAACAATGTCGACAACTTCTTTGTTTTGTAACTTCAAATTAACACAACGTATTTCACTTTTTCAAAGCACGATTTAACAACATGAAACCTCTATAACATCAATTATATCTAGGTTCAAAGTATCATGGTTCATCTCTTTCATTTCGGTCCAGTTTACGCTACGAAACAATGCAAGAAAGTAAAGTACCGAAACATGAAATCATGAGTTTACGACTGATCAAATCAATACTATGAACCACGATAATCACATTAACAATGCATGCACATAATTATATGATTAGCATGCTAATGATATGCTCGGTTATTACAAGATGCATGCTATGTGATATGTGTTTCCATCAGTGTTCTAAAAATCGCTAGGCGCCAAAGCAGGGCCTAGTCGGGGTCTAGGCGGGGCCTAAAAATCGAGGCATAATTACACCATATGTACATATCAAACCTAATACAATAATAATAAATAACTAAATATGACTAAATAAACTAAAAGTAATGATGACACTACAAGATTGAAAGTTAAAAAGTTAAAAATTAAAGTTATATTCAATATAATTTTAAAGTAGAGGGAAGAAGGAAAATACTTTAATAACTTAAGGGGAAAGGGGAAATATTTTAAAAACTTGAGGGGGGAATACTTAATAAGACATATAACATTATAACCATTTTGAAAATTGAAAAGTAAAGTTGAAAACCTAATTGATAAAACTTAAGCTTTCCCAGGCCAAGCTTTCCCACGCCACGGCCTCTCTCAGTTGACGGTAAACAGCAAGGGCCTCCCTCTCTCTCACACACGACGGCAATGGCAGGGCAGATCTCTCTCGACTAGCTTTCTCTTTCTCTCTCACAATCTCACTCTCACTCTATCTCTCTCTCACAGTCTCACTCTCTTTCTCTCCACAGTCTCACTCTCGTTCCCTCTTTCTCGCTCACTCTCGCTCTCTCCTTTGCTCACCGAAGTTCTTCCTCTCTTTCACCGGTGGGGCGTTAGGCAGCGCCGACGGCGACTAATCAGCGCCTAGGCCGAGACGGCGGGGATTTATCACGTTGGCGATTTTTTGGCCGATTTGACCATTTTCTAGCGTTTAAGGAACACCTAGGCGGGCGCCTGGCCGAGTTTTCGAACACTAGTTTCCATATGATACTTGTTATCTATGACACTTCGAGATTTATCCTGTTATGGCAAACATTGTTATACTTGATTCTTATCAATGTTCACATCTCGTATGACATATTATTGCATTAGTAGCTTATTGAGTTTTAAACTCACCCCGTCCATTGTTTATTTATTTTCCTTAGATCCTGATCCGGTGAGAAACCCCCAGTGAACTTGCATCGTTGTCGGTGAGCTTGTCGGGCATTCTTTTGGGTAGTTACTCCTTGAGCCTTTGTACTTTTCTTTTGGTGAGGTCGAGGGTATACTTGTTAATTAAACAATGTAAAGTTAGGTAGATGTTCCGCACTTGATATTTAGTAATATTCTTTTGTAGTTGCCGACATGGTTGTCAGGCCTTGCATATACTGTTAACTTCTATTCCGCGCACTTTGTTTTGAATGAAGGTTATCCCGAGCCCTCTAGCTCGTGGGTTTGTTGGCTAGCTAATGTGTTATTCTCCGACTCGATATTTTGCCGTGAAGTTTTGTTTTGCCCTTAAAAATCGTACACTTGCATTACAGGATTTTTACACGAAAAGAATTTTGAAATATGCATTTTTACGTTCCCGTCTCACGGACCGGACGAGGTTCCACATAGGATCTCGGGTCGAATCGTAACACTGCTACTCTTTTCTTTATTTCTCTTTTCCCAGTTACTCTTTTCTTTATTATCTTTCTCTTTTCCCATTTTTTGTTGTATTATTTTTTTCTTTCATTTATATGTTCTCTTATTTACGGTGTCAACTTTTATTCTCTATCCTTTTCAAAATTTATATAATTATATCCTAAAATTTAAATATAGACAATTTTAAAAGTCAGTTGGCTCTGTTCACTTCAATAAGTTTCAAGTAATCATAAGACAAATTATTTTGATGGTACAATTTCTATTTTTTTTTACAAATGAATTAGGTTTCAATCAACTCGATGGACAACATTTTACAAATGATTTTTTCGTTCAATTTTTTATTTTAGTTTTGATTTGATAAAAATATAAATTCGACATGTATAATTAGAACCGTAATATTTTGTTTCATTATCTTATCCTTGTGTTGTACATTGTGTTTCAAAATGTAAAAGAAACAATGCTTCTTCAAAACTAAAATCAAATCAAAGCTAAATAGTACAATAAAAATCACAATTTTAAACAAAAGTGAAGTATTAAATCAAAATCAAATGCGAATCATCATTAAAAACAAAAATCAAAACCAATATCTAAACAAAATAAAGACATAATTTCTCAAACTCAAACCTACATCAAATCTAGGAAAGTAACAAAATTTTCACTAAAGGAAAAGCCAAAATAAAATAAAAATTAAAGCAAGACCAAAATCATAATATAAAAAAATTTAAAAACTCAAAACAAAGCCGATAGTGAAAAAAAGGTTAAGAGTAAAACCAAAACCACAATTATCAAAAATTAAAATGATTTATCAAAAATCATAAACCAAATTGTAATCAAAACAAAAGCAAAAACCAAGAGTCAAGGAAAAATTAAAATAAAAAAACACAAAAATAAATACAAAATCATCAACAAAAGGAAAACAAAACACCAAAAACCAAGAAACGAAAGCATATCAATTGTCAAGACCAAGATTAGGGCGAAATGAAAGTCAAAGCTAAAAATCAAAGCGAAAACAAAAATCAAAAGAAAATAATTCAACAAAAATTTTAAAGATTCACGTAAATTATAAAGTTAGGCACTTACTTGACAAACCTTGACCTCCATTGACGAAACCATGACAATTCCTAATTCAATTACTTGAGATGAATTTGTAAATAAAAATAAAAAATTGTCACACAAAGAGAGAGAGAGAGAGAGAGAGAGAGAGAGAGAGAGATACTTCCAATCAAGATGAACTCATGAAAAGTTGTTCAAATGCCTCATATCCTACCCGAAAGAGAGAGCGGGAGATATGTATTCTCTGTTGTTAATTGAAGGAGTCCATGTTCTTCTCCTATTGGCTATTGTAATTAGAAGAAGACTATAAATAAAACTATTCACTATTATATATACTTTTTATCATAGATATAATTATCCGCTCAAAAAAAATCATAGATATAATTATTAGATAAAATTATTAACTACTGGCATTATCTCCTAATAAATAAGAATTTGAAGAGTCAAACTCCTCACGATCAAGATTAATCAAAAGTGGATGATGTGGCAAACTTATAGACCTCCTCACCAATTATATATATATATATATATATATATATATATATATTTGAGCTTTTCAAGTTTATAGCTTAAAAGTTCCAAGTCCACAATGCCTTATACATTAAAATCTTCTTTTTTTTTCTTTTTGCATTTCAATTAATTGCCTCCAAGAAAAATATATAAGTGAAATACCTTGTATATAACCGATATTTGAAGAATACACAAAAGATATCTCACTGCTCTGCTTCTCCATAGAGCAAATCATGGATTTGTTGATGTAAAATATTAATCTCGAATTCGAAAACTCCACAATCTTTCAAAATCTATATCTATATATATAAAAGCAGAATAGTCACCATTTTTGGAAAAATCCCGCCAAAATACACTTTCTAAATATGGAAACTATCCTATTCAACTTTAATGACAATTTTGTGGTGAAAACTGGTCATATTCTGACATACCCACGATTTGGCTTTAAACAAATTAAAGTATACTGTTTTGTTTGCATTAAACAAGGCTGTTTTGTGGTGAAAACTGGTTCTTTTTTTGATATATCTACGATTTGGCTTTAAACAAATCAAATTACACGATTTTATTTGCATTAAACAAGGCTGTTTTGTGTGTTTCCAATATGATTTTGTCTTGAAAAAATAAATTCATTAATTACACTGTTAACAAATTGATTGATTGCATTCTGCTTTGTTTGGGCACGCTTTTAATTAAAAAATATATTTTGCCTTGAAAATATAAGTTGATGCATAGAAAATGAAAGCACATAGTCTCTTCATCTATATCCCTTTCCTCTATATCCCCATTCTCTGAAAACTCTCTTAACTTTCACATTCACCGTCGGCGACATCCTCTCTCTCCTCTATTGCCGCTATTGCTTCATCTTCAACTTCATCGCTTCTTCGAATATCAGTAAAGCAGCCCCCGAAGCCCCTTGATGTCGTCGTCGGCGGCGGATCAGCCTTCAAATCGCTCAAATTTAGAGCCTTCACCAGCAATGACGATCATTGTGGCTCATCCTTTGGCGTTCGCGCATGGTTTCTACATCCGTGATTGAGTCCATGCCCTTCCTCAATTTTGAAACCTCTTATCTACAAGAAAGAGAAAATTAATCGTCATGACAAGGTCATTTCTCTATCTCTCTCCCTCTCCCTCTCTTTCTTATCTTTATCCCTCCCATCTTTCTCTGTCTATATATACATATGTTTGTATCTCTATTTTGATTTATAGTATATTGTGAGGTATGGTAGGGATTTGTTTCACTTGATGCACATTCTTTCAAGGGTATTAAGCACATTGGTGATATTGGTTGGGGCTTTAAGGTTCGTGATTATCATTTTTTTTTTAATTTTCAGAGTTGATTGACCTAAAATGGGTAAAATATTCTATGGATACTTAGATAGGTGCCAGAGTTGATTAAGTTTGGGTAAAATTTAAATTTTGCAACCTCTGCACTCTGATCTGCTGGACACGACTGCTCTTCTTTAAGGTGTGCTATTATGATTCATGTCATTTCAGAATGAATTTTTGTTTTAATGATTTTTTTTTTTTATCTTTTCTCTATATAATCTATCTCTTCTACTCAATGTGTCCACTTCCGATAAAGTCAATATGAGGATATATCAAATCAATATTCAACACACTTTTTTTTTGAGGTATTAAAGTTTCAAGTGTTGTAAAAGTTGTTATGAATTGTAATTTTAATTATTTTGTTAACACAAGTAAATTAATGTAAATATTCGGTTAAGTTGAACAGAAAAAGTCAAAATTGTTCTTTTGCATAGAATGGAGGAGCATGTGTTTGTGTGTGTGCACCATGAATCACGAGAATAAACAAGCGAGGCAAAATAAAGTTGCGGAATGGCTAGGATTGTAATAGAGTCTAAAATCCGTCAAAATAATATTATTTGTACTTTCCCAAATCTCATTAGATGGTACAAATAACGTTTGGAATATTGCAATATGTATCTTTATAAATTTTGTGATTTTCTTGACCAATGTTTAGTTGAATAGGGGCTGCTTTGAAGTCAAATTGTTATGCCTTTGTCATTGGATGAGGTATAGTAGTAAAATTCACTAGAATTCAACAAGTTTTCTTTTTTTTTCTTTTTCTTTTTTAGCTAGCAACACAGTAGCAGGCCATCATCATCATGAATCTTCAACTTTACTTTTAGAAAGCTAATAATTGTGGCGGTTTCAAATTGTAGGATTATAAATATTTCTCCATCCGGAAGAATTTCCATTTTCACTTACTTTTTTCATATGGGAGAATTCGGATTTTTCTTTTTCTTTTTAATTTTAATAAAAACTTTATTCTTTTCATTTGTGTTGAAACCGCTTCTTTGTTTCTCTCCTTTGATAAACATTTGGTGCATCGATTTAGGATAATCTGTCACCACATCCCTTCCAGATAATGTGGTTTGTTCTTTCTTTGGTTGGATCATGTATGCCCATTTGACTGATGATGCAAATTGATGTAGGTTTATCTATATGGATTGTTCCTTTGTGATGTTTTGCTTTCTTTATTATTTATTCCTTTAGCCCATGACATTAGCTAGGTTAGATGGCTTTTCTTGGTACGAAGAAAAAACCTTGGCTTGGGTCTTAGGAAGTCTAAAAGTACAAATTAGCAAAGGATGGTTGTAAATGAGGTTTCTTTCATTTTTCCCACCCTTGAATTTTTGGACTTCTTACAAAACGTGCAGAAGTTAACTGTAACTTGCATATATGTATGTAGCAATTTCTATTTTCGAACACATTACTGTTTTATGACTTCACAGGGTTCATAATTTATGCTTTTTTTTTTCTTTCCAACATGTCAAAAATATGTGACGTTATAAAAAGTTTGCTTAATTCTATGCTTATGTTTGTCTTCAATTATGGATGAGTTGCAACTTTAACTGTTATGTTGTTTCATATACCAGATCATGCACATAATAATGAGTTGCATCCACATGAAGCTGTATCCAGTAGAGTGTCCAAAAACTGTGGAGAACTTCACAACACATTGGTTAAATGGTTATTATGACAATCTGATTTTCCATTGGGTCATCATAAGATTTATGATACAGACTGGAGATCTTTTGGGAGATAGTACAGGTGTGAAATCTATTTGGAGGAGGGAGTTCGAAGACGAGCTTCACAAAAGGTGAATTCATATTTGTCCTGATATTATGAGCCAACATTATACATGGCAATTTTCGCTACTTGATTTCACTTAAGGCATCAAATTATCTGCTTTCTAATATCATTTCTTTTTAACATGTGTTTAAGGGTTTGAGGAAGCAAAGTTTAAGGATCTTTAGTTGTCTTTTACTTGCACTTTTTTCATTCTTATTCAACCAATTTATAGTGTATTTACTAATTTCCAGGCTTCTCCTTGGGAAACTTGGATCTAACCCATCAAGAGAGTCTTGAGTGGTATCATTTCTATTTACTTTTGTTCATGTTTCTGTTCAGGCTTGATCGTAATAGTTACTTTTGTTTATGGATTTCACTGCAGAATATTAGAAAGTTGGTCAAGGATGGTTCCATCATCAGGAAGCCAACCGAGATTCACACATGATCTCGAGCGTGCCGAATGAAGGAGGCAAAGAAGAAGGTAAGCCATTCTGGATATGGTAATTCTTCAAGTTCATGATAGCAATAATCCAATTTCAGGGTGATGGTTAGTGATAGGTTAACTTATGCCAGCTATTGTTATTTTAAAAGCGTCTTGATTCTTTGTTATGAAATACAAAAAGCAGCAGAGGGCAACACATTACATGTTCATAGTGAGATTAGTTAGAATATTTTACTTTAATTAAATCTTCAAAGTAGTCTATGCTATCATGTTATGCAAGACAAGATTTTCTATGAACCCAGTTGCTCTGTTGCTATTTCACGTATTGGGTGAACAACTTTACTTGTTTCCAAATGGCTTACACCACATGTTAGGATGGTTATAGTGCAAGGGTCCAGGGAGACCTGTATCTTGATATGTTACTCTTTGCAAATTAAGTGGAGGATTTTTAATGTGGTTTTTAATTCCATGCTTTGAATATAGGTAAGCGCAAGGGTACCAGTGAAGCTAGGTTGCCCATAAAGATTTTGTGGATGCGGAGGAAGAGGTTACTAAGGTGTTTGCTTCGCAGGTATTGTGGATGCGGAGGACGAGGTTCAATATGATTTAGTTTGGTTCTGAACCTACTAGATTCTTATGTTTGTTGATTTTGTCAAACTTCATTTGTTAATATGGAAAAATATCTTTCCAAATCGTTACAACATTAATAAGGGGAATGTTCGTGGAGATCTTTGCACCATAGCAGGCCTTTTGCCTTTTATAGCTATGTTATTTATGATTTTATACTCTTGGATGTTTTAGGCGGGGTTGCACCCCCTCCCACTTAACTTGCTAAATTCTTATATTTGTTGGTTATGTCAAATTCTGAACTTGATTGGATTTTCCATACTTGCTGAAATTTTGGTCTGTGTTCATTGTTCTTTTTTTTTTTTTGTTAACCATAATTATGGTAAAATTGATGGACAATTACTGAATTTGAGTCTTGTGCTGATGGAGAGCTTACACAAATCAAATGCTGACAAGGCTAGGGAGAGTGGAACAAGGCAAGCATGGAAAGGAAACATAGCTCGGAGAGAGGAATGTTTAGAGGTGAGAAAGCATCACCGTCCGGCCATTGCACGCTATGCCCAACCAACACAGCATCTAACAAATCAAAGAAGTGAGCTTTTAATTTTAAGTTGGGAACAATGTTAGAAATGAACTTGATAATCAGGAAACATAGAGGTTATTAATAGCTTGTGTTCAACATGATTCATAAGGAAGAAAATACACAAGGTGAGAGGCACCAGCTAGGCAAACAAACATTGCTATCAAGATCAGTTTACATGGCTTGCTTTAACATCTCAGTAGTAGTTGAAACAATTGCTTCACCTGTTCTTATGTCTATCAATATCCATAAAATCTAAACTCATAAACTAACAAAAGCTTCTTTTTATGATTTAAATTATGGGTTGTTATGGTAGGAAAAAAAAAAGTAATCCTCAAATTTTAACATGGTTTATTTTGAATTGGGTAGAGATAGCGTCCCATTAAAAATAATACCAGTATGCTTACACAAGCAAGATTATGGATGATTGACTAATAACTTACAGGCTAAAGGAAATTAAATTAATCACCATTTATGGGCATGAAACTTTATGATAAACATTTTCACATTCCAACATTGGCAGTTTCCGCTTTCTGATCCAAGACTAACATTTAAATTCTAACGAATACAGTTTTCGCTGATGGTGTCTTATACAATGTTTATAAATAAACGTCAAGGTCAGTTTTTGTCTAATGTAGGTCTCCTTTTAAAAAAGCAAGTGTTTAGTCATCGTCAGTTGTATGTTGCTTTCTCTAGAGTTATCAATCCTAAAAGTCTTCGTGTTTTAATATGTGATAGTGATAGTAATACTGATTGACCTCAACTACGAATGTTGTATTTAAAGAAGTATTTCAAAATTTATAATAATTTTTTTATATATGTCATTCTCGATTATTATATTTTGTTTCTTAATCTTTAACTTTTAATTATTTGTTTCATTTTATTACATCGAACTCATAATCTACGCACTATAATGATTTCTTTAAATTTTTATCTATAAAAACATCAATATAATCTAAATTCTATCAATATAGTCCGTGCATTGCACAGGTGCATTTCTAGTTTGTATAAATTGAGAAAAGCTTCGAAACTTTCTATAAAGTGAGAAAACTGCTACTTCCTAAATGAGTGTTTGTTTTTAAAAGGGTTAATTACATTATTAGTCTCTTGACTATTAACTTTTTTACCAGTAGTCCTTTAACTATTTTTTTTTAATTTCAGTTCTAAGAGTTTCAAAAAGTCACGCAGCTATTCCTTTTGATAGATGACTGCTCCGCAAATCTAAGGCTACGCCATCCATCAAAAGGAATTATGGGATGTGGCTGCCGAAGGAGATAATCACACTATTCCAAACCACGACGACTGCTCCGCAAATCTGAGGCTACGCCATGTTCTCAAGTACGTGAATTACCGAATAAAAGCATGGGAAATCCTTGTCATCGTCGGCCCAAGTGGTTCGGGAAGTCGGCGTTACTCGAGATCCTAGCCGGGAAACTCACACCACAAACTGGAACAATTTACGTCAACCAAAAGTTCGTCGACAAGGCGAAATTCAAAAAGATGTCGGGCTACGTTACCCAAAAGGCACACTCTTCCCATTCCTCATCGTTGAAGAAACACTCATATTTAGCGCCAAGCTCCGGCTAAGGCTTCTGGAATTGCAACTGATGTTACGGGTGAAGTCGTTGATCCAAGAACTCGGCTTAAGTCTTGTACCTAGAGCACGAGTTGGCAACGATAGGGTGAAAGGGATCTCCGGTGGAGAGAGAGACACCGGAGTTGGGAGGAGAAGAGAGACACCGGCTGTATTTTGGGCCTTGACAGGGAGGGGGTTTGCTGGGTTCGGTGTTGAGGGGAAATCGCTGGCGATGAAGTGGGTGACCGGAGACGGTGGTTGCCGTTCGGAGTTGGCCAGAGATGATGGGGGCTCCGCTGCTTTGTTGCCGCTGCTTTCCCCATTTTTTTCCCATTTTTTTTTTAAGTTTTGCATTCAGAGAGAGTGAGAGTCATTAAATTAAGAGAGAGTTTGGGCCCCTCTAGGAATTTTCCATAATACCCTTTAAATATGGCATGCTAAAACACACATAATTAACATAACGAAATTTTACTAACGGCATCCATCAAAAGGACTAACCGCGTGACTTTTTGAAACTTTTGGGACTAAAATTTAAAAAAAATGTTAAGGAACTACTGGTGAAAAGTTAATAGTCAAGGGACTAATAGTATAATTAATCCATTTTAAAATTTCTTTGTTCTTATATAAATGTCTTCTTTTGTAAAATTTTACCTTTGACATACATCATACTAGATATAGAGCTCATGCAATGCACGGGTGCAATTTAACTTTTGTGTTTAATTGATACATTTTAAAAATATTTTTGAAAAAAATTATCAATATTGAATATAGAAGTTTATTGACTTAATGTCTGACAAAAGTTAAGTGTTGTCAATATATGCAAATTTGTAGTCGTTTATTATAATATTTTCGTTTCAAAATAATTATTTTTTATTAGTGCTCAATACATGTATTTTTGTTTCTATACATTTTTAAATTTTTTAAGTATCTTTTAATTATATCATATTATTGGGTTTCTTTATCTCTTTTTTTCATCTTGTACTTAGTAAAGATATTTTAGACAAATATTTTTTAAAAATTACAAAATTAAAAATAAAATATTTACTTTGGGACATATCAAAGAAATATAACATTTTTCTGAACAAATGAGAATTGTTTAAGGATTGAATATAATTATATTTTTTGAAATAATTTTTGGAGATCATTCAATGATTAGAAAATGTTTAGTCGGATACTATATTTACATATTTTTTATACACTATCAATTTAGAAAAGAAATTTACATAAATATCGAGAGAAAAAAACATAAGCATCAATTTTGAATAAATGATTTAAAATTTTGTTGATATGGACCACATATTATATACATTATTTTAGGATGTCTTAAATAAGAATATGAGATCAAATTTGACATGGAGTATCATTTATAAAAATAAAAATTTATTGGTTTATATTATAAAATAATTTATAGAATAATATAATACTACCTCCGTCCCCAAATTATTGTCCTGTTTGACTTTTTTTGGTCAAACATGACATTTTTTAAACGCAAATTTAACGTATATTTTTTTACTTTTACTAAAATCATGAAACACGTAATTCGTAGCACTTTAAAAATACTACGAATTACATGTTTTATGATTTCGAAAAAAGTAAAAAAAATATACGTTAAATTCGCGTTTGAAAAATGTCATGTTTGACAAAAAAAAGTCAAACAGGACAATAATTTGGGGACAGAGGTGTATATATTTAAAATCTTTACATATAATATAATTAGTTGAGTTGGTTTAAGGTGTATAATCATATTTAAAATGATAAAAGTGTTGTCCTAAAAAAAGAAACTTTCAAACAAGGAAAATTATTTTAGGACGGACAAAAAATAAAAGCAAGACAATAATTTAGGAACAGACACTGTATTGTAAGATATGAATAACGTAAAATATGTTGTCAAATGGAAAACACACATAAGATACATATCGTGTGCCCCTATTTTTGTATCATATTGTATATCATAACTAACAACTATAGTAGTTGGTAAAATTAGGGGAGCGCTATTAACACCTCTTTATACACTTATTTTCTCAATACACCCACCATCTTCATTTCACACCAACATAATTATTTAATACACCCCTTATATTTCTTATTTTACCCCTTTCTAAATAATTCTATCTCTCTCTCTTTTCTTCTCAAGTCTTAACTAACATGCAACAAACTTTCCCCCCCCTCCCTCCCCGCCCCCAAATTCGGCAGTCACATTTCCCCCTCACTGCCATCTAGAGTTGTCAAAACGGGTCAGCAGGTTGGGTTGACCCGTAACCCGCCACAACTCGTCACAAGGCGGGTTGGGTTGGGCTGACTCGCCAATGAGTGGGCTAAAATATCTCAACCCATCCCAACCCAACCCCACCATGGGCTAGGGGTTGGGGCGGGTCAACCCGCCAATTTTTTTAAAAAATAAACTCAATGTCAAACAAATTAAAGTAAAAAAATAAATACATCACAACTATTTTTAATTTCTAATTAATAAATAAAAAATTAAACAAAAAGCCAAAAAAGAATCTAACACAAAAAAAATTAAGGAAATATAACTACACTTCTTAAAAATAAAAAAGTCAAATTAAATTTATATAGTTAAGCAATTTGGCGGGTTAGGCCAACCCAACCCGCTTCAACCCGTAACCCGCACATGTTCAACCAATTTGACCCGCCTCCTAGGCGGGATCAAAATTTATCAACCCAACCCAACTTATTTTGGTAACGGGTTGGACTGGCCTAGCAAGTTCAACCCATATTAACAGCTCTACTGCCACCCCCACTTTCCCCTCCCCCTCTTAGCATCTCCCTCCCTACTTTCTTTTTTTCTTCCCTTCCATTCTCCTCCCTCCCCTCCCTTCTTATTTTTTTTTCTTCCCTTCCCTCCTCATCCCTCCGTCACTGCCTTCTCAAACCCATCGAAAAATTCTTGCTAATGGTATTCGGCCATGGTTGACTGAGTGTTATTCGGCTAGCCCTAACCAAACATCACTATGATGTTCGATTAGGACTAGCTGAACAACACTCAGTTGTTCGATCAACCATAACCGAATACCATTATTCCAGAAAATTTTCAAAGAAGAAAAAAAGAACCCTAAGGGTTTCGTTAGTGTTGATTTCTTTTTCCTTCTTCCTTCAACTCTTGGCTATTATTGATTTGAATTGTTTAATTTGATTTTCATTTAATGGTAAAATGTGAAGGTGCATGTGGGATTGAAATTGAGAGAGATGAGACGGGTAGAAGAAGAGGGGAGAATGGTAGAAAAAGAAGGGTCGGAGAAAGAAAACAACAGGGGCGCATGGGCTAAAGGAAGAAGAAGGGGTTGGAAGGGTAGGAACGTCTTTTTGTTTCATGGTATTTTTGTAATTAAAAAAGGGATAATAACTTTACAAGTCCCTCGACTATAGCCGATTCCACCATTAGTTCCTCAACAAAATTTCATGCAGTTTTCGTCCCTACCACTTCAAATTTGCACGCCGGAAGTCCTTCTGATGGATGCCGTTAAAAAAATTTCGTTAACTCCTCCATGTGCAAGTCACGTGAATTTTTCTTGGGCATTAATGGAATTTCATCTACCCCTTCTTCTTTCCCCACCACTCTCTCTCTCTCTCTCTCTCTCTCTCTCTCTCTCTCTCTCTCTCTCTCTCTCTCTCTCTCTCTCTCTCTCTCTCTCTCTCTCTCTCTCTGGTTTGTGTGTGTGTGTGTGTGACAATGGCGGATGAACAACGTCAATCTCCAATGATCGCTAAGCTCTTCAATGTCCATTTACAAATGGGTAACACTTTTCGTTCTTGTTCTTCATCATAGGCTTGTCAATTGGAGTCACGGTCGTTTATACCTACAAAGCTTTTCACTCTATTTCTAAGCTACTATATTATCTCGTTTCTCCTTTCCACCGCCACCATCCATAGTTTAAGAGCCTCCATCACCAGAACCACAACCACAACCACCACCACTGCTACTACCACAACAACCAATGCCCTGACATGTATCTATCCAGAGTGGCTTTGATGAACCAAAGAAAGGATCTCTTCTCTATAGAATGGACGATAATGAATCGTTCTGGCGAGCATCAATGGTCCCAACCCCAATCGCATCCCAAACATGTGGACCTATCGCGGTTCTTCTCAGACCAGTCTCAATCTGTCCCGAATGGAGTTCAATTGGGGAAGAAGGCCTAGTGGGTAAAGCTTAAAGGAGCTTTGTCGTTGTCTATTTGGGGATGCTGTGGAGGAGGATGAAGAGGAATCCAGAGTTGCTGATCCATCGTTTCGTGATGCTACAGTGCCTTTTGATGGTAATATTAAAAGTGAAACGAATGTTCATTTGGTTGTTGGGATTAATGACATTATTGCCAATCTTTACAGTCAAAAACCGCAAATCAAGGCTGAAAATGGGTTTAATCCCAATTTAAATGGGTTTAATTTGAATCTGAGTAATTTAAATTTGAATACGGATTTAAATTTACGGAATGAGAATGGATTGATTTACAATTCAAATCAGTTGGGGAGTGAGGTTTGAAGAAGGTGAAGAAGATAATAAGAAAAATTTCATTTTTCCTTGGTCAAACACATGTGGGAGGCACATGAGCAACTTAATGGCAAATCACTAACGACATTCATCAAAAGGACTTTCGGCGTGTAAATTTGAAGTGCTAGGGACAAAAATTGTACAAAATTTTGTTAAGAGACTAATGGTAAAATCGACCATAGTTAAGAAACTTGTAAAGTTATTATCCTATTAAAAAATGAAGGGTGTATTTAAAAAAAAAAAAGAAATGTGTTAATAGCACTCCGTCAAATTATTTGTACATACTAAAATTCTAGAACAACGAAAGGAAAGCGGAGTGTAGTTATATGCGTTTTCAATGCCAAAATGCCACACCGCTAGTAGGGTTTTTGCGGCCGTCGCTTAGCGCCGCACTGTTCCTAAACGCCATTAGGGTTACCATTGGTGTGTATATATATCTAACATCCCCTTCTCCTTCCTCCTCACCACTTGCCTTTTCCTTTTCACTGTTCATAGACAACCTTCTCCTTTCGAATCTCAACTTCTATATTCCTTGGCAAATTTCCTTCAATTAATACTTTTATCCATAAAACATCTGGTTGTAGAAGCTTCAACTCTCTTTCTCTCTCTCTGTCTCTCTCTCTCTCTCTCTGTGTATATGTTTTCGATTTAGATCAGCTATGAGGAATTTTTACTTTGCTCCAGAGATTGGATCTGTATTGATTTTGTCTGTGACGGCAGCTAATACCTCTAAGAAGTTCTGAGCTATCCTCTCTTGTTTTTTTGATTATTTATAATTACTGTTGTTTTATCTTTTGTGATTTTTTTGCAAAATTGAAGAAGGAAAAGGGGAAATAAGTTTGAAGCGGGTGAAGATAGAATTCATTGGTCTGTCAATCCACTGACTAATTTCTACTTTGATGTTAAACAATGAATCCCGACAGGTTCTGATCGCTTTTAATTTTTTTCCCCTTTCCAATTCGTTTTTAATTATATATATATATATATATATATATTATTTAGTAGTAGTAGTAGTAGTAGTAGTATTTTTAAATTTAATTTTGAATTTTCTTACAAGGCATATGAGGAATCTCAAAGAACAAATGGGTAATTTGCGTCTGAATATTTCCTTGATGCTCACTCACCTTGGAGAACTGATGCCTCTTTCTTTACACTCGTTTTTTTAATTACGGTTTTCTAATTAGTTGTATGGTTAGTTTAATCTTATACAGTATTTTCAAGAATAAATCTTAATTCCTTAGTTAGTTTAGTTATTAATGTTTAATAGTTGTATTTTATAAATATTTTAATTTATACTTATTTATCGAATTTGTTTTCATATGTTTGTTTGGTTCATAGTTGTGATAAAAATGATGTGTAAATTAATTTTGGTATTATTAAAATAATTGTATGGTAAATTATTTGTACATAAATAATTATTTTGAACAGTGAGGATTATAATTTAATTTTCATTTTGACTCGGTAGTTCATTTTGAATGTTAAAATTCACAAATTTTCGATGAATTAACCAAATGGATTTGGAGACAGCTTAATTAAGACTCTTCATAACTTAAAGTTTATTTTTGTTTTGATAAGTTAATTTTATTTTTTTAATAAAAAGGTTACATTGGATTTATCTCTAATAAAAAAGTATTAGAGCAGCTTAGAATAGCAATGGTGGGAGTGGTAATACTATATGATTTCAGTGTGACCTTGTTGTAAAAGGAATTTATCAATAAGAATCTTCAATTTTTCTTGGCTAGTAAACAAATCAATGGTTAAATTTTGATTTAAGTATTCAAATATTTATATCTAACCATCCCTAATTCCATAATCTAAATATTGAACATAAGCACAAATGCATCTAAAAATTAACGACCAATCATTGCTTTTTCCAAATTGAAAAAGAATTACTATGTTATTGTAAGGTTTAATTGTCTATTTTTTTCGCACCTTAATAATATTAGTTTAAAAAAGTCAATTTGGTTAATTAAGTTAAGGGTAAACTTAAAAAACACCCCGTGAACTATGTATGAACAAACCTTTCCCCTGAAATTTGGTTTTGTTCCCAAATCTTATGATATGGTTGATTCATTTTTTGAATGAAAAAAGCACAAAAAATCATACTATCTATTTTCTAAAAATTAGCCAATTAGATTTTATTCTACTTAATTTATTTTTTCAAAGTTCATATCAAGAGAAATTTCTCCATATTTTTAGATTTTGTTGAGAGTAGACAAGTTGCAAACAAACTTCTTTTTTTTGTTTTTTTTCCTTTTGCTGGGTGGTTTTCTTGGCTCATAGATTGCAAAATTGTCTTGAGCTTCTCTGGATTTCCTGTTAAAATTTACTTTTATTTTGTTAAGATGGGGTTTGTAGCTTTTGTTGTTTGAATAAGCTTTTGAATTTTGAGAGAGGTTGAAGATGAAGTTGACCAATTGACTTCAGGGCATTTAGGCCATGTGATATGCATATGGGTTTTCTGTTAATTTGACTATCGGACAACTAACTGAAGGATTTATTTACTCGGGTATGACCCCAAAAAGGGGTCTACCCGCCCGGGTCAATAGTTAAGGGTACCTAGTTAAAATTGAGTCATAGTTGAGGAGAGGTTTTTGAAATTTACCCTAAATATAATGTTGTTAATATTTTTGGACGGAATGTTGTATAAATACTTAAATGCCCTTTAGCCATGGCATATACACATGGTGAAAAGATGATGAGATGAAGAAAAAACTAATAATGGAACCTAAAATTGAACCTAGAAAAGAACAGATCTTGTTGTTCTTGATTAAAATTGAACAGATCTTGTTGAATTAAAAGATAAGAGGACGTTGCAAGAAGTCAAATTGATCATTAGCGCATTAATTCTATGCTTTAGAGGCGTTCCTCGTCGTCTTCTCCGGCAGCTCCTCAACTTTTTTCCGGCGGTGACTACTTCCACTTCTTCGGGGACTGAAATGATGACCACCAATTTAATGTTTTAAAAATGAGACTCCTCTTCCTAAATTATTATACGGTGACTTGGCACACAGATTAAGAAAAATTAATTTGATTCGATTATTAATATTGGTATTTGTTTACTTTTTTATTTTTGCCTCTAAGAAAAAGTTGCTTTTTGAAATTTAGAATCATGATTAGTAGATTTCCCTTTAATAATTTTGAAATTTGAAATATGTGTAATAATTTAGAAGTGAGTTCTATTGTGGGTCTCTTAAATTAAAGAGTAAAAATTGTAAGGAAAAAATAATAAAAATACTTTCCTAAAAAAGAAAGTTACAAAGGCATTTTTTTTGGAATGGATAAAAAATAATAATAATAATTTAAGAACAGAGGGATTATGATAGTCTCAAACATTTTTCATTCACGAGTCATAAAGCAAGACATGTACGCCTTTCGGCTAAGTGCATTCGTTATTACGTTAGCTTTCCTTGGATGATACAAGATAGATCTCAATTAGGTAGAAAAAGTATAGATCAGTAAGGTGGATAGAGAGAAATAAAGAAATGGGGGTGGCTATTTGAACTAGGAACGACCCTTTTCCCCCATTTTTTCTAATCAACAACCTTGCGAACCGATCGATCCAATACCAACACCATAATCTCTCAAATTTTCCATCTCTTCTCCACATCCACCTTCTCCCCTTCCGTTGCCATTGTAACGACCTGAGCACGAAGTTCAGTCTGCCACGCACTGACCACTAAGCACCTGGGTCAACTACAAGTTCACCCAAAAGTTCATGAAAGGTTGGTGCCTAGTGATAGTGAATGACCACCTTATAAGTGCACACAAGAACTGATGTGGGTTTGGGGTATTACAATTTCGTCAAAGCCCAAAGGATCGGCATCCCGGCAATGTGTTCAACACATTTTCGGCCGAGACCCGCCACTCAAATCCTTGAAGTCTTGGTTAAAGCCCAAAGGATCGCCTGCGATGTGTTCAACACATTTTCTGGGACCCACTTTTTGATACCATTTTATAATGACCTTGAAGCTCCATCCACCACGTATAGCCCATCCACTAAGCACTTGGATCAGCTAGGGCCTACCACAAGTCCATTCAAATATCCATGAAATGTTGGTGCCTAGTGATATTGGGTGCACACAAGACCCATATCTAAACGATGTGGATTTGGGGTATTACAACCACCGCAGCTGCTACTGGTCTTGAATCGTCCCGTTGGAGTCACAAAGCACCCAAGTTAGTCCTTCTTTCCTCCGTCTCTCCTCTCTCCCTATGGTCCTTCCGCAGCGATGATAGTGAAATTTCAACTTTCCTAACTTCACCATCTTCCAACAATTAGGGGAAGCCGCCATCATTGCCAGGAAAGATGCCAACGTCGGGAGCAACACTTCCGTTGAAGATGCATACACACACACACTCTCTCTCCGTCTCTTCCTTTTTAGGTTCAATTATAGTTTTTTTTTTTCATCTTTCACGCATATAACAAAAAATCCCTATATGGCATGCAAGATTCAATTGGGATTCTGGTGATGAGATGCCCAAGCTAAAAAAAAAATACCAAAAGGGAAGAACCCAGTTCGTCTGGGTTTACTACGCCATCGCTACCATGCAAAACGGTGACTTGGGCTGCTTGATTCCTATACTGCACATAGATTCTTCGTATCTAGGGTTCAATAGTCTATGGTGAAAAGGCTAGTGCTCGTGCAACTGAGCCTCAAAACCTTCCAATTTGTAGAATTTGCTCCTATGCCCGTGTTTGTGTTTGGTCTGAAGTGAGGGTGGGGGAAAGAGAACATGTGACTAGTACATGGTAATATTAAGGGTAATTTTGTGTTTTCAATTTTTTTTAAGCTTTTTATCCAGCAAACCAGACAAACCAGACGAAGTGACTTTTTGTAAAGTATAGTTATTAAAGTGTGGAAAATTTTTTTTTTGTAAAATATAGTTATTAAAGTGTGGAAAAAAATTGTAGGATGAGCTTAACGGACCTTTTGCAATAATAAAGTGGTGAAATAGAGAATTAAGTCATATAATAATAAAAGATAAAAAAAATCTAGTCATTCAGTCCCACTGTAAATTTTTAAGACATTTATACAAGAATGTCAAACTTTATATAGAAAAAAAGAGTATTAGAAGAAGAGTGAAACTGTATAAAATAGTAAATTGACTTATAGATATAGACAAAATATATTAAACGTCGTTTATCATAGTAAACTCCACATTCACAAGGAAAACACAAACTAATTCTTTATTTAAGAGTCTTCAGTCAATTTGAGCACTTGCTAAAAGAATTTTTGCAAAAAAAAAGCGTTGGATACAATGAAAAGTTTAATATGTTTCTTTTTCATTTTCTTTTCCTTTTTACTTTTTAAATTGTTTTACACTAAGAGCCCGTTTGGTGTAGCATTTTCAAAACGCAGTGTTTTTGAAACGCAACTTTTTTCTTTATAAATGCGTTTGAGATATTATGTTAAAACGCAGCTTTTTATTTCATACTGCGTTTTAAAATCTGCGTTTTGGAAAAAAATTAAGAATTCCAGCGTTTTAAAACGCAGCTTTTTCTACCGCAGCATTGAAACGCTAAGTTAAGGAATAAGCTGAGTTTTAACCCTGTATTTTGACCAAAACACACAAACAAACAGGCTCTAAATTAATAAGTGGCGGGTACTAGATTGAAATTGAGAGGCAAACGTTGAGGTAACTGTTTAACTCACAATTGTTTAATCGATAAACGTCTAAGCGTTTTGACCCTGTTAAGGTGACTAGGCGGATGCAAAGCTCATCCACTTGAAACCGCAGAGGGTGCACACCCAACGTTTGTCTTCCATGCAAGACGTGAGAGACTCACACTTGAAACCGCAGAGGGTTCCGTCTAGAGGCAAAGCTCATCCACGTGGCTCACTAGTTAAGGTACATGTGGCTTAGCTAAAATATTTGAAAATGTAACTATGAAAGGAACGCAACACTGATACTCGCACAAATACCAACTAGCCAACAAGATAGTGCCACCACGTTGAACGGCCCCACGTGTTTTAACCGATTAATCCTTTTTTTCAGTTAAAGACGGATCGATAAACCTCAATGAACTCCTTAAAATAGAGGAGGTGAAATCCAATTGGCAATAAGGAATTTGCTACAAAAGCCAGCTAGGGGGTGAGTAGGAAGAACATCATGCTCTTGCTGCAAACGGAAGAATCGAATACTCAACTCACCAAACTATTTGGCCTTTATAAATGCTTAACCAACTATAGATAATTATTTGAAATTTGCTATTGAGGATACAATTGTTTGATAAACAAAAATGTCCTATAACATCAACATGGAAAAATAAGACCACTATTCATCTAGGAGAATGAAAACCTTTCCAGAAAAATCATACACTAGTTTTCCCTAAAGAATCACCTATTCACGGTTTTGCAGCTTGACTGCATAATCCGATCAGGTTTGAGAAGCCAATTACAAAGAACCAAAGGGTCAATATTGCGAGTTAAGGGAGGGATGTAGGGGTGGCGGAACATAAAGAAGAGAGATTAAGATCTAACTGCGACTTCGGTCAAAACTAACAGATAGGGATGGCCGGTGCTTCAAACATTATAATCGGCCAGGAACGAATGGGTTGGGGCTGGTGATAGTAGCGAATAAATAAAGAATGAATGACGAACGAGAGAGATAATTCAGCAGCCACCTTCAAGCTGGGAGCGGTCGCACATTCCTGCTAATGTGCAATTCACTTAAAAATGCTACTCACGGAACAATCATCATGAACACGCCAAATGGTTTCACCCAAGAGATTTGCTACAGAAAGAACTGTCAGTTGAGGGAAATAATTCTCGTCCCTTACTGGAATTGTGTTTGTAATGATGACCTCCTGAAACAGGCCGCTTGACAACCTCTCAATTGCGGGAGGGCTGTAAAGAGAAAATCAAAATAAATTCTTAATAGTTTTGTATAGGAAAGTGGAGCAAACATATGTGGCATTATTCATGAACATAACTTGTGTATAATTAAACAGAATGTTGGTGATGTGGTGCAAACTGAAGTTATCTACAACAGTCCATCCAACTTGATCATCAGAGAAAATTTGCAGGGTTAAGTGGGTTTAGAGATCAGTAATATTCCTTGTTGGACCAACCACCAGATAACCAAATTCACAATTCGATCCAAATTTATATGATAAGAAAGAAGAAACAGCGATTGGATAAAAAAGCAAGAAGACGTGTGTTAGATGGATTTGTTATTTTGAATCAGAACTAAAACAAGAAAAGATCAAAAGCTGAGAACTGCTGGAGTCCATTCCCTTTACACAGCTGTTTCAAGCCCCATGCTGGTAGGTTAGTGGACATCGGGTTCACCAACAGAAAACTTTGTCAGACCTCATATGAACACAATTCTAAGACAGTCCATCAATCAATGCTACACCATCTACCATAAGAGCTCAAACACAGGATCGCCCTGGAGATGAATGACAGAAAAGGATTCACGTAGGCAACCTCAAGTAGTTGGGGGAATGGCTTAGTCGAATTGAATATACCAAATGACCGATTCACAAAAGCGCATCAAGTTTGGCATCCATAGGGAGGACTTTGTTTTTTTTTTCTTTTTGGTTTTTCCAAGGTATTTCCAAACCCGAAGGTCTAAGACTAATCACCGAGGCACTATGAGGCGCTAGTGAGTGGGGACCTCTACCAAGGAAGTTTTTTGCATACACAGGGGCTCAAAACTAACTCTTGAAGGGTAGGGCCTCTTCCACCCAGGCTAACCCCCATTGGTACATGGAGGAGCTTTGGGTCCTAACCTAAGAGTATTTTATAAAGTTAACAAAAAGTAACAACACATAATTTTTACCTAAATACAGCATGAGTGCTGCAGGCATAGACTTCCCTGGCCCCTCAGCATGTAATAGCTCAGCACCTTTTGAAATAGTTCCTAAAACCCAAAATAAATTCACTAGTTAATTATAAATATGTCAATGACAGAATGAAAAGAACTAAGAAAAAAAATAGCAGTGAGCCATGAGGTGAAGGAGACATGGAGTACAATATTGCTATGTAATTGCAATTCGAGATTTAATTTTTCAAAAGCTAAATAAAAAGGAATATGCAGATGAACCCCAGTTTTGACAGAAGACTTTATAAGGGACAAATGAGTTAATTTCAGAAAAAAAGTAAAATATTCATGAGATACAACCGATTGAAGTAATTAACTAGTAGCAACAAGCAACTTTCAAAACATATTTAGCAGTGTTCTAAAAATCGCTAGGCGGACGCTAGGCGCCAGAGCAAGGCCTAGCACCTAGGGGCCTAGTCGGGATTCAGTCGGGGCCTAGAAATCAAAGCATAATTACACTGTAGGTCCATACCAAACTTGCTACAACAATAGTAAATAACTAAATATGACCAAATAAATTAAAAGTAGATGATCACATTACAAGATTAAAAATTAAAAGTTAAAAATTAAAATCAAATTCACTATTATTTCAAAGTGGAGAGGAAAAGAAAAATATTTTAATAACTTGAGAGAGAGGAGAAATATTTAGTATAATGCTTTAATAACTTAAGGGGGACAGAAAATAATTTAATAACTTGAGGGGGAAAGTTTTTATTTTGAAAAGTAAAACCCTAAAGACTAAAAAGTAAAAATTAAACTCTCTATCTCACAAGTCACAAAGTCACACTCGCAGCCCAGGAAAGGGAAAAACCAAAAAGAAGAATACGCCTTTCTTTCTTTCACGTAAGACAAACAAAGACGACAGCAGATAGATCCAGGCAAATCTCGAGGGGACGACGGACGGATCTCGAGGGACGACGGCAATCTCTCTCTCTCTCCCTCTTCTCTCTCACTCTCTCTCTCCAAATAAGTTAATTTCTCTCACTCTCACTCTCTCTTTCCTTACACGTTCTCTCTCTCTCTCTCACACCGGCCGGCGTTCTCCCCCTCTCTCACCGACGAGATCTCCGACGTCGTTTTGAATTTTGAGCCCTAATTGGCTGGGCGTTAGGCGGCGTCTAGAGGACTAGTCGGCACCTAGGCCGCCTAGGCGGCGATTTGTTGCAGTGGCAATTTTTTGTCCGATTTGGTCGTAATCGCAGCGTTTTGGGGCGCCTAGCGACTAGCGGCGGCTAGGCGGACGCCTAACCCGATTTTTGAACATTGATATTTAGAAATATTTGGTACTGGGGATGAGATACAATGAATTCTGAAATGCAACAGTCACTCACCAGCAGTGTCAATCATGTCGTCCACCATAACTGCAACCTTGCCTCTAACATCACCAATCAAATTCATTACCTGAACGTAAAAGTACATGGAAAACTTATCAACATGGAGATGATTTCCATAACAGAAGCTACTAAACAATAAGATGCAAATTTTATCACATATTTATTGACAGTCTTTTGCTTCACAAAACAAAAATGCACATCTTTTCACTGTGGATCATCGTCCATTTGTGATAATTTGTTGAAGCTCTCCATGTTTTCTGGACAAATAAACCAGGCCGGCACAGTCATACTATCGCAGTGTATTTCACAATATCTCCAGCAATAAGTAAAAAAAATCATCTATAAGCACACCTAAGGCCAAGTAAGTTATATGTGACTTAAACATACGAGTGGCAATCGTAATCAATCCAGTGTAGGATTGTGGCAATATATTCATCAACACAACATGAAACAGGACATATTTGACTTGATCCATCAAAGTATTCCATTCATGTATGCCAGTGTGTGTAAGTTTTCACCGCAGTTACAGTTGAAGGGTTTATCAGTTGCATGCGTGTGGGCTCCGACACTGGAATCATCAGAAGATCAGTAGATAAATGCTCGTGTGGGAAACCAATAAAGACACCAAAAGATCCTCATTCCTTTTACGAAAAATGTTGCAGCTGTAAATTATTCTAAGATTGTTGCATAAGATATGGAACTGCTAAACCATTCACCAATGATTTGTCGACACAAACACAAGTAAAATAAACATTGATTGTTAGTTATGGGCACCCCCAAACATCAAGACATGACATCATAAGATTGTTGCACAACAAATTCTGGCCACTAAATGTGTGCAGGACAAGCAACACATGACTTTTGAGCCAAAATTTGCATGGCATCACAGGTATGGCATGGCAATAGCATATTGGCATATTTCATTATAAATGAGACAATAATGTCTTACAAAGTCAATTCATTAACACAATTGTGCACACAAGCTGAAAGCAAAGATGCTTGGAAAATTTATACATGCAGACCTTTACTTACCTCAGCAATATTGTGTCCCTGACGCCTTTTGTCCACAATGGCTAAAGGTGCATCAGATAATTTTTTTGCAAATGCACGTGCTCTAGCAACACCTCCAACATCGGGCGAAACTACTACCAAATCGTTAGAGCTAATTGTCTTGCTGGCAAGATAATCAAGTATCACAGGCTGGTGCAAGAAGACTTTAATTACTGATCAGTTAAGTTGAAATCAAATGAGTTCACATATTAAAAACTTTGTGGAGATTACCTGACAGTGCACATGATCTACAGGAATATCAAAATAACCCATGGACTGTCCAGAATGAAGATCACAAGCAAGAACACGATCTGCACCTGCTTCTGTGATAAGGTTTGCTACTAGTTTAGCAGCAATAGATTCACGCCCTTGAGTCTAAAAGGAAGAAGGATTAGATGGAAAAGATGAATTCACATGAAAAATTCGTAGGAACCAACTAAAACATCAAAAACTGATTGATCCACGATTCGACCAGAACAAGCTATGGAAGCACTGCTTATAAGGGTAACACCTTTGATAAAACCTAACAATCACCTTCAACATAGATCTACGACAAAGAAGATCTTCCCACAAGAATTATATAAAAACAGAAATATAGACAATAGAGGCTGAGGATAAACTGCCCCTGCAATCAAATTTCCATCAAGTGTTTCCATATATTCTTTGAGCTTTAATATGTTACACTGCACAATGGAGCACACAACTCTAAACATAAGTACAACAAATAAGGAATTATAAATGGACCTCACCTTTCTATCAGCTCTGGCATATCCAAAGTAAGGAATCACAGCAGTGATGTTTTTGGCTGATGCCCTGCGGCAAGCATCTATTGTTATTAGAAGCTCCATAAGATTTTCATTTGCTGCAGGGCTGGTAGGCTGAACCAAGTACACATCACATCCTCTGACACTCTCTTGCAGCTGAACATAAATTTCACCATCTGCAAACCGCTTAATCTCGATTTCTCCCAGGTTCAGACCCATGTACCTCGCAATTTCCTAAGTGGTAACAGTAAGTTAATAAGCAAGAAGATGTCTGAAGCATCAACTTCATAACTCAAAACAAAGGGAAAGGATGATGAAGAAGTTTCTAGGAATACCTAATAACATTATTAAGATAACTTGTAAACCTTTGCTCATTCGAGCACACATCCTTCGTTTCTTTCTTTTCTTTTTCTATTATTTTTCAAAATTTCTCTCTTGTTTCAATCTAAGGTGCTATTTGTTAAAATTGAAAATTAATAGCTGAAAACTCAAGAACTGATTTCTAATGCTAATTGCCACTAAATTGTAATTACTGAAAAACCGGTTATAAGCACTGCAATGAGTAAATTGTTTGTAGTAAAATCAAAATTTTCAGTTTTCCATCCAGATACTATAAATGTTCTGCAATAACTATGTGAAGTAATGTTAAATATACCTGTACTATTACACATGCGTATCTCATACAAGTAAGAGATGATTAAACATATTCATGATAGCAAAAGGCAAATAAATGTGACACGATTGTAGTCTATTGTCACAACCATTACATTATGAAAATGAGACATTTGCCTCTCTTTTTCCGTAGGCAAAATTTCTAAACACTACAGGCCTTATGCTCGCTCTCTTCATAGAACTTTTCTTATCGCAATTTTCCCTTTTCTCACTTTTCTTCCTTTTCTTCATTCACACCAACCTTGTGTAAAGACACCAGAAACAAATATACCCGACGGCTAGTATAGACCAGACAAGCTCGGAATCCTTTGGTAAGTTACCCACACGCTCCTTACACTTCGGGAATTGGCCACATTGCCTGGAATCGAGCCATCCATTCTAACACAATAATACATATGGAGAACAGTAATTGGCTTTTCATCAGGGAAATTGATAACCTACTCACAACTGAACAAAGGATTAGAAAATGCACTTCAAACTGAAGGTATCAACCTGATTTAGTTTTGTACTTTCTTATTCCATTTCTATATTTACCTCTAAGGATCCTCTTGACACCCTCAGTAATGGGAACTCAACCAAATTCAGTATTTGATCAAATTCCTTGTTTATAAGGATCTGACAAAGTATTAGTCCGGCTATCAAACTAAGTAAGACAGCCGTCCTCATTTAACCTGGCTTGGAACAAGTTGAGTTAAGGTATAACTCTAAGCATGACACAGGTGGATGGCTATTACACAACCCTCGGAGTTATGGCCCTTATAGGTATTTATCTACAAAAAGGATAATGACGGAAACAGTCAAAAGCTTCCGCTTTGGAGCCCATCAAAACCACTTTTTTTTTTTTTTGATAAGTAAAAGTGTATATATAAACAAGCGCCAAAACAGGTGGCGCGTCCTTTGTACACAGGTGGTATACTCAAAAAGGGAAAGAACTAAAACACCGAAATGCGGTTCATAAAGCTCATCAAAACCACATATAAACCAAACCTTGATCCTTGAACCATGCACAAGGAACATTTCATAACAAGTGCTGTGTTGCTATCACATTAAAATATATAATAAACGACGCAATCAAAACTAAGAACCCATCCATTGCAAATTTCTTGACTTCTGACAGTACAATAATATTGCGAAAAAACTTCAAATACAAGTGTAAATTACCCGAGAGAGTGAAGGATTTCCAGTGCCAGAGAATATTTTCAGCCTTGTATTGTTTCTACTAGTGAGAGAATTCTCCACGCGCCCCGCATGCAAGAAGTTGGGGAGCATCCCATCATTGATGGTCGGCAAAGTTGGTTTTCCATTCAGTGATTCACTAAGGTCACACCTCTATAACAAAATAAACCCATCACAATCATTAAGATACAACTAACTGACCTTTATGCAACCTGAAAATTCAACATAAAGAACTCAATGGCTTGTGCTACCTTCATTCTTAAATGTATATGCTTTTATTTTTTCAGAGGATGAATGTCATTTTTAAATTCAAATCGACTCGCACAAGTCTGAATTCTCATTACCCACTGTCCCAGAAAAGGAGTCTGATTGTGACTATCCAAAGTCATTTTCAACTATTTTCAAATCAAAAATCAATAAAATTTACAACTGGCTGTTTTTAAAATTGTAAACTTGTCATTCATGGTAACATCAGTTACTTTCTGCTTAGTTTATAAGCCAATAAACACGAATTAATTGGAATTGCAAACAACAAATGGCATATCCATGAAAGAACTTTAACAAATTGTCGAGCTCCAAACCTAAGGCTAAAAGACTACAATAAATAGCATAAAAAATTCCAACTAACTGACAAGAAAAAACGAAAGCAAAAGGCAATGAATTTTTCAATTCAAACAATCGCATTCCATTAAACATTTAATGAAATATTCATTTAATCATTTTTCACATACCAATTTCCTTTCCTCCATTGGTTTCCCGTCATTTTCTCAACAACCTAACGTAGATTGTAAGATACGAGTGAAAATGAAGAGAAAACTTACAACGCTCAAGTTTCGAGAACGAGCATCGTTGTGAAGGAAGCTCCTGTATCTGAAGGAGCAGCGAGAGAACAGAGACGAAGAGCGGGAAGTGGACAGAGATGTTGAGCACGACGACGGAGACGGCATCACCAACGAAGCCATAGAGAAAAGTATTCCGATCAGCTTAGGGTTCGGATAGAGAGTGCGCGTGTGTGTGTGTGTGTGTGAGAGAGAGAGAGCTGCTTTTTTGCTTTTGTGTATGGCGCCTTCGCTGGGCTTGGCTTTCGTCTCTGTATATTTGGATTTCGTTTCGTAGGCGAAGATGGCACCTCCGTAACGACAGCGTTTGGGTTAGTACCAAAGTGGAGTATTTTCTTTGTTTTGAGGGTTAGTCAACAAAACCAGGAACTATAAGTAATAGTGCTATAGTAAGCCAAAAGAGGAAAAGAAAAAAAAAAAAAAGTAGAAAAATAGTTGGTAGGAGTAATTGTTAGTAATTGTGATTGGGTTTGTAAATCTCATTCTATATTTGGAAGGATCATAATTTATTCCAGGGAGGCTGGGATAATTTCAAATAGTATTTGTTTGAGCAAAAGTTCTTTGGGAACACCATTATTAGTACTTCATAGATGTTTTATTCAATCCTATTACATACTTTACTATAGAATATTGCAATTTAAAAGTAAAATGTTAGCAATTTTCTTTTGTCGAGCTAGTAGTAATGTATTTTAGTAGAATTATACCTTAATTTCATACATTGCTTTGAAAAATATGGAAGCAAGCCAAAAGAGAAATAGTGGGAGACTGGTGTCGGTATGTTGTGCAGGTACTAATTGGGATTTGGCTTGTTATTCTCTTTCTATATTTGGAAGAATAATACTACTTCATCCGTTCCATGCAAAGAGTTCACTGTACTCTTTTGGGATATTTCACTCAAAGAGTTCACTTTAAAAAATTATTCCTACAATCTCCATAATACTTTCAACTTTACCCTCCACATGTAGTACAAATATATTAACTATGCTAAAATATTTTTGTAATTATAACCAACTCCAATACTACTTATATATCTCTTAATTGTTAGACTTTTCAAATGTAGACTCTTTGGGTGGAACGGAGAGAGTAATGAATAATATGCTAAGGATAATTTGAAATAGTCTATATTGTGCATGAAAAACTGTTATTGATATTACGTGTTATTCTCGTTTGTCTATTTGAATTAAACATTCTTATCTTTGTACTTAATCTTATTCGAGTATTGTGTTATTCTCGACAAAGTTTGTCGATTTACCTTGAACATCTATATGTACACATGTGCTTAATGTTGGGTGTCTTATTATTCAGATATTGTTGCACTATTCAATAATGATAGGCAAACTACTCGTTTTATTTCGTCAAGCAAGTATATTGTTTTGATAAGTACATTAATTTTATATTTTGCTTTGAAATTTGAGTACAGTGATATAAACGATCATGTCACAATTGTTGAAGTGCAAGAAAAATAACATAAAATTGTGTAAATAGGTTAAAAATTTGTCTTCATTGAAGACAAAAGAACCTGCAATAGCATAAATGATGAAGTACATTGTGTTTCTAAGATAAATTTAACATCAATCTAATAGCCAAATCATTGGCAAGCTTTATACTTGAAGCAATAAGCCTTGTGCCTTGAAACATGCATGTCAACTTTGTTCATACAGCTAACATTTGGGTTTATCTTTCCCAAATGGTGGAGGGGTGGGCCCAATGAGGAAATGGGAGTGTCCAAAATGGTGATGAACTTTTGCTTAATTTGACTTGCTAGGATTTGGGAATTTGTTTTGTCTTTTGCAAAATCAAGAAAAAGTGCAAGCAAGAGTAACAAGGAAAGATGGGCAAATCTTTGTCCTTAGTTGGACATTGACATGTTCTACTTTCCACTTCCATAAAGCTTAATTTGACCTTAAACCCCCATTTTCAAAGACAACTACCTTTTAAACTTGTTCGTTCATGAGCTACTCCTTTCCGTATCGAAAAAATAGTCCCTCTTTTTTCTTTGGTTTGTACCCAAAAAAAGAATAGTTTTACTTCTAAAAAAATATATAACTTAATACAATTTAAAGAAAATACAGATAAGCAAAACTGCAATTATCAAAAACTTAACTTGTCAAATAGAACTATTTTTTCGAAACGGAGGAAGTACAGTGGAACCACTTGCAGAGTGAACGGAGGAAGTGTCTTTTTTAACTATTGTTGTTCATACTCATTTTACTCTTATTTTGCCTCTAGTATGTAGTTATAATTTTTACAGAAGAAAATCAAGATGAGCTACAACAGCAGGGGTAGGAGAGTAACATTTCAGAATAGAGGTGCTGGCAATGAACAAAGTTAGTTAGGCAGTTAGTGAGTTAGCATACCAGTTGTCAGTCAGCTGTAATATTGAATCTCTTGTATCTCACGATGTATGTATAGCTCTTCAATGCATCAATTCCTCAACTGAGTCAATACAGAAAATACAATTTTCTCTCTTTTATTCTCTCAAGTTCCTAAACAATCATTGAATTCACTTCATCTTTTATTTGTTCAACAATATATTCATTTTGACTTTTATCGTTTCAAATGTCACTGGACATCCATCTTAACATCCTAATGATTCATAAAATAATGTTTTGTTGCCTACTGCTCGTGTTGTAAAATGTTTCTAGAGCTTGGAATTTGGAAAGGAGGGGGGGGGGCGGATTTACAAACACACAACTTTGTTCTAGCATAAAAAGCAAACCAGCCTCGAGTCTCCAACAGCAGCACCCAAAAACAGAAGGAGACTATAGTAGCAGAGGCAAGACTCATGAAGCACTCATAGCAGCACTAAAAATGAACTAACTGACTTCAAACGTAAATCAACTTTCAGCCATTGAATTTAAGACATCCAATCAAGGACTGAATGGGAATTCAACATTTGCTTGCACACAAGGTATTTGCTAGATGCTGATAGCGCGAGATCCACTGGTACAATCTGTAGTCAGGTAACAGAAGTCAAAGGACGGGGGCTGGCAACAAGCATATAACAGAAACAACCCAGCCGAGGAATCAAAGGAGTAGTGTGTAAACTAACATGCATAAATTCATGACATATTTCCATTGAAGTGTGATAAAAGGAAAGTAACACATTTCCATTGGTTGAATATGTCCATCAGGAAGCAGAGGATGAGCCACAAATGTTGTAACCAAGGAAGGCTCCATGGCTCCTTGCATTCTGAGGAATACTCAAAATACCATTGTCTACAACTTAGCTCCTAGATAACAGTTGGGCACAATAGCTCCCTCAAACTTGTTCACTATTTTTTTTTCTTACGGAACCTATGATTATAGATGACTTACAATCGAGAACCATAAATGTGAATGTCAACTATTAAGGTAGGTTAAACTCCTTACAATCTACTGTACAAGTTGTATAGTTGAAGTAGCGGAAAGAGGTCCCTCCTTCCATATCAATTTAAAAAGAGCCTTTTAGTGCACTATGCACATATCACACAACTACTTCTTAGGGGCAAATAGACATATGAGTGGTAGAGTTGGGACTTCACAAACAGTGGTCTCAGGTTCGATCCCTTCCCACGCCCCCTTAGGACACCATAAAAAAAAAAAAAAGGTTTCTTTCTATTAGGGGCAGAGAAGACAAACTTTAGTAAGTAATTTGTATATTTTTTAAATAGCCATAGGTCTCTCTAAAAGGGAATATCTATATCACCAACCCACCAATCAAGATCCTGAATCACCCACCAAAAAGAAGGGATTTAGAAGAGCTGTAGGTGATTACCGATTTAGTTCCTTTGGTTTACGCAGAAGAATTAGCTGGCAAAGTACCAATTCTATTGTTGCTACATGAAGTGCCGTAATACCATCTTCTTGAAACCAAAGATTTCCAAGGGAACTGATAAGACATCCATGATCGTAAGGACTAATAAAGGGTTGTTTGTGTGTGGGAGAAAGAGAGAGGTCACCACTAGGAATATGATCAATTCCGGCACTCAAGTCAAAGTACCTTTACGTAACTTAATACAAATGTTCTGGTGCAATTTAAAGCCCAACCCTAGGGTCGAATTACATTTATGAGACTTAACACTGCTGCAGCTTTTGAGTATTACTACACAGAGTGTTAACAACGGGTAAACTTTTTGGCTCTTCTAACCAGTTCTCCTTGCCGTCTCGTGCGACGAGGTGTAAAGAAAGCAACCACTGACTGCCGATAAAGGGTGGTTACTTTTGTTGAAGGTAGTGTCCCGCAGGACTAAGGGGTAACACTATGATAATATTGGGTTATGAGCACAGCATTGAACACTATTGACCACTTGAAGGTAAGAAAGCAGCCTGGATAAGGTGAGCAAATGAAAGAGTCCAAATCTCTGCTAGGCCCCCTGGTAGCCCCCTTTAGAACAGTAAGGTGACAAATGGGAAGAACACAAGGCACAAATCTTGACATACACAAATCTCAAAAATATTTGTTTCATAATTGAAGTGAAGGATATTTATAGTGCAGAGATAGCATTATGTGCGTGAGCACGTGATTGAATGTAGTTGTGTATTACGTGTGCAAGTGGCACCATCTTATTTGTTAGTGCTTGTCCCCCCCCCCCCGGCGTTCACTGCTAGGATCCTGCTAATTGATGACCCAGGTAACTTGATTAAGAATGGTTTAGGATTCGCGGTGACTATATCTTCATGAAAATGTCCCCTTGCATCCTTTAGTTCCCCAAGGGTTTGTGGGCCCCACAGATCAACTCAAAGGTCACCTAAAAGTTCGAAAGAATCTCCTTGATGAAGGCCTCCCTTGGGTCACTGCCCCCTGCCCAAGGGACCATTTATGTAATTGTCCTAATATGTTTGATGACTGGTGTTTTTGATACATCTTAATATACCAAGGAACCCTCTTAGATTGTACCCCAGGGGGATAAAACAGAAATGAAAGGTAAAGCTTTTAGATAATTGAAGTTTCTGGCGGTAAAACTTAAAAGTATAAATATCTACTTCATCAGATGTTGAAAATCTTATACTCTTCGACAATACATAAGCAGAGCACTGCACACGGGCGTATTTATACTGTCAACTTGCTCTCTTATATAATTCTGGGAAATAAGATGGCTACCAACTACTCCCTCTGCTCCTAAAAAATAGTCCACCTTTCTTTTTTCGTCTCTTCCAAGAAAGTGTCTTTTCTTGTGATAATTGTGATATCCCATATCGGGTAGATGTGGGACTTGTGTGTGCCTTATTCGATGTCACCCACTACCACTAGGCACCAACCTATCCATGTACTTTTGGGTGGCTTGTGGTGGGCCAGTTGACCCAGGTGCTTAGTGGGCCAGTGCATGGCCTATGCGTGGCGGACCGGGCTTCGGGCTCAGGTCGTTACAAATGGTATCAGAGCGGATCCCGGCCGAAAATGTGTAAGAACATGCCCGGGGTGCTGATCCTTTGGACCTCCTTTGGGTCTTGACGAGGACGTTAAGGATTCAAGTTGGGGAGATTGTGATAATTGTGATATCCCACATCGGGTAAATGTGGGACTTGTGTGTGCCTTATTAGATGTCACCCACTACCACTAGGCACCAACCTATCCATGGACTTTTGGGTGGCTTGTGGTGGGTCAGTTGACCCAGGTGCTTAGTGGACCAGTGCGTGGGCTATGCGTAGCAGACCGGGCTTCGGGCTCGGGTCGTTACATTTCTAATCTTTCCTTTCAAGGAAGTTACTTTAACCATTTTACCCTTACTTTCCTTGCTACTTCAATGATGGATCCCACTTGCGTATGGGTTCAAACGAAATACATAACATACCAATATTTATATTAGAGTCAATTAATTTTTCTTAATCTGTGTGCCGATTTAAACCGGACACTCTTTTAGCAACGGCGGGAGTACTATACTTACAATCATCTTATCCTTCAGTGAAAATAATATAATATCAATGGTAAAATAGTCTGTAACTAATTATTATTTGCGTCTCAGGTGGAGGTGGTTTAGGAGGAGGAATATGTTTTAAGCCCCAAGAGGCAAATGTAATTGTGACAATTACTTGTTTGCTGAACAAACCCATGAGTAGGACCTTTCTAGTTGAACCATATGTGAATTGAAACCTACTTATCAGTTGACATGACATTACCAAGAAACAGAGTTCAGATCCTACAATATCTGTATGAGATAGGAAATAAAGACTGCAACAAACCTGCTGTTTCAGCCTTCGCAGTTAGCCTGCCTCTGGAAGTTGGTACACTGGTTTCGGATCCTGGTAAATTTTACAAACAGATCGGGGTTTTTTTTATAGACAGGCCATTCATAGAAGCAACTTGAATAAGAATATCATCAGCTAACTTCATGCATGCTTCAAAGTGCTTCCTTTTTTAAAAATAACTCAAAGTGCTAATTTAACACCACGCGGTCCACGTGTGTTTTTCCATACCTCACTTGAAAGTTGAGCTTTCGCTAAAGACTTAAGCTGGCAATTTTCAATGTTCATGAGCAACTGAGTCACGGTTTTAAGATGAGGAACACTGCAATAAATGAATCTCAAGTAAGCCAGGATCAAAAGAGACAGCAATAGACACAAAGCTGTAGTGTCTATCAATAATCTTATAATCTCATTACCAGTTATGAGCTCCAACATGGTGTTTGAAAAGATAATATTACAGATAACAGATAACAGGTCGCACCATGAGAGTATCTGCTTATGTCCTGTCAGTGTGGCTGACATTAATGAAATTAGTGTTTCTTCCACTCAGATGTGATTCGATAATTACTTCGTAACATTACATCATAAATAGTCTAGCTGAAAGCTTACTCATTCACAAAGACTACAAAGTAAGAAGCAGTTGAGGGGATGAAGTTACTAGCATGCTTCTTTTTTTTTTTCTTTTGATAGTAAAAGAAGAATTCATAGATAAGAAGGAAAACAGAAGTGGATAAAAAACCACCATTACAACCAGAATGAGAAGACAGTACCCAAAAGAAACCAAAACAACACACTGACAAACAACCAAGAGCTGCCTACTAATTGCTAGCATGCAGTTTTCGGACAATACATACACTTCACTCTCCTTGTTCTCTATCTTAATATAACCATTTCCCTCTCATTCATATCAAGTTTCTCCATGAATTCTCCACGAAAGGTTCATACATTTAAACAATAGATGTAATGCATGACTTAAACCTGATGTGCACATATGATTCACCACCTAAGGGGATGGAAAATAACCTCTGTAATCCATTATCCATGTGTGCATCCAAAGAAGAAATTACCCTAGGCAACTGCTCCAAAACCTGCCCCACATAAGACCACAGGAGAACAGATCAGAACACAAGATTTCCCCAACTTTTTTTTTCTTTTTTGCGCTTAAAGGATAGACCTGTTCAGTGTTCTTTATTGTGGAGGTTTTCGCCAAAAGGTTCTTAGGGAGCTTTATAAGGTGAGCCTGCAGATAACAAACATAACATTTGCCTGAGCAAGCACAATAAGAAACTGGGTCGATTTCAAACTAAAAAGTCTAATAACACCATTACACTATTAACCAATATATTAAGAGATTCTAATAAGCGAATTGTCTCAAGCTATGATTTGGAGAAAACAGGAAAACTACATAAATCAGTCAAATCAACACGTCTACTCAGACCTGTATAACATATATCAATACAAACAATTAGTCGTTTCCATGCAGCCGCAAAAATTTTACTTCATGGAAGGTCAGGATTTAACAAAATTCACTAAAACTTTTGATAATTTATACTCCCCAATTTCCAAATAAGTTTCCCTTCTTTTCTTCTTCTTCTTCTTTTTCTTTTATTTATTTATTTTTTGTCTTAAATAGGACATGGATTTTAAGATGCTCTATTGACACATTTAAATCCTATATACAAATATATATATATATATATATATATATAGACACACACACACACACACACATATATAAATTGAAAATCATCTTCAACCTCAAAGAACAATTTTTATTTTTTTTATAAGTACCTCAAAGAACAAATTCTCAGAAGATATATCTTAGTAATGCCTAGATCCTCTACTGATGTGTCTATAACTTCATGTTACATTACTAAAACAATGTGGAAAGCTATTTAGTAGCAGAGAGAATCATATTAAGATTCGTTTAGGAAAGATAGTAAAAGGGCAATCCAATGCATAAGGATCTCGCCATTGCAGGGTCTAGGAGATTCCTTTGAATGAAGATATTACACTACACAGACCTACTACTTAAAAGAAGAAATTGGAGGAAGTCCATATGCTTGAATATCTTCCTTTAAACTCATCAAAATGATACCATGGATCCCGACGATGAGCGATCGTATAAATGTTTGCAATCAATCAGTCATCAACTTAATTGAATTAACATCATGATTTCAACAAGAGTGAGTGGTGACCTAATTTGTTGACTGGTAAACAGGCATCACCGCATACAAACATATTGGTTCCATGATCAATGAAACAATATTGATGACATGTTCATAAACAATAACTAAATATTGCATAATCGCTGCATGAATAACTATGCAAGCTCATTTGACAATTTTTGCAATATAAATATAACCCAATAGCAAAACTTCCATGCCGCCTCCGAGATTTAACAACTCCCTCCATGTTACTTCAAAGTCAGGATATCTTAAGCCCACTCATGTATCGGGTTTACTTGGTTAATCTGGATGGAACAAGTAAAATGGTTTTTGAATTTGTTAAAAGAAACTCTGTACATAATACGTGTAAAACAAATGCTCACTCTGTCTCTATTCTCCATGGCTTATCAAGGGTATTTACATTTTGTGTTTGTATTCATTTTTTTTAAATAAGAAATATTGTTCATTTTTTACTTTTCGATTATGTTCCAGGTGAGTCAAGAAGATTGCAGTAACAAGTTTGCCTAGAATATTCGAAGTTTAAGCCTAAGGATCCTAAACAATTACTGCACTTAAGAAGATGCACTAGTAAGCGTTCTCTTTCTAAACTTATATTGGTACGAGGACCACTTTGGCTTAAGTCTCGAGCACAATTTCTACACAAGTTTGATTATGCTACGAAGAAGATTACTCCATGATGCTTTAGTATGAGTGTCAAAACTCGTTCTATTAGTTCATATCAATGCTAGAATGTAGTCTGGATATGTTTTATGGTGAACTACTGTGCTTGAGTTATTTAAACCTATTTTTAAGAAATAATCACTTGAATAGTATTTTTGGAGTTCGTATGAAGACTGAATTTTTCAAAAATTAGGTTTATTTAAATCGTCTTGGATTGTTTATGAAGAATTTGTCTGTTCACCTTCTTCAACAAACGATAACCATTGAAACAAACCTTAATATAAGAAATAATCACACAATATTCATATTAACTCCAAAAATTAAGATTCAAGTGGTTACACAAAGGTATCTGAATGCTCTTTCAAACCATTTCAAATCATATGTCATTTCATTAAGCATGGAAAAACAAAATTTAAATCTACTTCTTCTTTTGTTCTAAAAAATTGTTTAAATAACTCCACATGAGCACAGTAGATCACCATGATACTAATATTTTAGCATGGATATGAACTACTAGGTTGAATTTACCGTTCTAACCAAAGCAAACACAATGTAAACTTCTTCGTCGCATAATCAAACTCGCATACAAATTGCATTTGTGACTAAGTCGATGCGGCTTTGATACCAATATAATTTTAGGGCGAGAAGACTTACTAGTCCACCTTCTTGAGTGCGGACATTGTTCAGGATCATTGGCCAGAAATGAAATCACCAGCGGAATCAAACACTACTCCACAACACGTAAAAAAACATTGATAAGCTATAGTAAATAAGGATACAGAGCTTGTTTTTATGTGTATCATGTCAAATAAAAACTACTTAGTTGTTCTACTTCTATCCAGGGTAACCAACTAGACCCACTACACGTTAGTGGGATTAGTGGGGTTAAGAAAGCCTAAATTAATCTTACAACCTTCACATTCTACGCAGGCAATAGGGTCAAGTTTTGGGACATCCATCTTGGTTGCCAAACAAGGCCTAGTTGCCCCATAGTATTTCCAAAAGTGGAGAAAGTGTCGAGCTAGCTATGAACATGACAACCAACAAGGACGATGGCGAAGGTCGAGGAACTTGCTCTTACAGCTACAAAAGGAATGGACCAATTAGTAAATGAAGGAGATAGGGACAGGTTATAAACAGGCAAGATGTAGGAAAAATTGTGCTCGACAACAAAATCCATCTAGGATTAGCAAAGGTATCTATGTTTGACTTTATTTTACATATATTCACATACTTTTAACAATTAGTTTCAAATAAAGGACTCCCCATGTGGAACATCCTATAAAAATGGAGGTCTATGCAAAACAAACATTCCGAATTTTGGAGAGACACCCAACTGAGTTATCAATGTTGCAACTCATCCAACAACAAACCCATTACTTGTGGGGCTCATGAAGAAGCAAATCGTATCCTAACAAATTGACACATCATCTGAGAGTCAAAGTTGGGATTATTTTGCGGTGTACCAAACATTATGGAAAATGAAATAAGGACTCTAGCAGTAAAACACAAAGTAAGAAGGCAAACAAACAACAAATAATGATACTCATCCATCCCAAAATAAGTACCCCTATTCCAGAAACCAAGATAAGTGAAGACCAATTGCGTATAGACCCCTTTTGATTCCCTGATAAAATGAAGTGGGTCTTATTGATTTGGACCCACTGGAGGATAACTTGACACTATTAAGGGAAATACACATAAAAGTCGATTATTTTTTCAAATCAGGATAGAGTGGAACACTTATTTTAGAATGGAGGTAGTAATAATTTTAATAATAACAGCAATATTTCACAAATTTGGGACAGCACCCAAACCCAATCGGGAATCAAAGCAGCTTCAGAAGTTCAGCTGCTTTTCTAGGATGTCGAGCAACTAAACATAATAAATCAGACGGACAATTTGGCAGTTACGTATCTATTTCTATATGTGCTCGTGTGTTTGTAAGCGGCACTGTGCGCTCCCTCTGTGTGTGTGTGTGTGTGTGTGAGAGAGAGAGAGAGAGAGAGAGAGAGAGAGATAGAAGGAGAGATTAAACGGCACCTGGGAAGGAGAGGATTGAAGCATGAGGTGGATGAGATTGGAGGTGGAAACAACAGCCTGAGAAATTTGATCGGCCACCATTGTTCTTGCTGACCCATCTCTGGTGCTGCTACTACCGCTTGATCCTCCAATTCGTTCTCTGGTAGCACTGCCCGATGTTGATGTTGATGTTGTTCTTGTTGTTGAAGACGTACCCGTCGCCATTTTCTCTTTTACCTTGACGGTCTCTGCTGTGCGCTGGAACAAAATTTGAAGGACATGTATCTGTGACTCTGTGTAATTTGTTACTCTTTTTATTTTTTTTCTATTTTTTAAATATAAATTTAGAGTATATTTTTTATTTTTTTTCAAAATCATAAAACACATAAATTATGATTCTATACTACGAATTACCTTCTCAATCTTTACATTTTGTCTATTTTTGAGACAAAATTGTTATTATAGTTTGAATGGGAGATCTTATTTTGTCATTATCAATAATGTCATCTAATTTCTAAGAATTAATTTCAATCGTCTTCCTGAAATATTTTTAAATTATTGAAAGATATTTAATGATACTTGGTGTTAGAAGGTATATGGTTTTTTTATTTTTAAATTATTAAAGAGTCTTTTTTTTTTTCTTCCGAGGGTTACAAAAAATATATATATTTTACAAAAAAAAAACAGGAAATAAAAATGAAATATAAACCTAATTACCTAATACCAATAAAGAAAAGATATATCGTCTAAATAGAAAAAAGAAATTAAAAATTAAATTAATTACTCTTTACATTTTATCTTAGGGAAGGATATTTCTACTACAATTTTTGCTAATCTACTACATTATTAATTATTACATTAAATAAATACATATTTGAACAAAACTACTCCTTAATTAGTTACTTGACATTTGAAGTGGATTAATATATTTCATATTTTCAAATTACCTTTTAATTCCTAACATATCAACAAACAAGGTAGTTTTATTTTTCTATTTATATTTATTTTTAATAAATATATTTTCCCAATTATACTTATGACTCGGTTCATGTTTCATTATAAAAAAATCTAAAAACATTTATCGATCAAAAGTTTAGAAAATATGTGATATTTAATTACTAAAATAAAAAACTTTAACTTAATTTTAAAAATATTATTTTAAATAATAAGTTCAATAATAGCAATATGTTAGGTGTTGAATTGATTGTCGGTTTCAATCAATTACTATATCTCAGTATGATTTACTAATGGATTAATTTTTTATAATTATATCCTTTAAATCTAACTGTGAATTTTTTATTTTAATAATTAAGCATAGATCACATGTTTTTTTCAAAATTTGGTTGACAAAAAATATCCTTGTAATATTAGTTTTTTATAATGCAACATGACTTTATTTGTGAGCTTAATTAATTAAAAAAATTAAAATAAATAAAAGCAAAAAAAGAATAATAATGTCGTTCATGTGAACTCTAATCAAAGATTATTTAATATGTTTTGAATTAGAAAATAGTATTAAAAGGTAATTAGAAAAGTAACTTTGTTAGTTTAACTTATTATGAGCAAGTAATTAAGGGTAATTTTGTCCAAATATGCATTTACTTAATGTAATAATTAATAGGGCAAACTACACAAATGGTCCCTATAGTTTTAGTGTTTTTTGCAATTGGTCCTTACACCTCGTAAATGGTCCCTGTACCGAGACATTTTACCCAAATGGTCCTTCCGTTAAACTCTGTTAATTTTCTGCCGTTAAGTGCGCCCACGTGCCACACACGTGCATTTATGAATGGGTAAAATAATCATTTCATCTTAAAAAGTACAGGGACCAATTCTGAAATGATTAAAGCCAAAGAAAATCAATGATTAAAGCCAAAGAAAATCAACCCACCATTGTTCATCTTCTTCTCAACCCACCACCACCCATCACTGTTCATCTTCTTCTCAACCCACCGCCACCCATCACTATTCAGCCGCCCACCCTACCTTCCCTTCTCTCTCTCTCTCTCTCTCTCTCTCTCTCTCTCTCTCTCTCTCTCTCTCTCCACTTTCTCTCTCTATCTCCACTTCCGAATAACATTTTGAGCACCAACAATTGTTAATTGTCAATAACAGAGTCCACTATTTTTTTTCCAGCAACCATGTGTTTTCAAATTTGAGAAAAAGAGAGTCTCAATTCGGCCAATCCGCCGGCAACTTCTCTATCATCCGGTGGGCTACAACGCCGATGTTCCCAGTGACGGCGCTGAATTCCTCCAACACCGCAATGCTCCTTGCCACCACAGGAGAAGATGACAATTGTTCTCCACGCAAGTTCCCAATTACAGCCATTTCCAGTATCAGACCAAACACCTTATGGAAATCAGTGTTCATCCCCCATTCCATTCTCCTCACAAATTCAACCTTCGAACTCAAATCTTCCCCCAAAACAAATTGTAGGGTCGGCCTCGCATTGAAGGTAATCAATTTCCCTTTCTATGGCTCCTCACTCAATTCTGAAACCAACACACCAAGTGCAATCGAAATCCCTTCCATACTACCCGAAACATCACAAATCGCCAAGCCATTCTTCAGTTTCCCCTTCTTGGCCAAATCATCCACCATCCGCTTCCATTGAAGCTCCGCCACTTATCCACCATCACCATCATTTAACGATGCTATAATATCATGAGGCAACAACGCACCGGCCGCAATCGTAGCCTTCCCAGCCATGACTTTCTCCAAGTACTCCTCAACCCTCAATTTATCATGCTTCAAAAACTTTTCCTTATACAACTTCATCGCTAGAGAAGCAACCCTATTACATGGGATCCAAATTGAAAAACTCTCCATGAATGCAACGTATACACTGCAAGTAGAGAGGAGGAGAGAGAGAGTAAAAATGGTTCGATGAAAGAGAGCCAATTTTACAGTTTCACAATTGGTCCCTGTACTTTCAAACGCAAAATGACTATTTTAACCCGTCCAAAATGCATGTACAATGACATGTCAAGACTTAACGGAAAAAATATAACGAAACTAGACGTAAGGACCAATTGCGTTCAATTAGTTGGTACAAGGACGACTGGCAAAAATTTTTATACAGTGACGAATTGCAAAAAACACTAAAACTACAGGGACCATTTGTGTAGTTTGCGCTAATTAATAATGTAGTGGATTAGCAAAATTGTAGTGGAAATAGTCTCTCCCTTTATCTTATTGTATCATAATATAATAATAAATAAAATAAAATTTTAAGTTTAATAGAGATCCAATCAATTAACTAATTTCAAAAAAAAATTAATCGATGGTCAACATTCATTTGCTTAATGTAACTATCTTTTATAAAGAGAATTGACTATAAAAACTGTAAACTTATTTTTGTTTTAATATTATTTAAAATTCTGCTTTAATTAAAATTATATAAATTGCAAGAAAATATAAATTTTAGTTCAACATATAATAGCCAACATGGAATTATGTCATGTTAAAATCTTTTTTCCATGAATAATTATCGTTTTCATAAGAATTATTTTTAACAACATTTATTTTTTATTTAATAATTCATATCAATATTACTTTAAAGTAAAAGTTGCTCAAAAATATTTTTTAAAAATTAACATCCGTCAATAACTTTAAATTACACCCCTTCGAACACCAACTATCATTAAGGATGTTCAGCCTATTTATAAAATTTAAGGGATGTGATTGAAATTAATTTTGTTAGGAATTTTATGATAATTAGGGATAATGGCGAAATTACGATCTTTTTTGAAACTACAAAGATAATTTTGCTCAAAAAATAGTATTGTGGCAAAATTTAAAAATTGTTCAAAGTACAATGGTAAATAAGATCATATTTCCCTCTCATTTGCAATCAAGAGCCAAGTACTTTGACTCAAATACTCACAACGAATCAATGCATATTTTACCAACGTAAGTCAAGAATATTGATCGAGACCAAGCATCTAACGATATCAATCTCAGCATCTTTGACCAACTACGTGCAAAGTCTAAATATAAGAACTATTGATAGAATAATTCATTGTATGGGAAGGCTACGATTTTGAATATTCCCTTTTTTTGGTCATAACAACTTTCTCTTTATCAATCTTATTTTTGTTCTTACAATCATTATAAATAAAAACTCGATATTTGAAAATCAAATTACTAAATCACAATATCAATCACACCCTTAGAATTTTAAAAAGGATTGTTGGTGGTATTTCTATACTTATAATCCCATGAAATTCTTGTAACTCAGTGGTTTGTTTGCAATATTCTCACTTACCAATGCACTTAATTATTTAGACATATTAGTTTCAATAACTTGATTATGATGAGATTTTATATTGAAAATCGTCTATCTATCAAGTCTTTTGAACTTGATTTGTTGTATTTCTTGTAAATTTATTTCTTGAATATTTTATCAACGTTAATCGTTAGATTATGTTTACTTAAATAAAAATATTTTCAATTTAATGTTAGAGATTTAATAATTGGGAAAAACAAACGATTTTCCATGACATTCCCCGATTAGCTGTTACCGTGAAAAATTAATATAGGGATAGAAACTAATTCCGCGATGAAAAATAGGGTGGTGAGTATGAGAAATATAATTGAATTGGGGGGATGAAGATGGTATTAAGTATAACTGCCCTTGCCCCGTTGCCATTCCTACACATGAACTTAACCAAGCTATGTTGGTATTTTATGCCTTGTAGTCAATAAAAATTTCACTATCTAGTAAAGTGTACTCCCACGATTCAAAAGAAGTATTTTAAAAAAAATTATAATTATATATTTTGATTGCATTTGAATATTAGAATAGAATAAGAAAGAAAAAACATAAAAGTTACTTTATTTTTTTGCATTATATATGTCTTTATTTGTACCACAAAAATTTGGTAACTATCATTCCTGTTTTCCTCTAAAAAATATATTTTTCCGTAAATTACATCCTCTATTTCTAATAGAATTTCACATCGTAAAATTTTAAACTATTTTGTTTTTTGAGATGCTAAATGGCTTGAATTGGGAAAATCTAAGAAGGATAATTAAATAATTTTTATCATTAATGTTAAGAACATTGAAATAATTTATATTTTACTCCCTCCGTTCCAGGCAAAGAGTCAACTATACTATTTTGAGATGTTTCACTTAAAGAGTCCACATTCAAAAAATTATGTTTACAATTTTTACAATTTTTCATCTTTACCCAATCAAATCCAATGACACTAATAGATTTCTTAATAATTAGATTTTTCAAACGTGGACTTTTTGGTTAGAATGAAGAGAGTACGTGACTAAGTTATCCATAACCCTAAATCAATGGATTCCACTGTCATTAAGAACAAACTAGTTTTTACTTCCGTACATTAAACACAAGGCATATATAGCTTACAACTAAATTAATATTTGTTTGAAGGTTCTCCCAAGTCCACGTATTCTGTATGTTTCATGAAAAGGAAAAAAAATTATTCTTGCTAGATTTTAAATTAGATTTTTAACACATGATTAAAAGGAAAGAAAACTAACTAAAAATTATACGCAACTATTACGAGTAATTTAAAATTGTACGTAACTATTACACGTGCCATTGTATTATTCAAGAAAATGAACTATGTTATAGACAACATTAAAAGAAAAATTACCTTTTCTAGTCACTGTAATATATGAAAATTAAACAAATAATTAAAATATAAAAATTGTACACCAAGATTTGACTTTACGATAAACCAATGTTAACTTCCTTTTGATTTCTAATAAGGTTGTTTACATTGCATCTGATGTTTCATTTTCAGCTTCCCAAGGCACCAAAATATGAAGAGACAATCTTGTTTTCATTTTCTAATAGGGCTGTTTACATTGCTTCTGATGTTTTATTTTTGGCAACCTATATTGGGTGGGAAACTGCTATATATAACAGTCTCAAATGCTTCTGTCATTATATATATATATATATATATATATAATAATTCACTTAATTAATAATATTTAATTGCCCTTTTTAAATGTCCCAATTCGAAATATTTAGAAATACCTTTTGTTTTCAGCATCACCATCACCTAAATTTCTCGATTTTATTTAGCATTAATATATAATTTGGTCCCTAAATTTTATCATCTTCTAATTTAGTTATAAATGTTTAAAATTTCTAAATTGGTCCTTAAATTCAATATTTGATGCTGTATTAGTCCCTCATGTCGTTATCTCAAACAAAACATTTAAAATTTTCTTAAAATGTCAAATTTATCCACACTTATGCCTAATTGAGATGCCTAGGTAGATTTTTTTCATGGCCAGAATGGATGAATTTTTTTTCCTCTTTATAGTATTTATCTATACCCCCTCTCCACTCATTCTCCCTCTCTCTCAGAACAAAAAAAAAAATCCACTCTCTCTCGTCCGAAAGCACCGTGGGAGTAAACAGTTAACGCCGACAAAAAGCTCAGACTTGAAGAGATCTCCAACCAAGTGGCCCCATCAGATGTTTAACCTGAACAGGTCAGAAAGACTATGGTTTTTTATCGCGCCAAAATGGGTTCTGGTGATCTGTCGATGTCCACGTATGCAGCTAGTCTTTGGTCAGGATGCCCCGGCTCTCAATAGGCACAAGTGTAAGTGGGACTTGTCTTCTGGTAGATACCTGAGATGGAAAGAAGCACCGTTAGGGAGCTGGACGTTGGTCCAGTTAAAGCCCTCCGGTGAGAGAATCAGTTTATGGTAAGGTTAATGGTCTCCGGTGAGGATTCAGGCTGCTCTTTGGGAGTGAATGCACTGAATGCTTTGGAGAGTTTGTAGTTGTGTGTATTAATTTGAACTTAGACCATAAATGAAAGCTATCACCTTGTATTTATACTGGTGGAATGTTGGTCTAAGGCAAGTGGGATTGTCAGGTGTCGACCTGGGGTGAGCAGCCATGTGCCCATTTATGGCAGCCGCAATATGCATTGATGAGCTTTAATGTGGAAGTGACCTGCTCTGGTGCAGAGGATAGAACTTCTCTGGAAGTAACCTTGGCCTTCTAGATGCAGTTTTACTTAGAGGGCAAGTAACTCTTTCATCCAATGAGGTGCTAGATGGTGGCCCCGGGATAACGTAGTAGCACGTGGGCATTGAATGTGGCAGCTTTTGTTGACTTTCTTTGCTTCCCGGGGTGGAGACCTCGGGGTCTTAGTGTTGCAGCTCGGGTCAAGGACCATGCGAGCTCTTTTACGTTCAAAGCGAAGGCGTGAGGGCTATCCCGAGCTCGTCGGGGAGGTCGGGAATAGGCGGAGGGTGAACGTATCCGGGCTCCAGGTTATACTCCAAGCTCGGGATTGATGATTCCTTTCTTTCGGGCTCCAGATCAGCTTGGCCACGTGTCCCGCTAGTGCCACGTGGAAGTTTGAATATTTTAGTATCTTCAGTTTTGTTTCAAAGCCATGAACAGAGGAAAGATGCCATGCACTTGGTTGAGCTTGACAAGATTTACTACAACACTTTTGATCAACTCATTTAGAAAACTTTCAAATTGGTTTCTGGGGATCATACGCAATTGGATAAAGAGGGTGATTTGGACTACGTACCCAGTTGCCAAAATCGAGAAAGATGTTGTGATTAGTGATGAGAGTTTGATTTTGAAAAAGAAAGGTGAGGGCGTGATCAAGAACAGGGAGGTTGAAGAACCAAAAGCTGATAGCTTTAAGGGTTTGTTAAAGAGCTCTTCAACAATAACAAAATTTACCAATTTCTCTTGAGGTTTGCATGATATTTCCTCTCTTTATTTATAAAATTGTTTTTTTTTTCCCAAATAAATTATGTAATCTTTTGATTATTGCTCTGTATGTCCAGAATTAAAAAGAATTGAAAATTATTCCATTTATAGCCCAACTTACTTCATTTTGACATTAAAAAAAATACCATTGTAGGAATAAAGCTTCATATTGATGGAACAATGATACTCAAAGTTTTGCTAATTTTGGTCTAATTTATGACAAAAGATTGAGGAATTTTGTGTTTTTTTTATTTCATTCTTACTAAATTGTTAGAATGATCCAAATTGGAAAATATATAATCGGGAAAAGTGGTGCTTTTGTTTGCATATGGTATTCTTGGTGCTGATGGTTTACTGTTACTGTATTATTATATACATGTGTGTGTTTGTATGGTGTTTTCTCTGTGTGTGTGTGTGTGTGTGGGTGCGTGTGTTTGTGTTGTGTTTCTGTGTGTGTGTTTCTTGGATTGCAACCTTGATTTTAATACTGCTTGTCACTATGCAAATGAGATTTCTGAATAGATCTTGTGGGTGAATCTGTAGGGGAAGGAGAAACTGAGAAATTGAACTTGTTGAAAGTGGCAGCCTTAATTGAAACCATTGCCAAACAAGGACAAGTTCTCGTGCAAATCACTAGTCGAGCTGAGATTAGATTTCAATAAGCTTAGAGCACTTCCTTAATTGGAGATTCTTTCTCTCTCATCTTACCCATCTAGCTTCAATCTTTTAATTTCTCTCTGTACCTACCCACTAACCCCCTTCCCCATCACTGATCAGTCTCCTTCCGTGACAAGGCTTTCTCGCCGCAGTAATGACTTTCGGGAGAGAACTCCACTCAGTATGATTAAAAGGCAATAAGAATGATTAATGAAAGCCAATAACATGCTTTCTTAACGTACCGACAACAATTTGTATTCACGGCAGTGGTGGTGTTGGTGGCGGCGGCGGTTGTGTGGGTGGTGTGGCGCGGATTGCAGTATAAACCCACTTGCTCTCTCTCTCTCTCTCTCCTCTATCCCTCTTTCTCTCTCTCTGTACAATCCCAACGATTTACAGTCTAAGAACACAAACCCACTTTTTATCCTAATCCAATGAATCACACCCACTGTATAACAGAGGAAGAGTGAAAGGTGGGGTGGGACTAGGAGCCAATAGAGAGAGAAAGAGAGGGAAGAGAGAGAAAAAATGTTAGATGTATTTGAATAGATGGAAAGGTGGGTTGGTTACATATAGTAATAAAAGATTATTATCCATTTCCGCTAAAAATAAATTCACCTAAATATTTCACTTAAACACAAGTGAGGATAAATTTGGTAATTTAAAAAAAATTTAACGATTCTGTTTGAGATGACGACAAAAAAGACTAATACGACAACAAATATTAAATTTTAAAATTAATTTTAAATTTTTTAAACATCTATGATCAAATTAAGGAAAAAGGTCTTTTCAGCAACCAAATTATATAAGCTTAATTCTCAATTTTATCACTTTACTATTGTAAAAGGTTCGATAAGCTTACTCTACAATTTTTTTTCACAGATTAATAACTGTACTTTACAAAAAGTGTCAATTTGGTTCATAAATTGGATGTCGTTAGTTTTGTTGGATGGAATACCGCAAGACTAAAATGCCCTTTAACTATGGCACATGCCTTGCACGTGGAGTTTTGAATAATAACAAGACCCTAATTAAAATCCTTCCCCTAGTAATTACTAACCTATCACCCCTACCCCCAGCCATCCCCCTGTGCCCCAAGAGCACTACCACTACCTCCGGTCACACCTTTTATCCTAAGGCTACCTATTCGAAGCCTCATTACTGGTAAATATTTAGCTGACAAGTCCGAAGTATCATAAGTAAGAAGACCCAAAATCGGAGCTAAATACACATACCCGGGTAAAGGGTAATATACCATTGACCAATTCCCCAAATTTTGATAAACCAAAACAAGCCTCTCGACATATGGTTGTTCGAGAACACCCACAGAAACGTTGAACTCTTTAAACATCCCAACACCTCTAGTCCTAAGGCTACCTGTTCGAAGCCTCATTGTTGAAATCTCGATCCCGGTCAAATTTGACGGGACAGACCCGTCATAGGGAATCCCAGTTCGAGGCTGAATGAATGCACGATAAGCATAGTCTTGGAGGAGTGCATCGAGTGCCCGTACAGGCCTTATCGAAGAAGGAGGTGATTGGGCAGCAACTCTTAGCCACCAAAAGGAGCTTCAAAATAGAACACAAAAAGAAGCTTCAAAATCACCCCTCAAAGACGTTGAGATCCTCAGTTTTTACAGGCACGAATCCTATTCCCTCTGCAAATCTAATGGGTAGCAAGCAAATTGTTCATCTTGTCAAGGATCTGGGAGAAGGAGCGACACTTTGACCAAATCTACACTACTGTTCATATCGTCAATTGTTGATGGATTCGTACCAATCCAATTCAATTGAAGACATCTTCAATTCCTGTCTGATTCTAGAAGACACCCACTTCAATGAAGGTTACCAAGAAGGGTACAACGACGGCTTGGCCTCCAGAAAGGACAATAGCCACCAAGTGGGTTTGAAACCAGGGTTTGAAATTTTTTTGCTGTTTTTGTGTTTGGTTTGAGTCTCGCCCGTGACTAGCACATGCTAATACTAAGGACAATTTTAGGTTTACAAAAAAAAATTAAGCTTTCTTAACAGCAAATCAAATGGAGTGATTAATATGGTATCTTTTGTAAAGTATAGTTAATGTGAAAAAAATTGTTGAGTGAGCTTAATGAACCTTTTGCGATAGTGAAATGATAAAATTGAGAATTAAGCCAATTATATATTAATCCTTTCATTTATACAGAGCTCTTGGAACTTTTGGACAGATGGAATAAGAAATTTTGTAAAATTAGGATTTAGGGCATGCGTGTCCAAACCTAGGAGTCCAGGCTGCTCTTATGTTTTACTTGGTCAAACCATAACAGCAACGGCGCTACTACAGTCTCTCTCTCTCTTCTCCAATATCATCCAAACCCCAACAAGATTCAAATCTAATCAAGTAACCCAACCCAACCCAACCAGCTACTACATCCTCACTCTCTCCTTTGAAACTATTTCGTTTTCTCCCCAGATTCCCATCGAGCAGCAAAAGCAGAGAGATGGATTCCGAAGCTGATGCTTAATCATCGACGTCAACTTTCCCTCGTCAAACATTCTAACGGCGATCCCTATCTGCAAGGCCGTCGCAGAGGTAGGTTTTGATTGGTTAAGCCTTAGGCAAATTTTTAGACGTTTAAATTAGCTATAAATAATTGGGATCAGACTGGGTTTTTAGCTGTAATTAAGAGGCTGAGTGGCCCTCTAGGTGCTGTAACAGCCTTTAGGCTCTTCTCTGGGCCTTTACTGTTGTAAATCTGACTATTTTAGATTGAAGAATGACTTTTTCATTTTTTAAGAAAAATAAGCTGCCGGCCTCTGTACAATCATGTCATTGGGTATTTGATTGCTCATATTTGGTTGGCAATTTGCTCGAAAGTTGTTAATTGGGATGGGTGGATTTGGGAATTGTAAGCATCGAAACTAGGATGCTTTCTGAAGCCGAAGATGTCCCTGCGATGCACATGAGGACATGGAAGATAAGTGTAAAGATCATATGCATGTATGGATATACGCTAGTGCTTGAATGTAAACGTGAGGAGATAGATCCTCGTTTATGAATATACGACCCGTGGAAGGCAAGCACGACGAGATGATCCTTGTCTACGAATATATGTCAAATAGAAGATAATAGTGAGGAGATAATCATTATTTATGAATATGTGCACAATAGAAGATAAGCGGCTGAAGATGATCCTCATTTATGAATATATGTACTATGTTAAAAAGATTGTGCTCCATTATCTTTGGTGGATTGGATTAGTGTTATAAATCACCTTGATGCCAAAAACTTAACTAGATTGTTAAATGAGAATTTGGAAGCTAAGATTTCAAAATAATTTAATCATCGACTCGAAGGTGATTAGCTTCATTGGATGGAAGATATAGACTTAGTCACTTATTGTGATTTGATAAGTTCAAACAGGTATGTTGGAGATTTTTGGAAGTTAAGATTGCAAGAATTTTCAAAAGTTTTAATACTTTATAGTCACACGGGCATTGGGATCAAGATTATGTCATGGCCAACTTAGAAAGGGCGGAATCTGGATTACGACGTGGGGTATATTTGCAAGGCATATGATGTGTAAGCATGAAGGTTGTATTGTTGTGAGAGGAAGGATGTGGATCGAGAAGAGTGTGAGTCATAAGAGAGAAGTGGGTAGTCTCGTATGAAGCGTGCAAGGACATCCGTAACGAAGACGTGGTTGATACTTCTACCTCCAGCAATGCACATGAGTTGCAGAATGACTCTGTTGCTGTCGCAGTTGTCAATTAACCAGCATTGTTAGAGATCTTTATGTACAAGCATTATGTTAAGTGTAAACTTGGTGAGTGCCAACTTTTGTAGCTGAGATTGTAAAATTTGGCTACTTAAAACTAGGCTCTAAATATTAGTCATGTATGAGTGTGAGCTCCTGCCTTTTGAACTTGAATGATTTATACATTTTGCTTTATGTTTTCTCCATTATCTAGGCATATACATGTTACTGTTTCACCTCTAAAAAAAAATTATGTGTGTGTGTGTGTAATACTATAAGTATGCAATTGACATAATCAAAGACGTCAAATTATATATATTTTCTCTGCTAATGACTAATTATACCTCCGCCGTTCTAGTGCTCTTATCATGAAATGTGTTGATTTCGTTTCCATGTTGTCAAAGTAAAATAATTTTAATCCAATAGTTATCTTTCTTTAGGCTATGACCTGTTTTTAGAGTCAAATTCTTCTGATTTTGTTTCCTTCAAGGTTATGTATAGTACTATTAAACCCAAAGCCTCCATAAATCCAAGTTTTTGATCCATTTAGCTCTCTCGGTTTCATTGCTCTCTCGGCTTTGGAGGTGTTTTCTTGGGTTTGCTTTTGATTTTCATGGCTGGGGACTGTCGATAGGCTTTCCCCCAAATCCCATGTTTCCAAACGGTGTTCATTATACTCACGCTACCCGATGTGGTATCATGGCTGCTCCTCCCATTTTCTCCCTCCAATCCCAGGGGTTTCCCCTTTCAATTCTAGCAGCAGCAACAAAAACAAAAAAAAAAAAAATCTTTTTTATCCTATTCTTTTTTGCAGGTATTCTCCAATGGTCTTGGTGTTCCAAGTTTGAGGAGGAGGCTCGGCCTTTCTTAAATTTCAGCGATGCGGCTAGCAATGGGGTCTATCATCAATCCCTCTATTTTAATGCCCGGCTAATAGAGTGCTGTTAGTTGGTTAGGGTTTTGCATGGGCTCAGCCTGATTTTCTTTGTTTTGTTTGAGCCTCTTTTATAGGCTCCGTTTGTTTACTTTTAACATGTCGTGCTTTGGTAGTGGCTTTGAAGTATATATAGTTTGTCAGGTAGGCTCCAAAATTTTATTTTTTTTGTCCAAATATTTCATTTCAATTTAGGTCATGTGATAAGTTAAAAACCACCCACTTATCATATAATCTTACCTTTCAACCTATCACATGTTTGCAACCTATCGAAACAAAAATTGTGTTAAAATATTTGAATCTCTATCATTTAATTATTCTGGTTTGGATCAACTCTTTCTTCCTTCTTTTTTTTTTTTTTTTTGAGAAATGAGAAGTTAAAATTATAAAGCCCAAATTCAATCACAATATGAGTTCATCGCTAGTCTTGCTTCGCATGAGCAAGACTTACATACTTCAATTAGATTCACTATATGTGAATAGAAAATTACAATGATTACTCAACTCTACTATATCTATATCTAGAAAAATATTAAAAACCTCAATTTAGGAGCCCACTTGGTCACACAATCTCCTTGTAATCAATTTGTACCATGATGATGTTACCGAATCCTCTCTAAAGCGTCCATATTAAGCTTACAAGAATGACACACTTGCCCTACTGAATTACCAAAGCTTCATCAAGTGAACTCCAAAAGATATTCTCAGTTACAAGACTTGCCATTACTTCATATTTAGGGATTGAGACTTGATTGACTAACAACAACAGTTTACAGCATGCAAACAACCAATTTCTTTCCAAGTATATAAATAGTTCATAAGTTCTCCATCATTTCGGTCTTGGTAAAGAAAAAATAATCTGAATGCTGCAATGCAGATGGTTCCACTCTTTGTTACAAGAGGGAGGGGTCACTTCAATAAATGCATTACCAATCTCTTATTCACTATAACTGCAGTCACAATCATCATTCTTCAAACTCTTAATTCTCACGAAGAATATTGCAAACATAGACACCATGCCAACTGCTCCCACAACCCACGCTTAGGTCACCAATCTCATAAACCCAACTTAGAGCTCAACCCCAAATTTCGTCAGCCTCCTTTTTTCTTATCGCTTTTGAATTTCCCTTCTTCATTAGCATAGGGAGTGTGAAACCATGCCATTTCAGTCTTCACTTAGCATTACTGATAGTAAAGCCAATTGGTTGAACAAATATCCTATGTGAGGGTCATTAATTAGAGTTTTGAGAGACTGCATAAATTTAAAGTGAGAAGCACGTGACTGTCTCATATCCAACCATTCAAATTAAAGTGAGACTGAGGCGCATAAAGGAGGAAACGCCTATAACATCGAATGCATCTCAAAATCCTAAGACCAGACTTTAAAATTTTGGTTAATCCTTGCTATGAAGGAAAACAAGGACAGGCTGAAAAGCTGCCTTTGAACTAACTGAAGAAGATCAACTTTAGGGGTCAAACCAACAGTAGGATGGAAGCAGATCTCAATTACAATCAAATGAATGGGCGTGGTTTTCAATTTCGTGAAAGCGTTCACAGATTCAGAAAATAGCATTTCAAATACAATCAAAGGCAAAAATCTATAAGGTACACTTAGTACCGTATAAGATTTAGTGACTCACTAACAACACTTGTACTCAAATACAAAATATGTTCCTCATTCTGCCAAAATAGATCAAGTGAAAAAGCTTAAACAACCCATAATAGTCATATATATACTTCTCTGCTACATTGAAATCATAAGTCCTGTTTTCCTGGAAACAAACTCAATTACTATATACATTTAAAGATCAGATTGACAAAATAGTTTTAATGCATTAAACCAAACCCGATCAAGTGGAAGCAGCCATAATCGCTCTCTGCAATTCACTCTCCACATCACTGGCCAAAGACCCATTCTTCTGTAATTCTTTCCGCCCATTCTCCTCCCCAACGCCACTCTTCTTACTCCTCCACTCCTCAAACCCGCCAGATTTTTCAACCACTGGCACCGATTTCTTCCCATTACCACCATATGATCCATACCCATAATTATTACTATTCCTCACTGAATTCCCCAATCTCACTTCCTCCAACCTACTCTTCATCTCTCTATTCTCTCTCTGTAAACCGTCCAGTTCTCTCTTCATCCAAGAACACAGTCCTTTCAGCATCTCCAACTCGCTCGAATTACTATCGCTGCACTTGTCCTTCACCCCTTTTTCTTCCTTCACCTCATCAATCCTTTCAATCCCAATCTTATTCACTCTCAGATAAGGCAACTGCTTCCCATAATCCCCTGGCACATTAACCCCCCACCTCAAATTAACCGCCACCCGCTTTGTCACCGGCAATTCGGTCTTGGCCATCACCAAAATACCCGAAAAAATCGAATCCTTGGCAGTAACAGACTCCATTGTCAAGTCCTTAAAACCCCCAGGCCTATCCAATGGCACAAACCCAAATGAACCCACATCAGAATTGGGCTTAGGGTTAGGGTTGGAAACGGTGGTTTTGCGGAAAGAGAAAGAACCAATTTGGGGTTTGAATTGAAGAGAGAAAGTAGGGTTAGGGTTATAATTATTAGGGGAGAATGAAAAATGGGCGGATATAATGAGAGGGGAGTTATTCGGGGAGCCGTAGAGGTTGACGCCCGATTTGAGGGTGAGAGTGAGAGGAGCCGCCGAGGTGGTTCCGGTGGAGGTGGCGGGGTTGGTGGGAGTATAGGAGAGTTGGAGGGTGGGGGCAGAGGGGAAGTTGGTTCGGAGGGAGAGGGAGAGGTTGGAGGGATTGTCGGTGGCGGAGATGGCGGAGAGGAAAGGGAGCCCGAAGACAGTGATGGGGATTTTGGCACGTAGGAGGAGTGGAGTTTGGGTGGTGCCGGCGGTGTTGTGGTGGAGGTCTTGGAGTTTTAGAGAGAACTTCATCTTTTTCTCTCTCACACAGACACACAGTGGTTCCTGGTTTATATTAACGATTTCTAAGAAGAGCTTCTTCAATCTTCTTCAGAGTATCAGTGGCATCATTGTGTTTGTGATTTTCTCAAGTCACATTCACAGAGTAAGCAGGTTGGTTGGTAGGCGAAGGGTGTTGTGGGCTTTTGGTAAAGAAGATAAGATTGTTGTTTTAGTAAAGTGGTTTGGCTGCATAGCTTTTGGGCCTTTGGAAGGTTGTCTTTTAATAACTCATCAAAAAATCTCCAAAAGAAAATGAAAGGAGAGGGTGTCTTATTTTGAAAAGAATTATATAATTATTTGGTCCATCGACTTTATTAAATTTATGTATTTGCCCCTTTTATTTCAAAAAAATACAATCTAGTCACTTGATTTGCATTTTCTTAAAAGACTCCCCCCTTTCGTCGTTACTGTTAGAATTTTCGTCTAAATTTTTTTTAAATATCCAAAACACCCTTATCTTCATTAAATTAAAGAAATTAAATTGCTTGACTTTTTCTCTTTTGATTTTTAACCCACCACCATCTCTCTCTCTTACAGGCCCTCTTCTCTCTCCCCCTCTTCTTTCTCATTCAATTGATATCATATGGTGTTCTCTATTAGCAGTACACTATCAATTGATCTCCACTGACGACATTTTAAAATTACCAAATATATTATAACCAAGTACTCACTAAGGAACGAATGTAGTATGACTTGTTGTAGGTACTGGAGAAAGGTATATGTATTACCAAGTGTAAAGATTTGGGGGTAAGTGATCTGCTTACAGCGAATTTGAGTTTAGGAGGGACGGTAATCCAAATTTCAGGAGGAATCTCGGTGCCGAAAATCTCGCTCATGCCCGTAAGTAATGAGTCTCAAAGGACTGTTGAAACTGACTTCGATTCGAAGCTCGCTTTCTGTGTCAAGCTTCACCTGTTTCGTCGTCGGATTTGGTGGGCCGCCAATTGGTGCCGCTTGACCAACATTGGCGCCTCCATACGCCATAAGTCAAATTGCTTTTTTCTGAGCAACAATAAAGTTTTTCAACTTTAGGGTTTAAGGAGTTTACGTTTGATCCAACAATTCCAACCAACTATTATACAGGTGCAATGAGAATTGAAAATAAACAAATGAAATGAAGTCAAGGAAATACTATCAAAATAGTATTTTAAGTTAATTTTCAAAAGAATTATATAATTATTTGGTCCTTCGGCTTTACCAAATCTATGCGTTTGGTCCCTTTGCTTCAAAAAAATGCAATCTGGTCACTCAATTTGCATTTCCTTAATAGATTCCCCCCTCAAGCCGTTAACGTCTATTTTTTCGTTAGTTTTTTTAAAATGCCTAAACTACCCTTCACTCCTTTATATATTTCAACCCATGAATTAACTAGGCGGAGCTACGGTGGAGCCATCATGATTCAAGTCAAGAGCATCGGTGAGAGTTGTGCGTACGTTACCCTTCTTGAGTACAACAACATCGAGGGGATGATTCTGTTGTCGGGGTTCTCACGACGTCCGTCATGGTGCGACGAGGAGAAAGGGTATGTGAATCTGAGTAAAATGAGGGTTTCAAACTTTGAGAGATGAAGAGGATAGGAGAAAAATTATCCCAAATTTACAAACCCTAGCTTTAAATTGACTGTCACAAAGGAGAGAGATGGCCGGAATTGTTCGGTGGGGGTTGTTACTTAGGGTTGCACCGGAGTCGATAAGGGAGTCATCGGCTTGGAGCTTCTCACAGAGGTGAGGGAGTGGGAAATCTACAAAGGCGCCGGAGCTGACGAGGTTGGCTCGAATACATCTCAGCTAAGTCCCCGCCCCCACCCTTTGCCATAATCCCTTGCCATGTTGGCAACCACCGCCAGCATAGAATTCCTACCGCCGTTCTAACGCATTGCCCAAGAATTCAAATTCAAGTCACTTCATAGGTCTTCTGCAACTCTGCAGTTCTCTTTGACTTTATTTCCTTTGTTTATTTCCAATTCTCATTGCACGAGTATAATAGCTGGTTGGAATTGTTAGATCAAACATAAACTCCTTAAACCCTAAAGTTGAAAAACTTTATTGTTGCTCAGAAGAAAGCAATTTGACTTATGACGTATGGAGGCGCCGATGTTGGTCAAGCGGCACCAATTGGCGGCCCACAAAATTCGACAACGAAATAGGTGAAGCTTGACACAGAAAGCGAGCTTCGAATCGAAGTCGGTTTCAACAGTCCTTTGAGACTCTGGCTACTTATGGGCATGGCTGAGATTTTCGGCACCGAGATTCCTCCTGAAATTTGGATTACTTTCCCTCCCAAACTCAAATTCGCTGTAAGCAGATCACTTACCCCCAAATCTTTACACTTGGTAATGCATATACCTTTCTCCAGTACTTACAACAAGTCATACTACATTCGTTCCTTAGTGAGTACTTGGTTATAATATATTTGGTAATTTCAAAATGTGGTCAGTGGAGATCAATTGATAGTGTACTGCTAATAGAGAACACCATATGATATCAATTGAATGAGAGAGAAGAGGGGGAGAGAGAAGAGGGGGAGAGAGAAGAGGGCCTGTAAGAGAGAGAGAGAGAGATGATGGTGGGTTAAAAATCAAAAGAGAAAAAGTCAAACAATTTAATTTCTTTAATTTAATGAAGATAAGGGTATTTTAGACATTTAAAAAAAATTAGACGGAAATTCTAACGGTAACAATGAAAGGGGGGAATCTTTTAAGAAAATGCAAATCGAGTGATTAAATTGCATTTTTTTAAAATGAAGGGACTAAATACATAAATTTGGTAAAGTTGAGGGACCAAATAATTATATAATTCTATTATATACTTCATATTCACTCTTTTTATTTTCATGAAAGTGACATATTTACTGTGAGCAGCATGCTCAGTACTTGCAGTGGGGATTACTCTCACACTCTGGAATTACGGGGACACCTCGTGGAAAAGGCAAAAAAAAAAATATATATATATATATATATATAATTACATATTCATTGCGTGAAGATTATAGGAACTAGGCTTGAATAACATGAAATTGAAAAGTGAAAAATTGTTTCGAAATCGGCGAAACATAAATTGAAAAATGTCCCGTCAGTAACGGTTTTCAAACTCTTAAAAAATCGGTCACTAGTTTCGATTTTGGTTTTTATGCCTTCAAAAACCATATCGGATCAAAATTGACGAAAATTATGCACTTTTGATTATTATTATTGTTGTTATTAATATTATTATTATTACTACCTCCTTTCCAAAATAATTATCGTTTTAACAATTTACACAAAGGTTAAGGAAACTTTCAAAAAGACCGATTTATCTTTATTTAAGTTCAATTATTGTAAGTAACTTTTTCTCTTTCTTTTTACCAACCCTCTTTAATGAGAATAATAAATAAGGGCAAATTTGACAAATATATGGGCAAATTTTTTTTGAAATTCTATAACGACAATTATTTTGGAACAAATTTTTTTTACTAAAACGACAATTATTTTGGGACAAAATTTTTACTAAAACGATAATTATTTTGGGACAGAAGTAATATTATTATTGTTATTCTTATTATATATATACACAATTACACATACCTAGATATATATAGACACATACGTTGTAGAAGTTTTGGTTAGGATTTAAGACTCTTATTTTATTCTTTTTATTTTTTTTAATTAAGTAAACTTAATAAATTTGAGTCATTAGAAGTATACTTCATTCATCAATTCGAGTTTGCTTATATGTTCCTTAACTTGATAAACTCGTTTTGCTTTCGGTTTTGATTACTTACAAATATAGAATAATAAAAAGTGAATCAAAATCGATATTGCAAACGAAATCTGACCATTATAAAATCAAAATCATTGATTTGCTTTCGGTTTTGATTTTAGAAAAATTGGTCTTAATAGTTTGGTAACGATTTTTAGCTCAAAATCGGTAAATTCGACACCATATATATACACCCCTAAGAGGAATAGAATACTATATTTTTAAACAAAATAAACTATTTGAAAAATAAAAAGAAAAATCAGCTTTAATTTCAAGATGTGTTTGGAGATAAATTGAGAAAGAGGAGTATGACCTTTTTATCGGATGTAATAATAGATAAGCAAGAACAATGTCGTGTAATATAAAAGAAAAATGCTAGGTTTACAACTTTTTTTACAATTATTACTACAACTAGATCTTAATAAAAGATAAAGGTGTTTTGGAAAAAGAAAACTTTGTCCTTAATTAAGGTTTAGTTGTAACAATAGTCGTAGAAAGAGTTGTAAATCTAGCAAAATTAATATAAAAATTACTTACAAAGTAATCCTAGATATGCATTTCAATAAAAGATTACTAAGCATTTCAATCGGGTATTTTTCCGAAACTCTCTTTTTATTTATTTTTTGTCATGTTAATTATTACTTTACTGACCAAATCAGCAATATAAGGGCAACTCCAACAATATGTCTTGGCTCATAGGTATCAAAACTAAATTTTGATACATATTAATACTATTTACAATGTATCAAATTATCATCTCCAACAATAGGTATCAAATTCATGGTATTAAATTCATTTTTAAATTTTTATTAACTTTATTGATAATACTTTATACATTATCAATTATTTAAAGTACGACGGTTGTTTTAATTAATTAATTAATTTTTAAATAAAAAATTTAAAAAAATTATAGTCGTCATTTGTCATGATATAAAAATAAAAATAAATTATGAATTAATGATAATTCACACGTGTCATAGATATTAATTGGTTACCGTGTTGCTCAACGTAAAGTCCGCTACCTCTCTTAGAACTAAGGCAAAATTTAATACCTTTTATTTTGATTATTATAGATGCTAGAACTTTCAACTAAATATCAAAATTTGATTTTGATACCTGTCGTTGGATTTGCCCTAATATGTTGGGATCGATATCAATTAAATTGAATAAGCTAATAAACAACTCGTGCAAATATTGAGTTATGAAACGGTCCTAAAATGGTAAATAAGGGAGAAAGTTGGAGTGAATATCGATTGCTAATATGTAGAACTGGCAATGGGCTGGGCTGGGCTAGCCCAGCCTCAGTCCATCGGGCCAACACATAAAATCGGGCCGGGCTAGCTCAGTCCAAAAACTACATCGGGCCTCAAACCTCTAGTCCAGCCCAACCCAGTTATAAGTCACTGGGCTTTCGGGCCAAATCGACCCAAATTTCTACCAAAACATATTTTTTACAAAATTTACAAGTTATCACATAAAAAAAAATTCACAACTCATTACAAGTCTACAATTTATCAAATAAAATCTCTAAATAATAAGTCGTATCTTGATGATTAAAATACAACTATATAAATTGTTTGTAGACAGGAGGAGTGTAAAATACATTAAAAACATAAGAAACAATTGACTGAAAATTTGCATTAACCTCAATCAAACATTTTTCTAATTATTTTTAAAAGCATTGCACATAAACATAAGAGATATTTTCATATTAATTAAAAAAAATAATTTACACTCCTGTCCGTTCCCTTTATTAATCTTGGAAACATTGAACATAAACTTCATGACTTCAAATAAGTAATAACCAAGTCTTGGACTTCGAAGATACACTCCTGTCCATTCCAAATAATTTACACTCCTGTCTGTTCTCTTTATTTTTAAAAGCATTACACATAAACTTGTTTTGTACATAGCATGTACAACACTAAAAGATCACTTAAAGCAGCAAAAATTATTTGATTGAAAACTTAATAAAAGTGTATCGGGCTGGGCTGGGCTGGCCCGAAAAAATCGGGTTTTTTTTGCCCGAGCCCAATTAGCCCACGGGCCTATTGGACCGGGCAAAAAATGCCCAAATTTTTTCGGGCCTTATAAATTGAAGCCCAAGCCCCTTATAATATCGGGTTGGTTGGACCGGCCCATTGGGCTGGGCTAATTTTGCCGGCTCTACTAATATGGGAACATACTGAGTGAAATAACGACCAACATAGATAGATACACAACACACTAAACAAACAAACGTTGTTGCATGTTGGTGCCCAACTCTGACTCTTTGACCACTTTGCACAGTGCAAAGTTTGCATAAGCAAATCTACCGCTTTTTTCGTTCGTTGCCACATTTACATAGGCGCGTGGATTGCTTACTTTCCTAATTCTTTCTATCAAATTTATTTAAGAATATGTTTGGTTAGTCAATGTCAAATTTTAAAATAGAAATTTGACAAATAATTTGAGTTTCATGGAAGTCGAATTGTTCTTTCAATTTCAATTACAATCTCTGGAATTAAACATACAAATATAGCCTAAATTCATTTTTTAGTTTAGTTAATATGTGTCCATATATTTTAAAAAGGGTTAATTACATCATTAGTCCCTCGACTATGAAATTTTTCACCACTAGTGCTTTAATAATTTTTTTAAAAATTTAAGTCTCTTGAGTACCAAAAAGTCACACGGCTAGTCCTTTTGATGGATGCCGTTAGTAAAATTCTGTTAAGTGACCCATATGCCTCCCACATGCATTTGAGTAAAGGCAAAATTGAAATTTTACTTATCATCTTCTTCCCCAATTCTTCAAACCCTAATCCCCAATTCTTCAAGCCCTAATCCCCAATTTTTCAAGTGACTTCTCACCACCAACTTCAGTCACCATCACATTATTGATCAACACTATTGAGTCAACTTCCACATCATGCAGTTCCTCCTTCACCACACCCTGACCGCCTCCTTCCTACATTTCATTTTGGAGTAATTGTACAGCCATGAGAGAGATTCAACCATACCTAGACAAGAGTTATTGGGAGTAGCCTTCCAGTGGGGGGCCCAGGATGACTCCCACCTAAAGTACGAGATGAGAATGCACTGCTGTAAATCAATTTCCATCAGTTTATCCAGATCAACTGAGAGATCCACGAGTCCACCAACAGCTTCAATCTCTTTCGCAGCAGCATCCGCTTTCTACAAGTCATCTTCAATTGCAGCAAGACCTCTATTTAACCCCGAAACAGCATTCTGCATTTGACCAGGCCACGGGTATTAGAAAGCACATCTTTAAATGTAGGAAGGAGGGGGTCAGGGTTTGGTGAATGAGGGACTGCTTGATGTGGAAGTTGACTCAACAGTGTTGAGTAATGTGATGGTGACTGAAGCTGGTGGTGAGAAGTCACCAGAAAAATTGGGGACTAGGGTTTGAAGAACTGGGGATTAGGGTTTGAAGAATTGAGAAGAAAATGATAAGTAAAATTCTAATTTTGCCCTTACTCAAATGCACGTAGGAGACATGTGGGTCACTTGACAAAATTTTACTAACGACATCCATCAAAAGGACTAGCCGCATGATTTTTTGGTACTCAGGGGACTGAAATTTAAAAAAAAAATTATTAAGGGACTATAGGTAGAAAAGTTCATAGTCGAGGGACTAATAATGTAATTAACCATTTTAAAAATAAGTGTTACTATATTTTATAATCAGAATAAAACACCTTAAAATACAATGTAAATATTCCTATTAGTGACAATTATAGGAATAAAGGGATTAGACTTCTTGAACCCTCCTAAATTATGAAAATAATCCTATTATTGAGTTTTAGAATGAAAAGTATATAAACATTCCTATTAACAACCAAAAACAAACTAATAATTGGTCAAAACAAAAATAACATAAAAATTAAAAGGGACAAAAATTGAAATAAGATTATGAGTTATAAATTATAGATGTTTTCACAAAAGTTCCTTGGACCCCAATTATTAGCAACAAAGTCTATATTGAATCTAACAAGGCTTTACAACCTTTCACAACCTTTCACACGCATGTCCTTCTAATTGCTCATTTCTCATTAGCTACTAGGTGCATTTGCTCGCCATTTTGCTCATTGATCTCATTATCATCTCTCTCTCCTTTTCCCATGACTCCATCTCCATATAAATTCAAGATCTAAAACCCTTTAACTTACTTCTATCTTCTTAATCCCAATTAACGTACTTTGTTTTCTTAATCTAAAAACCCTCTAACTTGAGGCCAACTCTACCTTTTAAACCTAAAACTTCTCAGTGAAGGAAGTCCTTCCCTAAGTTTGCAAGTGGTGCAAAGTAAAAAAGTCGCAGCTAGGACTAAACTTCAAGATGCCCTTAGATTTTCTACACATCATTCAAGTCCAGTTAAATATAAACTCTTCAAGTATTAATCATAGGTTGAGCTTTAAAATTAAGTTATCTTTTGATATGGCATGTGGAAAAATGACAAGTAATCAAGTTTGCTTATTTGGTTGGCTTAGAGACTAGGAGGGTGGCACACCAGCAATTACTAGTTAAGGAAGAAGATGACTTTCACAATCTACAACTATTTTCCCATGTCCATTATTGAGTTCTTAGTTTTTGAAGAACGACTTATAGTGATAAATCCATAGTCGGACTAAAGGAAAAATGGTCAAATAAGTATGTTTCTTTATGTTCGCCCTAGTTTTCTGAGGCTTATTAGGTAAAATTAGCCATATTTACTCGAGAAAAATGGTAACTGATCGAATATCGTTATTGATATTTGATTTACATGTCAAAAATTAAATACACCACAATATATCTACACTGATGATACTTCCCCTAGATAGCCACATCGTTGCCTTGTATGTTATGAAAGTGAGCATTAATAAATAAAACTTATTTCTTACAGGTATTCAATGATTATCTAATTGTAAAGGGGCAAAGTCCGTGGGAAGACATTAATTCTTGACTGTAATGGAGGTCCTCCGCCACCCACTAGGGATTTATATGCCAACAATGCATACCAATTCTATGGGATTCACGCTTTCCTATATGTCGGGGATAATCCTTGGAATTTCAACTGTCCACGTTGGAAGCAGAACTTTTATAGGGATCTCTTTTTGGATGTTGATCTTGTGTTATTGAGCATTATTCCAGAATATCTTCATTCAATACTTAAACGAATTGTTGATCATAACATAAGATGTTTCCTTCTTCATATAGATCCCAAAATTAACCCAAATGAGAAGGCTCCACACCAAATTCCATCTTTCAGGATGGTCCAAGACAAGGAATGATTTGAGAGTTCAAGCACTCGTTTAAAGTACAATGGCTATGGGCCAAACTTAAAAATATTGAAGGTTTTGGCTTGGTGGTTAGAAACAAAGGTCTATTCTACGTGCTTCTTTAATGTACATTGGGACTTGATCATGTAAGAGAAAATCAATTGTCTCTTGTCCCGTTCGGGTGATCATTCTTGAGTACCAAATAATGTTATGTATCAACGACAATTATATTTCGTATCGTCAAATAGGTCATGTGCTCCCGACATCTCATGTCCCCCACACGAATATAAATACTAGTCATCATTTGAATAATATCAAATCATTGTGATTAATTTATCTTTTACGAAAAGATCACTTTGAGAAGATTCTCGATGACATCAAGCTCAATTGCTCTCCTACTAAGTACTTTTGTTTCCTATTTCAACCATTGCCCCGGTAGTCCTTAATAGGTGGCTCAGTGGTAGAGTTGAGACTTCTTAAAATGTGAGGTTTTAGGTTCAGTCCCTCCCTTAGTTAGGACACCAATAAAAAAATGTATGAAAAAAAAAACCATTTCCCAGGTATATCTTTTGATTATACACTTAACACCGCAATTCAACACCCCATCCCTAGACCAATCTGTGCACCCTCTAGCTCACAAAAATTCATTGACCGGATCCACAAATCCCACGAGGGACAAAAACCTCCTGCATTAAGTTTGGTTGACTTGATCTCAATTCTAAAAAATTCAATTGAGTGGCCTTAGGGTTACCATTTTTTAAATTTGCATGTAAGCTATGATTATTATCTTATGTAATTAATTGGGTAAATGACACCACTAGTCCTTTGACTATAGACTTATTTACGATTAATCCCTTAACAAAAATTTGCATCATTTTTGTCCCTAACACTTCAAATTATTACGCCTACAGTCCTTTTGATGGATGCCGTTAGTCATTTGCCATTAAATTGCTCATGTGCCTCCCACATGCGTTTGACTAAGGGCAAAAATAGAATTTCCCTTACCCCTTGCTATTAGTCAAACATCTGTTATTTGGAATAAACCCTAGCCTTTGAAGGGGCGCTTAGACGGCGAATAGATATCCCGATCTTCTTCGCCGAGGTTTCCTGCAAATATGAATATGGTCAAAGGTGGTCAGATGGCGGCGATGTGGGTTGTTGGTTTGGTTGGTTCCTTTGTTTCTGCTTTAGCTTTTGCTTTTGTTTTTGCAGTTGTGACAGGGAGAAGTAGGTCTCGGAAGTGATACGACGGAGGAGAATGATAGGAGATGATGACTTTCTCTCTCTACACCCTTTTCTTTCTCATTTCAATCACTTTTTTTCTCTCCTTTGTTTTCTCCCTCTGTTGTGTTTAGTAGGGTATATAGGAGAGTAAATTATTGTTGAAATCCTCTCTCCGTCTCTCTCTCTCTCTCTCTTTGATGAAAATGTTTTTCGAGAAAAGATCAATGCAATCAAACCTTGAAACCTTCCTTTACTGCACAACCCAGATCTTTTTGAAACCCAGATCAATCCTCTCTCCATTCTCTCTTACTCATTTCAGTACGGAGGTTGTAATCTTTTTTTAACAGATTATTTCAATACCCAAATGTTTGTTTATATGTATTTTGATTATATGTGGGTTGATAAATTTTGATTGTTTTTTGTAGAGTGAGATGAGAGGTCTTAATAAGCTTTGACATCCTTGGGAATAGGGAAAAAATAGAATATTTTATTGAGTAATCTTTGAAATTGTTTTGATGAATGGAGTGCTTATTGTGCTGGAGTCCCAATTGGGTTGGATAATGATGAGTCCCTAGTTCAGTATTATGTTCCTTATCCCTCTGCCATTCAAATCTTCTCCAGTAATGAGTTGCTTACGGGTATGTAAAATGGTTTCCTATTTTCTGGTTTTGAACCCTCAGCACAGATCTTGAAGAGAAAGAAAGGGGGATTGAAGATGATGTTAGTAAAAAGGGCATGTGAAATTCCATTTTAGCCCTTAACTAAATGCACGTGCAAGGCACATGAGACACTTAACGGAATTTTTTTGATGACGTCAATCAAAAGGACTACTCACGTGATATTTTTAAACTTTTAGGATAATTACGATGCAAATATTTTTTAAGGGACTAATAGCAGAAAAGTCAATAGTCAAGGGACATATAGTGTCATTAACCCTAATTAATTTCACTTTCTTAGTCAAAAGACTCAAAACCCTAAGTGAATTCAAAAGGAAAGTATTTAACACGCGCAGAAAACGATGCGAGTGGGTGATGCTGGAAGTCCGCATGTGAGAGAACTAGTCCAAAAATTGTTTTCAAAGATTCACAAAACGAAACTCACTCTCCTCCTTGTGTCTTCCCCTACCTCACACACGTCAGCATCCCCTCCGCTTCCTCTTCCCTCGACCCTCTCTCGCTCTCTCTCTCTCTCTCTCTCTCTCACACAGAAAAAACACTAACAGACACACTAACGACTGGTGTCTCAATCTCTCTCTCTCTCTCTCTCTCTACAAACTCCCTTGTATCCCTCAGGACTCCCGCCCCTCTCTCTCTCTCTCTCTATCATACAAACACTCACAGAAACACAGTAGTTTTTGCTATTGTTTTTCCGGTCTCCAATGGCGACAATCAATCTATCGACACAAATGTCGATGTTGAAACCCGACACGAATAGGTTATTGGCCTCGGCCGATCGGCTCTCCTCCGCGAAAAGCTTGACTGGATTCCTTCCAGAATTTACAATTCGAAACCAACGCATTCGCAAGGAAATCTTCACCGTTAAATCGATGACGAACGTACAACACAGCCAAGGAGCCGCAAACGTTTCTTCATCCAATGGACCGCTGATCTCCGTAAACTCTCTGTTTCCTTTACTTTCTAATTGTTCATATGTTTATGATTGTGTGTGCAGACATAAACAGAGTAGTTGTTTGGTGCCATGTGGTTGCATGTTTGGTTTTTGTGTTTGAGAGATTGTTAATTGCATGTTGCTTCGATTTGAGTTTTACAAAAAAAATTGCTCGTTTTGATATTCTTTTGATAAATTGAAGTTAGCAGAGTTGGAGGTAGTGCATTGTTTAATTTTTTTGACTGGAATTGAGGAAGTTTAGATTTTTTTTTGTTTGGCTTTGTTATTTTGGATGTGGAAAATGAAAAACTGGAAATTACTTGGAAAAGATATATATTATTTTGGTTCAGTGTCTTTTTCTTTGATATTTGAATTCAATTAATGAATAATTTAGGATTTACGCTGGAATTAAGAACTCCCGATAACATTTCCAATATTTTCTGTATGTAGTACCAAAAATACAGTAACATAATGAGATTCTTTCAAAATTTGTGGGAGCTAGTTATGGACAGATTGTGATACATTTTATTTGGTACAATATTGTACGATAGCATAATATCGACAAAATGGGTCATTCTGCTGCCTCTAGTCTTGATGTGGAACTCTCGCTCTCTGCCAGTGTTCTGACTTTTGAGTGCGTCAGCGACTTGAGTTTAAGACGTGGGCTGTTAACTAAATAGTGGGGAAACTTTTAGCCACTTGTTGCATGTGGGCTATATTGCGATAGACTTTGCAATTTCATTCTTGCCGGGAATCTTGGTCAGGTAGGGGGAAAATGTTACAATGAACTTGTTGATAGGGGTGTAGCTGACTCAACCTCTGGAATTGCAACTTGTGTAAGAAGTGTCCCCTTATTGTGTGCAGGTCATGTGGGGAGTCTTGATGTCACTCTTAAGAAAAGTTTTTGGAGATTATGTACACCTGGCAAGACATTTGATTGGGGCTGTTGTATTATCTAACTTTGGATTTGCGGGATATGTTGGATTGCTTTCAAGGCCAAGTATATTGTTCATTGGCTACTAAATAACTTCCTTCCATGGCTTTTGTCACGATGTAGCAACCTGATTTGGAGGTTATTTATTCAGTCTATTGCTCACCTGTTTCTTATGGCTCACAACAGATATTGGACCTAAGCTCTTAAGAGAGGAGAGGGGCAAACAAGAGCCTACCGCTCTTGGAGGACCTGATGCAATTAAAGATTCAGATTCTTGTGAGCTATTTATGTGCAAAGCCTATTAGGAACTGCTGTCTCTTTGATCAAAAAATCACTCACTCAGGCACATATATATCCATGGGAATGAGTATTTAAGAACAAATCTCAAGGAGATTTTGACTGTGTTTTTATTGTATAGAACATTGCGCACTAAATGCCAAGGATAAAATTTGACTGAGTTTTTGTTTTCCTTTTATGTTGACGTTTTAGTGAAGGAAAAGAAAAGAAAGAAGCTACTTTTTTTTTCACGTGTTTGATCAACAAGAAATTTTTTGAAATGCGGATAAAACTTTCTCAGTGTAAAATCCTTGGCTTTCTTTGATTGTAGAGAATCTTCTGTGGGGAAATGATACTTGAGAAAATTATAGCTTTTTCTTAAATAGTTGACGTGGCTAAAGGAAAGGAAGGAAAGAAGCGGTTGAGGGGAGATGAAGTGGAGAGAAACAAAGGATCAAGGATGGGATGAAAAATGGGAGGAATGTGGAGAAACATGGAGAAGCTGGTAGAGGTCAGATAAATGATTATTAAAGAAATAGAAGGAAAAAAATAATATAAGGAGAGGGAAAAAAGTAAAAAGTAAGACAAAAAAATTATTTTTTAGATGTTATTGCACACACTTTACAACTAAAGTCATTCAAGTAAAAGTAGCATTTGGTCTATTATGACACGTTTTGTTTCCTTTGAAGAGTGATGCTTGCATTTTACCGCTCAATTAGTTACATGATCTCAGTCAAGCTAAGAGTTCAATACTAAGAAATTTATAAGGTGTGAATGCCCTTAGATATCATATGTCTGTCTAATTCATTGAAGATGAAGACTGTCATAAAGGGTTATCCTGAATTCAAGAGATGTTCTTCCCGAGTACTACATGGATGACAAAAATGAAGGTGATTACACTTTCACATTTGGAGTCTTCTTCGTATTATGCACCAAATGGCTGCAGATATTATGTACTATATGTTATGTTTGTTTGCTTTATTCAGGTTTCATCGTGTCAAGTGATCTTTCTTTTGTGGTAATCACTTTTGACAAATGTTAAAGAGATCAATATCGTGTGTATTTTCAAACTTGATGTATAGTCAGGAAAGCTATTTCCCTTTTTCCTCTTCTTGTATGAGCATTTCTGTTTAACGAATACTGTTATTTAAAACTTGTTTAGAATATTCTTCTTGAAACTGCATCTGACATCTGATTTTTATCTACATTTTAGGGCAACTTGAACTCTTCTTTTGAGCTTCAGTCTAATGATCAAAGTATGGGGTGGCCTCAGTTAAATTCAGAAACTCGAAGGAAAACGAAGATAGTGTGTACTATTGGCCCCTCTTCAAGCTCACGTGAAATGATATGGAAACTAGCCGAAACGGGAATGAATGTGGCACGTCTAAATATGTCGCATGGGGATCATGCATCACATCAGAAAACAATTGATCTTGTTAGAGAATATAATGCTCAGTTTGAGGACAAGGTTATAGCAATAATGTTGGATACTAAGGTATGCTGGTGTTGGTGGTTACGGTCAATTTGGGAATCAGCTTAAAGTGATATGAAATTGCATAAGCTCACCACCTTATTTAATGTGTGGATGTGTCAACTCATGTCATGTGTTTTATTTTTGTTATCATTTTTTTATATTGTCACCGTACCCTTTATATCCTACAAAAAACTTAGTGGTTGTGATAAAAATGAAATTTTAGGCGTGGAATATGCCAACAATGACTTTTCCAAACGCATACTAAACGCTTTGATATATTTGCTACTCTGCATTATCCCTCAACTTTTTAGTTTTATCTTTACCGTGTATTTGAAATGCACTTAGTAGCTTGTACTCCCCATCATTGTCAAGAAGAAATTGCTACTTCTCTTGACCGAAGTTCTATCCAGATTACCAGAGCCATGATTGACGATGTAGCTGATCAAATTTGAATATGGATTAAAAGCAATGGGCCAAGCATGATTGCATTTGGAATTACAAATTTCTCTCTGCATGCTCTTTTTCTTTGAAGTAAACAATTTAATTTTTTTTGGAAGAGAATGGGATAATTACTAGTGATTTGGTAAAAGGTTGAGTAGAGGAGCACACATTTTTCTTGTGCATTGGATGCCAACTTGTGCTATTAACGTTGGAGCTATATCTACATTTAATACACATGTCCCAGCGTCCAACATTGGCTAGACCAACGTCGGGTGGTGATCCGTGTGTAGGGCAGAATCTAGAAGTTATAAAATTCTTTCTATATTCTTGAAGGATGATTGGTTAATTATTCTTCCTAAGGTTATTGGTTGGAGGATCCTTCTTTTCGCAAAAGTTACTGGATGTTGTAGTTTTACTTTAATTATATGAAAGATTATAGAAATTGGGAATTCACTAGCTCCCACCTCTCTAGATTCTATAGTCAGTGCGGGACCTATGACGTAACTCACTGTGGGGGCGAAGTAGTATGTGACAGTAAAAATGATTAGACTGAAAACTGTGTTAAAAGAGATTAAATAAAATGGTGGTGCAAATATTTAAAGATTGTGTAGTCTACAATAATAAGTGATGGAAATAGGTCCCACTCTCAACAGTAATGATGATAACTTAAATTAAATTAATTTATTATTGAATGCGTTTAAGTTTTTTGAAGGGGCAAGCAGCATATATTCTATAGGATCTTCTTATAACTATTAAAAGACGGGGATCGTAAAAGATTTCTGCTATATACTAGCCTTGGTCACTTCCATGCGCTATATGGCAATCCGCTGTCTACTTGACTGCGCCAGGAGACAAGTTATGTAGACTGGAAGAAATTCTGTAAAAGTTGTGTAGCCTATGAGTTCAAACTTTAGTTTGTGTCTGCTTTTCTTTTTAAGGATCCACGTTTGTCTCAAAGGTTGAGAGCATTAAAAGTAATTTTCTTTCCTGAATGCACTTAAATTAAAAGCGTGTTCAGTCTTCTTCTCAACTTTGGTCATGTTCACTTTTTTATTGATCCTATTTGTTGGTATAATCCTCTTGCAGGGACCTGAAGTCAGAAGTGGAGACGTTCCTCAACCAATTCTCCTTAAGGAGGGTCAAGAGTTTAATTTTACTATTAAGAGAGGTGTCAGCACAGAAAACACTGTTAGTGTTAACTATGATGACTTCATAAATGACGTGGAGGCTGGGGATATGCTACTGGTTGATGGTAAGGATAAACTTGAGGGCAGATGACTGGTCATTTGTAAGCCCATGCGTACATTCTTTGTCTTGCATCATCAAAAGATTGTCGTGCCTTTACGGTGGGAACCTAGGTTCCTAAATTGTTCACTTTTGTGGCTGGATTGTATTAGTTCTAGGTTATTGTGATTACTTGAAACTTATCCACTGGATCATGTTCTTGTCTCTCAATTTTTTGAGCACTGTTTCATGGTCTCTTGGCTTGTTAGCTTTCTTTATCTTGCAGGTTGATGTGGCATGTCCTTTTTGAAAGATAGTTTTCTAACAAAGAAAGATAACTAATAACACTACTTTGATATTTTTGTTGGTGGAAATGTGCAAAGTGACTCGTCTTTGCATCATTTATTGAACTATCTGATAACCAATATACTCCTCTTTGCTAGGTGGGATGATGTCGTTAGCTGTGAAGTCTAAGACAGAGGATGTGGTGAAGTGTGTAGTAATTGATGGTGGAGAACTGAAGTCTAGGAGACATTTAAATGTTCGGGGAAAAAGTGCAACTCTACCGTCAATAACAGGTTTATTTGTTTTCATCCTAATCTGCAATCCTGTTGACTGTGCTCTTTTTGATTTACTTGTCTGCGATTCATTTGTCACACGGGTATGTAATGCACAATTCATTGATTTTTCAGATAAAGACTGGGAAGATATTAAGTTTGGTGTTGACAATCAAGTTGATTTTTATGCTGTTTCTTTCGTGAAGGATGCGAAGGTGGTCCATGAATTGAAGGATTATCTCAAAAGTACATTTCTTACCCATTACCGTGTCAAATAAGTAGTGAGATTAGTATTCCCAAATAATATCTTTGCTTTCTCTTTATTTGCTGAACTTTTACGAACCTCCTTTCCAGGCAGCAATGCAGATATTCATGTGATTGTTAAGATAGAGAGCGCAGACTCTATACCTAATCTTCATTCAATACTATCTGCATCAGATGGGGTAAGTTTTGATTCTGTTATTTTCTTCAGTTTGTGTAACTCAAATTCTAATAAGATGTAGTAAGTCTTGCGCATACAAATATCTGAAGATAGAACACAGTATATTATTTTGCTGTATCTGAAGATAGAACACCGTATATTATTTTGCTGAAGGCGTTGCATTTTGAAGTAACTAAAAGGTAAACTAGGAGAAGTAAGTGTGATCTCTGTGTTAATTGTGAGCAGACTGCGGAGTGAGGAAGTGTATGTTCTTTATCAGGACAATCGCCAAGGAAGAAATCCTCAGGGTTAATAGTTTTCTGAGTTCTCTTGCTCTCATTCTCTCCAGAAATGAATAAATTCTAATGACACTTTTTGGTATCTTATCGCTGCTGTATAGTCTATGTTCACATGAGCTTACTGTTCAAACTTCACACTAATGATAGGGGTTTATATAGAGTTGTCAATATGGGTTGAGCCCACCGGGTCAACCCAACCTGCCACTAAAATGGGTTGGGTTGATATATTTTGATCCCGCCTAGGAGGCGGGTCAAACGGGTTGAACCTGCTGGGCTAGCGGGTTGGGTTGGGTTGGGCTGGGTTGGGCTAACCCGTCAAATTGCTTGACTATATAAATTTAGTTTGACTCTTGGATTTTTAAGAAATGAAGTTATATTCACTTAACTTTTTTGGCTTTAATTTGTTAGATTGTTTCTTGGCCTTTTGCTTGATTTTTTATTTCATTAATTAAAAATTAAAAATAGTTGTGATATGTTTTTTTTTTAATTTGTGAGACTTTGAATTTATTTAAGAATTTTTTTGGCGGGTTGGGTTGGGTTGAGATATTTCAGCTCGCTCATTTGACGGGTCAGCCCAACCCAACTTGCTTAGGGGCGGGTTGTGACGGGTTGCGGGTTAGCCCAACCCGCTGACCCGTTTTGACAGCTCTAGGTTTATAGTGGTGTTACCAGAAACAGCCTGAATTTCATTCGTTTCCCTTTTAAGGTCTAGCAGTTATATATATACACATATATATATATACACACACACACACACATATATACACACACACATATATATATATACACACACATATATATATACATACATATATATATATATATTTATCAGTGTGTGTGTATATGCCATCCGAGACATTGTATCTACATTATTTTTTATCATTAAGTTACTTCTAAATTTTGTATAACTCATACTCTGATTTTCCATAATCTCTTCATGTTTCTTTCTTATGCTTGGTCTCTGTAATATATATTCTGATTAAGTACAACTTTGAAATGGACGTATGTCATGGTTTTTATCATTAAGTTACCCTCAGTTGAATATATATATGAGAATTGCTATTTGCACCCAGCAATTTGCTGAGTCTTGGGTGTTCGGTACCCCTACCGAACACAAAAATGGTGCATTAAGTGGTGTTCGGTAGGGGTACCGAACACCCAATGGGGTGTACTCAGCAAATTGCTGGGTGCAAATAGCAATTCTCTCTCTCTCTCTATATATATATATATACACTTAATATATATCTACATATATAATATATATCTACATATATAATATATATCTACATATATAATATATATACACATATATAATATATATATATATATATATATATATATATATATATATATATATATATATATATATTCAATTTTGGTTGCAAGCTTCTCTATTTTTCTCTGTTCTTTCTACTCTGATATACCATAACTTACCCCACTACTGTCGTCCCTCGTTTCTATGCTTTGAAAGATCTGAAGACATGAATGTGTTTCTGAGCTCATTAATTGGCTGTTGATAGGCAATGGTAGCCCGTGGAGACCTTGGAGCTGAGCTTCCAATTGAAGAAGTACCTTTATTACAGGTAAAATTTATGGTTACTATGCGGATTTACGATCTCAGATTCTTTGTATCTAAATGAATCCTATTCTAAGGTGGAAATGAGTGGATAAAAATATCTAGTAGCAATTTAGTTGGCTCATAATTGCATTAGTGTGTATTATCAATGAATTAAGCACAGTTATTAAATTTGAAGTTGCAAGGGCACAATGGCCCTTCAGCTTTATGCAAATACTTTTCTAGTTTGTTTTTGTGAAAATGAAAGTCCATAGGATAGATTTAACCTGGGCTTCCATACAGTAATGTTTTGGAAAAATAATTGTATTGTAATAGAATAACCTGTTGGATTTTTGTTTCATCCGCAGCCCCTTAGAGCTGTTGTGCCAGCGAAATCACATCCAAGCAAATATTCATTGTTTCTGCATATGCGTGCCTCTTAGCGTTTCATAAGTAACTTGATGTTGACCTTCTATGATCACTCCTCAGTTCAGTGATTATTAGATGTTTCTGGAAATGCCTAGCAACATTGCTTGTAGAAACTCTAGCAAACTTGAAATAAAACCTACGGAGGTAAATGGTTTGCCCTAAAATTGTGATTGACAAGAAGGGTTAACATGCCATCTCAGGTCTACAGTGTTGTCTTATCTAATGGGAACATTTCCTGTTTGATGTCTTGGACGAGGGAGATTTTCCTTGTCTATAACATACAAATATTTTTTTGGAGATATATGTTACCTTCTATAACCAAATTGTGTAACCTGAGGAGACATGACCACTTAGCTCCTTGTAAACCTTGAAATTTTAACTGTTCGAGATCTTCTTTAGGACATACAGTGTGTGGCGGACTGACACTCTTTAAGTTCCTGTTTGTGGTTGCAGTGGTTGACAGCGCTTTTATTTCAAAAAATAAAAATGTTAGCTGTGTAATCAAGTGCTTTTGACCCACAGATCTTTTGGCTCAAAATTGCTTTTAGTTTAAGCTAGATTTTGATGCATTTGAAATTGACTTTGCAAGTTATTCACTGAGATGCCCCACCTAACCACTAAAACATAGTTCACGTTCTTCTCCTCGGTCAGTCTTCTTAACTACTTAATATCCCATTATTCATAACAAATTCACTAGTCCATGGTTGAATTTCTCTCTTAAGAAATTTGAGAATGTCAATACCAGAACCTCTCCCTCCCTTTCTCCATCTCTCTGTCATTCTCTTACGTTTTTATTTGAAGGAGGGAAGCCTAGCCTATCTGCTGTCAGTCTGTCGAGGATGAAGGGACTGACTAGGGGGAATATTTATCCTCATCAGCACAGCCATCTTCCACAACCTCATCTCATCAGCATAGCCATCTTCAACAACCTCATCTTCGCTATTTATGGTCCATCTTTGAGTTTACAATTGTTAGTTTGATATTTTTACCGATTTAATCTTGACATGGGTCCATGAAATTGCTTTATAAAATTTTGTGCCAAAAAATTCCGTAGCCTCTATGCAAAGTTCCCTAGGTAGAAGCTATTGTTTGTAAAATGCTTTAATAAAAGCACTATGTTCCAGCTCATTACGACACCAAACTAGCACTAAATCTAAGGTTCAACTGTAAAATGCCCCGCTATACGTTACATCCATATAGTTAATTTATGATAATTTGTCTGTCTGTAAGGGTTATTTTTGTCTCTTCCCATAGTCTGCCAACAAATTTTTATCCAGATTACCGGTAGAAGCAGTTGTACTCCTCTTTTTTCTTTTTAAATTCTTAAAACTTTCAATTTAACCAAAATTTAAGAAATTATGTATTGTAAACAGGAAGATATCATCAGAAGGTGTCGCAGCATGCAGAAACCGGTCATAGTAGCAACTAACATGCTGGAAAGCATGATTGATCACCCAACCCCAACAAGAGCTGAAGTTTCTGACATTGCGATTGCAGTACGAGAAGGTGCTGATGCAGTCATGCTTTCAGGAGAAACTGCCCATGGCAAGTAAGTTGCAGTGGTTTATGAAAGCTATCTCATATATTCCACGATACCTCTTCTCCCTCATTTTTGGCTGCTATTACTTGGATTTTCTGTGGGAAATTAAGGACTTTCATATGCAAATGGTTCTTTCAGTTAAACTTCTTTTTATTGCTGGCTCATTGTTCAGTGTTTGTAAATATAATAATCCCATTTCAAGCTTATCTGAGGGATCCTCAGGGTGAGGTCTTTTGGCCCTTTTGTTTGTTTGATTTTTTCCCTCTATTTGTACTTATTTATCTTAATCTGCCGTTCTGTCTGTTGGCCGTGTGCAAGTCGGTTTAGAGAGGTGTCAAAGATTTATACCAGTGTTTCCCATAGCTTCGGAATTGCCTTCCCAGTTTCCACCCATTAGTCATGTAATTTCACCTGGTAAGGTGTGAGAGCTACGAGCTCAGCTTTCCGAATTCCGAGCTTTATTATGGGGTTTGTCACCCATTTGTTATGTCGTATAAAATTTTCACCTCATTATGAATTCCCCTATATTACAATAAGGAGCATTAAAAGGCAGAAGTTAAATATACGTGTTTTGTGTCAGTGCATTATTAATACTCCTTCCACCCCAAATTGAGTGTCCCTTTTTAGAAAATTGTGTCCCAAAATGAGTCCCCTTTTTCTATTAAGTTACTAAATTCACCTTTGCTATTTATTGGTGTCTGAGTGTGCACTTGCAAGTTGCAATAATATAGTGTGGACAGACATTCATGTTTATGTACTAAGAGTCAACTTAGTTTTTGCAAAACATAAAACACAACATCCATGGGATGGAGGGAGTATATAGTTGTTCTTTGGATATGATGCTCCTTTAGTTCAAGTACCCTTAATATAGTTTCCCTTCATTTATGATTTTTGTATCAATCTTTTTGATTCAAGGTATCCACTGAAAGCTGTTAAAGTTATGCATACTGTGGCATTGAGGACTGAGGCAAGTTTACCGATCTGCACAATTCCTCCTCTTCGATCTTCTGCTTACAAGGTTCGTGTTTGTCATCGGGCTCATATATATATTTTTTCCGTTTTCTGGTGCTAACAATTCTTCCAGAGTTAATCTCCATTTGGTCAGAAGAAATTTTCAGTGCCGTGTACCAAGTGCTAAGAAAATTGACCTTGTGTGACAAAGTTGAAATCGGCTCTGGAGAAATTAATAACATAGTTTTTGCTGCCTAATTTTGGTTCAATTGTATTATTAGTTGTTACTTCTTCAGTATCTAGTACCCATTCGTCCCAAAAAAAGTCCTACTTTCCATTTTAGTATGTCCCTGGAAATGGGTCCTATTTTCAAAATTAAAGCTAGAAATTCTCATTATTTTTTCAATTTTTCTCTTCCTTTTTTAATATTTATGTTACTATGTCATACAAATTAGAGCAAACTATACAAATACTCTCTGTGCTATACCCCTTTTTTGGGATTGGTCCTTATCCTACGCCATTGGTCCCTGTAGTGGTGTGGATTACACTGTTGGTCCTTCTGTTAAATTTTTGCCGTTAAGTATAGACATGTGCAACTCACGTGATTTTAGTTGGGGTAAAATAGTCGGTTCACAATAAAAAGTACAGGGACCAATTACTAAATTTTTGATGTCAACTCTTTATTTTTCTCTCCTCCTTCACTGAATAATTTCTCATGAAATTCGAATCAGAGCTCACTAATTCCAATTTCAAGATATTGTGTTGGAGATTTTTTATGAGGCATTAATTTGATTTTTTCACACACACGCACACATCTCTTTCATACCTTTGAAGATGAAAGGGCGGGCATTGAAGCACTGTCTACAATGTGAACTCTTGGAGAGCGAGAAGAAAAGAAAGTCCAACAAGGTCGAAAGTCGATTTTAAAGCTTTCACTTCCTTCGAAAAGGCAAAAATATCTGCCCAACTATGTTGCGATGACTCGGTGCCACTGTCTTAGTATTCTCCTTTAGGGCGCATCCGGAGAAAAGAAAAAGGAGTATGGGGATAGGCTTCTTCCTTCCTTCTTATGGTTGCCAGTTCAATCCCAAAGGAATTGGTTCAAAAGGTAAGATCTTGAAATCGAACAGATTTGGCAAAACTCAGGCTTGGCAAGATTTGGTGGCTTCTAATGTAGATCTTGTTGTTGGCAAGGCGGGGAATTGATGGATCCAATGTGGGGGAATTGTTTGCCGGTGCTAATCGATTTTGGGGATGCCGGTCGGAGCTTGACCGTTGACGGAGAGGATGGCAATGGCAGATTGTCTAAAATTCTTCCCTATCAATTGAGTAGAGTTTCCGAAATTTATGAAATTCTTTTATAAACTAGGTGCATAAGAATTGATTAGGAATGATGAAATTTTTGGAAATCAAAGGAGAAGACATGTGATTTGGAGGGAGAGTGGAAGTGGGCTGGTATGAGCGTGGAGGGATTAATGGGGTTGGGTGTAGTAGTGGTGGCAGCCATGGTGGAGGAAGAGAATTACTTTATAATTTATGTAATTACATTAATGCCCTCATGTCAAGTTTTAACAAATTAAAAATTTAAGGGTATTTTTGTCTATTCAAAACAAAAGAATGTGACAATTTTATCCTTGAGCAAAGTCATGTGAGAGGCACGTGAGTGCATTTAACGGAAAAAAACTAACGGAGTTGGACGGAAGGATCAATTGTGTTAAAAGTTTCTGTCTAGGGACTTAATTTTTTTGAATTTCAGTTTAAGGACCAAACCCAAAAAAGGGGTACCGCACAGGGACTATTCGTAGTTTGTTAAAATGTTTTTAGTAAATTAGAAGTACAATATTTGTAAGTTTTAAATTTTAAAATGAGATTTTTTTTTTGGGGGGGGGGGGAGAGGGAGTACATAAGTAGATAGTTTCATTAAGAACCGTCACTTTATCCAATTTGTAGTTTGCTCCTTGTTCCTTTTTCTTTGATAAAGTAACTATCATGATTGTTACTTGTGTTCATTGTTGGTTGTGGTTTTCTGTATCTGATCACTATGCTACGTCTTTCGACAGAGCCATATGGGTGAAATGTTTGCTTTCCACACAACTACCATGGCCAACACTCTTGGTACTCCAGTTATTGTATTTACGAGAACGGGGTCCATGGCTATAATTTTAAGCCACTATCGGCCTTCGTCAATGATCTTTGCCTTCACAAATGAGTAAGTAGATATAATACTGCTTTCCAATTACCTTATTTTTGTCGATACTTCTCTGCAACTTGAATATGAAACGTTTCCTTGTGATCAAAATGAACATGATGCTGAACCTTGTTGGTTTACGAAAAGGATACCTACACTTGCAGTATTTTCCTGTTATGCACCTATGATGAAAACGATATGCTAGTAATATAATTAAAAAACGTTCTATCTACTGACAAAAGATACGTCTTTTGGCAGAAAAAGGGTTAAGCAGAGGCTGATTCTTTATCACGGTGTGATGCCCATATATATGGAGTTTTCTAATGACGCAGAGGAGACGTTTTCTCGAGCTATTAAGCTTTTACTAGTGAGTGATCTCCATCCAATTCATTGCCTTATTTGTACCCTGATTTTGTCTTCATGTAACTAACGGGATTGAATTCTTTCTGTGCTTTAGAGCAAGGGTCTCCTAAAGGAGGAGCAGTACGTCACTCTTGTTCAAAGTGGAGCCCAATCAATCTGGAGACAAGAGTCTACTCACCACATCCAAGTTCGTAAGGTCCAAGGTTGACTTGGGTACTTTGGAAGTGAAATTTCTCTGGTTACAGCCTTACAGGTTCTTTTGAGTAGCTACAGACTAGTTGGGATGTTCTTTTCCAATTAATTAATTTTTTTTTTTCCTTCGTAGCTATATGGTTTGTACATTTTTTTGTCATACCAATAGTGAAAAATCTCAGAAGATTATATCAACAAGTTTTGTTCAATAAAACAGCTAGATTCTAGAGAACATTCAGAGTGAATTGTGTGCATGTTTCATTTGTGTCAAGTGAGAAACCAAAAGACCTTGTTGCCATTTGTTGTCTGTGTGTTGCAAATTGTAGTGGTCATTGGATTAGTGATTATTGTTCTTCGCGAAAGTAGTTTCAGGCTTCATCATCTGCCAATACAGTTAATTTTATACTTTTTGCTTTTTCTTAGAAGAAAAAGGAAGAAGAAAATAGAACTTTTAAGATAGAAATCTGTAGCCCCTTAGTTGGGTTTATCCTATGTTCAAATGTTGCTTATTGTTGCCCAAGATGGCAATTGCACATTGCCTGGCTTGGTTTGATTTGTCGCAGATTAAGCGGTTCTGTCGTAAATTTTATCATGACGTGCCGAACACCTGTAGGTAGTAAACTTGAGAGACCATTGCTGTATATTTGGTAATACATGATGCTTTTAACTTCTTCCTCGAATAAAATATTTTGAGCGTTGTTGATACCCTTTCCAGTAGAAACAATTAAAAACGGCTTTTTCAGATATTTTTACTGTGAACCAAGGTTGGCACTTGCGGTAACCGGTTTTAGTATACAAGAGTATATATATTCTAGTTTCGGTCAGTGGTATGCAATTGATCGAACGAGAACAGAAATGTTGTTTCATCTCATTTGTTTAGCTGCGGACATAATGACTTCGGTTCCAGTGTGACAAGTAAAATTGGGACATAATGACTTCGGTTCCAGTGTGACAAGTAAAATTGGGACATAATGACTTCGGTTCCAGTGTGAGTTGAGTTGAGTTGATTTGATTTGATGAGTGCCAAGGTCCGGTAGCCCTTCAAAATGCAGGGGAAGCAAAGAGAACATCCCCAAAAGAAGCTACTATAGTTGCCATATGGTTTTGACTATGGAGATAATGTGTATTCAAGGGAAATGCTTGAAACTGGAATTAATGCCAGACTCTCATATATATATATATATATATATATATATATATATATATGATTGTGTTACAAGCTACAAAGAGAGCCAACTGAGTTACATTTGAACTCCTTACAACCAAAAGACAAGTCAATTTTACTTCTAATACAATACAACTGACAACTAATACGATCAATCAAACAAACTAATCAGAAGATTAAAAGCTCATAAATTGAAATACAAATACAACCCACAATTCATACACTTAGTGTGTGCTGTGTCATGGAAAGATTTAAGAGAATGGTGGGAAGAAGAGTTTCTTGGTCTTGATCAACAGAAGTGTTTGAAGAAACCTCGTCTTTCCACTTATTATTATACACCATGTTTTTGGTTTCCTCGTTAACGTTAGACATCATAGTCATCACTCTCGGTGTCTTCTGTGTTTTTCCCTTCAAGCTTAATACTTTTGTACCATCTCGCACATACAATGTAGACCATTAAATCTATAGTGGTCAAACCGGCTAGGAGGAAGTAAAACCTGTCTAAGTGACCTCGGTTGAGATTCCCGGGGATCCACCCTGGCATATGGTCTTCTGTTGATATTTTCATAACCATGGTCACGATCAAGCTACTTACATAGTTCCCTAGCGAAATCGACGTCATACAAAGTGCACTTCCAAAACTCTTTAGTCCATCGGGTGCTTGTGCATTGAAGAACTCCAGTTGACCTACATACATAAAAACCTCGGAAGCTCCAATAAATGCATATTGAGGGACTTGCCAGAAGATGCTTAACGAGCTAGAGCCATCACAATGCAAGCAGTCCTTTTGGGCGTACTTGAGTCTATAGCATTCCACAATTCCTGCTGAAATCATTGCCATTATTGCTATCACAAGTCCAATTCCCATCCTTTGAAGCTCTGTTAGCCCTTTTGTGTCTGACTTTCTGAATTTACTCACAAGAGGCGCAAGAACTCTCCGGTAGAGGAAAATAAAGAGTGCAACACTTAGGATGTCGAAGCTAGACATGCTGGCCGGAGGGATTTGGAAGTTTGAAAGTGTACTTCTCATAGCAGCACCTTGCTCGACAAAGAGTGATGCCATTTGGGTAAACACCACTGAGTAAATTATGGTGCATAGCCAAATGGGTAGTAGTCTCAATATGCATTTCACCTCTTCAACCTGTGAAATGGGACATAGGTGCCAAGGGTTGTGAATATCCTGCTTCGGGTTGCTCAAATCCCTTGATGTAATGTAAGCGGCTCTGTCCAAAAACCTGTAACATAAACACAAATATGAGTTACTTTGACCTTTCATTTGCGAATTTTAGATTTGGCATAATTAAGGTGGTACTCACTTAAACTCATTTGTGTGAAGAATCCTTCTCCCTCCGCCCATTGAACTGTCTTTTTCATCATCTTGATATAAATTCTCTTCACCTGGTGGCAACTCGACATTCCATTTCTTTGTTGCAGCGACTATAACTTGGCCAAAACGCGCAAGAGGGTTTCCACTTGGCTTGAAGTGCCTGTACCTTGTTGTTCCTGCAAGAAACAAGACCAGCGCAGCAAAAGCTGATGCAGTTGACAACCAAAACCCTAGAGCCCACATTCCTTGGTCTTCAAAGTAGTCCAATACAGTGTTGGAGAAGAGCGAGCCAAGGTTCAGTGCCAAATAGAAGTAGCTGAAGAAAGACACCTTGGAACGCCCCTCCTTCAGGTTTTCTTCATCGAACTGATCCGCCCCGAACGTGGCAATATTCGGTTGGTACCCTCCATTTCCTAGAGCAATCATATAAATGGAGAGATAAAATAAACCAATCTCCCAGTTTGAGTGGACCCCACATTGAGTTGTTCGGTCCCCACAGCCTTTAGGATTCAGCAAGAATAGGCTCGTGGCTACCGATAATCCTGCCAAACCCTGTTACCATACAAGTTTAGTGAGAGTGAATGAGTTTCTTTGTTTGTGAGTGCGACAACCTAGAAGGGGAATCGAGCGAGTTTACTTACTATGACAAAGATGACTTGAAAGATGGCACAAGTTTTGAATCTTCCCCAGTAGGAATCACTGAGGAAAGCGCCAACAAGAGAGAAAATGTAGACAGTTCCGGTCCATTTGCTAACGTTGTTAGCAGCCTCGGCATTACTCTGCTGTAGAACCCTTGTCAGAAAAAGCACCAAGTTCACTCCAACGCCGAAAAAGCCAGCGTAGCCAGACCTTGATTCACTGTTTTATTTAGTCATCAAGGAAAACAGAGTATGCAACACAGAGTTAGTCAAGGAAAATGTTTTTCAATTAAAATTGTGAAAAATCTTGGATATACAACATGCATGTTCAGAGTAAAAATGTTACAAGTTGAGCAAAAGGATCGTGTTAAATTGAAGATAAATGCTATAATCTGTTAGAACATAGAACTATTCTGACATTCAATTTAATGTCGTTGAAGAATAATATTACAAGATTTACTTGTGATTTTTACGAAATTATATTCCACTATTATTTTTGGAAACAAACTCAAAAGTCATTCAGAAGTATATGCAATTTGACATTAAAATTGTGTTTGATAAACTTTCTTTGTCAAAGATGACCATTTATTTTCATTCAAAATGCGTCCAATTTTTTTTTGTTCTTCCCCTCCAAACAACCATGGCATTCAATCTTGCCAAACTACCCAAAAAGGGAAAATTATTTACCTACCCAGGAAAAGGAGATTTAACCGCCACAATCATTTCAAATTCGAGAAAGGAAAAATTAAACGTCCCATCCTCTTTGCATACGCATTATGTTCTAAAGTCGAATGGTACAACACGGTATGCATTGTGTACCACATAGGCACATACACATCATTATCCATTAATAATATGCAAAGTTAACTATATTTTTAGCAAGTTGGCAAGTAGCTTGGAGGTTTTGTCTCTAAGGAAGTAATACTTCAGTTGCAACCAAAATATTCAGAAAATGAATCCGAACTTTTAAATCAACCAATCCAATATTTTCGAACAATATACACGTTAGGGTTCATCAAATATTAACAGAATCTTTGACTGATACATTAGGTTGAAACACTTTTCTACATTCAAATGGTTGGATCGTTATTATTATTGATAAACAAGTCAAAAAAGAGTACCCCAAAATGCTCTTTCTCTTTCCATAACACGATGTGTTAATGAGTTTCCACAAGTGAAATCCAATTGTGATTGTAGGGAATTGTCCCTTTCCATAACCCACTAAGGTTCCCAAGTCATATTTGTCATATCACTAACCATCTATGGCACTAATTATGGCCAAAGAGAATATCTTTTGCTATAACATTTTTGCATTAATTTTTTTTCTCATTTATTAATTTAAAGTGATAAAAAATAATTTTTGATGTGCGTTGCACCCAATCTCTAAATATTCTTGGCGTCAGAAAAAGCAGAGGTAAAGCCAAGACATGCAACGGGACAAGGGTTAACATGGTCCAACTTGGCTATTGTTTTCTTTTCATGTATGGTGAGATTGTTTTGAAAAAAAGCAAATGTTTCATACATTTATGATCATTTTATAACACAAATTTGGAAGGAAAACATCTACGTAAGCAAAAGTATCAAAGCCGTTGTAATGATATACTTCACGACACAATTAATTTTTTATTTTTATTTATTTTTTTGTGGTGTTCACTCCTTTTGTCTTTTCTTTCTCCGTATTTCTTGTCGACATCAAGTTAGTGCACTTTCGTTTATCATATTCTAGCATACGCTTGCGGATGTTTACCAATTCCAATACGCAATACAAGTTTGGCTATTTCCAATAAACTTATTGTGTTATACACTAAAATTATTTGTATTATTGTCTAATCTAATAATTACTAGCTAGTTCTAGAAGAATGAAAAAGATAATGAGGAGAATTAAAAGTGTAGAGTATATTGATTGGAAAAATAGATTGGTGAGAGCAATTTCTAAAATTTTGGAAGATTAAGAAAAGATAATGAGGAGAATCCTAACAGTACTTTCTCTTGACTATTCATTTTAACTCACATTACAATGTACTTGTGATTGGTTAATCTATAATTCTTCATAATATAATATCAAACCATTTATATGTTGATGAATTGGAATAAAAATAGAGACAAGTTTTTGCCATTTCTAAAGATGTATACTCTATCCGACCCAAAATAAGTGTTCCTTATTAACTTTACATATTTTTAATAAATTAGTTGACTCTCGTTGATTTTTCTTTAGTATTTTTAATATTTCTTTTGGTGGTGTCAAAATAATGAACCCTATTTCTTTGATCATCTCACATTTCAATTAATAAAAGTATTAATCAAGCAACTTTAAAGAATCTTTTATAAAAAAGAAAAAATTATCTTTGAATGTCCTAAAATTGAATAAAAGACATATACGAGAAGAGTATATATATATTTTTGGTTTCCAAAGATGTCCCAATTCAACCGAGATTAGAAGGGATCTCTCCTAAAGAAATGTTGTGCACATCTAATCTAAAAGCTAAAAATTAAAACCTCTTATTTAAGCAATTAAAATCATTTTCATTTACGCCAAATTGGTTGGTGTGATTAAGAAAAAGTAATGCTATGAATACTTAAAAAATATTAAATTTTTTATATTAAATAATATGACAGTTGATATAATAAAAATAAAATTAAAAATTATAATTAATACATTACATCAAATAACATATTATTAAATATAAAAAATTTAATATTTTTTAGATACCCAAAATATTACTCAAAATTACCCGTACAGAAATGTCTAATGTCTAGATCAGCAAAAGGAGCCCCACTGGAGAATCTAGCCAGCTCATGTGCCATCTGGCATACCAACACGTCATGCAACCCCGTCATTGGGTACGTGTAAGGCAAGTAGTCATTTTACCCTCAAATAGTGCATGATTTCCTCCCCTCCCCTCTCTCTTTCTCAACACTCTCTCTCTCTCTCTCTCTCTCTCTCTCTCTCTCTCACACACACAGTAAGTACACACATTTAAACGGTGGCGTGATGATGTTTTCTAGTGGTGTCGTGTTGTAGAGCGTTATTTAATTAAGACCCTCCTTTAAAAAAAAAATTAAAAATTTTAAAATATCGTTTCAGTGTATTTTTATAAAACAAATTTTATTGATTCAATTTATCATATATTGGTGAGTTTAATTATGAAAGATTAAAACTTTGTCTTACAAATTAAGATTTATAATACGATCTCACACGAGACACCTATAATAACACTTTAAAAAAGTGACGCCTTGTTGAGATTTAATTCATACGATTTGATATTACTCTACCGTTATTAATAAATGATGCATTACGTAAATATATCACATAAAATTTTAAATTATAGCATTGTAAAATATTTTCTACCCACCCCTTCGGCTTGGCATGCAAAGAGGGCATTTGACACTTGTGAGATTTTACTGCCAGACGTTTACACGACCCTCTAGGACGACGTACTTTTGTCGTTTTCCCTACTTTTGGGAGGTTCCATTTCCCCAAAAGCTGTATCAAATTTACTCCTCAAATTTTTTATTTTTCGCCCAATTCTACGAAATTCGGACTTGGGATTGAATGATCATATGTTGGTGGTTGGATCGGGTGTATTTACCGTCGTTTTCCCTACGTAATTTTTTTTAGTTTTGATATTAAAATTAAGAAAATTAATTATTTTGAGTATTTTAGTAGAAGAAAATATTTAATAATTTTGGAGCATCATAGAACATATTACGTGATGCACTGCAGCTAATAGTAGAACTCTAAAGTACCAATTAAGGTGTTTAAAAAAAAATGTAGTTCACTTTGTATCACTATGACACTATAGTGTACTACTATTGATCGTGGTGCACTATATACGTAAACATGCTATGTTATGCGATGACCATAAAATATTTTCTTATTTTAGTAGCACATTTACATTAATTCTTATATTATTTATATATAACATTATAAATCCACATTAGATAAGATATGTGTCAAATGTTATCAAAAAAAAAAAAGATAGGTGTCAAATGCAAAATTAGTAAATTTATACAAAAATAAAAACTCATTTCAAGACATTTTTTTTTTCAAAATATACATTTATTTTGAGATTTTTTTTTTAAATGAACACTAATTTGAAACTGGATGAGCAAAACAAATAATTATAAGGTTTTTTAAAGTAAAAGTTGGCCGGCGGTAGAACTAATTTTGTCTCTGATCAATTGTTGATGCATGGAGGTTACTAAATCCTGAGCTTTAGTTTTGTACTACTATTTAATTTCGCCAGGGAAATCAAACTCAACTAAAAAAATTCTAACAACACAACCTTACTATAAATGCGCATGTACGTATCTATTTATTATATGGATAAATACATATATTTGCACAAGTCCCCGTATATACATATACTATTGTTGTATATATAAACATTTGTTCTTGTGTTGTGGGTTTCAACAAATATATATATATATATATACATTGATAAATAAGGCGTCATATCTCATGTCAAACAAATTTTCAAAAAAGATAAGCACAGTCTGATATCATCAATTCTCTTTTCATACCCATTTTTTTCTTGCATTTAATTTAATTTTAAATTAGTATATATAGATTTCTTGAAGAATTAATTATTAATGAGTCGATCGGGCCGGGGAGCTTACAAAGAATGATGCTTCCGGCAACCCATCGACCGGTCCTTTTGCGGATAGCGGGGCGGCCATGGAAATCAACTGTTCCATCCAATGTGCATGTGTACCCTTCTTCTCCTTCTCCTTTCTTTTCTCCCTTACACTTCACCTGCATATATATATATTTTACATAAAAATGCCCAACAAATTTAATTACAAATGTCCCTATAAATATATCTATATATATACGACTCTCTCTCTCTCTCTTTACATGACTAGCAAAAAATAAGCTTTCCATGTCACACACACACACACACACACTTGTGTGTGTTGTGTGTGAACTGTGTGTGTGTGTGTGTGAGAGAGATCTAGAGAGAGAGATAGAGATATGAAATGGGTATGAATATCGTACCTCCTTAGACACATTTAAGCAATCCATTGTGTATGAACTGAGAATTGAAATTTGGTAGAGAGAGAGAGAGAGAGAGAGAGAGAGAGAGAGAGAGAGAGAGAGAGCACAAAGATGGTATTAGTAGGAAGAGACAGAAGTATTAGTTGATGGTTGTGTAGATGGACAAAACAAGAGGACTATGGGAAGGTGAATTTATAGAGGTCGACCAGATTGAATGGACGGTTGAGATTAGAAGATACAAATTTGGAGGACAAATCCCCATATGTCTAATTTGGGACGGTTGAGATTAGAAGATACAAATTTGAAGAACAAATATCCCCGTATGTTTAACTCGAGTATCGCTATTAGCATTACATTTTTTAATCGTATATTTTACAATATAATTTGTAAAATAATTTTTTTTTATATAAATATATTAAAATATTGGTAGTGTTACAGGTTAAAATTGTACATAATGCTAATAGCGATTTTCATTTAATTTTCTTCAAATCCGTTCTAATTTTTTATGTTGTAGTTTTCTTGAAAGAGTAATATCAGAGCTATCAAATGAGAACCAACTTTTTGACACATATGGGACAGTTGATGTGTCATCATGTTGACTTCACATTTTAGAACACAAAATTTAGTAGTTGTACAGTTTTTTTTTTTTTTTTTTAAAAATTACAATTTGGGTTATGCTTTGCACAGAATTTTTATGTGCCAATATGTACTGAGTCACAAGATTGGAAATGATGACCATATTTTGGACCTGCTAAATTGTATGAGCCTCACCCCAGTAAATGGACCCGAAATAAATAGAGGCCCGACCCCTACGAATATATATAGTCACCTCCTCTCTCAGTCCAAGGTATGTCTCACTTGGCTTAGCAAATATATCCTACTTTTCATATAACCTCGAGACTGACGAACACGCCGGAGAGTTTTGACGGGGAGTCCTCCCCGCCCCTTTCACGGTGTTTTTTTTAATTTTAGTTTCTTCATAATTTGAAAGACCTAAATTTTGATGGGGTCCTTTTGCAAAATCCATAATCTCTCTCATTTGTCATTAGGTTGGTCTGATTTTGATTGATGACACAATACATTTATTTTTTTAAAATTTTTTTCCCAATAGGATCTTGACGCCTTCTGTACGTAAAAAAACACAACCAAATCTAACACTTTTAGATCCCACTAGCTAGCTGTGGAAATGGGATTCCAACTATATATGGTACCTTCTTTCTTCCTAGTATTTCCTTTCCACACATTCCACTAGTAGATGGTAGACACTGTTCGTTATTGATTATAGGGTTAATTTATCGATCGTAGCACACGTGTAATATGTTGTGAGTTGATGTTCAAGTTCAGCACTTGATTGTATGATAAGTACGGTTGAAATTTTATCGTAGAGTCTTATTTTTAGTTAAATTTGATTGTATCCGGCCCTTTAATCTAAATTACGAGAGACTTGTACAATTTACAAGTTTGAGAAAGAGTTAATGTATTGTATATAGTACTCTTACCATTGAAATTAAGACAATTCATATATTTAGATTGACAGTGTACCCCTCACTTTTAAGACACATTTGAGAAAGCTCAAGATATGAAGGACATAAGTTTGGCATCTATTTAGAGTACATGTTCTGATTCTTTTACTCGAAAATTTCTTAATATTGCGAAATTATCCCACAAATCGATAGCGTGCATGCTCTAGCAAGAGCATCTAAATCCAAGAATTTTCTTTGAGAATGTTCCTCTTTAAAGTATCTACTAGGTATGATGTTATACTCCCTCAGTCCCTAAATTATTGTCTTCCTTTTCTTTTTTGTCCGTCCCAAAATAATTGTCTTGTTTAAAAACTTTCCTTTTTAGGACATCTCTTTTACTATTTTATCTCTACTTTTTCCCCTACTTTAATTATGGACCACATACTCATGGACATTAAAGAAAATTACACATTATACCAATATTAATAATCAAGTTAATTATTTTTTCTTAATCCGTGTGCCAGATCAAACAAGACAATAATTAAGGAACGGAGGGAGTATAAGAATATGAAGGTGATGCTAAGTAGTAATAATTGATGTTATCCTTTCTTATGAGACATTAACTAGCTAATAGTTGTTCAATAATTTTGAAGGATAAAATTCACAATTAGACATTGTTGTTCAATAATTTTGAAGGATAAGGTTCATGTTGTCTATTCCATTTGATCTGAGGACTCAATTAGGCCTTAGTGGAAATATTCATCCTTAAAGATTATGTTCACTTTTGGTGAATTAATTAATGTTTGAAATATATATATATATATATATATATATATATTCAAATAATGCATTTCCTTTAAAGATTATATACTTCAACTTGCTATCATAATCTTCCCACACATTCTAATATGCTAGCTAGATAATTGCTTTTCTCACTAGCTAGCTAGCTCATCCATAAAATGGCAAAAGTTAAAAATATTGTACTTCATTTATCAACAATAATGGCAAATTACATCGTCTCTCAAATGTTCCATGGAGTATTTTCTTGTTGTTAGTAAACACTTATTGGTTTCCAGAACTTTTTCAAGAGGGATATAGTTCCAAAACCCGCAAAAGTAGTCTTAATTTTAGTTTTAATATGCTGAAAAATATTAAAATTTTCTTAGTGCTAGCTAGATGTTAAGGGAATGAAAGAATATTGTATCCAGTGATTTCTGAATTAGAGGGAGTATCTTATTTGATGAGAAAGGCAAGTTGCCATAACAATATATATATATCGATCATATATAAAACTAAAAGGCCGTAAAATAACACTCAATGACCAAAAGGTTTCCATTTTTGGAACTTAAGTTTATTAGAATATGTGAATGGACTGTGACATGATAAATTTCTCTTGCTATAGTTACGTACGTTAATTTGCTATAAATTATCCAGATTGAAACATCCATCTTTCTGCAGACTTTCATTTCTTTTCTCAACTCACTTCATATTTTGCATGGTACGTACGTACTGGATTTCAGGACTGTCATAATTTCATACTTGTTCCTATTGACAATATAATATGTATGAATCAATAACTTGAATATTATTAAAAATATGAACCCCTATTTATACAAAGTATATGAAGTTACCAATACCAATACCAAATAGGAAACCAAATATGAAAAGGAAACATAGATCAACTAGGAGAAGGAAACATAGATCAACTAGGAGAGCAAGGTGACTTGAAATTACTCAAGTCACGGCACTTGTAGGAGAGGAAGTAATATCTGTAATATCTCTATCATGCCCCCGCAAGATGGACGGTCGAGTAGTAAGTCCAATCTTGAAGATTATGTCTAGGAATTTAGCACGCAGAACGGGCTTGGTAAGTACATCCGCCAATTGATCACCACCGGAAACTTTAACGACGCGTAACTGATGAGCTTGAACTTGTTCACGAACAAAGTGATAATCAAGAGCCAAGTGCTTCATACGTGAGTGAAATTTGGGATTTGCAGCCACATATGTTGCACCCATATTGTCACAGTACACAACCGGAACACTAGGAAGAGAAACACGAAGTTCCTGTAGAATATTCTGAACCCATAAAACCTCGGCTGTAGTCGCAGCAAGAGCCCGATATTCAGCCTCAGTCGAAGATCTAGCCAACGTTCGTTGCTTACGAGAACTCCATGAAAGTAAATTAGAACCAAGATAAACAAGATCCCCAGAAGTGGACACATAATCACCCTTATCCCCTGCCCAGTCGGCATCAGTGAAGGCATGTAGAACGAAAGGAGAGGTACGACGCAACAGAAGCCCATGTGTACTGCTAGTACCAACCAGATAACGAAGTACACGTTTAAGTGCAGCCCAATGAACATCAGTAGGACGTTGCATAAATTGTGAAAGCTTATTAATAGCAAAGGACAAGTCAAAGCGAGTGAGAGTCAAGTATTGCAAAGTGCCAACAATAGCTCGATATTCCGTGGGATTTGTCAGAGGTGTACCAGCATCTGCCGAAAGATTGTGATCCGGAACCATGGGTGTGGGAACCGATTTGGCATCATCCATTTTGGTTCGAAGCAACAAGTCATGAACATATTTGTGTTGACTAAAAAATAATCCATGTTGATGTGGAAGAACCTCAACCCCCAAAAAATAAGACAATGGCCCAAGGTCTTTGAGAGAAAACCGTGAGGAGAAAGTGGAGATAAATGTAGACAGAAGGTTATCATGAAAACCAGTAACAATTATATCATCCACATAAACCAGTAAATAAATCACCCCGTGATGCGAATGGAAAGTAAACAGAGAGGCATCGGAGACAGAATTAACAAATCCCAAGGATAGAAGATAACCTTTTAATTCGTTGTACCACGCTCTAGGAGCCTGTTTAAGACCATATAGAGCTTGACGAAGTTTGCAGACATAAGATGGATAAGTAGAGCTTATAAAGCCAGGAGGTTGAACCATGTAAACATCATCATAAAGTGTACCTTGAAGAAAAGCATTATTAATGTCAATCTGTCGAACAACCCTTAGTCACGGCAAGAGAGAGAATAGTACGAATAGTAGTGGGTTTAACCACAGGACTAAACGTCTCTGAGTAGTCAAGACCCGCACGTTGGTGAAACCCCTTAGCAACGAGACGAGCTTTGTGTCGATCAACTGACCCATCCGGATTGTATTTGGTCCTGAAAATCCATTTACATCCAATGGGTTTGTATGATGAAGAAGGAGGTACAAGATCCCAAGTATTATTGTGAATCAAAGCATCAAATTCAGCTTGCATTGCTTCCCTCCAAACAGGTGATTTCAAGGCCTGAGTATAAGTGGTTGGTTCGATGGAGGAGTTGGGAAGGGATAGGTGCAGATTAAGCTTTGTAATGGGCTTTCGGATATTGTGTTGTAGGCGGGTAATGGGTCTGGGTAGTGGGAGGGGTGGAGGCGGGGTGGTGGCGGAACAGAGAAGTGGTGGGTATGAGGGAAGCGAATGAGCTGGAGTTGGAGGCCGACGAAGAAGGAGTTGGAGAGGAGGCAGGGTACGGTACGGGCGTGAAGGAGCCAAGATCGGGAGGAACAAGCAGGCTGAACTGAAGGTATAGAGGAAGGAGGAGGAAGTAAAGTGATAGAGGATGAGCACCATTCATCAACAGAACTAGGGGGAGAAGTGGGAACACCATGAACCGAGAATGGAAATTCATGTTCCACAAATTTGACATGGCGAGACACAAAGATTTTGAGAGAGGAGGGATCTAAACAATAGTAAGCACTTTGAGTGGCGGAATAACCCACAAAGACACAAGGAGAGGATTTGGGCTCAAGCTTATGGGATGTGTACGGGCGTAGCCAAGGGTAGCATAAGCACCCGAAGCTGCGGAGTTTGAGATAATTGGGATGATGACCAAAAAGACGAAAGAAAGGGGACACAAGATTCAAGGTGGGAGTGGGCATGCGATTTATGAGATAACATGCAGTAATGAAGGCAAGGGGCCAAAATTTACGTGGCATACAAGAGTGAGTAAGAAGAGAGAGACCCGTTTCCACAATGTGACGATGTCGTCTTTCAGAGTAACCATTATGTTCTGGAGTGTGAGGAGGGGAAGTGAGATGAGTTATGCCAAGAGAAGTGAGAAGAGGCCGAAGACCAATATACTCACCCCCATTGTCACTAAAGATAGTTAGAAGAGGACGTTGAAAGTACTTTTCCACAAGGGCCTTAAAATTGGAGAAGACTTTCGTGGCATCATTCTTATGTTTCAAAGGATAAAGCCACGTGTATTTAGAAAAATGGTCAACAAAAATAATGTAGTATTTAAAACCATCATAGGACAAAAGAGGGGAAGTCCATACATCACTATATACTACATCGAGAGGACCAAGAGAGGAAATAGAATTATCATGGAAAGGCAATTTATGACTTTTATTGCAATCACAAGAATTACAATTAAAATTGTTTGATCTAGGAATTTCAAGCTGAAAAGAGGTACTTAAATGACGTAAAATATTGTAAGACGGATGGCCTAATCTATGATGCCAGTTGATGGTTGAAGACTTGGAAGCGATATGAACAGCCGGAGAGATAGGATGCCATTCAAAAACGCCTGACTCAGAATTGCCTTGGATAAGAATTGTTCCCGACCGGAGATCCTTCACAATAAAAGAATTAAGTGAGAAGGTGATGGAAACATCGTTATCTAGACAAAATTTAGACACAGAAATAATGTTACGAGAAATAGATGGAACATGAAGAACATTATGAAGATTTAAAGAGACAGAAGAAGTAAGAAAAGAAGTGGAACCAATATTAGAGATTGGAAGTCCTGAGCCATCCCCAATTAAAAGTTCCTCAGTGCCATCATAGGGGGTGTGAAGGGAGAGATTATTGAGATCATTCGTGGCATGGTGAGTAGCCCCGTCAAAGAGCCATCCATTAGAAGGCGGAGCGAAGCCGTGGCGAATAGGCACGGGGAGAGCGGGACATGGCCACGATTTTGTTGCTGGAAGGGAAGCCACGGATTTGCTGGAAATTCGTTGGTTGGAGGTATTGGGCGAGGGAAAGGAAGCATTGGGATAGGCTTGGCGAAAGAGAGGACACTGGGAGAGGAAGTGGCCATCAGTGCGACACCACTGGCAGCGTCCTCTGTATGGGCGAGGGCTGTGAGGTGGCTGGGCAGTGTTGTTATGGTTGGGAGATGGGTGGGTGGTAGGCGTAGGGGAGTAGGATTTGGGCTGGGACGATTGGTTGGATGAACGGCCTTGGTTTTTGGCAGCATAGGAGACGGAAGCAGGGAAGGAGGGGGTGGCCGAAGAACGTTGCTTGAGGGAGTTTTCTTTGTTCAACAATTTCTCATGTAGCTCATCAAACGAAATAGGGGTATCACGACTATGAACAGCGCTTACGACGCTGTCATAATCAAAATCATGAATTTACTCAAGAATTTTGTCGACAAGGTCGTCGGGGTCTATGGGTCGGCCAAGAGAGGCAAGTTGGGCAGAGCAAGATTTGAAATCTTGCATATAATCTGAGATGGTTCGGGATCCCTTAGTGATACTGCGTAGGCGATCTTTGATTTGTTTGATGTGGCCCTTTGATGGATTTGCATATGTCTTGGCAAGAGTTTGCCAAGCATCATGGGTGGTTTGGCATTGAGAGATTAGAGAGACAAGGTTGGGCGATAAAGTTCCGGCAAGAGCACCAAGGATTAATTTGTCTTGTCGGAACCAAGTTAAGTAGGCAGGATTTTGTTTGGTGACAGATTGGGTGGCCGCGGGTGGGATGGTTTGTGGGGTAGTTTCGGTGGTGGTGGTAGAAGTGGTAGCGGTGGTAATTTCCTGGGGTGGTGCGGCGAAGGACCCATCAACATATTGAAACAGATCCAAGCCAAGAAACGTGGCTTCAAGCTGAGTTTTCCAGGCAATATAATTGACTGGAGTTAGTTTGATGATATGAGAAAGTGACACAAAGATAAGAGGCTTGTCCGGCTCAGCGGAATTCGGGAGTATGGTGTTTTCGGCCATGGCAGTTGACAAGGAAGGAACGTCAATGCTTTGATACCATATTGACAATATAATATGTATGAATCAATAACTTGAATATTATTAAAAATATGAACCCCTATTTATACAAAGTATATGAAGTTACCAATACCAATACCAAATAGGAAACCAAATATGAAAAGGAAACATAGATCAACTAGGAGAAGGAAACATAGATCAACTAGGAGAGCAAGGTGACTTGAAACTCAAGTCACGGCACTTGTAGGAGAGGAAGTAATATCTGTAATATCTCTATCAGTTCCTACTCCTTTATTTGAACATTTTATCCTTAATACTCCACCATCCGATCCGCAGGACACGCTGCGTACATTGTTCCTACATCAAGATCGACGAGGTTAATTTTGTCCATTAATTGAATTGGGAACTATGTGATCTTTATGGTTTAATTATTTTGACAGTAGGAAATGATGAAACCCTCTGTTTTAAGTATTCAAGAGTTATGAAAAGGACCACAAGCATATGAAAAGCCGATACAACTGCCTAGGCTTAGCGGTCCAATGTTGTTAGCAGCAAGGGAGAATCGATCACAGCTCCTGTTGGGACTTGGGTGCATGGGAGGAGAAGCTGGAGCTCCCTTGATACCATATTCTGGATTATCTTGATACTGACAAAATATATAGTACTCCACTAATGTTTTTTCTAACAACTTAATTATACTTTTAGGATTGTAATTAACATAAATCTAAATAACGAGCAAACTTGTGGTCCCTACCCGATGACATGGAAAAATATACTATTGCTTGTCTTTGTTCCTATATAAGTGTCACTTTTTGTACGTAATCAAAGAAAGTGACACTCGTATAAGGACCGAGGGAGTAGCAAGTAGGTGTTTTATTTTGTTTTTGGTTTAATTCTCAATTTCATCACTCTACTATTGAAAAAAGGTCCGATAAACTCACTCTACAATTTTTTTCACATATTAATAATTATACTTTACAAAAGGCGTCAATTTGGAACATAAAATGAACGCCATTAAATTGTTTGGACAAAATGCTACAAAAGGACTAAAATGCCCTTCAGTTGTGGCATATGCCTTGCACGTGGAGTCTAGGCTGTCTATTAGGGCTCGTTTGAAAATAGAGAGGTTATGGAGTTTGAGAGAACCTCTTGTGGCAGGTTTTAACCAATTTAGAGAAGTGAGTTTTTGTGGGTTTTCGATTGGGGAGGAGCCTGATACAGAGAGAGAGAAATACAATCCAGAGAGCCTCCCCAATCCAATTCTCCGATCATCTCCGATCGTTAGAAAGGAGAGAAAGAACAATATATTATTCACGCTTTAAAACCTTAACTCGAACCTTCAAATCGCACTACATCAATTGTCACTCCTTTGCCTCTCCCCCACCACCACTATTCTATCTCCTCCTCAACCTTTCTCCACCCCCTCAACCGAATCACCAAAACCACCGCCTCAACACCCTAAACCCTAGAAGCTCTCCGCCAACACCTCGCTTCCGAATCCCCAACATTAAATGACTTCATTCGTCTCCAATCCACAGAAGAATACTCCGTCGAGGTCGGCACCAAGAAGGAGCGCCTCCCCAAGCCTAAATGGATGAAGGAATCCATTCCTAGAGGGGAGAAGTACACGCAGATTAAGAAGAAGTTGAGGGAGTTGAAGCTCCATACCGTTTGTGAGGAGGCTAAGTGCCCTAATTTGGGTGAGTGTTGGTCCGGTGGCGAGACCGGCACGTTACCGCCACGATTATGATTCTCGGTGATACATGTACTAAAGGTTGCAGGTGAGGATTTGTCTTCATAAATTTCTATCATTTGGTTTGGGAAATGCCAAAAGAGTCCAGGCCTCCAGGGTACGGTCTGTTCAAAGCTTTAATTTGAAAGGTGTCAATTTGGAATGATGGTGGTGTGTTCTGGGTTTTGATGAGTTTCGTGGTGGTAGTAGGAGGAGCCTGATACGGAGAGGAGCCTGATACGGAGAGGAGGTTGGGGCATTTGGAGGTGGTGGAGAGGTAGAGAGTGGTGGCGGGGGTGGGGTAATGGTGGTTTGGAGGGTGGAGGATGACGGAGAGATGGTAGTGATGAGGTTACTGGAGCTTCAATGTGGCCCAGTCACTTTCCTTGGTTTGAGGTTAAGGGTTAGGGAAAGAAAGCATGTGACTAGCACATGCTGATATTAAGGGCAATTTCGGGTTTACAAAAAAAATTTAAGCTTTCTTAACAGTAAACCAGACGGAGTGACTAACGTGGTACCTTTTGTAAAGTATAGTTATTAATTTGTGAAAAAAAAATTGTAGAGTAATCTTAATTATCATACCTTTTCCGATAGTAGAGTGATGAAATTGAGAATTAAGCCTTTGTTTTTAGATCAATGAAGATTGGTAGTTGTCAGGATTATGAATTTGAGAGATGTCAAATCCCAAGTATTATCCTTGTGCTTTTTTCTCTTCAAAGCTTGTATGCTTTCACTCCCTCTTCTCAGAGCTCAATATGGAAAAACTTAGTAAATCCATTGTTTTTGCCTATTCATGCCTAAAGAACATGTTAGGTGGATTACATAGTGAGTTCTTTAAATTGAAATGAATTCTGAAGGAAAGAAGATGAACAAATTTGAGCCACAAGTTCCTCATATAAGATCTAGTTAAAAGCAAATGACCTGGATACACATGTAACATTTTCCACTAAATTCTAGCACAGGAATATAGCATTTGGTGATAAGATGATGGGAACTACCCATGCCATAGTGGTGCTTGCTATTCTATACTAAGACATATCAGAACATGACTAGAGATAAAAAAAAAAAAAATTTCTTAACACATCTGAGTCACTTTGGCCAAGATGATCAAGGTTATTCCAACCCCACCTCCCCCTACCCCCTCAAAGCACCCTTAGCAGTTCTAGACAACATATACATAACAAAACCAGCCATGGCTGATGTATCTAATGTATATGAAGATATTTTAGTGTCAAACCAGCCATGGCTGCACCAAAGAAGCTAGTAGATAAGTGCTCGTACAGATTGAATCACACTCCTGGAAATCTAGACATCTTGCAACTGCTGAAAAATATCTTATGTTTGTAAGAACCTACAAACATTTTACAAGTCATTTTTAGTGTGATTCACTTCAAGATTCACGCGACGCTGTGCAACCATTTCAATGAAATAGTTTGACAATTAATGAGTGTGTTCGCCATTATTATTTTGGGATCGTTTTTGTGCTTCTACTCTTAATTTCTTTGTTTGGTTATTGGTCTCACCAGTTTGCTCTCTAATCGCCTTGGCTTTATCAAAAATTTCAAATATAAAACAACAAAAGCGCAAAAATAAACGCATTGCCAATCGGTCTCAATATATACCTACTTTTTGGCAAATGTGACAATGACCTTTTCCTTGTAATCCATCTGTCTTCTATTTGCACTTCTCCAATAACCAATTGAAATGCTACCAGACGATTATGGGAAACTTTCTTTATACAAAAGAAACCAAGAAAAGGCTTCTAACAAGGATTTCAGCTTCTAAGCGTGAATATAAAACCACCAAGTGAAGAAAAAAAGAAGGAAAAAGCAGTGAGAAAACACTTAACAACTCCTATTCAAGCGAAGCATGCTGCAAAAAGCTCGATTATGATCTAACAACTGTCGTTTTTTAACCATTCTTTACATGTTTCAAATCATCGGGGAACTAAATCTTCGTATCAGATTTTTTTCATCAACAATCACCAAACTGTGACTCTGAAAGGCAATTGCTCGTATTGTGTCCCCCAAGCAGACTTATCCGTACCGATCCCCAGGAGCCAGATTTGATTTTCACTTTAGTGGGTGCACGGTTACATTAAACTACCATAATACGTATTAAAAAGCTAAATCGATTTATTTAAAACAAAGACAAAGGTTGTAATCTTGAACAAACTACTTTCTGCACAATTTAATTAATTATAACTGCAAATGGCCTTGTTTCACTAGTCAGATCCCACCTCTGTTTTTGGGGTTTTTTTTTTAAATAAAAAAATAAAAAATAAAAATAAACATCATCATCATTGAATAAAGAATAATCCCAAACATTCTTAGGTGGAACTAACTTGAATATTTTCATTTACTAGTTGAATGAGGGGGAGATATATAGTGACTTACCATAATTCTAAACAATGATTGGCTAGTCCTTGATCATGATGCAGCAACCAAAGGAAACAATTTTCACTATTGCAGATGATTAAATTAGGCCAGTTTTGAAAGCTTTGGTTTAAGTTTTGCTTCAGCTTTCAAATATTTAAATCCACTTATCAAGACTTTTTGATCTGTTAATACATATGGTTGGGAAGAAACCAAAAATTTGGCACTGAAAGTTTTACTTTTAATGTTGGATTGTGTCATGGTAATAGCTGTGAACATCCATTCATAAGAATATGATTATCACTTTTTGGGATAGTGATGGTGTTAGTCACTAAGAATAGTTGTCTGACTGACCCCATGATTAAAGTTCTGCCAATGTATTTGGTAATTTAAGGCCACAAACAACCCTTTTTTTTTGTATATTTGTCCAAGTGTTGTGACAGAGAAGATCTTGAACAATCATAACCACATAAAATATTAAAATTGTAAAATTATAGCAAATTAACCCTGCTCCTAAATTATAGTAGCAAATTCCCCTGATATGTTTCACTCAACAGTAAACCCCCATGAACTAAAACTGGGCTTAACGTTGTTAATAAACGAAGATTTAAAAAAATCAAAATTAGAAATGAACGCTGCTAGCTTCTAGCTAGTTAGGTCTTCCATGCATTTTCTCACGTACTGTTACCCATCAGTAGCATCAGCATATATAAAGGTAAATCTAATCTTTCAATTAAATTTACACTCCATCTCTACTTGGCAAGTTATGGGTTTGATTTGGAGATTCAAAGGTCAAATTTCCTACTAGCTCATTGACAGAATCATGCATCAGGTGAAGTCATGTAATTGTAATTCATGGGCCGGCCGGGTGAAAATATTTAGGAGGATGATGATCTGGTAGGTAGCTCGACATATATAGTTCAGGGCATTAATTAAAAAGACATACTAATACTTTGGATTTTTGCAAGCTGCACTTTTAAATTAACTAATTTTCATTGTTCATTCAAATTTATGCTTACTTTCCGAAGATATTTCCAAGGGTTCTCATCTCATGGGGGTTTATTAATTATTTCCAAAGATAATTATTTGACCCACCCCGAAATCTTGCTGCATATATAGGATATAGATTTAATTAAAACCTTATAATTAATTGCATGAGATTACATTAATGCATGGTGACAACTGTGTATATATATATGTATATATGTTGTCTCAAATAATTATTTATCTATTAATGGTAGACAGAAAATGACATTTAATTCTAGCTAATCTGAAGAAAATAGGAACATACGTCTAGGAAAAGTAGTGTCATTTCAGTTAGGTCATGGCACTAACAGTCTTTTTTTGTTTTTTTTAAATTTCTTGGTAATTTTACAAGTCTTTTTCCACTGTTGACTATTTTGGCAGGTTTTCTTTGGCTGTTTAGGGTCTATCAAGTAATCTTTAAATTAAACTTAATATTATTATTAGTTTGGCTAATCATACAAGGTAGGAAGATAATTAAAACAACTATTGTTATAGCAACTGTAAAAATCCAAGTTTTTGAATTAGATCGAGACAATGGTTAAGTAAGTCGTAACCGTCTTTTAACGAATTGAATGATTCAAATAAGTATTAGTGTGACTGCAGTGTCCCTGCAGCTAGCTACTCTCAAAGGATCACAAGACACTTCAATAATTAATGGATTTGGTGGCTCGGGGGGTTTTGCTTGAGCTCAAGTACTCTTTCCTAGCTAGATCGTTTACAACAAATTAAATGCTGCCTCCTCCCCAACTAACTTGTACACGTACGTCATATCTCTATGTATGATGTTATAAGGTTAATTTATACAAGAGAGATATATATTGTTTCATGACTTGTTTATTGAACAACTTAATTAATTGTGATATAACTAACATGCTACTATACTTATTCAAGGTGAGGTCTAGAATAGAATGCTATGTATATATCGGCCTTGGAAACTCAATGATTGCATGAATTTCGGTCACGATGGGACATTTTGAGCAATGCCTATGACTGACGTCCAAAAAACCCACCATGGGATTGGGATTTTGGATGTATCTCAACTTTTTTTCTTTCCCATTTGCCACTTCAAGACCAACATATATCAAAATTTCGTCCCATTATATATATTATATGAAAAATGATAAGAAAGTTACTTTGTGGATCGAGAGCTAGCTAGCTAATTAAGACATTGAACTAACTGATCATCATCATCTTCAAGTTTAACTTTGCGGAGATGATTTGGAGGGTAAGCATTTGAGAGCAGACTTGATCAAGTTAAGGTAGACTGACTTGTAGTATAACATTACAGACTGGGTTCTTACGTGGTGAAGGATGAAATAATCCTTGAGAAATTTATTTAATATGTATACAAAATTATTCTCCTTTACTTGTTCTCAAAGAAAATATCAGCATTGTTCAATAAAGCACGAAATTAAAAGCTACAAAACAGAAAAACTAACAAAGAGACTTTGAGAGAATTAGATAGTGTTAATTAGATTACAGCCCGAGTGCGTGCGCTCGGGCGTGGGCTTGACCCGAACTAAATATATATAGACTGTATTGGATCCATTTAAAAACAAACTGGTATTATATACTCCCTCAGTTCCAACCATTCACTTGACTTTTTTTTGTCAACTTAATTAAAGTTTGATTGAAAATTTATATATATTTATTTTAAAAAAAAAAAAAGTCATATAAAGTTTAGTCAATAATATTCTTAATGTTGTTTTTAGTGATTGAAATTTTATTTTCTAAATTATAAGTAAAGTTTGTTAAACTTTGATTTAATTTAATCACATGAAAACTTTTAAAGCGGACTCTTTCGTTGGAACGTAGGGAGTATATTTAGTTCATGTGAAATAACAGTTTTAACACGCCCCTTCACGTGCGACCCAAAGACCGAGCAGAGAAGTGTGAGAGGCCGTGGACTTTAAAGAGAGATTGGAGTTAAAGGTACAAGTAGAAGAAGCAGTGGAGAGATCTAGTGGCATGCATGCAAACTTGGATCAATCTTAGATAGTGTGAGAAGTGGAGAGAAACCAGACCAGATTAGATTAGATAGTGTGAGAATTAGAGAAGCTAGAGTGCGGGCACCAGAACAAGATATAATTAACTATAGCATGCAGATGTTCCATCTTAAAACCAATTCGTGTTAGCTATATAGCTAGGTGAAGTAATTCCTCAAGCATGCATGCATGCATATATACTAGTTACTCCATATGAGATATATAGTGGTTATAAAAGAAACAACCATGCATATTTGTATCCATTATTATATAATCTCGATAGATCAACTCATCCTTAATCTGAACTATATAAAGGAAATTCGCACGCACGTCAACAAGGCCAAGATAAAGGAAGGCTACTACTATAAGATTTCAAAGTTGATGAGCATAACCAACCAACCAACCAACCAAGATGAGGGTTTAAAATCATATATAGATGTGCCTTTGAAAACTCAATAAAGAATTGAATTAATATTGAGCTGGATGACATATAATACTGCTGCACAAAGCTCCAAACTGACAAAAGGTTACAACACAATTCAAGACAATTTGAAGCAATCCAAGCAAAAGCTCACAGTTATTCAGCATGATTAATAATGTTGGCTCAAAGAATTTTTCTAGCTAGGAATTAAATTATCAAATATTTCAAACCTTAATTAGTTAATCACTGGATGCATGGAAGACAAAACTACATGACAAAATTTCAACAATTCAATTTCCTTGAAATCAAAAGGTAGTCTATTAATCGTAACTAAGTTTCCTCGAGAAATTGATCAGTCTGCTCACAAAACACCAACTTATGTAACACTATTTTAATTTAACTATATAAAAGTTCTTATAGAGTCTTACCATAAAATAGTGCACAAGTTTTTTATTACGTGTTATATATTCGAATACTACTCTTTGAGTCAAATCAGTTTACAATAAGTGATAAAGCTCATACATATCAGAGTGAAGACAAACCAAAGGGGTCAGTCTGTAATAAGCTTATAGTTCCAGGGTAGCGGGTGTAAATGTCCTATCCTCATATCGTTAAAGCTGTTAGTTATCAATGGTGTATAAATACTCCCCTATCTTGTATCTAAAGATGATCTGTTTTTTTTTCCAATAAATATAAGAGAACTCAATCAAGAGTTTTTTCCCTATTCCTGGATTCTCTCTTTCAAACTTCTACATGGTATCAGAGCACTCGTGAATACGATCTTTTAAACATCATGCTTCCGCAATCACCTTTGATCTCTCCCTCTCAATAAAGGTTGGTTGTTATATTCTTCCTTTTCTTGATCTGTTATCAATTCTTGCATTCTCATGTCTGAATCGAATATACCCCCTCCTAACCCTAATGCATCAACCAACCAAAATTCCTCAGAAACTGAAAATTCCACAATTCTTGATCCTGTTGTTGACATCTACGATCTGCCAGAATCCACTCTCCAATTACCTTCTGGCCACCCTCTTTACCTACATGCTAATGATCATCCAGGATTAAGCCTAGTTTCTGAAATTCTTAAAGATTCCAATTATTCACAATGGAAGATTTCTGTCACCATTGCTTTGTCTGCGAAAAACAAACTTGGATTGATCAATGGGTCTCATCCAAAACCTATACCCTCCTCAAAATATGTCAATTCTTGGACTAGGTGTAACAGTATGGTTGTGTCTTGGCTTTTAAATTCTGTCAATTCTGAAATTAGACAAAGTGTGGCCTACTTTACCACTGTTTCTGAGATTTGGGAAGACCTTTCCACCAGATTTACTCAAAGTGATACCCCTAGGATCTTCCAAGTTCGAAAAGATATCATGCTTTGCACCCAAGGCCAGTTAAGCATAAATGCCTATTTTACCAAGTTCAGAGGATTGTGGGATGAACTCACTAGTCTTCTTCATATGCCTAAGTGTGTTTGCAACTGCAATTGTGGTGCTGTCAAGGTTCAAGAAGACTATGAACTTGTCACCAAATTGACACAATTCTTGATGGGGTTATCAGAAAATTACACAGATGTAAGGGGGCAGATTCTTAGGATGACCCCTCTTCCTTCTGTTACCAAGGCTGTGTCCATGTTAGTCCAAGAAGAAGGTCAAAGACAACAAGTTTGTGCTGGTAGTTCAGTAGGTGTTCCCACTGTATTGATGGGCAAAATTCCTGATGCTGTAGGATTGGGAAATAAATTTCCCAAAGGAAAGACTGCAGGAAATTATCAAGGGAATCCTCAAGGCCCCACTTCTAACAGAGGCAAATTCTTCTGTGAATTTTGCCATGGAGATTCCCATCCTAAGGAAAAATGCTTTTTTATACTTGGCTACCCTGACTGGCACCCTTTATTTGGAACCAAACCTGACCTTAATAAAATGCCAAAGAACAAAGGCAAAGGCAGGAATACCATTAATGCCAATACTACTGTCAATCAAGGTTTTGTGAAAGCTGCTGGAACCAAAGAATTAAATGATGCTAGCACTACAACCAACAATGATCACTTCACTCCTGGTCAATACCAACAGCTCATGAAAATGCTCAGTAATATGAAGAATGTCAACTCTGCAGTTGTTCTGGATAATCCTGAAGTGCACCTTTCAGGTATGTCCAACCTCAAATCTGTTACTCCTATGTGTTTTGCTAGTATAAAACCTTTATCTACAGACTGGATACTAGACACTGGTGCTAGTGATCACATTACAACTTGTTTTGAGCATCTTGTAAATCCAGTAAATGTGAATTCAGTCATTCACTTACCTAATGGAAAAACATCTGTGATCACACACAAAGGCACTGTATTTTTGTCCAAAGACTTGACCTTGTATAATGTTTACTATGTCCCAGACTTCCAATTCAATCTTATATCAGGAAGTAAATTAACCACTGACAGTGGTTGTAGTTTAATATTCTCTGCTACTTCTTGTTTACTCCAGGACCTCATCCAGCAGAGACACAGGGAGATTGGTAGAATCAATGGAGGCCTCTATAAGCTGACCTTACCTGAGTATTCTAAAAAAATTACACCTACTTGTAATAGTTCTACTAATAAGGTGTGCAAAGTCAGTAGTAGCTATAATTTGACTATTCCCATTAATACTCTGTATCTGTGGCATGCTAGACTTGATTACATCTCTTCCTTTAAATATAAATTCCAAGTCCAAACTCTGTTGTGATATCTGTCACTTAGCTAGACAAACCAGGCAACAATTTCCCTCAAGTGACTCTCATAGTACATCCATGTTTGACCTTGTTCACTGTGATGTATGGGGGCCTTACAAACACAGAACTTATGATGGGTGTACCTCCTTTTTAACCATTGTTGATGACTACTCAAGAATCACTTGGACTTTTTTGTTGACTTCAAAAACTCAAGTGTATCATATTCTCAAAAATTTTCAAATAATGATTCAAAATCAGTTCAAAACTTCTATCAAATATCTTAGAACTGATAATGGAACTGAGTTTTTCAATAAAGCTATCAGTGATCTTCTTATTTCTCAAGGAATTTTACATCAAAGTACTTGTGTTGATACTCCTCAACAGAATGGTAGGGCTGAGAGGAAACACAGGCACCTCTTGGAACTTGCTAGAGCTTTAAGGTTCCAAGCTGGCCTTCCTATTAGGTTTTGGGGTGACTGTATATTAACAGCTACTTATATCATAAATAGAACTCCTAATTCTGTTCTACATTTTAAGTCTCCCTATGAAGCTTTGTTTGGAATACAACCTAAGTATGATCACCTAAGAACCTTAGGATGCCTGTGTTATGTCTCCACTTCTATTCATAACAGAGACAAATTCATGCCAAGGTCTAAAAAATGTGTCTTTTTAGGGTATCCCTATAATAAAAAGGCCTATAAAGTTTATAATTTAGACACTCATCAAATTATCTATAGTAGGGATGTTGTCTTCTATGAATCCCTTTTTCCTTTCAAGCTTGAGTCTACCGCTGATCACACTCCCAATTTGCATATATTCCCTAACCATTCTTCTATCTGTGAAGAAGAAGATGTTTCTACTGCTTTAAAGGATAACAATCCTAATATTGACATTAGTCAGGACACTGGTCATGCCAACCTTGATACTGATCCTAGTTCTCCTCCCAATACTCAGCCTACAGAAGCTGTAGTTAGACCTCAAAGAATTAGAACTATCCTTGGTAAATACAAAGATTTTACTGGATTGCCTCCTACCTTTCACAGTTCTTCAATGTCTACTATCTCTTCCAATCTTCCCTATCCTATTCATCATTATTGCCACTATGCCAATGTCTCATCCTCCTATAAGCTTTTTTCTTGTAACATCTCTGAACACCATGAGCCCAAGACCTATAACCAAGCTGTTAAGAATCCTCTGTGGTGCACTGCTATGGAAGCTGAATTACAAGCTCTTGAAACCAATAAAACCCGGATTGTCCAGTACCTTCCAGCTCACAAACACACTGTTGGATGCAAGTGGATCTTTAAGATTAAGCACAATGCTGATGGATCCATTGACAAATATAAAGCTAGACTAGTTGCCAAAGGATTCACTCAAACTGAAGGAGCTGATTACTTTGACACCTTTGCACCAGTTGCAAAAATGACAACTGTCAGAGTCTTCATTGCTGTAGCTGCTATTAAACATTGGCCTCTTATTCAACTGGATGTATCCAATGCGTTCCTCCATGGTGATCTCCATGAGGAGGTGTATATGGATTTACCTCAAGGTTTTTCACACAACCTACCTCAATCCACAACCCCTGTTGTTTGCAAACTCTTGAAATCTCTTTATGGCCTAAAACAAGCCCCAAGACAATGGTTTGAGAAGTTTTCTAGCACTCTTATTCAGTTTGGATTCCATCAATCCCCTAATGATCACACTTTATTTACCTTGAACACTGACACTGGTTTTGTAGCCTTATTAGTGTATGTAGATGATCTTCTTATAACAGGATCCAGCAATGATTTGATCCAAAAAGTCAAGTCCTATCTGCATGGTGCTTTCCCTATAAAGGACCTTGGTCCTTTGAGGTATTTTCTTGGTTTAGAAGTTGCAAGGAATGATACTGGAATATGCATTCATCAAAGAAAATATGCTCTTGACATCCTCACAGATACTGGTCTTCTTCATGCTAAACCAACTTTCACACCAATTGAACAAAACCACAAATTGGCATCTAGCACTAGTCCTCCCTTCTCTGATCCAGCTGCCTACAGGAGGTTAATTGGCAGGATGATTTATCTTTCAATCACAAGGCCTGACATCTCTTATGGTGTCCATATACTTAGCCAATTCATGGCCAACCCTACTGAAGAACACTGGAATGCAACTCTAAAACTTGTTAAATATGTTAAAAGCAGCCCTGGACAAGGACTTCTATTCTCCAAATCTGGTTCTCTTAACCTTAGTGCTTATTGTGATTCTGACTGGGCAGCCTGCCCAATTACTAGAAGATCTATTTCTGATTTTTGTGTTTTCTTGGGAGATTCCTTAGTGTCCTGGAAATGTAAGAAGCAAACAACTATCAGTCGATCCTCTGCAGAGGCTGAGTATAGGAGTATGGCAAATACTTGCTGTGAAGTTAAATGGCTTGTAGCTCTCCTCAAGGACTTTCAGATTCAACCTTCTCTTCCTGTTCCTCTGCACTGTGACAACAAATCAGCTCTACACATCGCTTCCAATCCAGTGTTCCATGAACGCACAAAACACATCGACATCGACTGTCACCTTGTTCGAGAGATGATCAACAAAGGCCTCATTGCCACTCAATACATTGCTTCATTTGATCAACCTGCAGATATTTTTACCAAGGCATTACCTTCTGCTCCTTTCTACTACTTGCTTACCAAGTTGCGAGTTCACAATTTATTTGGAACTCTTAACTTGAGGGGGGATGATAAAGCTCATACATATCAGAGTGAAGACAAACCAAAGGGGTCAGTCTGTAATAAGCTTATAGTTCCAGGGTAGCGGGTGTAAATGTCCTATCCTCATATCGTTAAAGCTGTTAGTTATCAATGGTGTATAAATACTCCCCTATCTTGTATCTAAAGATGATCTGTTTTTTTTTCCAATAAATATAAGAGAACTCAATCAAGAGTTTTTTCCCTATTCCTGGATTCTTTCTTTCAAACTTCTACAATAAGGTCTATTGTCTATGACCATTTATGTCTTGCTTAAATCCCATTGTCGTCAGTTTCGAGGGCTGGACAACTTATATGTTCCATTGTTAGTGAAACAATTGAGATTAACTCAATTGTTGAAGGAAAAAAGGAAGAACATGAACAGAATTGAATGAAAGAGAAAATATCCAACACTGTGAGTGTATTAGTGTGTGTAATTTTCATTCACATATATATCCTTCATTGTTACAAATTCTTGTGATGCTTGTTCTCAAGGAAAATTGATAATAAGACCGTCACCAACCAAAGTTGGTACTGAATCACCAACATTTTTGGAACGAATTCATGGTGATATATGTGGACCTATTCATCCAGCATGTGGACCATTTCAATATTTTATGTTATTAATTGATGCATCTAGCAGATGTTCACACGTATGTCTATTATCAACTCGCAATGTGGCCTTTGCCAGATTTCTTGCGCAAATAATCAAACTGAGAGCACAATTCCCAGATTATATGATCAAGAAAGTTAGACTTGATAATGCTGGTGAATTTACTTCTCAAGCATTTGATAATTATTGTATGGCAATGGGCATTGAAGTTGAACATCCAGTAGTTCATGTTCATACACAGAATGATTTAGCTGAATCATTAATTAAACGTCTCCAACTTATCGCGAGACCAATGATAATGAGAACAAAGCTTCCTATTTCTATATGGGGACATGCAATTTTACATCTTTGCAAGACGATTCGGCTTAGGCCAAGTGCATATCACAAGTACTCCCATTACGGCAATTTTACATGCAATTTTACGACCCGTTTTGCCGATTGTCAATTTGACGAAGGTAAATTCTCACATTTGGGGAAACAAATGGTAAAGGGTATCAAATGGTGTACATCATCATTATTACACCTCCTCCCACAAAGCAACGTGAACTAGAAGTTCAAAAGATCATACATTTGCGAATATAGCAAATCAATTACCGATGCATTTACGAGACACAAAGAGTGACGAAGTCACATATAGTTCTTTGTAAATGCTCCTGCTCGAATTGAAATTTCAAAAGGGCTACCCAACAATGAAATGACAAATGAGTCCAAAATTTGCCTGAAGCGTGGACGACCAATTGGTTCCAAGGATAAAAATCCTCGGAAGAGGAAGGGGATTGAAAAACCCAAATCAAATGAGTGTATTCCAGAAGAATCACACGAACAAAAGAGCCAAGAAATCCCTAATGATAACCATGAGATTTCCATTAATTACATAAATAATGGAAAAATATGGAATCGAGATGAAATAGGGGAGATCAATGACATATTCTCTTATTCAGTATCACAAGACATTAATAATGAGAATGAGGATCTAGAACCAAAATCGGTATCGAATGTCAAAAGAGGCATGACTGGATCAAATGGAAAGATGCCATACATCTGAATTGAATTCGCTTTACAAACAAAAGGTATTTGGACCTATCGTTGTCACACCTGAAGCTGTGAAACCTATTGGATACAAATGGGTTTTTGTTCGAAAGCGAAATGAGAATAATGAGATTGTAAGGTACAAAGCTCGCCTTGTTGCACAAGGTTTCTCCCAGAGACCTGGAATTGATTATGAAGAAACGTATTCTCCTGTTATGGATGCCATTACGTTCAGATACCTGATCAGTTTAACAGTTTCAAAAAAATCTAGAGATGCGTCTCATGGATGTAGTAACGGCATATTTATATGGGTCATTGGATGCTGATATTTACATGAGAATCCCTGAAGGAATCAAGTTGCACGAAGCAACGAGCTCAAACCCTAAAGAATTATGTGCAATTAAATTGCAGAGAACATTGTATGGGCTAAAACAATCCGGACGCATGTGGTATAATTGCTTGAGTAAGCATTTATTGAAAAACGGGTATGTGAATAATCAATTATGTCCGTGTGTTTTCATCAAGAAAACGACAATTGGATTTGTAATTGTCGCTTTTATTGATGATCGAACATTATTGGAACTCCAAAGGAGATTCAAGAAGTCATTACATACCTGAAGGAAGAATTTGAAATGAAGGATCTTGGGCAGACCAAATATTGCCTTGGTTTACAAATAGAACACTTGCATAGTGGAATATTTGTCAATCAGTCCAATTATACAAAAAGGGTCTTAAAGTGTTTTAATATGGACAAGGCAAATCCCCTTACTAGCCCTATGGTTAACCGATCACTAAATATTGAAAAGGATCCGTTCTGTCCTTGTGATGATAACGAAGAAATACTTGGTCATGAAGTACCATACTTGAGTGCGATTGGAGCTCTTATGTATCTTGCTAATTGTATCCGGCCAGATATAGCATTTGCTACTAATCTACTGGCAAGATACAGCTCATCCCCTACGCGAAGACATTGGAATGGGATTAAACACGTATTTCGTTATCTCCAAGGAACAATCGATCTGGGATTATTTTATCCCAGCAATTCAAAGCATGAAATAATTGGGTTTGCAGATGCAGGTTATTTATCAGATCCCCATAAGGCTAGATCATAGACTGGTTATGTGTTCACGATGGGCGGTACAGCAATATCTTGGCGTTCTCAAAAGCAAACACTAGTTGCTACATCTTCAAATCATGCTGAGATGATTGCACTTCATGAAGCGAGTAGAGAATGTGTATGACTTAGATCCATGACTCAACACATTCAAGAAGCCAGTGGACTACCGGTCAACAAAGACCCAACAGTGATACTTGAAGATAATGCTGCATGTATTGCTCAGATGAAAGAAGGATACATTAAAAGCGACAGGACCAAACATATTCCCCCATAGTTCTTCTCGTACACTCAAGAACTTGAAAAGAACAAGGAAATTAATATTCAGTATGTTCGGTCAAGTAACAATGCAGCAGATCTGTGACGACCCGAGTCCGAGATTCGATGTTGAACCCCAACTCGGAGCGCCAAACCCGAGGAAGAACATAATGAAGCGAGCCACAATAGCTCGAGACTAAACCAAGGCAGCGGAATACTAAAAACAAGGCGGCGGAATAACAAATGAACTTGAGCCTCAAAGCTCGAATAACAAGAATCCCAACATATAATAATAACCTCCACGGCTAAACAAGCGCCGGAGAACAACAGCATCTAAAACACCACGAGACAACACGCTCGGAAAAACCATTAGTAAAATACCAACGGGCACACGGCCACAACAACTAAGAAAACTGAAATTATAAAAATTGTACAACCGGCACGACTCCACAAGTCGACACCAAATACAAGTCTATAAAATACAAGAATCTCTACCTGACATACTAAGTTTACATAACTCAGTTTACCCCATGATCTTACAAGTACAGGAAATAAATATAAAATACTAGCTAGCTACAACTAGAGGATCTTCGAACTAGAGCCTCACTGTGCCGAAACGTATCCTGCAACTAAGGAAAACAAATATGGAAAGGATGAGTCGAATGACCCAGTAAGCTACTAATGAAACAATATGGCATGCCATTATGCACGTAAGAATAGCAGGATAATAAACAAGTTGTAGCATATAAGACAACCAACCCTATATTCACGAGAGGCTCAGTAGCCGCCAACCGTCATGCACTGGTTGGAGACCACGACCAACATTCGTTCATATAAGAAGCACATAAAGCTCAAAGTAAACACATAAAGGTGGATACGGTGGATTCGAGGTACACCTCCAAAATCCCTTGAAACACTTCCGACCTTATCGCTCCATGAAGCTGTAGTAAATGATCGTACGACGCTCACGAACTATAAAGGGTGCCTCTGCTGCCATCCAACAAGATAATAATAATAATAGACTCTGCGCTTGCTCCAGAGAACAATATTAAACAATTTCGCCGCGATGCTAGACACATCTCCCAACGTTGAACAACGAACGAAATAGATAATTGTCTTTGCTGGCCGTACACAAATCACAAAGGGACCGATGCTCGTATCCCCAAGCAAATATAGGTACCCGATCGCGTCAAGCACGATCTACAAGTACCCAACCAATAATGTACCCGACCGCGACCCGCACGATCTACAGGTACCCGTTGTGGACCATTTTCTGTATCCACGTCGACGTATCGCTCGATCCCCTACGATCTGAGACAATACGGCTCTAGCCACTTATAGGTATCACAAGGGATCGGTGTTCGTATCCCAATGCATACAAAAATGTCGACAATTACACAGTCACCGTTTATTCCGTTCAACTGTGGGACTAGAGAAACCCCTACCGTGGCCAACGGTAGGGTGAGGCCTAGTGTATTGGCCTTCGGCTATTACAAAGCCCCTGCTAGAGATGTTAAACGGGCTAGCCCTAGCGGTTTCGGGTCAGTCCTAACGGGTTGTGGCCCTAACGGGCCACGGCTAAACGGTCCAATTTTTTCGGGCCACTAATATTGCAAACCTAACCCTAACCCTAGCGGGTTTCGGGCTAAACGGGCCACTATCGGGCCACGATTAAAGATATAATATAACAATATTTTGAAATGGTTAATCGATAAACCATTCATAACTTTGATAGTTTCTTATGTTTTTAAAAGAAATATAAACTAGACATTTTTTTACATCAATGTCTTATAATTTCCAACTTGTTATTCTCAAAATAAATAATGTAATAGCGTTACTTAACAGTTATTTCCAAAAATTTTGTTTATATTTCAGTATTTATTCACAAGTACACAAAAAAAACCTGTAGTGCAAATGATAAATGTGTTTGACTTTGGATTAAAGGTTGTTGGTTTTATTTTCATGGTGGTTATTTTACATATCTCCTAAACTTTTTACGTCCTAATTAATATTACACGGGCTGGCGGGCCAACCCTAAAACCTGACGGGCCAGCCCTAACGGGTCGCGGGTTAAACGGGCTAGCCCTAAAAAGCCCTGATTTTAAACGGGCCAAAAAATATTGAACCCTAACCCTGTTTTTTTCGGTTTAAACGGGCCAACCCTACGGGCCGTGACCCTTTTAACATCTCTAGCCCCTGCTCCCGCAATAATCGAGCGTCAATACACCTCCAATGCACATATGCCAGCTGGACTCGATGCAATGGACAAGTAGATGTTTACTCATGCCAAACTAATCTAAGTGTGTTCTATTGAATCACAACTAAATAAACCAAATCATGATGTATTCTACTGAATCACAATCCAATGAAATCAAACCATAATGTGTTCTATTGAATCACATACTAAATCAACATGATGTGCTTGTAAATACTAAACACACAATCAATCATCAAAGTAGGATGACTGTCCTATTGCTTACTAGAACAATCACAAATACCACACATAACCCAAGTCCGCCATCGCTAGACTTAATAATCATAACACATGTAAGCCTACTCGTACTTACAATCATAATTCAACGCGCTACTAACACGCGCAACTTAAGATCTCCACGGTATGCCACGATCACAATACACTCTATCTTATGCATATATATTCCACCTCATTTTTGTCGTATATTATACATATAACGACTCCCTACAAGTCACATTGCCCGAAATGGAACGATACCCAAGGTATGACATACTACCTAGAATACAACTAACTCGTCATCCGACGATTGAGACTATTCGTCTCATGTGAAATGTCACGCACTAAGGGCATGACTATACGGTAACACTTAAGGAAAGTCCGAAAGGGATAATTAACCCTTACTAAGGCGTAAGGTTAAGTCAACGATTCACCGCACATCGTAGTCAGTAATGTTTGACTAAGTCAACCCAAGTCGAGTTCTATCAGGTCATGATCTCAACAATTCGTCATCCCACACCGTAGGAGACTACAATACAACCTATATTGGTTTATACTACACATCACCACATTACACGACATATAATCTCTACGTCTTATACAACTCCGCTAGAGTTGGTCACCAACCACTAAACCTCGGACGAACCGCAGTATCGTCCCTAATTAACCATGCCAACCACAATAACTAACGTTTGGGGTATATACTACCCGTATAAATCTCACGAGTCATCACGAGAGTACTAACGATAGAAATCTCAAAGAGCTACACATGATCGGTAGAACTAAAACAAGTCATCGGCGACTTAACGGCCGGAACCCAACTATAAAACAAACCCACGAGTCTACAACTCGGGAAACAACAACGATCCCAATAAGTCTCTAACACTAGGAGACGTCAATACAACATGTGCAACAACAACGTGTACCACAATCATCATTCACAAGTCTCTAATATTTCGAGACCACGAAATTAACAACAAATCATCAATACTCAACAAATAGCATGCTAACAATTCATATTGAACATGTATAGCACATAGAAATCCTATATACAACATGTAATCATTGCGATATTATACTACGATGCTCAAAATCTAAGAAGGAGATTAGTAACTTACAATACAACGCAAATCCTCCAGGAAATCCAAGGGCTTCGGGTGGAAATGTACTCCTCCGCGAACTCTACGCCGTTACGGAGTCCAAACGTCGATCCCAAGCTCAATCCAAGTCCAAATCAAGCTTCCTCTCTCACAAAACTTTACATTCTCTCTCTAAAACGTGGGAGAAGAGGTGGGGTGGTGATTCTTCAATAGATCGGACGATCCCCTTGGGTATAAATGTGCTCCTCGTCGTCCTCTACGTTACGGCAAAGACGGCTCGTCGATCCGACAAGCGGAGCTCAAGATACCGCGAAATCTTTCTCTTCTCTCTCTCCTCTCTCTCTTCTAGCTCTCTCTCTAATCTCTGGGTTGGGAGGAAGAAAAATGAGGGGAAATAAGGTTGGGTTATGTTATTAATACCATGGGTAAGTGTTTGGTCCAATCCCGGGCTTGTTTGAGCATTTTAAACCACTTAAAAATGTTAAAACCGAGAAAAGACAAAACCGGACGAGCAGAAACGGGGCAGGGCGATCGCTCTGCCTTAAACAGGGCGATCGCTTTGTCCTCTGGACACAAGGCGATCGCTTTGATCTCCCCAGGGCGATCGCTTTGTGTCCAGATTCTCCGAACTCTCCGAAAATGCTCCGAAACACTCCCGAAATGATTCTAAATGATCCCGAAGTGATTCTAAGTCTTTGGGAAGGTCGAAACACTCGAGAAAGGTTCCCGAAAGGTCCGGAAACAACGCTAGAAGTTCAACGTAATGCTCACAAAATCAATCATATAAAGATTCGAGTACAAATCAGGGCATACGAAACACTCGAAATGACTCGGTGTGCGAGTTAACGACAAGATCAACGTGATCATTAGTCGTGAAGGAGTCTAAACCAAGGTTAGGTCAATCAACCAAAGAGAAGATGTAACGTATACGAACGCTAATCGATGTCGAGGATAATCTCGAACGGATAAAGGAACAAAGCGCAACTCACCATGAGTTAAACGCGCGTCAAATATGATTCTCGACCTAACACGTCACGCTTAACGAGCATGGCACCTCACTCTCTGAGGGTTTTAAAGTCAATATCGAGAGACTACGAGTGAACCCGGAATGAAGTTAGGTCGGGGTATTACAAGATCTATTTACGAAGGCACTCCCTACTACAACCTTCAGAATGCATGTTCGTAATATTGGGATGCAGAACCTACGAGATTTGTAAAAATGATTATCCTTGTCAACTTGAGGGGGAGCTCATATGGCTGTACTCTTTTTCCCTTATCATGATTTTTTCCCACAGGGTTTTTCCTGGTAAGGTTTTTAACGAGGCAGCCTATGCTCATGATTTGGACTTAAGTTATGCACTCTTTTTCCCTCTTGTCCGATTTTTCTCTACTGGGTTTTTCGGCTTAAGGTTTTTAACGAGGTAAACTTATTCAACTTATAGTGCTACGTCCAAGGGGGAGTGTTATGAATAATTAATATATGGACTGTAGCACAATATAGCAATACACTGTAGTACAATAGTAGTACAACATTGTAACAACTGCAGCCGCATTGTTTGACCTTTCCTTCAGATAGGCTAAATGGGAATAGTATGTTCTACTATTCATAAATATGTTATCACTATTGAGAAATAGTATTATTAGGTGAAGGTTTGCCTATAAAAAGGCTGTTCGTCTTCAAAGATGAAAATATAGATACAACTCTCTCTCTCTCTCTGATATTTCTTCAATTCCTTCTCTATCTTTATATCATTCATTTTCTGTGATTTTGTGATTCTATATCTATCATTTTATAACATCGTTCATAATTACTATACTTTGTATTTTTACTATGGTCCCCTTAACACTAAGTCCTGGCTCCACCCTTGCTGCCTGGTTTCACGGGTCACATTATAGACCTCGTGATTAGTTCGCTTGATTAGTTAGCTGCCAGATTACCTACCTGTCTAGCCGTGTTGTTGTTTACCCAGCGCGCAAGCTTTGTGCAATATTGTTTGTCTTGCGCTCATACTGCTACTTGCAATGTACCATGTAGTTATCGCCATTGCTCGCTAGCATCGTGCTAACGTTGGATTAAAGTTGTTGTTGTATCTAATGTCAAGATGTATGCATTAGGGTCGCGCTGCTGTAGGGCGGAGGAGAATGACACCCGACCATTTTCCTCCATTTGTGTTTAACCAAGTGGGTTTGAAAAATAGAAATTTTAAGATCTTTGGAAAATGATTGAGCAATAAAATTGATCTATATATATTATGTCTATAGCAAGAATGAAAATATTGTACAGTATAACCTATCATTGCATTGATAATTGTACCATATAATACTTTAATGCTCGATGTAAACTAAATTTATATACCAATTCTATTGCTCTATCATTTTTTCCTTTTTTTTATACCCAAAAATAGAAGAAAGAAAAAAAAAACAAAAATAAAATAAAAGAAAGAGTAATGTTATGTGCACCTAAAATGTGCACTAAAATTACACTTGACATCTTTTAATTGGTCAAAAACTTTTAAATAATAAAACTCACAAATTATTTAACCAATCAAAAAATAATAATTACAATTTTGGTAAATATTTAGTGCACCATTTAAAAGCGTATAACATTTTTCTAAAAGAAAATTGGCCTAATAGGAAGCAACTATGCTGCCCAAAGGACGAAAGGACAAAAAAAAAATAGTACTCCTCCGTCTCGGATAAATATTTTTATTTTTTATTTTGAATTGTCCCAACTAATATTTCTAAAAAAATTTAATTTACTTATTCTCTACTATTCTTTTTAATATATCCTTAAAATTTCATTTAATATAATATGTGCCAAAAAAATTTAATTATTTAAAATAATTAAATTTAATTAATATTTATAGATATTATGGTTACAGCACATTATTAATTATATTTAGAGCAAAATACACAAATAGTCCCTGTGCTCTACCCCTTTTTTGGGATTGGTCCTTATCCCACGTCAGTGATCCCTGTAGTCGAGTGACTTACACCATTGGTCCTTCTGTCAAATTTTTACCGTTAAGTAGAGACATGTGCAATTCACGTGTTTTCGATAAGGGTAAAATAGGCATTTCATTAATAAAGTACAGGACCAATGACCAATTTCGTCACGACAAGCGTTAGTTTTGATTACTAACGGTTTGAAACGTCATTTTGGTAGAAACCATCATTAACCCACTCTCAATCTCTCAATCATCGCTCGCGAAGGTTAGGGCTTCAATTTCGAGTGCGTGATTCAACCGGTTTGTGCAAAATGTCGTGGATGCAGAGAAAAGAGGCGAAATATGGGATGTCTCGGAAGATTTATCTTGTAAGTATTTTGGCATTAAATCAATTTTGTTTGTTTTATCGGTGGAAAAGTTTGTTTCAACGTGTAAATATTTAAATAATAATTTGTTTGTTTGCTTATTTTGTTTCCACAATGTAAATCGAGTTTGGTTTGCTTTGCTTTGTTCCTCTGTTTTCCTCTGTTTTCCTTGCTACTTTGAGTAGTCAATTTCTTGTTTTTGTTAAAGTTTCCATTTTTTGTTTGACTTTGTTGTTTTGTTAAAGTTTGCTCGTTTTCTGTGTTGGACAGAATTCAGAGAATGCAAATGAAGATCAGGATAACCAGGTCCATGAAGATGAACATGAAGATGAACATGCGAGAGGGTGATTCAAGCAATGATCACACTTATGATCGGTTCTTGACCACGATTATGATTGGTCTACGATGACAAGGATGATGCAGATTTTGAAGCCAACATTGATAGGGAGGTGGAGTGGGATGGTATACAAAATAAGCGAGTAGTAATAAGGGTAAGAACAAGTTATTTTGTGAAGAAATAGGTTTAGTGGACTCGATTATGCATCGATGATGACTTGTGGAGCCTACCCGGTTCGATGATGATGAGGCCATACCAAGGAGGAAAGGTTTAGACTTTAATGCTTGAGACTCATATGAGAAATCCAGTACAAGCTTAATATGAGATTTTCAAATGTACGGGAGGTCAAAGCGCTTTAAAGGAATATTCAATTAAAAATAGGAAGGAAATCAAGTTGGTGAAAAACGACAAAACAAGGGTCGGGCCAAGTGTAAAGGCACCAAAGCGTCCTTGGGTAATACTTATTTCTCCAATGCGGGACCAACCAACTTGGGAAGTGAAAACATTTGTAGATGTGCACACTTGCGGTCAATATACAAATAAGAACGACATCGAGTGGATTGCTAGGAGGTACATTGAAAGGTTTAGGTCAACTCAAACCGGAGTTTAGATGGTATTATTGTCCTTTGTTAGGGAAGAACACCACCTTGATATCGGTAGGAGTCGGGCTTACGGGGCAAAAGGATGGCGAAAAAATTCAACCATGGGAATTTTACGAACAATATGCTTTGTTGTGGGATTATAGTGCGGAGATTAGGAGAACAAATCCCAACTCCACCACTAAAATTGAAGTTAGAGATGAAGTTGATTTCAATGCACCGAGATGATAGAAAGTTCAAAAGGATATACTTTTGTTTGGGGCCTTTAAAGGCGGGCTTTGCAGTGGATGTAGAAGAGTTTTGGGGTTAGATGGATGTTTTCGAAGGGACTTCACACGGTATGATTCTTACGACAATTGCTTTGGATGCCAATAATGGCATGTACCCATTGCATATCTTTGTAGTAGAGGAAAACGAAGGCGGTGGTTCCTTGAGTTATTGATAAATGATATTGGGATTAGTAGTGCTGAACAATGGGTGTTAATCTCTGATCAACAAAAGGTATGATTTCTCTTAAATATTTTTTAAATTGCCTCAATATCATTTACATTTACATCTGAATTTCTTATGTTGTAACCATTCATTAATTGTAGGGACTTGATCTGGCCATCAATGATTTGTTGCCTACTGTGGAACATAGATATTGTCTACTACACATGTACAACAATTACAAGAAGTTGTTCAAGGGTAAGGGGATGAAAGATCAGTTGTACAAAGCAGCATTTTCAAGCAACATTCGGCGGTTTAATGATGCAATGGAGCGTTCAAGGAGTATTCTGCGAAGCATTTGGGTGGGTTAGTCGAAGAATCACGTTCATTGGTCTAGGTCACACTTTACAGAAGCTGTCAAAAGTGATATTTTGATGAACAACATCAGTGAAAGCTTCAATTCCCATATTCTCAGCAGTAGAGACAAACCTATCATCTCAATGTTAGAGATGATTAGGAACTACCTCATGACAAGAATCAGAAAAAAAAGGGATGAGGTCAAGAAGTGTAAAAATCATGTTTTGGATAGGATTCAGAAGCAACTGAACAAGGGAAAACAGGCTGCAATGGATTTTATTTGTATATGGAATGGAGGAACTAAATACCAAGTCAGAGGTCCATGGGGTGAGCAATATGTAGTGGATTTGAGTGACAAAACATGTACTTGTAGGAAGTGGCAGCTAAGTGGACTTCCATGTAAGCATGGTATAGCTGCTATATGGTATGATGGGAAGAATGGAGGAAATGGGGTACCTGAGGTGTGGGTTGATGATTATTACAAAGTAGAATGTCAATCAAGGATTTATGATTACACTATAAATCCCATAAATGGACCAAATGTGGGATCATGTTGAGGATGTCTTTAATATTGTTGCTCCCAAATCATAAGCAACAGGGAGGCCAAAGAAGGCGAGAAGAAGAAGTGAAGATGAAGGAAAAAGACAAACGGAGATGCTACAAAGGCAGGAGAAAGGGAAATTCATAACTTGCGAAGATGTGGTGGACTCAATCACAATTCAAGTCAATGCAAGGGGTAGGATGTCTACCACGGAACAAAAGGAAGAAGGACCAAGGCGTAAGTAATCAACAAGTTAAATTACATTGTTAATTGTATGGCATTTAATCTTTGTATTTTGCGGGGTTCAAGTAACAATGGGGAAGGTAGTGGAGGTGCATGCGGAGGTAATGGAAGGGGCGAGGTAGAGCAACGGGAAGACCATCAACACAAGTAAGTTATGGTATTCAAATTGGTGTTGATGTGATTTTGATGATGGTTTAGATGCTCGCTTAATTTATGTTGGTTTGGTTGTAGGATTCAAGCAACATAATTGTTGGAACCGTGCAAGCATGTCACAAATCCATGAAGAAGATCTTGCCGGTGCAAGCATGTCACAAACACAAAGCCATACCCTTTTGAAGAAGAGGAAGATCGGCGGGAAGTGAATCTTGATTTGGGGATGAAGCAATGGTTTTGGTGGTTTGGTTGTATGATTGTCAGGTTAACAAACGATGATTTTGGTGGTTTAGTTGTATGATTGTGTGGTTATTAAAACAATGAAATATGGGATGTTGCAAATGAATTGCGGCTAAGTGTATTGTTTGTTTTGCTACTCGCAATTACACTCATTTGGAAGTCTATGTAATTGCTTGTTTTGGTACTTGCAATTTAACTAAGCAAGAAGTCAATGTAATTTAAGCTTTTGGTACTTTGCAATTCCATCTTGCTATGAATTTGGTACTTTGCAATTCCATCTTCCTATGAATTTGATTAACAAACGAATTTGATTAACAAGCGAAAACAGGATGCCTTGACTTAAACGACTATGTGTTTGATTAACAAGCTAATTCCATCTTCTATGTGTTTGATTGAAACAATAATTCATTCATTAACGAGAGGATAATAAACTTGAGTTAAAAGCGACTAATAACGAGAGGAAAACAGTGAAGAACACAAAGTTTGCTCTTTTTCATAACATATGGCAGTTCATACCAAAAAGATTACATCACAAAAGGAACACTTACAACCTAGAACACATAAAACCTGGAGCACATACAACCTCATCAAAATACAAACTTGAGATTTTATAAAAAATGGCTTTTATACAACCTATGGACCACTAATTTCTTGGTATTTTCTTCCATGTCCATGGCTACTGTGTTCTTCATCCATATTCCCAAAAATTATCACCCAAGCAAGAAACAAACAGGCTAGGACAAGCAAAACCCAGAACAACATCCACTTGGTTCCTTGTCTTCTCTGTTCACCTCCATTACCATTCTTCTTTTTCTTCTCCGTATTCTCTTATCCTTTGAAGTAACCGGTATAATGGGACAGATCTATGACACATAGGTGGATCAAACCAAAGGAAGAAACCACATGGATCTTTGCTCGAAGGAAAAAAAAAAAATCAGTCGAAGATGAAGAAGAAACTGAAACTGAATGGGTATAGCACAAAAAATGGAAGACTTACCAAACGATTAGCACAACTCCAAAACCTTCGGCCAGGGTTGAAATCAGTCCAAGAAGTTAGCAATTTTGCCTTAACACCACAATCACAGTAAACCTCCATAAAATTCTTGATTTTTGACTTCCAACCTAGCGTATTTATGTACTGGAAGGAGGAAAGAGTTGTTTTGGCGCTAATATTTGGCGCCTTCACAAATGGTCCCTGTACTCATTACACGTAAAATGACTATTTTACCCCTGTACAATGGCACGAGAATTGCACGTGAGTGTACTTAACAGAAAAAAACTAACAGAGTTGGACGGAAGGACCATTTGCATAAAAATTTTAAGTACAGGGACTTAATTTTTTCGAATTTAAGTTCAAGGACCAATCCCAAAAAAGGGGTATAGCACAGGGACTATTTGTGTATTTTGCTCTTATATTTATGGTGTTTTATCCGCTAGTAACGTACGGAGAGAGTAATAAGGAAAAGGTAGAAGAAGAAGAGTCTAGAGCGGACGAGGATATTGAGGAAAGAGAATCGTCCAATCAGCTACCGGTAAAAAGGGTGTTTGTCTTGAGAGGAGAGAGAGAGAGAAACGCGGTTGGTTATCTTTTGACAAATTGATAAGGTACCCTCTCCCTCTCTTTCTCTCATTTTATGTAAATTCCAATGCTTTTTGATTTTGATGACATACAATCGTTTTTCAATATCTGGGAATTTGATTAGTTCGGTTGCAGTTTGCCGTGTATATTGATAATTATGTAACAATTTGGTAAAGAGATTTAGAATATATTGCTTCAAAGACGATTGCTTATTAGGGTTAAAAGAAAAAGGCGTTTTCTGTAAAGGATTTTCAGGAAGAGTTTTAGGGCTCTTAGGTCAAGATTTTGTCTAAATTAAATGCCCTTCTCAGACCCGTCCTTGTTTGATTTTTGTGTTTAATTTTCTTATGTGTCCAAGAACTATGAATTTTGCTAATGATGGGATCCAATAATTAAGCCAAAGTCGCCGGATATTGTATAAAGAGAAATGCAAGGAATCTCACCATAGAATATCCCCAGCTTGAACTTTGAATCAATTACACGCCAGACACATGGATTGGAAGTCAAAGTTGGAAGATTCGTTTGTTTTGGGATCCCTAGCAATTTCCTTGTAAAAGATCTTCGTCCATATGAGTCTATTTGGGAATTGTTTTAGGAATCTGCTTGGACAGCATTTTCTGTTTTTGTTTCAAAACAGCTCTTTTGCACACTAATTAATTGGTTACAATTAGCATAAATAATAAAGAAGACAAGAAATATGAATGGAAAATGAAAGCACCATCTTCTGGGATTTTGGTCTGATAGTAGTATAAAAAGCTCTCTTAGACTGGTTGGTTTATGGAGAAGATTGCAATAGGGATAAGAAATGGAAGGACTTTACACGTGGAAAATTGATTTCTTTACGCAATTGTTTGGGCAGGGGACTAGGGAAACTTAGCGAGGGAGGGGGATATAACATATTTATGATGTCATAACCTATACAGAGCTGAAGAGCAGTATTGTGATAGCGGACAAGGAATTCTTTTGGTGATGAGGTTGCCTGAGGTTTTAGTAATTATGATCTGGGAGCGTGCTATTTTTCTGTTCTCTTTTTGGGCCAAGGATTTAGGGATGTCTAAAAGTTTGCCTTTCACTGACCTGGCAATAGATTGGCGTGCTGCTCTTCAACGTTAGCTTAGTTCGAGTCTTGTTCTTTTTGTGGTTTTGGGGCTTTTTCCTCTTGTTTATAATGGTGGGTATCTAGTTCACCTTTGTTTCTTCTCTTTATTAATGAATGCTTCTTCTTTTTTTCCTCAAAAGAAAGCTAGAATAAAAATAGGTGTATACATAGTTAATAATGACCTTAGCTGTTTAAATATATTTGAAGACCAGAATCAAAGAACTGAAAGGTTGAACAATAATGGAAATAGTAAAAGAATGGAACTAAAGAAGTTGTATTATTGGTAATACAGGACAAAGGCAGTGGACGATTTTTGAGGCATTGCTCTAGGCATGGCTATTTAAAGGAAGATGTCAACCTCTGTAGTACTGCAATAGCCAATAGGTAATTCCATACATGGGACTCTGCCCTGATAGCTTAGACTTTTTTCTTCAGGGTTATGTTTCCTAATCAAAGTACTTAGATGGCATAATGGAGTAGGTAGTTATTTTGTGATGGGAAGCGGCAAGTTTTCACAAAGCTTGCTCTAGGAATCCGGACGTAGTTAACCATATATACCTGGAAAACTGAGAACCTCACCTTTCTCAAGCTTAGCCCCTTCAGGCCCATGGCTAGGCTTTAGGCCTGATGCATCTTGTAGAAGCTCCTCATGTTTTGTAGCATTATGTCGTTAGGCTTCATTATTCAAAATCATACCTGATACACTTGAATCATATTGAGGTTGATCAAAGTGAGGGAAGAGGGAGAAAATATCAAGTTGGCCACTACATTAAGTGCTTACTTGGGAATATGGATTGATAATCAGTTCATCTCGGAACTGCTCTGTAGTGGCAACTATTTTACATAAATTGTTGCTACTTGCTACTATTTTCCTCTGAAAATGTGTTGCAACTTGCTGAGATGAAAGATTAGGCAACAAATTTAATGACTTAACCATGAAAGTACTGCAACTATATCCACCTATTTCAGAGCTGTTTATTCGGCTTCGTTGTGGGATTCACCAAATGGTGGAGGTTGATCAAAGTGAGGGAAGAGGGAGAAAATATCAAGTTGGCCACTACATTAAGTGCTTACTTGGGAATATGGATTGATAATCAGTTCATCTCGGAACTGCTCTGTAGTGGCAACTATTTTACATAAATTGTTGCTACTTGCTACTATTTTCCTCTGAAAATGTGTTGCAACTTGCTGAGATGAAAGATTAGGCAACAAATTTAATGACTTAACCATGAAAGTACTGCAACTATATCCACCTATTTCAGAGCTGTTTATTCGGCTTCGTTGTGGGATTCACCAAATGGTGCTTTTAGAGCCTATTTCAGAAATTCAGCGAGATTGCACAGCCTTGCTGTTTTGATTTCGCTGGGGAGATTTGCTTTCTATTTCCTTGCATTTTCTTTCTCTTGATGGATGTCTTGCCCATGTTTCTATTATTTTCCCCTTTTAATCTAATTCTTCTTTTCTTATCAAAATAAAAAATAAAAAATTGGTGGATACAAATCTGAGGATGTCAGCGGCAGATAGTCATGCATTTGGTCAGGAGTTGCACCTCTTGTATATTTAGTGTTTGAATCTGTTGTGGTGTAAAGTGGGCAGCAATTTGAGGGTGTTAGAGGCATGGATATGTAATAAGTTGTTTCGGCATGTGCACATTGTGATAAGATTGTGGTTTGATTTAATGTTTAAGTGCCAAGACCCAATGGAGAAGAAAGACGAGGATTGAGGCTGTGTGAGAGGACATGACCAACATCAAACCACCCAGCCCTGAAGTAGTTGTTGAGGTGTAGAAGGTTGTATAGCCAAGGGAGTAGTTGACTGTTTTGAATTACTCCTCATATAGTTGAAATAACTAGAGACGAGTTACTCCCTCTATCCTCTCAAAGCAGTGCCGAAGCCAGGATTTGATTCGTGGGGGGCCGAGTTAACTTAATTAAAAATGTAACATTCAATACTCAAGGGGCCAAAATATAATAAGAATAGTAATAATGATATTTTAAAGGGGGCAAATTACATATTGTTCAAAGTCTAGGGAGGCCATGGCCACCCTTGGCCTCCATGTGGCTTCGCCACTGTCTCAAAGAGTTCATGTTTGAAAAGTCTGACACATTGATACCTTTTAAAGTATTCATTTATAAAAGGAAATCCACAATCCAACTTCTTATTTCACGTATGAGGGGTAAAGGTAGGGGTAAAGGTAACACACATGAAAATCGTAGGCTTGATTTTACAAAAAGGACTCCTTGAGCTGAACACCCTAAAAAGGAATGATAGACTTCGCAACATGTTATTCCTATATGATAATATGTAAAATGGTCTATGGACATGTGAACACATCAGAATTTTCTTTAGCAATCACGCAAGTGGATGTGACAGTAGAAACCTGTCAGAGACATTGGAAAGGTAAGCTTCTGCTTGGATACAAGATTTAAGCACCTGAATAGTTTTTGTCTCCTCCTTATTCTGTAAGCTCTGTGTGTCCCTTGAATTTTTACTACTAGTTATCTAATTAAAGAACTGATACACAGAGTCCACTACATACAATGCTAAAAATACTTAAATTAAAAGTAAGTATGAATATATATAAAACATGTCATTGAGATAGTTTTTGAGGTATTTTCTTTCAGGATAAATCTCTCTGTTTGCTCACTTGTTGATATTCCAATGATAGTACTCACATTGATGATTAGTATTATCTCATAAAATATTGGGTTGATTGCCTTTTAGTCACTAGAACTAAAATAATTTGAAAATAATCAGGTGATATTTTCTTATTGAAATTAAAGCAGTTAAAATTAAATCTTAAGTATGTATCAATCAATATTCCCAAGTTGCCCTCCCAATCTCAACTTTCAAATTACACATATGCCCTTGTGGAAATTTAAATTTTATATTTTAAACACAACTTGTTTCCAATCCCTATAATCCCGTCTAGGTCAATCATGGATTGATAAACTTCTGTCTTTGTTCTGGGTTTCTGGTAGATTTGTCTCTCTCTTCTCTGTATATGCATTGTCCTTTATTAATCCCAAGTTCAAGTTTGTTGCAAATTCTGCATTGCGGCTCTGGTGACAATATCACCTTGTGGGATGAATGACAGCAATTGTTGAAAGAGCCATACACCTCTTACAACAGCATCCATGCCATTGTTAGTTATAGATGTCAAACCTTATTGGAATATTATAGATAGGCATCTTTTAATTGTCTACCACCTGTTTGTTAAAATGTCTCACTTAAAATAAAAAAAGGAAGAAAGGCTAGAACATCTGAAGAGATTTTGCTACCTATGAAGAACTTTTTTCCTTTTTTATTAAATTTTTTAGGGTGCTCAGACTTTGCCCCTCTCATTTCGTGTTCAGTTTCTGAAATCCATCAAGGGAGAGAGCCAATCAGTGTTAGATCACCAGCACTCTTTTCATCTATTATTACATCCAACTTACGAAAGGGAGCAGAATATGACATTGGACAAGAAAAAGAAGTTAATAATTTTAAATTAAGGGCATATAGGTAATTTGTTGAGTGGCTGAGAGAGCAAGGTAGGAACACAAACTTTTGTCTGACTTAAACCCAATATTGTTTTTACTCTTAACCATTTTCAAATAATTAAATCTATCATTGTCTAAAAGACAATTAACCCTAAACTAAATTATACATCTGAATGGGAACTAGGTTAGCTCCATTTTTTGGTGGCCCATTTTTGCTGTTGACATTCTATTTTCCTCTCTGGAGGAATTTGTGGAGATTATCAGCACCTATTCATGCAATATGAGATGTTATTACAATCTTATCACAATGTGCGCATGCTGAAACAACATTCTTTGGAGTAAAATTTATCGTCTTCTCTTGTGATTGTTACTGGTTGCATTCTTTATGTTAGCGAGTCTGGACATTTGGATGCCGGACATGTAAAATTCCTTAGGTTGTACGTCATCTAATGACAAACTGATAATGGGGATGAAAATGTTTGGAAAAATTTCATTTATTTAGTCTCTCTTTACGGTTTTCACTTGAAACCCTTTGTAACATATTTACCTTTGTTGTGCTTTTAAGAAATAATCACTTCACCTAGATTTATTATCTTTTCCAAGAGAACCTTTAATCTAACTAGCTCCTATTTATGGCATACTTAGGCCATAATAGGAATCATGGAGAATATATGAATATATATTTGTTGGCATCATATCTTCAAGTCCCGAATGCAATTTGATTCTTCATGTTACACTTGCTTCTTTGGACATGGGTGAAGAACGCATGAATTCTCTAATGGTTTGTGCAAAACATTGATTCGCAGGTAACGGGCAAACAGCTGCTGAATTTCAGGAGAAACATTTACGTTATATGGATATTAGACCGCGTGGAAAGGAGGGTTCATTGGAGCTCGCGCGAGAGTTGCTCATTGCCATCTCTAACTGTGTTCCAGACAAGGTTCTTCACTTTGTGGCGTCTCAGAACTTGGTCGGCAAGGACACAGCTGTGGCGACTAAAGCCGACAGAGCTGACGAGTTCAGGTCCAAACTGATTTCAATTTCTTATGTGCAATCTCTGGATAGTAGTGGTGCCATGTCCAATGGACATGCATGAAGATTAGGTTGGAGGTCATTTCAGGTTCTTGTTTATTAAATTTCATGGTTGGTTGTCTGGCAAAACCTAGATTCATATAATCATGGAAAAGTACTAGGGTTTGTGGCATCTGCTTCTGATGATGTCAATGTATGAAAACTGTTGAATCTGAAAACTTGGGGAAATCTATGGTCTTATATACTATGGCATACTCTTTATTGGAGAAATGGAAATGGTTCTTTATGTTACATATGGTTCTCTTTGTGGGTTGTGTTGAATATTTTAATTGGTACTTTATCCTGTGGTGTTAGTTTGTTTATCTAGGTTGAAGTGTTGATTTTTGTACATCTTTTTGTACTTGGTATAATCTGTTGTGATAGATCGAGAAAGTATTTAAAGATATTCTTTACCCACTTCTTTGATTATATGTATGTATGGGAGTATGTTTTGACTTTGGACGGGAGCTTCATGTGGATGCTCAAGGTGGACTTCAAATAGTCATGTAGCCTGTATTGATATACTCTCCATATATGTATATATAGGAGTTATGAAAGCTTCATATGGGTGCTCAAGGTGGACTTCAAACAGTCATGTAGCCTGTATTGATATACTCTCCATATATGTATATATAGGAGTTAACTTCATAAAGCATACTATTTTGATGACAAGTTTGGTATATCTTAGTCTTCATTTAGTTTATGATGATGAAGGATAGGAATGTTAAATTAGGTTGAAGAGCAGTATTGCTTTACAATATATCTTTGGGATGGAAGGCGGGGGAGGTCAGGAATGCAGTTCAGCAGTTCACATGAAGGAATAGGACATGAGGATCAGAGGGAAGCAGCAAAGGGTGGTTAGATATAAAAACTTTAAAGCGTTTATGGTGAATGAATACAAACACCACAGATTTCAACTGATCTAGACAGAATATCGGGTATACTTTTATTTGACCAAGATGGAAAATTTTAGATTCTTTTCTTGGAGGTTTCTCACAAGGTCACAAATTCAACCCTTGTTAAGTTCCCTATTTCCCAATAAAAAAAAATTAAATCTACACTAAAACAATCATAAATTTGTTTATAGGAATAGGTAAGCTTGAGTTAGCTTAGCCCGAAGTGGATTGCAGCCAAGGAAGGTCTTTATTTCTCCAATTTTCAGGGTAATCATGTCTTAGCTGTGTAATTTAAAAACCTTTTGAGAACGCCTCAAATATACACTATATGAATCATACATAAAGATAAACCACATCCCTTGAGCTATATTGTAAAAGATCATCGTTATACAATTCAAGTGCAGAAGGGGATTAAACACATAATAAAACCCGCAAGGGGAAAAATAGAGTTTAACCCCTTACTGCTGCCACTTATCCAAATATATGATTCTTTTTGGAGTGAACCCATATTCACATGATGACTTCGTGTGACAGACTATGAAACCTTGAATTCTGGACCAGAGCCATTTAATTTCTCTTCCATGAACTTGGATCTTCTATTATTTACCATGGGAGATGTTAGGTGATTTACCCAGTCGCTCACTTCACCTTTCCTCAACAATTTCATATTTGCATAACCCTCTTCACTCCTTTTGAACTTAGCTTCAGACTCTTTCAACTTGAAAACTACAAAGCCTTGATATCTCTTCCAACTCAACACCCCTTCTCTCTCCTCTTCCAAGGAAAAAGGGCGCCCCAAGAACCCTGCAACCCTCTTCATTTTTAAGATAGCATCTTCTTTCATATCCTCTTACTTCAAAAACAACACTTTTCGGGGTCTATTTGGCAAAACTCTTCCAGCATGTCCTCATTGGTCTTGATGAGTTCTCCCCTAGAAGGTTCATTGAGTTCATCATCATCACTATCCTCCTGTTGAAATGGTAGTGATCTTACTGAATCATGAGATGACTCTCTGGCCATAAGGCAAATGTTTGTTTCTTCAGCAAAGTCACAAGAGTTATCCTCATTAGAGTCAGTATCACACCAATAGCCCGTTTGTTCGTGCGTTTTGGCCAAAACGTAGGGTTAAAACGTAACTTATTTCTTAACTTAGCGTTTCAATGCTGCATTATAAAAAGCAACGTATTCAAAACGCAGCTGCGTTTTAAAACGCTAAAATTCCTAACTTTTTCCCAAAACGCAGATTTTAAAACGCACTAGGGAATAAAAAACTGCATTTTAACATAATATCTCAAACGCATTTATAAAGAAAAAAGCCGTCTTTTAAATAATCTACGTTTTAGAAACGTTGCGTTTTTAAAACATTGCGTTTTGAAAACGCTACACCAAACGGGCTCCAAGTTGGCATGTAGCTCTCATTAATGTCCTCAGCAACCATTCCTCTTTGTTTTTGAAACTTAGCTTCGGGACGTTTTTTTATAAAACTCATATTTTGGCTTTGGACATTTAGAGGCAAACAGGCTTCCTACGGTTAAAACAAACAAGCTCATTGTCTTTTTAGGGAATGACAACTTTATAAGGAGTAGCCGTTCTTTGAGGAGCAATTGTTTTATATAGAGCAACAGTTCTTTGAGAAGACTGCTAGTAAGAAGGATTTTTTGACTTTTTGAAACGTTGATATTTCTTGACAAACATAGCAAAAAGTTCATCAGAGAGAATATATATTATCATCATCACCAGAAGTAGATGGTGTCTCAGTAGTCTTTGAACAAGAAAGTTGTTCTGACATGGCTGGTAAGGAAAGGTTTTAAAATTCTTTTTCATTTCTTGAGCTTGTTGAATTTCAAGCTCATAAACTGAAAGACTTGCATAGAGATTTCTAAGAGTCGATCTATACCTTTTGATTCTTTCATGGCTGTAATCTTTACATGCTATAAACTGCGAAGTGCATTAAGAAATCTCATGTTAATCTCCTTCTTTTCATATTTCTTACCCAAAGAGTAACAAGAGTTAACTACCCTGCACATGGGGATTTGGCCTGCTGGCTTGAGCTCATGGCTTCCAATCTGGAGGTCATGGGTTCGATCCCCCCAGGAGTTAGAGGGAAGGCTTTCTCTCCCTAGGATTTATCTCCTAGGCGCTTCTGTGCGTGCATGTGTGTGTGTGTGTGTGTGTGTGTGAGTAGAGAAAAAAAAAAAAGAGTTAACTACCTTATAGAATCTGTTGTAGGCACATCTGAGAGTTTCTTTGGGTCTTTCTTGAATGAATCGAACTTCTGAGTACAAGTATATAACTTGTTGTTCTTTGTCTGTCCATCGCCTTCCAGATACTCTAATATGGCATCCCATATTTCTTTGGCTGTATCGAGGTTGATGATCTGCTCGTAGGTGCTTATGTCTACACAACTTGTAATGACGTTGATGGCTTTTCTATCCGAGCATCATTCTTCCTATCTTTTCATCCCATTCGCTTCAAGCTTTGGAATCTCGGGATCGGCGGTTGGATCAACAGGACTAGAGTGTAGGGACTAGAGTGTTGGCCTTCATAGGAATCCTTGATCCATCTATAACACATTTCCATAAACGTTTATCAATAGAGTTCATATGTCTTTTTACCTTGTCCATCCAGATATCAAAGTGAACTTCATCCAAGACTGGACAGCGGTTCACATTTGAAGTTTCCAACATTTGATGAGGAACCATTGGATCTTTAATCTCTCAAGAGTTTAATCTCGGAAAAACTTGTTTTCAAAGAGTCAAGTTTGATACCAATTGTTAGGTCTCAAGGTGCTCAAATAGGCTAGAGGGGGGGGTTGAATAGCCTATGTCCAATTTTTAAAATGTTTATAAAACTCACTTCACAAAGGAGTTAGAAAATAATTTGCAGTAAAATAAAGTGAAGTAAAGGACACGTTCAGAATGACTGATCATGGTAGGACAATATCAGTTGTTCACTACCAAAATGGTTTGCTTTGGATTTGAAAATAGACAATTGCAGAAAGTAAATACAATTGCAGAAAGTAATAATAAAACACAATTGCAAAAAGTAAATAGGTAAGGTATTTGAAGTGGTTCACACTATAAATAAGTGTTACGTCCATTATCAAAATGGTTAGCTTTGAATTTGAAAATGTGCACTATGTTTTCCACTCTGATAATCACAAAGATCACTAATGGATCGTGTACAAAAAGATTTTAACCAAGTGCTTATGGTGAGAGTATAAATCTAAAAAGATTCAACTTTCGTGTGCTTTGAATGCAAAGGATTGCAATCAATGAAGAACAATAAAAGACTAGGAGTCTAGGTACGTTGCTCTTCAAAGAATGTTAGACAGATTAAAGCTTTAAGGCATTAACAGTAATGAAGATAAAGATTCGCAGAATTGTAGAGTTGTTGGGAGTCTTCAATGCTTCATCAAGTCTTCAATTTATACTCAGAGGAGTTCTTGGAGCCGTTGAGGATTTTCAGACTTGGAAGAGGTTTGAATTTGGTGCATTTAATGCAGATATACGTGCATTAAATGCCCTAGGTCTTGCTGTCCAAATCTGTGAGGGAGTTCTGCACAGTCCAAGGTGTGCAATTTTGCCAAATATGGGTAGACAAGTACTTCTGGCAGAATGTCCTTTTCCTGAAGAGAATGCCTAAAATGGAATGGTTGAATAAAAGGTTAACATTACACCAAAGTCAAAGAGTGACTCTGCTGATAACGAAAGACATTTCTTCAGACGAGTCTTTATTATCATATGATCTATCTTCAGGTCTTGATACATTGCCGATGAAGCTTGGCTGGAAGTCTGGAACGTTCTTAACTAATGGCTTATTGGACATTGCTGGTGAAGATGGCTGGTATACAAAGGCTATCCTCTGAAGACTTAAGCTAAGTACAGAATAAGCAATCCTAAGTTATTACAAGTAATTGTCTAAATACAAGTTGTCACTTTAATAGACACGCAGGCTCATTAGTCACCTTAGCTTAGACTTAGGTTATAGATACAAGCAAATCTAGATAAAATACAATACTAGTCAATGATATTGCATGTGCTTGAAAGCTAGAGATGGAGGAAGATCCAAGAATGCCATCAGAACATGTGTTTATGAAAGATACTTGGCGTAGTCACTCAAGTCAACATCCACTGCAGAGTCAATTTGAGTTCTTCTTGATCTGATAAATGAGATCTCAGGAGAGGAGAGTGAATTTCTGAATAGTAATGTGAAAAAGGCTTTTAGGCTAGGACTTCTTAACCATGGTTGTACATTTTGGCAGATCAAAGTACAACAGTGCGAAGCAGTTGCCTTTGATTGTATCTGTAATAACTGGAAGAGAACATAGAAACAATAATCTGATCCCACCCTTCTTTTTGCTTCATCTTTGTGCAAGAGGCAACTAAGTCGTTGATCCATGGAATTTCATCTAACATCTCCTTTTATTATTCTTGGGAAATAGTAGCTATATATTGGTGCAAGAGGGAACTTTCACCACCCCTCAACGTACACAAACCAAAAGCTTTGTATGGTAGTTCTCATAGAACATATTCGAGCTCAAAACAATTTTCGTGACCAAACGACAGCTTTATCATATGGGACTAGTTGCAATGGGTTGACCAACCCTTTTGCTTTAATTACAAGATGCGGGAGAGTGAAAGAGAAACATATAGAAGCATAAGAAAGGATTCCAGCTTGAAGATTTATATTGTTTGAACAGAATTGCTCAAATGACTTTAAATTCAAACAGATGAATCCAGTTAGTCAAAGTTGAAAAGAGAGAATGAAAAACATGTCCGAATTCTAGTGAGCAGCATCTTCTTCTTCACAGAATTTCGTGTACTCTTTGGCACCCATTAATGATTCCAATTCTGCAGGACTGCTTGGCTTCACCTTGATCATCCATCCATCTTTATATGGGCTTGAATTGATCTTCAATTTGATTGTAAAATTTGATTTGTCAGAAATGATATATACCGTATTTGGTTGCCAAGAAAGTGGTGGGAAAAAGAAAAAAGGAAAGTATGGAATCTTAAGAGACTTACGGCACCAGGTGATTCAGTAAGCTTTGTGTTCACCTCGACAACCTCTCCTGAGATTGGGGAATTAACATCACTGGTGGCTTTGACACTTTCTACTGCTCCAAAGCCTTTGCCCTGGCTAACTGAGGTACCAGGCTCTGGTAGCTCTACAAACACCACTTCTCCAAGATGATCCTGCATATCAATATTTTTAAGCTTCAAGTATAGGTAAAAGTGCCTAGTCCCAACTAGAGTAAACAAGACAAGTGCATCTCAAGCACATCAAAGTAGTAAAGGTGATGCAGGAGTAAGAGACCGATATTCAAGCAAGGGCCAGTTCAACGGCTTGGACCAGTCCGATTCTGGTTGTTAACCAGAATCAGCAATTCAAGAACCAGAACTATTCTAATATTGATCACCAAGAACAAACAAAATGCACGAGTTGATTGTATTGTTTCAACGGTCAAAATGCACATATTGTAGTGACTATGAGATTACTCCCTCCATTCCAAAGTCAAACGTGTTGGATTATTACTTCTCGTCAATATCTTTGTTATTTTGGCTGTTGGCCTTAGCTTGTGAGTGCCCTTGAACTTCTCATTTTCTTTGCTGGCAGTACAACTGGTCAAGTGGCACCTTATATGCTCTTGTCATGGTATTTAACCCGTGTACTTGTATTTCCCGAAATAGGAACTTGCTTCTTTTCATGGTGACGAAGATTTTGCAAATTATACTACTACCCTACTTACAAAATGAGTGTTATTTTTAATTTTTCACGAAAATGATAGAAGTCAATCTGCAACCAAAAAAATGAGCTGCACTAGTCTAACTTTCCAAAAAGTGACTTAGAGACAAAATAAATTTTTTAAAGTGACACTCGTTCAGGGATGTTATTGATTAATATTTTTGCAATAACACATTGATTTAAAAAGTTTACTCCACCATGGAAATAATCAAGGGATTGAACATAGTCATTTCGTTGTGTGTGTGTGTGTGTGTGTGTGTGTGTGAATCTTTAGCTACAGAGATAACTGATAAGGCAATGAAAATAAAAACAACTGCTGGAAAGTTAGCAATTTGAATTATGTATTAGAGAAAAATGAGAGAACCTGAGCATGATCTGTGATACCAATTGTAGCCACTGAGCCTTCATGCTTCACCCATTCATGCGAAGATGCATACTTCAATCCATCCAAAACTACAAACAAACCCCAACACCAAAATCTAAATTAAAGAAAAACCCAAATGGAATTACTGGATAAAAATCAATTTGGATGAAAAGAACACACACACACACACACACAGAATTCAATGCCAAGGGGGAGAGTGAGATTACCGGAAGAGAAGCATCTAGAGAGAGAAAACGCAGGAGAGAGAGAGGCTCTGGAAGCAGAGGAGACTCTTAGTGCATTGGCTGTTGAAGAAGCCCACATTCTCAGAGCCATGTTCTTTATCTTATCTTATCTTCTTCTTCTTCTCCTTCTCCTTTACAATTGGGTACCTTCTTCTGTATGTGTGTGTGTGTGACTACTACTGGTCGTCTAGTAGTACAGGAGAGGAGGAGGAGATGGTAGCGCTTATATTTGGCTGCCTTTCATTATCTTTGATGGATGGTTGACAATCAAGGCCTCATCCTTGGAACTAATTTCGACGACTTCTCCTTTTTTACTACTAGCGTTTTATTCTTCTTTTATTTTTGTAAAGTTCTTCTTAACAAACTATCTTTTGGTTTGTTTGAGCTCGAGCTAATTAATCCTATTTAATCTCGAGCTTCTTCAAACTCAAAACCAAGTTTTACTTGTCAGCGAGCGAGCCGTTTGAAATCGAAACAGTTCGATTTGGACATGACAATTTATTTTCAGGATAAAAAATACTCGAATAAAACCAATGACTTAAGTTAGGAAGAAGCCAACGTGGAAATTGGCATGAACAATTGTGATCCTCAGTATAAATAGACGTACTCTTAAATGATTGTTGAAAAAGTACTAAAGAATCGGTCTCTTGTTGAGGTCAGATTTCCTTAAGACTTATTTAAGAAAGAAGGTGTAAATACATACGGTGCAAATCAACAAGAATGCCACAATGAATTAATGTAAAAAGGCATAGAACTTGTAACGTTAAATGTATTAACTATAAAGTCCTAAAATAAGAACAACCAAATAAGTCGTTGAAAAGAATCACATTAGACTTTGAAAAGCACCTCTTTATGCTGTCGACATATATTTGTCGATCCCAAGGATTGACTATATGTGACATAGTCGAGAGTTGTTGATTAAAATAATATTTTATTAACACTTAACACAATTAAAAAATTTAATCGTAAGTGTATTGTTCATTTACCGATTTAATTTATATCCAACTTTAAAGTGTTGTACTTTTGTTGAAAACTATGACACTTAAAATTGAATGTAAATAAAATCAGTAAATAAATTTTGTGAATGTATCATTTTCTTAAGGAGAAATTGCTGGCCGGTCCACTTTCTCAAACTTTTTTTTTCTCCAATACACCCTTTTTTTTTTAACCGCTAAAAGCCATTTTGAAAATTTTCTTCCTAAAATACCCTCAACAACATCGTTGCTTCAGATTTGAGATTCAAATTGATGTTGTTAATATAGCCTTTCTTCATGTTTGGGTATCAATTTTCATGCATAAAATACGAATTTGATCAAATTCAAATTTTTTGAGTTCATCCCGTTTTTCTTTGTTCTTGAGCTGTTTTGGCCACTTAAATCTCTGTTTTAAGCTTCGAATTTGTTTAAAATCAATCTCATATTATTATCCTAACTTAGTACTATATTTGTGCACAATTTTTCTACCAAAAAATACTATTTTTGAGTTTCAAATCAAGCTTGACGGTGTCTGTCCGAAACAGAAATATGTTCTTGGATTAATTTAATTCGCCAATCGTAGTATGGGCAACGCAACGGGGTTCGACCGCCGGCCGTCGTAGGGTCGAGGGACAACGTCCCTCGTGGGGTTCGGGCAACGCCCGAAAGGTAAACGAAAATCAAGTTCCCTAAAGCGCGCTGCGATGATCGTGATGCACCACCAATTGTTGCATCACGATTCCCCAATTTGCAAAAATGGTGCATCGCGATACAAAAGTGGTGCATCACGATGCTTTGGTTCCCTAAAGCGCGCTGCGATGATCGCGATGCACCAATTGTTGCATCGCGATGCACCAAATGCGATGCCCCAATTTGGTGCATCGCGATGCCTTGGTTGCTCATCACAATGCTTTGGTTCCTTAAAGCGCGCTACGATGATCGTGATGCACCAATTGTTGCATCGCGATGCCTTGTGTTACTGAAGCGCGCGTGTTTTTCTTTCATTAATGGCATAATCGTCTTTTCACCCCAAAAATGCCTTTTTCTAATTTTTAAAAAAGATAAATGGATTGAAGCAATTACAAATATTTAAAAAGGGACCGGCCTGTAATTCATCCTTTTCTTAAAGCTTTCTAGGTTCTAACATTATTCAAAAAGTTATGGCTTGTTTTGGTGGTTATGCAGATTAAAATGAGTTGGGCCCTTACCAAATACGCCAACGAGAATAGGAAAAAATGTAAAGGGTCAACTTGACCTCTCCATAACGGGTTAACGAGGCCCAAGAGCCCAAGTAACATTTCCTCTTTCGCGTTTTCAGTTTGATGTAGAAAATGTCCCTCGGCGAATCGTTGGCGTTGAGAGATATTTGACCAGAACAGTACAGCCTTTGAATAAATCGCCGGCGACTGTGTAATTCGTTTGTAGTAAGAATTTACGATGAATGAAATCGAGAATGATCCGAGCGATAATATGGTCCAAATCACCGTCAGAACCATTGGTCCTTCTCCTCCTTCTCGCCTCTCCGTCAATTCCCCGATCAAAGTATCTCTCTCTCTCTCTCACACACACACACACACACACACACTCACGCAACACATATCAAATTCAGTTAATTTTACGATTAATAGTTAAATTCTTCTAGTTTATTAATAATCAATGTCATATCTGCAAGCTGTAAGTTAGGGTTTGTTGAGCATGGTTATTGTTATATTTTGTTCGTTGTTTAAGCCTTTTGATTTGTGTACAACCATGAGCTGAATTATGTATCCCTCGGTTCTATGTAGAGAGTCCTTATTTTAGAAACTCAGATATTCAAGAGATACGTAAATGTAAATTAATGGGTGAAATTGTGGCAAAATCTTTTTTCATTACACATACGAGAAATCAAAGCTTAATCTTTAAATTGGGACAAGGAGTCTCCCAAAGCAGAGTTAAGAAAATCAGTATTAGTTTTTGATTTTTTTTGGAAGGAGGGATGGGGGTGGGGTGGGGGTAACTATTACTCTGTTAGATCTCTATTTGGAGGTGTTGGCGTCTTTGCAGGTGCCAATCATGAGTTAGCATGCACCAGGTTGGGCTCAATTGGTAGAGGCTGGGCTGGGCCGGGCCAAGTTGGTGTAGGTCATGCGGGCTGAGTTGGCTTAGACTAGAGGCATGGCGCTGAGCTATAAGCAGAGAGTGGGGGGAGGTTGGTGGGGTGGAGCCTGGAGGGCACTGTTAGATCTCTACCTGGAGTTGTTGATGCTAGTGCTGGTCACGGGGTAGCACGCACCAGTTAGAGCCGAGTTTGCAAAGGCCGGCTGGGCCAAGCTGGTGCATGTAATGCGGCCTGAATGGACATAGACTAGGGGCGTGACATTGAACTATAAGTAAATAAAGTCGTGTCATTGCTAATAGCTAAAACTTTTAGCCCGGTGGTTGGTAACTGTTTGATCCCAAGATTTTCCTACAACTTTGTGTCGTAGGGTATGATAATGTGTTGGATGAATAGGATCAGTGTTAATTTATTGCATTCCCTATTTAATTTAGTATGTCCTTATTTTTTTTCGAAGGATTTTGGTGTAGACGTAGACATATATTGTTCTTCTGAACTTGTTTAATCTTTTTTATGTTCCAAAAGGAAAATATTTTTTTTTTGACACTTGTGATATGATGGATGCTTGTCCTTTCAAACTCTCATGATATGGCTGTCTTTGTTCCTATGGCGGATTAGGTGCGTGATTTGAGAAAATTGATTGCTGGGAATGGTCATTTACCCATTGATAATTTGAGGATCGTTTTGCGAGGAAATGTATTGCATGACGAAAAGAATGGCGATGATATATCCATTCAACTCAACAATGGAGGTATGCATCTTCTTTAATTTCTTAGTCTGTTTATTTTAATAATACAATTCCAGTGCTTAAGATTTTCTTTCTAAAAGTATGTGTGTTTCCTTATATGATGCAAGTAATTAGAGCTCTCAGAAAATTTGTATGTCCTACTAGTTACGGCTGATTTACACACAAAAAAAAGGTGTAGTGAAAGCTCTGACATTTTGCTAGCCAACTTCTGATCCAAACAACTTATCTTTAATTAATGGTTTTGATTTGTTCCTCGAGCACTTTTAGTATTGTTCTTATTTTGTTAATAAAGAATTAACAAGTGATAAGATTTGTATGAAGCAGCTACTTGGATGATAATTGAAGGTGACTTAAACTTTACTAGTTTGATATATGCATCGTGTTTTAAACGATAGATAAAGAATGTTTTGTCAATCTGCTATATCATCTTCGCTGTTTTTAGTTTGATCGGTTTAACAGTTTCTGAAAATTCCTGTAGCATGTTTCTAAATGGAAGTACGGATCTTTCTCTCTGTTTTCTTTCTCCTTGGTGATAGGAAGTTAGAAAATATGAGAGTGTGGACCTAAATGCGCTCCAACCCTGATAATAATTGCACTGTGTGAGACTGAGGGTAGATTCTTGCAATCATGATGATCTGGAGAGTGAAGCCCCTTCGCAGAGCCCCATTGACTATCAAGGGCAATTCAACAAAAATAAAATTATTAGAGTGTTCTTTTGGAAGGATTGAAGTGTACATGTAGAACTTTCCTCTGTTGAGAAAACAAAATATTACTAGGATAATTTGTTCCCACACTTTTTGCCTCTCTTTAGAAAGTGATTTTGGGTGAGAGCTCCGTCCTTTCCAGTCAGGCTGATTGGTAGTTAGCTATTAAGATACTCAAGTAAGAAAGGTTGTGGACTATAATTTTAGTGTTTGTCACTCTAGCTGGAAGTGAAAGAATTAAGGATGAGACTGGGATGGGGTAAATGGAAACACTTTCCACCCCACCCTAATAGGACAGAATCGGAATTGGATGAAAGGGAATAGGAAAACCATACCCCGCCCCATTTTTTTTTCTATTAGATATTTATATATTTAATTAATGGGGATAATTTAGTAATATATAAATGGGGTGATGTATAGCTTTTCCATTCTCATCTCATTTCCACTGGGATAAAAAAACATTTTCTCTTTTCTCCAATTCTCATTCTTGTCCAATTAGGAGGTGGTGGGACGGGTTTCTCATTCCTAATCACATCTCATTTGATTAGCCATCTATATGTCGGTTCACAAATCAGATTGGAATGATACGAATAGATGAATATTCAATGAAAAAATGTTAAAATCAATTTTTAGCGTTTGTTATTGAGGCTGGAAATGAAGAAATTAGGGATGGCAATGAGATGGGGTAAATAGAAACTTTTTGATCACCCGTAATAGGACGGTAATGGGGAAAGCCATACTCCACCCATTTTTATTTCTATTAGATATTTATATACTTAATGGAGATAATTTAGTAATATATAAATGCCTAAATGGGATGCGGTATGCTTTCCCATTCTCATCCCATTTTTTTCTGGGGTAAAAAACTTTTTCTCATTTATCCAATTCTAATACCAGCCCTGTTATTGTTACATGTGTGGTGAGATTGGTATGTGTTTCTCATTCCCAATTGTATCTCATTTGATTAGCCATCTAAATCCATGATCCAATAATTAGATGAATACTCGATGAAAAAATGGTAAAAGCAATGGACTATAATTTAAGTGCTTGATTGAGGCTGGAAATGAAGGAATTAGGGATGTTAATGGGATGGGGTAAATGGAAACCTTCTTGCCCAACCACTAATAGGATAGGAATGGAAATTGGATAAATCGGAATGGGAAAGTCATACCCCCATCCCTTTTTATTTCTATGAGATATTTATATATTTAATGGGGATAATTTAGTAATATATAAATGGATTAGGGTGTAGCTTTCCCATTCTCATCTCATCCCGTCTATGGTAAAGAACATGTTCTCATTTATCCAATTGTCATTCTTACGCTATTAGGGGTGTGGTGGAACGGGTTTCTAATTCCTAGTTGGATCTCATTTGAATGGACTTATATTTTATATATATATATATATATATATATATATATATATATAAATACCAAATGACTAACTCAAGATATAAAAATATAATAGAAATAATAGACAAAGAGTAAATATTAAACAAACTGTAACTTTATTATAGTTTAAAAGTACATGAAAGAAAACTTACAATTAAAATCCATACTGGATTCACTTCACACCAAACTCTTCCAACTAACTATTACAAACTTGATATTAGAAGGGGGAGTTTCTCAACACATGAACAAAAGAAAGAGTATTCTAAATTTAGAAAATTTTGCCCTTTGAAAATGAATGCTCCTTCCTTTTATAGGCATTTCATGGACTTCATCCTTCCTTAAATCCATATTAAAACAACCAAATTTTCTTTTAGTCATTTCTCCACTTTAAGTTTCTCTTATCATGTCTCCCATTTGTGGCTCCCAACTAACTTTCTTTCCAACTTGAGCTTGCTTTTAAAGATTCCTTTTGTGTCATCTTTTCCAACCATCTAAATCTCATATCTTTCTCCCGAGAGTTCTTCATTTTTTAGTATCATTTTGGGAATATAGAATAATCCCCATATAGTCGTCCATATCTTCATTCTCATTCCAATACTTTGGATTGATGCCATTGAATCATTTTCCTCTTCTTCTTTAAGAACTTTGTTGATGACGCTGACTAACTTTCTTTAAGACTTATTTAATTTTTCTTGAGAAATATAAGGATTTTCCCGTTGAACTTTTAATTTAATAATTTCAATTGGATCACCTTGTTTCATTTTTTCTTTTCCCTTATTTTGATTTTTCATTTCTTCCTTGAATTGGGTGCATACTTAAGTTGCCTCTTGAAGAATTTCTGCAATATCAAATTTGCTCCACCATCTATATTACAATAGAGGTGGAGTCTCACGTTTGCAATTGACTCAAGTTAATTACAGGCCAAGATTTCCTCATCTACTAAAATCTTACGGTCACGATTTAATCCCAGAGTCCAAATGTGTGAAGGTAGTTATACTGTTGCACAACGATCCCCTCAAGTCTTTTAGTTCAACCCAAATTGCCTTCATTTTGCACAATTGTCTTCCTAATTCCTAGAGTCTCAACAACGACATTAAAACCCCTTTTTGATATGGTCCCATGCCAAGAATGTGCTATAGGCACGAGCCTAAATCACTAGTTTATAAGCATAAGTTCTGGAGGGACAGGGTATATCAAAATCATTATAGTCACAACTATATGACCCTGCCCAAATCCAGGGGAGCTTACATTGAGCCAAGAAAATTAACAATGATTTGCTTATTAAGCTTTGGGTTATACTCTCAACCCTAAATTTTGGATGAGTATTAATATGCAGTAAATAATTATGGAGATTCCCTTATAATAGAATTTCCCTTATTCTTGGGTGCTGGAACTCTGGTTTGGGGCTGTTTAGGTAGAAGAATGTTCTATGCAAGACAAGATCAAATAAGTCTATGGCATTAATAAGGTGAAGAAGGGGAGTGTGTAGGTTCTGAAAGTAGTAGGACTAATCTGGAAGAAGTGCAACCTTGGGATGTCTTGAAGAGAGCAGATTATAGAAAATAAAGAAGAAAGAAAAACCTAGGCAATGAGCATCACACCAAGAAAGAGATGTATCATGCATCACAATTTATATTAAAGGCCGAAATATTCTGTGTTGCATCCTTAATCTGAACCAATACAAGGTATAATTAGAGCAAGGCTTGGGAACGAGACAAATTGGAGCCCAGGATTAGCTAACTTCAGCCGAAAACAGCCCACACAGCCACAAACTTGATAAAGGCAAACCTGGTAGCTCACAATTATAGTCCTAAGACAAATTATAGAACTCTCCTTATTAAAGAACTCTCGTACACAACAATAGAACCAAAAGATTGATCATAGAGACTGTAAAAGACCATTTAAGTATTAGAAAACTGCCTAAACTCCAAACTGAACGTGGCAACCCAAAGATTGCATTTATCTAATCTTTTTCTTGGTCTTCCTCTAACTGCATCAGCTGATGGGCCAACAGGGTCTGCTGCAATGCTGGCTAGGAGTTCAAGATGATAAAGGATGAGTTGGGTAGAGCTTGGCTCTGTCCGGGAGGTTCTTTGAACTGAAAGGAATAAGAGATTGTTCGGCAGTTTTATACCCTGTGCAGGCTTATTTCTTATTTTCTGCTCTAAGGGGACTAGCCGCCAACGGGTGAAGACGACAAGCCAACAGTGGCAACAAGAAGTCGACGGGTGACCACACCAAGCCGACGTGCATGGCGACTCAAATGTTGCGTGTTGTTGCCTTGAAGGTTAGGGACGGCCATGATAATGCCTTTGGTGACGGCCATAGTTTAAGTGTACATTGCATGAATGAATTTTAGTGGGAAGCTTCTGTGTCTAGATGTTTATTATTTGTTATTCCTTCCATTCCACTCAAAAAGTCCACGTTTGAAAAGTCTAATAACTAAGGGTTATACAAGGATCCATTAAGTTGGTCATAATTAGAAAATTTTTTGAGCACAACAAAGATGCTTATAACATATGTGGAGGGTAAAGTTGAAAGGTTATTGGGTGAAATATCGCAAATTAGATAGTGGACTCTATTATTTTTCCATTTAGCTCCAATTAGAGATGGTTTGCTGATGAGAATTTGGTTTTGCTTTATATTGTTTGTTTATATTGTTCTAATGCCTTTTGGCCCTTGATGTATGATTTTTAAATTAATCACTAAATCCTACCGCAAGCGCACGGCTTATCGTATAGTATTTAGGATGTCGATCCCACAGGACTTTGAATCAAGTACCGAAAATTCGCAACTTAAATTATCTAGACAAATTGATTTCAAGGTTTTTGTAGAAATGAACTAAAATTAAACTAATTAGACTAAATTAACTAAGTAAACACAAAATTGGATTTTTGATTGAAAACAGTAATTAAAAGCTTCTAGGATTTCGGTTTACCACAACGACGAATTTATAAACTCCACAACGATCTTCCCTTACGATAAATGTCAAGTTTTGAAGGCGAATTGCATCAATATAGTTGATTGTATTCTTTCGAACTACTCTTAACCGTGCCTAGCTTAATTCAAATCCGATGTCTCGCTCAATGAATTAAACTAAACCCATTATGTCCTACAATTCAATTAGCCTCTAGAAACTCAATTAACCGTCGTTCTCATGAATTTCTAGTTCGATTTTAGGGTTCCATTACCTACACTTCACCTTTCGGTCCTTCGCTTTGGTAATTGAGATTATCACATAAACATAGGAGTTTCACCTCTCGGTTCTTCACTACCAAATATTCATGCAATTATTAACGAAACTAAAATCGAATCAAAACGGGTAACATTCATATAGTAAACGGAAAGATCGTAACTTCATTCATAAATTCATCGTGGGCTACACCTAATCCTAGAAATAGGAAACTACTCACACATGATTGAAGAAATCAACAAGAACATCATGGGAAACATTATAAAACAACGAAATCAAAATAATAAAATTAAAGAGAGGGAAAGAGAAAGAACTTGTCTCCAAAATGATTCCAAATGATGAAGTCTTCAATCTTCAACTTACAATCCAAAATCTACCCTAAAAATTGTGTAGAAAAAGATATGAAAAATCCTAGCTTTTTGTAGAGAACGAGAGAGTGTGTCTCTAAAGAGAGAATGCGCTCCCTTTTTAATCTAGAGGGAGACGAAACTGAAAAGGGGGAACTCAAGAGTTTCTTCCTAATTTAGACTTAAAATTACACTTGATACTAAAACAGGGCGAAATAGTAAATCTGCCCAAAATCTGTCGATTCGCGGGTGCGAAAGAAATCGCAGCCAGGGTGCGAATCGAACTGCCTTCAACTGGAACAGCTGCCTTCAAATTCCACCTGCGAAATAAATCGCAGCCTGCCCACGAACAATGCTGATGGCACGAACCTCTTCCTTTCAGCTTTAAATCACCACCCAAGCTTAATCTTTGATCCAAAATGCTCCAAGTCTGCACAATTAAGCTCAAAGATAGTGAAATGAACTAAAACAACTAATTTTACTTTGAAATACACATTATTGAAGAGAAAACAAGCCTAAAAACATCCTAAAATATAGACATTTTGTATATTTATCACTCCCCCAAGCTTAAGCTTTGATCGTCCCGAGCAAAGAAATAGATTTCAAAACGAGATAGCCCAGGACCAAAGACTAGAAAGGACACCATCTCAAGAATGCAAATGCATTACATCATGGAATTATCACTCAAAACCATCAACACACTAGCAAACAGATTCTCATGATTTCCAAGCTAATAAAGTCTCAAACGCTCAATGCAACCCATGAGTCACTTAAGCAAAGAAATGCCTAGCACCCATCTAGCTCGGATTATGCCACCTCATGAATATTAAAGCTGAAATTATCAGGTCAAGGGACACTCTCCATTCAAGCTATCAACTCAATCGACAAGGCACAGGCAAAGGCAGCAACAAGATCATTAGGGCTTTATTTAAGCTTGTAACGTTAGGCCAAGGTGAGGGATACAAATGAAGGAATGGATAAATCAAAGCAAGAGAGCATTAAATAAACATGTTAAATACAAATTTGCTCACGAGAAAGTGCTTCACTTTTTCCCAATCCACTCACCAATTTCAACAATCCCCAAACTGAATTTCTTGAATAGCTCACCATCAAACAGTAACATTCCCTTATTTCCTCGTGAGAGATTGAAGAACACATGCATAACTTTTTTTTTCCTTCTTTTCCCTTTTTCGTTGGTGCCCTTTTCTTCTTTCTATTTTTTCCATTCTTTTTGATTCTTTTTCATGATTTTTTTTTCAAGGCATGCTAACTTCATTTTTCTTTTTTTTCTTTGATTCTCTTTGATTTTCTTTTTGAGAAATCACCCACCAATTTACATTTTTTCAACACCCCTTTCTTCTTTCTCTCAATCCACCACAATAGCATAAACATAGCACATGAAGCATCAACCCGACAAAAGCACACGATACACATGATTTCATTTAAAGCTCTCTTGAAGGGTAGGATAAAGTGTTTTAGGCTAAATGGGTAGGTAAATGCAGGTTAATGAAACGAACATCGAATGGGGGTCATTTGTGTGCTGAGCACACACCATTCTTCAATTAGGCTCAAGGGGGACACTAGGGATACAATCTTTGCAATGGGTAGGCAAGAAAAGGCTCAAATGGTCCAAAAAAAAAAGGCCTAAATCATGTCCTTATCACCACAATGCCCATGCCTAGCTTCAATCATCATCAAGCAAAAACTTTAAGAAAAATCCCAAGAAATCAAAACTCAACTAAAATATTCACAAGGTAAACATAATACTTCGCTAGATAGCACCAAGAACAATACTAAGACTTTGTGAACAACACGAGCATACAAATTACGCCCAAGATAGAATTAACAAGGGAATCGCTACTTTCTATCAACTAGCATGCAAATGACTCCAAGATTACTCCACCAATGCAATAAACATGCATACTCTACAAGTACCTTCCAAGAACAAAAATGACCAAAACTAGAAGCTTAGGTGTTTCAAAAGCTCAAAATGTCAAAGCTTTAAAATTTTAAAATTATGCCCACAAATTGAAACCCAAACCATCTCTCTCTCCCCCAAGCTTAAAAATCACATTGTCCTCGATGTACAGAAACAGAAGAGATTACCAACAGGGGAAATGGAACGAACTCACCAAATTAGAAGCTGACCGAATCGCAGGAACCTGAAGACTGTTGGTTGGCTTGTAGAGCAGCTAAAATGTCAGATTGGCGCTTTTGCTCTTCCTGGATTAACTCAATTGATGCAAACAGCTCCCGAATCGAAGATTAGCTAGAGCACTTATTGATTTTGCAGCCACCATGATGAAAAGAGGTGTCAATTGATTTTAAAATCACCAAAAATCCCCAATTTTCCACCTTTCTCGCGCCTTGAATCTCCCTAGAAATCCTAATTCCCAAATCCTCTCAATTGATGGATAGATGGGAGTAAACCCTAGCATTAATGTATGAAGAGATGAGGGAGAATGAAAGTATTTGATTCCAAGGTTTTGATTTGGAGATTGGGACGGTTATACAAGAGAGGAAGATGAGAGAGCGTGGCTTGATTTGGGTGATGAATGTGGGAAGAGAGAGAGACTGATGTTTAGTTTTGGGCAAGGGGTTATTGGCGGTTTTTTTTTTTTTTTGGTTTCATGGGTGCGAAAAAATTCCCACCTTAGGTGCGAACAGAGCTGGAGCAACTTCCTCATTCTTTACTTCAATTTCATAGGCGCGAAAAATTTTGCACCATGGGTGCGAACTGTGCTGTGAGAATTCAAATTTTCCACCTGTTTCAACTTCATGGGTGCGAAAATTTTCCCACCTTGGGTGCGAACAAATCTGCAAAAACTTTGATTCCCTATGTTGTAAAATTGCACCCATAATATAATTCCCAACCAGGGCATGAACCAATCCTGCTCAATAAATTTTCTACCCTCAATTCCACATCATGGCTTCATCAGGTCGAGCCTTCCCAAACAAAAATCTTTCTTCCAATCAAATGAGTTCATCTTTGGTCAAGCCTTCACACTGATCTTGCGATGCAACACAAAAAAAAACTACAAAACAAAGTTAAAACAAAACAAATACAACAAGCATGATAAAAAAAAAACCAAGAACTAAAAGAGAGAAAAAAAAAAGTGAAATGAAAACGAAGAAAAACACTTGGGTTGCCTCCCAAGAAGCGCTTATTTAAGGTCATTAGCTCGACCCCTGTTTTGAATTCAATCCGAAGTCGTGGTTTGTAAGAAGATGTATTTGTGGTACCCTTCTTGTTTTCATATTTATCGATGCTTCCTTAATCTCCATCCATTTACCTCAACAACCTTAGGTGCATCTCGCCAATTCTCAACATCTTCTTCACGAAACCTCCTTCGAAAAGTACGCTTATCTTGTAACCGTTTGTGTTTGAGTTCTACTCTGGAGCTTGCTCTTTCTTGAAAGTTTGGGCCATGGAAACAAGATCATTCTTTTCAACTTGTACTTTTTGAAGTGGAGGATTAAAGTTTGCCTCGAGCAAGTGTGAATATGCAACAACATCAGCATTCCCATTGCTTTTGAGCTCATCTTTCACACAGAAACTATCCAAAGGATCATTAAAGAAATGTTGTTCATGTTCATTTTTCTTTGTTTGATCCACGAATAAATCCCGCCACAATAATTCTCAAGAGAAAACATTTAGAAGCATTTGACAATTCAAATTCAATTTTCTCCTCCTCAATATTCAAAGAAAGCTTTTTATTTTTAACATCCACAATCACCCCAGTGGCAAGGAAAGGCCTTCCAAGAATTATGGGGATTCGAGCATCCTCATCCATTTCTAACACAACAAAATCGGAAGGAATAAAGAACTTACCCACCTTGATAGGTACATCTTCCATTATACCTACCGGATACTTAACGAATCCGCCAATTGTAAAGACATATTGGTGGGCTTTAAATCACCTAAGACCAACTTCTTAAACACGACAAAGGCATAAGAGAAACACTGGCACCGAGGTCACATAAAGCATGTTCAAAATGCACATTGCCAATAACACAAGGAATTGAAAAGCTGCCTAGATCTTTAAGTTTTGGAGGTATCTTATTTTGAACCATGGCACTAGACTCCTCCGTCAAAGCAACAGTTTCATATTCCTCAAGTTTTCTTTTATTAGACAAGATTTCTTTCAAAAATTTGGCATAAGTGGGCATTTGTGACAACTTCTGTAAAAGGCACATTGATGTACAACTTTTTAAGAACCTCTAAAAACTTCCCAAACTGTTTATCAAGTTTTGCTTTAGCCAATCTTTGTGGGAAAGGCACAGGCGGCTTATAGGGCGGTGGGGGAATGTATTTAGGTTCTTCCTCATCCTCAGTTCCATTTTCTTCCTCTTTACCTTTCACTTGTTGTACTATCGGTTTAACCTTCTCATGTTTCTCAAGTTCACTATTTGTAGCCTTCTCTTCTATCACCTTAGGGACATCTAATTCTTTCCCACTTCTCAAGATCACAGCATTACAATGTTCCCTAGGATTGACCTCGGGCTTACCTGGTAACATTCCTGGAACTCCAGAAGATGAAGCAGCTTGTTGTGCAATTTGGGTTTCTAACATCTTATTATGTATAGCCAAATTGTCTACTTTAGATGTTAAATTCCTAATTGCTTCATCATGGCATGCCCATGTTGTCTAAACTCTTCATTTTGTTTCGTTGGGTGACCACAAAATTTTCTAACAAACTCTCCAAGTTCGATTTCGAGGGGAGGGTAAAAGGTCTAGCTTGAAAGCCGGGAGGGCTAAAATTATTCGAGGTCTGGGTTGGGATTGTTCCTATATGAAAAGTTGGGGTGATTCCTCCAACCTGGATTGTAAGTGTTTGACATTGGATCATTGAGAGGCCTTTGGTTGAAGTTGTTCAAAGCATTGACTTGTTCTTGAGGTGCAATTTGAGGAAATGAATTTCCTACTTGACAGTCAATTGCTAAATGACCCAAAACACCACAAATTTCGCAAGGAAAATTATTACTACTCAAGACTCACATTCATCTTTTCAATTTTTGAATTCAATGCATCAAATTTAGAAGCAAGCATATCAAGAGTATTAACCTCGTACTTACCTGACACTTTGTTCGATGAAGTAGCACCTCGATCCTTGGACCATTGATGATGATTGGTTGCCATATCTTCGATCAAAGTGTAGGCATTATCTACACTTTTGTTCATAAGTGCACCACCGCCGCTGCGTCCATGGAGGTTCTATCATTATATGTGAGCCCGTTGTAGAAAGTCGAACAATCAACCACTTCTTTAGGCCATGATGGGGCACCGCCTAAGCATCTCCTTGAATCTTTCCCATGCTTCATATAGAGACTCTTCGATTTGCATGAAGCTGGTAATTTGGTTCCTCATCTGAGCCGTCTTGCTAGGTGGAAAGTACTTCGCAAGAAAAGCTTGAGTTAATTGATCCCAAGTGGTGATGGAACCTGGTGGAAGAGAATGCAACCACGCTCTAGCTCGATCCCTTAGGGAAAAAGGGAATAATCTCAGCCTTATTGCATCTGTAGAAGCTCCATTGATCTTAAGTGTATCACAATACTCGAGGAAAATTTTGAGATGTAAGTTAGGTTCCTCCATGGGCATTCCTCCAAACTGATTTTGTTGTAACATGGAGATCAAGGAGGGTTTGAGTTCGAAGTTGTTCGCCTCAACATTGGGTCTTGTAATACCCGTCTGCAAGCCTTGGGCATTGGGCACTGCATAATCTTTCAAAGTCCTATTATCTTCAGCCATCTTAGCTTCAAAGAGATCCTCGTCGGTTTGTGACTCCTTTTGAAAAAGCCTCCTCCGCCTGTGGAAAGTTCTCTCAATTTCTGGATCTAGCTCAAAGAGAATGTCAGCAATTCGAGTTTTTCGCATAAGAGAGAGAATTAAACAAATAGTAAAAGCCAACAACTGAGCACACTAAAACAAATAAGAAAAATAAAACAAAATAAAAGAGTGTCTAGTCTAATCGAATTGCAAATTGGCTCGATATTGATTACCGAAGTCCCCGGCAACGGCGCCAAAAACTTGATGTATGATTTTTAAATTAATCACTAAATCCTACCGCAAGCGCACGGCTTATCGTATAGTATTTAGGATGTCGATCCCACAGGGACTTTGAATCAAGTACCGAAAATTTGCAACTTAAATTATCTAGACAAATTGATTTCAAGGTTTTTTTGTAGAAATGAACTAAAATTAAACTAATTAGACTAAATTAACTAAGTAAACACAAAATTGGATTTTTGATTGAAAACAGTAATTAAAAGCTTCTAGGATTTCGGTTTACCACAACGACGAATTTATAAACTCCACAACGATCTTCCCTTACGATAAATGTCAAGTTTTGAAGGCGAATTGCATCAATATAGTTGATTGTATTCTCTCGAACTACTCTCAACCGTGCCTAGCTTAATTCAAATCCGATGTCTCGCTCAATGAATTAAACTAAACCCATTATGTCCTACAATTCAATTAGCCCCTAGAAACTCAATTAACCGTCGTTCTCATGAATTTCTAGTTCGATTTTAGGGTTCCATTACCTACACTTCACCTTTCGGTCCTTCGCTTTGGTAATTGAGATTATCACATAAACATAGGAGTTTCACCTCTCGGTTCTTCACTACCAAATATTCATGCAATTATTAACGAAACTAAAATCGAATCAAAACGGGTAACATTCATATAGTAAACGGAAAGATCGTAACTTCATTCATAAATTCATCGTGGGCTACACCTAATCCTAGAAATAGGAAACTACTCACACATGATTGAAGAAATCAACAAGAACATCATGGGAAACATTATAAAACAACGAAATCAAAATAATAAAATTAAAGAGAGGGAAAGAGAAAGAACTTGTCTCCAAAATGATTCCAAATGATGAAGTCTTCAATCTTCAACTTACAATCCAAAATCTACCCTAAAAATTGTGTAGAAAAAGATATGAAAAATCCTAGCTTTTTGTAGAGAACGAGAGAGTGTGTCTCTAAAGAGAGAATGCGCTCCCTTTTTAATCTAGAGGGAGACGAAACTGAAAAAAGGGGGGGAAACTCAAGAGTTTCTTCCTAATTTAGACTTAAAATTACACTTGATACTAAAACAGGGCGAAATAGTAAATCTGCCCAAAATCTGTCGATTCGCGGGTGCGAAAGAAATCGCAGCCAGGGTGCGAATCGAACTGCCTTCAACTGGAACAGCTGCCTTCAAATTCCACCTGCGAAATAAATCGCAGCCTGCCCACGAACAATACTGATGGCACGAACCTCTTCCTTTCAGCTTTAAATCACCACCCAAGCTTAATCTTTGATCCAAAATGCTCCAAGTCTGCACAATTAAGCTCAAAGATAGTGAAATGAACTAAAACAACTAATTTTACTTTGAAATACACATTATTGAAGAGAAAACAAGCCTAAAAACATCCTAAAATATAGACATTTTGTATATTTATCAGCCCTTCTAGCTGACTTCATATTCAAATGAGCCTTTGCCGTAACTACTTGAGGTCGGGTACATGAATCATCTTGCAATTTTGCCATTATTTGGTCCAATGTAAGATCACCGGTCAAACCACATGCACTCTATCCATCTTTACTGTTGTCCATGTTAGTTTTGTCCCCCCCTTTCCTCTAGCATGGTTCTTAAGATTGATAGTATCGTACTCCCTCCACTCCTAAAAAAGGGTCCACTATTCCTTTTTGGGAAAAATAGTTGTGACCTTCCAAACTTTCCTTTTTTTGGAGTGGTCCTTTTTACCATTTGACCCTTCAAATTTAGCTGAATTCTTAATGGGACGCACTCGACATGTTTTGACAATTTTTAATCAACCAAAACTGTCCACAAGTTCTCTTCTCTTTCGTCTGTATTTCGTTTCTCAATATTCATTTCTGTCTGCATGGTTTTCTTCTTTCTGCTTAATTTCTTTTCCTTAAAGTTCATATTCTTTACCCAGAAATTGTTGTGGAGGGAGATACCATTAACAACAACAACTTGTGGTCTAGACTCTTAGAGTTATGGACAATGCTCACTAGTAAGTCAATTGTGCAGCCCTTGCAATTTTTTCTCTCCTTTGTTTCCTCTCATCTCTTTTTCTTTGTTGATGAATCCTCATGAGCCACAGCAGAACTTTCATTTTGACTAAAATATTAATCTTGTACTACTGGAAGTCAACATTGGAAATAATTACAAATAAAATCAGTCATCTAAGTGTTCTTTTCATTTTTTTCAAAAAAAAATAAAAAGGTTTTCTTTTCGAGCCAAGTTATTCTCCATCACACCCTAAAGCTATTTTTTGATTATTTGGTCTTATCTTTGCTTGTTCTTTTACTAATGAGGAGTTAATTCGCAAGGTGTTTATGGGAAGAGAAATGTGTTGTTCTCTCCAAAAATTCTCTCATATCCTTTACTGTAACTTCCTATCATCCTCATTCCTCAAATGAAACTGGACACGAGTATAGGATCCTTGTAATTTGGATGTTTTAGGTTTTGTAAGCTAAGAGATACTATTTTATCATTGTCCTACATAATAGGCTAAAACATACTCGTGTTCTTGAGAATCTAGTCCCTAGCCAATCATTGGAATCCCAGCCTGAACTTTAACTTGGACCATGACCTTTCCTAATCCTCAACCTGTTCTGAATTTATAGCAACTATTATAATTCGAACTTTTAATAATGGTTGATAACATGTTCGATATTAACTGTTGCGTATAATTTTTGTATTTACTGCGTTCCTGCTTCTTCAGGCTTTTTATTGTTGGATCTGAATCTTGGAATTGGAGATGCTTGGCGTTTGAGTTTCAATATCTAGCTGGAAATTAAAATATAATCCTCTTCAGACCTAGCTGCTGCATCATCATCTGACTTGCAGGGGGTGTTTTCCTTTATTTCGTAGATTCCCTCATTGCTGCCGTCAAACCAAAGCCTCCTGCTAAGCATATTCGGGATGGGTTAGATGACGATGACGAAGACGATCTGGTAAGCACTTTTCGTGAATTATTGCTGGCATCTGATTTATCTCTTCCTCTGGTATTTCGTGAAGAGTCACACCTTTTTGTTTCTCAATTTTAGAAGTTTCAGCTTCCGCAATCTATGAGTGGATGGAAGAGGAGGCTCTTCTCTTTGCTTCATGATAAGTTGAAGCTACCTGGTAAACTTTGGTCTTAATCAAATGCATTCTTGGAATTTAATGAAGCTAATTCTGATAAGCTGCGTCTTCTTTAATGATAGATGTGCTTCTGATGGGAATTTTCTCTCTCAGTCTAAAGGTGTGGGCTGTTATCATTATGTGGTTCATCTTGGCGCCTATTGCCCACAGATGGGATATAGGGCCTTTATATGTAAGTCTAGATGTCCCTCCTGTTTACCTTTTACATGTTCTTTCTTCACACATCTTATTGTAAGAATGGTGTAGTTCTTTTCTCCTTTGTAGATTGGGGAGGGTCTTCATTCTGAATATAGTGCTGAGGAAAGTAAGTGCTCGTATTGTTCCCTCCAATTTATGGTCTTGTATATGCCCACATAGATGTACACAATTATACGAAACATTGCAGGCAGGAGAGAGCCATGAGCTCTCTATCGGGTGGCAGCTTTCTTTGCCAACGCTTTCCAATTTTGGGGCTTAAATTTTTGCTAACAATTTTCAAAAGACAGTATGGGTGACTAAGTCTTGAGTTGCATCACTTCTTGCTCATTGTTTGAAAGTTTTAGAGGTATAAATGGTGGTAGTTATGTTCTTCAAAGGCTCGTCAGAGGTAGAAGTCGGAATACATGAATTATTTGTTTTAGCTATGAAAGCTATACCCAATAATTTTTTTGCTTTTCTTTTTGTATTTTGCATCTTTCACAACAGTAAAAGTTATTGTATCACTACTTCAACTATAACTAGATGGAAGGGAGGAATCCACAATGATTGTAGGGAGAAATGTTGTGACATTATGCGTTGTAGTGAGAACAGGGTTTGATCTTAACATGCTGACGACCTATGTAATGGAAATGATATCAGATGATATTACAACACAATTATCTGTCTTTCTTGGTAGCAAATTGACAAACTGGCTTGTTTTTTGTACTTTTAGTAAATAGTTGATTGTGGCTCTTTTGTCTTGGGAAGCCTAGAGGATGAGAATCAAAGCTATACTGAAAAATTAATCTCCATGCGTACGGATTTTATGTAACTACTACCGATAAAGGAATCATTGTACCCTCATTCTCTTCTTCTCCATTTTGCAGATACTTGGAACTGGCTTTGCTATCATTTTTCTTAATCTTGGACAACGGCAGCATGGTGATATGAGGTAAGTCTGCCATATTTCATGTATTGGGTCAGTTTTCAAATTGATTGGTTCATGGCTCATATTATCTAACTGCATTAGATGATGAGAAATGTGGTGTTGCTTCATGTTTAATTGGAGAGAAAGCTCGAATAGACTCACCATACCCCTCACCCCTGATAGAAAAGGGTAGAGAGAAACAATGAAAATGATACAGTGTTCAACTGATGGCCAATCACCTTCAAGATCATCTCATGGTCACAAGTTAATCTTATAGTGCAATATCATTAATGGATACATTATGATGCTCTTTCTTTAGAGGGGTGATACGATGTAGGGTTTCTTTTCTTGAGAGAGCATTCATGTACAAATTGTAGTCTTTTTTTATTCTTACCCTCCTCCCATTCCACTCTAGCATTAACCAAAGGCTAATTTGTGTCGTCTATCTTGAATATGTGCAGTGCATATTCCATCTTCAATGAAGATTTCAGAGAACTCCCTGGGACTCTTAATGCAGATCGTCTGGACCGAGATATCCGAGCAGGCCAGCTTTGAGGCCTTATGTCATCTTCTGCTGACTAAGCCAAATTGAATTCTGGCTGTATATTGTGTACAAAAAGCCCACAGAAAGTCCAAGTTGACAAAGTTAATTGCGAAGCTGAATGGGGATGGATTGTTTTTCAGAATGGTCGTGTAAAAAATTTGACCTGTTATTTTCCATTAACTGGTCAAACTCAAGGAAAGGGTAATCCTTACCCTATTTTGAGCTCCATATATTTTGATGGGACTTGCCAGTATTGGATAGCTTCTAAGTTTTACCAAAAATATTTTTCAGTACATAATTGACAAGCGTAGAAAATAGAAATTGATTCACCTATTTTCTACTTAAATTTACCTTCAGTTATGCATTGGCATTGTCGTATCAACTGCACACAGGAAGGGTTTTGCACGACTTGTGCCAATTTTTATTCTGTTCAAGCCCCACCTTACTGTTGTAAACACGCGTACGAAACAATTGAACCTGACGCATTTCATCATTTGTCAACTAACCTGACCTTTTGTTTACTTTTATAGGTAACAAGTTTAGAATCAAGATTGGGTCCATACTAAAGTACTGTATGATCCCTGCGAAGAAGGATGGGTCTATGGTTGTGAACTGAGTTGAATCGAGTCTCTAACTCTATCTATCTATTAATATTTATTTTAAAGTATTATTATGACCCGCTTTACATTATCGTAACATGGAGATGGGCCAAGAAAATGATGGGTTTGGGAGGTAGTGTCCCCTACCATTTGTTTTTGGGCCAAATGGGAAATAGGAAATAGGAAACCATGAGAGAGAGAGAGAGAGAGAGAGATGTAGTCAGAAATGTGAGTGACAACATAAGAACAAACAACAACGGTAGTCTCATCTCATGCCTAAATAATTCCAGCTTATGGTTGAGGGCATGGGAAAGCCATTTTGGCTCCTAGTCTTAAAGACATACAGTATGAATGGGGACTGGGGAGAAAGAAAGTGATGGTTCATATTGATTATTGCTTGCCTGACTTTCTCAACTCTCTAACATGTCCAATAATTGTCTTTCTTGTTTCGATTCAATGCAAAAATTCACATATCTTCATCTTAAGTCATATCTTCTTGTCTCTATCATGTCATGGTATGATAGAATTCAATTCCAATTAGTGCCAAAGATTCAGTTTAGGAGGACCATACATACATACGTATATGACTCAGAATTAGATAGAGATGAGCGGCTGCGGCTAAAACATGTCTTTTAAAACATTGTATGTGCGTGTAAACATGTATGTATGTATATATATAAATCCTACTTATGATGTAAGTAAAATAAAAAAATTTTAAAAATTACTTTTTGGGCAGTCAAAACACTAGAAATGAATCAATAAAGTCATAAAAGATACAGCTAATATCTAATTCATTTTCCAATTTTTAAAATAAATTAGTACGTAGTAATATTGTTGACATTTACGCGCGCATGCATGCAAATAGTGTAAAATTCTCGATCATCTAGCAAAGTAGTAAGAAGGGAAAAAAGTTTACAAAGACTTTTCCAAGGATGGTGACTCTATGATATATATATTGGACTACTGGCCGGATGCTTCATTAGAAATTCAATGCACATGCTGGGTAGAATTTTCTTTATTTTATTATTATTTTTTTTGGGATAAATTATGTAATGTCTAGTAGTTTCAACTCCATGAAATAACATTAATTCATGACTTGAAAATTTGAAATAAATAAAACAAGAAAATTAAGAAAGTCTCAATCCTCTCTCTCTCTATCTCTAGATCTATATATATATATATATATATATATATATATATATATACATATACATATGGGAGAGTATTCAATCGTTACTCCCCCTTTGTAACCTTCGATGGCAACTATAGTATCAACCATTGGATCAATTTTAAAGGGCCAGGATTTAATGATTAGTTGGCAAGCAATTAATTATCTTGGTGAGTCACTTAATGATGTGTCACTTGCCATTATCCAATGTAATTAATATTTTAAATTTTAAATTTAAGTTTAAAGTAATATCAAATAGAGATTCAAAGGGCCTACTTGTCATTTTACATATATATATATATATGTGTGTGTGTGTGTGTGTGTGTAGATACGAAAAGTAAGATATTAGCAAGCAATTTTGTTTTCAACCAATTAATGTTGTAATTAATTATGGGCATTTGATATACTTATATAGGTAGGTACGCGCTCAGGAAGGAGTGAGGACCACTAAGTACCGTTACTTACTTGTGTGTTGAAGATTGCAAGTATCATCAACATATAAACATTAATATAAGGTTCTCATTTGGTGTCTTGTCTTAATATATATATATATATATATATATATATATATGTATATATATATCGAAAAGAGAGTGCAAATTAATGGAGTAATTATATTTATTATGTATATTATACCAAATCAAAAAGTAAATTATTAATAGCATTTTCATAAAATTAACACATGCATATATATATATATACATATATATATATATATATATATATTATAGGTGGAATTAACAGAATAGGTGGTACGTAGTAGCTAGAATTAATTCATAGAAAAGCACAAAAATTGGTTTGATTTGATGATGAGAGAGAGGATTGAAGTTAGGTAGTTGACCTTAGCAATGGCTAATGTAATGATGTTTCACTTCATTTTGAACTTAGTGGTTTAGTTCATCCATTTTTCTAATAAATACACTTCTTCTTCTTCTTCTTCTTCTTCTTCTTTTCCAATTAAGTGGAATTAATATATCTTTACAAACAAATTTCACACCGGAAGTTAACGTTACTAAGTCAAAAATTATATATTCAAAATGCATATATATATATATATATATATATATATATATATATATATATATATATAGCTAGGCATCCCAAAGTGAACAACTTATTGGAAGCAGAGATAACATTATTTTCCATAACGCCCTTTAATTTCCTCAATAGTATTTACGTACTTCGTATATTGAAAAAATAACAAGAGCTTTTTATTGACCTCATTTATTTGGTGTAATATACTTTTCCAGTATTTGTTTGTGTATGTATGTGTGTGTGTGTGTATATAATTAGTGTTTAAAAAAATAATAAGCTTGTAAATTAAGGAGGTGATCAGCCTCTTTAAAATTCTCATGATGTTAAGACCGACTTGAATTATGGTATCACTTGGTGAGCTCTTTCTATTAGTGGTATATATATATATGCAAATCAAAAGATACTATTTTTGTCCTAATTAATTTGAATGTTTAATTACTTGTTTAATGCTAAATAAGTTTGAATAACACATGCTAAATTAGTTTGAATAACACATTACTATTTTTGGTGAGTGATCATGATCATAGCCCTCTCAGTACACTTGTAGTAAATTTAAAAATGCTATGATCCCTAATTTTTTTTTCAATATCAAACAGACTAACGCGAAGTTGATGAATTCTTACACATCACCACATGGGAGATCGGAATATGCATACATAAAAAGTACTAAAATAATGAGTAATATTTTTTGACGTACGGTGGTTTGATATAAACTTTCTTATACACATTTTTGCATATAGTAATATATATATATATATATATATATATATATATATATTCTGTGTGTTGCTCCAAAAGAGGAAAATGAAACAAAGAATATACACATTAGAAGTTACTACTACATCTTATAGTAAAATTGTACAAGTATTTTTAAAAGTACCCATTTTTCCAAAAAAAAAAAAATTGTGTGTGTATTATACTGTGTTTAATTTGTACATTTCTTTTGGTGCGTAGAAGTTTAGGAATAGAACCTCAAATGGTAGCTCAACTGTTAAATGGTTTCAAAAATATTTTAAAATCTCTACTTCAAGTTCTTCTAAGTCGAGTCCATGAAAAATTTATTCTTGATCAACATTTACTTGTTCTGGCGTGAATGGATATTGGCTTAATTTGATTGGCCCAAAGAAATTGATTAGTCAGGATACACGCAAGTTGACCCGAACCATCACTTTACTCTTATAATAAATTAATTAAGCCAATATAAATTTTAGAGAGTTAATTCGTGTATATATTTTACATACGAGTAAAGTATAAATAAAAACGTAAAAATGGCAGAATATATATATATATATATATATATATATATATAAAATGACGTTGAATGGGAGTCTTATTCTATATATCCCTAGCTATCCTCGTCATGGGGGTGTGAATGAGAGAGATTAGGAGATGATGTAGGTGAGATGGGGACATATATAAATATAGATGGATTGGGGGGGACGACAACGACGATGATGATGAGTGGTAGTTGCATTGCCAGTCTTTGACGGCACGTAACAAGAAATATATGGTCAACCCTCGTCCTCCACATTTAAACAATTCCCAGTTTTTTACTTCCCCCCATACACACAAGCTAGCTAGCATCTTCACCCTTCTCTCACCTACTCAACTACGTTCTGAATTACAATTGAGTGAGAAATAAGGAGATCGAGTTTGAGAGAAATGATGAGTTGTTTAGTGAATAGAGTTTCGGAAATTTCCGTAGCTAATAGAAACACAAATTTTCGTGTCTATTTTCCGTCGCTACGGAAGTTTTCGTTTTTATTAGCTACGGAAATTTTCGTTTTTATTAGCTACGGATAATAATTAGCAACGATTTTTTGCTGTTGGTAATCACCGTCGTTGATTTAGCAACGGAAACCTTTTCCATCGCTAATTAGCGACGGAAATGCTCCCGTATAAAATCAACATCTCTTGTTTTTTCTATGAACGTCTATCGTTAATATGGATTTAACTATGGAAATCTTGATTTAGCTACGAAAATTTCTGCAGCTAAATTCCATTTTTCCAGTAGTGTTGGAGAAATTTAATGGAAATAATAACTTTAACTTGTGACAAGTTAAAGTTAGGGATGTGTTGATCTAAGTGAATCAATAGATTGCTTTGAAAGGAAAGGAAGCAAAGCCCGACGATATAAAGGATAAGGTATGGAAGAGAATTGATCAATAGGCAGCTAGCACTATCCAGCGATGTTGCACGGATAATGTTCTCAACAACGTTATCTCGATTCGAAAAATCTGTTAAGGCATTATGGGAGAAGTTGGAGAGTCTACATTGGAAAATCTATGTCAAACCGGTTGTACCTAAAGAAGGAGTTGTTTAACTTCACAATGTCTGAATGTACGAATATTCATGATCAATTGAATGCTTTTAACAAGATACTTTGCGAGTTAACAACTATCAGTGTTAAAATTGAGGATGAAGATCAAGGTTTAATTTTGCTAAAGTCTTTGTCATCATCTTACAAGCATTTAGTTACTATTGTTATGCATGGGAAAGACAAGCTTACTTTGGGTGAGGTACAAATTTCATTATTAACAGATGATTCTATGAACAAGGGTTCTAAAAATAATGATAATAATGATGCTTTGTATGTGAGAGGCAAAGTTAATCGTGTTAGAAATTCGTTCGGTCAAAGTTCAAGTGGTTCTGAGAAGATTAAGAGGACTTCCAAGCAAAAGTGTTAGCATTGCAATGAGATAGGACATGACGTTCATAATTGTCAAAAGTTCAAGGATGAAGTGAAGAAATAATTAAATTATAATGCTAATATTGCCACTTTTGACGAAGGTGGTATTAGCAGTGACGAAAATAGCGTTGATGTACTTAATGTGATCGTGGGGGGTGATAATATACGGACTGAATGGGTTCTTGATTCTGGTTATTTTTTTCACATGTGTTCCAATAAAGATATGTTTTCTATTTACAAAAGTGCAAGTGGTGATGTATTTTTAGCGGATGATTCTTCTTGCAAGATTGAAGGTGTTGGGAAAATTAAAATCAAGACTCAAGGTGGAGTGAAAACGCTAACTGAAGTTCGTCATTTTCCTAACTTAAGGAGGAGTTAGTTTCTTTGGGTTCCTTGAATTCGAAACGTTGCAATTACAAAGTTCGTGATAGAAACATAAAAATCTTTCGTGGTAGCTATTTTCTCATGAGTGGAAATAAAAATGGCAACTTGTAATTACTATTATGGAGTGTCATTCAAGGTGGAGCTCAAGCCATGTTTCAGAGTAAAGATGTCATGTGTGAAAATTTTAGAAGTATTCAGTTTAGTAGTATTTCATGAAGCGAGTTCAAAAGCTGCTTGGACTCGTGTGTTCGAAATCAATTCTAGGCACCCATGGTTGAGTGCATGACGGACAAGCAACAATAGTGATAAATGATTGGTGGAATTTGAGCCAAGGTGAAGATTTATTAAAAATATCTCAAATTCAATTTAATTAGGTTAATAAGTCCTAATTAGAAAAGGAAAAATTAATGCTTTGACTTTGTGGGTGCATGGAGTAACATACGTGGAATGCCAGTTTCAAATCCTTTCTTGGAAATGATTTCATGTCATGTATACAAAATCCTATTTGGATTTGGCATCAACCAAGTCGGTGGTACTTTGCTATTTCAAGTGGGTTTACCCACTTTGTTTAGTGTGTCGTATTGAGTGTGCACAAGCCGAGAGATACGAATTGTGAGATGGACGACGAACATAATTGGTGGTTGATGAGCATAAATAAGTGTGGTATTTAATATTAGTTTTTTGCGTTAATTTGAGTAAATGTTACACTTTTACTGTGTTTGTTGTGTTTTGGATGAATGCAGGTCTTGGAGTGACTTAAGCATAAAAGTAAACATTGCTGCAGGAATTCGTCGAATGGGCATGTGCTAGCTAAATGAACAATGCTGCAGCAGAATTCGTCGAATGGGCACGTGCTATGGAGGGTGCGAGCAAGGCTGAATTCCATTACTCAAGGGCATTTCAGACATTAGCCATTTTGAGAAATTAGGGAATCAATAATGTCCCGAAAGTAAACTCTTTTCTTTTATTATTTTCCCACTCTTATAAAAGTATTAAGAGTTGGTTAGTTAGAGAGATAAGTGACAATTTTTATTGTGGGTAAACGGCGTGGGAGTGGACTCTTAGTGGGAGAACGTGGTCTCTCATTGTGGAGAGAAACCAGGAAAAGAGAAGCAGATCATTTTAAAAGAGAGAGAAGACGGACAATTTTAAAAATACCAAAGAAAGAGACGACTCTCTCTCTTTCCTTCAACACCGAAAGGTGCGGAGTATCCTAGGAGAAAAGAGAAACGCGCTCAAATCCAATTGTGTAAGTTTGTCTTTGAATTAGGGTTGTAATTAGTGTAATTCTCCAGTCAATGAACAATTGAAGTTTCATAATTTGACTATTGTGAGATCGAATTGGTGATTCTTCTTGTTTAATTATAAGTATTTATTCGTTCTCTACTCTTTACATTGGATGAGTGTTATGACTTATGATTGTTATGACTAGTTAATGTTCAGGGCCCAAATTTTAATTAGCGCAATTATCTATTGCTAATTGAACCCGCTGATCCATAATTGTCTTCGGGTTTTAAAGAAGTGGCAAATAACACACCTTTTAGGCATCACAAGCATAATCGGACCGTGTTGCGGGAGTGAATAATCTAGATTAAATGATTCTGCTTCAGTATACACTGTTTAGAATCGGGTCTCTCTTTTCTTAATGCTGTCAAAACACTAAATCCTACGAGCGTCTCGGAAGTTGTCTTTTGATTAGAGTAGTAATTAACGAGCTTCTCTTAATTATCGAAACTGTAAGGAGAGATTGCGTGTTAAGCGTTTGTCGACAGGTATAACCGGTTTATTTATGATTGAATGAAACATTTTTGCATCAATGATCAGTAATGAAATTCGAGATGAAAATTGGTTCATTGGCTGAAACTTTATTTATTTTATGTTTTGTTTATATTAAGTCACTAAAAATCAGTTTTACTTTAATCTTTCGATAATTAGTAATTTAGATAAATATCCTTATAGAAACTTTTATTTGTTTTATAGAAATTCTTAAGGAAATAAATACGACGTTTCATGTGGATACGATCCCAACTTACCCTATATTCGTTTATTGGGAAGTAGGAAATTAACTTTGACGGTTTGACACCCGTCAGTGGTCGAGGGTCTTGAGGTCTTGGCGGTGTTAGACAAAATAGTGCGTGGCTATTTTAGGCTGTGAGAGATGTGGTACTCTGTGGGATTGTGTCGATCCTTATAACTATTGTCCTAGGTAGGTTGAGTACATTGAAAACTCTTTATTATAATTCTTCATCGTTTATAGTGAATTTGTTGCTTGCCTTGAAGTGTATTAAACCACGTAAATCCTATGTTCCCTTTTTATTTGATTTCGTTATATATTTTTTTTCTTGTCATTATTTCTCCAAATACTTGGTACAATTATTTTGACCGATTTGTTTCCGCATTGAAAACAAAAACTTGAAATTCTTAATTCAAAAATATCATCGTTTTTATAACACTTATTTTTATGACATATATGTCTTAATAGAATTCTTGGTTGGTATAAGAACAAGGGATAATTTAGAAATAATTAAAAATATGTGACATTTTTATTTCTTGAAAAATTCTATCATTTTGCAACGGAAAGGCTTTTGTTGGAATCCACGTTCCCTAACGCCCTTCCCTTCTCAATATGTAATCATCATTCCATCCAATTAAGTAAGCCAAATGGATTGGAGGCCTAATAGGCTTATAGATCACAATATGTAAGGAGCGAAAGCTTTATGAAGGTGAATTGAACCGATGGTTGCATTGGGGGCGGGGAGGGGAGGGATCTCAATTGAGATTTGTTATGGCAATTGAAGATATATGGATTTGAATAGAGAGAGATACTTGACATTACCTTGAAGATGAACATGAAAATATTTTCAAAAATATGACTGTTGGTTTGGTTGGATTATTTAACTTTAAGTTTTTATGATTGATGAGGTAGAGGAATATATATAAATTGTCACAATTCCAAACTTAATTATTGATAGTTGATCTTATTGATGCTTAGTAGTGGTAGATGGTTACTCATAAGCTTAATTACATACATCTCACAGGCCATATGATGTGGGATTGGGGTGTTTCAATTTTTCTTGCGTAAATAGTTACTCATAAGCCTACACATTTCCCACGCCCATATGATGTAGGATTGGGGTATTTCAATCACCTTGACATCCTTCTAAACTTGGTACCAACCTAGATGTAGGATGGATTCAAGAGGTTGCTCGTATGGTTAGCACATTGTCTCGCAAAACACACTTTCTCATATTTCTGGTCATAGTAACACTTTGTCTCATATTTCTGGTCATATTAGTTTTGATACCATTTTGTCACAAGTCATAACCCAAGTCTGTGAACTCGACTCCAAACTTTAATGTATGCCAATGCGTTAGCCTAAAGAGCACCTGAGTACATGACTGAGTAGGCTACGTCAAAGCCCATGGATATTATTGGTTCTTAATGGGAGTAGGCGGCCAAATTTAAGTCTATATATTTACCACATCAAGTAGATGTGGGATTGAGGTATTACAAAGACATATCATATATATATATATATATATATATATATATATATGAGAGCTTTAATTAAGGGTACTATATATGGGTTGAGGCCATAGGCTAATAGAAGGATAATTAGAGGAATGAAGTCCAACAAAGCTTTAATGAATGGAAGTTGATTCCTTTCTCCACAAAGCTAGTTGAATTAACTCCTAGGCTTAATTAAGTCAGAAGAATATATAGTTAGGGGGTGGGGATGAGAGAGAAAGCCACATGGTTAAAAAAAATGAAAAGGAAGCAACTATATATGTCTTTTTGGATATTGTTCAAACTACAAAAGAAAATCTACGTCTCTTTTGTGTTTTGATTTCGTAAAAAAATGAACAGGAGGAAAAGTTGGAAAATGAGAAGTTCGGCTTCTTTCTGCACTTGTGTGTTTTTCTATGTAAAGGGAAAGTAAATAGTGAAAACAGAGCCAATTAATTAAAGTCTCCTAACCGAACATAACCATCATATATAATCATCCTCATGTTGTGAACTAGTTGAGCTTCAAAACGGACTATCTTGATACACCCTATGCCTCTTGGAATGGTCATGGGAATGACATTCCAATAAGAATGGGAATCAGGATGGGAATGAACTAATTGGTGCACGTATTTGGTTCGTACTTAGAGAACTATGCCAAAACAAAAAACAAAAAAAAACAAAAAAACCATTCCACTTAGTGGTAAGTTCATATGTGGTATGTTAGAACATGATCAATATGGAATAGAAAATAGGGAGGGTTTGTAAAGAATGTTAAGATAGGTTATTTATGTAAATATATTTCTGTATATTTGGTAGATAAATTAGTGGTAGGTAATTGATAGTAATCCCACCATCTTAGGGATGTGAATGTCATAATCACAGGAAGTAATTTTGTTAGGAACTCTTGTATATATAGTGAACTCAAATGAATAAGAAAGGCACGGAGTATATTTCTATTATGGTATATCAGCGTAGGTTTCGATCTCTCGCTTCCGCCTCACATTAAACTTCGTTCATTTTTTTTTCAAGCGGCCGTCGTTCTTCTTTCCTTCCTCTGCCGCTATGTCATCCAGCAAAACAGGCTTTCATCCCGCCTTTGCTGTATCCAATGTTCGTAATGATGTGCCTGTTATTCTCGAGCTAGAGAACGTACAATACTCGACGTGGGCGGAGCTGTTTCGCAACCATGTCAAGTCTTGCCGGGTATTACATCATATAATTCCGAATGAGATAATGACGGCTCCTTCTACGGATGAGGAGAAAGATATGTGGGATACCTTGGATGCAATAGTTTTGAAGTGGATTTATTCGACAATTTCGAATGATCTCCTTCAAACCATTCTTGTTCCCGGCGCTAAGGCAATGGAAGCTTGGGAGAGACTACGAGATGTTTTTGAGGATAATAAAAATTCTCGGGCAGTCTCTCTTGAGCAAGAATTTTCGTCCACCACAATGGAGGAATTCACCAATGTCTCGAACTACTGCCAGCGCTTGAAATCATTGGGTGATCAACTCAAGAATGTGGGCGCTCCTATTTTAGATAGTAGACTGGTTTTACAGATGGTTGCCGGCCTCACCGAAGCTTACAACGGCGTGGGGACTTTAATCAGGCAAAGAGACCCCCTCCCTTCTTTCTCTCAGGCTCGGTCTATGTTGATTTTGGAAGAGTCTGGCCTTGCCAAGAAGGCTACCACATCCGTCCATTCAGCAATGCTCTCGGCTCAACCAAAACAGCCCAAAGTTCCAGTCTCTTTCTTAGATTATGGTGGTCCTAGTCGTGGGTCAGGTGGCGGCAAGAAAGGGCAAGGCAAAGGTAATAAGAAAAATGGGGGTGGCAGCAAGGGTAATCGGGAAGAGCAGTTTCAGGGGGCTCGGTCGAATGGCAATGGTAACAGTGGTGGTGGCAGGAACAATTCTGGCCGTGGGCAGCTCCAACAAGGTCCAGCGTACTATGGTTGGCCACAGCAAGGTTGGTCGGGGCAGTGGCCATGAGTAATGCCACCTTGTCCTTATCCTACTACTAATTGGGCTAGGCCTACATTTCAACAGCGAGGTCCTATGGCACAATTCCAGCCTTCTCTTCTTGGTCCTAGGCCGACCCAAAGCAATCGCACACCGCAGGTGTATGTAGCTTCTTCGGCTTCCATTCCCACGGATATTGATTCGGCGATGCATACCTTGTCCCTCAATCCACCTGATGCTAGTTGGCTTATGGATACCGGAGCCACGAATCATATGACTTCGGAGCAAGGTACGCTTAAGTCTTATTGTGATACGAGCATTAAAAATAATGGTATAATTGTTACTAATGGTAGTCGGATTCCAATTATGGGCATAGGTCATACATATTTGCCATCTCCTTCCCTTCCCCTCCTTTTAAAAAATGTTCTTCATACTCTCAATATTGTTAAAAATCTCATTTCTGTTCGAAAATTTACTAGTGATAATTCCGTCACAGTTGAATTTGACCCGTTTGGCTTTTCTGTGAAGGATTTCCGGACGGGGAGGCATATTATGAGGTGTAATAGCCAAGGGGATCTTTATCCGCTCACATCTCCGTTTTCATCATCCATTTCTTCTCCTTCATTGTTTGTGGCAACTAGTTCAAATTTATGGCATGACCGTTTAGGTCACCCTGGGGATCCAGTTTTTGCTTCTCTTAGAAATAAGAATTTTATTCGTTGTAATAAAAGGGCCAATTCTAATATTTGTCAATCTTGTGTTCTTGGGAAACAAATAAAACTGCCTTTTGCTGACTCTACCTCATTCACTGTCATGCCATTTGATATTTTGCATTGTGATTTATGGACATCCCCCGTCCTCAGTTCATTGGGTCATAGGTATTATCTTGTGTTGCTTGATGATTTTTCTAATTTCCTATGGACTTTTCCTTTATCTCATAAATCGCAAGTTTATGCCACTTTTCTTCATTTTCGTGCTTATGTTCAAACTCACTTTGAACGTAACATAAAAACCATACAATGTGACAATGGGAGGGAATTTGACAACAAATCGTTTTGGGATTTCTGTAGCCAACATGGGTTATCTTTTCAATTATCTTGTCCGTATACATCTCCATAAAATGGCAAAGCCGAAAGAAAAATTCGCACCATAAATAATATGGCTCGGACCCTTCTCATTCATGCTTCTCTACCTCCTACTTTTTGGTATTATGCTCTCCAAATGTCAACTTATCTCCTTAACATTCTTCCCATAAAACACTTGGCATACCACTCCCCATTATATATTTTATATAATCGGGTTCCCTCATATGCCCACCTTAAAGTGTTTGCGTGTCTTTGTTATCCCCTCCGCCCATCTTCCACAATACACAAGCTACAACCTCGTTCTTCTCCTTGTGTATTTTTGGGATATCCGGAGCATCATCGAGGATATATGTGCTATGATTTAATGTCTAAGAAAATTATCTTGAGCCGACACGTTATTTTTTATGAGACGCGCTTCCCTTTTTCTTCCCTCAATAATTTTCTGCCTCACACATATAATTTTCTGACTAATGGACTCTCCCCAAGTTTAGTGCATCATTTCTCCTCTCATTCTCCAGGTCAGTCCACTTCCGATGTTGGGCCTGCCACCACAGAAGCCCAAACATTGGCCCAATCTGGTGTCTCCTCTGTGCCGGACCTAAGTGAGGTGGGCAGGCCTTCTTCTGGCCCAAGTCAGCCTCCTGCTGCACATGTTCCTGTGCCAAACAGCCCCTTGGCCGAGCCCAGTATATCTGTTGGTCACACCCAAAATATTAGTCGTCCCACTACCCGCAGTCAGTCCGGCATCTATAAGCCGAATCCTAAATATTGTTTCACCTCACATGTGTCGAAATCTCCTCTTCCATCTAATCCGATTTCTGCACTTCGTGACCCTAATTGGAAACTGGCTATGGATGATGAATTTAATGCTCTTATTAAAAATAATACTTGGGTGTTAGTACCTCGTCCCCCGAATGTTAATATTATTCGTTCTATGTGGATATTTTCTCATAAATCTCGGTCTGATGGTTCTTTTGAGAGGCACAAAGCCCGTCTTGTAGGTGATGGCAAAACTCAGCAGGTTGGCGTAGATTGTGGTAAGACGTTTAGCCCGGTGGTTAAACCGGCCACTATTCGACTTGTTCTTAGCTTGGCTCTTTCGAAGAATTGGGCATTGCATCAACTTGTGTTAAAAATGCATTCTTACATGGTGAGTTAAGTGAAACAGTATATATGTATCAACCTGTTGGGTACCGGGACTCTCGTCTTCCGGATTATGTATGCTTGTTGAAAAAGTCTCTCTATGGCCTCAAACAGGCTCTGCGGGCTTGGTACATGCGTTTTGCGGACTTTGTTTTTTCTATTGGTTTCAGTAATAGTCGTTCGGATAACTCTCTATTTATCTATCATCGTAATGGAGAGACGGCTTATATACTTCTTTATGTTGATGATATTATTCTTACAGCCTCGAGTGATGTTCTCCGTAAGTCGATTATGGCTCGTCTGAGCACAGAATTTACTATGAAAGATTTGGGTTCCTTAAGCTATTTTTTGGGAATAGCGGTGACTCGCTCTGCTCAGGGCTTATTTCTTTCACAACGCAAGTATACCGAAGAGATTATCCATCGAGCCGGCATGTCATCTTGTAAACCCTCTTCTACTCCTGTGGATACGAAGAGTAAGTTGAGTGCTACTTCATCGGTCCCGTTTAGTGATCCCTTCTTATATCGCAGCCTTGCGGGGGCCTTACAATATCTCACATTTACAAGACCTGATATTTCTTATGTCGTTTAACAAATTTGTCTATTTATGCATAATCCAATGGTTACCCATATGAATGCCTTGAAACGGGTCCTCCGGTATCTTCAAGGTACTCTCACTCTTGGGTTACATCTAACTCCGTCTATGACATCCACTCTTCTTTCTTATACGGATGCCGACTGGGGTGGGTGTCCTGATACCCGCCGTTCTACATCGGGATACTGTGTTTTTTTGGGTGATAACTTGATTTCGTGGTCCTCTAAAAGATAGCCTACTCTTTCTCGGTCTAGTGCTGAGGCTGAGTACCGTGGTGTAGCAAACGTGGTTTCCGAATCATGCTGGTTACGTAACTTAATGTTGGAGCTTCATTGTCCCATTCACAAAGCTACACTTGTGTATTGTGACAATATCAGTGCCATATATCTTTCGAGTAATCCAGTTCAACATCAACGAACTAAACACATTGAAATGGACATCCATTTTGTTCGTGAGAAGGTGGCTCGTGGTCAAGTTCGGGTTTTACATGTTCCGTCCCGCTTTCAAATTGCAGACATATTTACTAAGGGCCTACCACTGGTATTATTTGATGAATTTTGAAACAGTCTAAACATCCGTCTTCCTCCCGTTTCGACTGTGGGGGAGTGTTAAGATAGGTTATTTATGTAAATATATTTCTGTATATTTGGTAGATAAATTAGTGGTAGGTAATTGATAGTAATCCCACCATCTTAAGGATGTGAATGTCATAATCACAGGAAGTAATTTTGTTAGGAACTCTTGTATATATAGTGAACTCAAATGAATAAGAAAGGCATGGAGTATATTTCTATTAAAGAACAACGAGAAGATAAGTGAATATCGTTTGAAATTTAGTCACAAAAGGTAGTTTACAACTAACAAACAAATATCAGACGGAATGAGTTTGGGCTGAATCACCATTCCCAAACACCACCCTTCCCCCCTCCCTCCAACCAGAAGAAAGAACGATGATTTCGGCTCATGTGGGAATGGTCATTACGTTGTTTATCACAATTTCATCCAATTATCTAGGAACGGCCTAGTAAGTGGAATAGTCAATCACATTTTAACTTGACGCCCGTAGACCAAAAATAACCATAATACTTTCTTCGTTCCTGAAAAGAGAACTAGTTATTCTTTTTCTAAATGTTCGTAAAAAAATGTCCACTTGTAAATGTAGATAATTCCCTATGAGTACCTAAAGAGTATCAAATTTTTTGCACCAAATGATGTGTCAGTTAATGTTGCAGTTGATGTAAGACATTAATTATAATTTTAAATTTTATTTTTTGTACCACATTAGCTGACACATCATTTGATATAAAAAATTTGGTACTTTTTAAGTACTCATAACATTACTCTTTCCTATATTACTTTTTCAAACTTGTCATTGGTTCAATTATAATTAAAGAGTAAAACACTTCAACTTTAAACGTTAAACCAAAACGTAATATATATGTTCATTATTATTCAATTGAGTTATTTTTTGTTCATATATCAAGTCAAAAGGGAATCTTTTTGTTAAATAACCGAATTACTTTTCCAACGTAATATAATTTTTATAAAATGCTTAAAATAGTCCTAATTGTTTTTATTTTAAGATGCTTAAATAAAATTTTTAATAGGGAGAAATTCGGACCCGATACATTTTAATGAATTTTCAACCGTTTTAATCTCATATAATTGTTTCAAATCGAAAAATGACACTTTTGTTGTGAAATGTCGTCTATACCCTTAAAAAAACACGAAACAGACACGTTATGCATCGCAAACAAAATTTATGCATCGTAGTTCAAAGTCTGCATCACAATGCATAATATTGTACTAAAAGTATTGTTTTGTTGCATCATGATGCATAAAATTTCCTTAAGAATTCAAAATGGGCGTCACGCCCATAAATTTTGACCTTCACGCCCGTTTCAAAATTGATACATCGCGATGTACAAAAAATACTATTTTTGTGCAAAGCGATGCACAACATTAGACTTGCGATCATCAAAAGTGTAATGTACAAAATAGTACACTTGAGATACACAAAATAGTACTAATGCACAACATTACACTTGCGATGCATCAAAATGTGTATCACGATGCACAAAATGATGCATTGCAATGGACAAAGTTGTACTAAAAAGTATTTTTTGTGCATCGCGATGTATAGCATTATACTTGAGATGCATCAAAGTGTGTATCGTGATGCATAAAATTGTACTAAAAAGTATTGTTTTAATGCATCAAGATGGACAACTTTTATTTTTGATGCATAATATGTTGTGAATATTAGAGAATTAAAGATTAAATGAACTCTCCAAGACACTTATAAAAAGGTGGTCACTTTCTTTTGAATTTTTACATCAATTGGCGAACAATATTGATACAACAAAGACACAAAGAATTAAAATAATTTTAAAAATTATATTGATCTTGTTTTTTGATGATTAACTGGGCATAGAAAGAAACTGAGAGAGAGAGAAAGGGGACAGTTTATTTGCTCGTTCTGTTTCCGCTAAGTATGGCTTATTGAATGGTGGATTCACTTCGTCTGTATCTTCTCATGTTTGGAGGGCAGTGTTAGCTCAAATTCCAAGGGTGGATCAGAGTTCTCGATGGATTTTAGGTTCGGGGGAGGTGGGTTTCTGGACTGAGAATTGGTGTGGTGAAATTCTTAATGATCCCAGCCCAATTGATGCTAATCTAAAGGTCTTTCCTGGGCTAAGAAAATATGGAAGCCGTGGATTCCTCTGAAGGTTAGTGGTTTTATGTGGCGTCTGTTGCACGGAGCTATCCCAGTTGACCTATTGCTGTTGCGAAAGAATATAAGCTTGGCTTCTAAGTGTGTTTGTTGCAATGTGTCCCATGATAGAGAATCTTTGCATCACTTGTTCTTACATTCAGAGGTTGCCCAGATCGTGTGGAACAAATTTGCTGCTTTTTTCAATAAAATTAATCATTATGTTTCGTTGCAGCATTTGTTTGACATTTGGGTGGAGGGTGTTTCTACTCGATCTCAATTGGGAGCTTTACAGTTGGGTATTTTCTGTTTTGTCTGTTGGGAAATTTGGAAATCTCGATGCTCGGCAATCTTTGAAGGATCTCCCATGCAATACAGTCAGATTGTTTCTAGGGTGGTTAATGATTTGCAAGATATGCTGCTCATATTTTCTCCGAAAGTTGGCCTAGATGCTGTTGGTTCTAGCATAATTCAAAATTTGGGCTTTTCAGTTTCTCGTGTGAATATGCGAATTGGTTCTTGGCTTCGTTGGGATCCCCCTGCCCAAGGTTTTTTCAAGCTTAATACTGATGGTTCAGCTATTGATGGGATGTGTACGGGTGGGGGTGTGATTCGTGATAATGCTGGTAATATGGTTCGTGGTTTCTCTCATTTTTATGGGGATGGTTCCAACATGTTAGCAGAACTTTTGGCTCTTCGAGATGGACTTCGATTATGTCGCTCGCTTAATTTGTCTCATGTGGTGGTTGAAACAGATTCTAAAGTTGCTGCTTTGGGGATTCAAGGTGTGCATCATATTCCTTGGCAGTATACTTATATCTTGCGATCTTGCCAATTATTGTTGGATGGGTATCCTTTAATTCATGTTTTCTGTCAGAAAAATTGTATGTCTGATCGATTGGCAGCAGAAGGTCATTCTCATAAGGTTAGTCGGATATATATGCGTCTCCGTGAGCTTCCAGAGTTGGCGCGTCAGGCTTTTAATCATGATAGATTGGGTTTTCATAATTTCCGTCAGTAAATAGTTTCCTTTAAATTTTAGGTAGTAGTCAGTTAGTTTTCTCGTTTGTTGTTTGGTTGTAGGCTTTTTGCCATTCTCTTTTGAGGTAAGGCTCCTTTGTCCTCCCAGTTCTATAAGGGCAAGACTGGTTGTCCCCCTCTTGTTTATTTTTTCATTATCTAATAAAATCTTACAGAGTGCCGCCCCTGTTTCTTTAAAAAAAAAAAGAGAGAGAAAGAGGGATGAATGTTGTAGCAAAGTAAATAATGATTGGAATGGAAAGAAGAATTTTGAGAAGAAAATTAAAGGAAGACAATACTTAAAAAATTGTTTAGGTTGTTACAGGGGCAATTTTTAAACAATTGACCAATTTATCACTTAAAATGAACTTAAATGGTTGGGAACAAAAATGAGGGCCTAAAGCGGTTAAAAATCTGTGAAAGGGGACCGACCAACAATTATTCATTTTAAATAACAAAGGAGTCATATAGAGTTGGAAATAGGCCAGGGCGGGTTAGCCCAACTCTAACTCATCGGGCCAAGCCATAAAATCGAGTCAAGCTGGGGCTCATACAAATTTGCATTGGGCCTCTAAAACTAGAGCTTAGTCCCGCTCAATATCGGGCTAACCCGGGCTAGCTCGTGAGCCGATGCAGCGTGTTAGACTATTTTCACTAATTAGGACATTTTTGGCAGCTTAAACGCAAGTCTATCAGATATAGTCTTAAAATGGAGCCGGACTGGGCCAACTAAATTTGCATCAGGCCTCCAAAACTAGTGACCGGCCTACCTTAATGTCCGGTTGACTAGACCAGCCCATCGGGCCAGACCAATTTTACCGACTCTAGAGCCATGACATTGAATATTTTAAACCAGGGGAAGGAGGAAGGACCACGTGACATATCTACTTAGACGGTAGACCAATATTGACGTGTCAAAGTACTACAAAATAAATCAAATACTGACTTCATATATATATATATATATATAATCATTTTGGTACTATAATTTATCGCTATTAATTATAGTACATGATATAAATAAAAGACGCAATGCTCCAAATCTATGAAATGTATTTTATACTAGTAAGGTGGGGGATATTATTACTTCTATCCAAAAATAATTATCGTTTTAACAATTTACATATAAATTAAAGAGACTTTCAAAAAGACTGATGTACTCTTATTTAAGTTTAATTATTATAGGCAAGTTAAGAGTACTTTTTCTCTTTCTTCTGCCAACCCCTCTTTAATTAGAGTAAGAAATAAGGGCAAATATTTTTTGAAATTCTATAACGATAATTATTTTGGTACAAAAAAATTTTGCTAAAATAATACTCCATCCGTTCCATCCAAAGAATTCACGTTTAAAAAGTCTAATTATTAATGGATATATTAGTGTCATTAGAGTTGATTATAATTACAAAAATACTTAAGTACAATCAAGATAATTACAACACAGGGTACAAATAAAAAATTATAAAAATTGTAAGAATAATTTTTTTTAAATAAAATTTTTAAATAAAATATCCTAAAATAATATTATGCACCCTTTTTTAAAAATGAAAAAAATAATTATTTTTGGAGGAAAGTAGTAGTAATATTTAGTATTGGGTAGTGTTCACACGGATCGCGTGACAATACATGCCCTTGTCGTTTACTTCCAAGAATTCGCGCTACCAACAAACTCTTTGACTTGGCATCTCTCTCTCTCTCCCCCTTTCTATTTTTTCTTGAGAGAGAGATTCCCGCCTTCACATCCAAACTACTCCCCCTGTACTGTACATGGTGGAGAGTGGAGTATTTTTCTCTCTCTCTCTCTCTCTCTCCTCTCTCTTTTTCCAAAAATTTCTCCCTAAATAATTAAAGTGCTATTTTTTTTTTGACTAGAAGTTGAAAAAGCTCACCCTGGTGGGACTTCCCATACAAAATTAAGATTTCCTACCCCTTCCAACATCCAAATATTCATTCATCCCCTCACTTAATTAAAAGTGCTACTGTACCCCCCCCCAATTTTTAATCTTATTATAAACTAAATAAATTGCTAACACAACAAATTTTAATATTATTAAAACCTAATTCCTGTAGTTTACAGTTGATTATTTTAATAAAAAATTAAATTGAAAAACCTTTCCTTTATTTTTTCCAAAAATATTTACTTTTTAGTTTAAATTCGTTATATAGTTTGGTGTAGTTAAGCTAATAAAATTCTTAAATTCATAGTTGTCATCTTAACTAAAAGAACAAAAGAAAAACTATAAAATGTTAAAATTAAATACATTTATAATTTCAATCATTAGAAAAGGAGTATTATTTATGAAAATATTTTGTTACTCTCAAATATTGTCCAATATTTCTGAACATATCAGTACTTACAATACGTACTTTTTAGCAAATAAAACCTTCTCCCACCGATTGAATAAGTACACCTTGATTTATATGCAAATTAAGAAAAGTTGAATAGCCATTGACTTCTTAAATACTTATTATTGTGCTACTAAAACTTTAAGTCGCTTTAATTAATATGATATAAATTATGTTTTACATTTAAAGGGTATTAAATATATCATGTTAATTTTTTTTTTTGCAAATGCAATTTACCTTTTGAATTTAAATAAACAAAAAAAAAGAATAAATGATTAGCTAGCCATTGACTCGAATTACTTTTTGCATAATAGAAAGAAAATATTTTTGACACTTAGCATTCATATAGAGACACTTCATAAAACTCCCTTCGTTCAAAAATAAATATTTTTATTTTATTTTGGAATGTTTGAAATTAAGTTATTTTTTTATAGAAAAATAGTGTAAGCAAATTATTTATACGATCTTTATTTAATTTTGAGATAAAAAAAAGGGATCCATTGGTTTGACATCATTAAGGGGTACTTTGAGGATTTTAAAATAAAATTTTATAGAATTAACTCCTTTCTTAAAATTCATGTAAATTAATAGGAGACAATTATATGACCAAGAGTGCAAATCAGTTGATAAGAGACTATTCAAACTTCATTTAGGTCTCAAGTTCTAACTATAAAAATATAGTTATGTTAAAATTTAATTGGAAAAACTTTATCGTTTTCGCTTAACTTTTATCCTCTTTATTTTATCCAAATAATTTATGTACTATTTCCGTTTCAAAATGGGAGACACTTATTCTAGAAGGGAGGTATTAACATATTTTTGGGTTGTACATTTTGTCGTATAATATTTTAATTGAAAATTGGGACTTGAGAATACATTTTCTAACAGAAAATTAAAGTCTTGAAGATTACGACAAAAGGCAAGAGAGAGAAAGACACAAGTTTTTGCCCTTTGACTATCAGATACAGTCATGCAGAGTGTCCCTTTCTCTCTCTCTCTCTCTCTCTAATAATGTTGTTGATTTGATCAAGGCCGTTGAATTGATCCAAGACTTTTGATCGCGATTCTACAGCGTGGCAATGGGGTTTGACAGATCACAGATAACCCGACCAGGGTCCATTTTAAGGCAGTAATAAATGGATGAGGATATATTGTGCTTATATGAATTTTGGGCCTCTGTCAGGTCAAACCATCCAGGCCCAGTTTTATAGTATTATCTAAAATTACACTAATGCCCATATGTTCATTTTCTTTCTAAGAACACACAAACAATTCCAATTTTTACTACTCTTATGTCTCAGGATTTTTTATTTTATTTTCCTTTTGATACGTTGAATAATCAAACAAAGAATAAAAGAGAGGAGAAAATGATTTTTTTCTTTTTAGCCCAAGGGGTGTGGAATACTATTGAGCCAAGACATTACACACACACACACACTTATATATATATATATATATATATATATATACACACACACACACATGCACTCATACAAAAAGGTGAATGATGTTGTATATGAGCGGAATTCTTAGATTCAAGTCTTTGTATATATATACTGAATTTTTATTTAGAAGAGAGGTCTCCGCTTCTTGCTATTGATATGATAATATCTCAATCACTTTTGAGCCTTTGGTTATCTAAGGTATTAGAAAATCAAAAAATAAAAAAAAAGTAAAGAATAAATGTATTCTCAGAAGATAGTTTACAACAAATTTTTGAACAAATTAAAGTGAACATATAAACTTTGGAAAGTGTGTAAATAAAGTTATTCACCTATCTCGATAATTAGGGTTTAGTCAATAAGCTTTCAAAAATTTTAATTTGATTCATTGAAGTATTGATTTTTTACTACAATCAAGTTTTTGAAACTAGCTCCTATTATTTTGGTACTGTTAAATAAATGCGTTTGCTTTTATTTAGTCCTTAAATTCAAATTGAAGATCTTACATTTGAAAATATGCGTGTAAATATTGTTTTGGGACATCACTTTCATAGGTCAAAATCTTTGTATATGACAAAGTCTATACATTAACTTTATGATATGTAGGAATAGAAAGAGAAAATTGTAACCAAAAAAAAAAAATTCAATAACTTATTTATATCCTCTTACCTAGTAAAAGAGAGGAAAAAAGGAGAAAGAAATAGTCAAAACAATTTGATTTGTAAGATGGGCTTTTGTTTGGGCTTTAGACAGATGGTCAAACAAACCCAATTAACCAAACAACGAAAAGGACAAAAAAGCAACCCATACGACAAACCTCCATCTTTTTCAAACCCCCGATTCCCCACGTTGACCCTACCACCCCCGCCAACTCCTCTAAAAATTCACTTGTCAATACTCACCTCGTCATTTCCCCTATTTCCCAGACCCAAAATCGTCCAAACATAAAAGAATCTCTCTCCTAGATTTTAAAATTTTGAAAAAAAAAAATCTCTCGTGCACATCTGGCAAGCTGACCTGGCCTCTTCCCTCTGTTAAAAACCCGGCATATATGTGTCGCCAAGTGTAACCGTCATACCAAACACCAATACCCAACACAGTAAACTCACTCCACTTCCCCTGTCTCTCTCTCTCTCTCTCTCTATATATATATATATATATATATATATATATATATATATATACATGCAACAACACTTCCTTTTATGGTTAGTTGGGTTGGTAAATTGGTTTATCGGCTACTTCTACTTGTGTTGAATTCAATTTAATTTACGGTCTTGAATGTGTCTAAGAAGGACATATAACAACACTTCTACTTGTGTAAAAAATAATTTAATTTACAATCTCGAACAGAGTCTAAGAAAGCATAACAACACATTACGCTTAAATTAATGATGCATTTAATTTATAATATTTGAATTATCTATCTCAAGCAATTTCAAAAATAAATTTTATGTTCTTAAATTAAGGATGTACATTTGAATTGTAGATCTAAAATTGCTAAATTCGAGCGAGTTTAAGAATGCATTTTGAATACTCAAATTTTTATTTTCAAAAATTATTTTTCAAGTAATAACCGAACAAGTGAGTGAGTATACATACAACACTCTCTTCTTTGTCTATCAGTTTCTCTCTCTAAAAGGACATACTGTACTAAGTCTTCTCTCTTTCTCTTAAAAAAAAATTAAAAAAAAAATTTATTTTAACTTCATCAACCCGCAAAAACATTACAAAGCAAAAGCAAGACCTTATTACTTTCTCTTTCTAGATTACAAATACTTTGTAATTTTTTTTCTCTCTCTAGAAAAAGAGGAAACAGAGTGGAGTTGAATCAAATGTAATGGGAGGCGGATTCTCGCAGCTATTCCCGTGCTTTAATCCGGCGGCTGCGGCGGCCAACCGAGGTGAGCCGGAGGTAATTTTCACGTCCACTGAGCCGCTAGACGAAACCCTAGGTCACTCCTTCTGCTACGTCCGCTCCTCCAATCGCTTCCTCTCCCCTACTCAGTCCGATCGTTTTCTCTCTCCCTCAGTCTCTCCGATTCTCGCCGACTCACGACTCGGCTTCCTCGGCTGGGAAGGGTAGACCGGCCGGTGTGCCGGAGACTGGGTTCAAGGCCATTTCCGGTGCCTCGGTAAGTGCGAACACCTCGACCCCCAGAACTGTCCTCCAGTTAGAGAATATTTACGATGATGCCACTGACTGTGTTGGTGGGGGTGTTAAGTCCAGTATAGTCAATGGCTTCGAGAGTACGTCGTCGTTTAGCTCACTTCCGCTTCAGCCGGTTCCCCGCGGCGGCGTTGGTAACGAGCCGTCCGGTCCGTTGGAGAGGACGTTCTTCATGTCCGGTCCGTTCGAGCGCGGGGCCCTCTCCGGGCCGCTTGATTCGTCCGCCGGTTCCGACGGCGGTAACCGCGTTCCCTTCTCGGCGCCGTTAGGTGGCCCTTACGCAAAGAGGAAGAGAAAGAAGGGCATTCCCGGAATTCGAAAGGCATTTCACCGAAATTTTCCTCGGCCGTGGGTTGTGCCGGTAAGGAACTTTGTCGGACGGAAGGATTCACCGGCAATTGGGGAAACTGGGCTTGAGCCGGAAATGAAGGGGAGAGCGATGTTCAATGGGCTTTAGGGAAGGCAGGGGAGGATCGGGTACATGTTGTCGTATCAGAAGAGCATGGATGGCTGTTTGTTGGGATTTATGATGGGTTTAACGGTCCTGATGCGCCAGAATTCTTAATGGGTAATTTGTATAAGGCTATGTACAAAGAGCTAGAAGGTTTATTTTGGGATACTGAAGAATCTTGTCCCCAACAAACCGTGCATGTAAATTCACAATATGCATCAATTTCAGACGACAGAAACCCACCTGGTACAGACTTACCTGTAAACGAACCGGAAGTAGCTGCATCGGACAGGGGATCAGTGAAGAAGGTTTCTTTTCAATCTGGGGAGATTGCAGTTAGGAGGAGGAGATTATGGGAATATCTTGCCGAGGAGGAGCCGGAGGATGGGCTTGATCTATCGGGTTCGGAGAGATTTGCATTTTCAGTTGATGATGCACTTAGTATTAGCAAAACTAGCTCTGCAAGTAATAGACGGTCGCTATTGCTATCTAAGTTGAAACATGGGTTGATAAAGCACAAGGATAGTAAGAAATTGTTTGATTGGAAGTTTGGATTGGATGCTAAAGAGCAAAGGGAAGTAGGGAATAGAATAGAGGAGAGAAGTAGTACTAGAAGTTGTAGGACGAAGAAGGTGGGTCCAGTAGACCATGAGTTGGTTTTGAGAGCCATGTCAAGGGCTCTTGAAGCAACTGAGCTTGCGTATTTGGACATGACTGACAAGGTTATGGATCGGTATCCAGAGCTTGCTCTTATGGGTTCTTGTTTATTGGCTGTTTTGATGAGAGACGAGGATGTGTATGTAATGAATTTGGGAGATAGCCGAGCTATTGTTGCACAATTTGAATCACATGAAGTTGGTTCGAATATGGAATCAAAGGGGCTGGGGATACTGAGGGACATGTTGAGGGAATTGTTGAGGAATCCATGGATGCTCTTGAAAAGGCAGTTGAAAAGCCAAGCAATACCGGAAATGAGGCTCCTGCTCAACCTGCAAGGCTGATGGCATTGCAGTTGTCTACCGATCACAGCACAAGCATAGAGGAAGTAAGTACTGATATGTCCTTAAGTTCATTCATTGTTGGAGGTCTGTTAAGTTGGTAATGTTTCTAAGTCTTATTCTTGTGTGAGATGATACATTGATTGTTTGTGAGCATTCTTGAACCATATACTTGGTAGCCTTATTCATAGGAACTACAAAGCTCAATCAGTCATTCGTGAAAACTTTCTCTATTCCAGATTCAGTAGTGGAATACCCATTATAGGGTGGACCGAGCTGTGTATCTTTGTTTTGCCTTACCTAGAGAAAGCTTCTCTATCAGCTCCGATATTTATCAAGTGCTTTTCTCATTACTCTATATATAATACGAATATGAAGAAAATTAGATCATAGCATGTTGTAGACGGTCTAGGGATACTGGTCCTTAGTTTCCATCTTTCTAGAATTAAATAACCTGATCAAATTTGGGCTTTAAGATTTCTGCGGTTTTACTGGCCTGAACAAGGAAGGCAAGGAATGGGGTTGGTAGAGGTATATTTGCAAATCTAGTAATTGTGGAAAGTTGAAATTTAGTGTGCATGCGAGCTTCTGAAACCATGAGATGGGATGTTTTTCACTTCAAGTTCAAGATGGAAGCTTCTTAACCGAATAGAGTATCCTGGCAGTTGCAGTATTGTGGGTAATGTGGCTTACAATTGGAGAAGTTGGAGGATGAGCGGCATATATATGCATTTCTCAGTGCTAGTTTATTCCATGACAGTTAAGAAATCGTGTATTACAGTTCCTTTTCTTTTACCAGCTAATACCATTGTTTGCATTGGACTTCAGTTCTTCAAATTTAAATGTGATATCTGGTAAAGGATCACTGGTCTGAAGTTTGTTGCCGGTTGACGCATAATTGTTTTGACACATGGGAGGGATAGTGTGGCGTCAACCATGAAATACTTATTACCAGATGCTTATTAGTTATTACTAACTTTTCCCTCAATGTTTCTTCCATGTGTTTATCTTTAACATATATGGATTATGATAATCCAATTTTCGACATAATTAAGGATAATGTAACTATATATACTCAGCCTTACCTTCTCCTTGAATCTCGTCCGTTATATTCTAGGACGTTATGATCGTACTCTTAAAAAGACTACAGATCACTTGCTCAAGATGGGGATTTGCAGAAAAAATGTTCTGACAGTTGGATGTGGTGCTCAGTCTTTCCCAACCCATGCTTATCTTCATTTGGCAGGGAAATGTTTGGTGCATAATGTTTTGCTAATCCTGGCAGGCCCCATTCAGAATCATTGTTGTCTTAAGGGTAGTCCATCTTAGGGATGATATTCAGCTTTCTAATAATTGTCTTTGAATTTGGAGGCTTGTTAATAGGAATGAAGCAAAGGCTGCTAATGACTTGATGGCATTCGTTTAATAGCTTTTGATGCTTTTTAATGTGTTAGGAAGTTCAAGGCAGCCTCCTTATCCTTTGCCTTTATGTTAAAAGTGGGTTTGTTTTTCTTCCACCAACTTCATTATTTCCATTCATAAAGAACAGATCTTTTAGAAAACTTCTTGTCTAACTGCAGTTTCCTCTGATCTTGGATGTCACCTTGATTAATATAATTTTTTCCTTCATCTCGTGTTATGTCCATCACTAGATTTGACATATTTACATCATTTACTTATACCTTCAGGACTTCATGTAAATTACTTCTCTCCAGTTGTCTCTGAGGTATCTCCAACTTCTAAGTTGAGAGGAAATGAGGAATATAAATTTTTTCTTCGTTTTGCTTCTTGGTCAAGAAAAATGTCCTACCTCTAGATCATGGCTTTGCTGCCCAATGTTTTAATAGGAAAGTAATCAAAACCAAGATGGCTTTGCTGCTCTATTTTTAATAAGAAAGTAATCAAAACCAAGATGGTGTTCTTGGCCAATCTACAGCTGTCTATTACTCTTCATGTAGTTATATTTTGTTCCAATATTTAATCTATTTCATACATTTTTGTGGTGTTGGGGAACTTCAGTGACGAATCTTCGATGAAGCTTAATATGTGACTAATTATGATAGTGTTCTGCTTCTTAGGTAAAATGGCAATAGTTATTTCAATTTTCTGAATTAGAACCAGTAAATGGCCATATACTTTTCTTTTGTTTGTGCGCGTTTCGATTTAATGGCATTCATTTACCAGTTAAACAGTTACTGCTTTTAATACATCATTATATGTTATTTCCCTGTTATGAAATCTGCTGTTTGTTGCCTTTTCCTTTTCTCCCTGGATCTATTTGTTTCTGCTTAACATGAACCAAGGATTGGTGGCATGGGACTTGCTACTATCCTGGGACTGTTATTCATTTGAGACCAGCTATGGAGCACAAATTCAACTATGGTTTGAGATGCAGATATATGATCCAGAATTGCAAACAAGTTTTTCTTTACTGTTTGCACCATTCCTACTACTATGTATCTCTGTTGGAAACTCATTAAGGAGTGCTGGTGGCCAGATGGGGGCATTTACAAATTGTAGTTTTCATTGTGTGCCCTTTCGTTTTGTTGATTTTGTGAGGAAAGTGGGCCTGCCAATGGATTGGATTTTATCCAAATGTGATCTTATAAATTGGATTGGATTGGATATGGTAAGGTTCTTCAATCTAATATTTGGTCTGAATTTGTTAACATTTTAATTGGGTTTGTTGTAAGGTCTACATATGTGCAGATAAAGAAAGATTCCTTCCCAAAAGATTCTTAGTAAATATTTGTAAACGTGAATGAAAAGGAAAGCACTATATATCAGACTAAAGATGGAGAACCAGTAAATAAGTATAGGGTGATGAGGAAGAATAAAGAGAAACAATCAAACAAAAACGAGAAGTGGGAGGGAGGCTAAGCCGGAAAACTAAAAGAAAGTACCCTGTGCTGTACAAGGGAAAGAGAAAGGAGTCTCACTTCATGAGAGGTTGAGTTCTATGTCAGAAAGGACTGCAATATATCTTACTGTGGGGAAAGTATAGAAGGGAACTACGTCAATAATTGGGCATCGGAGGGATATATAAGAGAATTTAGTGAAGAATATGTTTCATACCTGAATCATAAGAATAAGAAAAAGTACTCTGACCATGTTAACTCTTGCATTGTTGTCTTGATATCTGAAGAATTAACTCTTAGCTTTGCAGCGATTAGTAGTACACGTAGGACCATGTAGTTTAACTATGTTGCAAGTGTCTTACTTCCAGACTTTGATTATGTTTTTTATTTCTTCATTCAACTATTATTTTGTATTGGTAGATATTATGTTCAAGCTTCTCTTCCCTTATTATTACATATTAGCTCAAATTTTTATAGTCTCTGTCTCATTACTTCCAATAATTTTTGCAGGAAGTTATGAGAATCAAGAAAGAGCACCCAGATGACAGCCAATGTATTGTCAATGATAGAGTAAAAGGTCGCCTTAAGGTCACCCGTGCATTTGGGGCTGGATTCCTGAAACAGGTTTGTTGCTCATACTTTCAGTTTGTCCCATTATTTCCAGTAAACATTCTTAAAAAAGAAGGTTTTAGAGTAATATTATTTTTGGGCCTTGATAAATCTCTCCTACAAAAAAATATAGATAGTTTTAATATAGGAACACTAAGCTATGAATTCTGCTTTATGGAGCTGAGTACTTCCTTAAATCTGTAATAAACGAGTAATGCCAGGAAAAACGATGTAGCCCTGTAGCTACTAGAGTAGTCGCACTACTAATAAATATACTCTTTTTGGCTTGATGCATGGATTTTCTTTTGCATTTTTCAACCCAACATTTGTAAGTTTCTGAAGTTATCTCTGATAAGTATTGCTAGTAGCTTGTATGTCTCTTATCTGATGATCAGTTTCTTTTGTTTGTTTCTATGTTTGTTTATGTTATGGAGGAAAATGAAGGTTCTTCTGTTCACATGGATACGTCCAGTCTGAGTCAAAGCATACTGAGACTGGGATTGAATACTTGCACACCTTTCTTAAATATTAACTTTAACTGGTAATTGTAAAAATGGCCAATGGTGTAATGGACTTGGGGATTTGCCTGGTTTTTTATTTCGTTGTAGCGGGAATTTGTGGGTGTATTGGGACTTTTGGAATATTGTGGGTATATTGGAAGTTTTGGGATTTTGTGTTCATTGAGACATGGGAGTTAGTTTGGGTATAATTTAGCTGTATTGACAATTTGTGGGGATACTGGAAACTGAATGTTGGTGTACAGGGTGCATAGGAATCACTTTATTTAGTATTGGTTTTATATTTAATTGCCAAGCAAAAAGAAAAATTTGACAAAACCTTAAATCGGCAGTCCCTTTACTTGCGCACACATGCATCACCCACCGACACACTCTTATGTTCATAAAGTACCTCTTTTGTTTTTGCATGCTCTTTCTCTTTCCTACACCTTTGGTTGCTTTGATTATCGGAAGTTCATTTCTTTCTTGGATTACCTGATGCCTATGTTACAGGGAATCAGGTATAAGTATTTGTTGGGTGTCCTCTCTCTCCAAATGCTATGGGGTGTACAACTTAATTTTGTAAAAGAATGAATCTTATAAAATAGTATTCCTCCTCCCCGAATAATAAGCCACTTTGACTAGGCACATAGTTCAGAAAAGTGGTTAGAATGCATTGATATAAGTTACTATTATGTTAATTTTTCAGCTCTAATCCTATTATGAAAACTCTAATTTTTAAAAACGGAGTGTATTTGTAAAAATGGTCGTCATTAATTGTTGACTTGGATCATAATACTTTTGTGACACCTGGGATGGAAAGATGGACCATCCTTCAGGATGGAGGGAGTATATTGCAGGATACAGCTATTAGTTATGACTAAGGGAAGCATTTTAAATTTAGGAGGATGTAATAGGAAAGGCGTCCTATCCTCCCTGTCCATGTAAAATTAAAAGTTATTGTAATAAATTAATAATAGATCTTCGTTTCGTCAAAGCTGAGCTCCTCATTTTGTAGTCTACCTGAAAGTAGAACATCCTTGGCTTCTAATTTGCATCTAAGGGATGGACATGTATTCTTACCTTGCAAGCTCATATCTGGTCGACACGCTTTACATAATAGAGGATAGAATAGATCGTCTAACAAACCTTTTTGCACATATTTAGTTCTTGGAAGTATATGCTATGAGCATTGAAATATTATTTCTTCCCCCTTGTGTTGCTTACCCCTGCTTTCCATCCCATCACTTTCTTTACCTTCTCAGCCCACCTAGCCCATGGATTTCTATGCCACTATATGCTTTTTGGTTACGATGGGTCCTTTAGTGGTATGGGGAGCTTATGATGCTTAATCAAGTAGGTATTCTATAAACCTCAACGATTTGCTTCCCAGTATTTTCGAGTCTATGTCAAATTCATGGTTGTTCCATGTCAAGATTTGGCTGTTCACGTACAATTGATTTGAATGCGGCATGTGCGTTGTGTGCGTAAGTATGCGAGACTCACGTGTGTTAATGTGTATTGGTGCAGGCCAAGTGGAATGATTCATTATTGGAGATGTTTCGCAATGACTATATTGGTAATGCACCGTATGTGTCCTGTTCACCCTCTCTCAGACACCATAAGCTCTGTCCAAGAGATCAATTTCTTGTGCTTTCATCTGATGGCTTATATCAGTACTTGAGCAATCAGGAAGTGGTTTCTCATGTTGAGAGTTTCATGGAGAAGTTTCCAGATGGAGACCCTGCTCAACACTTGATAGAGGAGCTTCTTTTACGTGCAGCCAAAAAAGCTGGTAATTTCCTTACCTTGTTAATATGACTTGTTGTTTTTCTTCTTATTTCTGTTTAAGTAAACTTAAACATATATTTTTCCTACTCAAGTACTTCAAAGCAATGGAAACTTCTAATTTGATTGGTAACTGACCAAAATCAGGCAACTAAGCTGAACGGTAGCTCAAAACTATAGGCTGGAAATTGGGTTTATTTGGGCTTATGTGGACCTTTGGCTATTTGATGTCTCACATGTCCTCATACATGATTCAATGAAGCTAAAGTGCAATTACTTCTTATTTGGAGTAAGAATTTGCAAATATCGAAGCTATGCTTCCAACAACTTACAAAGGTCATGACTGAAATATATACCTCGGTGCTCCAACACCACTCCAACGTCACTATTAGATACTCAGATCCTCCCAATACTTAATTGCCCCAAGTGGCTGCCGCAGCTTCGCCAAATCTTCATAACCACCTCCATTCTGAATATTATTAGTAGTTTGCCGCCATTGCCGTCCTTTTCTTCTCTACTAAAACCCTCATGTAGACCCTAGATTGCCCCAAAAATGGAATTGTGGACCTCAAATTGCAAAAGTTTGTACTTGTAGCCCAAATTGCAGCAGATATAAACCCTGGTGTACTAATCTGCAAATTAGACCTCTATAGTATTTTGTTTGGAACTTATATTGAATCAGAATCCTAGTTCTCTGACCAAGTTTACAAGTTTTAATTGTTCCTGCTAATTAGTATATTGACCAAGCTCTCTCACATTTGTCACCTGAGGGCAAACATTTTGATTGTCAAATGATGTTTCCCATACTTTTAGTAGAACTGTTGTCAAGAACCCAAACTTTTGATGCCACACTTGATTCTACATAAATGTGGTGGAAAGATCAAAGCAAAATTGACATTTTGCTTGCACCAAAGAAATAACGTATGTTTAACCTGGTGCAGTATGTTTAAGAAACAGGCATATCCAGGTCACTTAATAGGGACCAAGCTTTAGAAGAAACACCTGGCATTGGATTTCAAAAATGGTGTTTTTTTTTTCTGTAGCAACTCTTGAATGAATATCTTCTTGTTACTTATTGGGTGAAAAGGGGAAGAATGAAGGTGGGTACTTGCGTGGTTGTGTGGGTTTTGCTTTTTGAAAAGGAAGTGGCTTCTGAAATTTGTTATTTTGATTTTTATGTTCAGTTCGGTTTTGGAGGTGTAAAAACTAAGAACACAATGTAGCTAGTAAGTTGTGATAGATTATTGGATTAGTTAAATTTGAGATTTGGTTACTTAAAGAGGTTGCGACATCAATATTGTTTCCTGCTGTAGAAAATGATCTGTGGACTTAAATAAATGCTAAAATGTAGCTTTCAAACAAGAAAACAAAGATGAAACTATTGTGTAATCTGGGTAGTCTTTTAAAATTAATAGTCATCTGAAGTGAATATGACTTATTGTCTCAGATATGAAGAAAAAGTGGTGTGATTGGCCTTTTCTACTTATAAATGGCGTGTTCATAGCAAAAATTCATCATTTAATTGGTTGTAATATGAAGGTTGTGTTCTAATGCATCCTGATGTTAGAGGTATTCGGGCAAGTTGTTTGAAGAATAGAGCCAATTTGATTGCATGCATCCACATATTCCTTGATTATCAGCATTGATTGGCCCCTTCTACTTATAAATGGTGTGTTCATTGCGAAAATTCATCATTTAATTGGTTGTAATATGAAGGTTGTGTTCAAATGCATCCTGATGTTAGAGATATTCTGGTAAGTTATTTGAAGAATAGAGCCAATTTGATTGCATGCATCCACACCACATATTCCTTGATTATCAGCATTGATAAGATATGGGTGTAGATTTACTTATCAAGAAAAAGATATGGTAGTAGATTTAAGTAACTTGCAGCACATTCTTTCTTTCTTGTGGAGAACCCTCTTTTAATCACCCCAATTAAATGTACACAATCATTTTCCTGTGTCAAATGCACTATGGACCTCAAGGCAACAACTTTTGCTGTGATAGAGATTGATATATTCCTGACAAATTGATTTTCTGATGTTAAACCCTGCCACGTTTTATTTTGCATTAGCCATGTCTCTAGTTGTCCATTCACATTCTTTGAACCATTAGCTTGGTGTCCTGAGCTGAATTTTTCTTTTGTTATTTTCTTGCTCGTAGGAATGGATTTGCATGAATTGTTGGACATTCCTACTGGAGATCGTAGGAAGTACCATGATGATGTTACAGTTATGGTTGTATCACTTGAAGGAAGAATTTGGAAATCATCAGGAAAATACCTTTGAATATATTATTTAAACAACTTCATGAAGCATCTCTCTACCAGCCGGGATACATACTTCTCCAAACACCAGTGATGCATGCTGCGCTTGTGATCCTCGAGCTGAGGTAGCAGCCTTCGGGCAGTTTAGGAAGTAACTCCAGTTCTGACCCACTCTTCATGGGTCTGTCTCACACCATATGTTAGATATTGATCAAGACTCAAATCAGATGCCAAAAATTGGTTTCGGGATGGAGATTAGGAATTTTGTAGGTGGAACTGCTGGTAATTGCTTTTACAAAGAAGATGGAGGGAAACAGAGGGGTGGGTAAAGAAAGGATCCATTTTTTTTTCCTTCTCTTTTCATGTCTTTCTTTTCTTCTTTAGATTTTTGCATAGTTGGAGGATCTTCAAATTCGTTGGTCTCTTCTTTCTTTCCATAGCGAAAAAAATTGCCTGTAAGTTGGTGGGTGGGGTTTTTTACATTTATTTTACAGAAAATTGACCATTTTCACTTTGAAAAGTGAAGATATGTAATTTTGACGAGGCACCAATGCGGTTTACTAAGAGTATGGATATTCTAATGTCCAAACATATCAATGTTATGATTTCAAATTGGGGGTGAAGGGATGGTAAAGTGCCTACTGTGATAACAGTTTGGCACTATTTATATATAAGACTGTCAACCAATGTTCAAGAATGTAGATAGATATTTTGTGCCTGACGGGAGAGAGATTACTGACATTTTGGGGGGTGGGTGTAAGCGAGTCTTTGGCTTGGTCTCGACTTATTACCTTTTTTTTTTACCAAATATATACCTCCAGCCAAGTTTGGATAATTTGTTAGTTACTGAAAGAATGCCATTGATATATTCTTGTGTAAAAGCTGTGACACAATTCAAGAAATTGAGGAGCTTCAACGTTTTAGGTTATTTAAGCCCATGACCCAATCTTGACTCCCAACTCTTGCTGTGACACTTCAATTGAACTCAATAATTTATGCAAGTGAAACTACTTTTTTTTTTTTTGTGATTAAACTGCACACTGAGATAATATTCCCTTTTAGTGAGACTCAAGCACATTTTTCACTACTTTCTTTTTAATAATTGTAAGAGAAAGAGAAATGAAAGAGGGCTAGCAGGTTAGTATGGCAAACTGGGGAAATGCAGCAGAGATTAATGCCATCTTTGCTGGGCTAGAGCTCCTCAAGTAGGAGAGAGAAGAGCCACCGTCATGGAATCAAACTCCAGTATGGAAGTAGTCGACTTAATCAAACCTCCAAGATACGATCGAAAGTCGTCCATTTGCCGCCGCACTGCACGACGATATGAAAATTCGCAACCAGGCAAAGCAACTTTTGTACGGATACTAAACATGAAACAGAGGTTAACGTTGTTATCGATACTAAACAAGGAGGTAGCCAACAAATTACTAATTTTGTATATATCTGAACTGACGCAAACCCCAAAGGAGAGAATTTTCTGCTAGTGCTTGATACTCAAAACAACAAAACAAAAATGGAAAGAAAAAAATTGGGTTAGAGATCCACCGAAGTGGAAAGCCTTAACCGGATGTGTAGGTAACAGGTAAAGCTCGAAAGCTGTTCCCGTCCCTGTCAGGAGATGCCAACCATCTCTCCTTTCTACGAACACACTAGAACGGGTCATTTCCTCGTATTATAAACTTACAGAACTTACTTTACTTAATCGATGTGGTTTGGAAAGAACACAAAATGCCAACCCCCCACCCCAAAAAAAAAAAAAACCAATCTCTCCCTAAAATGGCAATTGGGTATTTCCCAATGCAAAAACACTAGTCAAACTACTCCCAAAGCCCAAACTCAAAACTTCAAACACCCTTAGAATGGCAATTTCAGTATTTGCCAGCCTCAACACAAAAAACCCATTTCTCCCACCACCCAAACAATGCAAATACGCAGGTCAATCCGTCAAACCCCTCCCAATCCAAATCCTCTCAGTTGGAAAACCCCGAACACCTGGCCTCCAACTCACAATAGACCACTACATCAAGAAACTCAACTACTACTGCCGCGCCGACGAAGTCAAACTCAAGTCTAACCCGAAGAACGCCCGCGACGTGACGGTTCAAGTCGACCAAGAAGAAATGGGTTTCATGAATTACATTAAGAACGATGATTGGGTGGTGATGTTGGACGAGAATGGGGTTGATTTGAGCTCCGAGGAAATGGCGGACTTGATTGGGGATGCAGGGGTAACTACAGGGGCTGGAGCGAGGATGTTGTTTTGTGTAGGGGTGCGTATGGGCATGGTACAAAATTAAGGGGAGGGCTAATTTGGTGGTGAAGTTGTCTTCTCTAGTGATGAATCATGAGGTTGCATTGGTTGTGCTTGTGGAGCAACTTTATAGAGCTTGGACTATTATTAAAGGCCAAAACTACCATCACTAAGTTTCTCCTTTAACTGATTGTTACGACTATTGTCAAAGCAGCATTGACTAATTCGTCGAGGAGAAAGCTATACTTTTATTGATATACTTGTCATTGTTGATAGTTGTGACTATTGTCAAAGTAGCATTGACTAATATGTCAAGGAAAAATCTCTACTTTTATTGACATGCTTGTCATTGTTGATTACTCGTGTTATTGCCAAAGTAGCATTGACTAATTCGTCATGAGCAAAGCTATACTTTTATTAATATGCTCATCATGGTTGATCATTTGTGGCAATTGTCAACGCGAATAATGTGAAGATTGTTTTAACATTGGCAATGAGTACAGTCTTTTGGTATTTTTGGGGTTAGAATGGCATTTGATCATGTCAAAGAATCGGTTGACCTTTTCATGCAAGTGTGCTGGAGTTGAAGCATGATCCTACAAGAAAAGAAAATGCTGCAATAGTGTTTTCTGTCAAGACTCGAAACAATCAATGTTGTAGAGCTGTATACTGTATTCTTTAGGTAGAAAAAGCACTTAAGATGAAATCCTCTGCTCTAGCTTTGTACTGTGCTGGCTATGGCGTTTTCAACAGTTAATTAGACTTTTCTAGCTCGTCACTGAGAACACAAGTGAGAACTGAAACAAGAAACGGTCAATGCTAGATTGTTAAATATCACGACTCTAGGCAAAGTCTCGAATTTAAAACCAATGGCCTCTTTTATTGATTGCGAGGAATCCCAACTAAGCACATTGATGACGAGTGAGTGTGTTAAGTACACCTTACTATGGCTTCTCATGTCCAAGACTACAACTTGATGTGAGTTTGCACAAGGATATATTGATCCTCTCCAAATATTTAAAATTAAAATTAAAAAATTTACAACAAAAATTTCATATTGTACAAGTAGCCAACACTTCACCGCAGTCAAGAAGAAAGCTTAGGGTCAAGCAATTTCTTGATATGACTTTCTACCTTCTTCCTGACTTCTGAGGACGGGAAGCGGTCTATCACCTCGGCACCAAAAGAGTAAATGAGAGCTTTTCTAGCTGTTTGCAAATCAATACCTCTCGCCTGAAGATAAAAGAGTTGGTCCTCTTCCAAATCACTAATTGCAGCTCCATGGGAACACTTCACATCATCAGCAATGATTTGGAGATTAGGCTTCACATTTACAGTGGCACGTGGCTCGAGGAGAAGACTTCGCGTTAGTTGTCCGGCATCTGTTTGCTGTGCATATCTGCGTAACCATTAATGTCGTTAGAAACACAAATATCATCAAAATTAAGCCTCAACATAACAACATTATAAGCCTTCTGTTTTAGTCTTAAGCCAGAACAGGAACAAACTTCATAAACATTGACATGATAGTCTTATGTGACACCACTATATCCATCTATCTATCTAAGCATAAAAAACCAAGGCCACTCTTAGTATATTTACCAAATTCAGAAAGTGTTCACAACAGTAATTCAGTGCCATCTTCTCAACATATAGCTTTGTAGGTATCCAGTATCAGACTGGGTGAATGCCAAAAGACAGATGAAGCACCCTCTGACCTAAGTAGAATATCAGGAAATGGCAAATGAATCCTAACGTACTGTCAAGAAATGAAGATGTTGACAGAGATACGTGGCAATCACTTTCCTCCAAATTTCCCCATTACATCAAAAGTAGGTCTTTAAAGTCTCATAGGGTGTTTTCACTTACCGTAAACATCTCTCTCTCTCTCTCTCTCTCTCTCTCTATATATATATATATATATATATATATATATATATATATATATATATGACAGTGTAAACTTCACCTGCGAGGATCTTGCTGGCTGTAGTAACGGGGTAACGACTTTTAAGTTCTAACAACTCCAATCTGCCTTCCTCTAGGAGTCCCAGAATCTCGAGGTTGGGAGAACTCTTTCCAATTGACTTCTTGTTTAGAAACCAGCTTGACCATGTAGTCAGCACAGCCATTTCCTTCTCTATAAATTGCAGAGTAACTAGCATTCCAAATCCTTACTAGTAAGCCTTCTGAATTCGCAAATAACTGAGGCTGCTGGATGTCTTGGGTTGTCTTCATTCCCCAAGGCTTGAAAGCCTCTTCTGAATCACTTTCTACCCAAACCTTCTTGAAACCCCAACTCCCAAGCCATCTTAAATCCATACAGAGCCACCAACTCTGCATACTCTGTATTTTCAGTGTCGAGAATTCCTGCGAAACCCCTTAGTCATTCTCCTTCATCTCCTCTAACAACCCCTCCACCTGACCCTCCGAGTACCATTCTATTTCGAAATTCACCCCCAACCATTATCAAAGCACCAAATCCACCCCCAACCATTATCACAGCCAGTCCCCTTTCAATTCCCTGAATGCAGACATGGTTGAGAAAACATCTTTGTGGAGTGCACCCAAAAATATGTATTCCTAGATGGTCAGCATGGAATCTGTCCGTGCTTGTCTAATTTCTTCCTTCAGCTCTTCAGAAAGCTGAGTTGTGATGTTCCTAAATTCCACACACCTTCCCTTGACATAATCTGGCTAACCTTACTCTCCTGAAGCAACTTCCACATTCCTTTGCAGCAGGGGAACCTCTCCTCCACACCTATCTTTCCACAATTTAACGTCTGTTCCTCGCCCCCACTCTTCGTTTTACACTTAAGCTAAAAAGGAAAGCTCTTAGCAAAACACTTCCATTGGAAGTAGGCATGAGGCTTAGTTTTGTGTTCCAACACAGATTTTCCTTCGAGGTATTTGTCGTCCAACTTTTAATAGCACATGTTCTCATCCTTGGTGCACCAGCTTCCAACCAACCTTAGCCAGCATAAATGCATCTTGTGTACTCATATCTATAATACCCAGCCCTCCATTTTCCTTTTAAGTGTGCTAGTATGTGTAGTGTCAAGTGCCTGATTACTCAAATTCTGCATCTTATGGTTTTCAAATTTCTTCTACTAGCATGGAATTCATTTTGTAGAATCAGTACCAATGGAATTGCAATTAAATTCCAATTCTAAATCTTATTCCTGTCCAAACACTAGAATTCAGAATTGGGGGCCCCAACTTGAAGCCAAGAAATTGGCATTGCCAAACACAGCCCTAGAATAATAACCAAAAGAATAAAAAATAAACTACAGTAAATTATTAGCCTAGATCCAACCATGTTTTCAGGCATTAGGCATTATTCTCAACCAGAAGAATATCAATATGAAACTAAACCTAGCCAGTACATACCAGAAGGAGCTGCAATTTCAACTGCACGTGATATTGCTGGAATTTTGTGATATATAATTTGGAGAAAAGCAAAGTACATGCTTCCTATTCATTTATCCTTGAGGAGAATAACAAACCTCCCACCAAAAAGTACCACAATTTATTATGTACGCCACCAAATGTTACCCTCATTTTCCAATTTCAACAAAGTAAATTGGAAGAATATCAAAGTGGTGCTTAATATGAAGTGGACCTTAACTTGTAACATCCTTAAGAAGTGGGACTCTTGACATGAGATAAAAGGAGCATTACGCGGTCGATCACAGTACCAAAGACGACCATAAATTATAAACTTTGAACCAAAAAGTCTATCTATATAATAATTAAAATAAACTATTATACGCCGGCAACTGGAGAACATATAACCAAGTTAGGAGTAATGGATGAGGTGAACAAAATACCTGTTAACCTTTACGTTTCCATCAAATACTGCCTGCCCTGATGAATGAGCCACTATACACTTGTGCAGTTGTCTAGAAAATCCGCGCGGATGATCCAAGACTAGTTTACTATGTAGATCTTGTGTTTGATCATTGCTAGCCAAATGAAATGTTGATAACTCTGTAACTGTGTCGGAGCCAAGTTGCTGGACATGAACATTGTGCCTGCTCAGTTTTCCACCTGTGCTTACCTCTATGAGCTCATAGGTGCTATTTGATTCCTGTAAAGGATCAAGTAAGTTAACATACACTACAATTTAAGAATTAATTATGCACACAATCAAATAGTTGCAGAACAAACGTCACTAATTTCCAGATATGGCGTCAGTGTTGAGGGTATGACATGGTTAGAAACATAATAAACCAAATTACCTCCTATTGAGCACATCCTTTTGATTAATTAAGTTTATTTACTTGTTTCCAATGAAGCCTGACCTGAACAACTAATTTTGGCTTCAGTGGTAAACAGCGCACAATGATTAATTACATCTCAACTGCCCATAGTATGGAAACTTTCTGATATTCTCAGAAACCCAACAAAAGTTACGGGTAGAGATCTGTACTGCCCTAAACCCAAAATAAGTTGAATTATCATGAGGTCATGCCACAGGGCACCTGTAAAGATGAGTGAGGTTCAGGACTGATGTCACAGTAGAGAATTGCTTTGAACTCAACTGCTGCAAAATGAAACTGAGATCCTGTTTGAGTTGGTGGAAAGAGACAAAACAGAGTTGTCATTCATACGGTGACTAGGAAAGCCTGTCCTGGTTAAATGACTGGTTTCAAGGAGATCGCCATTTAAGGCGACTTAACAGCATGAAATCCTACTATTGTATATCAGTCCATCTACGACAATATTTTTCTGTTAATTACTTAAACTTATCAAAAAATATATATATTTTTTCTGTTAAGCCACAAAAAAAAAAAAAAAATTCTGTTAAGCCACAAGTTATAATGCTTACTTTACTGTTTTACAAACTCCATCCATGTTAGTCTACTTACTTTCCCGTATTGTCTGTATTCTTGGTTCTTTATGCAGAGCTCCTTGTCGCCGCTGGAGGCAGATTAGTAGCAGTTTTTGGTCCAAATGGTCAGTGTTTGATCCACTTTGCAGCTCTGTTGTAGTGTTTCTATGTATACTCTATTATTCATAAAACTAAATTTGTTGCTGGCAAATAAATATACTCAATTTTTCACAAGCTACCCCTATTGATGCTAGTTTTGTCTACATGATGTTTTCCTACTCCACTAAAGAAATTCTTCACAAGCTACCCCTTATCGGAGCAACATCTTCCTCCTTAAAAGTTTGTACATCATAATACCATCCTTTCCTGTTGTGATGTGCATCCATCTTAGTATCCTCAATTTTTCTCAACATTCTGCGCCTTACATGACTAAGTTGGTATAAAGGGGGCTTCATGGTGGTGCTGAAATAAGATTAGATTTAAAATGGATTAAGGTTTCTCCTTTAACATCCACGATCCATAAATATACACATCTGTTTGTGTGTCCATATAACTATGACACCTTCAAAAATCAAGATGCTATGACACAGCTCTATACATGGCAGATTTGTGAAAGGAAAACATAAATTTTGCAACACTGTCTAGAGAGCCCTAAGGAGGTCTACACAGGGGAAGGGGGAAGAAGATCTCTGCTCAAGTCAAGAAAGAGACTAATTATGGTTTAAAGAGCAACAAAGCTAAATAACATACGAGGTTCAGAAAGCATGTCTCGACCTTTAAGTCTTTGCCCCTTGTATGCTGTGGTGGACATCCTTGGCTTTTTAGAGTGTTAAGAGCTCTCCACGCTATTCAACCTGCTTTCTTGGTTCTAATTTAGGATCAAAGAAGCAGTTAGGTCAGGCATACATGGACCTCACCGAGGGGCAGTGATTGGACATGTCAGGTTCCAAGTTGACATTCCGCTTTTGGAGAATGTGAAGCTTGGGTTGTTATTTCCAAAGCCGTAAATTAGAATCGACTATTATTGAGATTGGAGGCTTTTACTCTTTTGGCCTTCAGGCGTGGTTGATCCTCATTTCCTAACGAGGGTAAGCTTTCTTATTCATACTTTCTTCTTCTTTTCACTCCTTGCATTTTGCGCTCGTACGATAAGTCTACCTACTCTGTCCTCCATCAAGGTCACTTGGTGCAAATTTCATACATCATTTTTGTCATATCTGAGTGGGTCCTTTTTATCATTTGGGAAGGTAAACTGCTGGGTAGGCGTCAAATGTGCCCAGATGCCTTCAGGGGATATTGGACAAACATGGAGAAGGTGTTCTCAATGTGTGCAACCTCAAATGATACAAAAACACTATACAATTGTTAGAAACCACCCGGCACAAAAGTATGGGACACTGGCACACGAGGCATCCCCACGGCACAGGGGTAACACCCTCATAGATTACCTTTTAGTTCTTTAACTTATGCTTTGACTTTATTTTATTGGACAGGCAGAGTGTTACTTCCATCCTTGTACACTTACGTTCATGATCATGCCCGAGTTATATTTTAGATCTACAGGCTATTAAATTCCTACTCTCACTAAATCCCCAAGTTAAATTGATCACATATTGGCAAAGCTACATAAATATGTAGGAAGTAGATGACACTATCACCACACAACTAAACTAGCTTGGGCACTGACATTAGTCGAAATCCGATTGCACTCTTGATCCTAGATGCATCAATTCATTTAGAACTCTTTCCTTCAAACAAGAGATTAAATTAACATAGTGGAATTAGGATGATATTAACTAAATTCTTTAACCACCTTTATAACAACAAAGACCTCCACACGTGGATATAAAATGTGTGCATTTCCTCAATCTTTATTCCTAATATCAGAACATATGATTGTAAGCATCCTTTGATGCTTCTCAATCAATTAAACATAAATATCAGTTTAAATATACAGGCAAGGCTTATTTTGGCAATAGCATTAACCAAAACCGATTGCATTCTTGATTATTGTGCAACAGCATTTGTTAGAACACTTGCCCCTTAAACAAGGTGAGAATTAATGTACTGGATTGAAAATTATTTGCTTTTAAAACCACATTTAAGTTGCCAACAATAACTATACTCAGTATGTATGTAAAAGTTTTCTATTTCTGATATCTTTTGATACTTTCCACAATTACATACAAAAAATGAGGTAAATAACAAAAAGAATATAACAACATATGAAAATGATGGTTGAAATAAACCAAAAAGCAAGATTAAAACATGTACCTGTCTAACTGAAGTCCACTTAATATGTACCGCACTCAAAGACTGGCTTTGAATGTAAGAGTGACTAACTTTTGCTCCCTCCCCAAGAACCATCTCAGTAACCGAATTCGCCCAATAACACTTATCCCCATCTTCACCAACATACTCCTCAACCACCCTAATCTCCCTCCTTTCTCCACCACCACCAAAACCCTCGGATTCGAAACGGGCAACTTTTTCAAACCCTCATCACTCTGCTCACTAGAAACATACCTCAAATGCAACGAGTTCTCAACCCTACACCCTTCGGGGACATACACCACAACTAAATCCGGAGCACCAACGCCATTAAGAGACCAAAACAAGTCCCCTCCTTCAAAATTAGACACGAATTCTGACACCCTTTCCGTGATAGCCTCCGAATTGAGGCTAGACAAGCTACCAACAAAAACCCCATTCGGCAAATTCGACAACTGGGATAAAGAATCGACCATGTACCCGTCAACAATAGTCAAATTGGTGGAATGGGTTTCTGGAAAAACAGTAGAAAGCTTCAAAGATTGAGGAGGTGGAGATGAAATGGGTAGGATTTGGGACCGTTTGATGATGGAAGTGTCTGTGAAGCGAAAAGGCTCGTCTTTGCGGGAAGGCCATGGGGTTGAAAGGAGGTATTCGGAACAGGTGTCTCTTAGCTTTTGGAGTGAGGGTGAAGGTGTGGAGGAGAGAGAGTCTTCTAGGGTTTCTGCAATTTGGAGAACAATTGGGTCTGAGAGAACTGCAATTGGGGTTACAGAGGGTTTAGGGAAACCCTAAATTTGGAAATTTTGGTGGGTTTTGTTGATTTGGGTCTGGTGGGTGGTAGGAAATTTGAAAAGTAGGGTGATTGGGATGTGGAAACGGAGGGAGTTTGGGGTTTGTTGACGATGAGTGAGAAGGCTGCTGATGCAGCCATTTGATGATGATTTTTCTTGTGCTGGAGCTTCTAAAAGAGTGTGTTGTGTGTGTGTGTGTGTGTGTCAAAAACACATACTCCGTCCGTATCTGCCTGTTATAAACTTCAAAGAGAATCAACCCCTGAACTATTATGGACTGGCTTGAGTTGTTCTCTTAAATTATTAACTCGTGCAAGTTAGTCCATTTGACTCAGTTGAAGTAACGGAAGTATGAAAAATACAAAGGACAACACACTCTTTTATATTATAATAATAATACTGTATTATTATTATTAGCTTCTAAAAGAGTGTGTTGTGTTGTGTGTATCCTCGTGTGTGTGTCAGCTTTCGAAACTCTATTTCTCGAGCACCACGGCACCAAATAAACCAAAGGGCGAGTAGCCACCATATCAACTGAGTCAACTTGATGGTCGAGTTTAGTGGAACAAGGGCCAAGGGGCGAGTCACCACCATATCAAGCAGTGCCATAGTTGTAGGTTGTGATAGGTTGATGAAAACTGGACTAGTTGACTAAAGTGCATTTTTGTAAATAAAATCAGTACTAATTTGAAAGATCAAGGAGATAGTGTTTAGACATTGTGGGAGTCTGGGAGATATGATCAGGAAACATATGAAAGGCCCATTAAGATTTTGAGAGAGAGGCATGTAGAATACAAGTGACAATATTTTTTCTATAATAGGTTAAAGCATATTTAACGATTGAGATTCATTTTTGACATAAGACGAATGGTTAAGATCTACCAAATTGTACATGGTTTAGGAAGCGGTTTGGTTCAACACAGCTATGTTTGACCTCTTGAACTAGACATATCATTCTGGTTCCTTATATTTAAAAAGAAATGAACGTTTAATTTTGAAAAATTGGACCATATTAAGTTCGATTTGTTTTGGCTCGGCGATTCATTAGTTTATATTTACACTCCTAGACTATTAAGTGAACTTTGGAGTGTTGTGAGTCGTGGCCTCTTGATGTATCTTCCAAGTTGTCTTGTTTCTTTAACGTGTCTTATTAACAAAGTTTTCTCCACCTTGGTAAGTATTGAGTTTTTTAAGCATATTATTAGTTAAGTGATCATTAGATTGCTTGGTTAAAAACTTTGTGGTTGATTTTATAATGTTGGGTAGTATTGATTTATTGATTATTACTTTTTCATTGCCTGATTTGTAATGTTAGAGAATGTTTAATTCCTATATACTAAATTCTTATTCTTTGGCATCAAAATTTTTGATACTTTTATACCGCTAACACTATAAATCGCTGAAACAACTTTTGGTTATGAAAATATCAATATACATCGATAAATATTAATAAAAAAGAAAAATAAATGTGGAGCCAAGGTGAGCACTTATTTTAAAACTGAAGGAGTAAATAGTTACTCCTATATACTTCATCCTGTTCAAAATAAGTGCTCACTGTTGACTTTATACGGATTTTAAAAAAGAAGTTGATTTTATGTAATTATCTATTAATAACCTCAAAGTATCTATAATTGTGTCAAATTAATATGTACCTCTTTTTTTTTTCTTCTTATAACTAATAAGGGTATTCTAGATAATTTGATTAAAGAACTTTTCTAAAATTAAAAAATGGATACTTATTTTGGAATGTGTTAAAATGAAATAGGGGATACTTATTTTAGAACGAGGAGAGTAATAATTATTTTAAATACGGAGTATTAATAGTGGAGTAATTAATTATAAGTCAAAATATAAAAATCACCTCAGGTTTCCACCAAATTTCAAAATGTCCCCTAACCTACTATTTACCCCATAATTGTACCAGACGTTGCCACTTTTTCCAGATTGCCCCCTTGCCGTGACGAGCATTAGAAAATTAACATTTTCCATCACATGTCTTGCACCGGGGGCTATATGCAGAATACAAAATAAAAGGGGTCAAAGTGTCAAAAAAATATACTCCGTATTACTTATTTTCATAAATTAAATTTTCTCTTCATACATACCTGATTCAAATCAAACTCATCACAACCCATTTCTTAAATCACCACCACCACCACCCACTGCCCAAATCTGCAACTTTGCCCCCTCCATTTTCTCGCTCTCTATCTCTCTCTCACTCTCTACAAATTCTTCTCCACAATTTTCTCTATCCTTGTTAAATCATCACTTTCTCCTCTACAAATTCATAAATCTCTCCCTCTATACAATTAAAAAACGGCTTCATCCAACTCAAATCAAACCCACCACCACCACTGCCCAAATATGCAACTTTGCCCCTCCTTTTTTCTTTTCTCTCTACAAAATCTTTTACATAAATTTCCCTCCTTATTAAAAGCTCGTTTGGTGTAGTGTTTTGAAAATACAGTGTTTTGAAAACGCAGTGTTTTTAAAACGCAGATTATTTAAAACGCGACTTTTTTCTTTATAAATGCGTTTGGGATATTATGTTAACACGCAGCTTTTTATTCCCTACTGCGTTTTAAAATCTGCGTTTTAGAAAAAAACTAGGAATTCCTGCGTTTTGAAAACGCAGCTTTTTCTACTGCAGCATTGAAACGCTAGGTTAAGGAATAAGCTGCATTTTAACCCTGCGTTTTGGCCAAAACGCTCGAACAAACGAGCTCTAAATCTTCTTTTTCTCTCTCTACAAATTCATAAAATTGTCTCTGCAAAATAAAAAATGGTTTCATCCGCCTTCTACATACCCAATTCAAATCAAACCCACCACCACCCACTTCCTAAATGACCACCACCACCCATTGCTCAAATCACCACCATCACACACTACCCGAAGCTGCAACTAGAGATGTTAAAAGGGCCATGGCCCGTAAGGTTGGCCCGTTTAAACCGAAAAAAATAGGGTTAGGGCTCAGTATATTTTTGGTCCGTTTAAAATCAGGGCTTTTTAGGGCTGGCCCGTTTAACCTGCGACCCGTTAGGGCTGGCCCGCTAGCCCGCGTAATATTAATTAGGCCGTAAAAGGTTTAGGAGATACGTAAAACAACCACCATGAGAATAAAATCAACAACATTTTAATCCAAAGTCAAACACAGTTATCTTTTGCACTACAGGTCTTCTTTGTGTACTTGTGAATAAATACTCAAATATAAACAAAAATTTTGGAAAGAATGCCAAGTAGAGCTATTACATTATTTATTTTGAGAAAAACAAGTTAAAAATTATAACACATCGATGTAAAAAAAATGTCTAGTTTATATTTTTTTTGAAAAACATAAGAAACTATCAAAGTTATGAATGGTTTATCGATTCACTATTTTAAAATATTGTTATATTATATCATTAATCGTGGCCCCAAAAGCTGGACCGTTTAGCCGCGGCAGTTAGGGCCACAATCCGTTAAGTGGATCGAAACCGCTAGGCTAGTCCGTTTAATATCTCTACCTGCAACTTTGCCCCCCTCTCTCTACAAATTCTCCCCCACAATTTTCTCTCTCCTCACTAAATCCTCTATTTTTCTCTCTACAAATTCCTAAATCTCTCCCTTTACACAATCAAAAAATGGCTTCATCCGCCAAGCGATCCTTCATTTCAAACCAAGCCACCACTTCTTTGCCAGCCTAATCTCAACCACCAATCGCTACCCACGCTTGCACTAATCTCCCACATAAACGAGACCGTATGTAACCTCGCACAACGTCGCCTGGTCCGAACTCATTGACCACGCGCCTCCAAACGTATCCATCTTGACACCAGTACCAATCTCGCTACTTTCACTATGTTTGTGTGTGTGTGTGTGTGATTTAGGTAGTGGGTGGTGGTGGTGATTTGGGAAGTGGGTGGTGGTGGTGATTTGCGAAGCGGGTGGTGGTGGGGTTTGATGAAGGAAGATAAAATTTAAATTAAGAAAATAAGTAATATCTTTTTAGACACTTTGATCCCTTTTATTTTGTGTTCTGCATATAACCCCCCTCGTGTAAAGCACGTAACGAAAAATGTTAATTTTCTAACAAAAAATGTCAACGTCAGGTATGATTATGGGTCAAATCGTAGGTCAGAGGCACTTTGGGATTTGGTAGAAACCTTGGGGTTATTTTTGTATTTTGGCCTTAATTATACATCTATTACACACCCAAAAACTTTTTACCAAAATCTTTGGTTTCACACGTGATTAAGAGTCAAGTCAAGATATTGCATAATTAATAATCATAGATGGATTAAGACAAAATAAAACATCATTAAAACATACGTACTATCTTAGAATTTTTTTTCAGACACCCAGTCAATGTGTCTACTCATGGATTAGATTATAATTAAGTACAGTTAGTGCTCAATGACTTTCTGACAAGAAACGGACACAATCTGGACCCAGTTCATCCATTTGGATGCATCACTTATCCTTAGGTACTACAACACCAATCTCTCTCGTGTTTAACATTTGCATTGATTTGATCATCGGAAATGCAATTACCACTTTACAATTTTTTCTTACTGTTTTGATCCATTGTTTGTTTGAAAAGGAGGTTTCACTTTAACTTAATTCGATGTTCTAAGCTTGTTTATATGTATTTTGACTTAATTAATCAGTTTAAATGAGTTTAGAGATGCATGTCATACGTTCGATTTACGCATTTAAAATTTATGTGTAAGTCACGAGAATCAAGTACGAGTGAGTAGCATAGAAAGCAAGCCGATTTATCATTCAACGGTTCACTTATCTCTTTACCTCACTAATACAACATTAATGTAAGAGTAATGCTATGCGTATCTCACGAATATTAAATTTTTTGAAATGATGTCTTAGTTGATGTGGTACAAAAAATAAAATTAAAAATTATAATTAATGCATCACATCAACTGCCACATCAACTGACACATCATTTGGTACAAAAAATTTAGTGCTCTTTAGATACTCATAGCATTACTCTTAATGTAATGATTTCTTTTATTGTATATATATATGATGTTATTGTATACTGAAACTTTGATTAAATAAAGTGCAAATAGCATTTTCCTCTAAAGCTTAACATTTTGAGGTAAAATAATTTTGTTTGAAGCAAATAATTTCTAAAACTATATCTTGAAATCAAAGAGCTTGATAAAATCTTTTTTTTTTCCTGATGAAGGTTATCGTATTTGCAAATACCAAAAATGTACATTGCATGTCTAAAGAAAAATGTATCTCAATAAGGGTTTCAACTTTTATTACCAACAATTCATATTGTTACCTCTTTTTGTAATTTTTATTTATTTATTTACTTGTCTCATGAGCATTGAGAACCATTTCGAACTATCATGCCAATAAATATAAAATCACCCCCTTACTTTTGTTTATCCCTAAAATTATATAGAAATATGTAATACGTGTTTACAATGATTAAATAAAGGTGGATGATACGATTTGATAATCATTTAGAACACATGATATGAATTTTGTAAAAGAAAATTATCAACTTATCATTGTCGTCATTGTATCACGAAGATTGCTATATAATATTTCACCAAAAATAAAAAAGATGATTATATATTTTGGTCCCTCAGCTTTTCCGAAAATATTAGTTTGGTCCTACTATTTTTTTTATTCGTTTGGTACTTCAGAGCGTTTTTTCTCCCGATGTTACTGTCTGTTAGGAATATGCCTGTAAATCAGCTGATATATATGTATGCATATTCCAACACAGTGATTTGCTTGTTCCCATTACAACGCATGTTTCACAAGTGGCTAAAAGGGCTGCGTCTGGTTAGTGTGGCGCTTGTTGAAACAATGCTTAGGTCATTAGACTAGGAAGTCTTTGTACATATCCGAGTCTTTGTCCTACGAATGATGACAAACCTTCATATGAATTAAGCTCTTCAAATTGCCGGTGACGTGACCATCGGCAGATGTCTCACTAGAACATTTCCTTCGGCTATATTGCCTAAATAGCCATCTCTACATCGGCAGTTCTATATCGGCGATTCTCGTATCCGCCAAAGCACTTCATCGAGCAAGCTGCGAAGCTATTTATTCAAGAGGAACATCGTGACCATCGGCCGTTTCTACATCGGTAATATAATGGCGGATCTCGAATCGGCCAAATCCTCATCGAGAACAAGCTGAGAAGCGTAAGATCACGAGATACATCGGTCGTTACTCAACGCACTTCAAGCCAAAATAGATCCGTTGCAAGATCGTCGACAAATCCAAGATACGCATCGATGTCGCACCTTCACGTTTATCCAATAGACATTTCCTCTTGAGAATAGTGTTCGCGGTCTTCAAAGCTTCATTTCGAGAAAAGGCCAAGCACGGGACCCTGCACTCCGATCAAAGCTATGATACGTCCAAATCGGTCGGCATCCAGGCCAAGCTCGACACGTCCAACTCGTCCGGCTGTGTCACGGACTATCTTCAAGACTTAAACCTAGCGAAGGTCTTTGCCCAACAAATCCAAAGATGTACTCGCTACATCACGAGATTTAGATCTCCAACGGGCTTAAAACCTATTCAATACACCAACGGTCATCTCTTCTTCTCGGCTATATAAGAAGACTCTCATTCTCATTTCAAAAGCACGAGCACAAGCACAAGAATATACAAGTGTATGCCTATGCTTAAGAAAGGTTGTGGTATTGATCTTCATTTATTCAATCCGAACCACTCCTTGAGTGAGAAATCACAAGTGTAAGAACAAACACTTTGTGAAGAGAGAGAAAGAATCCAAAGCGAAGCTCGCTTGATCAACAACCTTGTTGTTGATTTGAGTTCTTCTTCCTTCGAAGAACTCGGTCTCTTCATGGTCTCAACTTCATTATCCGTTAAGAGACCAAGTATCTTACGGTCGTTGAAGCCGATCAAGCTTGAAGATGTCCGATGAAGAGCGAACTTACATGTCAGTTGCATTCATATCGGCGGACTTATACTACATTATAAGCTGTGTCGATTGTGCAATAAGGTGTCATCATTGTTGGTCGAGTGCTTAGCACTCAGTTGTTCAAATACATGCTATTTGAACAACACCTAATATTCTCTTCTCACAACAAATATATCGAGTTGAAACTACAGGAAGATAACTTAATAAATATTAAGTGCATCTTCTAATGTATTTTCGATATATTTGATTTCGCTTTCTTCATTTCTCCTTCTTTTTCCTAAGGAGATTGCTAGGATAGAGAGTCTAGGTTGATGTACTAAGCATGTCTGCCTTTTGAGTAAACCTCTGCTGAATTTTAATATAATATATATATTTGTTACATTCAGCCTTGATTTCTCTTTCTTGTATAATTTGCCTTATCATGTGCAATCTGTTTAAGGAAAGTAAATGATGCATCTAATACAGATTTTAGTCAATTGTTAAATTCTCTTTCATATCAAATCTTTACAGATTACTTTAATCTAAATTGTTTGACTTATCTTTGTTTATTCTTCCATTGCTCAAATTCATTTCCATCGGCTAAGTTTAACAAAGGTCTTCGTCGCACATTCTATGTCTGCGATCAAGCGTCCGATATCTCTATCTTCGGCTAAGCAGTCAGAATGAGAAAGATGACCTATCTGTATTAATCATTTCATCTAATCCTTAATTTTAAATGATAAAATTGGATGAAATTTTTAATACATCATGTATAGGCTATTCACCCCCCCCTCTAGCCTATACACTGAGCAACCCTTGGACCTAACAATTGGTATCAGAGCTTGTACTCTGTAAACCTTATTCCAGGCTTAACAACCTGAGAGTTTAGATCCTGCTGCTCAGATTAGATGCATAGTCAAAAGGAGTCTTTTCAAAATCTTTTATTCACAAAAACCTTTTGGTAGAAACGAAAGCCTTTTGAAAACCTTCTCCAAATCGAAATAAATTTTGTTTTCAAAAACATGTGAGAAAGAATAATGTGATGACAATGTGATCACTATAAGAAAATCTCTTGTATATCAGAATTACATTGATATTATGAAGAGAAGTATTATAGTGGAGGTTGACTTGCTAAGGATTATGCATGTTTCATAAATCTATCCTTAAATCTTGGTATCTTCTTTAGCAAATGGGTTAAACTCACATTTGATAGATGAATTACTTAGAATCACTTCCAAAAACATGCTCTCTTGACATAAGGCTAACGATTGCTCCAATCCAACACCTTCTCAAGAAAACTTTTTATAAAAGTTTAGAGCGGAGAAATAAGAAGAGTTTCAAAGGAAATTCAAAGGAAATCAAAGATATGTCATCTCCAAAATCAGAGATTGTAAGTTCTTGGCCTAAGGACATCAATGATGAATTCGTCTCCCTTCAATGAAAAGCCTCGGAGCAAGAATACACTCAAAGAACCTATGCTCGTATTAGAGCTGGTGCTTCAACAACTATGAGCGACGCGTTCAAAGAGTTTAATGAGGAAGTAACCCCGACTCTAATCTCTTAACACTTTGGGTTACACTTATAAGTGTATTTTGAATAATTATTCTTTTGTCATGCTTATTAAGTCTCATTTGTATTATTGGATTACTAGAGCTATTTTTAGCTCATAAATGTTGCTAATTTTCTCTATGAGTACTTTAGGCAGGAACTCATATGACAGAAAAGGTCAAACATGCAACACCTCTCTCCATCGACAGATAATAACATGACTGCTGATTCATGAAGGACTGCTGATCGCTCATGAGAATTCACTCACGTCCTTCAACTCACTCAAGGTCCAATCCTCACCTGCTGGACTTTAGAACCACTATGTGAAAAATCTGCTGATAAGTCCAAAGAAGTTGAAGAAGACCTTCTTGCATGCATACACAAAACAGGTTAGCTATTTGCTTTCTAATGACCCGTGCTCATGTCTGCTGAACTAATATGCTCATACATATCATCAGACAATAATGCATAATAACTGTCATCTTGCACTTTTATTGATATATATTGATTGTATGACCTATTTTATGCAAATGGTTTTCAAAAACTAATCGGCATTTTTCTTATCGGTGATTTCAAATGTTTTTCTAAAAACCCTGGTTGGTAATTTCATATACGCCAACCAACACTTCATAAGCTCGGTTTTATGTGCTGACTTATAGGAGTAAAAATCCTTTAATGACCCACTCTCTTAAGTCAATTAAAGGTGGAGGCACACTTTTCAAGTTTGCTTCGATTAAAGTTATGACTATTTTCAAAATCTTGGAAAACGACAAGACAGTCAACATCAATCCTTACCAAGAATCTTGAGAATATCTAGACTTCACGCCTATCCTGCGTGATCGAAGGACAACTCAACAGTAATGCTCCATTATTGAGTATCCTTGATCTAACCTCCGTGAGTATAAGTAGAGCTCCTTCTTCATCCAATCTCTACTATGACAAAACTCACAAACGCCTATAGATTACACTAAACACAAATCGATGATTCAACATCTCACAAATGTTACTAAATTCAAGTCCTAAGATTGGATCAAGTCAATTCCTCAACAACGGGTATGATTCCTTCATATTCATTCGAGTTGTTTCGATTTTATTTCGTTGCTTCACAAGAGTGATCTAAATTTCTCTCAAAAATATATTTTCAATATCATTCATAAATGTGAAAATCATTTTCTAAAAATCCTTTCTTATTCACAGTTACCAAACATGAGAGAAATTGCATCAAGTCTTGTATACCGAAATCATTAATTATGGTTCCACAGTCTTGATGAGAAAACAATTGATAAAGAGATCTTCTTTTGTCTCGTCAGATAATCATAGAAGTTTGCCATCATGCATGATTTATATCTTGCAAACCATGATTGTCGAACACTTAAGAACACTTTTAATCAATTAGTTTAAAAGGTAAGATAGAAAACCATCAATTAATGCCGAAAAGTGATTTCATTCTCTCTTCTAACTTTTAGCTATCAATCTCATTGATACTCTAAAATGTCTAGATGAATCACTGGGAAAATCAATTAGCACATACTCATTCCACTTTTGGAAGTCTTTGCATACGTGAACTTCACGAAAAAGATCCCGAAAAGAAATGTCAAATGTTTGGAAAACATTTGATATATTGCCATGTGCAACAAGTCTTCGGTTATATGTAGGTATGCCGACCATCACCTCAAAGATGGCCGATGCGGTTCTGCTGAATTAAGTAGCTAATATGGAATTGATGAGGATGACGACTGCTAATAGTCGCCACAATCCCTAGCCTATCAAAGGGGATTCATGGTCAAAACAACACATCCTCGGTGGCCATCACTCTTCGGTGCTTCCTTAATGACCCGAAGAAGTGAATATGTTCGCTCCCAGAGTTGGAGGAGATCAAAAAGAACATGGCCATCTTCTTATCATCCAACTCCTTCTAAATCCTTGACTGATGACTCCTCATCTAATGTCTAGGATTAGGACCTCTAGGACACAAATTTGTAACATGTATTTCTGTCTGTAAATTGAATCATTATGTACCTTTCTCATATAATCTGCAGTTCAGTCAAAGTTCTAGTTGTATTGTTCTTGTAATCAGCTGATCCTTGCAACATACTGTGTAAAACTACTTGGATTATTGAATACAAGCTCACAACTTTTCCCATGCTTATCTACTTGTCGCATTCCTTTGATAGCATGAACTAATGTGTTTTAAGTGTGTTGATCAAACTTATTATTCTTTATTATCTCCATTGTCTTGGTGATTAAAAGAATTGTTCTTAATAAAATGGTCATTCTACCGAGACACAAACTCTGACACCCCATCGACAAACCATTCTTGAACAAGCTATGTCGAGTTATGATTTCTTACTCTTGCTTAACTCTCATCCTTAGACTCCACGATAATTGCCTTTCGAATTTAATCATTTCACAATGAGTAAATTCAAGTTACGCCAAATCTCAAGCCCCTCAACAAATAGGCATAGGTTTCATGACCTTCATGTCAACCTATCAAGGAATCTGCTATCATTCAATCTCTATCCTTCATGCTTAAAAGATCAAGATTACTAGTAAATGCGCTTTGAACAAAGGTGTCTCTGAATCAAATCTTTCAAGACAATACAACGGCACTTTGTGTTCTTAGTAATGACAACTACTAAATCTTGTGTACCTATGAGATTGAAGTTATAAAGGCTTGATTAGTTGTTTCCATTAAAATGGCTCAACGGCTAATTGGTATACGATTGAATTCAAAACACTCTGCTACACCTTATCATGTGATTCTTTGTCAAAAGGATGTAGTTAAATATCTCTAGTAACTCGACCTATCCTCAAGATAGTCGGACATTCAAGAATTCTTAGGAAGACTAAATATTTTCAAATATTAAGTCCTTCCTCGAGTGAACACCGATATGACCCTGGCGTATATTGGCTACGTCTCACTCTCTTGAACAAGCAGTGCAGATCTCTTCCCTTGCCAAAGAATGCCTAGATCATTGGACGAAAGAAGAACGGACATCACTTCGGTACACATTCAAAATCTCACTCACCTGTACTATTTAATATTCTTACTAAGCCTTATTAATCTTAAATAGATTGTTGTCCATTATAAATAGAGTCTATCAATTGGTATCAGCTGTTCTTCCCATTAGCTAATATTAAACACACTGCCAATAATGAATACAACAATTGATATCAGCAGTTCCAACTTTATCAATTACCCAATACACCCTGCTGATAGTATCTACATTTGTTAAAAGACTCATCAAATCTCTCAAAATTGGTATCAGACAATCTTAAGACACACTTCTCTAAAAACTCCCATGTGTCATGTACAACCATATCATATGGCTTGGACAAGTTATTTTGTCCCCAACTCGTCCTTAAACAAACCTAAGCTGTTCTATTCTAGATTAATTTACTCAAACAATTCGTTTGAAGCAAAATAACAGCTCATATTATCTCTAAAAGAGCCTATGTCATGGTCCTAAAACACTCACATTGTACCCATTGATACCACAATAAAGGCAATCAAATTAATCTGATTATATATTAATTTTAAACTTCTTGTTTGAAAATAATATGTGTATACATATCTTCTAGACTGCCTATGTATTAGCCATAATTACACTAAGCATGATGACATAATCCCAAATCAGAACATCATTACTGTGTCATTAAATGCACTCACTTCTTTAAGCCCCCAAAACGTCTTTTCCCATTCCTCTAATCAAGAAACCTCTTCATCTTCTCAAAAATTCAAAAAGGTGTTTAAAATTGGTATCAGTCTCCAACTACAGCACCTGACTTCTGAGTACCTCAAAATTTCTTCACCATTACAATCGTCTGCATCATGTGTTCACCAAATCTGCCTAGTCCTCCTCATCGACCCATTTCCCACACTGAATGGCGTCAACGTATGATGGTTCTCCTTGCCACTCCTCCACCAGTAATTCAACGACCTCGTCGAATCTCTCGTCGTGTAAGGAATCGTCTTCGAGACCCCAGAACAGTGTATCCAATTTCATCCCTTGGATTCCCACAAGAGACGCACCGCTACTCGCTTTGCTCCCATCGCCTCAAATGCTCACCTCGAGCAACCCTTATCTCAGGAGGAGCTTCAACCAGCAAACGCCCATTCTGCGTCAAATTCAGCGGTCAATGCTCCCTCCGACTAAAATCAGCAGACCTTCATCCTCTAATTCCACCTCATTAGGATGACTAGCTAGGTCTCTGTTTTATCAAACTAATTTTTCTTTTGCTATATCATAATAAATAGGTAATGTGTTTAATTTTGTGAACATCTGTTTATCTACATTTGCCATTTTCTTTTGAGTTAAGTATTCAAAATTTGTCCTGGTGCGTACTCGTTCATGCCTGCAGTTCACTTTCTTGATGAAACCTAACAATACCTCGTAGGCAGATCCTATAACTCATCTTTAGATGTATATCTCATGCATCCAATAAAAGTCCGCATAAAGCTCAACTATACTTTCCTGTCTTAACTAAAAATACATTAAGAAGGAGAGATATTCTCACTACATTCTTGTAAGATCTCCTTACAAGCAAAGGAACACAAATCCTCACCTCAATATCTTATTATTTTTTTTTTCATGAATATTGTGCATTATAAGTTATCTGCACACTAAGAATCTGCAAATATGACAAGTTACTGTATTTACTCGATACGGTCCATATTCTCTGCAGAATTACATCTAGCTAATCACTTCGGCATTTCTAAAAAGACAGTATTTAACAGAGAACAAACTTCCTACTCTCTACCTGTCTCAATTCATAATTCATTTAATAACTATCAATCTATTTTTAACTTGTGGCCATTAAGGAGGAGAGATTGTGAAGTTGGTATTGAAGTAGTAATGGCCCCAAGTAATTGTGAAGTAGTATTGGCCTCAAATAATTGTAGTAAGATTAAGGAGGAGAGATTGTGAAGAAGTAATGTGTGATGTAGTAATGACCCCAACTAGTAAGGAGGAGAAATTGTAAATACAGCAAAGTATTATCATTATAAATAAATAAATAAAAAAATTGTAAAAAAAAAAAAAATTTGCTTATAATCAATGAACTATTAAGGAGGAGAGATTATATTAAGGAGAGATTCTAGTAAGGAGGTGAAATAGACAACTAGTAAGAAGGAGACAACTAGTAAGGAGAAGAGTTTGTGTAACCTCCCATACAGCAAAATACTATATGACTATTATAGTACGCTGACTGTTATGAAACTCTACCTATCCTTCACAAAATTTTAAAAATCATCAGATGAAGATGCTTAATCAATTCGATTAAGAACTAAATGACACTGTTACTTATACTTTCTACTTCTTGCTTAAGCAACATTTTTCAAATCATCCAATGCAAGAATCACACTCTTAAGGCAATATTATCATTTGCCTAACAACCATTTCAGTTATTGCTTCGTATTTGTTCTTTCATTTATTGAGTCTGTAAATACTTAGCAATAGGTGACTATACATACGCTATCGCTTGTAAGTTCAACCTAGGGCATGCCTTGATATAAAATGAATATTCAAGTAGTGGCATGTTATTACTAAGGATTGAACAAATGCTTTAAAGAGCTATATGTATAAGTCAATTGTAGTAATGGTCCCAAGCAAATAGGAGGAGATTGTTAGGAATATGCTGTAAATCAGTGATATATATGTATGCATATTCCAACACGTGATTTGCTTGTTCCCATTACAACGCATGTTTCACAAGTGGCTAAAAGGTGCATCGGTTAGTGTGGCGACTTGTTGAAACAATGCTTAGGTCATTAGACTAGGAAGTCTTTGTACATATCCGAGTCTTTGTCCTACCGAATGATGACAAACCTTCATATGAATTAAGCTCTTCAAATTGCCGGTACGCGACCATCGGCAGATGTCTCACTAGCACATTTCCCTTCGCTATGATTGCCTAAATAGCCATCTCTACATCGGCTTCTATATCGGCGATTCTCGTATCCGCCAAAGCACTTCATCGAGCAAGCTAGAAGCTATTTATTCAAGAGGAACATCGTGACCATCGTTTCTACATCGGCGGTAATATAATGGCGGATCTCGAAATCGGCCAAATCCTCATCGAACAACAGCTGAGAAACCGTAAGATCACGAGATACATCGGTCGTTACTCAACGCACTTCAAGCCAAAATAGATCCGTTACAAAATCGTCGACAAATCCAAGATACGCATCGATGTCGCACCTTCACGTTTATCCAATAGACATTTCCTCTTGAGAATAGTGTTCGCGGTCTTCAAAGCTTCATTTCCAAAAGGCCAAGCACGGGACAGCACTCCGGTCAAAGCTATGATACGTCCAAATCGGTCGGTGCATCCGGCCAAGCTCGACACGTCCAACTCTGTCTAGCCTGTGTCACGGACTATCTTCAAGACTTAAACCTAACTGAAGGTCTTTGCCCAACAAATCCAAAGATGTACTCTGCTACATCACGAGATTCAGATCTCCAATGGGCTTAAAACATATTCAATACACCAACGGTCATCTCTTCTTCTCCAGCTATATAAGAAGACTCTCATTCTCATTTCAAAAGCACGAGCACAAGCACAAGAATATACAAGCTGTGTATGCCTATGCTTAAGAAAGGTTGTGGTATTGATCTTCATTTATTCAATCCAGAACCACTCCTTCAGAGTGAGAAATCACAAGTGTAAGAATAAACACTTTGTGAAAGAGAGAAAAGAGAATCCAAAAGAGAAGCTCGCTTGATCAACAACCTTGTTGTTGATTTGAGTTCTTCTTCCTTCGAAGAACTCGGTCTCTTCGATGGTCTCAACTTCATTATCCGGTTAAGAGACCAAGTATCTTACGTCGTTGAAGCGGATCAAGCTTGAAGATGTTCGATGAAGAGCCGAAACTTACATGTCCAGTTGCATTCATATCGGCGGACTTATACTACATTATAAGTGTCGATTGTGCAATAAGGTGTCATCATTGTTGGTCGAGTGCTTAGCACTCAGTTGTTCAAATACATGCTATTTGAACAACACCTAATATTCTCTTCTCACAACAAATATATCGAGTTGAAACTACAGGAAGATAACTTAATAAATATTAAGTGCATCTTCTAATGTATTTTCGATATATTTGATTTCGCTTTCTTCATTTCTCCTTCTTTTTCCTAAGGAGATTGCTAGGATAGAGAGTCTAGGTTGATGTACTAAGCATGTGCCTTTGAGTAAACCTCTGAATTTTAATATAATATATATATTTGTTACATTCAGCCTTGATTTCTCTTTCTTGTATAATTTGCCTTATCATGTGCAATCTGTTTAAGGAAAGTAAATGATGCATCTAATACAGATTTTAGTCAACTGTTAAATTCTCTTTCATATCAAATCTTTACGATTACTTTAATCTAAATTTTTTGACTTATCTTTGTTTATTCTTCCGCTGCTCAAATTCATTTCCATCAGCTAAGTTTAACAAAGGTCTTCCGTCTGCACATTCTATGTCTGCTGATCAAGAACGTCCGATATCTCTATCTTCGGTAAGTGTTCGTCGGTTGGTTTAACCTAACCGTCTGTTTAATATCCGCAAGTGCACGGGCTATTGCAATATAGCGAGTGCAAGTACGAGTCGATCCCACAGAGACAGGGTTTACTTCGGATTTTGCTTTTGTCTTTAGATTTAGAGAATAGATTGGGAGAGATTGAGATTGGTTTTGAAAATGGGAAGAAACATATGCAACAAATATTTTAAACGAAACTTAATACGACAAAACATTCTCGGGATTGGAAATCATACACATAATTTGTTCATCAAATAGTCGTTGTCTTTGAAAATAAAGGTTTTCATAAAAATCAAGGATGGTATGTTAGGCCTACACTACTTCGGGTTAAGACAATAGCGTTTGTATTCTTCACTAATTATGTCCTAACGTTTGAGATTTCCGTTTATGGTACTCCCGCCTGTCACAAACGGGCATTCCGCTTATCTCTAGCTGACCATAATTAGTAAGAATCCATTAAGAACAAGAGTCAACATACTTTCCATTCAAGGAACATCCCTAGGCCGTTGAACTACTTTCGTGATCAATGGAACCTAGTTTCTTTATATGGTTCCGTCAATCGAGATTCACCGCTAGGTCCTTCTCTCAATTGACTGAATCATACAAGTTGGACGTCTCCAAAATGTAAGTCATTTAGAGATCGATATAAAGAAATTGTTTTAGATGAAGTTAAAGGACAAGACTTTCAAATTTCAAGATGAACAATTTATGTATTGAGTTCCCAACCCCAAGAACAAGGGGGATTACTCACTAGCCATGTAAAATTAATAAACAATAATATAAAGGATAGAGTAAGAAAGACTTATTGTGAAAATAGAAGATGAATGGCTGGAATAATACTTCGCTTTTATTGCTTGCTTTCCAAGGCGATCTTCAAGAACGAATGTGAACTTCAATCCTCAAAGATTTTTGGAATTCAATACAATGGGTGTTTGTGTCTAATTTCTAGCAATTTCTGATGAAAATCTTACATATATTTCGTGTCTTAGACTGAGTATAGGAAGTCTATTTATAATGGGGAGGAATCTCTTCAAGAAGGTGCCTCCAAAGGGTGCCTTTTAAATCTGCAGGTGCAATTTGCACGGCCGAGTCAAGTAAGTTGCACGGCCGTGCTCTTCGGCGCCAAATTTGAATTTGATTTTTGACATCTTGCACGGCCGCTCCACCATATCTTGCACGGCCGCTCAGGGACACGGCCACTCTTCCTTCAAGACACGGCCACTCTAAGCTTTGAGACCAAAAATTGCCCAAAATGGCTTTGTGCACGGCCGCTCCCTTTTGCACGGCCGTGCTCTTGATTTTTGGTTTTGTGAGTTTGATTTGTTTGTTGCTCTGCCATGCCTTTGCATCAAAATTTGTCTAGGCATTCTTTGATCATAAAAGGCTCCAAAACCTGTCTAAAATGTGTAAAACATACCAAGAGCGTAAAATCTAATAAATATGAAAAATGAGCTAAAATGTATTTAAAATGAGATGAAAATGGCAGTTAAACTGTGTAAAAGCATATAAAAAGTAGGGATAAATGACTATATAATAGTCACTTATCAAACTCCCCCACACTTAAGCTCTTGCTTGTCCCCAAGCAAGTTTAGGATAAAAAGAGGAAGAAAGAAGGAAAGATTCCGGAATGATCCCTCAGAAAATAGTAGCAAGCCCTGATTGCCCCCTTTTTTGGATATTTGCCTTTTTATTTTTCCAGTCATATTTTGTATACCCTTAGAATTCATTAAAAAGAAATATTTAGGGGATATTTTAAAGAAATAACTTTTAAGACAATAACCTAATATAGCATAAATAGAATTTGATCAAGTAAAAGCATGCTTAGAAGGATAAATCTTAGGTCAAACACTTGGTTAAAAGAGAAGCTTTCACTTTTTTAGAGTGATTTTTGGGAAAAATGAATCTATCACTTTAAAATGTACAAAGGGAAGTATAAATACTTTATTCACAAACTAGAAATCTCCATGGGATTGTGTTGCATTTTTGAATCACAAGGGCGAAAAATGGAGGGTGATAGTGGAAAAATCTCATCAAGGTATTAGCAATTTTATCTTATTATTGTACGTGTTATAAAAAGGCCTTTGTAATTTTTGATCCTTTCAAGTAGAAAGCATAGTGGCTGCGAACCCCATGTTCCTAATACTCAGATCAAGAATACTTTGGATATTACTCCCGTTTGGCAAGGAAGCATCGTCGCGTGACGCCGTGCCCCGAGTTACTTAGGAAGTAATAAGTTTTTTTCTTTTTGCCTTTTAAGATTTGGTGACTAAGTCACTCTTTTAGCAATAAGATAAAATGCTTAACCTTGATTCGATTTAGTGGAAATGGAAGGATGGGATTTCGATGAAGGGGTGTGATTCAAGGGTGCATAACAAAATGGATGCTTCTAATAAGGGAATAAATATTTAATAAAATTTAACATGTACAATTTTAAAGAAATATTTTCAATAATTTTTCATAAGAATAACCAAGTGTATAAAATGATTAATAAAGATTCCTTCTAATCAAATGCTTTTTCTTGATAAAACCCTATATTTTGCTATATTAACTTATGAGGCTTTTAATTTATTTCCTAAAAATATCCCTATATTTTTCTTTTTATTAATTTCTAAGTTTATAGAAAATATGAGAGGAAAGATAAAGGCATTTTTTTGGGCAAATAGCAAGCATATGGATCATCATAGGGATTTTTTTTTTTTTTTTTTGGCTGGAATACCTACAAAACAAAGTTAGCACAACAGTAGTAATGATAATAAATGAAATGAGGTAAAGTAATCCATCGGTTTTACCATTCCGATGATGCTTGTTTTAGGTCCTTAGCTCGACCCCTTTTTGGAGTAATCAGTATCTTCTGCGGCAGGCCTTTCTTCCATATTGATTTTTTTGATGAAATAAGTGACCTATAGTCTTTGCACTTATGAAGATTCGAAGTGACCTTCTTTGTTCCTTTTGATTTTTTCTCTGCATTGTTAGTTTCAAGACAAGCATAAGTATTTATTGTATCAATATTATCTTTAGAGATCAAAGGTTCAATATTTATGGGGTCGTTTCCTATTTCTTCCTTTGATAACGATCCTTCACCCATCTCATATTCTTCACTTGGGGTGTAGGTTTCAAAATAGGGATCTTCGAGATCTGATTTAAGCAAACTGAATTCGACTTTCTCTTTCCCCACATTTAGGGAAAAGGTGCCATTTTTTACATCTATGATCACTCCCGCAGTGGCAAGAAACGGCCTTCCTAGAATAACAGGAGTTTGATGATCTTCCTCCATATCTAAGATTATGAAGTCGACAGGGATGATCAAATTCCCTACACGACATGGCATATTTTCCATAATACCGACAGGGTATTGAACGGAACGGTCCGCCATTTGGAGAGTTATGGTTGTGGGTTTAAGTTCCCCTATACCAAGTTTCTCACTAACCGATAATGGCATTATACTTACGCCAGCTCCTAGGTCAAGGACGGCGTTATCAATGTTGATTACGCCACACAACAAGGAATTGTAAATGCACTGGATCCTTTAATTTTGGAGGAATTTTACTTTGCAAGACAGCGCTTACTTCCTCCGCCAACATAACATTTTCATATTCTCTTAGCCTTTCTTTTTCAAAGATTAATTTTTTTAAAGGTTTAAGGGCTAAAGGCATATTTTCAAATTTTATGAAATGTGGGATGTTGACATTAATGGCATCTAGGTTTTCAAGGAGTTCGTCATAATCCTTGTCTTCTTTCTTGGGGGATTCCGTCCCCGAACTAGTCTCAATCATCGGTGGGATTGGACTAAAGTTAGTATTTCTAGGGTATTCATTTATCTTTTCTTGCTTATCCCTAGTTTTTACCATGTTTACATGCTCATTTGGCCTTTGAGGTTGACGGAAGACTCCTTGTGGCCTACTCGTTGGGATAGCTGTTGAGCTGTTGAGTTTCTAGCATCTTATTATGCGTGCTAAGTTATCAAACCTAGCATTTAGAAGTTTAAAGCTTTCCCTAAATTCATTATTGACCTTTTCTTGAGAATTCTTATTTTCTATCACGAAATCCATTAAAAGATCTAATTTTGATTTAGGGGGGAAGGTACTTGCATTGTTATTGAAATTCTTAGGCCCAAATCCGGAGGTTGTGTTGATGGTTGCGGGTTTAGAACGTTGCTATTCTTATAGGAGAAGTTGGGGTGATTCCTCCATTCGGGATTGTATGTATTAGAATACACCCCTCCTTTTTGTCCAAAAGAATTTACAAAGTTCACTTGATCATTAGAAGTAATGTCAAGTAACTCGCAATTTTCCGTACTATGTGAGTTAGACCCACATAGTTCACATAACACATTTATATTAGCCACGGGATTGACATTAAGATTTTCAAACTTTTTCAAAATCATGTCAACTTTAGAAGAGAGGAGAGTAACTGCATCAACATTGTATTTACCGGGCGTACCTTGTTGTTGCTCCCTCTCGTTTGACCATTGGTAATGGTTCAATGCAATATTCTCGATAAGGTCGTATGCCTCATCGACTCCCTTGTTCATCAATGCTCCTCCTGCAGCGGCATCAATGGTCTCTCTTGTCTTGAATATGAGACCGTTGTAGAAGGTGTGAACAATCGGCCACTTTTCGAGCCCGTGGTGGGGGCACATCTGAGAAGCTCCTTGAATCGCTCCCATGCATCATACAAAGTCTCACTATTCGTTTGACGAAATTTGTGATCTTTGTGCGGATTTGGGCTGTTTTGCTTGGTGGGAAAACGCCCGGAATGCTTCTTGAATTTGGTCCCATGTCGTCAATGAATTTTGGGGACCGAATTTAACCATTGCTTCGCCTTATCCTTGAGAGAGAAAGGAAAAGGCGCATCCGTATTGCTTGGGGTAACATTCGAATACGTGTGGTATCACGTATTCCAAGAATGTTTGGATGTGGAGATGAGGATCTTCGAAGCGGTGCCGCCATATTGGTTATTCATAACCATATGCAAGAGTTGCGGCTTTATCTCAAAGTGTGCCGCTCAGGCATTCGGCACAACTATAGGTGATCTAGTTCCGGGGTACTTGGATTCACAAAGTCCCGTAGGGTCCTAGTTTGCGCTTGTGGTTCTTCTTCCGCCATACGTTTGCTTAGTGTCTCCTTGAATTTTCTTAGTCTTTGGTGAAGGCTTCGTTCGGGTTCGGATCAAAGTTGTCAAAGAACGTCGAGCCCGTTTCATACACTATAAGAGAAGAACACTCAAAAGAGATTAAACGCAACAAATTATCGGAAGTAAAGACAAAACAAAAATAAAAACAAAATAAAAAAAAAGAAATTTATGTAGTAAAGACAAAAACTTAAAAAGTAAACCGTTGTCCGACAGCGGCAAACTTGTTCGTCGGTTGGTTTAACCTAACCGCTTTTAATATCCGCAAGTGCACGGGCTATTGCAATATAGCGAGTGCAAGTACGAGTCGATCCCACGAGACGGGGTTTACTTAGGATTTTGCTTTTGTCTTTAGATTTAGAGAATAGATTGGGAGAGATTGAGATTGGTTTTGAAAATGGGAAGAAACATATGCAACAAATATTTTAAACGAAACTTAATACGACAAAACATTCTCGGGATTGGAAATCATACACATAATTTGTTCATCAAATAGTCGTTGTCTTTGAAAATAAAGGTTTTCATAAAAATCAAGGATGGTATGTTAGGCCTACACTACTTTGGGTTAAGACAATAGCGTTTGTATTCTTCACTAATTATGTCCTAACTGTTTGAGATTTCCGTTTATGGTACTCCCGCCTGTCACAAACGGGCATTCCGGCTTATCTCTAGCTGACCATAATTAGTAAGAATCCATTAAGAACAAGAGTCAACATACTTTCCATTCAAGGAACATCCCTAGGCCGTTGAACTACTTTCGTGATCAATGGAACCTAGTTTCTTTATATGGTTCCGTCAATCGAGATTCACCGCTAGGTCCTTCTCTCAATTGACTGAATCATACAAGTTGGACGTCTCAAAATGTAAGTCATTTAGAGATCGATATAAAGAAATTGTTTTAGATGAAGTTAAAGGACAAGACTTTCAAATTTCAAGATGAACAATTTATGTATTGAGTTCCCAACCCCAAGAACAAGGGGATTACTCACTAGCCATGTAAAATTAATAAACAATAATATAAAGGATAGAGTAAGAAAGACTTATTGTGAAAATAGAAGATGAATGGCTGGAATAATACTTCGCTTTTATTGCTTGCTTTCAAGGCGATCTTCAAGAACGAATGTGAACTTCAATCCTCAAAGATTTTTGGAATTCAATACAATGGGTGTTTGTGTCTAATTTCTAGCAATTTCGATGAAAATCTTACATATATTTCGTGTCTTAGGCGAGTATAGGAAGTCTATTTATAATGGGGAGGAATCTCTTCAAGAAGGTGCCTCCAAGGGTGCCTTTAAATCTGCAGGTGCAATTTGCACGGCCGAGTCAAGTAAGTTGCACGGCCGTGCTCTTCGCGCCAAATTTGAATTTGATTTTTGACATCTTGCACGGCCGCTCCACCATATCTGCACGGCCGCTCAGGGACACGGCCACTCTTCCTTCAAGACACGGCCACTCTAAGCTTTGAGACCAAAAATTGCCCAAAAATGGCTTTGTGCACGGCCGCTCCTTTTTGGTGGCCGTGCTCACGATTTTGGTTTTGTGAGTTTGATTTGTTTGTTGCTCTGCCATGCCTTTGCATCAAAATTTGTCTAGGCATTCTTTGATCATAAAAGGCTCCAAAACCTCTAAAATGTGTAAAACATACCAAGAGCGTAAAATCTAATAAATATGAAAAATGAGCTAAAATGTATTTAAAATGAGATGAAAATGGCAGTTAAACTGTGTAAAAGCATATAAAAAGTAGGGATAAATGACTATATAATAGTCACTTATCACTAAGCAGTCAGAATGAGAAAGATGACCTATCTGTATTAATCATTTCATCTAATCCTTAATTTTAAATGATAAAATTGGATGAAATTTTTAATACATCATGTATAGGCTATTCACCCCCCCTCTAGCCTATACACTGAGCAACCCTTGGACCTAACACTGTCTAAATTTTTCTGAATGACAAAAATACCCTTACTTTTAACCCCGTACCTTTGCTCAGGAGAAAGACCCTAACCCACACTTCTCTCACAAAACCATTGAAAGTTTTATAGCTATGTAACTCAGAAAAACAATGCTGGAATATAGTAAATGTTATCAAAGATGTGATAACATCTACTGTAACATCCAGTAAATATCGCAGCGGAATAAAAAAAACAGTAAATAACAAATTGTTGTAACCTTTTATCTACAAGTATAAATACTTGTAGACGTGCTAATATGGCAAAAACCTTTCACTAGAAAATATAGAACCCGTTACAAAGAAAAACAACTAGTGAAACTAACAAAAATGTTCCTAATCAAAGTATATCACTTAGATTATAGTTCACCACTGAAAGATCAAAGATCATATGTTGTCTAAAGATAACAACCGTGGTCAGTAACTTAATCTTCAGATTCCAGAATACTTTGAACAGAATGTGATAGAAGATGTTGCAACGTCCTTGATCACATCTACTGGAACAGCACAGCAGGAACAGCACAACAGTTTTTTTTTTCTCTCTGAATTCTCTGCAAAAACTCCTATCAATCTTGCTCTCTGGATCAGTTCTGAATGGGCACGAATACCTCCTTATATAGAGCAAAAGAAAAAACTTGGAAAACAAGAAAAAAACATTAAATAAAGAAAGTTAAAGTTAGTATAAATATATACCATATTTAACTAATCTAAAGTCAACTATTATTTACCTAATTTAACATCAATCATCCTCTAATTAACTAATCAATCAAGATATACCAAAAATATTATTAATCACAATCTTGATTGATTGATCTCAAATTTCACCAAGAAAGGCAAAAATTAATCAATCAATTAGTCAATTACCAATTTACCAAATTGACCCAAATTAAGAATTGATTGAGAGGATTCTAAAATCCAACAATCTCCCCCTTTTTGCCTTTCTGGTCAAAACACACTTTAGAGCAAAATAATGATCCAAGATCAAAATCAAAATCTCCCCCTGAATTTGATGATAACCAATATTCAAATTCTCCCCCTACCTTAGAACCCTCTCCCCCTTTTTGGCCAGAAATGGAGGAGGGTTTCGCAAGAAGAAGAAGAAGAAACAGATTGGAAGGGAAAAAAAATCCTTTGTGAAAATGGAACCTTCAACTTACCAAAGATACTAGGAGACCCAATTTTGAATTATGGTAATAAGAAATTTCCTCCCCGTTGATTGCTTCACAAAGTCAAGGATGAGCCAAAAATACATCAAAAGATATTAGGCAACAAAATATTACCCAACATTTATCTTTGATAAATCTTCTGCAACACATACCATCAATTTGTCTCCTTTGCTCAAAATCAAGAACCATTCAAATTGTTTTTAGACAAACAAATTCAAGGATAAAGATTTTGATCAATATACCACCTTGGAATAAATAGATAGTGAGAAGCAGCGACATGAATATTTTCACGGACCAAATGCCCTATTGATATGGCTAACCATGAAGAATAAGACAATGCACACACATGTGAAGGACTTTGTTCAATGAATGTGAAGAAAAATGTTGGCACATTGAGAGACACATTTTAACTTCGAATTCAATGGATCAAGATTCTTTTCTCCAGTTCCTTTAAATGATGATTTTTGCCTTATAGTGAAGGGATTTAACCGATAGGTAGCTTTCACTCTACCTCAAGGATAGCCCTTTCTCATATGATCACGCCAAAATTTCAAAGAACATATTGATCTAGATGATAAGATCACATATGAGTGGTATACACATTGAGAAGGTAGCTTTTTCCTCAAAGGCTCCCAATCACTACTTTGGCTCATACAGGGATTTTTTTGAATAGAGATCCACATTCAAAAGAAATGTCTTCCAAATACAACATTTCAAAATCATTTTCAAAAATCATATGACAAAGTCGTGCCCAAGACAAATGCAAGATGATTGATGATGATTTTTTTTTTTGTACAACATGCACATGTGGTCACACTTGGAACCACATTTTGTGAGACACTCAAATGACACACAGACTTAGAGATTTCCTAAGAGTAGAAAATCTCTCAAAATCAAAGTCTTGGTGAAGACATCAATTGGTTCTCGGTTCTATAAAATCCATGCGGACAATATTTTGTTCATCTAAATCCCGAATTAAGTGATGTCTAATATCAATATGTTTGGTACGGGATTGTTGAACATGATTTTTCAAGATATCAATCGCAATGGATTTATCACAATAAACAACAAGGGTATCACTATGTAACCCAAAAAAAAAAAAAAATCATTATGTAACCCATAGTCATTGACCATTTGGTTCATCCAAAGAAGTTTAGAGCAACAACTATCAACCGCTACATATTTTGATTCAACGGTTGATAAAGAAACACAGTTTTGTTTCTTACTATACCATGAAACCAAATTGTTCCCCAAGTAAAAACAAATTCTAACATTGACACATTCAGAAGATAAATAAGTCAAGCTTACCATTTTCTTGTAATTGACTTTACCTTTCTGTCTTGTCTTCATACCATCAAACACATTCCCTATCACTTGAGTTGTAGGGAGATTCTGTTAGGTCCGAGGGTTGCTCAGTGTATAGGCTAGAGGGGGGGTGAATAGCCTATACTTGGTGTAATAAAAATTTCATCCAAATTTTACATTTAGATTGAAGAGTAGATGAAATGACACTACTAGAAACACGCTAATTACTGTCGGAACATTTATTGTCGGAATTTTCCGACAGTAATTACTGTCGGAGATTGGGCAATTACTGTCGGGATTTCCGACAATAATGTTATTTTTTGGCGGGATAAATATTGCGTCGGAAAAATCCGACGTAAATATCCGACAGTAATATAGGTATATTCTCGAATATGCCTTTTCGTCCGCAGATAATTCTTGTCGGACTAGGCCGATAATATTCCGGCGATAAATAAGGGAATATTCGAAGAATATTCTTTTTGCATCGTCGAAATTTTGGAGATTAACATTCTTGTCGGATTCCGACGGTAAAATTCGACGATATTTACGGCGGAGAATTTCTGTCGGAGTTATCCGACAGTAAATTGAAATTAAAACCTAAATCGAACAGCCCTCCCGGCTTTCTCGGTTTACTCTCTCTCTCTCTCTCTCTCGGTTCACTCTCTCTACATCTCTCTCTCTTTTGCTTCAGAGCCGTGGTCTCGCCTCGGTCGGTAGTCCCCCAGGCTAGTAAACTTGATCATGTGCCGCTTGCCGTTATCGCCGCCGTGGTCTCTCTGCACTACCTCCGCGGCGCCGCACTACCACCGTTTTATCTTCACCTACCCGCTTCCAAGCAACTCTTCACGCCGGTAAGCTTTTCTCCTCTCTCTCTCTCTCTTTCTCTCTCTCTCTCAATTCATTATTTTTTACGGTAGTCGGTACATCCAGATCTGCGCCGCTTCTTTTGTAGATTTTCTATTTGGCTTTGCTCAAAGCTTAGTATATTAGTTTTTGAGAGGTGTGCCGGGCTGCTTTCGTTTTGAAGGGGTCCATTCGTTACGTTAGCTTGCGAGTCAACAAATCTTTAAAGCTTAGTATATTATTTTGATTTTGTGTCGTATCTTTGCAATCAAACATGACGGTGACGGTGGCGACGGTGCATTCCAATGTTTGAAACCTTATTATTAATTGATTTGTTTTTTAGACCTTTTATCTGCTATAAGACATTCGTCTTGAATGTATCTCTTGCTTGAGCATCATCCCCTTTTTCTTTATTTATTTATCAAGTGCTACTGTGAAGAGTCCATACCTTATGCATTTGGTGCGATCGAAAGTTGAGAAACGTCCCATAAATTATTATGGGAATTAGATTAATGGTAGCCTTTGTAAAAGTTTTGGTTCATTCCTCTGCGTTATCACTCAAGGGTTTGAAGAGGTAGTAAGTTGAAAATTGATAAGTTGTTTTAATTGATAAGACGATACATGAAACAGAGGAACAAATCTTGATTTATAATTGGTCCCTATATATGTTTGCACTTTGTTTCGAGCGATGATGGGTTTCAAGTACTTATTGTAAAGGCCCGATCTATTTATTTGAGTTCCACCTCTAGCGATCGGCTTCTAGCGGATGAGCTGGGACAAATCAATATGAATTAAGCCCTTAAAATTTAGTCCTTAGTATTTAATTTGCATATATTAGCAAATGATTACTTTGTATTGCATCACAGTAATAAAGTTCTTGGATTGGAGAAACTATAAACGAGATTATTGGTGAAATCATGACATCTTTGAGGCATATTGTTCATATTTCTTTTATTTTGGTACCATGTCACCATAAGGATTAGCTTACTTGGTGGCAAACTTATGAAGTATTACTAGGCGATGTATTTGCTCATAGTGTAAGTGTATAAAGATGCGCATTTTTCATTTCTAATCTATGTGAGTTCCATTAATATAAATAAGTATGAATGATCTCTTCTTCTTTCGAGTATAGCTAGACTTCTCCCTTTCCCTCCTGGTTAATCAATTGTCTTTTCTTATTCTTCATTCATTTTTCATACTTGTAGTTGTAGTAGTAGTAGTAGTATGTTTTTTTTTTTATAATGCTAGTAGACTTTTAACTAATTTAAACTCATTTAAAATGCTAGTAGACTTTTAACTAATTCCTTCTTAGACTTCTTAGGTTGTTCAAGTTTAATATGTTGATATTACATATTCTCCATTGAGAGTATTATGTTGATATCCATGCATTAGTTGAACCACTTAATGTGTTTCACTTCCCTTTAGAGATTTAATGTCTCTATTGTATGCATGTGAGGATGGCATGAACTAGGAAGCGCCGGGATGTCGGTTATGCATCCGATCTTATTTCAACTCGACACGCATTACGAGGCGAGAGAACTTGAGGACCAACTGAATGTGGCCCTAGGTGAGACACCCGAGTGGAGCAAGTGACCCCACCGAACCCTCTGCACCTACCCAAGACTCCAATAGGGAATGTAATCATTGAGAGTGTGTTACACTCTATGTTTCGACTAGCATGTGTAGTATGTGGTATTGGTATCCAATGATACCGATCCGTTAAGTTGAATATATTTAGAGTTCGAAACTCTTATTATTATTTATGTTGACCTTGTGACTTATTGACGTGAATAGTGCATCACGAGCATGTTAACTTGGGATTCCGTTAGCTTTTATATTGTCGGTGATGATGGGATGTAAGCTATATAAGAAATCAACTTTGACTTAAATCAATTAAACATATATTTCATCGATGATCATTCATTAATAAATTATAATATCTGGACACCGTCGCACTTGGTGGTTCTTAAAGTTATCAAACTTTAAGAATGGACGGAGTAGAACAAAAGGATATTATTTTTCATTAATGAATTTCGCTTGTTTCTTTACCCTATAAAGTTTGAAATTTCCCTTAATCACAACCTTAAATTCTAAACCCCAACCTAAACCCTAAATTGGACCCTTAAACAACCCTAAACCATATCTAAACCGTATCCATTAAAATTAATCAAATATATTTATCTTTAAAAAAAATCAAGTTTTTAGAAAATTAGGATGTAAGCTATATAAGAAATCAACTTTGACTTAAATCAATTAAACATATATTTCATCGATGATCATTCATTAATAAATTATAATATCTGGACACCGATCGCGGGTGGTTCTTAAAGTTATCAAACTTTAAGAATGGACGGAGTAGAACAAAAGGATATTATTTTTCATTAATGAATTTCGCTGTTTCTTTACCCTATAAAGTTTGAAATTTCCCTTAATCACAACCTTAAATTCTAAACCCCAACCTAAACCCTAAATTGGACCCTTAAACAACCCTAAACCATATCTAAACCGTATCCGGTTAAAATTAATCAAATATATTTATCTTTAAAAAAAATCAAGTTTTTAGAAAATTAGGATGTAAGCTATATAAGAAATCAACTTTGACTTAAATCAATTAAACATATATTTCATCGATGATCATTCATTAATAAATTATAATATCTGGACACGGTCGCCCGGTGGTTCTTAAAGTTATCAAACTTTAAGAATGGACGGAGTAGAACAAAAGGATATTATTTTTCATTAATGAATTTCGCTTGTTTCTTTACCCTATAAAGTTTGAAAATTTCCTTAATCACAACCTTAAATTCTAAACCCCAACCTAAACCCTAAATTGGACCCTTAAACAACCTAAACCATATCTAAACCGTATCCAGTTAAAATTAATCAAATATATTTATCTTTAAAAAAAATCAAGTTTTTAGAAAATTAGGATGTAAGCTATATAAGAAATCAACTTTGACTTAAATCAATTAAACATATATTTCATCGATGATCATTCATTAATAAATTATAATATCGGACACCGGTCGCGCACTTGGTTCTTAAAGTTATCAAACTTTAAGAATGGACGGGTAGAACAAAAGGATATTATTTTTCATTAATGAATTTCGCTTGTTTCTTTACCCTATAAACACTAAACCCTATCTAAACCCCTAAACCCGATCTAAACCCTAAATTCTAAATCATATCTAAACCCTAAACACTCACTCTATCTAAACCCCCAAACTCTATATAAACCCTAAACCATGCCTAAACCTAAATATTATCTAAATCGGTATCTATCATTATATTCTCGTCATTCCCGGATCTAAAGTGATCGTCCCAAATTTCCCACATCAATGTAGGTTTATTGGATTCAAGATGGGAGATCCTTCAATGAAGTATCTCTTTCATTCGCGTGGAGCAATTACTAGATAAAATTTGTGTACGTCGTCGTTAATTATCTCTGCCGAATTAACAATATTTAAGAAGAGGAATTCTTGAAAGCATCCAAGGACAACGGAGATGCTATTCTTTATGTCGTTGATAGTGTCAGTCCTTTCATAGATCCCTACAAATATTGCTCGTGAAGAAGAGTTCTCGGCACTTGGGACTGACCTCAAAAGGGTTGAAAACTATTCTTATGCCGGAGATGCTACTAAGTTTTGTTAAAGCTTAGTCTTAACTCAGTGTAAGGATACTTTGCAATCCTTGTGAGCTCACTCCCAATCTGAAAACTCTTTTCACCGGCAATATTTTTAGGCTTCAATGAACGATGGAGAGCTGTCAACGACATAGGGAATTACAAAACTCCGTTGCCCTTGGATGCTTTCAAGAATTCCTCTTCTTAAATATTGTTAATTCGGCGATAATTAACGACGACGTACACAAATTTTATCTAGTAATTGCTCACGGCGAATGAAAGAGGTACTTCAATTGAATGATCTCCCATCTTGAATCCAATAAACCTACATTGATGTGGGAAATTTGGGACGATCGCTTTAGATCCGGTTTGAGAGTGATGATAGATACCGATTTAGATAATATTTAGGGTTTAATCTGATAATAACAGGCGTGATGTCGACCGATGAATTGTGATTACCGTAATAAGTGTATTTTTCTCATACTAATCATTTGTTGCTTAATAGGAGTTATGTCGTGACGATCGCGAGTTGGATGTATAATCGGAGGTTGCCGAATCGTAGTGGTATTACGAGATGAGTTCATTAGAGGTTTGAAGAGTTTTATCGAATTTGCTCTAGCGAACCCCAAATACATGAGTGGTAACAACATAAGGTGTCCATGTGATGGGCAAAAATCGAAAGTACTTCCCTTCGATGATTGTGGAGAAGCACCTTCTCCAAGCGGGTTTCAAGTTGGGTACAAGCGGTGGGTAGCTCACGGTGAGCAAATCGAGTAGTGTCTAGGCCGGAAAGTAACCAGCGGAGGATTCTGTACGTGAACTGAACCGGTAAATACGAGTGTGAACGATGAACCATTTCGTGGTATGGAAGAAATGGTTAGGGATGTTCTTGGTCCTCATTTTGACCGGTCGGAGAACGCACGTCAAGAGGAGCCAAATCCCGCACTAGTAAGTTCATTGAAGCTATGGAGTCGCACGGAGAAGTTGTATCCTGGCTCGAGCGGACCGTTTTGGAGACGTGGTGAGTTCCTAAACATCAAGTCGATTGCAATATTAGTCAATCTGGTTTCAATCGTCTTATGAAAGCGAAAAAGCTTTGCGAAAGGGAATAAGATGCCGAGAACTTCTATCGGACAAAGAAGATGGTTGGGCATATTGGGTTGAAATATGAGAAGATTGATGCGTGCAAGAATGATTGCATGCTTTTCTACAAGGAAGATTCAAACTGAAAGAATGTTCCGTGTGTGGCCATGATCGATATAAGCCGAAACGGAGGGCGGTTCGAAACGCAAGAAGAATGAACCTTATAAGCGGTTGCGTTACTTGCCGTTGACTCGAGATTGCAACGCCTCTACGCGTCTAAAGCTAATTCGAAGCTATGCGTTGGCACAAAGAAAGCCCGCGAGGATGGCGTGTTGACTCATCCGTCGGACGGCTTGGCTTGAAACAATTTGATGCAACCCATCCCGACTTTCTTTGGCTAGAAATATCGGGTTGTGCATATGCGCGGATGGTTTTACTCCTTTCGGGCAGGGCGAAGTCCTACTCTTGTTGGCCGGTTATAGCTACCGTGTACAATCTTCCACCGTGGTTGTGTATGAGTGATCCTTATATGTTCTTGTCCTGTTCATACCGGACCGACTAGCCCCGGCAAGAACATTGATGTTTATCTCCGCCCTTTGATTGACGAGTTGAAAATGCTGCGGGAAGACGGAGTGGAAACATGGGATGCATTCAAAAAGAAAATTTTAAAATGAAAGCCGCGTTGATGTGGACGGTGAATGACTTCCACCTACGGGATGTTATCGGGTTGGAGCACACATGGGAAGCTTGCATGTCCTATCGTATGGATGACACTAAGTCGTTCACACTCGAGCACTCTCGTAAACCTTGTTGGTTTGATTGTCATCGTTAATTTCTACCGGATGACCACCCTTTTAGATCACGAAGCGGCAATTCACCAAGAATAGGGTTGAGCGTGATGAGGCGCCTAGACGTTTGAGCGGTGAAGCTGTTTATGAAAAGGTGTCTAAACTACGAGAAGACCAGGTGGGGAAGATGTATGCAAAGGATAGGCTGCGAGATTTTGGTGTAAAGCATAATTGGACCAAAAAGAGTATATTCGGGAGTTGCCTTATTGGAAAGATAATTTGATACGCCATAATCTTGACGTCATGCACATTGAGAAGAATGTGTTTGACAATATTTTTAACACCATTATGGATTGGAGGGCAACTACCAAGGACACACCCAAAGCCCGAATGGACATGAAAGACATATGTAAGCGGCTTGCCTTGGAGCTAAAGAGGTCAATGGTAAAACAGTGAAACCGTCGCTCCATACGTGCTAACCAAGGAACAAAGACTTCTAGTGTTGAAGTGGTTGAAGGGATTGAGGCTTCCGGACGGTTACGCTTCTAACATCGGAAATTGTGTAAATGTAGACGAAGGAAAGGTTCATGGTTTGAAGAGTCATGATTGTCACGTGTTCTTGAACAGGTTACTTCCTATTGCGCTTAGAGACTTGTTGCCCGACAATATATGGATTGCGTTAACCGAGAGTGAATCATTCGAGGCGTTATCATCCAGCCTCTGGGTTGATGACATGAGAAGACTCGAAGCGAGCATTGTCGTGACGATTTGCAAACTTGAGAAGATCTTTCCTCCGTCTTTTTTGATTCTATGGAGCATTTACCGGTCCACTTGGCATATGAAGCTAGGGTTGGGGGTCAGTTCAATACGAGATGGATGTATCCATTTGAGAGGTAATAACTCGTCTCATAATAATCGTTTTCATGATCTATAACATATTTAAAAGTCGGTTATAGATTGAGTAACATTTTTTAATCCTGTCATTCATTAATGAATTAGGTATCTCGGTCATTTGAAAAGGAAGATGAGAAACAGGGCAAAGGTTGAGGCCTCAATATGCGAGGCTATTATTATAGAGGAAATTGTTGCCTTTGCCGCGCAATATTTTCATCCCGATATTGAAACGAGATTGACTCGGGTTGGGCGCAATTACGATGGTGGAGAGCCCGATGTCAATGAGGACATCTCGGTATTTAATGCTCCGGTCGGCCACTCGGTAAACCGGTTAAGACTCGAATGCTAAGCAATAAGGAGTATGAAGGCTGCGAGACTCTATATACTCCTTAATTGTCTGAGGTTGAGGAATATCTCAAGTAAGTTAATTATCAATTTCATTTAATTTTAGATAGTCGTCGATTCAAATTAAAGTTGCAAGATGCACAAATAACTCGTATAAACTCTAAACCTAATGCGGTATGTTCGAAGATCAAGCGGAGATGATATATCTGACGAATTGCGAGATATCAGGACAGAGAAAGAGTTTCCGTCGTGGTTACGCAAATATGTAAATATCATTTCTGGCTCGATTTATATGTAGACCTCTTATTAATGGCTCGGTCATTAAAAATGTCTATTATGCAATACTTTTCAGGTTTTGGAGCATCCTAATGACCCGCGAGTCGCGAGATTATCTCACATATCGCAAATCCGTTGATGAGAGTTACTATATACAACGGATATTATGTGAATGGCTATGTCTTCCATACAAAGGAATACGGGAGGGAAAACAAACAGATAATGGCGGTGTCAATCTTAAAGGCAACCTTGACTATTATGGTGTCCTTAAAGAAGTCATCGAGTTACGATATCTCGGGAGGAAAAATATAGTCCTATTCAATTGTGACTGGCGAGACGCTGTGCGAGGTATAAAAAAGCACGACTTGTTTGACCTAATCGATGTGAAGCACACGTCTAGACATGCGGGTGATGATGTGTTTATCTTAGCATCACAAGCACAACAAGTCTACATGAAGGTTAAAACGAATTGGTAATTCAATTGGCCGTTTAAAACGAATTAGCATCACCTACCTTTGCCATTCTTTAATCCTGCTAGTTTAAAACGAATTGGTAATTCAATTGGCCGTTTCTTGCGTGCAGACGATAGGACATTATCTCTTGGTCATCCAATGTATGCTCGTATTTGTTTAGAATTGGATGTATCTCTGATTTTACCATCGCGGATTTGGATTGGTACTAGTAAAGAGGATGGTTTTTGGCAGCCTATAGATTTTGAGGGCAATATTTCATATTGTGCGGGATGTGGTCTCCTTGGGCATGTGGAGGATGAATGCAGGAAGAAAAGACGAGGTCCTTCTAGGACACACGCACAGAAGGAAGCTAATGTCGAGGCTGCAAATTCTGATCAAGTTGCATCACCAGAACTGAATACTCAAAGTGTTGCTAAAGCTAAGGCTGCGGTTGTGCTAGATACGGGTGGAGATGACAACAACAAGAAGGTTCAGCAACCTAAAATTAAACAATGTTGGGTTCCACTCCGGCATATTGAAGTTAATGATAATGATGGTGCCATGGGGTCAGGGTCCAAGGATGACCACGGGTGTGTTAAGGATACTGAAGTTATTGATGTTGTGGCTAGCCCGAAGCATAATTCCTTACATAATGGCTCAGAGGAAATGCTTAGGGGTTTGGAGACTGATAATCACATGGCTGTTGAGGGGAATGTTGAAGACGGGACTGAGCCTGATCTTGAGAAAGATAAGGGACCGCTACTGTCTAATTCTTTCGCTATTTTGGAGGAGTTAAATGAAATCGAGAGCCAACTCTTTCTTCCTGGATCATATAGTGATTCTAAGGCTACTATGGTTAAGGAAAAAAGTGCAGCTTTGCAAGTTCAGATGAAGAGATCATTGTCGGTTGATGATATTGGGAAATTATCGTTGTCTTCGGTAAGCAATCGAGCTTTTCAAAAACAATGCCGCACTTTATTTGCTCGTCAGAAAAAGAAAGCTTTTCTTGATCAAAACAAAAGAATGACTAGGGCTTCCATTAGAGCCCACCATGTTACTCTTTAAAAATTGTTTCTCTATGTCTGCTATTTTATGGAATGCAAGAGGTCTGGGTAATAAAGAGACGATAGAATATATTAAACTGCTTAAGTTGCAGCATAATCCATTTTTATGTGCGATTTTAGAACCAAAGCTTCCTGGTTCTCGTCTTGTTAAAGTAGCTAAGAAGTTACGATATAAAGGTTTTTTACATCAAGCCCCGGATAATGTGCATATATGGTTGTTTTGGGATGATAGGGCTGATGTGGTTTTGGTTAATGCATCGGCACAGTTTATTACAGTTCGTATTAAAGTTGGAGATAGTTTTTCGGTGTTAGTTTCTTTTGTTTATGCTAAATGCACTAGAGGGGAGAGACAGGTGCTTTGGCGTGAGTTGCTGGACTTCTCTATGACTTTAACTGAGCCGTGGTTGGTTGGTGGTGATTTTAACATCATTTCTCATTCTTCTGAAAAGCTGGGTGGTGCTCCGTGTGACTTTCCGGCTATTGGGGATTTTAATGGTTTTATTCAGCAGGCTGGTTTGTGTGATGCAGGATATGATGGTAGTGTTTATACGTGGTGCAATAATCAAGATGGGGTTGATCGCATTTGGCAGCGTCTGGATCGAATTTTGGTTAATGGTTTTTACAAAGCTACTTTCCCTGGGCTTCGAGTTCAGCATTTGTGTCGTGTTTTATCGGATCACTCCCCTCTTCTTGTTGACTTCTCGTGTTTTCCAAAGCCAAAAGGTACTTTTCGTTTTCAAAGAATGTGGTTAGATCATCCTGATTTTTTACAGTTTGTTCGAGATCAGTGGCAACAGTCGGTTACAGGAAGTCCCATGGATATATTGTGGAGGAAATTAAAAAATTTACGGGATAAACTCCGGATTTGGAACTGGGAGGTTTTTGGTCATGTTCAAAGGAAGGCAGCTATCCAACAGGACATTATTTTACAGTTAGAGGTGGCGCTTCAGCAAAGATGGGATGCGGGACTTGCAGATCAGTTGTTTAATGCCAAGAAAATGCTCTGTCAGTTATTAAAATGGGATGCTGAGCTACTCCAACAGAAAGCTAGACAGTTGTGGTTGAGTGATGGTGAACGGAATACTTCCTATTTTCATGCTAGTGTTCGCGAACGTGCGAGTATTAATACAGTTAAGTTGCGGCTTGGGGATGGGTCCTGGTGTACGGATAACAAACAGATTGGGGAGATGGCTGTGAATTTTTTTACTGATTTATTTTCCTGTTCTCGACCTGTGCGGAATGAAAATTTGTTTCAAGATTTTCCAGTCAAGATAGATGGTGCAGATAATGATTCTTTACATCGAATTCCGGAGGAGGCTGAGATTTTGGAAAGTGTTAAGGGTCTAAACCCTAATAGTGCACCTGGGAATGATGGTTTCACAGGATGGTTTTATCAAGGGTGTTGGGATGTAATTAAAATGGACGTTGTCTCGGCAGTCCAAGATTTCTTTCGTGGCAGTCAAATTCCTAGAGGTATTTCTTCTACCACTGTGGTTCTCATCCCTAAGGTGGCTAATCCTAGTGGTTTGGGTGATCTGCGTCCCATCAGTCTGTGTAATTTCTCTTGCAAAATTATATCTCGTGTTATGACTTCTAGGATTGCAATTTTGCTTCCTAAAATGATTTCTATTGAACAATCTGGGTTCATTAAGGGGAGGAGTATTCAGGAAAATATTGTGCTGGCTCATGAATTAATTCATCGGATTGATACAAAGGTGAGAGGTAGTAATGTTGTGTTTAAGTTGGACATGTCAAAGGCTTATGACCGTCTTGAATGGACTTTCTTGTTACGTGCTTTGGAAGCAATTGGTTTTGATGGAGTAAGTTGTGATCTAATTTACAGGCTCATTAGTAACATTTGGTATTCTTTTCGAATAAACGGTGAGGGGCATGGTTTCTTCAAATCGTCTCGAGGTGTTCGTCAGGGAGATCCTTTGTCCCCATTGTTGTTTATCATTGCTCAGGAGGTCCTTTCTTATAATGTTAACAAAGCAGTAGCGGATGGGCGGATTATTCCTTATGCGCATGGTAGGGGTGGTGTGGTTATTACACATTTGTTATATGCTGATGACATGCTAATTTTTGCTAATGGGTCTCGGCGGTCTATTTTGGCTTTAAAAGAGGTAATCACAGCTTATGAAAGTGCTTCAGGGCAGCTCATTAATTTAGGCAAGAGTGGTTTCTATGTCTCTGCGAATTGTTCTCGTCGCACAGTCCGAAATATTGCAGCTTGGACTGGGTGCTCTCGGAATTTTTTTCCAATGAAATACTTGGGTATTCCTTTGTTTAAGGGAAGAATTAAGCGGTGTTATTTCGAAAATGTGGAGCAAAAAGTTTATAATCGCATTTGCGGATGGAAATCCAAACTCCTTTCTTTCGGTGCTAAACTGGTGTTATTAAAGTCTGTTTTGAATAGCATTCCCATTTATACTCTTGCTGCTATTAAAGTTCCGAAGATGGTGATTCGGAATATAGAATCCATGATGGCCAACTTCTTGTGGGATGTTGCCGGGGAGCATCGTGCGCATTGGTTGTCTTGGGAGGTTGTTTGTCGGCCATTTCAAGAAGGAGGTTTGGGGTTACGATCCTTATCTCAAGTCATGGATTCACTACATGCTAAGTTAGCTTGGTCGGTGCTTCAAGGTAAAAGTTTATGGGCAGTTTATGCTGGCTCTAAATATGGTAATGGGGTTGATTTTGTTCAGCCTGCTTCGGCCTCTCACATTTGGCGGGCAGTAATGCAGCAAATGCCGAGAGTGAAACAGTCCAGTCGATGGGTTCTTGGGCGCGGTGAGGTCTCTTTTTGGAGTGCGAACTGGTGCGGTGAAGCGCTGGTTGGTCCTCAACCCGTGGATATTAAGCTCTCAGTCCGTGAGGCCATGGCTCAGCTTCCGGATTTGCTGGATGGGGTTGCTGACAGATTGCGTGAGACAGTGGCTCGGGTAGTTCTTGATGATAGCCTGGAAGACAGATTGGTTTTTTGTCTAACCAAGTCAGGGGATTTCTCTGTGGCAGCATACTGGAATAGTGTTCGTGTGGCCTCTCCTCATTTGTCTTGGGCTAAGAAGATTTGGCAGCCGTGGTTGCCTCTTCGTGTTAGTGGTTTTATGTGGAAATTTTGTCATGGGGCTCTTTCGGTTGATATGGCATTACATCGTTGGAATGTTTTTATCACATCAAAGTGTGCTTGTTGCATTAATCAGCCGGATTGTGAATCTTTGGTTCATTTGTTCTTGCATTCAGAGATTGCAACCCAACTTTGGTTGAGATTTGCTTCAATATTTAATAAAGTAAGTTCTTATGTTTCCATTCAACATCTTTTTGCGACATGGCTTGAGCATGCTTCGTAATCAGCTGGAGCTTGTTTGATTGGAGTATTGGTTTTCACTTGTTGGGAGATATGGAAGGCTAGATGTAAAGCTATCTATGATAATGTTCCTATGAATGTTGGGAACATTTTTCGGAGCGTGGTTCAGGATTTGCAAGACATGATGATGGTTTATTGCCCCAAGACCTCTATGGATAATTTGGGTAGTCTTGCCATTCAGACCTTGGGCCTTCAGATTATAAATGTTCCTTTCCATAGAGGTAACTGGCTGCGCTGGGTTCCTCCGGTTTCAACTGTGTTTAAATTGAATACTGATGGCTCAGCTGTTAGTGGCTTTTGCTCAGGGGGTGGTATCATTCGGGATAGCCAGGGTAAGATGGTGAGTGCATTCTCTAACTTTTATGGTCCAGGCACTAATATGGGTGCTGAGATTTTAGCCCTTCGAGATGGTTTACAGCTTTGTCGCCAACTTAATTTAAATTCGGTTGAAGTGGAATCTGATTCGTTTGTGGCAGTTATGGGTGTTTCTGGTAAGTTTAGTATACCATGGTCTTGTGCTTATGACATCAGGTTATGCAAAGCTTTGTTAGGAGACTTTTCTCTACATCATGTTTACAGAGAAGTTAATCATGTTGCGGATCGGCTAGCAGCTCATGCCTATTCTCACAAAAAGACTATTACTTTTTCTTCTAAAGGTTCTCTTCCTATTAGTGTTTGGCAGGCTTTAGGTCATGATGAGTTAGGTCTGTATAGTTTTAGAAAGTAATTTTGCCTTTGGCTTTGTATTTCTTTTTAGAGGTCAGGCTCCTCTGTCCTCCCTGTTTTTAGGGCAAGGCTGGTTGTCCCCCTCTCGTTTGTATCTTTTTCTGTTATTAATAAAATTTTGCAGGGTGCCGTCCCTGTTTCTTTAAAAAACATGACACCATACCCTTATCGGCGAGCCGATGAGAGGGATGGTGGGCATTTGGAAGACCAAGGCCGAAGCACTATTGATATAGCATATCGTTCGACGACATAACTACGAATCGTCACTAGAAGGATGTTATCAAGAGGATGAAATGCCCATACCTCCCGTTGTATCTTCGATAGTCATCCAATGGATGAAATGCTCGTGCCTCCCTTGGGCCTGGAGATAGTATTGCCGTTGATTTGCCACCTCCTTCCCCGTCCGACGAAATCCCGATTATTGAAGGTGATGCAGAGAAGACGAGGTAACGAGAAGGTGAAGAGGATTGGATGTCCGAGGATGAGGCGAAGAACTTGAGTTTTGTAGTAGCGACTCAAACGCGAGACTGGAGAATCGAGAATGAAGAAAATGCAAACAACGAGAATGAAGACTCGAGTAGTCTTGCAATATGTACCGTTTAGGCTCTTTTATTTTTTGTTAGAAAGTAAATGTCATGTGTAGAACGCTATTTGTATGTTACTTGTTATCATGAAGATGAGAGATTTTAATTTATGTTATGTATTTTAACTTAATTGTCATCTAAACTTAGCGTTAATTGTCAACATTAATATACTAATTTATATATAGACATGTCGGGACGAGCCGGTAGAGGTAGGAGTCGGACACCTAAGGTCCGACTTCTACCTACATGCATTACGGTTACACGCTGTACTGCGGGAGGCGATCCGACTTGGATCGGCCCGAGGATGCACCGACTCTCCCACGAGCCGATGAGCGGGGCGGGTCCTCATCGACTCCAGATCATGGACACGCGAAGATGGTCGGATTATCGTTACCATCTCCAAATTTTAAGCAAGTAAGTAATAATATTTCGGTTTTCAAATTTTAATGCTTGTACGACATTGGTTACATGTTAATTGCATATTTGTATAATATATTTGTTTAATATTTGTCGTTTGCGGGCGGGTATCCCGATCCGACCCGCTTCCTTGGGCGTATTCGACGAGATGAGGCACGAGGAGTGCGGCCACATTACTCTAGCGTGCCTACGAACCCGAGACCAGTGGTGGGATGATTTTAGGGTAAGGATTCTAAGGATATATAAAATATGTTAATGTTTAATAATTTAATAATTTCTATCAAAGTTTATAATTAATATGTTTAAATTGGTTAAATTTGCGCTTCATTATTGTTGGCTCGCACTCGACGCCGAGGCGCACGAGGCGTTTAGGTTGATGTGCGCGAAGAAGTTCCTTGCGACCGGATTTACGGCATGAAGAGGCGTGGAGCGAGAGGAGGAGGTGAGGGCTCCAAATTTCATCGATGATGTCGGCGCCGTAAGTACATTATAATAATATACTTGATTTAATTTCATTCCTTAAATAGATGAGAGATTTTGTATATATTGTATCTCTATAACAATTTTAACATTTTCACGGGTATACCGAGGTTGGGATTCGATGACGCAGAGTGCCGCCGCAACAGCGAAATAGGCCGAGCGGCACGGGGAGGGGTGAAGCACACCTCGGGGTCGATCAACACCTCCGAGCACCACTTGCGCATGGTAAGGACTTTAATGTGTTGTATTGTAATTAATTAATACATGCTTTAATTGTTTTAGCGGTGCTTTAAATTGTTTTGTTGGGTAGCCATGTGGATGCTATGAAATCCATGGTGGCAGGCACTAATCGGTGCAAATATGTTGTTTTATAAGGGGTTTGAGTGTAAATGTAGAGTTTTAGAAGGGTTTGAGTGAAATTAGGCCTTTATGAATTCATCAAAACATACATATTATATGTTATTGTTTTACTTATGATTTAAATTGATTTGTTGGGTAGCCATGTGGATGCTATGAAATCCAGGCCGCAGGCACATAGGTAACAATTAGGTTGTTTTAGAAGGGATTGGGTGTAAATGAGTAGTTTTAGAAGGGTTTGAGTGTCAATAGGCTGTTTGAGAAGGGTTTGAATGTCAATAGGCCTTTATGAATTCCTCAAAACATACATATTATATGTTATTGTTTTACTTATGATTTAAATTGATTTGTTGGGTAGCCATGTGGATGCTATGAAATCCATGGTGAAAGGGGCACCGGTAACAATTAGGTTGTTTTAGAAGGGGATTGGGTGTAAATGTACTGTTTTAGAAGGGTTTGAGTGTCAATAGGTGTTTTAGAAGGGTTTGAATGTCAATAGGCTATTTTAGAAGGGTTTGAGTGTAAATAGGCCTTTATGAATTCCTCAAAACACACATATTATATGTTATTGTTTTACTTATGATTTAAATTGATTTGTTGGGTAGCCATGTGGATGCTATGAAATCCATGGCAAAGGCAGCACTTGGTAACAATTAGGTTGTTTTAGAAGGGTTTGAGTGTAAATAGGTTGTTTTAGAAGGGTTTGAGTGTACAAAAGCCTTTATGAAAGGGTTTTTCGGTTTAAATAGGTTGCTTTAGAAGGGTTTGAGTGCAAATAGGTTATTTTCGAAGGTTCCGAGTGTAAATAAGTTGTTTTAGAAGGGGTTTGAGGGTCAATAGACTATTTTATAACGATTTGAGTCTTAATAGGTTGTTATGAGAATGAATTGAGTTCAAATAGGTTTGTCTTAGTAGGGTTTGAGTGTATATATATTTGTTTTATTGTTTTCTTATAAGTTGATCGTGTTATAGCTTACTATGTGTTCTTTGCTAATTTTAATTCATTATATTTGTAGAATCAATACTACGATACCGAGGTACCGATGACCGATTTATTTGCTGCGACCCACACCACTCCCGCTCCTCCAGTGCCGATTCGCCGATTGTCTTTGTCGATGAGACGGAGAGAGAGCATTTGTAAGTATTACTTAAAATATTTTAATTCTATTTTGTTTATTAGTTAATGGTAAATGTTAATATTAATGTTAAAATGTTTTTGTGACACAGAGAGCCTATAAGGACTCTATGTCCACGCAGTCGCCGGGGCTTGTCCGACGACCCCGAGGTGCGACGCCATTTGTCTCCGACATTTGGCATTCGGTCACCGGAGTCAAGGAAGAAGAGGGAGATCGCTCTACGGCTTTGGTGACCACGGCGCCGCGTTTAGACCAGGTGGATCGACTTCTTCCTCGGCGACCACGTCTTGGTCCCGGAACCGTCGGCTACGGCGTGCCACTCGAGAAGACGCGAGACTCTCGGCGGCGTTGCAGCGGCCGAGGCGGCGAGCAGCGGCGGATGGAGCGGCAATGCAGGCAGCGAGGAAGCGAATGGCGGCGAGCAGCAGCAAGCAAATGCGGCGGCCGGTTATGAGGGCGGCGGCAGGCAGCAGCCTACTAGGCGTATTTTATTTGACCCCCTCCACATAGACCCTCCACAGTAGATACATTTATTTTAGTCTGTAATATATTTTAATTTGTATATATATTAATTTTAATTTAGTTTATGTTTTAGTTGTTAATTAGTTTTATTATTGTGGTGTGTGTGATTTGTGTATATATAATTGTTATATCGGGTGCAAAAACAAATTTAAAAATTTCAAATTTTATTTTTTTATTTTAATTAGTAATTACGTCGAACTTCCGGTAAATTAAATATTATTCTACCAATTTATTACTTCGGATATTCAGACGCGGTAATTCTGTCGGAGCAAGAAATTCTTGTTGGATTGTCCGACAAGATAATCTGTCCGGATATTAATTTATTTCACCACTATTCAATTAGTAAATTGCGTGAATATCCCGACGCATATCCGAATTACGTCGGATGATCCGACGATAATCGTCAATATCCAACGGTAATGCGGGTCTTCTTGTGGATCCTCGGATAATTACTGTCGGACTATAGCGGCAAATTTGTCGGATTATCCGGCGAATGCGTCGTGACTTGCTCTCAGTGCTGTAATATAATTACCGTCGAAGATTTCTTGTCAAGCCGGGCTCGTCCGACGAAAATACGTAATTGCGTCGGAATTTTGGTTAATGGGAATTCTCCACCAAATACGTGTTTTCCAAGAGTGTGATTACTACACATAGATCATCTTCCTCATCTTGAATGATTAGTGAAGATAGAGTGATCGGACATCTTAGATCGGCAGATGTAGATCATGGACATCTAGAATCGCAGATATGAAATATGCAGTTGGAAGATGTATGTTGAACTTAGGCGATGGAAATGAGTTTGAGCAATGAAGAATAAACGGCATAAGTTTAACAATTTAGATTAAAGTAATAAAGATTTGATATGAAAGAGAGCTTGACGTTGACTATAATCTGTATTAGATGCATCATTTACTTTCCTTAAACAGATTGCACAAGATAAAGCAAATTATACACGAAAGAAATCAAGGCTGAATGTAACAATTATATATATTATATTAAAATTCAGCAGAGGTTTGCTCAAAGGCAAACATGCTTAGTACATCAACCTAGACTCTCTAACCTAGCAATCTCCTTAGGAAAAAGAAGGAGAAATGAAGAGCGAAATCAAATATATCGAAACATTAGAAGATGTACTTAATATTTATTAAGACATCTTCCTGTAGTTTCAATTTGATATATTTGTTGTGAGAAGAGAATATTAGGAGTTGTTCAAATAGCAAGTATTTGAACAACGAGTGCTAAGCACTCGACCAAATATGATGACACCTTATTGCACAATCGGCACACTTATAATGTAGTATAAGTCCGCCGATATGAATGCAATCTGGACATGTAAGTTCGGCTCTTCATCGGACATCTTCAAGCTTGATCGGCTTCAACGATCAGTAAGATACTTGGTCTCTTTCTTGGATAATGGAGTTGAGGCCATCGAAGAGACCGAGTTCTTCGAAGGAAGAAGAACTCAAATCAACAACAAGGTTGTTGATCAAGCGAAGCTTCTCGGCTTTTGGATTTTCTTCTCTCTCTCAAAGTGTTTGTTCTTACACTTGTGATTTCTCACTCAAGGAGTGGTTCGGATTGAAGAAATGAAGATCAATACCACAACCTTTCTCAAGCATAAGCATACACGGTTGTGTGTTCTAGTGCTTGTGCTCTCCTTGTGCACTTGTGCTCTGGAAATGAGAATAAGAGTTTTCTTATATAGTGGAGAAGAAGAGATGACCGTTGGTGTATTGAGTAGGTTTATGCCCGTTGGTGATCGAATCTCATAATGCGAGAGTACATTTTTGGATTTGTTGGGCAAAGACCTTCGCTTAGGTTTGAGTCTTGAAGATGATCGTGACACAGCCGGACATAGATGGACGTGTCGAGCTTAGCCTGGATGCGCTTGATTGATGTGGACGTATCATTGCTTTGATCGAAGTGCGCGTCCCGTGCTTGGCCTTTTAAAATGAAGCTTTGAAGACCGCGAACACTTCGTAAGAAGAAATGTCTATTGGATAAACGTGAAGGTGCAGACATCGATGCGTATCTTGGATTTGTCGACGGATCTTGTAACGGATCTATTTTGGCTTGAAGTGCGTTGAGTAACGACCGATGTATCTCGTGATCTTACGGTTTCTCGCGGTTGTTCGATGAGGATTTGGCCGATTTCGAAATCGCCATTATAGAAGCTGCGATGTAAAACCGCGATGGTCACGATGTTCCTCTTGAATAAATAGCTTCTCTTGCTCGATGAAGTGCTTTGGCGGATACGAGAATCGCCGATATAGAACTGGCGATGTAGAGATGGCTATTTAGGCGTCATAGGGAAGGAAATGTCGCTAGTGAGACATCTGCCGATAGTCACGTCAACCGGCAAATTGAAGAGCTTGATTCATATGAAGGTTTGTCATCATTCGGTAGGACAAAGACTCGGATATGTACAAAGACTTCCTAGTCTAATGACCTATGCATTGTTTCAACAAGCGCCACACTAACCGTGACCCTTTTAGCCACTTGTGAAACATGCGTTGTAATGGGAACAAGCAAATCACCGTGTTGGAATATGCATACATATATATCAGCGATTTACTGGCATATTCCTAACAATCTCCTCCTATTTGCTTGGGACCATTACTACAATTGACTTATACATATAGCTCTTAAAGCGGTTGTTCAATCCTTAGTAATAACATGCCACTACTTGAATATTCAGTTTATATCAAGGCATGCCCTAGGTTGAACTTACAAGCGATAGCGTATGTATAGTCACCTATTGCTAAGTATTTACAGACTCAATAATTGAAAGAACAAATACGAAGCAATAACTGAAATGATTGTTTAGGCAAATGATAATATTGCCTTAAGAGTGTGTTTCTTGCATCGGATGATCGAAGAATGTTGCTCCAGCAAAAGTAGAAAGTATAATTAACTTTTATCTAGTTCTTAATCGAATTGATTAAGCATCTTCATATAGTCGTATTATAATAGTCATATAGTGTTTTGCTGTATGGGTAGATACACAACCTTACAACGTTACAAGTTGTCTATCTCTCCTCCTTAATATGTGTTTATCTCTCCTCCTTATAATTTCACACTATTCGGGAGGACATTACAACTTCATAATCTCTCCTCCAGTGTTAATCCTACTATAATTTCTTAAGGCCTAACTTCCTTTATAATCACTTGGGGCCATTATTTTGCAATTTTCACAATCTCTCCTTTACTTCAATTTCCTCTCCTCCTTAATATTATTAGGGCCATTATTTTGCAATTTTCACAATCTCTCCTTTACTTCAATTTCCTCTCCTCCTTAATATTTGTTTATCTCTCAATCTTACTAATTGTCTATCTCTCCTCCTTAATACTTCACACTTTGGGGCCATTACAATTTCTCCTCCTTAATGACTAGTGTTCTGAATAGTGTCAATCTTACTGTAATTATAATTACTAGGGGCCTACAATTACTTGTCTCCTTTCCTCCTTACTAGTTCTCTCCTCTTTACTAGTTGGGTTTATTACTACTTCACACATTACTACTTCACAATTACTACACTACTTCACAATTACTTGGGGCCAATTACTTGGGGCCATTACTACTTCACAATTTTCACAATCTCTCCTCCTTAATGGCCACAAGATAAAGATAGATAGAGAGTTATCAATTGAATTATGTAGTATTAGAAACTAAATATGAGAGAGAACATGCTTATGGTAATTCATAAGGTATGAATTTTGACAGGTAGAGGGAAGGAAGTTTGGTCTTGGTAAATGCTGTCTTTTTAGAACTGCGGAAGTGATTTGCAGGATGTAATTCTGCAGAGAATATAGGCCGTATCGAGTAAATACGGTTACTTGTCATATTGATGATTCTTAGTGTGCGAGATAGCTTATGATACACAATTTTCATGTATGAGACATACATAATAGGATATCGAGGTTAGAAATTGTGTTTCCATTGCTTGTAAGAAGATTTTACAAGAATGTAGTGTGATACGCTTTATTTTGGAATAGGAGAGGCAAAATAGGGTAAGCTGTTGAATTAGTGATACCAATTGGTGAGTAGTAAAGCATTCAAAATAGTCTCCTCCTTAAGGTATATTAAGTCAAAGCAGGCAAGTATAGTTGAGTCTTATGTTGACGTTTGTTGGATGCATGAGATATACATCTAAAATATGAGGTAAGGTCGCCTACGAGGTATTGAAGTTCATTAAGAAAGTAAACTGCAGGCATAAATGAGTATGTACCAGGACAAATTTAGTATATTTAACACAAAAGAGAATGTCAAATATAGACAAACAGACGTACACAAAACTAAACACATTACATATTAATTTGATAAAACAGAGACCTAGCTAGTCATCCTAATGAGGTAGAGTTAAAGGATGAAGGTCTGATTCTAATCGAAGGAACATTGACCGCTGAATTTGACGAAGTTGGCGTTTGTGGTGAAGCTCCTCCCGAGATGATGGTTGCTCAAGGTGAGCATTTGAGGCGATGGGAGCGAGCGTAGTAGCGGTATTGTCTCTTGTGGGAATCCAAGGGATGAAATTGGATACATTGTTCTGGGGTCTCGAAGACGATTCCTTACGACGAGAGATTCGACGAGGTCGTTGAATCACTTGGAGGAGGAGTGGCAAGAAGGACCATCATTCGATGACGCCATTCGGTGTGGGAGATGGGTCGATGAGGAGGACTAGGCAGATTTGGTGAACACATGATGCAAATGACTTTATTGGTGGAGAAATTTTGAGATACGCAAGTCGATTCTTTGTTGTTGGAGACCGATACCAATTTTATACAATTTTTGAATTTTTGAGAAGATGAAAGGGTTTCTTGATTAGAGGAATGGGAAAAGACATTTTGGGGGCTTAAAGAAGTGAGTGCATTTAATGACATAGTAATGATAGTCGATTTGGGATTATGTCATCATGCTTTAGTGTAATTATGGCTAGTACTTAGGCGGTCTAGAGGATATTAATATTATTTTCAAACAAGAAGTTTAAAATTAATACATAATTAGATTAATTTGATTGCCTTTATTGTGGTATTAATGGGTACAACTGCTTCTAGAGATAATATAAGCTGTTATTTTACTTCAAGCGAATTGTTTGAGTAAATTAATCAACAATAGAACAGCATTGGTTGTTTAAGAATGAATTGGGGACAAAATAACTTGTCCAAGCCATATGGCACAGTTGTACATGACACATATGTGGAAGTTTTTAGAGAAGTGTGTCTTAAGATTGTCTGATATCAATCTTGAAGTTTGATACCAATTTTGAGAGATTTGAAGTCTTTTAATGAATGAAGACACTATCGGCAGTTGTATTTGGTATTTGCTAAAGTAGGGCTGCGATATCAATTGTTATGTCTATCATTGGTAGGGTGATTAATATCAGCTAAGGTAAGGACAGCTGATACCGATTGAATAGACTCTATTTATAATGGACATCAATCTATTTAAGATTAATAAAGCTTAGTAAGAATGTTAAATAGATCAAGTAAGTGAGATATTAAATGTGTACCTGAAGTGATGTCCGTTCTTCTTTCTATTCAGCAGCTCTAGGCATTCTACACCAAAGGAAGAGATCTGCAGACTAGACTTGTTCGAAGAGAGTGAGACGTAGCCTATATACGGCGGGGTCATATCGGCATTGTTCTCTCGAGGAAGGACTTAATATTTGAAAATATTAGTCTTCCCAAGATTTCTTGAATGTCGATTATCTTGAGGATAGGTCGAGTTACTAGAGATTTTTAACTACATCCTTTTTAACAAAGAATCACATGATAAGGTGTAGCGAGTGTTTTGAATTCAATCGTATACCAATTAGTGTTGAGCCATTATAATGAGAACAACTAATTAAGCCTTTATAACCGCAATCTCATAAGGTACACAAGATTTTGTAGTTGTCGTAACTAAGAACACAAAGTCTTTGTTGAATTGTCTTGAAAGGTTCAATTTAGCGGACAGTTGTTCAAAGCAGTTACTAATAATCTTGACCTTTTAATCATGAAGGATAGAGATTGAGTAATAGCGATTCATTGATAGGTTGACATGAAGGTCATGAATACTGCATCTGCCTATTTGTTAAGAGACTATAGATTTTGGCGAGAACTTGAATTTACTCTTTGTGAAAAGATTAAATTCGAAAGGCAATTATCATGGTGTCTAAGGATGAAAGTTAAGCGATAGTAGAAGACCATAACTTGATGTAGCGATTGTTCAAGAAAGGTTTGCGATGGGATATCGGCGAGTTTGTGTCTCGGTAGAGTGATCATTTCATTAAGAGCAAATCTTTTAATCACCGAATAAAATGGAGATAATAAAGAATAATAAGTTTGATCAACACACTTAACACATTAGTTCATGCTATCAAAGGAATGCGGACAAGTAGATGAGCATGAGAAAAAGTTGCGAACTTGTATTCAATAATCCAAGTAGTTTTACACGGTATGATGCAAGGATCGGTGATTACAAGAACAATACAAGCTGGATTTTTGACTGGCGATTACATGAGAAAGATACAATGATTCAATTTACGAAAGAAATACATGTTACAAATTTGTGTCCTATAGGTCCTAATCCTAGACATTTAGATGAGGAGTCATCGGTCAAGGATTTAGAAGGAGTTGGATGATAGGAAGATGGCCGTGTTCTTTTTGATCTCCTCCAACTCTCGGGAGGAACATCTTCACTTCTTCGGTCATTATGAGAGCACCGAAGGGTGATGGCCGTCAAAGATGTCTTGCTTGGCCCATGAATCCCCTTTGATAGATGAGGGTGGTGGCGACTATTAGCGCTTCATCATCCTCATCAATTCCATATTAGCTACTTAATTCAGCCCTGAATTATCGCATCGGCCATCTTTGAGGTGATGGTCGGCATACCTACATATAACCGAAGACTTGTTGCACATGGCAATATGTTAAATGTTTTCCAAACATTTGACATTTCTTTTCAGGATCTTTTAAGTTCAAGTATGCAAGCACTTCCAAAAGTGGAATGAGTATGTGCTAATAGATTTTCCCGTGATTCATCGTAGACATTTTGGAGTATCAATGAGATTGATAGCTAAAAGTTAGAAGAGAGAATGAAATCACTTTTGGCATTAATTGATGGTTTTCAATCTTACTTTTAAAACTAATTGACTAAAAGAGTTCTTAGGTGTTCGACAATCATGGTTTGCGCATATAAATCATGCTTGATGGCAAACTTCTATGATTATCGGACAAGACAAAAGAAGATCTTTTTATCAATTGTTTTCACAACAAGACTGTGGAACCATAATTAATGATTTCGGCACACAAGACTTGATGCAATTTCTCTCATGTTTGTAAACCTGTATTGAAAAAGATTTTGGAAATAATTTTCACGGTTTATGAATGATTTTGGAAATACATTATTGAGAGAAATTTAGATCAACTCTTGTGAAGTGACGAAAATAAAATCGAAACAACATTGAATGAATATGAAGAAATCATACCTGTTGTTAAGGAATTGTCTTGATCCAATCTTAGGACTTGGATTTAGTAACATTTGTGAGATTTTGAATCATCGATTTGTAACTAGTGTAATCTATAGGCGGTTTGTGAGTTTTGTCATAGTAGAGATTTGAATGAAGAAGGAGCTCTACTTATACTCACGGAGGTTAGGCGAAGGATACTCAATAATGAAGCATTACTTGAGTTGTCCTTCGATCACGCCATGGCAGGATAGGCTGTGAAGTCTAGATATTTTCAAGATTCTTGGTAAGGATTGATGTTGACTGTCTTGTCGTTTTCCAAGATTTTGAAAATAGTCTTAACTTTAATCGAAGCAGTCAAACTTCGAAAAGTGTGCCTCCACCTTTAATTGACTTGAGAGAGTAGGTCATTAAAGGATTTTCACTCCTATAAGTCAGCACATAAAACTGAGCTTATGAAGTGTTGGTTGGCAGATGTAGAAATTCAGCCAACTACGGGGTTTTCAGAAAAACATTTGAAACCAGCTGATAGGAAAATGCTTGATTTGTTTTTGAAAAACCATTTGCATAAAACAAATCATACAATCAATGTATATTACTAAAAGTGCGGTATGACGTTATTATGCATTGTTGTCGATGATATGTATGAGCATATTAGTTCAGACATGAGCACGGTCATTAGAAAGCAAATAGCTAACTTTGTTTTGTATAGGCATGAGAGAGGTCTTTATCAACTCCTTTGGACTTATCGCCAGATTTTTCACTTTATTGTTGTAAAGTCCAGCGGTGAGGATTTTGACCTTGAGTGAGTGAAGGACATGAGTGAATTCTCATGAGTGAGCGATCCTTCATATATCGCGGCCATGTTACTATCTGCCGATGGAGAGAGGTGTTGCATGATTGACCTTTTCTTTCATATGAGTTCTGCCCAAAGTACTCATAGAGAAAATTAGCAACATTTATGAGCTAAAGATAGCTCTAGTAATCCAATAATGCAAATGAGACTTAATAAGCATGATAAAAGAATAATTATTCAAAATACAGCTTATAAGTGTAACCCAAAGTGTTAAGAGATTAGGAGCTGGGGTTACTTCCTCATTGAACTCTTTGAACGCATCTCATAGTCGTTGAAGCACCGGTTCTAATACGAGCATAGGTTCTTTGAGTGTATTCTTGATCGGTGAGGCTCTTCATTGAAGGAAGACAAATTCATCATTGATGTCCTTAGGCCAAGAACTTACAATTTCGGTGATTTTGAAGATGACATATCTTTGATTTCCTTTGAATTTCCTTTGAAACTCTTCTTATTTCCTCTGCTCTAAACTTTTATAAAAAGTTTTCTTGAGAAGGTGTTGGATTGGAACAATCGTTAGCCTTATGTCAAGAGAGCAAGTTTTTGGAAGGGATTCTAAGTTATTCATCCATCAAATATGAGTTTAACCCATTTGCCAAAGAAGATGCCAAGAATTAAGAACAGATTTATTAAACATGCATAATCTTTAGCAAGTCATCTTTCACTATAATACTTCTTTTCACAATATCAATGTAATTCTGATATATGATAAATTTTCTTATAGTGAACACATAGTCATCACAATATTCTTTCTCACATGTTTTTGAAAACAAAATTTATTTTGATTTGAAGATGGTTTTCAAAAGGCTTTCAGATTCTCGGTCAAAAGGTTTTGTGGATAAAAGATTTTGAAAAGACTCCTTTTGACTATGCATCTAATCGAGCGGCGGGATCTAAACTCTCGGGTTATTAAGCCTGAAATAAGGTTTACAGTACTAGCTCGATACCAATTGTTAGGTCCGAGGGTTGCTCGGTGTATAGGCTAGAGGGGGTGAATAGCCTATACTTGGTGTAATAAAAATTTCATCCAAATTTTACATTTAGATTGAAGAGTAGATGAAATGATTACTACACATAGATCATCTTCCTCATCTTGAATGATTAGCAAGATAGAGTGATCGGACATCTTAGATCGAGATGTAGATCATGGACATCTAGAATCGCAGATATGAAATATGCGGTTGGAAGATGTATGTTGAACTTAGGCGATGGAAATGAGTTTGAGCGGAAGAATAAACAACATAAGTTTAACAATTTAGATTAAAGTAGTAAAGATTTGATATGAAAGAGAGCTTGACAGTTGACTATAATCTGTATTAGATGCATCATTTACTTTCCTTAAAGATTGCACAAGATAAAGCAAATTATACACGAAAGAGAAATCAAGGCTGAATGTAACAATTATATATATTATATTAAAATTCAGCAGAGGTTTGCTCAAAGGCAAACATGCTTAGTACATCAACCTAGACTCTCTAACCTAGCAATCTCCTTAGGAAATAGAAGGAGAAATGAAGAAAGCGAAATCAAATATATCGAAAATACATTAGAAGATGTACTTAATATTTATTAAGACATCTTCCTGTAGTTTCAATTTGATATATTTGTTGTGAGAAGAGAATATTAGGAGTTGTTCAAATAGCAAGTATTTGAACAACTGAGTGCTAAGCACTCGACCAAATATGATGACACCTTATTGCACAATCGGCACAGCTTATAATGTAGTATAAGTCTGCCGATATGAATGCAATCTGGACATGTAAGTTCTGGCTCTTCATCGGACATCTTCAAGCTTGATCTGGCTTCAACGATCTGTAAGATACTTGGTCTCTTCTTGGATAATGGAGTTGAGGCCAGAAGAGACCGAGTTCTTCGAAGGAAGAAGAACTCAAATCAACAACAAGGTTGTTGATCAAGCAGAGCTTCTCAGCTTTTGGATTTTCTTCTCTCTCTCTCACAAAGTGTTTGTTCTTACACTTGTGATTTCTCACTCTGAAGGAGTGGTTCTGGATTGAAGAAATGAAGATCAATACCACAACCTTTCTCAAGCATAAGCATACACAGTTTGTGTGTTCTAGTGCTTGTGCTCTCTCCCTTGTGCACTTGTGCTCTCTGGAAATGAGAATAAGAGTTTTCTTATATAGCTGGAGAAGAAGAGATGACCGTTGGTGTATTGAGTAGGTTTATGCCCGTTGGTGATCTGAATCTCATAATGCAGCAGAGTACATTTTTGGATTTGTTGGGCAAAGACCTTCAGTTAGGTTTGAGTCTTGAAGATGATCTGTGACACAGGCTGGACATAGATGGACGTGTCGAGCTTAGCCTGGATGCAGTTGATTGATGTGGACGTATCATTGCTTTGACTGAAGTGCAGCGTCCTGTGCTTGGCCTTTTCTGGAAATGAAGCTTTGAAGACCGCGAACACTGTTCAGAAGAGGAAATGTCTATTGGATAAACGTGAAGGTGCAGACATCGATGCGTATCTTGGATTTGTCAGACAGATCTTGTAACGGATCTATTTTGGCTTGAAGTGCGTTGAGTAACGACCGATGTATCTCGTGATCTTACAGTTTCTCGGCAGTTGTTCTGATGAGGGATTTGGCCGATTTCTGAAATCTGCCATTATAGAACTGCTGATGTAGAAACCGCTGATGGTCACGATGTTCCTCTTGAATAAATAGCTTCTGCAGTTTGCTCGATGAAGTGCTTTGGCGGATACGAGAATCTGCGATATAGAACTGCGATGTAGAGATGGCTATTTAGGCGATCATAGTGAAGGGAAATGTCGCTAGTGAGACATCTGCCGATAGTCACGTCCCGGCAAATTGAAGAGCTTGATTCATATGAAGGTTTGTCATCATTCTGGTAGGACAAAGACTCGGATATGTACAAAGACTTCCTAGTCTAATGACCTATGCATTGTTTCAACAAGCTGCCACACTAACCGGTACGCAGCCCTTTTAGCCACTTGTGAAACATGCGTTGTAATGGGAACAAGCAAATCACTGTGTTGGAATATGCATACATATATATCAGCTGATTTACAGGCATATTCCTAACAGATTCTTTTGAATTTTGCTTGACACATCCAGGTTTTGATCAGATCCAGCTTCATCAACAGATTCAAGATTTTTAATTTCTGCTTTTGTTTCAGCTGGTTCTGAATCGTTGGCAGATGTGTTCGAGGATGTCCCAACATTTTCGGACACATTTATTTCTGAATCATTTGAGTTTTGATTCTGAATTTCAATACTTTCCTCTGGAACATTGTTGTATAAAGCATCCTCCACTAGCCCTGTAACATCATCTTCGGCTATTTTCTGTCCAAGAGTAGGAAAATCATCATAAGGAACATTTATTGATTCCATTATAGTCTTAGTCCTAATATTAAAGACTCTAAATGCTCTACTATTTGACGAGTACCCAACAAAGATGCATTTATCACTTTTGAAATCAAATTTTGCAAGATGATCTTTGTCATTCAAAAAATAACAAATACACCCAAAGACATGAAAGTATTTAAGATTCGGTTTTTTGCCCAAAAGAATTTCATAAGGGGTCCTTGTGCTACCGAATCTCAAATATACACGATTTCCAATGTGACTAGCCGTATTTAAGGCTTCTGCCCAAAAATGTTTTGAAAGATTTTGAGAGCTTAGCATTACACGTGCCATCTCTTGAAGTGTGCGATTTTTCCTTTCCGCTACTCCATTTTGTTGTGGAGTTTTGGGGGCTGAGTACTCATGAGTAATCCCCTTTGAATCGCAAAACTTGGAAAAAGACAAATTTTCATACTCAGTGCCATGATCCGAACGAATCTTAATAACTTTTAAGTCATATAGATTACGGACCTTTTTGTACCAAGTCTTAAATGCCTCAAAAGTTTCAAACTTTTCTCTCAAAAAAATAATCCAAGTATACCGAGAGAAATCGTCAACACACACAAAAGAATATTTCTTTCTCCCTAGACTTTCCACTTCAATTGGACACATAAGATCCGTATGAATGAACTCAAGGCAACGTTTTGAGGAACGTTGTTGAAGTTTTGGGTGTGACACTCTAGTTTGTTTCTCCTTTTGGCATGGACCACACACACCCACATTCCGTGTGTTAACCTTTAGTAATCCTCTAACAGCATCATACTTGATTATATCATGAATTTTATGAAAACTAGCATGTCCTAGTTTTTGATGCCAAAGAGAACTATCATTAACACTTGAGGTATGACATGAGACAACTTCACCATACATGTAACAATTATCCGAGGATCTAGTACCTGCAAGAATACATTTGTTAGTACCATCAAAGACTTCACATGAATTTTTGTCAAATTTGACATGCAAATCATCATCACATAATTGACTTATACTGATGAGATTTGCTTTCAGACCTTCCACATGAAGAACATTATTGAGTCTTGGCAATCCCTCAACATCGAGGTTTCCTTTACCAACAATTCTTCCTTTTGCACCACCCCCATAGGTCACACTTCCACCATTAAAGCTAGAATATTCAGTTAAGTGTTCATCTGTTCCTGTCATATGACGGGAGCATCCACTATCAAAGAACCATGAGCCAAAACATTGGTTTTAAGGAAGTATATGTAACATTGCATGTTACTTCAGTTTTCTTGACCCATATTTTTTCAGAATTTCTGGGGATGTGCTGATTCAGATGTGGAGACATTTTCCACGACATTCTGTATGGAACAGATTTCTGGTGAAAGTTTCTTGCCAAATCTGCTTTCATTTTGTAACAATAAGGTCTAATATGACCCGAAACGTTGCGTAATGGCGGATGTACCGACGTTTCGGTGTCTAGATCTTTCTTTGTTAACCTTTTTGTTTTGAATAAAATTTTCACCATTCGTTCTTTCCTTGACAAATGCAATAGGTTTGAATCCTAGTCCGGCCGTGTCTTCTTGACCATAAGATTTCATCAAGCTTAACTTTGCCTTTGTTTAGCTTGGACAAAGTTTCATTTGCACTTTCAAGGTCAGTTTTGGTCTTTTCAAGATCAATATCTTTCTTGGTGAGCATGACTTCCAGTCTAGCTATGGAAGCTTTCTGGATATCATTTTCTTTTAAGAGAAGTTCATTTGAAGCTTTCTGAACTTCATTTTCCTTTGAAAGATATTCATTTTCTTCAACAAGAAGATTTAACTTCTCTTCCTTCTTTACCCAATCTTCATAGAGTGCCTTATAATCCTCCAATAAATCCAAATCCTCGAATCGATTCGAGTCATTCGGACTGACTATCATCAACTATGGATGAGTTGAGACAATTCAGATCTGGAACAAAATTTTTAACAGATGTGATCACAGATGGGGCCACATTTAAGGCAACACCTTTAGATACACCATGAGGATTTATTTGCAACACATTTTGGGTTTCAAAAATACTGTTTAGTGCATTCTCATCTTCTAATTGTTCTTCCTCGCTGTCACTTAGGGTAACTGCCAAACTTTTTCCCTTCTTCTTTGTGGTATTAATACATTCGGCAGCATAGTGACCATAGCCAAAACATTCTCTGCACTGAACAAATTCCTCCCTTTTTGATTCATATTTAGAAGGAAGTTTAGGAGAAAACTTGTCTTTGGAATTATCAATATTGGTTTTTAGAAAAAACTTTCTTGGGACAAATTTTGGAGAGGGATTAGATTTTTGAAATTTATGATAATTTTGTCCTTTGGTCATGATGTTATTAAACCTTTTCAACAACATAGCTCGAGATTCTTCTCCAAAATCTGTTTTTCCAAGTTCATTTGTAAATTCAAGTAATTCCTCAGACAAGTCAGGTTGATTTTGGAAAGCGAGCAAAGCAATACTTTTAACACTTTTATTTTGCTTTTTGTTCGAGATAAATTTAACTCAAAGGTTTGAAGGATACGGAAAGTTTATCTAAGCTCATTCTTCCAGTGTCATGAGCCTCTTCTATTGCAGAAATTTTTATATTGAAACGTTCTGGAAGGGATCGCATCATTTTGCTAACGAGTCTTGCATTGGAAATGGGATCTCCCAAGGCTAATGACTCATTAGACAAATCTACCAACTTGTCATAGTAGGATGCAATATCCTCATCTTCTTCCATTTTTAAATATTCAAAGCGGGTTGTAAGTAAACGTAGCTTGGTTAAACGAACGCTATCGGGTCCCTCACAATGAGCTTGGAGGGCTTCCCATACTTCTTTGGCTTATTCAAAATGAACTATGATTTTGAAAATATTTGGTTCCACACAGCCATAGATAGCATTAATAGCTTTTGAATTAAAATTTGCTACGCTTCTTTCTTCGGTCGTCCAACTAGCCTCTGAGGTAATTTTATAATCTCCATCGATATCAATCACTCTAGGTGGAGTCCACCTGTAACCAGAGAGTCATGTTCTTTCATCAAGAGACTTGAGGTACATGCGCATCTTGGGTTTCCAAGTAGAGTAATTAGACCCATCGAGCACAGGAGGACGTTGAACACCATATTGAGATTCAGACATAGCTACAACCAGGATCCTCACTTAGTTATGTCAAGTGTAGGCTCTGATACCAAATGAAAGTTTTATAGCTATGTAACTCAGAAAAACAATGCTGGAATATAGTAAATGTTATCAAAGATGTGATAACATCTACTGTAACATCCAGTAAATATCGCAGCGGAATAAAAAAAACAGTAAATAACAAATTGTTGTAACCTTTTATCTACAAGTATAAATACTTGTAGACGTGCCAATATGGCAAAAACCTTTCACTAGAAAATATAGAACCCATTACAAAGAAAAACAACTAGTGAAACTAACAAAATGTTCCTAATCAAAGTATATCACTTAGATTATAGTTCACCAGACGGATCAAAGATCATATGTTGTCTAAAGACAACAACCGTGGTCAGTAACTTAATCTTCAGATTCCAGAATACTTTGAACAGAATGTGATAGAAGATGTTGCAACGTCCTTGATCACATCTACTGGAACAGCACAGCAGGAACAACACAACAGTTTTTTTTTTCTCTCTGAATTCTCTGCAAAAACTCCTATCAATCTTGCTCTCTGGATCAGTTCTGAATGGGCACGAATACCTCCTTATATAGAGCAAAAGAAAAAACTTGGAAAACAAGAAAAAAACATTAAATAAAGAAAGTTAAAGTTAGTATAAATATATACCATATTTAACTAATCTAAAATCAACTATTATTTACCTAATTTAACATCAATCATCCTCTAATTAACTAATCAATCAAGATATACCAAAAATATTATTAATCACAATCTTGATTGATTGATCTCAAATTTCACCAAGAAAGGCAAAAATTAATCAATCAATTAGTCAATTCCCAATTTACCAAATTGACCCAAATTAAGAATTGATTGAGAGGATTCTAAAATCCAACAACCATATACTAAAACCCCACCAAGCCATACCTACCCCTCTGTTTCCTGTTTCGCTGCTTCCTCTCTTTGATCTCTATCTTTGCCTTCCCCTTGTTCTTGATTATATCTATCTATACTATTTTTAAAGGAGAGGACTCTTTGAACTTTCCAACGGCTTTGGACTCCTCTGCCTTCATATTTTTTTCTCATTTCTTTTCCAACTTCACCTAATTTCCACACACACAAAAAAAAAAAAAAAAAAAAAAAAAAGAAACCAACAAATAACAATTATACAAGAGCAAACTACACAAATGGTCCCTGTGCTATAGGCCTTTTCTGGGATTGGTCCTTGAACTAAAATTTGAAAAAATAAGTCCCTGTACTGAAACCTTTTACGCAATCGGTCCTTCTGTCCAACTCTGTTAATTTTTTTTTTCAGTTAAGTGCACTCACGTGCCTTTGTCCAAGGGTAAAATAGTCCATACATACTTTTATTTTGAATAGACAAAAATACCCATAATACTTTTATTTTTTATACTTTGATACAAGGGTATTAATGTATTTTTTCCTATTCTCTCTCTCTCTCTCTCTCTCTCTCTCTCTCTCTCTCTCTCTCTCTCTCTCTCTCTCTCTCACTCTCTCTTAGTTTGTCTCTTCATCTTCCATTCCATCAAAAGAAGACCCACACTCTATTTTTTTAAGAAGACCCACACTCTATTATCCAAATACATTAAAATTTCTCTCAAATTTCCTCAAATGCCCAAATCCAAACTCAAAATGGGTTTTCTCCAATTTTTCACATTTGAATGTTTTGGTTCAATTATTGATACATTCGATCGGTGATGACATCGCGAAGGATAAAACAAAACTAAAACCCTCAAATTTTATTTTACTAATTTAAAAGTAATTTTCACAAAATAGGCCTTGACTAAATTTTGGTCTAAAAAATGGTCAACCACCCCAACTGACCCAAGCAACTCTTCTGATTTTTGATAACACACAAACACGCACAAAGATGGGTAGTAGCAGGAGGAGCAATGGCGAATCCTCGAGAAGCCGTAGCCGTAGAAGTAAACGAAGGGATGATTCAGAATCCAGCTCCGAGTCTGTGTCCTCGACAGCTTCGGACTCCGGTAGCCAGGATTCTCCACGAAGACGTTCCAGCAAGCGGAGCGACAGGCGTAGCCGGCATCGATCACGAGACTCGGATGATTCTGGCAGTAGTGGCGATGACCGCAAGAAGAAGATGTCTCTGTACTTTTTTTTTTGCAAACGGACTATTTTTGTGACGCCCCTACTTGGATCTCTATACGCAATCCCTAGGTCGGGTCGCCAGAACGACAAAACGACAACAACAGTACACAATATAACCACCGTACTTACGATAAAACACAATATGGAAACCTAATTTAAATAAAATAAATCTTCGGCGACTAAACCGCCGGAACCAAACAACTAAAACCATAAGTTTAGAACTTGGAAAAAATAAACATCAATGACGACAACCATATCGGCCACAACATGCCGGAATGAAAACATAAGCCACGAGCTACAATATGCTCGGGAAGAAACTGAATTTCTAACAAGATTATACACAAGCACGACATACACATGCCGGCTACCAAAAGAATAAAACGTGTTTACAAAACGCCAAGTACTACCCAAGCAAAGTTGATATAACTTTACATAACCACATCCTTACCAAAAGAAATACTATGTAACCCCAAAGACAACCTTCCGATATATCTCAAGCTATCCGTCCTCACCGTGAACCGCTAGGCTGGCTCGGATCTAAGGAAAAACAATAAACAAATAACGGGGTGAGTCATAATGACACAGTAAGTTACTAAATGCAACTATATGACATGACATAATGCTCAAGGTGAAATCATAACATGGCATTAACATTTATATACCACAACAAGACATGTATCAACATCATTGATATACAAATTATCCAACTCACATAGCACCTTGCTTAACACATAAGTGCTTGTAAATAAATCACAGTACAAGGATATTATTTCTCTTTCTCCAACTTTGCGTTGCTCCTGCAATACAAAATAATCAACTATGTCTCAATACCCATGTGTGTAGTATCAACGTCACCGGAATCACTCTTCGGCTATTGACTTCCCTGGAATCACTCATCGGGTTCCCGGAATTACTCATCGGGTTACTTAGCTAACCAAAGTCATGCGTATTGCTACAACAGTGGGGCTACTTCCTACTTATGGCCAACAGGTGAGGGTGTGAACTCCGATACGGCAACTTATAGCAATCACGAAACAAATTCGTTAAGACTATAGGTCGTCCCACCTTAACATAAACAACGACGACGCCAGCTGGACTTACACTACGCACAAGCAGGTATTCTAACTCAACTTATGCAAATAACCATCAAGTTCTAAAGTAGTGAACTTGACAAATAACACGTAGATTAAATTATTCTACAAAGTACGATCATCAAACATATCATCCAAGAACTTTAAACCACAACTTTAGAGCTAATAACAAGTCTCTAATTTACCAGTATCATTTACTCGAAGGACCAAAATATATCTCAAACGAACCCTAAATCTCGTAGGATTTTAACATGGTGGTTGTTAATTACCACTCTAACTAAATATCAACTTCTTAGAGTCATTACAACACTTCTAAAAATCTGGGTATATTTGCTATTTGCAAAGTTTTCAAATTAAGTCTCTAACTTGTTCTTGAGTCAAATTCCATAGTTAAGTGCTCAAATTCAACATGCAACATCATCCAAACCCAACACTAAACACATGAATATGTTATACATCTCAACATATCACTTAAATATGAATTCATCAAGTAAACAAGACATGCATGTACATTATCTCTCAATTATGCAACAATTCTTAAGCATACATAAGGGGGGTTAGTAACTTACTTGGAATTGACACTTAGACTAACCAAAGATGAAATCAAACTCTTGTATGTTGCTCTCCTAGTCTTTAGCAACACAATGGTGGTCTTGGATTGAAAATCAAGTGGTTGGATTGAGAGAACATGAACTACACACACCAATCTCACCTTTTCTCTTCACCTATTTCTCTCAAGCTTTCATGGATGTTTAAAATGAAGTGGAGAGTAACTTGGGGTCTCATTAAGGTTTGAAATAAGTTATTTATACAAGTCAAAAAGTCTTGGTACGTTCTTAAAAGAGTCAAGGGGTCAAAATGTCAAAATTGCAAACTTTGGAGAATGCTGTCTAAAGGATTGGTCTGGTTTTTAGTCAACTTTAAAGATGTCTCTAGGATGATATACAAGTCTAAAAATTTCAAATAAGGTATGGTTGGAAAGCTCTTTGAGTCTAGTTTACACAGAATCAAAAGGTTTGCAATTCCGAGTTTTCTACACAAAATTATGGTCAAATTACTACAGGCTGTTCGAATGAGCAGAGTCGATATAGGGCGATCGCTCTGCCCTATCCCAGGGCGATCGCTTTGCCTTCTGGTTGCAGGGCGATCGCTTTGTGTCCAGACTCTCCGAAAATGCTCCGAAACGCTCCCGAAATGATTCTAAATAATCCCAAAGTGATCCTAACCTCCAACAAAGATTAAAACACACTTGAAATTCATTCAAAACACATGTAACAAGGCTTAGAATGAAATGCATTCTAATTATGAATGATGAACAAGATTAAATCACAACTGAAGCATCGTAATTTCATGAAATTAATGCATGAATCGATCAACATATTGTTTAATCAAGTCTAACTAATGTTCTCAATGTGATAACAATACGATAAGATACGCAAGTCAAACATAGGAGGAATCAGGGTATTACAATTTTACTCCTAACTAAAATCATGTGAGGTACACGTATCTACACTTAACGGAAGGGCCAATGGTGTATTTCACACCACTACAGGGACCAATGACGTGGGGTAAGGACCAATCTCAAAAAAAGGGTATACCACATGGACTATTTGTGTAGTTTGCTCATTATACAATTACTCATCTCTAAATAATTATTCAAATTAAATTAATTTCATAAATAATTAAAAATAAAGCACACATGTATATATTGAGAATATTCAATGGTTACTTCATCTTTTTAACCATTAATGGTTACTGTTATATCAATCATTGAATCAAAATTTAAAGGTTGAGATTAATTGTATTAAATGACTCACCTACTTGCATTAATTACATTTTTCAACTAACCATTAAATTTTGGTAATCGATTTTTGATCTAATGGATAATAATATATTAACATTAGAGAGATGTAGTAACTGGTTAGAGAAGTGCAGTAACTATTGAAAACTCTCCTATATGGGGGAGTATTCAATGATTACTTAAAAAATAAAGCAATCAATGGTTACTATTATATTAACCATTGGATTGAAAATCAATGGTTAAGATTTAATGGTTAGTTGAAAAATGTAATTAATGCTAGTAGGTGAGTCATTTAATACAATTAATTTTAGCCATTAATTTTCAATCCAATGATTAATATAATAGTATGATGGTTATATATATATATACACACACCGTGTGTGTCACTATAGCTCATTAAATGACAAAGTACTTGCTGTCAGATGAGAAATATTATTATAGAACCCTAACTCTAAACTAAACATCATATCATATGATTCATATGTAACGTATTTGTACTGTACAATAATGCATTGGTTGAAAATTGAAATACACCAGCATGTCGGTTAAACCACACTAATATTGATGCATGACAAGAAAACACTATCTTTGTTTATCAAACTTATTCTAATTCACTTCACATGAATTGGGGGAGGGGTAACTCCTTTTATCCTTTTTTGATGTTTGGTAGCTTTTGAAAGCAACCCTTCTAATTTCCAAATGATTTAGGATTATTAGGTTCATAACCTTTGTAGATGCAGCCAAAATGACTTTGAAATATGAGTTGTGTTTCTCTGCAGTCCAAATCACTCTTTTTTTTTTTTGGGGGAAGTGCACCACTAGTTCATGTACTTTTAATTTTTTTGGTATTAATCTCTTTACAATGCAAATAAACGTTGGTGACAAAAATTTGCTATTTTTGCACGTCAGAGGTCTTTGAAATGAATGTTGTTAAAAGCTGATCTGTTAGTTAATATAAAAGGGCCCAAAGTAAAATGTTATGGTGTTATGAACATATTCTTTAATTTTTATGTTTCAAACCTTAATAATGATAGAAAACTCAAAAAGATCCAAAAACAAAACCACACACAAACACACTAGAAATTCTGAAAATCCGAAGACGAGATTCATCATTTTTATCGAATTTCAAACAATCATCAAATAATTACAGTTTCAAAAAAAAAATAATAATTCTTCCATAAATCGTCCCAAAATAAAAAGTTCTCTCTTCAAATTGTCAAACTCATTTACAATAGTGGTCTTTTTTTTTTGTCCCCCTTTATACTAGTACAAAAAAAGTTCTCATCGGCTTTATGGGAAGCTTTCTTCCATAACTATCTCATTGAATCAAAGAATCAACTAAAAACACGAGATTGTTTTGGTAAGAGTGAGAGCTTTTAATTTAATTTTATTAAAATTACTAAATTAAAACGTATTAAAGTGAAAAGATGATGTTTAATTAATACCTTTAACATTTAATTATCTCACTTAAACGACCAAACTCTAACAACATTTAGCTCACATCATCGGAGTTCAAAAATGGCTTACTTAGGTCACTAGCATACATATACACTACAAGGACTGAATCAATACATTTAAATGCATTATGTATAAGAACTAGTGGTACACTTAACCTTTTTTTTTTTTTCTTTCAAAAGTTATCTTGAAAAAGTAGCTAGGCGAAATGACTTTGAACAACTTTACATTTTCCAACCGGTGACTCTCCGCTGATGTGGGAAGCCAACCCTTCACATCTATCTCTCTCCCGAGCCAGTGAATGCTTGCTTGTTCGAAAGAAAACAGTACTTGCTCCGTCCAAAAAATTTTTTTATAAATTAAACTTTTGAAAATAAGAGTAGATTTTTCGAGATGTCTTATAAATTTTAATTCGTGAGACGAATCCCACTATCTCACAGTCCAATAACACACAAGAGGTTGGGTTAAGAAATGCATCTTACGAGAAAATACCCGTAAGATGAACTTTTTTAAGTTGTTGTCTTAAAAATAATAGGTGTACTTGTTTATACTTTTTTAAAATTATACTATAATTATTACTATTATTTTTAGAAATAAAAATATTAAAGAAGAACACTCTAATTTTTTATTCTTTTGTGTGTGTGTGTGTGGAGAAACGATAATTCTAGTTTAAGACTATTATTGTTGACCATGTGATTTGTGCATTTGAATTCTTTCTTTCCCCCTTGGGTTCGGGTTTTCCCTTGTCTTTTGCTATGCTAAACGGCAATGTTCATGCTCTCTCTCGGACAAAAGTTGACAATCAAACTAAGTTTGGACAAAGATACCGGCGGCACATAGCCTCAAAATGGTCACATTTGGGATGTCACTCTCTTTAATTTCTTTCTTTCTCTCCAAAGAAAGAACCAATGAATATAGTACAAAATTAACCAATTAGTAAGGGAGCATATGATATTGGGCATGGCTCGACATATCTCGACAATGTGTCCATGGTTCAACCCACACATATTGACAAAATGATGGACGCACCAATTTTTCTTCACTCACTCACAGAATAGCCGTTGGTTTTAACAGACATATCCCACCATGCATGCCATGGGACAAAGGGCCGAAAGCATTATTACCCCAACAGCGACAAGGATAAGGTTCCATGGTTTTGTTTGTTTTACTCGTACCTCTTTCAAACCTTTCCATTTCCCCATAAATAAAGACCTTCAATTCTTCTTCCATTATCAATTTATATATCACTAACCTTTTCTTTTTCCACATACTCCCATTTCACACTAAAAACCTGATCAATTCTATTTCCTTTCTTACCAAAATACTCCCATCTGTTTCATCCAAAGAGTACACGTTTAAAAAGTCTAATTATTAATTGATATATCAGTATCACTAGAGTTGGTCGTAATTACAAAAATACTTAAGCACAACTAAGATGATTACAACACAAGTGGAGGGTAAAGATGAAAGATTATGAAAATTGTAAGCATAATTTTTTGAAAGTGGACTCTTTAAGTGAAACATTACAAAATGGTAATGCTATGTGCACCAAAAGTCCTTCCTGGCATCTTTTAGTTGGTCAGAAGATTATTAAGTGGTAAGACCCACAAATCGTTTAATCAATCAGAAGATGCCAACTGAAATTTTGGTGCACACTTTAGGTGCACATAACATTACTATTACAAAATTGTATAATGAACTATTTGTTTGAAACGGCGGGAGTGTATATATATATATATATATATATATATATATTCTAGTTCTAATACTCTTAAAGTGTCCTCTAATGATATCATATTAGTTATTACCGTTCGAGACTCAGTTCTTTTTTTTTTAATCTCAAAATTAAAAAGGGGCACTATTACTCTCACTTTATTTTTCTACCAAAACACACTATAGAAGTCATCATGTAAGAATAAAATATATTATTACTTGGAGTCCAATGGTTGAAAAGTAAAGTAAAAATACCATTGTCCTTACAACTGGTTTAAAAAAGCTGCTAAAGAGAGAAAATAAAAACTTATATTAGAACGTTACAAAATAAGAGTTCGTTTGTTCGAGTGTTTTGGCCAAAATGCAGGGTTAAAACGCAGCTTATTCCCTAACTTAGCGTTTCAATACTGCGGTAGAAAAAGCTGCGTTTTAAAATGCTAGAATTCCTAGCTTTTTTCCAAAACGCAGTAGGGAATAAAAAGCTGCATTTTGACATAATATCCCAAATGCATTTATAAAGAAAAAAATTGTATTTTAAATAATCTGCGTTTTAAAAACGCTGCGTTTTCAAAATACTGCATTTTGAAAACGCTACACCAAACGGGTTCTAAAATAGAAAATATTTATTTTGTGAATGAGGAGAGCGGGACCATTTTACTACCCTAAGTTAAAAAAGTTTGAACCCACCTTATCACTTATCTACCCTTTTCACTTTGTGGGGGGTTTCCAACGTACCTTTAATCCCACATGATAAAGATGTCTATGTAGTTCAAATGTCACACAGTTATGACCACATAAGTATATTCCAAGTTAAGGTGATGAGATTATCATTAAAAATCGACAAAATGGTAAATTTTTTCGTAAACTCGGGTACAAGTTAAACGAAGTAGGAACAAAATGTGGAGCATTTGACACCTTGCGACGTGATTGGTGGAGTTAATGTTTCGCAAAGTATGAGCTTATTAGGTATTAAAAATAAGTCTTTTCCACTTTCCCTAAAAAACAAAGAAGAAAAAAACATTTGGCGTCAAAATTGGGTTCCGAGTGCCAGTATCGTTGCTCCTTATATTATGATCCAATGGTACATAATGTCTTGAACAATAATATGAATTCTGAAGAATTAACGTATTGAGGAAATATGATTTTACTTTTCCCCCAAACACTAGTAGATAGTAAGATTTATGGATTTAACGTTAAATAGGGTAAAGCAACATAAACGGCAATGGTGAAAACTGAAAAGTCTTATAACCCTTTTCAAATAGAACTCAAGCATTAAAGATTCTTTGCAAATGGAACACGTAACGAGAAAAATATAGTTACAAATGTTACAAATTTAAAGTATTTTAATAGAATTTACGAGTTTATTTGTGAGCCACAAGTTCAAAGTCGTAAGTAATATTTATTGTAGATGTGTCTATAGTTAGTTATCAAAATCAATAAAGTAAACACAAATCCAGTAAATATAAGAGAGATCTCCCCAAAAATGTTCTCATTGTAATAATTTTCAAAATGATGGCGACCACATATCAATAGATGCATGAATGGCCTCATAAATTGAGTCAAAAGTAAGTCATTAAATATCGTTCGAGACTGATACATTTAATTATCGTTACTATTGTGATAAATATATATAATTCCATCACGAGTAGTTACATATGCGTGCTAGTTCAATATCAAGTCCTGGTAATAAGTAGCTAGATCTAGCTTTGAAATCCAACTGAAATAATTCACTGCTCATTATCAATCATATTCATAGGCTTCTTAGCATTCCTTAATTAGCTAACCACCATTTAAACTGTTGTCTTAGGGTATGTTTGGTAACCCAATTAAGAGCTTAATTAGGAAAGTTTTAAGTGATATTAAAAATAAGATTGTTTGATAATGCAATATTATATCACTTAATAAATTAAGTATCTCTTAAAAATAGCTAAAATTTTAAGTCAAAAGATGATGTCTTAATATTTTAAGCTCTATTTTTTCAGACATCAATTTTCAGAGCTTAATTTAAGTTTTAACAAACAGGCCCTTAGACTAATGTAACCAAGTAAGATGGATCAATTAGTCTATATTCAAGTGCAGGTAACCATAAATATTCCTAACTTGCTACGTTTTGGCTATGCCTACAAGTCTAAAAGCCTTCAAAATAAGTTGGTGCCCTAGCTTTCATCCTATGGAAAACCTAATTAAGATGCCTTTGGAAGTAACCTTCAATTAGAGGTAGTTTTCATCTTTAAGATGATTTTGCTATCATTTGGGGAAAACGTGATCATAGTGTAAATAAGGAAAATGATAGGGATTCGTCAATTTTCTTTTTTTTTTTTGGGTCAAAATTTCTCATATAAATCTAGTTGTCAAGTATGTAATGAGTTAAAGGGTAACATTACATGTTAAATGATGTCATATCTAACCAATTACTTATATGTTTGTTACCCAGATTGAGATAAAAAATTAGATAATTTTTTTTGAATTCTATCTATTCGTGTAAATAAAGAAAATTGACATTTACTATCCTTTCGATCGTAGTCTTTCAAGGTACATTTGATCATGTCTTGAGAAATCATTAGAAAAGAAACTTGGAGAAATACTACTGAATACTTCCTCTGCTTACAAAAGTCCACTATTTTAGTTTTGAAAATTTAGTCTATTTTTAAAAATTATGTCTTCAATCTCCATAATATTTCAACTTTACCCTTTATATTTGATATAAGCATCTTTAATTTATTCGTTCAAACATTTTGTAATTATATATAACCAACTTCAAGTATACTAATTACTACTCCCTCTTTTCCAAGCAAAGAGTTATCTTTTGACTTTTTATGGTTAACTTAATTAAAGTTTGACCTATAATTTACATAAATTTATTTGTTTTTACAAAGTTATGAAAGTTATAATCTATAGTATTCTTAATATAGTTTTTAATTAATGAAAATTTATTTCCGTAAACATAAGTAAATCATGTAAAATTTTGATTTGATTTAGTCATATGTTGACTTATAAAAATAAAAAATAAACTTTTTGTCTGAAACAGAGAGAGTATATCCTTTAATTATTACACTTTTAAATATAGATTCTTTAATCGAAACATCGAGAGTATTCTATTAATATGCAAAAATGGTCCTTTTAGAAGATTCAAGTGGAACTTTAAAAACAGTTGAAACTTGGGCCATACAGTTTTTTCTGTGTGAATTCATTGATAAAAGTACAAATTAATTAAAGATAACATTTATACTCCATAAGTCCAAGACATCACACCTCTTGGCTTTTGGTCAGGCTGAAGAGTGAACTCTGCCATTTTAGTGCCAGACACTATAGTTCTATTTTCCTCCTCTCCTTTTATAGCATTTGTTAGAGAAGGCTAGCTAGCTTATCACATAAACTTGCTACTAATCGGTAATCACTCCTTATCCTATCATATGTTCATACATACCTCTCTCTCTCTCTCTCTCTCTCTCTCACACACACACACACACACACAGCTTTTTGAAATATTCCAAACTTGCTAAACTTGGTCTTTTCTGTTGCGAGTTTGTCCCTTTTTATTAAAATTCACAACTCCTACAAGACCAAGCTAATTTAGCATATCGCCTAATTCAAGTTGGTGTTAATGGAAAAATACTTGGTGAAATGTGATAAATTGCATCTTCTTCAATCACTATATAGGTTCCACTTGTGTAGCTATTTCGACATGCATTTTTTTCTTATAAATGTATATCTTGTGGATTAGTTTGAAAAGTAGTTTTTGTAATATGATATAGTTATTTTGGAGAAAACACGACATTTTCTAGCGTTCAGTTGGTCAAAATTTTAAAGTGCATGGTGTTCCTAATACAAACATTAACACACAATTAACCAGGTTTTTGGCCAAAAAGCTGTTAAACGCTTCAGTAGACAAGACCGAAACTAATCTTCATTTACCCTTCTAAGCACACTACACATGCATGCTCACATTCAGTACAAGCGGCACACACACACACACACACACAAAACTTTCAAACTCTACCTTTACTCCAAATACTTGAGACATCTGTAAATCCTATACGTACCCATATATATTTTGAGAGGAAAGAATGATTTAAAAGAAAACTTTGTCTAATTAATGACTTCATCTAAACATTATCAAGTTAGAATTATTTTTGGATAGACAAAATTAACTGACCTAATAAACTTTTGGAAAAGTTGTATCTAGCAAATAAATAGTTGTAGTTCATCAACAAGAAGTTCAAACTTCAAATAGTTCATACTGTTGAAATTAAGTTCAGGAATGAAAGAGATTGAAGTTGGAAGTCCATATCATTGGCATATACATGACTTCCAACTGTAACCACATGCACAACTTTTTTCTATTCTAAAGCCTTAAGCTAAGCTTCTTTTCCTTCTCTTTATTTACCTTTTCTCTCCCATTTATCTCCAATATCTTGTTCATCAACCTTTTAACAGCTTTCCCTTTTCATTTAACTCAAAGTAATTAAGTGACGCATTCAAGAATTTCGTTGTCAAAAAGTTTAAATGTGTCAAATCTATCAATTATTTCGCTATCAGAAGGTTTAAGCGCGACATAGCATTACTAGCTGATTATGTATACCGAGCAAATGCATTTCCTCCAATGCCGTTATCAATAGAAGCACTTTTTTCTATCTCAACAATATATCTCTATTATCAAAATAGTTTCGACTATGTTATCTTGAAAGGATATATGTAAATGTTTGCTAATTTACTTTGAAAATAGACTAATCTTGAAATTTTCCATTTAATCCTATTTATTAAAGTGAAAAGCAATTTGATTATTTTTCACATAGGCCCATCTAATATCAATAAATATCAAGAACTAGAACAAACTTTATAGTATCATAAATACATGTGAACTGAAAAAGGGTCTTAGACTTGTCACCAAGTTATGTTTGGTTATTCCAAAAAGTGCCAAATAAAACTCATTAAGCACTTTCCAAGTTTTAGACCCTCCCTCTTTTAGAACAGTGGGCCATCCCCATGACACCATCACTTTAAGTAAACTAAGGAAAAAGTATTTTGTCTGACTCAAGCTGATGTGTAAGTAGCTTAACACTTGGAGCCATCTCTGACCAAAGAATATAGAAGGGCCTCTTTGTTTGATCAAATGAAAAAAGACACAAATCAATTTCTGTTAAAAAAAAAAAATGAAAAATGTTATTAGCAATTCAACATATATTTGGCCATCCAACATATATTAGCAATTCAACATATATTTGGCCATCCAATATCTCAAAAAATTTATAAGGAAATTACCGAATTACTATCTTATTATGCAAATAGATCACTATATTAAGTTTATGGGCTTAGTTCATTATTCATTTTTTTCACTAAATATATACATAGTTTCTATTCACACTTATGAACTACGTACCCTTATATTTTAAGTTCGATGGCCTTGTTGAAGGGGGTAAAATAGGAATTCTCAAATACTATAACCAAAAATTCAAACAGTCGTCCAAATATGAATATGGAGCAGTTGGGGCATTAGATGCATTATAGTAGCTATTTGTATAATTTGGCAATTCGGTATATGCATCTATCTTGTCATACCAGTTTCTAGGTAATAAAACTACTATTAATTATATGTTTGTAATTTGAAAGGTTAGATGTTATTATGGCCACATGATTATCAACAAGCAACAACGACACACATTGTGTGTATCTAAGAAAAATTATTGGTATTTTTATGTAATAATTTTGTAAGAGAATTAAAGAAAAAAATTTTGTATAGAGAAAATCAAGGAATAGAGAGTCGGGGTGAGAGATAGTTGGAGAGTCTAATAGGGTCCTCTCCTTTAATATAGAGTGTAGATGTTCAATACTACTATTGAAGCAATTTTTGCAAGAAAATCTACAAATTTTATTGATATGTAACTATAACTGAAATCAATCATTGTAACAAAATATACGTTGAGGATAATCACATTGTGCATGTGATATGTGAAAGAGTGAAGTGCAAATGTCACAAAACATGTGAGCTTTGGAACTAAAGATAACACATAAATTTCGTGCTACAACAAATAACGCATAAGACTCGTGCTATACAAGCAGAAATCAATTTATATAAACAATTTAATTATTTGTGCACTATTTAAAAAAAAATTTTTTTTTTGGGTACGACTTGTGTACTATAATTATCCATACATAAGTGGTTAAACATAAAAATCTATCAGAATTTCGACACAACTATTTCAGGTAATCAAGATGTGAGATTATTTTTTATTTTCTATATTGTATTTAAGATTAGCTCAAGCAAAAAAGAACATGATTATAACCCAATGAGTTTGTTTAATCGTTTGACTATTATTGAGTTCTTGTGTGGTGTGGAGCGGTTCATTTAGCAAGAATTGTGTGGTGTGGAGGGGTTCATTTAGCAAGAATTAGTTTCAGACGCAACATGATTTGCGAAAAGAAAAACAAAATAAAAAATAATAATAATAAAATAACTATAAATGTTAACAAAATCCCCCAAATCAATGCTTTTTTAACTCAACGGTCAAGACAAATTTTATTGGCGGGAGAAACCGTTTAGGTGTGAACTGATTTAGGTATTTCTGTGTGGGTCCATGTTTGTGGAATTTTGCTTAGCTTCTGACAAGCTAAATCACACTTTCGGTGTTTTGTAATTTTGGACTCTTGACTCTTCTCTCTCTTTCTCCTTCCCCAAATCCTATATAAAACCCATCCCAACCTCCCCTTCTTTTACACTCCCAAACACTCCCTTTCCTCCATTTTCATTTAATTTCTCAACTTTTTCCAATTTCTAATTTGATTTTTCCATCTGGGTATTTTTAAAAACATCCCAATTTTTCATAATTCGTTAGTTAATTTTCTATCATACTCCTTCCCCTGTTTCTGTCCTGTTTCGAGGACTAATCAGACAATTTCCTTGACTTTAAGGAAGTTTTAGATTCTGGGTATTGCTAAAGATTTTATCTACTATTAGTAAATTTATTCGGGGTATTGAATTACAAAGAGGGTTGGTGGGGGAGGATAATCAAAATCAAGAAACCATTGAATTTTCCGAGGAAGATGATTCTATTCCACAACGGATGCATAATATGGAAGTTATTTGCTATTCTTGAAAAGAAGTTTTCTGTTGCGAAAAGCTTTTACTTTTGGATTTACCAGATTGTTAATAGATACAGTTTGAATACTTAACCAAAGATTTGTAAACTGTTTTGGTTCGATATACTCTCTCTCTCTCTCTCTCTCTCTCTCTCTCTCTCCGCTGTTTTAGTTTGTTCTAGTACAAGGGGTTTTGAATAGATAGGGGAATTGGGAAAATGGGAGGAGCATCATTGCCACCGGGCTTCCGATTTCACCCAACTGATGAGGAATTGGTTGGATATTATTTGAAGAGGAAAGTAGAGGGACTTAAAATCGAACTTGAGGTGATTCCAGTTATCGAATTGTACAAGTTTGATCCATGGGAGTTGCCTGGTAAGCCTCATTTTCAAATTGTTTGTTTTAATGTTTCAATGAGACCAACTCAAGCTTTAGATATTGTGGAAATGTGTGATATGGGAAATGATAGAAACTATAGTAGTTCAATTATATTAGTTCTCAACTATAGTGTTGATGTTCGAGGGTTGAATTGCAGATAAATCCTTCCTTCCTAAGCGCGACATGGAGTGGTTTTTCTTTTGTCCCCGTGATCGCAAATACCCAAATGGTTCACGCACGAATCGTGCAACAAAGGCTGGATATTGGAAAGCTACTGGAAAAGACCGGAAAGTGGTATGCCAATCTTCTGTGGTGGGGTATCGGAAGACCCTTGTGTTTTACCGAGGAAGAGCCCCTTTAGGAGATCGCTCTGATTGGGTCATGCACGAGTATCGCATGTGTGATGATTTTTCTCAAGGCTCATCTAGCTTTCAGGTATATTCAAGAAGTTTGTGTATCAACTTAGTTTTGGATAGTTTTACTTGTACAGAACTGATAATGAGTACTAACTGAATTTGCAGGGACCTTTTGCCTTGTGCCGTGTAATGAAAAAGAATGAGCAGAAAACGGGTGAGAAATATGGAGAACCGAAAGCAAAGCAGGTCGGAAGCAGTTCAAGCAATGCGGGTTTTGCCTCCACTGGAAATTCGAATGAGCCGGAGATCAGCATCCCTGATGACATGCCAATTCAAGTAAGTACTTACAGGGGCAGTGAGAGTAATTTTTCTAGTCCTCTCGCGTCACCATATCAGCCAACACCAATGTTAGACTGTGAACCAGCATCCGTGGGGCCTAATTCTTCAAGCCTTTGGGTCTCATCTGACTTAATTCTTGATTCTTCAAAGGTACTAAAACTGATATACTACTTAAAGTTGGTAGAGCATTTTACAATACTATCCTTATTCATCATATTCGTGGCCTAATGCAGGATTTCCCACAAGGACAAGAAGGTCTATTTGGTTACTTCCCACAGAATGAGTTTCCGAACCCACCTACTCCATGGCAACAGCCATATGGCCAATTTGAGATCTCGCCAAGTTCATCATACTCGAATTTTACAGAGGAAGTTGAACGACGTGCTGATGATCTCAGTCGATTCAGTTGCGTGTCACCTTACTCGAGTCATGGAGACTTTATGGGCTTCTATGGAAATGAAGATCACATGTCATATGATGGTTATGATTGGACCAAACCCTTCTGAAAAACAAATCTGAGAAATGTAGTTCATTTTATCTTTAATGCAGGGTTGGAACCTCAGTCATTGGATGATAATATGGTTGTTGTTATATAAAAATCTGCCCCGATGAGGACAATGTTATATGACATTATATACCGAGTAATAAACTGGATATGGTATTCCAAGGATACGCCTTTTAACGTTGTTCTTGGAGTGTGCGTAAAACTTGAGATACAACCTTCCTAATATGATCTTAGGTTTGGTTTTGTAAGGTTTGAGCTTATTTTCTTTAAGTTGTTTGGTAGGAAAAGAAAAAGACCCCCTAGTGGTAATCACTTTTATCGATTGCACTTGGAGTTGGCTTAGTTGCAGCTTGTATTATCTGTCTTTCTTGTAAAAGAGCTTCTTATATGAAAGTTTCTGCTGTCAAATACAATATTACTAATTAAGTACTTTGAAAGCCACCTCTTTTCCCGTTGTTTGGTACATAATCAACGTATCTTTCTAGTTTATGAAGTATCAAAATCTGGTTTTTGTCGTGCTGGATTGCCACGATGATTTCCTTACAAACCGATAATGGATAAAGAGTGTGTGCAACAATCTAATTGGTCAAGCAAATTGTGAAGAAGCCCTTGTGGGAGGCCAGGGAAAAGAAGTTTGTCCCAAGAGCAGAGATATTGTTTTTAATAAGAATAATGCAGAAAATTCCCTCATTTATTCTCCAACGACTTTCTGTTTTTCCTTCGGTGAGAATATATTTGGAAAAGAAACTTACATTATTGGAAACTTTAGAAAGCTCACTTGAAATCCTTAATCCATCAGCTCTTTCTGATATTTTCTACTATAATACCCGACTCTTCCACGCCCCTATATTAACTTCAAAGGTACCACCTATTGCTTGCCCAAAAGGGTACCTAATAAACACTCGTTTGCTTCTTCTCACGAACAACTCAACAAATTATGAAAATAAATGCCTTTTAGTGCCCTTCCCAAAGGATAATATTGCTCCACTACGCTTGACTAAAATGGTAAAATGAAAGTGATTATTGTTCTACGCGTTATGATCAATATAACACTTCTTTCCTACTTAGTTTGTTGTGGGTAGAGAGAAATCAGTCTGAAAGAGGTAATGCAACATAGACATTTTTGTACAGACAATATAAGCTACCCTTAAAGAATTGTTGCATTTTATTTAGTAAAGACTTGAAATTTGAGGACTACATTACATAGGAGTAGCATTTGTTCAAGAGTAGACTTGGACTCATTATCTGCAGACAATGACACCTTCCTAACCTTCCATTTTTGGGCAGAAATACAATCCCCGTATAGACTTGGCTTGCCTCAATTCCTCAATGCAATATAGCATCGGTTCCTGGCACACGTTGAGGATCAGTTTTCACTAACTGCTTTGTGTGATATGTAATCGGCTGAAATCTTTTTATGATCCTCTGCCCAAAGAAATAAAATGCATCAAGTGTCATCGTAGTCATATCTACTTCTATAGCTTAAGGCTTAGAGTAGCGAATTATTGAGCACAAGGACTTGAAGTCACTTCAGTAAAGATCCTTTTGACTCTCGGAGCCAGTGCTGATCACTTGATTTTTAGTGCAAACAGAACAAACACTGATAGATTAGTTTTATGGATTGTTGGGTTTGACACTCAAAATAGAAATTTATGATTAGATTTGAAAAGATGCTAGCTAGTAGATGATACACTTTCACTTCAGAAACTATGTTGATTATTACAAGAATGAAGTTTATGAAAACATGTACAGATGCGGGTAAATGATTACGTGTCCAAAAACTTTTTTAGCTTTTATATTATTAATCCTGCTGAGATGACTTTAGCTGCATTCAATTCTGTTTGCGTTAGATTAGATGATAACTGTTGGATGGTAATTTCTCATTTTGGTTCTTGGACTTCAAAATAGCAACAATGGAGAAATCAAAGAAATAGAAACTGAATTCGTTCATAAAACAAAAGAAAACCGACAACAACTCCCAAGGGCACGTATCATTTGTCATGTCTTCAATTATGATCTTAACTGAAATCACCAGAATAAAAAAATGGAACAAATTCATAGTAATACCTAAAGCCCAAGTAGTTAGGACAAAGACTTTGAGTTGAGTTGTATATATTGCCAACGGAAACGCAATTTACTGGAGCACCCTCAACCTTTTCGATTTCCAGTTTAACATAACGATCAGTGAGGTAAAATCTATCGATTTCATTAGCTTCCTATACAAAATACTCCATCTGTCCCAAAAAAAAAATCATTTTACAAGTCAAACTTTTTAAGATTGTAGTTTTACTTGTTTGTACTTGCACTATGACTCATGTTGTTGATGACCAAGAATACTTGGTCCCCACTCCAAGCTAACGTGAGTTTCGTAAACTCCAATTTGTAACTGGATTCGGAGACCGGCTGTATGGTTAGCATTATATAGAGGCAGACCGCCCACATTTCTGAGTTGTACCAAAACATGGAGAGTGAGCCAGAGTAGATAGAGTACGGAGGCCGAATTTGAATACAGATAGACAGAGTAGCTGAGAGTTTTTAGTTATTATCCCATCGTACACATTTGTAAGAAAAAAGTGTGTTTTTTTTTTAATGCTTTTGTTAATTGTGAGATGAAAGAAAAAGTGAGACCTATTGATTTGACACCACTAAATTAAGGGCATTAAAGAATCAACCATTTGTTTAAAAGTCGTGTGAAGTCAATAGGAAACACTTATTTTAGAACGGATGGAGAAATTCTTCTCTAATTGGGTGCAGTGGTGTAATTGGGGCTTGGGTTAGAGCGCATTTGAGAGCCAAATTACTTTGTAATCTCCTGCTATAGCGAGTGAAATCTTTGCCGCCTTCGCCCAGGGACTTAGCCCATGTTGTCAAGGGGTAAACCACGTTATTATTATTATTTTTTCAATTATCTATTTTCTTGTGTTTGTCGTGACATCATCATCCTTTATACCAGTTGCCCCCAGCCACTTATAAAAACAACCCATAAAAAATTAAAAAGCAAGAAACAGAATCGGGTTCATGGAAAAGTGTACGTTAACTAAGAACTGAAGTTTCTGAGAAAGAATTCCCAAAAATTAAAAATTAAAAAGAAGAGAGCACTCGGTGATAGTGAGACCATGGAAAAGTGTTAACTAAGAACTGAAGTTTCTGAGAAAGAATTCCCAAAAATTAGTCTTAGCCATTTTTCCCTTCGGTGAGAATATTTGAAAAAGAAGCTTTAACTTGCACTTAAGAAAACTTTACAAAAGTGCAATCCAAAGTCTGAATTTATCTACTCTTTTTTATGCAAACACTACACCAGGTGATCCCTTTTCGGGTAACAAATCAAGCCTCTCGAATTCATCACATGTTTTCGGTTTGATTTAAACTCGTTTCTGAAGCTCGCTAAATTATTGAGCTTAACTTGATTAAAGCTCATTCGAGCTCTGTCTTGGAGCTAAACAAGTAAAACTCGATATGTTAGTCCCAGAAAGGAAAGTGGACATAGGCATTGTCGTATAGACAGCATCTTCTTCACCAAAAGGTTTGCTGCATTGTATATAGTATATAAAGGCTTGCAATTAGAGAACTACAGAAGACCAGCACTTCTATAAGAGTAGCTTGGATTTGAGATTTCCATGCAACGACACCTTCCTATTTTGCACATTTTTTGCAGATCCCATCTAGACTTAATTTGCTTGCTTCAAATGCTCAATGCAATGTCACCTCTCAAGCGTAATTTGAAAGACTACTGACAGGGCTTTGGGTGATATATAGCTGAAATCTTTTTTATGATCATGTGTCCAAGTAGTGTTAAAATATAGAAGAGAATGTTTTCTTCTATTTCACACTCCAAAAACAGCATTACATGGATATATATATATACACTCAAAAACACTATGACTCCCTATCTACAAAATACATGAACTTAAAACAGTTCAGTCCCCTTTAACTACTGACCCTATAATACCCGAACTCTTCCTATTCCTAATGTATGTGCAAAATAATCTAACACCTAGAATCTGTACACATCTATTTTTCACACTCCCCCTCAAGTTGGAGCATGCGGATCCCAAATGCCCAACTTGCGAAGAAGAGCACTGAATTGTTGTTTACCCAATCCCTTTGTAAACATGTCAGCAGGTTGCTCATGAGACCTCACGTATGAGGTAGAAATATTTCCCTTCACCAAGTGTTCACGTATAAAATGACAATCAATCTCTATGTGCTTCGTTCTGTCATGAAAAACAGGGTTCTTTGCAATGTGAAGTGCTGCCTGATTGTCGCAGAACAACATTATCGGCTGTGTATGAAATACTCCGAGAGATGCCAAAAAAGATTTTATCCATAGTAACTCACTCGTTGCACTGGCCATTGCCCTATACTCCGCCTCCGCTGAAGATCTTGCTACGGTATTTTGTTTCTTAGTCTTCCATGACACTGGTGATTTCCCTATTGTGACATAATATCCCGTCAGAGATCGTCTTGTTAATGGACAACTAGCCCAATCTGAATCACAAAAACCATATAATTGCAGATCATCATCAGCTTCCAGTACAATGCCCTTTCCTGGACTCCCTTTTAAATATCGAACAACTCTTAGTGCCGCCTCCCAATGCTCTTTCCTAGGTGTTTGCATGAACTGCGACAAGGTATGAACAGAATATGCAAGCTCTGGACGGGTAATGGTTAAATAGATCAGCCTACCGATTAACCGCCTATACTTGACTGGATCTTTCAAAAGCTCTCCATCCGCCAATGCTAAACTATGGTTCTGCTGAATGGGAAATCGGTGGCTTCGCTCCAAGAAGCCCACACTCACTGATAATGTCAATGGCGTATTTCCGTTGACTAAGAAATAGCCCCCTTGTCCCTGCTGCCACTTCTATGCCAAGAAAATATCTCAAATGACCCAAATCTTTGATCCCAAAATTTTTATTTAGAAAACATTTAAAATTCAAACACTCCTCCTGGTTATTTGCAACTAATATCATATCATCCACGTACACCAATACTGCCAAAAACACATCACCCTTCCTATAAGTAAAGAGTGAATAATCAGCATATGACTGGATGAATCCATATCTCTTTAGAGAATCAGTCAGTTTCGCAAACCAGTTTCTTGAAGCTTGTCTTAATCCATACAACGACTTCCTTAGACGACACACCTTGTTTATGCCACTAACCTGAAATCCCGGAGGAAGTTTCATGTACACTTCCTCGTTCAACTCTCCATGAAGAAAAGCATTGTTTACGTCTAACTGAAATATACCCCATCCTTTAGCAAGGGCAACCTTTAATAAACAACGTACACTCACCATTTTTGCTACCGGCGCAAAAGTCTCGTGAAAATCAACCCCTTCAACTTGAGAAAAACCTTGTGCTACTAAACGCGCCTTATACCGCTCAACCGTGCCATCTGCTTTGTACTTAATTTTATATACCCATTTACAGCCTATGGGACGTTTTCCTTTTGGCAATTGCTCGACCGTCCATGTCTTGTTCAACTCCAAAGCTTCTATCTCCTTTTTCATTGCATCTCTCCATTTCTTCTCCTTTACTGCGTCTCCAAAATGTATTGGTTCTTTCTCTACTGTAATGGCTGCAAGAAAATTTCTATGTGCAGCAGAAAATGAATTATATGTGACATAATTTGCAATAGGATACCTTGTACCTGTCGTTGAATTGGCCTTTTGGTGCAGGTGAGTAGCTTCAGAGTTTACTGCCTTCATGGTACTGCAAATATAATCCTTCATCCAACCAGGTGCACGCCTCTCACGTTTACCCACTCCTAGGTCCTCATTAACAATCTGGTTACTATTTTCATGACGCCTCATACTTGCTTCACCACTTGATTCTCCATGATTAATATCATCTTTTCCAGCACTACTGTTCTCCGCTTCTACTTCATCATTGCCACTATGCTCAAGACTTATTTCTTCATCTTGTCTCTCTTCTCGTTCCTCCACCCACGAAGTGTCAACTATATCTGCTTCTGTAGCCTCAATACTCCCCCTGTCCAGAGCCATATCCACCTTTTCAGCATAAGGAATTTCTTTTTCATAGAATATCACATCTCGTGACGTAAAAATCTCCTTCTTTTCAATGTCGTACACCTTCCACCCTTTCTTTCCATAAGGGTAACCAACAAATATACATCTTCTCCCTCGCTCTCCAAACTTATCCTTTGTTCTGCTCTTATTGTGAACGTAACAGAGACAACCAAAAACCCTCAGATTTTGCAATGAAGGTTTCTCCTTAAACAACACTTCATACGGAGTCTTACCCTCAAGAACAGGTGTTGGGGTTCTGTTAATGAGGTAAGCTGCTGCCAAAACACATTCCCCCCAAAATTCTACCGATAAACCACTTTGAAAACGCAATGCTCTTGCTGTCTCTAACACATGCCTGTGTTTACGCTCAACCCTTCCATTTTGTTGGGGGGTATCTATATTACTCGTTCTATGAGTAATGCCATTTTCCTTGTAAAAGAGCTTCATAGACCCTGAATCAAACTCCCCACCATTATCACTCTGAATATTTTTCACTTGTTTTTCAAATTGAGTTTTTATTAACTTGCAAAAATCCTTCAATAAGTCCCCGGCCTCACTTTTGTCTTTCATTAGATACAACCACACTCCCCTACTACAATCATCAAGTATGGTTAAAAAATAATGTGCACCAGATGAAGTATCCTTTCTATACGGTCCCCATATATCACAATGGACTATTTCAAAAATATCAGAAGCAATTTTATTATTTCGTTTGAACTCTAAACGAGTTTGCTTTGACCTATGACAAGCATCACATGCCATATCTTTATTCCAAACTAACTTCTTACCAACCAAACTGGAAACACACTCTAAAACATAGCTTGATGGGTGACCTATTCGTTTATGCCATAGTTCACCTTCAGCCGTTGCATCCACCCTTAATGCTTTCTCTTTCCTTACACATCTGTAATAGTAAACTCCATCAGCATACTCACCCGCTCCAATCAGCCTCTTCGTAGACCGGTCCTGTATCAAACATGCATTAACAGAGAATGTCACAATATAATCATTTTCTCTAATCAACTGACCAACTGAAATTAAATTACAAGTTATGCTTGGTACATATAAAACATCTTTTAGTTTCAGAACATCATCCACCATAGCCTGACCACGTCTACTGGCCATGGAATGAGTACCATCAGGAAGTCCCACCGAAGAAGGCGTACCTTCCCATAAGTTCACCAAAAAATCTTCACATCCGCACATGTGATGTGAAGCTCCTGTATCAAGGATCCACCTTTTTTTGTTAAAAAAATTACTAACTGCATTACCTTGAAGTTTTTGTTCAGTATTAGGCTGACTTGGTTCTACAAGAGCTAAAAGTCGCTCAACTTGCTCCTTTGTGAAAGGAACACCATTTGAAAATCCCTTCACAACATTATTGTTGGTGCCTTTCTCATTACCATTTGAGTCTACACCCATTGCTGCAACTCCGTTAATGCTTGACGTTTTACCACGCCCGTTGCCTCTACCTCCAAAGCCACCTCCTCGTCCTCGTGCACGCCCTGTACCTCTGCCCCCACCCCAATTTTGCGGGTACCCATTTATCCGGAAACAATCGGACACATCATGGCCTTCCTTTCTACAGTGGGTGCATTTTGGCCTTTCAACTCCTCCTTGCTGCCAAGGTTTGAATCTTATACCTTGATTTTGTACAGCAAAAATAGAACTCTCACTTTTGTCTTCGTGCACACGGGTAACTGTTTTGTGTCTTTCCTCTCTCATCACAAGAGAATAGGCCTTACCAATGGAAGGAAGAGGTTCCATCGCCAAAATACTTGACCTTAATGACCCATAAAGAGCTGTGTTCAAACCCATCAGAAACTGATACAACTTCTCTTCTTCCTTTTGCCTAGAGAACTCTGCAGATGCTCCGCAATTACACGTTGGGATGAACGTGTAATTTCCCAATTCATCCCATTTTCCCTTAAGCTTGTTGTAGTACTCAACTAAGCTCATGTTTCCTGCTTGAGTTGAGACAACTCGCTCTTCAATTGATACACTCTAGGTGCATTGCCCTCGAATATCTTTCCTTCAAGTCATCCCATAAGTCTTTGGCTGTCTCGGCATAGGAAATACTCGGATGAATTTTCTCATTAATGACATTAAAAGCCAAGAAATTATCATAGAATTGCATGTCTCCCACGCTATATCTTCTTCGATTTCTCACCATCGGTTTGTTCTGCGGCTTTGTCACCGTTCCATCAATGAATCCGAACTTATTTTTCGCCTTCAAACCATTCCTTGCTTGATTAGCCCAGGTATCATAGTTCTCACCATTGAACACGCAGCTAGTTATTTTGGCTCCAGGACTCTCCGATGGATGAAGATAAAGAGGTGAAGTAATTGGAATGCCTTTGGATGCTGAATTACTTCCGCTCTTTTCCGTCATGTTTGCTTTGCCAAGATCAGACGTCTCCTATTTTTGTACCCTCTCAACCACGCTCTGATACCATGTTAAAATATAGAAGAGAATGTTTTCTTCTATTTCACACTCCAAAAACAGCATTACATGGATATATATATATACACTCAAAAACACTATGACTCCCTATCTACAAAATACATGAACTTAAAACAGTTCAGTCCCCTTTAACTACTGACCCTATAATACCCGAACTCTTCCTATTCCTAATGTATGTGCAAAATAATCTAACACCTAGAATCTGTACACATCTATTTTTCACAAGTAGCGCGTATCAGGGTTAAAGTAGCGCATATCACGCTCAAGCCCGTTATATATGTTCACTGCCTACCATGGGAAAAATGAACTAAAAAAGACTGCCCAAATTGGCTCAGGGGGCAGAGCAGTGTCCGATTCCTTGATGTCGAGTGAGAATTCTTGAGCACAAATATCGATTGATTAATTATCGATTGTTTTGTCTGGCACTTAAAAATGAAAGTTAGTTGCAATGAGATAGCATATTATTGGCTTAGGCAGTTTCCATGAAAATTCTTCAGGTCGAAAATGTCTCTCTTCTTTATGGAAATCCTAATCATTTCTTGAACAGTGGTATCCATGCCAGCTATCTTATCGACATAACAGCGTTCCTCAACTATTTTGTCAACAGCCAGGGTCAAAAAAGGATCACTTGACTAGCTATAACAAATTTATATTCATTTTTGTCAACAAACCTGAGTTTCTGTACCATTCTTCCTTTACACTAACGGCCCCAGGCCCCCAGCCGGCAGCCACTGATATATAACAAACCTGAAGAAAAAAGAAAAGGGAATGAAAGAAACAGAATATGCTTCAGTTCAAAAGGCAACTTTGCAGAACATAAGAAAAAGTGTGAACCAACAAAGAGTTTCCTTAAATTATTCTCGAACCCTTTTTTCCCTTCGGTGAGAACATTTGAGAAAAGAAACTTTAACTCCCACTAATTATACGCACTTAAGGAAAGTGCTCTCCATAGCCAGGATCCATCAACTCCTTTTTAATGCAACACCAAGTGTCCATTGTTTTCTTGCCCCCCTTCAGCCACGGTACAGTGACTGCTTGGCTAAAACGTACAAATAAGCGTTTGCCTCAGCCCTTTTCCTCTCTTATTGAAAGAAAATCATCTGAAAGTTATGACCAATTCCTTTTCGGATAAAATCAAGCTACTTGGATATAGGCATTGTTGTTTAAACAAAATCCGCTCCCCTAAACAAATTAACTGCTACACGTATTTAGTGAAGACACGGGGACTTCCTTTAGAATAGCGTGGACTCGTGACCTCCAGACAGTGTCACCTTCATAACTTGCACTTTTTGCAGTATATTCCTCATCTAGTCTTCAGCTTGCCTCAAACCCTTAATACAAATCTATCCTCAGCTGATACCAGAGAAATTGACACAGCGGAATTTGATAGGATAAAGTCCACCACCTATGGAATCCACCAATAGATACATGACTTTGAACTCGTCACTCAACGGAATCCACCACAGAGTTATAGAGTTGAAGGCTAGTTCACCATCCAACGAATCCACCTAAGAGATACAAAACTGAAATGGAGAGCTAGAATAGCTTCAATCCACACATTTAGAAAAGCAATCAAATAATCTTCTCTCTTCTTTTGTTACAATACATGGCTTTTATAGAAGAAAAATTACGTACACAGAAAATATAAATTCTAAATAAAGGCGTTTAATTCTCCTAAGTTGATTAAGTTGAACTCCAATAAGCTTGATCTCTTTGTAGTCTTCAAGAAATTCCTTTTGTATACTCTTCCATTTATTCCCATCAAAACCAATTAAGATTGTAAACATGCATCAAACATAAATGTCGATTTCATGAGCTTCCTACACAAATTAAGGATCATTCCTCAACATATATAAATTCTTCGGTGAGAATTTGTACTAATTTATTTAGACTTTATAAAAGTGCTATAGAAAGCTCGAATATCGATTAACTATTCTTTATGCAACAGTCACCAGGTTATTTATATTCTCTTGCCTTTTGTTACTTAAGCAATATTAGCACAACGACTGCTCGGCCAAAAGGGTATAATTATATAAGCATATTCGTGTTAGTCCTCACATCTGATCTGATCTCACAGTTTACAGCTCTAGTTTAATTAAGAAACTAAGCTTAAACAATCAACTACTTGACTCAGCTCGATGCATTTTCAACCTTCAAGTTTCGATAACTAATTACAGGCAACGCAAATGAAAACGGAAGAACTTTATATAATCAATATAGAAAACACATTTACAATATTTGGAGTGGAGAAATTATTCTCTTCCCTTAAAAGCGATTTGTCATTTTAGTATAGGCTTGCAATTTGAGGACTACAAAACACAAGCACTTCATCGAGAACAACCTTAGACTCGTCTCCGAACAATGACCCCTTCCCATCTGCCCTTTTTGCATAAGACAATCCCAATCTAGACTTCGCCTGCCTCAAATCACCAATGCCCGAATTAGTATCAGGTCCAGCAAAACCACCCATGACCGGCGCCAACGGTGGCCCAATCAGCAGCCCATCCGCCCCAAACCGTGGCCCGCCTCGTGCGTAATCGAAAAGTGCAGCACCACTACCCCCTACTTTTGGTAATACAATGGGCTGATCAGTCTTGTCATTAATATCCTCAGTCCAGTAAAAGAGAAATGCATCAAAAGTTTCGTAGTAATCATCGGTGCTTCTGTAACCTTCAGGGTTAAAAGCGCCAAATTTGAATGACTTGTTTGTGTAGCCGATAATCACACATGGGCGTTTGAAATCGCTGCAGTTGTGGAAAGAAGTTGCGCTGAATCCATCAATGCTGGCCTTGTAGCAGCATTTTAGCTCCTTGCCTGCTCAAAAATCATATCAAAACATAGCGCCAACGCTTTGCTACTTCAATTAAATACAAAACTTTGAGCACAAAAAATGATCATAAAATTCAAGATATTAGTTAATTCCCAACATTTCGATTTTAAATAAAACCATAATCTCACGCTTTCACTCAACTCAGCTTTTGTCCCAATTTCTTGGGCTCGGCTAATAACTATATATAGTATATGACTAAATTTATGCTGTACTGTCTAACACAACCCACCGCTTTTATCTAGACTTGGACCAACATTGTAAGTAAAAGCATGCATATTGTTCAACGGAAATGTGTGTGTTCTCGTGTGTGTGTGTGTGTGTGTGAGAGAGAGAGAGAGGAAGTACCCTTCAAGAATGTTTTGTTGAGCAGAGAAGTTGAGAAAGGGAGATCAAGATGATGGTAGTTGGGCTGTGGCCTTTGACTAGCGTTACTCTTATTGCCAAAGTTGCAGCCAAACAGGCAGTGTGGCCTATTCTTCCACCTCTGCAAAACACAAACACCCATCTTCACAAAACCCCAACAATCTCTCTCATTCACCAGTTAGTTTTACCTTATCCTTTACTCTAGTCTTCATTTATCCACGCATCTGAATATCTATTAGGATATTTTATTGAAAAATACAGTTATATACATACTACTCCACTCTAGAAACTTTGGGCCCACTACTGATGTCAAACTCGACAATTTTGTCTATCTCGTTGTATTATTATTATTATTAACATCATGGAAAAGAAAATTAAGGCTCGTTTGTTTTACGAAAAATAATTTTCTTATTTTTTGGTATTTAGTAACATTTAAAAAATATAGTTAATTTAAGATTTTTTACAAGTCAACGAAAAATGTAGCATTCTTTTCAAGAAAATGACTTACGAATTCAATTTTCGTGAGTCATTTTCAAAAATTTGTTCATTCCTATTTTCTCCTAATATTACCTTTGCACATTTGGATGTGCTATATTCATTTTTTAACTTTTCTTTCAAGAAAAATAATCGTAATATTTTACCGTAATATTTTGAAGTGATTCTATGAATAAAGTTTATTTATATAACATTTTGTTGATATTGTCAAGAGTTATGGACTTTTATAACATTGAAAAATATATTCATGTTCGTCCCAAAATAAATGTTCACTTTTATTCACGATCACAAATAAAAGTAAATATTCATTTTGAGACGAGAAAATAACAATAATATTACAAATTCAAGTAGTTGAATTCTGAAAATATTTTATAACTTGATATTTCAATTAGAAATACTAAGATAGAGTGAACACGTTCTATATATCATGTTTAAAATTCTTTAGTGAGTTGATTTATATAAAAAATAAAAATTATTTTTTTAATACTTTAATTTTTAAAGATAGTATTACACGGAATAAAATATTTAGTTGAAGAGTACATGAAGCTTCTTGTATAATGTTTGAGATCATAGAATTTTTAATTTGGGGCTAGAATTAGAGCCTAATATCATCTTTGCACTACTCAATTTTAAAAAATACTTCGTCCTAAAATAAGTGTCCATTATTTTATTTCGAGACGTCCCACAACAATTATCTCTTTCTTTTCTTTTTCTTTTGTTTTTGAAACGTGTTTTGAAGTCAATTATCAATTATGTTATTATTATTTGTGAGATTGAAAAGTAAATGAACCCTCGTTGATTTGATACCACTAGTGATAATTGGGAGTTACTAAAGAAATTATTTAAAGTAAAAAACTTTTTTAAAAATAAGTGTATATTTAATAGGGGACACTAATTTTAGGACGAAGGAAATATAACATTTTATATGTATTCATGATATGTTTTCCGTAAACAAATTCATGTGTTTGTCAAACACCCGAAAATATTTTTCGTTATATTTTTAAAAGATTTATCAAAAGTTTAAAAACAGAACCTTTTTATATTTCAGAAGCTATTTTTTAAAAATTATTTTTTTTTAAACAAACTGAGCCTAAGTTTTCACTCAAATGATGATTCTTACCTTAACGACGTTTGAGAGACTTTTTGGTATTTTTTCCTTTTAGCATGTTCCAAATTGCAATGGACTGAAAACTCAAAAGGACTAAACATTCCCCAAATCAAATAAGTTCGGTGAACGTCATTCAACCCATCCATCATACAATTAATGGGCTTTCTTATCGGGCTATTAAAAATTTAATTATAAGAAATTTGATAAACAAATGGGTTCTTAGCTCAGTGGTAGAGCAATCGACTGCAGATCGATAGGTCACCAGTTCGAACCTGGTAGAGCCCTTTCAGGGTTACAATTTTTTGTACTTTGACTCTTTCTTCAAAAAAGAATCCAAAATTTTGGCACTTTGAGGTTTTTTCTTTTTTCCTCACTAATTAAATTCTCTGGTCATATTAATTCATATAAAATAAAAAAATTAGCAAAAACACAATCTTTACTTTAACAGAAATTTTGAATTTCAATGAAAGAGGAAAATGGTTATATATAGTACCCGGCTCTCATATTATTGTAATATAAAGAATTATATGATTCATATATATATATATATATATATATATATATATATATATATTCCTTAATTACAACTCATATGAGAAAATTAAGTTTAATTTCTCGGTCGGTCAAATACCAACTATATATTTTACGATGTTTCCGAGTCTTGCTTATAATGTATCAGAGTGCAAAAGGATATAAAATTTGGGGAGATTACTACCTTCATATATTGTGTGTGTACGTGGCTCATCATCAGCAATATTTCTTTGTTTACGTACAAAAAGCAAGATGAATGTGAATATATAACATGTTGGATTTTTCCTTTCATTCCTCAGAAATTAATAAATAAATAAATAAATAAAATCACATGATATATTCAACTAACTAGATTAATTGGATCCCATCACATTCACTGACAGATCCATATCAACTCATCCTTATGGGCTTCATAATAATGCAATAAAGAATAAAGTAGCTAGCTAGTTTAATGCAGCACAGCACCACATTTTTTCTTAGAGTATATATTCTGATCGTATTTAAAAAAAAAAAAACTACTTCACTAAATTAAATATTCGTTTTTTAATTTTTAAGAAATTAAAAAAAATGACTTTTAAGCAATTTTAGTAGCAAAAGTAAATTTAAGAACTTTAATATAAAAATGAACACACATTTTTGGAATAGAGGATCCTATCCGATTGTCCATAGAGTCGAGTCGAGTCGAGTCGAGATTCATAGAGTTCCAAATAAATATTTTTCAAAAACAAACATTCATTTTGAGAGAGAGGGAGTATCATATTTTCGAAATTCGTTTTTACGAAAAAGAAAAAATCAGAAGACCCGGCCCAATATAACTACAATATATTACATGGTTAATTGTATCATTTCAGATCCCGAATCAACTCTCCTAAGAAAACTATAATGGATCCTTGATATCTATATATCCTTTTTTTTTTTTATATATATTAATTTTAGGAAATACCTATATATCCTACTACATAAAATATTTATAGCTATTTATAAGTAAAAAATATGAACTAGTCCCTAACGTAAATTACTAATCTGCGGCTGTAGAAGGCAAATTACTCGCTACAATATTGCCACTATTCTCCCTTTTAGATGGTCTCTCAACATTCACAATCACGTCATCACCAGGTTTGTACTCTCTGAATCTAGCAATCCTCCCCAATTCCTCAACTTCCTCAATAACTAGATCAAGCCTAGCCACAGTTTCGACAAGCAAAGAAGCAAAAGCCGCAAGCGGTAGTGCTTCCGAGAACTCGAGGCTTGTTATCGCAATCTTACTCAACGTAGGCCGCAACACTTTTCGTTCAGCCTCTCTAGGCTGCTCAGATGGCCTTTTTGATTTCCACTCGTACAATGCAGATGAATCGGTCTTCATGCTCGATAAGTGTTTTTCGGACTTTTGCCTGGCGGTTGCTGTGGCTAGGGCTAGCGCATTGGGGCCAAGAAAAAGCCGTGGCTGGGATTTTAAGGCAGTGTCGAGGTCTTGTAATGCTTCATGTAGATGATCAGAGATTAGTTCCGGGGAGCACTGCCGATGGTGCCTTATGCTATCTCCCAGTTGCATTAGGGCTTTTGATACTTCTCCAGCAAGTCGAATGCATGGATCCTTGAATAGGACTCGAACAGATCGAGGAGTCTAAAAACAAAGGAAAAAAAAAATAAATAAATAAAATAGTTAGGAAATAATTTATCATCAACCTGTCTTACTTGATTAAGAATAAACAAGAAAATTTAAACAAACTTTATCTGTTTCATTCTGCATTTTCTAGGTGTCGGACTGTCAGGCACATCTGGATTAGGAGTTAGGACAAATTAAAGAGTTGCTCAGGGCCGGCCCAAGGGGTGGACAGGCTGGCTGGGCACCCGCCCAGGGCCCAAATTAATAAGGGTTTCAAATTATTTTTTTTTACTGTTGTGGTATTAGTATACATGTAAACTAAAAATAGTATCCAAATTTTTTGAACTGAGGCCGAAACTCAAAGCTTTTGTTGTTATTTTGAATTATGTTTGTTCAATTGTTTGTTGATACTTTGTTTATTTGTTAAATTTTGAATTTTGTTTGTTGGAACTTTTGAGTTTGATAGTTTATTCACATCTTACATAGTTATATTGAATTTTCAATTTAGTTCATTACTAATTTGAGTTCATAGCTCTGAGTGATTGATAAGAGAACCATGAAAAATAGAAGTACGAAGCAACAAGAATCCCAAATTATTCTTACGATGATTGTTGATTTGAGTAATTGAGTTTTTTTTTACTTTACGAGACTGAAATTCGGTAAGAATTTGTTCAGTTTTCTAGATAATAATGTTTTTCCAAACTTAATTTCAGCTCAGTTGGAACCCGTTATTGAAATTGTACTGATAGCAAAAATTATTTTTGTCTCTAAGAAATTAAATTAAAAAAAATACATGAAATTAATATTTGATAATTAAATTAGGGCATTTCTTTTAACTTTGCCCCCAGGCCTATAAAATGCTAAGAACGGCCCTGGAGTTGCTAATTAAAGGAATATTATCACATGACTCCTATGATATTGAGAACCTAGTGACCTTCCATTAATGTCATTTGACGTGCTTATGGAATCTTAATTCATTGCATTGCATTAACAAATAACAGTGACTCCTCATCTATCGTGAACTTTTTCTCAATTAACTTCTTCCTGGAAAAGGGGCAAGATCTAGAAAAAGTTCCCTTTGGATTAAATTTTTTTTCTTATTCTAAATTTGTTTATATGGGGATCCTAGAAACGGAAAAGATTAAAAAATTAGTAAGTATAGTACCCATTAAATATTTGGCCAATCTAGTTAACGGAGTCGCTATTAGTACTCTACTTTTTAACTGACACTCCAAAGTACAGTATGTGAGGTATTAAGTACAAGTAAAATAAAACGATAATTGTGTGCTGCAGTTGAGAAATGAATTGCTAATAGCGATTTCCATCTTGCTCAGAGATATACTTTATTTCCAACTAGAAGAAAACCTTCTTTAAAATGATATAAATTCTGGAAAAGCAGCAGAAATTAAGTTACCTGAATTTCAGTTTGCAAACATCCATGAAGAGCGACAATTGTGTACCCAAAGTGGCGAATAACACCTCCCAATTTCACGTATTGCTGCCCCGGAAACCGATAGCAGTGCCTCGAATGCCTTGGCTCCCAACTAGCATGTAATGCCTGCTCACCAAAGTACAATTTTCTAGTTTAGTTTCCAATGCAAGTGTGTGTATGTGTGTGTGCTGAAGTAGAGAAAAGTTAAAGAAGGATATTATTAATTACCAAAGTCTCATCAGTGGACTTAGAGTCTAAAACTGCCTTATAACCCTTGTAAATTGGATCTTCTAACGATTTATCTGTGTTGGCATCTGGATCGTCGTCGCTGAAGTATTCATTGACACAAACTGTGAAAAATTTCATTTAGTCCACATGTAAACAATAGAAAGTAGTTGGCTGATCAGTTTTAATTAATTATTTGTAACAGTAAGTTGATGTAAGAACACTGATGAATATTGAAATTATTGTTGCATACCTTCGATTGATTTTGCTAATCCTTCAAGTTTGGAAACAGTGGAATTATGGAGATCTTCCCGGACCAATTTGGGAAGATCAATAGGCTCATCAGAAGGCAGATACCACAACCTATGGCAATGGTGTAGATGCGCTCGTGTGCTATCTTTAGTACATTATCAACACGGTAGCTTGATACTGTAATCAGATTGAATGTCAACAGGAATATCACGACGCCATAGTCATAGTTCTTCTTTATTTTCTGGAAGAATCTCATGTACGTAGCAATAGTTCCTGTCAAATTATAAAATATAAAAACATTCTTAAGAAGAATGAACACATGAAAATAGAAAAATTGAAGATTTAGTTAATTCCTTTAGAATATACAGTAATGTAATGGGTTTTTGTTCAGAATTTGCCCATTATATTTATTTTTGGAAAGAAGGCATGCAAAATTACTTACCAATGAGAAAAACTGCGGCTCCTATGAAAATAGCTCGATACATCCTACCGCATTTTATAGAAATAAACTGAAATAGAATTGCCAATGATCCAGCTAACAGTGTTCCAAATCCTCTATTCAATCCTTTGCATAGAGTTGCACCTATCATTATCACACAACAAAAAGTAAATTTTAAGAACACATAAGTATACATATTTATGATGATTTATTCATTTTTCTTCTCTTCAAATTTGTAAATAATATATTTATGGGAGAGTTTTCAATGGTTATTACATCTCACTAACCATTGATGGTTACTATTATTAGAGATGGATTAACCATTGAATACTCCCCATATATATATATATATATATATATATATATATATATATATAACATTGATCGGTAAAAATAATTTATCGAGCAATACACACAAAGAATATGTTTGTGTATGTGTATGTGTGTGTGTGTGTGTTTATGAGTGTGATATCCATCACACACGTAAAGACACACACAAACAGAGAGAGGAGAGAAGCATATATACCAGCAGTGAATTCTAGGACGACAACAACAGTCATGACAGCCCAAATAGCATTCTGACCAATCCCTTCGAACAAAGGCTCCATCAGATACAACAAAGACACCAATGTCAAGGAGAAGCCAACTTTGAGTGCATGGATCACCCTTCTTGGATCATCTCTACCGACTTTCGAAACCTGTCTCCATGTCAACCCTGGCAATCTTTTCATTTTCTCCTTCGATACTTTGAATCGCTTATTCCAAATCTCCATCTGAGGATTATGATAAGCAGACATTCCTATGCAACACATTATAATAAGAATCCTTTGATAATTATTAACTAGAAGAAAGTTAATAAACTAATTAGTACAAGGTCAATGATTGAGGAATATATTCTTGAAAAATGAATAAACAAATCTAGGAGTTTTCTTTTTGCGTATGTTTGGCAGTTTGAGCAAATTATAGACTGTATAAGCTTGAGAGGGATAGTATAACTAAGAATGGGAAAAAAATAACAAAATAATTCAAAGGATGGTGGCTTGAGTTTTGAGTACCATGTGCCACCACACCTCTCTATAGCTATGAGCCAAATGTTGCTTTTTATATGTGGAGTTGAAGGGGAGAGAGAGAGAGAGAGAGAGAGAGAGAGAGAGAGAGGTGATGTTCCTTTGTTCACATGGTGTTCATTAAAGCTGTGTAGGCTTCACAAGAGCAAGAAGTCAAACTTTAGAGACAAAGTAGTTATCTGAGAAATATCAGTGGTAGAAGTTGATAATATTAATTAGGGCACATACCACAATAGAATCTTGAACTTCTGCAGTTCTAAGTTCTAACATTATGGAATTCTATTAACTTTTTTTGTACTTTGATTAGTGAGTGTGTTAACATATTCACTAAATAGATTTACGTTGCTAAACTACTGTGTCATTTAGTCATTTTGATGCACCTTGGCTTCATTAATGGCGGTGGCTTCATCGATCCGAGTAGCCAACTACAGAAGCTACACGGTTTTAGAACTACAAAAGGTTCTGAATCAAGTCTTCTTTACTTGTAAGACCATGAGGGGTCTAGGTTTAAGGTTTGTTTGTTTGTTTGCAAATCAATTCTCCCGGCCTTGTGGACTAAAAGAGCATTACTTGTGTTGTTCCAAACATGGTTAATTTTGCTGATAATGGCAAAATACAAGCCATGCTCTAATTTACTAAGTGTGGGCCAAATCGAAATTAAATGACTTCAAAATAAACTTCTAGATTGGGCAAGTTACGAGAGCAAACTCATTGATCACAAGTGTTAGGCCGAGCAATTATAATTCCGCATAATCTAAAAGATGATCGAGGATGTGTTCATGTACATGTAATTATGATGAGAATATTAATTAATCATAAACAAAAATTAGAGAACTTGCTCCTAACAATCCAAACAAGCCCCAAAATCAAGTAGATACTTGCAAGAATTACGGGGTAAAAATGAAACTCAAAAGAAATTGAATAAAGTCAACCGGCCGGGGAATTGACGCGTCTGTCTACTTGTGATTGGTCAAGCGGTATGAGGGTGCAACCGTCTGTTGACCAAAAATACCATAAATGCTTACAAGTTGACAAGGTTGTCACTCACGGGAGCAAAGAGAGGGAGGGAGGGAGGGAGCGAAGAAAGCTTATTAGTTAACCTAATTAAACCAACTGTAAATTACATCATATGCAAATGGAGATGTTGTTCTCACACAGCTGGGCTTTACCGTACTCCTTCCCGTGCACCCTCAACCCCTCATTTCACTGTCCAGGTAGGTTTTGCCACTTGTCGCCTTGCTTTTTCCTCTCTCTCTCTCTCTCTCTCTCTCTCTCTCTCTCTCTCTCTCTCTCTCTCTCCACCGTCCTTGTGGTGCACGAGTTTGTTCAGTTTGTACGTTATAGTTTTGGTTGAAAATAGAAACAACAATAATGTACGTACCTGTAAAGTTTTCGAAAATCATATTACCGCTGATCTGATTTTCAACCACACGCAAGTGTCACTTGGGTCTAGCTAGGTAGCCCTAAGATCAAGAGTTCAATTTGTAATGCATGTATATTTATCGACCAACCGTCTAGAGGCTAGAGGATTTTTGGCTTTGATTAATTTACCGATTATCCACCACATGCAAGCTAATCTAAAATTATCTCGTAGTATATGTTTGGCGGCGTCATTCGTAATATATATTTTGACATAGAGTAACTTATTACCAATATGTCTTGGCGTTTACGGCGTTTACAAAATACGGTGTTTTAAAAATGCGGCGTTTTAAAAATGCGGTGTTTTAAAAACAGTCTTTCCTTATAAATATGTTTGGGATATCACTTCAATACGACTTTTTTCCTATGAGCGTTTTAAAACTGCGTTTTGGGAAAAAGTGAATTCAGCGTTTTAAAACGCAGCTGCGTTTTGAAAACGCTGCGTTTTCTACCGCAGTATTGAAACACATTTTTTGCAAATAAGCTGTGTTTTATCCCTGCGTTTTGGCCAAAACGCTCGACCAAACGAGCTATTAAAAGAACATATATAATCCCCACAGGACGCACTCTAGGTGATTGGGGATCACAATCCTCAAACTTAGATATAATATATAGCTTTTTCAAGATTTAAATAGTTCTTGTTGGTGATATGTGTTGGATTTTAGAATCCTCTCAATCAATTCTTAATTTGGGTCAATTTGGTAAATTGGTAATTGACTAATTGATTGATTAATTTTTGCCTTTCTTGGTGAAATTTGAGATCAATCAATCAAGATTGTGATTAATAATATTTTTGGTATATCTTGATTGATTAGTTAATTAGAGGATGATTGATGTTAAATTAGGTAAATAATAGTTGACTTTAGATTAGTTAAATATGGTATAAATTTATACTAACTTTAACTTTCTTTATTTAATGTTTTTTTCTTGTTTTCCAAGTTTTTTTCTTTTGCTCTATATAAGGAGGTATTCGTGCCCATTCAGAACTGATCCAGAGAGCAAGATTGATAGGAGTTTTTGCAGAGAATTCAGAGAAAAAAAGCTGTGCTGTTCCAGTAGATGTGATCAAGGACGTTGCAACATCTTCTATCACATTCTGTTCAAAGTATTCTGGAATCTGAAGATTAAGTTACTGACCACGGTTGTTGTCTTTAGACAACATATGATCTTTGATCTTTCAGTGGTGAACTATAATCTAAGTGATATACTTTGATTAGGAACATTTTTGTTAGTTTCACTAGTTGTTTTTCTTTGTAACGGGTTCTATATTTTCTAGTGAAAGGTTTTTGCCATATTGGCACGTCTACAAGTATTTATACTTGTAGATAAAAGGTTACAACAATTTGTTATTTCTTGTTTTTTTATTCATTGCGATATTTCTTGGATGTTACAGATGTTATCACATCTTTGATAACATTTACTATATTCCAGAATTGTTTTTCTGAGTTACATAGCTATAAAACTTTCATTTGGTATCAGAGCCTACACTTGACATAACTAAGTGAGGTTCCTGGTTGTAGCTATGTCTGAATCTCAATATGGTGTTCAACGTCCTCCTGTCCTCGATGGGTCTAATTACTCTACTTGGAAACCCAAGATGCGCATGTACCTCAAGTCTCTTGATGAAAGAACATGGCTCTCTGTGGTTACAGGGTGGACTCCACCTAGAGTGATTGATATCGATGGAGATTATAAAATTACCTCAGAGGCTAGTTGGACGACCGAAGAAAGAAGCGTAGCAAATTTTAATTCAAAAGCTATTAATGCTATCTATGGTGTGTGGAACCAAATATTTTCAAAATCATAGTTCATTTTGAATCAGCCAAAGAAGTATGGGAAGCCCTCCAAGCTCATTGTGAGGGACCCGATAGCGTTCGTTTAACCAAGCTACGTTTACTTACAACCGCTTTGAATATTTAAAAATGGAAGAAGATGAGGATATTGCATCCTACTATGACAAGTTGGTAGATTTGTCTAATGAGTCATTAGCCTTGGGAGATCCCATTTCCAATGCAAGACTCGTTAGCAAAATGATGCGATCCCTTCCAGAACGTTTCAATATAAAAATTTCTGCAATAGAAGAGGCTCATGACACTTGGAAGAATGAGCTTAGATAAACTTTCGGTATCCTTCAAACCTTTGAGTTAAATTTATCTCTGAACAAAAAGCAAAATAAAAGTGTTAAAAGTATTGCTTTGCCTGCTTTCCAAAATCAACCTGACTTGTCTGAGGAATTACTTGAATTTACAAATGAACTTGGAAAAACAGATTTTGGAGAAGAATCTCAAGCTATGTTGTTGAAAAGGTTTAATAACATCATGACCAAAGGACAAAATTATCATAATTTTCAAAAATCTAATCCCTCTCCAAAATTTGTCCCAAGAAAGTTTTTTCCAAAAACCAATATTGATAATTCCAAAGACAAGTTTTCTCCTAAACTTCCTTCTAAATATGAATCAAAAAGGGAGGAATCTGTTCAGTCGAGAATGTTTTGGCTATGGTCACTATCTTTGCCGAATGTATTAATACCACAAAGAAGAAGGAAAAAGTTTGGCGCTTACTCTAAGTGACAGCGAGGAAGAACAATTAGAAGATGAGACTGCACTAAACAGTATTTTTGAAACCCAAAATGTGTTGCAAATAAATCCTCATGGTGTATCTAAAGGTGTTGCCTTAAATGTGGCCCCATCTGTGATCACATCTGTTAAAAATTTTGTTCCAGATCTGAATTGTCTCAACTCATCCATAGTTGATGATAGTCAGGTCCAGAATGACTCTGAATCTGATTCTGAGGATTTGGATTTATTGGAGGATTATAAGGCACTCTATGAAGATTGGGTAAAGAAGGAAGAGAAGTTAAATCTTCTTGTTGAAGAAAATGAATATCTTTCAAAGGAAAATGAAGTTCAGAAAGCTTCAAATGAACTTCTCTTAAAAGAAAATGATATCCAGAAAGCTTCCATAGCTAGACTGGAAGTCATGCTCACCAAGAAAGATATTGATCTTGAAAAGACCAAAACTGACCTTGAAAGTGCAAATGAAACTTTGTCCAAGCTAAACAAAGGCAAAGTTAAGCTTGATGAAATCTTGACTTATGGTCAAGAAGACACGGCTGGACTAGGATTCAAACCTATTGCATTTGTCAAGGAAAGAACGAATGGTGAAAATTTTATTCAAAACAAAAAGGTTAACAAAGAAAGATCTAGACACCGGAAACGTCGGTACATCCGCCATTACGTAACGTTTGGTCATATTAGACCTTATTGTTACAAAATGAAAGCAGATTTGGCAAGAAACTCTCACGAAATGCTCCATACGTAATGTCGTGGAAAATGTCTCCACATCGAATCGACATCCCCGTAAATTCGAAAAATATGGGTCAAGAAAACTGAAGTAACATGCAATGTTACATATACTTCCTTAAAACCAATGTTCTGGCTCATGGTTCTTTGATAGTGGATGCTCCGTCATATGACAGAACAGATGAACACTTAACTGAATATTCTAGCTTTAATGGTGGAAGTGTGACCTATGGGGGTGGTGCAAAAGGAAGAATTGTTGGTAAAGGAAACCTCGATGTTGAGGGATTGCCAAGACTCAATAATGTTCTTCATGTGGAAGGTCTCAAAGCAAATCTCATCAGCATAAGTCAATTATGTGATGATGATTTGCATGTCAAATTTGACAAAAATTCATGTGAAGTCTTTGATGGTACTAACAAATGTATTCTTGCAGGTACTAGATCCTCGGATAATTGTTACATGTATGGTGAAGTTGTCTCATGTCATACCTCAAGTGTTAATGATAGTTCTCTTTGGCATCAAAAACTAGGATATGCTAGTTTTCATAAAATTCATGATATAATCAAGTATGATGCTGTTAGAGGATTACCAAAGGTTAACACACAGAATGTGGGTGTGTGTGGTCCATGCCAAAAGGAGAAACAAACTAGAGTGTCCCACCCAAAACTTCAACAACGTTCCTCAAAACGTTGTCTTGAGTTCATTCATACGGATCTTATGTGTCCAATTGAAGTGGAAAGTCTAGGGAGAGAAATATTCTTTTGTGTGTGTTGACGATTTCTCTCGGTATACTTGGATTATTTTTTTGAGAGAAAAGTCTGAAACTTTTGAGGCATTTAAGACTTGGTACAAAAAGGTCCGTAATCTATATGACTTAAAAGTTATTAAGATTCGTTCGGATCATGGCACTGAGTATGAAAATTTGTCTTTTTCCAAGTTTTGCGATTCAAAGGGGATTACTCATGAGTACTCAGCCCCCAAAACTCCACAACAAAATGGAGTAGCGGAAAGGAAAAATCGCACACTTCAAGAGATGGCACGTGTAATGCTAAGCTCTCAAAATCTTTCAAAACATTTTTGGGCAGAAGCCTTAAATACGGCTAGTCACATTGGAAATCGTGTATATTTGAGATTCGGTAGCACAAGGACCCCTTATGAAATTTTTTGGGCAAAACCGAATCTTAAATACTTTCATGTCTTTGGGTGTATTTGTTATCTTTTGAAAGACAAAGATCATCTTGCAAATTTTGATTTCAAAAGTGATAAATGCATCTTTATTGGGTACTCGTCAAATAGTAGAGCATTTAGAGTCTTTAATCTTAGGACTAAGACTATAATGGAATCAATAAATGTTCCTTTCGATGATTTTGCTACTCTTGGACGTAAAATAGTCGAAGATGATGTTACAGGCTAGTGGAGGATGCTTTATACAACAATGTTCCGAGAGGAAAGTATTGCAGAAATTCAGAATCAAAACTCAAATGATTCGAAATAAATGTGTCCGAAAATGTTGGGACATCCTCGAACACATCGCAAACGATTCGAGAACCATGAAATAGAAGCGAAATTAAAAATCTGAATCTGTTGATGAAGTGGATCGATCAAAACCTGGATGTGTCAAGCGAATTCAAAGAATCTCCCTACAACTCAAGTGATAGGGAATGTGTTTGATGGTATGAAGACAAGACAGAAAGGTAAAGTCGATTACAAGAAAATGGTAAGCTTGACTTATTTATCTTCTGAATGTGTCAATGTTAGAATTTACTTTTACTTGGGGAACAATTTGGTTTCATGGTATAGTAAGAAACAAAACTGTGTTTCTTTATCAACCGCTGAATCAAAATATGTAGCGGTTGATAGTTGTTGCTCTAAACTTTTTTGGATGAACCAAATGGTCAATGACTATGGGTTACATAGTGATACCCTTGTTGTTTATTGTGATAAATCCTGTGCGATTGATATCTTGAAAAATCATGTTCAACAATCCCGTACCAAACATATTGATATTAGACATCACTTAATTCGGGATTTGGATGAACAAAATATTGTCCGCATGGATTTTATAGGAACTGAGAACCAATTGGCTGATGTCTTCACCAAGACTCTTGATTTTGAGAGATTTTCTACTCTTAGGAAATCTCTAAGTCTGTGTGTCATTTGAGTGTCTCACAAAATGTAGTTCCAAGTGTGACCACATGTGCATGTTGTACACAAAAAAAAAAAAATCATCATCAATCATCTTGCATTTGTTTTGGGCACGACTTTATCAAATGATATCATTCTTAAATGTGGTATTTGGAAGACATTTTTTGAATGTGGATCTTTTTCAAAATCTTGTAAAAAATCTCGTGAATGAGCCAAAGTAGTGATTGGAAGCCTTTGAGGGAAAAAGCTACCTTCTCAATGTGTATGCACCACTCATATGTGATCTTATCATCTAGATCAATATGTTCTTTGAAATTTTGGCGTGATCATATGAGAAAGGGCTATCCTTGAGGTAGAGTGAAAGCTACCTCTTGGTTAAATCCCTTCAGCTTTAAGGCAAAAATCATCATTTAAAGGAACTGGGAGAAAAGAATCTTGATCCATTGAATTCGAAGTTGAAAATGTGTCTCTCAATGTGCCAACATTTTTCTTCACATTCATTGAACAAAGTCCTTCACATGTGTGCGCATTGTCTTATTCTTCATGGTTAGCCATATCAATAGGGCATTTGGTCTGGTGAAAAATATTCATGCTGTTGTTTCTCACTATCTATTTATTCCAAGTGTGGTATATTGATGAAAATCTTTATCCTTGAATTTGTTTGTCTAAAAACAATTTGAATGGTTCTTGATTTTTGAGCAGTGAGACAAATTGATGATATTTTTGCAGAAGATTTATCAAAGATAAATGTTGGGTAATATTGTGTTGCCTAATATCTTTTGATGTTTTTTTGCTCATCCTTGACTTTGTGAAGCAATCAACGGGGAGGAAATTTCTTATTACCATAATTCAAAATTGGGTCTCCTAGTATCTTTGGTAAGTTGAAGGTTCCATTTTCACGAAGGATTTTTTTTCCCTTCCAATCTGTTTCTTCTTCTTCTTCCTGTGAAATCCTCCTCCATTTCTGGCCAAAAAGGGGGAGAGGGTTCTAAGGTAGGGGGAGAATTTGAATATTGGTTATCATCAAATTCAGGGGGAGATTTTGATTTTGATCTTGGATCATTATTTTGCTCTAAAGTGTGTTTTGACCAGAAAGGCAAAAAGGGGGAAATTGTTGGATTTTAGAATCCTCTCAATCAATTCTTAATTTGGGTCAATTTGGTAAATTGGTAATTGACTAATTGATTGATTAATTTTTGCCTTTCTTGGTGAAATTTGAGATCAATCAATCAAGATTGTGATTAATAATATTTTTGGTATATCTTGATTGATTAGTTAATTAGAGGATGATTGATGTTAAATTAGGTAAATAATAGTTGACTTTAGATTAGTTAAATATGGTATAAATTTATACTAACTTTAACTTTCTTTATTTAATGTTTTTTTTCTTGTTTTCCAAGTTTTTTCTTTTGCTCTATATAAGGAGGTATTCGTGCCCATTCGGCTGATCCAGAGCAAGATTGATAGGAGTTTTTGCGAGAGAATTGGAGAAAAAAAATTGCGTCTTGTTCCGAGATGTGATCAAGGACGTTGCAACATCTTCTATCACATTATGTTCAAAGTATTCTGGAATCTGAAGATTAAGTTACTGACCACGGTTGTTGTCTTTAGACAACATATGATCTTTGATCTTTCAATGGTGAACTATAATCTAAGTGATATACTTTGATTAGGAACATTTTTGTTAGTTTCACTAGTTGTTTTTCTTTGTAACGGGTTCTATATTTTCTAGTGAAAGGTTTTTGCCATATTGGCACGTCTACAAGTATTTATACTTGTAGATAAAAGGTTACAACAATTTGTTATTTACTGTTTTTTTTATTCCGCTGCGATATTTACTGGATGTTACAGTAGATGTTATCACATCTTTGATAACATTTACTATATTCCAGCATTGTTTTTCTGAGTTACATAGCTATAAAACTTTCAATATGAGACTTGATTAAGAATTAATCCAAATTAATTAGTATACACTAATACTATAATACACCTAATTATATATCCCTCATCTAATTAATTTTGTATCCTATATATATATATATATATATATATATATATATATTCTAAGACGGACAGTGATCAAATTCAACTCATACAAATTTTAAAGAGAAAGTGACTCCGTCTTAATTAATTTGTTTCATTTTGAGGTTAAGAAGTGAGATGAGTACTAATTTGATTTATATATATATTAAATACTATCTGAAAAGTAAAGGTCAATCTCAAATAAATAAAGATTGTTAGGAAACGACAAGGGCCTAGTAATTGAAATGCTACGATGAACCCACCCACCCACCCAAACTGTGAATCAAAATTTAATTTGTCTCGAAAGATCAAAGTGTGGAAAATTAGCGAATTGAAATTAACTCCATACATAAAACATAAAAAATGATCAATGGTTGTGTTTGGAAATTAAAAGACTTATGTAACTCTTTTTTTCTGTGGTTGTGCAACTTTTTTCAGTCCCTTTTTGTAATATAATAATAATTAAGAAATTAAGAGCAACTTGTAGGCCTTACGGCCGGAGCCCAAACTTGTGGAGCCTTGAATTTTTTTCTTTATGTGTTAATTGGATTAATGGTGAATTTTACTACTCTATTTTTTTTTATAGGTTTTTCTTATTTTTCACTTTCTCACTAATTTATCCTACTCCTTCAGTCCCAAAATGATAGTCAAATTTCTTAAAATTTTACTTCATCATACCTTCTTCAAATTGTACTAAAAATTTTACTATCTTTAAAAAATGAGACTATTTTTTAGGACAAACAAAAGAGGAAAAATTAAGATACTAAGTATTTTGTAGGACGGATGGAGTACTATCTATCTATCTTTCTGTTTTATTTGTAATGTAGATTAGGCCGCAGATGCATTTCAAGCCAGGTTGGATGCTTCAAGGGTGGTTCGGTAACAAATATGGAAGGAGGGGTGCAAAGTGTCAATTTTAAAATTCAAGCATTAGCAGAAATCCAAAGTTTAGGACTTGCGCATTACAGTAAAGGGAAAACATATATGGCACTTCTAAATCCATGCCTACTACAAGATTTTAAGTACCAAAAAAAAAAAAATTTAAGGTACAATTAGTTTAACTAAAAATAAATCTCGTTAATCATATATAATGGCACTTCTAAACCCATATTGATGTGACAAAATATAGTTTTTAAGCCCTCACATCTAAATTGTCAATTTCAATCAAAATCACAAATCAGCAGCAGCAGCAGCAGCAGCAGCAGGTGTATCTAATATAATTAAAAGCTTAAATTTCTAATTCACACCTAAAGATATTCTCAAGGCCAGACGTACAAATTAATTACTACTAGTATTTTTAATTTTCTAATTTCACTCCAAACCAAATCCCTAATTAAGCAAATGATGATGGTGAATGAGCCCACTAATTAAACTAATCATCAATTTATACATTGCCAGACTTACATTTTCCATTCCACTAATAAGTAAGCAATGTTTCTTTTTTCTACAGTATTAAATAAATATTTTAATATCAAAATTATATATATACAGCTGAAAACACTCAAAAACTAGTTTTACATGATTCAAGACCCTCCATGACTATGAGCAATGAAAACAATTTCTGAGAAAAACTTGATTCTAGTTTTACATGAAATGTTAATAACATCGACAACTTATGGTCATTGGAATTAAGCTAAAATATGAGTGAAATTAATCAATTAATTAAACTAACACAATGCAAAAATAATAATAATAAATGGAATTAAGAAATCTAACCAGTTGATGTGTCGATTCCAAGCTGTGTGTCAATACAAAGCTGTGATCAAAGGCTCAACTTTATATCTCCTGAGAAATCGAGCAACGATTTTGAATAGTTAACTTCAAGTTGTTCTATCTCGATGTAATTTTCAGGAGTTGTTATCAGAAATAATACTACTTCATTATCATCCTCTGTCTCCAAACTTGTATGATCAAATTAAGAATGGAGATCGAGAATGATGAGGAACTCCCTCTACATTGTGAAATATTTTTAAATGGAAACTTGTTACAGAGTTGTAACTTTGAAATTGATAGTAAATTTCTTTCTTTTTGACTAAAAATTCTCTTTTGAAATGCATTTTCCGACCCTGTCGTAATTCTCTAATAAATGCAAAAGAAAGAAATTCAAAAGGATGCTCCTCTAATAAATACTCCTCATCCCTTAATTATTGTTTTGTTTGATCGACACAATTAAAAAAATAATTGACTTGATTCTTAATATTGGTATAATGTGTAATTTATTTTAATGTCCATGTATATGTGGTTTATAATTAAAGTAGAAAAAATTAAAAATAAAATAATAAAAATGATGTTCTAAAAAAATTCAAACAAAATAATTATTTTAAAACGACAAAAAAAAAAAACAATAAATTAGATACGAGGGAGTAGTTAAGAGAATTACTTTATAAGAACAATCAAAGATAGGTTGACTTTGGCTATGCAGGGTTAAGGGCAAATGTCAAAGCTAACACAAACCCAAGATCAATAAGCTCTAAGTCAATTAGTATAGCTCAATTCTTTTAACGAAAAGGTTGGGTGTTTAAATCTCATCAGAGACACACTGGTACGTAACTACGTTATAGAGGTCGAATGTTTAAGTCTCACCAGAAACTCTCTAGTACTTCACTACTTTCAACGGAGAGGTCGGTTCGGTGTTCAAAAGAGGTCAGTCCGGTGTACAAAAAGTCTCACCAAAAGACACCATTTGTTCAAATCACACCAAAGCCTTTTAAAGCATTAAATAATACTCCATCCGTTTCACTCAAAGAGTACACGTTTAAAAAAATCTAATTATTAAGGAATATATTAGTGTCATTGGAGTTATTCATAATTACAAAAATACTTAAGCACAACCAAGATGAATACAACACAAGTAGAGGGTAAAGATGAAAGATTATGAAAAATATTAGCATAATTTTTTGAAAGTGAACTCTTTAAGTGAAACATCTTAAAATAGTATAATGGACTCTTTGCCTGGAACGGAGGGAGTAATAAGCTCAAAAGGCCTTACTAAAAAAACACCACATGTTCAAGCCACACTAAAATCTTTCAAAACATTAAATAATAATCCCTCTATTCTAGGTAAAGAGTCCACTATATTATTTTGAGATATTTTACTTAAAAATTAAATTTTAAATAATTATGCTTACAATTTTCATAATCTTTCATCTTTACCCATTTTCACCTTTGAAATAACTGTGCCCGCCTCTTGTTAAAAACATTTACTTTCTCTATTTATTTAAGTTTGGTCGTGCGGTATGTGATTTGCAAAACATCCTCGTGATGCCTTTTTCTCTTTCTTTCTTTCATCTTATTGGGTGGACTCTACGTATTGTACCCTTTGGAAAGAATGTACTAAATTTTGATATATCAAGTACGTTCCAAATCGAGTACAATATTTATCAATTATTTTATGGAAAAAACTATTTTCACTACATTTTTTATTTATCCATTATATCACTAATTATTACATTAAATAAATACATATTTGAACAAAATTACCACTTCATTACTTGTCTATATTAAGTTGACTAATAAAGTTACTTTTTTAATTACTTCTAACATTATTTTTAAATCAAAACATCTATCAACAATATAGTTTTTTTATTTTCATTTTATAAAATATGCTCTCTTTTTTATATAAAATATGCTTAATAAATCAAGCTTATGACTAAAGTCTTGTTGCATAAGTATGTTTAGTCAATTGTACTTATAATACGCATCTCGTGCTGTATATCAAGAAAATAATATAAATAAGGCATTTGTCCACCAAAATTTTACAGTAATGTTGGATAATTTATTAAAAAATTATAAAAAAAAAAAAAAGACTTAGAATCTCTTGAAATAGATTGTTGCACCTCATTTCTTTACTCAATTAACTTAATTTAAATGATATTATTTAAAAATAAATTCAATAATAGCATTAATGTATGCATTAAATTGATTATTAATTTCAATTAACACAACATTAAAATTTTAAATCTATTGTATTGGTAAGCAAAATGTAGTTAAATTTTACGATATTATATCACACTATGGTTTTACCATTGGGTTAAATTTTTACAATTATATCCATTAAATCTAACTATTAATGTTTTAATTCAATAACCAAAGATCACATATTTTCTCAAAATTTGGTAAACAAAATATACTTATTATGTTAAGTTTTTTATTATGCAACATGACTTCGATCATAAGTTTAATTGATTAAATATATTTTTAAGTGAAAAGTTCATTGATGTATTGAACTAAAAAAATAATGTTAGAATGTAATTAGGAAAGTAACTTTATTAGTGAACTTAATATGGGCAAGTAATAAAGGGATAGTTTTGTCCAAACATGTACTCCCTCCGTTTCAAGCAAAGAGTCCACGTTTAACTTTTTTTGGTCAATTAAGCTAAAGTTTGACCAATAATTAACACAAATTTAGTGGTTTTACAAAGTTATTAAAGTTGTAATCCATAGTATTATTAAGATAGTTTTTAATTAATGAAATTTCATTTCTTAAAATATAAGTAAAGTATGTCAATTTTTTATTTGATTTAGTCTTATGTTGACTTCCATAAAAGGAAAGTGGACTCTTTACTCCGGAGAGAGTATTTGTCTAATGTAATGATTAATCAAAAAATGTAGTGGAAATAGCATCTCCCCTATTTATACTTCACATAAATTAACACCTTGGTATAACTCAGTACATGCTATGGATAATTCAAAATCGAGTACAATATTTATCAACTATTTTATACTTCACATAAATTAACACCTTTTGTATAACTCGGTAAAAAAATGTTTATATTCATCAATGAATGCACCATTCAACGTTTTTTTTCCTTCAAATAATCATAATTCGTAACTTAAGTTTATACAATTCATGTTGTCTCTTTGTCTTTGTTATATTTTATTTATTTAGAAGGGAAAGAAACGAGGCCCATAAACTATTTTTCTTTTTCTTGTCTCATTTTTATTTTATAATTTTGTGTATATAAACTCTTAAGTCTTAAGTTTTTGTGCATGATTGAATATAATTTATTTGGGAATACAACAGAAAAAAAGCAAAAAATTACATGGGGAAGCAAAATAATTAATAAAGTTTGGAAAAATATTTTGATTTTCAAAAAAAAGTGGGTTAGAAGGGCAATTGTGTTAAAGCATTGATTAATTCAATTAACTTTTGATAAATGTAATGGATAAGTAAATATTATATTGAAAATAGCTTAAAGATTCATGAAAATTTGTAAACAAAAAAATAATAATAAGATTCATGAAACTGACTATCACTCACAATCGGATTTCGCTAATCAAATTTTACACCTTTTAAAATTACCTCAAAATAAAAAAAAGTATTAAACGTAAATTAGAGGATTCTTCGTTGTGGACTCTGAGGAATGTACGAAATACTTTGGAGAATTATTTTAGGGATAATGATTTTATAAGTTCCTCGATTATTGTCGATTTCACTATTAGTCCCTTAACAAAATTTTATGTAGTTTTCGTCACTTCAAATTTTCACGCCGAAAGTCCTTTTGATGGATGCCGTTAGTGATTTGCCGTTAAGTTACCCATGCGCCTCCACATGCGTTTGACCAAGGCAAAAATGAAATTTCCATTGCCATTAATCAGGATAAGCCTTCACAGTGTGAATATGCTTTGGATTATGAGATTCTCTGGTTTTTTCTCCGCGGCAATGGTGATGATCGTTCTCTCACCATCGTTGCAATCGTGTCCACCGGCGGAAGCCATTAGATTCTCTCACCTCGACAACTACCTCAGGTTTCTAGGCCAAATTGATCAATTCTTGTTTCGTAAAGCATCTACATTCTGCAATACCAATGAATGTGACCGAAAGACATTGGGGAAAACTGGCGTTTGTGATTCGTCTCTCGTACACGTGGTGATTACTCTTGATGTTGAGTACCTCCGTGGTTCAATCGCCGCCGTTGATTCCATATTGGAGCATTCAATGTGTCCAGAAAGTGTCTTCTTTCATTTCTTGGTTTTCGAGATCAGTCTTGAAACCCTAGTTCGATCTACTTTCCCTGATTTGAAGTTCAAGGTGTATTACTTCGATCCGGAGATTGTTTGGAGCTTGATCTCGACTTCGGTCCGGCAGATGTTAGAGCAGCCGCTGAATTACTCTCGTAACTACTTAGCCAATTTATTGGAGCCGTCTGTTCGGCAAGTGATTTACTTGGATTCCGATCTCGTTGTGTTCAATGACATTTCCAAGTTCATGTTTTTGGGATAGGGGTTGAAGAAGGTGAAGAAAATGGTAAGAAAATTTCTATTTTTACCCTTGGTCAAAAACATGTGGAGTAGAGATGTTAAACGGGTTAGTCCTAGCGGTTTCAGGTCAGCTAACGGCCGCGGTCCAGGTTTTTCGGTACTAATATTGCGACTTTACCCTAACCTAGCGGGTTTCGCTAAACAGTCACTATAGAGCTATGAGTAAAGATATAATATAACAATATTTTGAAATAGTGAATCGATAAACTATTCATAACTTTGAGAGTTTCTTATGTTTTTCAAAAGAAATATAAACTAGACATTTTTTACATCGATGTGTTATAATTTTTAACTTGTTATTCTCAAAATAAATAATGTAACACCTCTACTTAGCAGTTCTTTCCAAAATTTTTGTTTATTATTCAGTATTTATTCACAAGTACACAAAGAAGACCTGTAGTGCAAATGATAAATGTGTTTGACTTTGAATTAAAGGTTGTTGGTTTTATTCTCATGGTGGTTGTTTTACGTATCTCCTAAACTTTTTACGGCCTAATTAATATTATGCGAGCTGACGGGCCAACCCTGAAACCTGGCGGGCCAGCCCTAACGGGCCGCGGGTTAAACGGACCAACCCTAAAAAGCCCTAATTTTAAACGGGCCAAAAATATTGAGTCCTAACCCTGTTTTTTTCGATTTAAACGGGCCAACCCTACGGCCCATGACCCTTTTAATATCTCTACGTGGGAGGCACACGGGAAACTTAACGGAAAATCACTAAGGCATCCATCAAAAGGACTTTCGGCGTGAAAATTTGAAGTGGTAGGGATGAAAACTGCACAAAATTTTGTTAAGGAACTAATGGTGAAATTGGTCATAGTCGAGGAACTTATAAAGTCAATATCCCATTATCTTATTAGAAAGCATCATTTGGGAATATACTCCTTCGGTTCCATTTGGGCATTTTCATTTCTAAAAGTTCTTTTTTTTTTTAGCAAAAAGAATTTATCCTTAAAAGAGATCATATTATGTCATAATCCCCTAATGATAGATACATTATTTATATTACCGTTAACCGAATATTATCAATTACATGGAATGTTGCAATGAAGGAGTTGGTTGACATATACTCCCTCGATTCCACGCAAAAAGTCCACCATATTATTTTGAAATATTTCAGTCCACTTTTAAAAAATTATGCTTATAATTTTTATAATCTTTCATCTTTACCCTGTTGTAATCATTTTGGTTTTGTTTAAGTATTTTTATAATTATGACCAACTACAATGACATTAATATATCTCTTAATAAGTAAAATTTTGAAACTTGAACTTTTTAGGTGAAACGGAGGAAAGTACAACATAACAGTTTTAAACCGGTTATACTCTCAACTTGACGGACAAAGAAGGCCAAAGGAGAAAAACTAACAGGATAACCCTCTTTCCTCAAATTTCCCCATCAAGACAAGTTATGTTATGCTACATAACAATATACATCTGGCCCCAAAAAAAAAAAACATACATTTAAAGTAGTATATTTATTTTTAAAATTAAATATATTATTTTAGAAATAATTATTTAATTATTAGAAAAAAATATAGTATAATGTTTATTACCAAATAATTGAAGTATTTATTTCTTGCAAGATAAATTTTTAATCCATTATCCAATCCTCCTCATGGTTCAATGCATTCTGAAACAAGTTTGTGCATTGTTTGTTGGTGTGGTGCAGACCAACTACCTCAGTTTGTACTACTACTCACTCCACCACATGATTGTTCAATTTTTCTTTGATAGTAGATTTTCATACATACCTTTAAAAAGCAAGCATTCTATTCTACTGTATTAGAGATGCTCTTATAACTAACTGCCATAAATTTTAGGATTTATTTTGATAAAAAGACTATTTCATGTGTCGAAGCATAAGTGATACGACGGTGGTCGCAGCCAGAGCACAATATATGATTTTCCTTCCACTAAACAGGTCAAACACGCAGTAAACTAAAAAGAAGGAGAGGTCAGGGCTATGTATGTATGTATTATTAGTATAACTTCTCTTTCAGGCCTTTCAACCAATCAATCGACTTCTCTTCCGGGCCTTTCAACCAACCTAAACATAACGTAGCTAATTAAAACACCTCAGAAACTTTGAAAATTTCACTCATCATCACTTCCTCAAAGCAAACCAAGCTCAGAAACTGGATCAACTTCTCTACACCTAGACCTATAGAGACAGTAAACACCCCATCATCATACCGTCCTCCCTCTTATCGACAAGAGCTGATTACTTCTTGGGTTAACTTAAAAATGCAGCAACTTCTCCAACATAAGCTAGCTAATCACCATTCCGTTTCCTTCTACCAAGGAGTCCCATGAAGGTTCCTTACTACTATCGTCTAAAAGCTTGTAAAGATTATACAAAAATCCGAGTTATCAATGTCTCATTCATGCCAAATGACGACACACCATGACATCACACAAGTACAAAGTCCAAAGCTTTTTCTCCCCAATATTCCACCATCATACCGATTCCAACCAACCCTTGCGAAGAGGAGAGAGAGAGGGAAAAGCTGAATCCTTAACGTTAGGGGAGGCTTTGGGGAAGCCGAATCAAAGGGGAAAAGAGAACCATTAATCGCACCAAATAATATTGTCCTTGGATCATGGTTTTGACGAGATGGAACGCTCCAATGGATTCATTTCAAGAGTCATTCCAAACGACCAAGTAAAGAAAGTCCGATAGCCAAAGCACACCTAGGGGCGGCAACTCATACATTGGTTTGGGACAGAGAATGAGGATGTCTCCAACAAAGCGAAGAAATGAATCCTTGTGTGAAGGTCGGACAACACCACACTATCAAAGTGGTTGACTTTCTAAGAACTTACCGTATTTTCAAACCCTTGCCTCAATAGTTATCAAAACTGGACCTTGGTGAGGGTCCTCGCTCACAGTTCACTTGTTTGACCATTGGATTAATCGGGTCGAACCAATTACGTTAAAAAGAAAAAAAAGTAACTATATTAGATTTCACAAAATTAGTGTGTACACAACACGCGCACGCGCACGCACGCTGAGGGTTCTTGAATTCAACTTAGCCTAACACCAATTACTAATAATTTTTTCCAAATGGCCAGTTCAACCACCAGAATCAACCCGGTTTACCCTGATATTTAGGGGAAGCCCAAGAGAACCATGCATCTATCCACATAGATATAAAGCAGCCCACACAGAGTCTTCTAAGAACAGGACATGACCAACCAAACTATGACTACGTCAATGACATCAACAAACTACAACAGCATTCCAATCCAATTCTTTCAACAAATTGGAGAGAAAAATAGTCAAGAAATGGTAGATCAGATCCAGCGGCGCGTAGGGCTTTAGGAGATCTAAATCGAAGTGAATACCTGAGCCAATCATATATGCCACAATTTTGAAATATTGGGCAAAAAGGAAACTAGGTGAACACAGTTTAAGAAGCTTACTGGAAAAAGAAGAAGGTAAGAAAATCTAAAGAAATTTACCTCAAACCACAGCAAAAAACACCAACTACAGTTAAAATTCACCAGAAAGAGTGTTTCTCTGTTTTTTAAGGTAGAACGACCAAATAAAAAAGGAGAAAATGGACTCTGCAACTGCAAGTATGGCTGGCAAAAGCCAACATTAAATTTAAAAAATAAGAATCCATACTGAAGCTCAATCTTACTTGGCCCTCCAAACATGTCTTTGTTTCAAATTAACTTTCCAATCATCTGATGTTTTGGAAATAAAAGCATTAAATTTATTATAAAAAGAAAATCCTCTCATTATATATTTTTCAATGAAGGCCAACATTTTTCAGTGTTTGTCAAGACCCTTACTGGTGAATTAGTATTGGTAGTAGAGAAAATACCCAAGTTAAAAAGTGGAAGAGTGGACAGTAACCAACATCAAGGGGTGGGACAAAAGCTTTTAGATCCCTGGTTTGAAAAAAGAAAAAAGGAACGTAATAAACAAGCCCAGCCAATGGAGAAACACAAAGCACATCCCCCAAAAAGCTAAGAAAATCACAAAAAGATTCTGTTGGATAACATTGCTATCTACCCATCAAAATCTGCAGAAATACCAGATCAAATATATAGCTGTGACAAAACAACTCCGTCATGGCTGCATAGGCGCTTCAGGTTGTTCTGTAAACGCACAAGCCTGGAACAGGCTTTGTTGTTTATTCAATTACATACATACAATCAGTCGAGCTGATTCAACCACAGGCATTAACATGCAGATACTTGAAAACAAAAAGTCACTGTACTTAGAATATAAGTTTTAGTCTACCAGAAAAGTCTAACCAGGCATGCTGAGGATCCCAGACTAAGAGCTTGCCCCAAACACACGAATTCTCTGTTCAATTGGAACTCGGCAGCATGGACATACTGCCCTTCCCTTCTTCCCGTAATCCTCATTGCAATTGGCACAGAGAACCTGATGGGCACAAGGCAGGAAAACAACAGAAACTTCATCTTTCATACAAATCATGCATTCTCTATCGCCTCCAGCTTCTTTCTCCGAAGAATCCTCCAGATTATCCAATTCATCAAGCAACCTTGCAATGGTTTCTCCTTGGGGCTCTGCTCCTCCCGGGCTCCCCGCTGGTGAATTAGTCGACTGGAGATTTACCTCAGTAGACTGAACAGATGCTTTGAGTCGTGAAAGCTCCTGCTCGAGTCTTTGAAGGTCGTCTTTGTGGCGTTGGAAGTCTATCTCTATCTTCAGGCGCAGTGCCTCGTGCCTTCTTTTGTTGCTAGCCTCCGTTGCTTCCTTGAGGTGTCTTTCCTCCTCTACTTGTGCTACAGCTAGCTCCTTGGCAATTTGCTCCTGCCTCCACTTTGCCTGTTGTGTGAAAATAGATCATATAACAGACACTTGTCTACGTGGCATTGGCATAGCATGAGACACCAAAACAAATAGAACAAAAGAGACATTCAACCCAGTGAGAAATATATAATAGAAGAAAAAAAGCATATTGAGGAATCAAGCTCCCCTAGCTACAAATTTGCCACAAAATATCATCCAACCTGCAACAGACATGTTCTGTAACACCAAGGCTAATATTTACGACCCAATTCAGATACAAGACACGTTAATTTTTTCCATCGTGACTGTGAAAAGGTCATCCCTAGTGCTGCTCCTGCAACTGGCCACTTCTCGGAGATGAATAATTGATCCGCTGAATTGCTGGTTCAATAGAAATGGCTTGCAAGAACAAACCAGATTGCAGGCCTTACATGCAGAGCCGTAAGTTCAGACTAAGAAAGGAAGTGAATTGGACATCGGTACAAGGAACAGTTAAAGAAAATAAGAATCATTCACTTCATTCAGTCTATATTACCCGGACTTGGCTACGAGGATCGGATACGGGTGCAGATCCGACAACTACGAGGATAAGATCTGGCAAAATTTAAGATTTTGCACTAAATGTAGAGCATAGCTTCCATATCCCCACCCTTACCATAGTTATTAAAGGCGAAAGGCGAACAAAGCGACAATTGAAGAAAAATAAATTAAAATATATATTTTGTAACAATTTTCAAAAGTATGTTATCAATGACAGTAAAGTAATACATGAAAGTAAGTTCACAAAAATCAAATAACTTGAACAAGAAACTTAAACCAATGAGTACAAACCAACTTCAATTCACTTCAATAAAAGAAAAAGATTAAAATTTACCCCCAAATCAATTGTTCCTTTTTCAAAACTACCAAATTGCTTGGACAAGAAACTAAAAGCCATGGGATTAAGTGAAACCAGAAGAACAACACCGAAAACTAGCTTGATACATCCCAAATCTGGAAAGCCAACCTGGGGACTAAGCTTAATAGGTGCAGGCGACCAAGTCTGTGCAGGTCCGATCAAAAAATTTCGGTACCGACACCTGCGCATGGGGCGCGTGGCACTGTTCCGGCGGCTACGACAAAGCTTCGGATAAGGTTGCCTCGAGGTTGTGTCCTTGGATTGGGTAAATATGGATGATCAACGGCCAGATCTGGGAATCGATCAGATCTTGGCTGGAAATGTTAGTTGTTAGTGCCTTTTTGCCTCTTGCCTAGGCGAGAGAGGCAATCACATTGGTTCGCTTCTTCAACATCGCCTCGCCTGAACTTCAAGAGGCAACGGATTCTCGCCTCTTGCATGAGGCGATCAAGGCGTTCACCTTTAATAATAGCATTCGGTATGGCCAAAATAGGTAAATGATCTAAGCTTCTCAAAACGTTGTCTTCATAGGCTATTCAAACTCACCACTTACCACTCCAAGGGAGAAAAAGACAAGAGAGGGACAACATAAAACATTTTAAAGGACCAGCATACACAACTTCAAACAAAGAGAAAGCAGCAAAGTCAGAAAAGATAAAACAAGCATTGTTATATCCAACAATATCTCCATTCTCCACTCCACATGCATTGGAACTTTTAACATTGGGTAATTATGAAGGGCATTATCAAGGATGATAGATTATCTCAGGGATGAAATGTCAAGGATAGACTTGAAGAATATACATGAATTTTCTAAGCCAAAATCTGGCAGTAATCTTATATAAGAATGGCAGGAACTTAAGAATGCATGCTGTAAGCTTGAAAGATTGGTAAACAGGTAAATAAGCATACCTCAGTGTCCTTCTTTGATGCCTCAACCTCAACCATCTGCTCTTGCAGATCTGAGATCTTCTGCTTCTCCGCTGCAATTTCCTCCTGCAGCTTGGTTTTCTGTTTCTCCCAAGCCAAAAGCCTCTTGAGGCACTTCTTCTCCCTCTTTGCAACTTCCAAACAGGTGGTCACAGACTCCGAGGCACTTAATTTTGAAGCCTCCATCTCTGCTCTTATTTCAGCATTTTCTGTCTCAAGACGTCTAACAGCCGCATTTGCGCGGTCGACTTGGCCACTTGCTTTCCTCAGAGCACTCTCCATCTCTGAAAGACGCTTCATGGTAGGGTCCTCAGGGGTCGGCTTCCCTGTTTCAGTCGTTGAGTCTCCTCCTTTCCATCCTTAACATCTTTAAATCAGTCAGATCATGGCTAAGCTTTCTTGCTGCTTGCATTGCCTTCTGGTGGGCCCACTCCTTCCGCTCCTTTACTTGTCTCTCAAGATCCTTAATCTGATGAATCAAACTTAAGATCATCTCATCCTTCTGATCCTCCGGCACAAAGTCCATGTTTTCATCAAGATTCAGATCACGAAACTTACTCAGCATTACATTAACCACATCTTGGTTCTTTGCGTTCAGTGTCCTCATTTTGCTCACCTGGAGTTTCAACACCTGTAGCAACGGCACTAGATGTATCCCGTTGGACAAAGAGCTTGAACAAGCCTGAGACTGCATTTGCGACTCTTTTGCATTCGCCCTGAACCCCGCAGCAAACGCTGCTACATTCCTTTTAATAAATTCTTCATTGAAGGAGTGAGATGAAACCTCTTAGGGCACTCAATTTCCCTCTGCAAACTAATATCTGAAGTATACGACAAAAACCCATTCACAGGAAATTCAGAAGCACTCCCATTTCCAAAACCCCAACCACCATGAAACCTACACAACGCAGGCACCACCCCAACTGGATTATTACTATTATTACCAACACTCTCTACATTATTACTCACAGGACCACTACTTGCATTAGTACTACTAGACAAAGGACCAACAGGAATTTCCATCACACTCGCGCGACCCACATGAAGATCACTCATAAGAAGACACCACATAGCATCCCCTTTACTCAACTGCGGCTTAACCTGTTGCAACAAACACACCATACCCGCAAGCGAATACTCCTCCAACTGCCTCAAATCAGCAAAAACTGGTTCAGTCTCCTCCAAATTCCCATCACTCCCACCACTACGAGCACCACCACCATTCCCACTATTTAAATAAGCCAATGAATTATGCAATATATTAGTCAAAACATCCATCCCACCATAACAATGCCCATTTCTCAATATTGCTTTTAAGGCAACCTCCTCATCATAACCCAAAGCAACAAGCTTCGAAATGGCCTCGTTGTACAAAAACTCCAAATTCTTCAACAAAATCTCCTCCAACTGTTCCTCAGTACAGTACCCCCAACAGCTGTCATCAAAATTAGGGTTAGAGCTAGAATTGGGGTTAGGGTTTTGGTTCGATGAATCCTTAATACCCAATTGGTAATTCAATGGGTTAAGGCCAGATTCCATGACTGATTGAGAAATTGAAGCTTTTTCCATGGGATTGGTGTGATCGGTATCGGGTTTCGCCGATCGAGGCCGGCGATTGGTACGGAGATGCTTCTCCTAACGGTGCAACCCATTGAAAACACCTAGAAAGCGAAAAATGGTATGAATAATCCTAGAAAGAGAAAGTAAATTGCGAATTAAAGTAAGATATATGTAAAATAAAAATGCATGTACAGGAAGTCATAAACATATATATATATATATATATATATATATATATATATGCACGTATGTAATTATATGGTTCAGAAACTCACAGAACTATGTAATTATATGGTTGAGAAACTCACAGAACAAAGTGAAGGCAGTCTCAAGTCTGAGTTGCAGCGAGAGAGACAGAGAGAGTACTCCACTGAAAGAGATTGTTTCTCGTCGTTATGGTATAATGTGAGGGGAGAAGGGCTTTGGGCCATTTCTTATGCCCATACAAGCCCAATATGGATATGCCCAAAACGGTTACGGTTTTGGTTTCGAATCGGAATCGACGGTTCCACAAACCATGATAATGCAAACCGAAATTGAACCGTGGAGTTCCGGTTCCGGTTCGCCAGTTTCGATTCCGGTTTTTCGGTTTTGTTTTTTTAATTTTTAGGTCAAAATATAAAAAACCCCCCAAAGTATCCATCAAATCTCACTTTGCACCCTAATTTGAAATTTGTGCGTACAAACACTCCACGTTCCAATTTGTCCCACTTAACACCCCGGTTGTGATCGACGTTAAAAATATTAACGGAAACCATCGTATGCCTTACACGAGGGGGGCAATTGAGTCTTTTTTTCATTGTCTTCTTCCCCAAATTAAAACTAGGGTTTAGATCATACAATCTTCATACACAAACCAACCTTCTAGATTCGGTTGTTACCCATTCGTACGATACGTACAGGTGTGCGGTTTCAACACTCGGTAGATCTCGGCACCTCTTGAGCTTTGGCGCGTGGCGGTAGCAATCAAGTACGCCCGTCGAAGCGTTGTCGTCAAACGGCATCTGCAAGAAATTGTCGCACACGACATCGCATTGGCCGTCCAACCCGCTTTTGGTTGTGGGATTTTGCCCGCTTTACGATACTCGTTAATTGTGATTCCGACAACGTTAGCGGGGAGTGGCGGTATGGCACGCATTGGACCACCGACCGCATCCGGTGTTGAGGATTTTGTCACCGGGCTTGACATTGAGGAAATCGACGGCCATTTCTTCGTGGATCCGGGTGGCGTTGTGGTGGGATTTTCCAGGGATGTGAGGGGAGAAATGGAAGGACTGGCCCCAACCCCACTCATAGATGTCAGTGACCGTTGTAGAAAGTATCGACGAAGGCGGGGACATTTTGGGTATTTTTAATTTCTTTGGGGCGGCGAAAGAAGGACCAGTACTGGTTGTAATTGTCTTGGACTTTCTCGCGAGCGATGGAACCGCCGGAGAGGATAACGGCGCGTTTGCCCTTTTGTTCGGCGAAGCCAAGGACGCAGACGAACCAGTAGAGGCCGCCGGCGATTAGAATCAGAAGGTTGGTTTGTGTATGAAGATTGTATGATCTAAACCCTAGTTTTAATTTGGGGAAGAAGACAATGAGAAAAAGACCCATTTGCCCCCCTCGTGCAAGGCATGTGATGACTTCCGTTAATATTTTTAACGTTCCGTTAATATTTTTAACATCGATCACAGCCGGGGTGTTAAGTGGGACAAATTGGAACGTGGAGTGTTTGTACGCACAAATTTCAAATTAGGGTGCAAAGTGGGATTTGGTGGATACTTTGGGGGGTTTTTTATATTTTGGCCTAATTTTTAAAAAAAAATTTTGTTTTAATTTTTTATTTTTTAAAAAACTGTTATAAATTGTAAAAAAAGGTGTTATATGTATATATATATTTTTTTTTTGAATTTTTGCAAGAGTTATAAATTGTAAAGACTTTAAGAACTTTAGTTATCAAAAGTTATAAATTAGAAATTGTAAAAACTTTATTTATGAAAAATTACAAATTGTAATTTTAACAATTTAAAATTTAAGAATTAAGAATTTAAAAGTGTTAAACTTTTTACAATTTAAGAATTAAGGACTTAAAATTTTTCATTTTTGCAATAGTCTTGAAAAATAGAGTTTGTAATATTGAATTTAGATTTGAGAAAAACTTTTGCAAAATAAAATAGTTTTTCTTAAATTCAACAATAGTTTTGTAATAATTACAAAAAATTTAAGAACTAACTTACAATAAAAATTTTGGAACTCAAAATACAAAAAACAAATAAAAAACAGGGGCGATACCCTGACAAATTTTATTAATAATAATAAAAAATTACAAGGAGGAGGACAACTAGTCTTGCCTTATTATAAAGGAGGATAAAGGAGCCTTACCTCAAAATTCAAATGTACAATAAATTTTTAGATTCTAAATTTTAATGGTTTGGAACCGGCGGTTTGAAACTGTTGAAACCGGCGGTTCGGAACCAATGGTTCACGGTTCCTAAAAGACGCTAACCAAAATCGAAACCGGCGGTTCACGGTTCATTACGTTCACAGTTTGGACGGTTTCTAGCTGGTTCGGTTCCGATTTAACAAACCGAATGAGCATGTCTAGCCCAATAGTTTTTCCGTTACACGACCAATAGGATAGGTTGCTCCATTTTTCAGAACATTGAAGCTAGTTCATCGTTTATTTTGTAACGTCTTATTAATTAATGATTATACTGAATATTTTTTTTAGAAGAGTCGGCTTTTAAACATGAATTTTTTTAATAGAACTTAGAGTATAGTTTTTTTTTTCTTTTCTTAGGAAATAGGGGCGGTACCCTGACAAATTTTATTAATAACCAAAAATTAAAACAGCAGAAGGACAACCAGCCTTGTCCTAACAAGGGGGGACAAATGAGTGAGTCTTACCTCGAGATAAATATACAATGGGTGCTTTACACAGACCACTTAGAATGTCCAAGGGCTATAATTAAAAAGCAAAAAAGAAGACTTATGTCCAAATGAAAGCAAAAATAAAGCATAAGATTTACAAGTCCAAATGCAAAGCTGTGGGAAGGTGAGCAACATAGTTGCTTGCCCTAAGGTGAGACAGTAAGAGCATCTCCAATGGTTATAAATTATTACACAATTTTTAGCTGGGTTACACTGTCACCTCCCCATTTTAGGAATTTTTTTCTCTAAGAATTTATCCTCCCACTGTTGCCTTTGCCGCGCAATATTTTCATCCCGATATTGAAACGAGATTGACTCGGGTTGGGCGCAATTACGATGGTGGAGAGCCCGATGTCAATGAGGACATCTCAGTATTTAATGCTCGGGTCGGCCACTAAACCGGTTAAGACTCGAATGCTAAGCAATAAGGAGTATGAAGGCTGCGAGACTCTATATACTCCTTAATTGTCCTGAGGTTGAGGAATATCTCAAGTAAGTTAATTATCAATTTCATTTAATTTTAGATAGTCGTCCGATTCAAATTAAAGTTGCAAGATGCACAAATAACTCGTATAAACTCTAAACCTAATGCAGTATGTTCGAAGATCAAGCCGGAGATGATATATCTGACGAATTGCGAGATATCAGGACAGAGAAAGAGTTTCCGTCGTGGTTACGCAAATATGTAAATATCATTTCTGGCTCGATTTATATGTAGACCTCTTATTAATGGCTCGTCATTAAAAATGTCTATTATGAAATACTTTTCAGGTTTTGGAGCATCCTAATGACCGCGAGTCGCGAGATTATCTCACATATCGCAAATCCGTTGATGAGAGTTACTATATACAACGGATATTATGTGAATGGCTATGTCTTCCATACAAAGGAATACGGGGAGGGAAAACAAACGGATAACGGCGGTGTCAATCTTAAAGGCAACCTTGACTATTATGGTGTCCTTAAAGAAGTCATCGAGTTACGATATCTCGGGAGGAAAGTCCTATTCAATTGTGGTGGCGAGACGCATGCAGGTATAAAAAGCACGACTCGTTTGACCTAATCGATGTGAAGCACACGTCTAGACATGCATGTGATGATGTGTTCATCTTAGCATCACAAGCACAACAAGTCTACATGACACCATACCCTTATCGGGCGTGATGAGAGGGATGGTGGGTTTGGAAGACCAAGGCCGAAGCACTATTGATATAGCATATCGGTCGACGACATAACTACTGAGAATCGTTATTAGAAGGATGTTATCAAGAGGATGAAATGCCCGTACCTCCCGTTGTATCTTCGATAGTCATCCAATGGATGAAATGCCCGTGCCTCCCTTGGGCCTGGAGATAGTATTGCCCGTTGATTTGCCACCTCCTTCCCGTCGAAGGAAATCCCGATTATTGAAGGTGATGCGAAGAAGACGACGAGGTAACGAAGGTGAAGAGGATTGGATGTCCGAGGATGAGGCGAAGAAGAACTTGAGTTTTGTAGTAGCGACTCAAACGCCGAGACTGGAAAATCGAGAATGAAGAAAATGCAAACACGAGAATGAAGACTCGAGTAGTCTTGCAATATGTACCGTTTAGGCTCTTTTATTTTTGTTAGAAAGTAAATGTCATGTGTAGAACGCTATTTGTATGTTACTTGTTATCATGAAGATGAGAGATTTTAATTTATGTTATGTATTTTAACTTAATTGTCATCTAAACTTAGCGTTAATTGTCAACATTAATATACTAATTTATATATAGACATGTCGGGACGAGTAGGTAGAGGTAGGTCGGACACCTAAGGTCCGACTTCTACCTACTTGCATTACATACACTGCAGGAGGAGCGATCGACTTGGATCGGCCGAGGATGCACCGATTCTCCCCACGGCCGATGCTGGGTCCTCATCGACTCCGATCATGGACACGCGAGAAGATGGTAGGATTATCGTTACCATCTCGGCCTTAACGATAAGTAATAATATTTCGTTTTAAAATTTTAATGCTTGTACGACATTGGTTACATGTTAATTGCATATTTGTATAATATATTTGTTTAATATATATTTGTCGGGTTTGCGGGCGGGTATCCCGATCCGACCCGCTTCCTTGGACGTATTCGACGAGATGAGGCACGAGTCGGCCACATTACTCTAGCGTGCCTACGGCGGAGACCGGTGGTGGGATGATTTTAGGGTAAGGATTCTAAGGATATATAAAATATGTTAATGTTTAATAATTTAATAATTTCTATCAAAGTTTATAATTAATATGTTTAAATTGGTTAAACTTGCAGCGGACTTATTGTTGGCCTGAGCACTCGGCCCAGGCGCACGAGGCGTTTAGGTTCTTGTGCGAAGAAGTTCCGACCCATTTACGGCATGAAGAAGGCGTGGGTGAGAGGAGGGTGAGGGCTCCAAATTTCATCGATGATGTCGGCGCCGTAAGTACATTATAATAATATACTTGATTTAATTTCATTCCTTAAATAGATGAGAGATTTTGTATATATTGTATCTCTATAACAATTTTAACATTTTCACAGGTATACCGAGGGTTGGGATTCCGATGACGCTAGGGCTGTCGCTGAGCGCCACAGGCAGAATAGGCTGAGTGGCACGGGGAGGGGGGTGAAGCACACCTCGGGGTCGATCAACACCTCCGAGCACCACTTGCGCATGGTAAGGACTTTAATGTGTTGTATTGTAATTAATTAATACATGCTTTAATTGTTTTACGTATGCTTTAAATTATTTTGTTGGGTAGCCATGTGGATGCTATGAAATCCATGGCTGAAAGCAGGGCATTGATCAGTGCAAATATGTTGTTTTATAAGGGGTTTGAGTGTAAATGTAGAGTTTTAGAAGGGTTTGAGTGAAATTAGGCCTTTATGAATTCATCAAAACATATATATTATATGTTATTGTTTTACTTATGCTTTAAATTGATTTGTTGGGTAGCCATGTGGATGCTATGAAATCCATGGTGGCGAGCAACAGTAACAATTAGGTTGTTTTAGAAGGGTTTGCGTGTCAATAGGCTGTTTTAGAAGGGTTTGAGTGTAAATAAGCCTTTATGAATTCCTCAAAACATACATATTATATGTTATTGTTTTACTTATGATTTAAATTGATTTGTTGGGTAGCCATGTGGATGCTATGAAATCCATGGTGAAAGCGAACAGTAACAATTAGGTTGTTTTAGAAGGGGTTTGAGTGTCAATAGGCTGTTTTAGAAGGGTTTGAGTGTAAATAGGCCTTTATGAATTCCTCAAAACATACATATTATATGTTATTGTTTTACTTATGATTTAAATTGATTTGTTGGGTAGCCATGTGGATGCTATGAAATCCATGGCTGAAAGCAGGGCACTGAGTGCAAATATGTTGTTTTAGAAGGGGTTTGAGTGTAAATGTAATGTTTTAGAAGGGTTTGAGTGTAAATAGGTTATTTTAGAAGGGTTTGAGTGTACAAAAGCCTTTATGAAAGGGTTTTTCAGTTTAAATAGGTTGCTTTAGAAGGGTTTAAGTGCAAATAGGTTGTTTTCGAAGGTTCTGAGTGTAAATAAGTTGTTTAAGAAGGGGTTTGAGGGTCAATAGACTATTTTATAACGATTTGAGTCTTAATAGGTTGTTATGAGAATTAATTGAGTTCAAATAGGCTGTCTTAGTAGGGTTTGAGTGTATATATAGGCTGTTTTTATTGTTTTCTTATAAGTTGATCGTGTTATAGCTTAATATGTGTTCTTTGCTAATTTTAATTCATTATATTTGTAGAATCAATACTACGGTAGAGGTACCGATGGTGATTATTTCTTTGCGACCCACCCTCCTGCTCCTCCGGTGCGATTCGCCATTGTCTTTGTCGATGAGACGGCGAGAGCATTTGTAAGTATTACTTAAAATATTTTAATTCTATTTTGTTTATTAGTTAATGGTAAATGTTAATATTAATGTTTTTATGTTTTTGTGACACGAGAGCCTATAAGGACTCTATGTCCACGCAGTCGCCGAGGGCTTGTCCGGACGACCCACGAGGTGCGGACGCCATTTGTCTCCGACATTTGGCATTCGGTCACTAGTCAAGGAAGAAGGGGAGATCGCCTCTACGGCTTTGGTGACCACGGCGCCGTGCGTTTAGACCAGGCGGATCGACTTCTTCCTCGGCGACCACGTCTTCGGTCCTCGGAACCGGTCAGCTACGAGCGTGCCACGCTCGAGAAGACGCACTCGGCAATTGCGGCAAGAGTAGAGCAGATGCGCAGAGGGAGGTGCGGCCGAGGCGCGACGGATGCAGCAGGCGGAAGGAAGAGCGCGGTAAGCGGCAGCGGATGCGGCAGCGAGAGCACGAGCGCGGCGAGCGCGGCGATGCGAGCGGCGGCGGCCGGCTAAGCGGCTGCGGTTATGGTTATAGGCAAACAACGACCTACTAGGCGTAATATATTTGACCCCCTCCACAGTAGACACATTTATTTTAGTCTTGTATTAATATTTTAATTTGTATATATATTAATTTTAATTTAGTTTATGTTTTAGTTGTTGAATTAGTTTTGTTGCGATGTGGTGTGTGTGTGATTTGTGTATATATAATTGTTATATCGGTGCAAAAATAACAAATTTTTAAATTTTAAATTTTATTTTTTTATTTTAATTATAAATTATCGGAAGTTAGGATGAATTAAAATACTATTTTAATAATTGTTTCTTGTCGGAAGCTCAGACGGTAATTCTGTCGGAATTTCGACGATACTTCCCTATTCAATTGTCGGATTCTTCGGACTATCCGCAAGTAATTCTTCGAAATATCCAACAGTAATATCTGACAGTAATTACTGTCGGATTATAATCCGACAGTAATTACTGTCGGATATTCCGACAATAATTACTGTCGGACTGCTGTCAGATTCGTCGAAATATAATTACCGTCGAAGGTTTCGTCGGGCGTCGGAGCGCCCGACGGTAAATTCATAATTCTTGTGAATTTTTGAATTACGCCAATTCTCCGACAGTAAAGACGTGTTTTCCAGTAGTGAAAATCTATGATAATCAGCCTCATGATTGACTTGAATGAGCACATGCTTAGAATCAAAATGTCCAAGAGAGAATGCAGCTTTAAGACCGATCGAACGGGTGAAAAACTTTCTTCGTTGCCTCCATTGATGGATGTTCGTGCGAGAATTTATCAACTAGGGCAAACTTAAAAGGTCGAGCATGGGCAGAAAGATCGTCAGTAAGCTTTAATGTCGGTTCACCCTTATATGTGGATGGGGGAATAGAAGGTATGGCCGAAATAGTTTAATCGGGAGTATTGCTAACAACGGATGCGAAAGATTTGTGTTGTGTAGGTGAAAGAGGTGATGTCTCGGTGGGTTGAAGAGGAGGTCTTCTTTGGATTGTCCATGGTCGAAGCCATGGAGAAAGACAAATTCTAGGTCGAAACCCTAGGGGCAAACCTGGGGTGCGTGATAGTTTTTTTTTTTTTTTATTGAGTATAGTTTATAAATTCTAGGTTTTCATCATAGTTAGTAAATTCGCGTATAGTACGCGTACGTATGAATAATTTAAAAATATTCTCGGTTATCTTACTCAAACCAAACTTAATTAAAAATATTTGTACTTTTGGGTTGAATCGTATAGTACACGTATAGAACTTTAAACGTATTGTACTTCACGTATAAAACTCGATATATACCCTATTTTGATATAATTTTATTATTAAAATTATTCAATTTATATTATTAATCTTGTTCGAATTGATCAAATTAGATATTTAACATAAAAATAATAATTATGAAGTCTAAGAAATATTATTTGTTACTATGCATACTATTTGACGTACACACATAAGAGTATATATGTTTAAGCATACTTTCATTTAGCTATTAAAATATAGTTATTTTGTCATAAATATGTAATAATATGAAAATAATAGCTTTGAGAGTGTATAAATGTAAAAATATTAAAATATTTAAACCTAAAAATGATAAAAATATAAAGAATTTCATACAGAATATGACGTATTTTTAGTCCCGTACACTTCAATCATATTTGTACAAGCGTATAAAAATATTTTTACCGTTTACGTATTATTATTCCGAATATTTTCGACGTAACTTTGAAAAGAAAAAAATTCGTATAAAACTTGTACGTTTTTTTAAACTTATTATACACGTCCCGTATATTACTAAGAGCATTTGCAATTCTATCATCTAGTTTTTTCTATGTGACATGTTTAAACAAGAAGACTTCTTTCATATGTGGCAAAAAATTTAAAAGATAGAGAGTCCTCTTTCTAAACGTGTTCCAATGCAAGACTTCTTTTAGATGTGACATTGTTTTATAATTATTTATAGAAAGTAAAAAATAAAAATTACTCCTACCGTAACTGATTGACGGTAAAAAATAAAAATAAAAACTGACAGTAAATGATGTGGATGAAAAGACATCATCTAGGTAACCCTCTAGAAGTTAGATGATTACTTAGAGGATGTATTCCCAACTAAATGCACACATCATCTCCACCTCAGCATTAAAGATTTGAATTGAAGAAGATTTTTTTTTGGGAAAATTTATATTTCCTACATGTCTAACATTTTTTTATTAGATAGATGATTGCAATGAGAAAGCTCTAACTATTGTTTTCATCCTACGTTTTTTGTCTTACCATTTAAGTCCTCCCTCTCTCCTGACATTTTCACCCCTTTTAGCTTTTGTATTAAGTAATTTTTTTTTATCTATTCTCACTTAATTTTCTAATTTCTTTTTCACGTAACGGTTGCCCTATGTTTTTTCTCCAATTTTGTTCATCTCTCCATAACTGCTTTGTTTTTCTTATTATCTATATTACAATACAGATCGGTTCATACGCACACATTTGACTAGGGCTATTCAGAGGTCAGGATTTTACCATTTATTAAATTTCTACGGCTGACATTTAATCAGGCTTTCACACGTGTGAATCACGGTTATTACTCTCCTAAGTGGATGCGATGCATTCTTTTCTCTTTCCTGCGACCCTTTCCTTCCATCTTCGTCTTCTCTCTCCAATCCATGAAAACCCATCTCTTCCTTCCCTTTCGACCCACCACCAAAACCTCACTTCACCGCCCTCACCACATATCTCACCTCCACCACCTTCGACTCTACCCCTCATACCCTCAACGACCTCTTCCTTTTCTCCGGCCACAGCGACATCTCCGACGACCTCCCTTGCCACCACACCCGGCTCATTGCCGTAGAAGGCCTTGGATTTATGTTTTCCATGATCGACAATCCAAAGTTTCGTAACGAAATGCCTTGATTAAATTGAAGGGATACCCATGAAGAGGATTCTCTCCAAAGAGAAGGCTCGCTCCCATCCCTTTCATCTCCTTCTTCACCCAACTGTAAGTCCTCCCAAATTTCCAATTGTGTAATCCCTTTCTCGATTGTATCTCAATTTGAAAGTAACATTTATATTACCTTACATTCTTCATTTTTCCTTTTTTCTTTATCTTTTATGCGGAATTGCTCTAATTGATTTCATACACTTTTAGATGCATATTTGGTTGTATTGTTGTTGCTTTCTTTTAAAGCTTGAGTGTATCACTACGTGGTTGTGAAATTAGTTAAAACATAAAAATTTCTTAATGTTTTCTTGCCCAATTGTCGTTATGTCATTACTTGAGATTGAACCACTACTTTAAATCTTTATGTTACTTATCCACAAATTCCAGTTCACTATCTCTCAAATTGAAAGTGATGTAGTATCCATAAACAGTTGGGTTAAGTATTCCAAATTCCAAAATTGTTTCTGTTTCGTAATTGTGTTATTGCCATGGTTGTGTTATTGCCAGTTGGGATTCGGAAGTGTCTTTGTGTTATGATTTTGTTCCTCCCAAATTTAAATTTTGATTGAATGTTTTTGTATTTTTGGGATTTGGATTTGAAGGGTTTCTTTTGTTTGATTTGTTTAGTGGTTCTCAGTTCCATAACCTATATATGTCCCAATCCCTAAATTTTTGTTTTGTTTTGTTTTGTTTTTATTTTTGTTTTGGTTTTTTTTTTTTTTTCGTTTTTGCTTTTTCATTCAAACATCCCGAGTCATGTGATTTACATTTCAATTAGCCTACTCTACCTTAAATTCATCTCAGTTTAAGAATTTGAAAAGAAAATCACTTCCAAGTGTTTTAGATCTAAAAAATGCTCATGTCTATCTACAGGAATCCTCTTACAAGTCAAGACTATTTGGAGCTTTGCTCCAAGGTGAACTCTGTGTGCCTAAACCAAACCTCAAGTCAAGTCCTTGCCAAGTCTTGGAAGGAATTGAATCAACGTCTTTACTGTATCTGCTGCTCTATTGCATATTTGGTTGTATTGTTGTTGCTTTCTTTTAAAGCTTGAGTGTATCACTACGTGGTTGTGTTATTAGTTAAAGCTTAAAAATTATTTAATGTTTTCTTGCCCAATTGTCGTTATGTCATTACTTCAGATTGAACCACTACTTTAAATCTTTATGTTACTTATCCACAAATTCCAGTTCACTATCTCTCAAATTGAAAGTGTTGTAGTATCCATAAATAGTTGGGTTAAGTACTCCAAATTCCAAAATTGTTTCTGTTTCGCAATTGTGTTATTGCCATGGTTGTGTTATTGCCAGTTGGGATTCGGAAGTGTCTTTGTGTTATGATTTTGTTCCTCCCAAATTTAAATTTTGATTGAATGTTTTTGTATTTTTGGGATTTGAATTTGAAGGGTTTCTTTTGTTTGATTTGTTTAGTGGTTCTCAGTTCCATAACCTATATATGTCCCAATCCCTAAATTTTTGTTTTGTTTTGTTTTGTTTTTATTTTTGTTTTGGCTTTTTGTTTTTCGTTTTTGCTTTTTTCATTCAAACATCCCGAGTCATGTGATTTACATTCCAATTAGCCTACTCTACCTTAAATTCATCTCAGTTTAAGAATTTGAAAAGAAAATCACTTCCAGGTGTTTTAGATCTAAAAATGCTCATGTCTATCTACGGAATCCTCTTACAAGTCAAGACTATTTGGAGCTTTGCTCTAAGGTGAACTCTGTGTGCCTAAACCAAACCTCAAGTCAAGTCCTTGCCAAGCCTTGGAAGGAATTGAATCAATGTCTTTACTGTATTTGCTGCTCTATTGCAGCAGACTACGCCAATGGGGATGAGATGTCAAGTTTATTCATTAGTTGGACAGCAAATTTGATTTGTTCTATTGTTGTTGTTTTAAAGTTATGAAACTATCATATTAGAGCTCATTTTGAGGCTAACATGATATGTTATCATATCGGTTCATGACAAATTCATGTAAAGAATTTGGGTGGCTTGCTTGATAATTCATGAAAACAATTTGGGGCTTGCTCATAATTTCAAAGTGATGTATATTGGGAACAAAAATAGTAAGGACTGAAGTTTCTCAAATTATTAGTGAACTTAGTTAGCTTATGACAGTTCAGGTATTATAGTAGCTATTATTGAACAAATATCATGTGCACTATATGGTAAAGTTAGCTCTATTATTGAGCAAACTCAAATGCATTACAATAGTGGGGAATATATTGTTCAATAAGTGTAACTTGATGGGGAAGCCCAATGTCTGATGTTTATAGTATGTGAATGAAAAAACTGAATTAGTTTTTGTGGTATTTGGGGCTATTTATGCAGAGCTAAAATTCAATTCAGGGGTTGCCTATGTGTGAGGTATATGTGTGTATTCAATGATTTATAGTTCTAATTTAGTTGAATTTTTTTCATAGAATGAATATTTTTATTTTTTGAAGCCATCAAATTTTGTCTATAAAGTAATCTTCATGGGTTTTTCTTACTTCGAGATGCTCGTATGAGAATGGAGAACGTATCACAGGCTAACTTATAGTTCATGCATTCCTTTAAACAATTTAATATATAATATGTCTTTAACTATTATTACATTTTTATAGATATAGAAACAAAATAATTTTCTTAGTTTTATAGATGAAGCGATATGTTTTTCTCTATTTGAGCAGTCACCCCCAACAAAATTTTGAGCAAATATTAATTCGGTTCCATCGACACCGTGTCATGTACACGGGCACAATGACCTAGTATATTCCTTAAACAAATCGATTAATTTTAGTAAATTTAAAGTTGTATGGTGGAGAAAGTATGTTGTAAATAGACCTTTTAGTTTATTAATCTCACTGTTATTAGTACACTTGCTATTAATCCTCATTTACATATTGGAGGTAATATTAGGATTAAAAATGTTACCTTTTAGTTTATTAATCTCACGCTATTAATCCTCATTTATATCGGAGGTAATATAAATGTTAGTTACGTATTTTTTTAGTGAGGCGCCACCGCCTATTACGTAACAAACACCTAACAATTCGAACTTATTAATCTTATCTAACTTTAATCCCGACCACCAAACCACTTCTAATTCTCTATAATTACCCAAATTCAAAACTTGCATAAAGTGATTCTCACTTGTATAGTTTATGTTTTTAGCCAAAAAAACCAACTTCAGAATTATTTTGATAGCAATACCGAAATTTTGGGCAGTAGATATTTTCAAGAAAGTTCAAAATCGTACTGTCACATGCATTACTGTCACATTTTTAGTTCCTAAGCTAATACAAATACAATATTTTCTTCAGTGAAAAAAATATAAAAATATAAAGTAATTATGGATTTGGCACAATAAATGGCTAATTAATGCATCTATTTTATTTTTATATTGTTGATATTCGGAGACATAATGCTAATTTTGATATTATACAGTTCATGGCATTAAAATCTAAAAAAAAAAATAGAGATATGATCGTCTATATAAGATTATGTTATATAAATATAGTGGATAAATAATTTTCATAGTATAAATAGATTCTTTCAAACAATTTATTTGTATATATCATTTGAATTACAAACTTTTTCCAAATCATAAACTTATGAAATACTCCTATACTAGTATAAATTAAAAAGTCATTTCCTTAAATAATATTTACAGTTAAGACCATAACTAGTCTTCCATGAAAACACATGTTGATAACTTGATATCTCACAAATAAAATACCAAAACCCAAGGTCAAGCTCATATATAGCCCCCACACCTCAAAACCCAACAACACTCATCTCTCTCTCGTCCGAAAGCACTATGGCTGTAACACCAAAGGAGGCCCCATCCCCTGCCTACACAGAAACAGTTGAAGAAATCATGAAAACCTACAGATCACTCCCACCCAGACCCACAATTGAAGATGTTGAAGCTGCCATCTCTGTTCTCAAAACAGTGAACACTGAAGAAAAGCTCAGACTTGAAGAGATCTCCAGCCAAGTGGCCCCACCAGATGTTCAACCTGAACTCTTCTCTGTTCTACAACAGGTCAGAAAGACCATGGTTTTGTTTCAAAGCCATGAACAGAGGAAAGAGGCCATGCACTTGGTTGAGCTTGACAAGATTTACAACACATTTGATGAACTCATTCAGAAAACTTCTGAATTGGTTTCTGGGGATCATACCCAATTGGATAAAGAGGGTGATTTGGACTACCCAGTTGCCAAAATTGAGAAAGATGTTGTGATTAGTGATGAGAGTTTGATTTTGAAAAAGAAAGATGAGTTCGTGAACAAGAACAGGGAGGTTGAAGAACCTAAAGCTGATAGCTTTAAGGGTTTATTAAAGAGCTCTTCAACGATAACAAAATTTACCAATTTCTCTTCAGGTTTGCATGATATATTTCCTCTCTTAATTTATAAAATTGTTCTTTTTTCCAAATAAATTATGTAATCTTTTGATTGTTGCTCTGTATGTCAAGAATTAAAAACAATTGAAAATTATCCCATTTATAGCCCTACTTATTTCATTTTGACTTTAAAAAAATACTATTGTAGAAATAAAGCTTAATATCGGGGGCGTTGCACCAATATATAAAGTTTGATATTGGTCTAATTTATGGCAACAGATTGTGGATTTTTTTTTTTTTTTTTTACTAAATTGTTAGTATGATCCAGATTGGAAAATATATAATCGGTAAAAGTGGTGATTCTGTTTGCACATGGTATTCTTGGTGCTGATGGTTTATTGTTACTGGATTATATACATGTGTGTGTTTGTGCGGTGTTTTCTTTGTGTATGTGTATGTGTATGTGTTTATGTGTGTGTGTGTGTGCATATTTCTGCGTTTGTGTTTGTGTTTGTGTTTGTGTTCTGTGTGTGTTTCTTGGATTGCAATCTTGATGTTTTAATACTGCTTGTCACTATGCAAATGAGATTTCTGAATAGATCTTGTGGGTGAATCTGTAGGGGAAGGAGAAACTGAGAAATTGAGCTTGTTGAAAGTGGCAGCCTTAATTGAAACCATTGCCAAACAAGGAGGACAGGTTCTTGATCTTCAAGGCAAATTGATGGATAAAATCGAGTGGCTTCCTCTTTCACTTGGGAAATTGTCGAATATCACTGAGCTAAATTTATCTGATAACAAAATAATGGCTCTCCCATCCACCATCGGCAGCCTTACCGCCTTAACAAAGCTCCATATTCACTCAAACCAACTCATCAATCTTCCCGACTCATTTGGTCAACTAGTCAACCTAATCAATCTGGACCTTCATGCCAACAGATTGAAATCACTTCCAGAGTCGTTTGGGGAGTTGACAAACTTGACCAATCTTGATTTGAGCTCCAACTATTTTACCAAGTTGCCTGATCTAATTGGAAAATTAGCCTCTTTGAAGATATTGAATGCGGATACCAATGAGCTTGAAGAGCTTCCTTACACCATTGGCTCGTGCTCATCACTTGTGGAACTGAGATTAGATTTCAATCAGCTTAAAGCACTTCCTGAGGCAGTAGGAAAGCTTGAATACTTGGAGATTCTTACTTTGCACTATAACCATGTCAGAAAGTTGCCCACAACAATGGCTAATCTTGCACGCCTGAGGGAGCTAGATGTTTGCTTCAACGAACTTGAAGCCATACCGGAAAGCCTTTGTTTTGTTGTGAGTTTAGAAAAACTGAATGTGGGAAAGAACTTTGCCGACCTGAGAGCCTTACCAAGATCAATTGGAAACCTCGAGAATCTTGAAGAGCTTGATATAAGCGATGACCAAATCAGAGTTTTACCCGATTCTTTCGGATTGTTGTCAAAGTTGAAAATCTTTCGTGCCAATGAAACTCCTCTTGAAGTTCCTCCAATGCAAGTTACTAAATTGGGAGCTCAGGTAAACTTTCGACCTATCCAGAGGAGGATGTACCTTATGAACACATAGTTGTTCCACGATTTGGCAAAAGCCGAAAATGCTTTCACAATTGATATAATCTGTTTACTAACAACATTTCCGTATCGGGTTTAAGTTTAATGTGCATTTAACTAGGTCTAACTTGCTGAAATTGTTCATTCATTAATTAGGCTGTTGTGGAGTACATGGCGGATTTGGTTGCAAAGAGGGATCTCAAAACTGAAGTGCCAGGAAAGAAGAAAGGATTCTGGTCTTGGATTTGCTACTTGTTCTGTAGAGAATGATTATCACATTGATCCTCACAAGTAGATATGGATTATTTTTTCCTTTTTTGTACTTTGTTTAATCTTTTTGTACAAAATTTCGCTATGTTTCCAAGTTTTACACTGGTGTTGTTATGTTTCCTTTTTTTGTTGTCAATACACTTTATCATGTAAATAAACATATTGATTACTGTTATTATCCATTTATTTGTGGAACTTAGCAAATGAATGGTATATAATTTAACACTTGGATTACTTTAGCTACATGTTGTAAACATTTCTTAAACAAAATCAAAGTGAAAAATGGTCATATGTTACTATTTTGGTACTTTTGACCAAATCATTCTTTCCATAATCAAGAATAAATATTTTCCTTTTTGGTCGAAAAAAATATATTAATAATGAAATAATGACTTTACAAGTCCTCGACTATGATCGATTTTGCCATTAGTCCCTCAACAAAATTTTGTGTAACTTTCGTTCCTGCCACTTCAAATTTTTACGCCGTAAGTTCTTTTGATGGATGCCGTTAAGTTGCCCAAGTGCCTCCCTGCATTTAACCAATGGCAAAAATGAAAATTTTCATATCATCTTCTTCAAACCCCAATTATAGATTCAACCACACACACATACAAATTCAACCATGGCTCTTACCGACTCATTGCATCTTTTTCTCCCCAAAAGTGACTTCTCTTAGGAACCAAACAAGCCCTAAACTTGAAAATTCCGAAAACCCACGATCACAAAGGGTGAATGGCCTTTACTATCTAATACCCCCGGCCGATATCGTCAATCCTTCCATCACGTCGCCGAAAAATCCTCAACCTCTGATAGCCCTTCTCATGCCTTCTCCGGACGTATCTTCCGTCTCCTGCTGTTATCATCAATCTCCGGCCAAGAAATTTCCTATCATAAACCCTAGAAATTTTCAAACTCTCCAAGGATTAGATTTGCTCGAAAATCAAGGATTTTGAGGTTTCGGTTTCGAATTTGGGGCAGAATGTAAAGCCATGTAATACGACGCCATTGAAGGGAGTTGGACCTATCAAGAGCTTCGACGAGATGGGTATCAAGGACGAGCTTCTCCTCGGGATCTATAATCACGACTTCGAGAATCCCTTCGCTATTCAGCAGAGGGTTTACAAATTTGGGGTTATTTTTCTCCAATCCTCTTTATCCCTAAAATAAACTCTCACAAAACCCCTCTCAAAGCAGCAAATTGAGCAACAGCAGCGAGCCCCCCCCCCTTCTCGTCTTTGGCTGCTCTCTCTCTCTCTGTATACGATTATGGTGAATTAGGGTTTGATGATTTGGATGAATTTAGTGAATTTTTTGACACTAGTTATAGGAATCCTCTTTCGATCATGCCCCGATTGAAAAGTGAATATAAATCTAATTTTTAATTTACTTGTGTTTTGTTAATTCTGGGCTGTACAAGTAGTCCTTAAGTTCATGTTTTGGGGATTGGGGTTGAAGAATGCGAAGAAGATAGGAAGGGAAATTTCATTTTAGCTCTTGGTCAAACGCATGTGGGAGGCACATGAGCAACTTAACGGCAAATCACTAATGGCATCCATCAAAAGGACTTTCAGTGTGAAAATTTGAAGTGATAGGGACGAAAACTACACAAAATTTTGTTGAGGGACTAATGGTGAAATGACCTAAGTCAAGAGACTTGTAAAGTCATTATTCCATTAATAATAGTAGTAATGAAGATTACACCCATATTTTCCAAACTTCTTTCTCCAAAGTCCAAACAATGCACCAAAAACATGAATAAATAAAGAAACCAAAATAAATTAAGAACAAATTACTTTTACTGGAAGACACATGTACCAGTGTTATCCCATAATGAGATGAGATCTTATCCAAGTGGAAAACTAATTAATGACAGGAACATGTTGTAATTAATTGTATTTTGTATAGTATAATGGTTGTCCTTTAATGTGTTTAAATATGATACTAATATTAATTAGAAGGTGGAGTTTGTTATACTATACTATCATGATAGTGATTATATAGTTAGTTGACTAATTCATAACCTGCCTTTCTTTTTCACCACCCCATTAGAATTAATTATATGCAAAAACAATTAGCTTTCAGAATCTATATATGGTCACAACTCACAACTAATTAATTAGCTGGTTTGGTTTCTGGGTTCTGTTAATTCCTTTGGATTAGTGCACCATAAACACGCTTTCGCTTTTTTGTTTTGTTTTTTTTGTATTTCAATTTATAGTAAGGTTCGATTATTGTTTGTTGTGATTTTTATTAATTAGAGAACATTGATTTTTATCAACAACTTTGCTACCTACATTTACAACTTTTTCTACAACTATTTTACTATATAACATTTTTCTTTTATCAACTAACTAAACTGATGATACTAACTACTTCATGTTATGTTCAATTAATGGAAGTTTATGTCCTCAATTTGTTTAAGCATGACTTGAACTCACTCTATAAATTCAAATCGCTAAATTATCAAATTAATCGCGCGAGCTGAACTTGGTTATATATATGTGCCACTATTTTAAATTGTTGAGGTTAAAAATTTGAGTTGATAAATTGATGTTTTCTAAGCCCGAGGAGGCTTATAATTCTATGTTTTCTAAGCACGAGGAGGCTGATTAATTAGAGAATGATTACGTCCAAGTGTTTACTTCAGCTAGAAATTTAAAGGAAACGTAAAAGCAAACAAATGGAACAATAAACAAATTAATCTAGCTTTCTTTGAATAAAGAACTAAAACTTTTGTTCGAGTTGAGATCATATCTGAATCAACTTCATAAATGTATTCAAATTAATTAGTGGAAGCTCATTTAAGTCTTGGAAGCAATTATCATTGAGGATCAACTCTTACTACATCATATCGTGGTCGAATATGTTATGATCATATAGATATATATAGTACGTCTTAATTTCTCACATTTCATTCATCGTTTTTCACTTTCGTTCCTATTTGATTTCACCATTTTTAATTTCTAGCTTTCAGCGTATAGACTATCTTTCTCTTTGATTTAATCATCTTATATAAACACAGAGTTAGTTATCACTTAAAGTAACATTTCCAAACAAAGTCAATAGTTTCTATGTAAACTAATATTGATTAGAGTTAGGTTGTCGATAGAAAATAATGTGATTGGTCAAGTGCAATTAGTCAATTGATTCAAGATTTTTATAGTAAAGATTGTATCAAATTTTCCATCTACATTATTTGATTCAACTAGACCTAGCAGTCGTGTTTTGTTAGAAATATTGAGAGAAGTAAACTTTGTTCCCAAGTTATATATCCTGAGAAATTAAAAGAGTCAAGGGCAAATGAGAAGGCCAAAACAAAAGATTTGATTAATCAAAAAGTCTTTAGTCAATTGATTCGATGATATCGTGTAATAATAGGATAAGAACAAAAGCTTGTTTCATGCCCCGTTCCGAATTTGTCTTATAATAATCCTAAGAAATTGCTCAAAATTAAAGTCAAATTCAAAATGTTCAGAATGATAAGCAAATTAAGCAATCGTATATCACAGACAAGATCCTCTATTTCAAAAATGTGTTTCATCTCCTATTTTAATCATCGAATGTTTGCCACATGTGCATGAAAATAAACAACATTGTGATTTTTGATGAACATGTGGCGAAGATCCAATGATTGAAATAGGAGATGGAACACCTTTTGGAATAGAGGATCATATCCGCATATATCGTTGCCTTGTCGGAAATGTTTAATACTCACTCCGTCCCTAAATTATTGTCTTATTTGACTTGACAAACGAATTAAGAAAAAATAATTGACTTGATTATTAATATTAATAAAGTGTGTAGTTTTCTTTAATATCTATGTGTATGTGGCTCATAATTAAAGTAGGGAGAAAAAGTAAAAGTACAATGGGAAGGGTAATGTCCTAAAAAAAAAGTTTCAAACAAGATAATTATTTAGAGATCGATAAAAAAAAAAAAAAAAAGTTAACAGAAGGTGTACCGATTTCTATCTATCTAGAAGTGCTATGTTTTATTCTCATTGTATTTTCGATTACGACATTTATGTGGCACAAAGAGTTCATGTATTTTTGTTAGAAAGGGAAAGAGACTTTAAGAGAGAGAAGAGGGTGATTTTTTTGCGCCACACCTGTATACTTTAAATAGAGTGGACAACTCACACCTCCAAATCTTATGAGTACACTACTCCTAACTTTTTTAACCTCGCTAAATACTAACTATACCCCTTATTTTCCTATTTACCCCTCTTAACATTTTTTCTAAAATCAACTCCTTCTAAGAGCATCTACAATAATAACTCCCAATATCACTCTCTAAATACCTTTCAGTTTCACTTTTTCAACACTCTAAAAATAAATCCACTCTAACAAGCACTCTCTATATAACTCTCTAAAAATTAAATATCTATCATCTCAACTAATAAATATAACTATCATTCTATTTTCTCTCTTTTTTATTTCTATTTTCCTTCCACAATTAAAATAAAATATTTTATATTTTAAATATATATTCTATAAAAAATACTTCATCCGTCTCTAAATTATTGTCTTGTTTGATCAAACATGAATTAAGAAAAAATAATTGACTTGATTATTAATATTAGTATAGTGTGTAATTTTCTTTAATGCTCATGTCTATGTGGCCTATAATTAAAGTATGGAGAAAAAGTAAGGGTAAAATGGTAAAAGTGATGTACTAAAAAGAAAAGTTTCAAACAAAAAAATTATTTTGGGATGGACAAAAAAGGAAAAAAAGACAATAATTTTAGGATTTGTAGTTACTATTCCTTCTAAACCACTCTCTATATTGAGAGAGTGATTTAACTTATTTTAGGGATAAAGAGTTAATAAAAGGAGCCAATATAGAAATAGAAGAGTTAAAAATCCCTAAAATTAGTTTTAAAAAGTTAGTAAAATACTTACCCCCTCCCTAAATGAGACACCCGCACAAACCGGCTTACAACCCCCTGCCCAGTGCCCCCAACCCCACACAAGCATCTACTGTCCAGGATGAAATGAGTTTGTCAAAAGCTTGCTCAAACTTGTCATTAATGTCAGATTCATGGGTCTTGATTCATCAGCCACCCCATGGTTTTTCAATCTATGACTTCACCATGGCCATTCGCTACCTAGGGAATAGACATCATCGAAGAAATAAGTCCCCGGCATCTAATGGTTATCAATACACCGTGACAATTTGGTTTTGAATTTCGTGGTTCAATACTTTGTAGTTTAAAAATTAGTTTTTTTTTGGGACATGACTGTTCGACACTGGTTGACCGAATACCCTTATACCGAATATCACTAAAGGTATTCAGCTAGAGCCTATTGAACACCATTAGAGCACCACTATAGGTGTTTAATTAAGGGTAATTAGATCAAATTTTTTAATGATATTTTTGTAATATTTAAAGGAATGTGTACTTAAAAAAATTGAAGGTGTGAATAGCTCTACTCATTTAAATAATATTTTTTACTTCGTGTATCATTATTCACGTTAAAATGAGCAGGGTTAACTGGCCAGAACCTCGCAAATGTAAATGTTAAAGGGTATTACGGGAATTTTCTCGCAACAAGAAGGCAGAATCTGAAAGAGCTCAGGGCGTCCACAGTGGGAGCCCTCCCACCACCCCTAAAAACAATTTTAGAGATTTTTGAGATTTTTACCCTCCTCGATCCTACAAGTAGTCCTCTAGTCCACCCTCTATCTCTAAAACCAATTAAATCACCCTGTAAATATAGAGTGAGTTTTAACATAAATAGTGACTCAAATCCTCTACATTTTCTTCACTTTATTTGAGCACAATATACTTTTGTTTAGTATTTTCGAAATAAAAATTATTAAAATATACTCTCTTCATTCCTAATTTTTTTTTGTCCGTTCCTAAATAATTGTCATGTTTAAAACTTTTTTTTAGGAGATTATTTTTACCATTTTACCCTTACTTTTCTCTCTACTTTAATTATGCGCCATATACACATAGGCATTAAAAGAAACTACAATTATACCAATATTAATAATTAAGTTAATTATTTTTTGTTAATTTGTGTCGAGTCAAACAAGACAATAATTTAGGGACGAAGAGAGTACAATATATTTTTATAGTATATAAAATTTAAAATTTAAAATATTTTATTTTAATTATGGTGGAAAAATATAAATAAAAGAGAAAAAATATAATAGTTTGTTAGTTGAGATGAGAGATATTTAATTTTTAGAAGGTTATATAGAAATTGTTTATTGGAGTGGATTTATTTTTACAGTGTTAAAAAAGTTAAACTTGAATAAAAAATGAGGTGTTTAGAGTGTGATTGTGGTTGCATCTCCTCTACAGGGCGAAAACCCACCTCCAGGAAGAAAAAGAAATAGAAAAAGAGGAAATAAAAGGAATTTATTGGAAACGAAAAATAGAAGAGGACTTTCCTCCCGTGGACACTGCTCCAAATCAATTGATCCAGCACATCTTCAGAATCTGTATGAACCTTCAAATTTCTCTCTTCGTTATCAATCTAGTTTTAGATTCCTGAGTTTTGTTTACTAAAATTGTAAACATAGCTCTTGTAAAGTCCCCAAATTTCTTTGGCTATTTGGACCTATTTCTCTAAAATCTGCCACAACTGCCAGATTTATCATTGTATGAGTAATGGGTTTCCTCTGTTATGTAGTAATTGTTGTTACTATAGCAGTTTTTTATGCTCGAGTTTGACTTCATTTTGTGGTTTTGTAAAATTGGAAATGGGTTTACCCCTTTTTAAATTGGGGTATAAACTATTTTCTGTTCATTCATCCCTACAAAGAGTAGATTCAGAAAAGATTCTTGCGACAATACTTGTTTGAGAAATGCTAAAAGTTTTGCATTGACAATGTTTTCCTCTGTATCAAAATCAATACCTATGCACTGGTGCATGTTTTCAATGAAAAATATTTCTGATTTTAGTGCTCGATTTGGTATGCGGCAATCGCGATTCATTTTCATGCTATTTGAACTATCAACGTATGAAATTTGTACTACAGTGGACATGGGATGGAACAACCATTGTTGCAGACCAGACGAGCACTTAGATTCTTAACTAATGCCCCTTGGGGGCTCTGGTTAGCAGGACTCGTTTTGTGATGTATATATAAGAAAGAGACTTGAGATATAGTTGGGAAAGCTAGTTCCAGCAAGAGGCAATGCAATAGATTTTGGAGTTAAAGATATGTTTCTGGCAATATTGCTATGTCAACAAGCTACTTTTTTCAGTACACGACTGAAATATGCTATTTGAGTATTTGATAACGAGTCACGTTAATGAGTGTCCGAAGGGTATTTGGTAAGAAGCTATAATAGAAATACTCCCTTCATTCCATGTAAAAGTCCACTATTATATTTTGGAATGTTCCACTTAAAGATACACTTTCAAAAATTATGCCTTCAATCTTCTTAACCTTTCACCTTTGCCGTCCATATGTGATATAAGTATCTTGTGTATGCTCAAACATTTTTGTAAATACAACTAACTCCAAGTATACTTATATACCCCTCAATTATTGGACTTTTCAAACGTTGATTCTTTGATTTTAACGAAGCTAGTATTTGGCATTGGAAACATGGCTAATTCTATTGTGAATGTCTCCGATGGTTGATTTTTGTTTTCAATACAAAACATTTCTATTTATAACTTCTTAACAAGTGATTTTTGGATATGTGTTAGTGTTTCCCTTTGATAGAGGAATAATGGACTAACAATTGGTTTTTTAACTTCCAAGGTTAATAGATGATTCACTTGAATTAAAGGGTCAAATTCAAGGGATCCCGAGTAATTGGGTCAAAGCCTGAGTTGAGTTGGTCCGTTGACTTGAGTTGACTATGGATGAGAAATTGAATGTATATATCTGGGACATGGATGAGACACTTATATTGCTAAAGTCTTTGATAAACGAGACTTATGCGAAGGGTTTTAATGGTTCAAAAGATGTGCAGAAAGGTTTAGAAATTGGGAAGGTGTGGGAGAATCACATTCTTCAAGTGTGCGATGATTATTTCTTTTATGAGCAAGTAAGACAACTATCACTGTCTTTATCTTTAACGAGTTGCATATTACGGATGTCCTTAATGCTTTTCTGTTTGAATATTGTTTTTCTATAGTCCTTTGATTGGTGGCTTCGTACTTACTTATTACACTGGATTTCCAGATTGAAAGCTGCAACAAGCCCTTTCTTGATGCCCTGAGACAATATGATGATGGGCGAGATCTAACTGATTATGATTTCGATAATGATGGTTTTAGTCCCTCAAATGATGATGTCAGTAAAAGAAAGTTAGCATACAGGCATCGTGTCATCGCTGAAAAATATAAAAAGGTTCGATGACTTAGTTATTTATGCATTTTTATTGTAATGCATTTTTCATTCTTTTCAGAATTAACTAGTTTGTTGCTATTGAACATATTGTAGGTGGGCACTGTCTTGTGAAAATATTAATTGAACAATTGTTTCGAGTCAAGTATAAAGTATACTACAAAGCCACTGTTGCGCATGCTGCATAATGATTATTTCTTTTCTTACTCTTACTCTTATTCTATTATTATTATTTGTGGGTTTTTCTTCTATTCGTGTTCCTGTTTTTAGGTTATGTGCTCTAAAGATTGAATGGCATTATCCATTTCGCTTTGCTAAAATATTGTAATTATGATCTGTTTTCAAGAACACATCCAACTTATTACATAATGTTGAGCATGTGATTTGATCCTTATTCTCAATATATAAGTCCATCTATAATTATACTTTGGAAATATGTATTAAAAAATGATATATTATCCAAATGTCCCACCAATATCAATGTCCAGATGATGTTGCAATTTGTGATATTGCCCAGTTCTGCGGGAATTTTCCAATTACATTATCTGTCTCATCATTTGAGTGCTGACTTTTGATTGGAAACTCTGTCCACCTAGTCTTATTCATATCCTTTTCCCTTCAGCAGAAGATCAATATGCTCGATCTCATTGGTAATCCCTAAAATGTCATTTGTGGCCCTCTCAATCCCTCCCCTATAAATTATTCCATATTGAATCTCCACCTCTCGTAGCTCCTTACACGTCAAATACTCTGGTTCTATATTGTGCAGAGATACATGAATTTTTGTCATTTCTCTTCAAAATAATGCCAGATCTTGACGTTTTACTTTTCAAAATTCTTCAGTTTTGTTCTCTCTCTCTCTCTCTCTCTCATATTGTGGACTGCTTTCATTTCTCTGATAAGGGAGTTAGTTAATTTTCATGATCAAAATATATACTATTTCTTATGAGGTTATTTAATCTCTCCAATAACACCAAATATTTGAACACTGGGAAATTCAGCTGCAGTTTTGTTTTTTCCTACCTTAACTTCTCTTCTTCTTTTACAATTTATTAGGTGTCAACCTGTTTTATAGCTTATCTTTGTTGTAGGATATAATATACTCTCAACTTCTTGTTACATGATTTTATATTATCTTATCATCATAATATACCTCTATTAACGGCAGGGTCTGCATGGTTTTTCTAATAAAGAGATGTCAAAATTCTGGGATGATCTGTATGATGCGACTGATAATTATACAGATAACTGGCTCTCTTCAGGTAAATTGTTTTATGCTTGTGCAGATAAATTGTAGTTTTCTCCTTAGTCTTTCTAAGTTATATTAAAGTTTATTCTGGTGCTGGGGCATGTTGTGGAATTGTCTTCTCATTCAATGTTTTGTAGAAAATTTAAAATTAATAGTTACTTGATGTGCTTGTAGTAATTCACTAGTGATCTTATGATATTTCATTGATTGTGGTTACCTAGCCTACCACTGTTGCCAATGATATTTTGAAGGAAAATTGTGGAGGAGAGGTAAATGCTGACATTTAAGTTATGCCAATTAAAGAGTCATTCTCTCAATGAAATTGTTGTGCTCTTGAGGAAACCCCTTAATGAAGTTGTAGTGAAAAATGGAAATGTTACTCCAGGTGTGGAAAAATTAATATCCTTAGCATGTTGTGAAGTAATGGTTTTATTTATGTTAGATATAGTAACACAAGGAGGACATTCAAGAAGAAGGCATGATTATCTGTCCAGTGGCTACTATTTTGACATGGAAGAACTATCACCAGAAAGAGAAGATTGAATTGCATGCCTAACATGAAACTACATAATAAACAACCAAAAAGGAATTAACTTAAAGAGCTGCTTGCAAGAGTACCCCAGCCTTCTACCCTGATTTGCAAACTCATGCTTGTTATATTCTTGCTTGCCTTATTTAAACTGAACAAGCTCGAGCCTAAGCTGATGGATTGCTTAGTCAATTTGTATCTCTACTCGGTATCATTTGTTTTGTGGGGTGAAAGGATGATAATTGTTAAGCATTTCTCACTACTTGCTGAGGTAGGGCGATGCAGAATTGGAAAGGGATAAAAGGGAAGAAGGACGAGAAGATAGGAACAGAAAGTTTAAGAGAATTCTAACACTAGTCGCTTCCTATCCAGTACATGTGCCTAATACGTAGGCCAATCAATATGTTCAACAATCTAAATAAAGAGCACAACAAACTGAGAATCCAGACAATTCGATATTGCATAAGCCGTTAAAAGTAAAGTCAAATCTCGGCCAAGTTCTGATCCATGCGTATAATTGGTGTCGATCCAAACATGAAACCGACTAGTATTCTTCAGTCTTTGAAGAATACTCTGCGCAGATATTTATCTTCTTGGTGTGCAGGGGAGGGGGAGCTCAATGTTGATATTGTTAACCCCGTAAATTCTTTTGTAGAGTTTGTGAATAGTAATTGACGATGTTTCTCTTTTGGTTTAGTATACATCTAGTGTACACAAGACGCGTCACCTTTTTTGGCGCCGTTGGTTTTATTGAAATATTTACTTATGAATATAAAATAAAATATGGAGATCACTTCATGCAGTAGTTATTATACTCTGCCTACTCCATTATACCATGTAGTCAAACCATGAAACAGACATGTAAACTTAATCCTAATAAGTGAGTAACATACCTGATGTAAGGAAATACCAAATTTAACAAAGTACCCCCTCCGTCCCAAAATGAGTGTATTTTTAGTTTTTCACAAAAATTAAGGAAGTTGACTTTTAGGCCATTTTAGTAGCACATATACATGAATACCCTTGTGTCCATGCTAAATACCATTGCAAGTGAACACTAGAACATGATAGTTAGCAGAAGTGGATTTAGTAAAATTATACAAAAATGGACACACCTATTGGAACAAGAAAATTTTAGGCCATTTAGTTGCAAATATACATAAATACCTTTGTGTCCATGCTAAATACCATTCAATACGGAAATTTATAGCCTTCGAGCTAGTCGAACTGAAAGACTACTACCCGGAACGGCTCCCTCTTTTCATCTAAGTTTCGCTCTCGTGATTGACCTAGTGTTCGTGAACATTAGGACATAATAGTTAGTAGGAGTGAATTTAGTAAAATTATACAAAAATGGACAACATATTGGGACAAGAAAATTTTAAAAATGGACATTCATTTTGGGACAGAGAGAGTAATAATTATTAAATCCACTCACTACAATTTTGACCTAGTTCGTACCTATGTTTATTTTCAGTGGTACTTGAAATCTTCTTCCGTAAGGCATCTACATTTTTGTTCCCTGCCATTTCTCCGAGCCCAAGAAATATCTTGTCTCCATGGTAAAAGTGTTGGAGATAGTTTACTGATCCCATTGTTCGAGGATCAATGCATCCATAGGCACAACTAACTGCAAGTCCAAAATATCTTGGTTAACTCTATTGCGAGGAAGACAATGGGATTGGCAGTGACATGGATTTGTTTTTAGACTCGTATTAAGTTGTGATTTTGTAATTTAGAAACAATTAGGAATCTTTAGACTTCTTGGATCCATTTGTAAAGTCCTAGTATTATTGCATTTTTCAGTGGACAGCAATGATAAAGGAGGAATGATTGCTTATGCTTGTTTAATGATCTTGCATTGGATTCATGTACGACCCACGTAATTGAGACAAAGGTTGAGTTGAGTATTCAACCTAGTACTATCAGGCTTCTTAGTTATCTAAAAGAAAATGAAGAAGATAGTATTAGGTTTCCAGTTAGCTATTGGAGTTATACTTTCTGTAATTTAATTAGAGTTGATCACTGATTTAAGTGAAGCGTAAGGGTAGTTTCCCAAGATAATATTCTCCTCCCTTGTGCAGGAGAAGTGTCCGTCGCCTGTGGGCTCGTAGTTCTTTTGTACAACCCATGGCTTTTTTCTATTTGGCTTTAATTGCATGCTTTTTTTTTTTTTAGGAACCTTGTCCAGTTGTCCAACATCAGGCTTTAAGACCTTCAAGTAAGTAGGACAATACATTACCTTTCAGAATGGTCAATAAGTATTCAGTCAAAGTAGGAATACTAAATTGGGAGGAACTGAAACTCCTTAGTCTGAGAGATGATAAGTGATGTTTTCTTTTGTTATGCTAGACTATAGGGCCGTTGGGTGCTCACAATATTAAAAGAGGTTTGGTCATCTTGTATGGTGTATTATATAACCAACACATTCCTGTGAATATCTCTATGGTAATTGTGGAGGAAGATTTGAGAAGTTCATAGCTGGCCTTGGTCTTTGGGAAAAAATGTTCGACAAGGAAGAAAGCTTGTGCATATAATACTTGTAGATGGATGTGCTCATGAGAAAATATAATTAGCACCAAAAGGTTTAACTGATAAAATTCTATGTGATGGTTTAATCATGTATGACAGAGAACAAGAAGATGGCTAGTGAGACCTAGGTGATGCAAACAGTATTAACAGTATTACAGAGAACTAGATAGAGGAAAATGATGAAATGATGAAGCAAATCATACAGTGGACATGAACAAGGTTTCATGGAGTTGAGTTGGTTATATCTTGGTTCTAGATAGCTGATTTTGGACCAAAACTAGGTGCAAAGAATTTACTTGAGTCTCTTAGCATCCCTGAAGATGAATCTAGACTTCATGTCTAGATCCACTCCATCATTTTTACGCTTGGGAATGAACTCAGACCTCAAGTTCGAGCAATGCAATTGTGTTCTAGCGGCACCATGCTTCGTCTGTTGGAAATTACAACCGTAATTGGTTATGAAGTACGATTCTTCCAACCTCCATTGTGCATTTGTAATGTATGAATGATTTGATGATGGATCCAATGTTCTTCCACGCATCACTCTTTCAACTCGTTGATTTTTGGATAAGTTCTAATTTCGCTTGACCACATCCTCCAATATCAAAATAAAAGCTTCAGTATCATCTTTGTAGTAATCAAAAATTGGTGATGCACTCCAATATGTGGAATCTGTTGAATCTTCAAATTGATACTCTCGTTAAAGGTTACAATCTGTTGTAATAGTGTACTTTCATTTATATCTTGTGCAAAACCCCTATGCTTTGGGTCATCTCCACATAGAGTTTCATATGTTTCATCAAATTCATCGTAGTAATCACAGATTTCCAATATAAGAAACTCTCAAATGAGCTGTATGGTGAATATGAACAATAAAGAGATCTTGGGGTTTGAGATAGCCATGGAATCCCATGGGATTATGTCTGAAAGAATTATCACAATGGAACCACCTCGATTGATCCTCAAAATGAGTTTTTTAAAAGGTCTCAAGATTGGACTCATCGTAGTAATAAGTCTTACAAACACTTGAGTAACGAAGCCTAGGAGGAGCTTCGAGACGTTTGAGTCGCTTGACAAGTTGTTCAACTTTTCTTTGAAATAATTTGAATCACAATGGAACCACCTGAACCGATCCTGATAGTAAGTTTTGAAATCGGGCTCAAGAGTTGACTCATCGTAGTGAAGCTTAGGACGAGCTTTGAGATGTTCAAGTCGCTTGGCATGTTGCTCAACTTGTCTTCGAAGTGTTTGAATTTCATCATCTCTTCGACACCTCAAATATCTCATCGTTGGATCGTCAAGTCCTCCTCTACCTCACCATCATGAAAAGTAGATTAAGAAAGACAGCTAAGAGTGTTCTTTGATGCCAAATGATGCAGGTCGATATGAGGAAGGAAGAAATTTATACATAACTCAAAATCACAAGCAAAGAGAAGGAGAATAAAATTAGAAGCATGCTCAACTAACTTCACATCCATATGAATGATTCAAAATACATCAAGAACACATACATAGAAAAGGAGAATAAAATTAGGAGCAACGGTCTAACTTCATATTCAAATACATCCAAATCTGCCTTCCGACTCCTTGAACCTAAACTATTTATAGGTTGGCTTCTATACGTATCATGAATCATAGAAAATTCATTGTGTTTCTACTAGGTGTGCTTAACTTAGATATCTGAATTTGGACCAAAACTAGGTGCAAAAATGTTTCTTCTCGTCCTTGTAGATGAATCTAGACTTTACTCCACATGGACTGCATCACATCCCCTTCGCTCCTCTCCTCTCCCACATCTCTCTGGTCACTTACGACCGCTGGTGACTCTCTTCCTTTCACTTGGTCGTTACGGCCCACAATCTCCCTCTACTCTCTCAAACCTTAGGGCAGGGATATATATATTTTTAAATTACTCGCTTATTCAAATTGTGATTCTTTGTGTCTTTTCCAGTTCTCATGATTGAGACTTGATACATTAATCATTTATGCCCATTATGTTAATTGTTAATGACCTTGTTAAAAATTTGGAACTAGGTTCATGGTTTTGACCAAATTATAGATTTTTAATTTTGTGGTTTTTATAAAAAACATTGTCATTTGATTTGACAATTAAATTGATATGTTGGTTAGTAACTTATTATGAAGTGTCTGAAACTTGTGCGTCATGATTTGTGAACTAGGGTTAGGGATTTAAGGGATTGATGCAATTTTGAGGTATTCGATTTTTTTGATGTGGTTTGATGAGAAATTGATATTTAATTCTTCGTTTAAATTGATAGGTTCTAAAGTATTGCGATTTACCCCCTCAGTATACTGACTACTGGCTACCCTTAAAATGTCTGGATATGCCGTTATACAAAAGCATTCTATGCATTAGAATATATCGAAATATATTAGGTAATCAAAAAGTTGATGTTCACATGTTGAAAAGTTTCTCGTGCTTATTTATTTCAATGGGAATATTTCATTCTGGTACAGTTGCTGACCATTTATGACAAATTACAAATTTTTTTTTGCCATATCCAATATTTATATGCCCCTCCGCTTGTTTCTTTTCAACTTTTAGCCAAGACATGATCTTTACTTATTGCAATGACATCAGATGTCAAAGAATATGACCAGTCTTTGTTGTTTTTGCTTCGCGGACAAAGTTTTCCACAGAAACTATTATGCAAACTAGAGGGCGTTATTATTGGCTTTCCTTCCCTAAATGATTGATCTTCGAGACTTCAGAAACCAGCATCAACGCTTGCTTATATCTCATTTTTGGTAAGAAACTGCAATTCGCAATAATACACGTGCTTATCATCCTTCGATTTCTTATCACACCTTGGGGACATTAGTATGAAACAAGAGACTCGCGATGGTGCCTCAATGCAAATAATCTAAGGGTATATTAGTATTTAGGCAGTTCAAGTTAAAATAATTGGCAAATAATTAACCCAAAAAAAAAAATTAAAATTTAGTCATATTTTTCTTAACTTATCTATGTTACCCTTCTAATGCTGTGAGAAATATCCTCATCAACCTCAACTTTATCCCTAAATCCCTCCCCCCCCCTCTCTCTCTTGTAAATACCTCCACAGCCATAACTGCTGAACCAACCCACTCCACCAATTTTGTTCTTGTTGTGCAGAACTCACACATCAACAATTTCTGAACTTTCACTTTGGTAGCTCACTATTTATTGAATTATTCTAAATTTCTAACTCAATCCAACTGATTTGATTGAAATTTTCTGAGTCTCTTAATTAGTCCGAAACAACATCACAACTCACAAATCCCAAATCCAGGCATTTATTTCTCTCATTCATACACTGTCAATTGCACCCTTGCTCTACTTGGCTGTTTTTGTCAATTGCCATGAAAGCAATTTACTTCTGATTTTTCTACCAAAAAATAAATTTTGCATTAGTTGAACAGATTACTGTAACTACTTGATGGAGAGGATAATCCTAGTTCAATTCTGGAGCGATTACATGATTCAAATGAAACATTTTAGAATCCTAGAACAAGTCTAAGTTCGGGTCTATAATTGAATGTAGGTTATGACGCATATTTTCTTTTCCAGAGTGTGTTTTGATCTGTCATTTGGAGCAACATCATCTAATTTCTCATTTATTGATTCCAGCAACAAATGTTGGGTGGGGTGTGTATAGTGGCGGTGTTAGTGTGATGGAAGGGGTGGAGGAGGAGGACAAGGATGCATTGATGATAGAATAGTTCGAGTATATATAGAAAATTTGATCAAAACCCAAATAATTGTTGCCAATAACTTTTTTTTTTTTCGCCAAACCAATTTCTAATTGTTTCATCTTAAGTTGAGTAAGTACCAATAAACCCATAATTTAAAGTTTATATCAGGCCTAAAGTCAAATATTTCAATGGGTTTCGTTGCATAGGATGCTTGGTGATATCAACTATAAGAGCTCAATTCTCTATTGTGATTTAAAGACTTTTAATTGTCTTCCAATGCAGCTAGAACCTGTGTGGAGCAATGTTCAGGTGGGATGAAAGAGTTAGCTCCTTTAACAGATTCAGCTGAGGTGACTGCTGACTCCACAACAAGAAGATTTCAGCACGTCAATGTATTAGTGACTTCTGGTTCATTGATACCCAGCCTTGTCAAATGCTTGCTCTTCCGACTAGATGATTTGATACCACATGAGAATGGTTAGTTACTAGTTTCATCTCTGTTTAAGTTGAAATGAGTGGACTTTGTTTTGTGTTATCAATATAATCATGCAAATTGTTACTCATTGTTGGAAATTTGGTTTAATAGTTTTCAAGTATCACAAAATTATGGTTAATGACCGAAACTGTGTGGGAAGAAAACTGACAAGTAAGCCAACTTCTTAACAGTTTATAGCTCATGGGATGTGGGCAAGCTCCAGTGCTTTTCATGGATCAAAGAGCGATTCAGTGGGCCAAATGTTCAGTTTTGTGTGATTGGGGATGGATGGGAAGAATGTGAAGCAGCTCAATCCATGAGATGGCCATTTGTTCAAATTGATCCGCGACCAGGTAGCATTCATCGGTTCCCGGGACTCAATTTAAGAACACTAGGACACTATTTGTCTGTCGTATATGGAAGTGCTGATGAACAAAATGAATAAAACAATAGCCCTGGTTTACTGAGCTGCGGTGGTGGCAGTGGTGATAATCAGCATTTAGGAGTACTTGTTATTGAACTTCTGTACAACCACATTGCCCTTATATTATGAAGAGATAAGACTGTTGTCTTGTCCTTAAAAATGAAATTCCTTCTTTTTTTACAGATGTGCTCACGCACACATATACAAACAGACATGTACTACTCCCTTTATTCAAAAATTAGTCTTACTTTGACTTTTGTTGTCAACTTGATTAAACTTCGATCAATGTTTATGCATAATCACTCGTTTTTACAAAATTTTATAAGTTGCCACATATAGTAGGCTTAATATTGTTTCAATCATTGAATTTTGATTACTTAAAACATAGTAAATAGTGGTTTGATAAGTGTCCTAAGTTTATTTTCTAACATAGAACGTAAATTTTTTATTTTTTGGGATAGAGGGAGTATATTTTTCAACGTACTAGCTTTTAGTAAGTGGGGCTTTAAAGCATAAGTAGTGTGCATACCTTGAAAAACTGTCTTGTTGGATGTGATGGCTCGATGTCCTGGCAAGAGGCCGGCGCCCTCCGAGGGCGTCCGCATGGCATACTGGAATTTATGCGGCCGCATAAGGCGTGCGCATAGAGTTTCTGGAAACCATGCGGCTGCATAGGGCGTCCGCAGGAAAACTTGGTATATCGTATGCGGCCGCATAGTGCGACGGGTTTTTATCTTTTAAGGGTTTTAGGGTTTTCTATTGTATCCATATATAAATAGTTGTATACCTAGAACGTTTTAAGGAGTGAGCCTCTGATAAAATTTCGTCAGTCCGTTGACCCCAATCTCTCTCTCTTCTTTGTGATTGATCCTATTATACTCTATTAATTTGTTTGCTAGTCTTCCGCTGTGCGCAACATGTCTATTGATTGAAGGAATACCAAGTAATCTTGCATCTTGATTGGGTGAGTTCTTAAACATCTAGGTTCTCACATTATACTTTCCGCATCCCAAAAAATCGTCTAATTTCCTTACTGAAAAGTTAAACCTAGAACAATATTAAATTATTATTTAATATAACTTTATTACGTTTTAGGCTGTAAAATTTCAATCATTGAAAGAATATTAAGAAAATTATCAATAACAATTTTTAGAATTTCATAAGAACAAGTAATTCTTTAAAATTTTTGGACAAAGTTTAATTAAGCTGATCAATAAAAATCAAAGTGAGATCTCTCTCTCCCTATCTCTTTTTTTTTTTTTTTTTTTTTGGGGTGGGGGGATCATAAGCTTTGAATCTATACTGACTAGCCATAGCGAAATCGAACCAGCTATCGATTGTATTGTTTTGGTCAGCTATCGATTGTATTGTTTTGGTTGATGAAGTGGTAATGAGCTCCAATATGCATAGGTTGGGCCCTAACCTATTTGGGATTCTCCATCAGTTGCATATACGATATGCAGTTCAAAACGCTTTATGCTTATGGAGTTCTTTCAATTCTCTGTTCCGGATAGCGGTCTTGGCCAGTGCACGAAGGATAGTTATAAATTTCGTACCGCTTGACATATTGGTTTGGCCGTTTCAACCGTAGGTACATGTGTAAATGTGCATTGGCGTACCGTTTCAGGTTAACCACACTTATTTATTAAAAAAATTATAATAATTTATATTTTCACGTATAAGTAGACAACTCTTGTTAAATTGAAATCATCTTTAATAACTAGAGCCGGCAAAATCAGTCCAGCCCAATAGGCCGTCCCAGTCAACTCGTTGTTTGCATGGATAAGGTTCATTTTTTGGAGGCCCAAAAAATGCGGGTCTTTTTTGCCCGGTCCAGTAGGCCCGACGGATCAACTGGGCTTGGGTCAAAAAAGCCTAGGGCTTTTGGGCTAGCCCGACCTAGACTATTTTATTATTGTATTTTTAATTTTTTTTTTCTTACAAATCTAGTAAACAATTTACTATTTTTATTGTATCATCCCTTATTTTTTTGGGATGAGGATGGAAAGTCAAGTGATACAAAAATGGAAATGGAGCTGAAGATTCTTTGGTAACTTGTCTGGTTATGTTCCAAATCAGCACATGCAACAGTGTTTGTAAAACTTCATTTTCTGCCTTAGAGTGTGACTGATCTGAAGTAACATTATAATCCTCATTCAGTTGCTGAGTATCGCTTGCAGTAGAGTCTGTCCCCTTCGAAGAATACTAATATTCCCTTGCTTCTTGTGAATTATTGAAGTTCAACAAACTATTATTACAGAAGTTCACCGCCAGTACAATGCTGTGTTTACTGAACTTGATTTGGCAGCAGCAATAAATTATCAAACTTGTTTACTCCTTGTGAATTGTTCCTTTTTGCATATTTATTGAGCTTGATTTGTAGACTCAATTTTATTTTAAAATAGTTTATTTATTTTTTCAACTAGGACTTTTTGGCCCAATGGATCGTGGTGGGTTGAGTTGGGCTTGACTTTTCTTAAGTCATAGAAAAATTGGGCCCGGCTTGGCCCAATTTTAAGTGTAGGCCCGGTAGGCTTGTACTGGGCCGCCCAGCCAAGCCCATTGCCAGTAAATAACAACACCCCCCCTCCCCCCTAAAAAAGTACCCAACAACGTGAAATATGTAATGAAAAATAAAGGTAAAGGTAAACATCTAATAAATTTGTTTGTTATATAAAACAAAGACCAATTAGTAAACCCGTTAGGAAGAACGAGTGTATCAACATCAACAAGACTAGAAGTAAGCGAAGAGAAAGACCAAAACTAAAATGGACATCTGTAATTTATAAAGATATGAATAAGTGTGTTGTGTGTGTTGGCCTTGGTTTGAACCGAATTGAATGGCGAAGAAAGATTCATGTAGCTGACACCAAGTGATTAGGACAAAGGTTAGGTTGAGTTGAGTTGAGTTGTAGTTGAAGACTTAGTCCTTAAGATTAATTTAGAATATGGTTTATGGAAACAACAATGCTAGGTTTATAACTCCTACAACTTTTGCTACAACTAAGCCTTGATGAAGGATAAAGTTGTTTTGGAGAAGACAATTTTGCCTTTTATTAAGGCTTATAAACCTAGCATTTTTCTTATGGAACTGAAATTTTAAGAGAGATCTAATGGAAGCAAGGTTGCAAAGCTTTCTAATTGAAAATTGAAAGCATCCTAACAACGTCACCACCCAACCCGTTCAATAAAATATCAACAACAAAAAATAAAAAATAAAAAATGAAACATGTGATCAAATGTAAAGTTAAAAGGTAAACATCTCATAAATTCCTTAGTTATATTAAATAGTAAATTGATTACAAAGACATGAACACTTATTTCGTTGATCTGAACTTATAATACATGACATATTGATATGACATGTAACTTTTGCTACCATCTTCTTATACACCGTCAGGTAAAAAAATCAAGTGAATATCTGTAGATTAAGAAAGAAGAATTTGCAATATTACTGAAGTACAATCATCAATTCAAGCCATTACTTCTGAAGTCTCTCCCTTAGTATTCTAACTCCCATGTACCTGCACCATAATAAAATAAAATCAGTTGTTAATTCAATAATTTTAAACGCTAATAAAATAATTCGTTGCAATTTGAATATACATAATCCATTAGCTAGTAAATACCTTCCAAGCATCATCACAGTAGCTTGAGGATTAGTTCCTGGGGAGGAATCGAAAGTTGATCCATCAATGACTCGAAGTGCATCCACACCGAAGACCTTATAATCATGATCAACAACTCTTCCAACTAGACAACCTCCATGATAATGCCATATGGTCTTCACAGTATCTTTACAAAATTGTTCTAGGGATGTAGAAGTATTAGCATGTACAGGAAAGTTTTGTGGCAAGCGCGTAGTAATGTTGAGAATGTCTTGCCCCGAGAGAGAAGAAACTTTGTAATTTGAGAATGCCCTTGATTCGACTATGCGTAAAATGGTTTCAACCCCACGAACACATCTTTGCAAGTCTACAGGATCTTTGAAGTAGTTGAATGTGACTGCAGGGTTGTCACTCGGGTTTCGGTTCCGAAGCTCTAGATGGCCAAAGGATTGCGGACCTATGAACTTTGTAAGTATGAATCCACCCATCTGAAATTAGAAAACAATCAAATTTTTTAGCCACTAAAGGAGAATAAATGGCAGGATTTCAAGTACTAAGTTTAATATGTTAATATAGTTGCCAATGTGCTAATATAGTCTAGGAAAACATGTGTTTTACTAGAACTTCGAAAATGTAGTAATAAAAGTAATTAACGTAAGTATACCCTGAAAGAAAAGTTTCCATAGGCACTGGGACTTGCAAATCCAAGGTTAAGGCCGCTTCCCCCTTCAATGTAGTTTCCAAAGGGAGTGATAGCGGCGAGTACGATGGCGTCGATGTCAACGGGGATCGGAGAGGGTACAAAGACATTATGCATTGGGTTATCTTTCATGCGTTGACCAATCAAGGGTTGATCCAAAACAACTTTTATGTTATGGGACTCAAGATGCTCTTTTGGGCCCAAGCCACTTAACATCAAAAGTTGTGGGCTTCCTAGTGCTCCTGCTGAAAGTATAATTTCATTCTTGAAGCCATCCTTCAAATATGCTCTATGCCTATGCCCCGACGCATCTGTGAAGACCACTCCATTAGCCATGGGTCTTGATTTTCCTGTTAGAATGAACTCAAACTTGTTAGTGCTTGAACTAAAAATGGTAGGTAACCTTTAAAGTGAAAATATATGTACATATGTATATGTGCAATTCAAATAAAATGAAGGTGTACAAACCTTTCGTGTTAAATAGTATTCTATGAACAGTTGCGCGAAGCAAAACGGTAATACGTCTTGGGTTCGCATACTCTAGTAAATCAGCAGAAGTATGCCTATTCCCTTGTGGATCAACTATCGTGCCCCCAACCTTGGTCCCAGTTACATGATCATATGTAAACCCATTATAAGGTGTCACCCCCGCCTCCACCATTCCACCCCTAAGTGCAGATTGCCAACCCCTCACTAGCGGTTGAAAAACAACCTTGTTTTCAACCCACCGGAACGACTCATTGACCAATTTGCCATCCCATCCGGCCTCTCTGACGTAGCTCGTTTGGGCACGTGAGTAGCCGGCATTGATAGAGGTGCCGCCACCTAGCACCCGTGGACGTACACTATTAACACCGTCCTCGGACACGAATGGCTGTGAAGGGGATCCGGGAGAACCGTTGGTCATGAGTTCGACCCAAGGCGCAACCCTGCTGATATTGGGGTTACCATAGGGGGAACCACCACGTTCAAGGAGGAGAACCGTGTATTTCTCAGAGAGAGTGGCTGCTAAGGCACATCCGGAAGTGCCGCCACCAACAACAATGTAGTCGTAGTGTGAAACTCTTGGAGCAGTGGTTGCTTGGCGCATGAAGCTGAAGTTAGGAGCTGTGACAAGAGAGAGAGAAAAAGGGAATAAGTATTACTCCTACATTTTAGAGAGAAAACACTAGGTTCGTAGGAGTAAGGAAAAAGATCAAACAAAATCTATTAAAAAAACGTACCATTTTCGGCAAGGGAGAAGCCATGAAAGAAGAGAATTGCAAGGAGAGCAGCATTAATCAATCTCCACCAGCTGGCTGTAGAACCCATCTTGTGATCAGAACCACGTACCTTTCACGTTCAAGAACTCAATGTGTGTGTGTGTGTGTGTGAAGAGACAGAGAGAGAATGAGAGAAGATGTCCGAATGAAGAATGTTTGATGCAAATGAAGGGAACTCAATTTCACTTATATACACATCGTGGCCAAGAAACTGTTTTGTAGTTGTGGGGGGCGTGTTGAACGTGTTAACACATTTGACTTTGCTAATATATATTCTGACCAAATCAACTCTTGAAAAACGTATTGTCTTTGCGAAGGAAGTTCATACATTGGTATATTAATTGGTTCAATTCCTCGAAAATTGAGTCATCTATTGAATTCGTATCTGATAATGCATCATATGATAATCAAAGAGAAATTAAATACTTTGTGTATTTATTTTGGAACCTTACCGGATAGCCCAACTTTCAATATATATTTAGAGTCCGTTTGTTCGTGCGTTTTGGAGACGCAGAGTTAAAACGCAGCTTATTTCTTAACTTAACGTTTCAATACTGCGGTAGAAAAATCTGCGTTTTCAAAACGCAGCTGCGTTTTAAAACGCTGAAATTCCTAGCTTTTTTCCAAAACGCTGATTTTTAAAACACAGTAGGGAATAAAAAGCTGAGTTTTAACATAATATCCCAAACGCATGTATAAATAAAAAAGCCGCGTTTTAAATAATTTGAGTTTTAGAAACGCAGCGTTTTTAAAACAATGCGTTTTAAAACGCTACACCAAACGGGCTATTAGTTATTGAGCTCGTGCTCCGCACGAATTTAATTTGATTTTGAGATTAATTGACATATTTTAAAAATATATTTTTTAAAATTTTCATTATTCAATATTGTGGTTTGTTGAGTTAATGTCTGACAAAAGTTATGTGTTGTCAATATATGCAAATTAGTGGTCGTTTATTATAATATTTTCATTTCATAATAAGTATTTTTTATTGGTGGTTAATATATGTATTTTCGTTTCCAATCTTTTTTTAAAATTTTTAATTATCCTTTAATGATATCAAATTGTTAGGTTTTTTTTTTTTTCCATCTTGCACTTAATAAAGATATTTTTGACATATATTTGAAGATTTTTAATAAAATTAAAAATAAAATAATTACTTTGGGACATATTGAAGAAAGATAACTTTTTTTCTGAGCAAAGGAGAATTGTTTAAGGATTGAATATAATTATATTTTTTAAATAATTTTTGAAGATCATTCAATAATTTAGAATATGTTTAGTTGGATACTATATTTACATATTCAATAATTTAGAATAGGAGACTCATAATTTGATATGGAGAGAGTAATATTTATAAAAATAAAAATTAGTTGGTTTAAATTATAGAATGACTTATAGAATAATTTAACATTTTCTTAAAAATATTACATATAGTATAATTGGTTGAGTTGATTTAAGGTGTATATTTATAATTAAAAAAGGGTGGGTTCAAATCATTAGGAGAAGGTATTACCTAATAGTAATACCTATTGTTATTACCTAATAGTAATACATATTGTTAATCCTATTATTATTAGGTAAGACTTAAGAATAGAGAGAAATATAAAGGATTAAAATACTCCCTCCGTTCTACCCAAAGAGACCATGTTTAAAAAATTTAATATTTAAACGATTATTTAAAGTGAAACATATCAAAATAGTATGATAGATTCTTTGTCTAGAACGGAAGGAGTAACTTAATAATTCAATAAAATGTAAATAAATTGGTATTTTTCTCATTATTATTGTGGAGACCAGAATTTAGCTTATTGTTGAAGTGGTAAGTATTGTACTCCTGTGCCAATAGAAAGACGTGGCAATCTTCAAAGCTGTGAATCCGGTCAACTCTTAATATGTTGACCAAGATTTTAGTACACAAACTTTTGAATGTCATTCAAAAACTTGGACAAAATCAAAACACCATAATACGTCTAATTATAGTACTCTGTTAACAAATGTGAGTGTTTCATACACCTTTTCTGAATGATAATCATTCGTAAATATTTTTTATGAAGATATTACTAGGTGATCCATTTATATGTTCTAAACTTCATGTGATATTTTAATAAAATCAGGCAAAAATTGGTGTGAAACAGACTTTAGTCATTTCGCTAAAAGTTGGAGCCTAAACGGGTGCACATCTATTTGCTCGTACTGATTGAAATATAATAATAATATATTTACGTATTCAACATTTTTGTATTTTAGAAGTAGATATATAGTCTTCAAGAATCAAGATACACAAGTGGATAATGCAATATTAGCGTGAATTCTACGAATTCAAGCTCTGACAATTGGTCTTAATATTTGATTTGGTCATCAGCTTGAAAACTGAAGACCTTGCTTTATTTCTCAATCAATTGCCAAAGTCATAAATTATACTCCAGTTGACATCCTTAACAACCAACCCCACCCCACCCCACCCCAACCCATATAGCAGTTTCTTAGCTTCCATGTGTATATAAGTGAGATCGAGTTCCCTTCATTTGCATCAAACGTTCTTCATATATCTATCTCCTTTCATTCTCTCTCTCGATCTCTTCACACACACACAAACACACACTGATTTCTTGAACGTGAAAGGTGGTTCTAATCTCAAGATGGGTTCTACAGCCAGCTGGTGGAGATTGATTAATGCTGCTCTCCTTGCATTTCTCTTTTTTCATGGCTTCTCCTTTGCCGAAAATGGTACCCTTTTTTTTTTTTTAAATAGATAATTTTGTTTGATCTTTTTTCTTACTCCTAGCTAGTGTTGTCTCTCTAAAATGTATTAATACTTATTCCCTTTCCCTCTCTCTTGTCACAGCTCCTAACTTCAGCTTCATGCGACAAGCAACCACTGCTCCAAGAGTTTCACACTACGACTACATCGTTGTTGGTGGCGGCACTTCCGGATGTGCAATAGCTGCCACTCTCTCAGAAAAATATAAGGTTCTCCTCCTTGAACGTGGTGGCTCCCCCTATGGTAACCCCAATATCAGCAGGGTTGAGCCTTGGGTTGAACTCATGACCGACGGTTCTCCTGGATCCCCTTCACAGCCATTTGTGTCTGAAGACGGCGTTAATAGCGTACGTCCACGGGTGCTAGGTGGTGGCACCTCTATCAATGCCGGCTTCTACTCACGTGCCCAGACTAGCTACGTCAGAGAGGCTGGATGGGATGGCAAATTGGTCAATGAGTCTTTCCGGTGGGTTGAAAACAAGGTTGTTTTTCAGCCGCTAGTGAGGGGTTGGCAATCTGCACTTAGGGGTGGAATGGTGGAGGCAGGGGTGACGCCTTATAATGGGTTTACATATGATCATGTAACTGGGACCAAGGTTGGGGGCACGATAGTTGATCCACAAGGGAATAGGCATACTTCTGCTGATTTACTAGAGTATGCGAACCCAAGACGTATTACCGTTTTGCTTCGCGCAACTGTTCATAGAATACTATTTAACACGAAAGGTTAGTACACCTTCATTTGATTTGAATTGCGCATATACATATATACATACATTTTCACTTTAAAAGTTACCTACCATTTTCAGTTCAAGCACTAACAAGTTTGGGTTCACTTTAATAGGAAAATCAAGACCCGTGGCTAATGGAGTGGTCTTCACAGATGCGTCGGGGCGCAGACATAGAGCATATTTGAAGGATGGCTTCAAGAATGAAATTATACTTTCTGCAGGAGCACTAGGAAGCCCACAACTTTTGATGTTAAGTGGCTTGGGCCCAAAAGAGCATCTTGAGTCCCATAACATAAAAGTTGTTTTGGATCAACCCTTGATTGGTCAACGCATGAAAGATAACCCAATGCACAATGTCTTTGTACCCTCTCCGATCCCCGTTGACATCGACGCCATCGTACTCGCCGCTATCACTCCCTTTGGAAACTACATTGAAGGGGGAAGCGGCCTTAACCTTGGATTTGCAAGTCCCAGTGCCTATGGAAACTTTTCTTTCAGGGTATACTTACGTTAATGACTTTTATTACTACATTTTCGAAGTTCTAGTAAAACAAATATGTTTTCCTAGACTATATTAGCACCTTGGCAGCTATATTAGCATATTAAACTTAGTACTTGAAAACCTGCCATTTATTCTCCTTTAGTGGCTAACAAATTAGATTGTTTTCTAATTTCAGATGGGTGGATTCATACTTACGAAGTTCATAGGCCCGCAATCCTTTGGCCATCTAGAGCTCCGGAACCGAAACCCGAGTGACAACCCTGCAGTCACATTCAATTACTTCAAAGATCCTGTAGACTTGCAAAGATGTGTTCGTGGGGTTGAAACCATTTTACGTATAGTCGAATCAAGGGCATTCTCAAATTACAAAGTTTCTTCTCTCTCAGGGCAAGACATTCTCAACATTACTACACGCTTGCCACAAAACTTTCCTGTACATGCTAATACTTCTACATCCCTAGAACAATTTTGTAAAGATACTGTGAAGACCATATGGCATTATCATGGAGGTTGTCTAGTTGGAAGAGTGGTTGATCATGATTATAAGGTCTTTGGTGTAGATGCACTTCGAGTCATTGATGGATCAACTTTCGATTCCTCCCCAGGAACTAATCCTCAAGCTACTGTGATGATGCTTGGAAGGTATTTACTAGCTAATGGATTATGTACATTCAAACTACAACTAATTATTTTATTAGCGATTAAAATTATTGAATTAACTACTGATTTTATTTTATTATGGTGCAGGTACATGGGAGTTAGAATACTAAGGGAGAGACTTCTGAAGTAATGACTTGAATTGATGATTGTACTTCAGTAATTATGCAAATTCTTCCTTTTTAATCTACAGATATTCACTTGATTTTTTTACCCGATACAGTGTTTAAGAAGATGGTAGCAAAAGTCACATGTCATATCAATATGTCATGTATTATAAGTTGAGATCATCAGAATAATTGTTCATGTCTTTGTAATCAATTTACTATTTTATATATTAAGGAATTTATGAGATGTTTACCGTTAACTTTACATTTGATTACATGATTCTTTTGTTTCTTTTTTTTTTTTTGTAGTTGATATTTTATTGAACAGGTTTGGCGGTGATGCTGTTAGGATGCTTTCAATTTTCAATTAGAAAGCTTTGCAGCCTTGCTTCCATTGGATCTCTCTTAAAATTTCCTTACAGTTCCATAAGAAAAATGCTAGGTTTATTAAGCCTTAATAAAGGGCAAAATTGTCTTCTTCAAAACAACTTTGCCCTTCATCAAAGTTTAGTTATAACAAAAGTTGTAGAAGGAGTTGTAAATATCTAGCATTGTTGTTTCCATAAACCCCATTCTAAATTAATCTAAATGAATTTGAACAGATAAACTCCACATTTATAAATATTAACTATGCTAACCCTATGAGAAAAATAATCAATTTTGTCACTGTACTTTGAACAATCTTTTAATTTTGACAATGTACTTTGTTCTTTTTTAAAGAAAATTGCCATTGTAGTTTCAAAAAAGGTTACAATTTTGTCATTATCCCTAACTTTCATCCAATTCTTAACAAAATTAACTTCAATCATCTCTCTTAAAATTTTATAAATAGGTTGGAACATCCTTAACGGTAGCTATGGTATTCGAAAATAGGGGATGTAAGTTAAAGTTATTGACGGATGTCAATTTTCTAAATGAAATTTTTGGAGTAGCTATTACTTTACATTAATATTGATATAAATTATTACATAAAAATTAAAATTAAATATTGTGAAAAAATAATTATTATAAAAAAGATAATTATTCATGAAAAAAAGAATATTTAACGTGGCATAATTCTCATGCTGGCTCTTATATGTTGAATTAAAATTTTATTTTTCTTAAAATCTTATATAATTTTAATTAAAGCAGGATTTTAAAGAATATTAATACAAAATTAAGCTTACAGTTTTCTAATCAATTCTCTTTATAAAAAATTATTACATTAAACAAATGAGTGTTGCCGACAAGATTCCATTGATTAACTTTTTTTATATTAGTAAATTGATTGGATTTCTTTTAAACTTAATGAATTTTTAATTATTACATTTTTATTATATTATGATAAATAAGAAAAAGTAATTAATTAAAATAATTTTCTCTTATTTTTCTAATTAGACGATATTATTTTCCCTTTTTGTTTTTATGTTTGTATTTCATTCATTCATTTTTTTTTGTTCATATGATATCTTCTTTTTTTAACCCTTTGAGAAAAAAAAAAAGAGACTCCATAATAATTTAAAAACCAAAAAATTATCTACTTTCTAATACCAGCTATCGTTAAAGATGTCCAAACATTGTGCAAAACCTTAGGAGAGACAATTGAAATTTATTCTGTTAGAAATTGGAAGATAGTTAGTGATAATGACGAAATTGCATCTCTCTTTCAAACTACAATGACAATTTTATTGCAAAACTAATACAGTGGCAAAATGTAAAGATTGATTAAAGTACAATGACTTAATTGACTATTTTTCCTAACCGGATGTGTCAACTACGAGGATCCAAAAGTAATGGGAAAATAAAAACTTAATTAGTAAACCTTGATCCAATAAACTCGGGTTTTATACACATTCTTCACTGTGTCGCTTTCTTTTGGGCAATGTAGTTAAGTAAAGAGCATAAACAAAGAGCTTCGTGTTTGCATCAATGAATTATTTTAACCCCATTGCCGACAAGAAAACTACGACGAAGAAGAAGAGGCACAAGATGGATATGGTTGAAAACCCTAGAGTTCGCCGCAAGTTTGCTCATGATTTTCATTTTTGCCGTTGGAATTGTACTCGATTTTATCTCACCCTTAAGTCCAATGTGATTGAATTTTATTGTGTGTGATTCGATTTAGGATCCTAGATCTGTACGATTAACATTAATTTTGTACATGAAGATACTAAAAAATCTTGTCTCCACGTGGCGCTAGCGGGATGCGTGGCCGAGCTTAGCTGGAGCTCGGAAGACAACCATCTCGACCTCGAGCTTGGACTATAGCTCGGATCCCGGGTACGTATACCTTTCATCTCGTCCCGACCTCTCCGAGGAGCTCGAAGTGGCCAGAGACGCCTTCCACCTCGGACGTAAGGAGCCCGCAAGACCCCATACCCGGGTTACAACATTGAGACCTCGAGGTCTCCACCCCGGGAAGTAAAGATAGTCAACAAAAGCTACCGCATTCAACACACACCTGTTACTACGTCATCCCGGGGCCACCAGCCAGCTCCTCATTGGATGAAAGAGTGTCTTGCTCTCTAAGTAAAGCTGCTTCTAGAAGATCAATGTCACTTCCAGAGAAGTTCTATCTTCTACATCAATGCAGGTCACTTCCTCATTAAAGCTCATCAATGCAGATTGCGGCTGCCATAAATGGGCACATGACTGCTTACCCCAGGTCGACACCTGGCAGTCCCACCTGTCCCAAACCTGCATTCTTCTAGTATAAATACAAGGTGATTGCCTTCATTTAGGACCCAAGTTTAAATTAACATACACAACTACCAAATCTCCAAAGCATTCAGTTCATTCACTCTCAAAGAGCAGCCTGAATCCTCACCGGAGACCATTAACCTTACCATATACTGATTCTCTCACCGGAGGGCTTTAGCTGGACCAACGTCCAGCTCCCTAACGGTGCTTCCTTTCATCTTAGGTATCTACCGGAGGACAAGTCCCACTAATACTTGTGTCTATTGAGAGCCGGGGCATCCTACTTACAGACTAGCTGCATACGTGGACATCGACAGGTCACCAGAGCACCTTTTGGCGTGATCAGTTTGGTTCCATTGCCGGGACTACCGAAAATAGATACTCCCAGTTTGAACTTCGTGTAACCTAGCAAAATACGGTTTAGAAATGACGAATTCAAAACAACAAGCTACGTCAGCCGTCCAAGAGGTTGGCCCATAGTCTTCACACTCTGCTGAGCATGCAGCCCCGTTAGCACAGAGGCATGCGCCTAAGACTCCCGGAAAGGTCCCTGCCGATAATTCAAGGGACAGGAGGTCAGCTCGGGACGTAGCTCGGGTGTTGACAAAAAAGGCAGCAGAGAGGTCGCGCGTCAGTAAAGGCAAGGCGGCGCAGAAGTCGCGTCGGGACGAAGGAACCGCTAGTGAATCTTTCGGAGAGGAAGAGACCTGTCGCAACGACGAAGTCAGGATAACTGGGGTCAAGAGGCCCGATACACAGTTGCAAAGGGATCAGGCCGAGCTAGAACATCTACGGCGTGAGCGGGCGTACGTAGAGAGAGTAAGAGAGCTCGAGCGACGCGAATACGAGCTCAACAGAAGGGTGGAGGCGGCTATCCCAACCCGAAAGGTCCCTCTTGAGCGGGAGAGGGCACATGCAGAAAGGCCACGCAGTCGCGATCGCGGATCCCGAGCTGTGGAAGCCCCTGGGGCAAGCGCGCATAGCAGATTGCGCGAGAGTGCCAAGAACAGGCTGGGAAATCGGGATGAAACACCCAAAGCCAGCGTGCACAGCCGTCTCCATTTTTCAGACGAAAAGGAGAGGCCGAAGGGAAGCGTATATGACCGACTCGGAGCTCGGTCACACTCCAACAGCCCGCAGGGTCAGATAGGACCTACAAACCGGAGGTACAGCCTCAGCAAAAGGGATCTCAAGGGGGTAGCTAGGCGAGTGCGTTCGCCATCTCCTCAGGGAAGCTCCCCGGGGTCAGTCGCTTCATCACGAAAACGATCAAGAAATGATGGACGTGACAGACGAAGCCACTATGAGTCTCGAGCTGACGGTTCACCAGATAGGGCCCTAAAAGTTTTCCAGGAGCGCTTAGAGGCTCTTGAAGCGGGAAAATTAGGCCTTCCCACATAGATATTGGAGAGTCCGTTCTGCCGTCGGATTCAAAGAACACCACCAAATCCCCGGTTGAGGCTCCCCGACTTCAAGTCATATGCGGGAAAGACTCACGCACAGACCCACCTCTCCAGCTTTGAGGCCAAAATGGGCGTATGCACAGCTAAGCAAGATATATGGTGCAAGGTTTTCGTCAGCACATTTGATGAAACAGTGATGAAGTGTTTCAGCTGGGGAACTTCCTAAGGACAAGTCGGACCTCGCAAATACAAAACAAGGTCCTAGTGAATCACTGGCAGATTACATCCAGCGGTTAAAAAATGTAGCTGACGAGCTCTCCAACGTCCCCGACGAGACAATCATGGTCTGCTTTGAGGGTGGACATCAGTCAGACAAACTATTGGAGGAGCTCAATCTTCGGACTCTAGCCACCAGCGTTGAGATGTTCATCATGGCTAAGGGTATGGCGAAGACCGAGAAGATCTTGGCCGACAAAAAGAAAACCAAGGAAGGAACCTCTGCGCCAATAAAGGTTGAGGAGCCGAAGAACTCGGATCGGAGAATCGGGCAGTCTAGTGCCAGGATAAAGACGCAGGAAAAGGAGGATAAAACGTTTTATACCTCGCTGAATGCATCCCGGGAGCACATCATGATCGTATTACAGCAGGAAAATAAGCTGGAGAAGCCCTATCCAATGAGAGAGACTAGATATCCTCGAAATCCAGACAAGAGGTCTGAGTACCACAGAGAAAATGGTCACACCACCGAGGATTGCATCCAGTTGAAAAGGGCCATCCATCGGCTGATAAACCGAGGCGAGCTCAGGCGATTTGAGCAGAGAGATGAGCCGGAGAAGAGGCCAGCAGCGCATTGCCGTGAGCACGTTGACAGAGAGGAATTCAGAATTTCTACCATCTTGGAAGACAACCTGAGCATTACTCAGCTCAACAAAACCATGTATAGTCTCAACAACGTGGTGTCTCAACTTTGGATAAAAGACGAGGTCGGCATATGTTTCTACCCGAGCGAGTTGGCAAGTACCGACCTAGCAAAAGTGCAGCCACTCATAATGCACCTCAGGATTGAACAATATATGGTCAGAAGGGTGCTCATAGATACCGGGGCTAATAGGAACATCATGTACTATGATTGTTTCAAGAAGATGAGGCTCACGGATTCTCAGCTCATCCCAAGCAATGTTCAGCTGGAAGGTTTTACTGGGCACAAAGTGGTAACCAAGGGCACCATAGTGCTGAAAGTAACGATCGGAGAGTGGGATCTTTTCAGGTCTGAGGAAATAGAATTCCTGGTCCTCGACATCCCTTCTCCCTACAATGCCATTTTGGGGCTTCCAGCTCAGGCAAAATTTGGCATGGTCATTTTCACTCCTCATCAGAGAGTCAAGTTTGCCACTAACGGAAAGGTCGGCATGATGAGGAATGACCCCAAGAGCACTCTATTTCATATAATAGAGACTCGGAAAGAAAATGAGGCAACATTCCGGGGAAAGGCTCAAGTCGTGGAGACCATTCAAACCTCCGCCAAAAGAGCCTGGCCCTTGGCAGAGGAGAAATCCTCGGAACGAGCAGAACAGCTCGCAATTCCTGAGAACGCGACCTCTGCAGAAGGCTCGGCCAAAGATTAGCAGTCAGCGTGGGCTAACAATCCTAGCTCGCAAGAATCAGGCTCGAGCCGAAAAAAAGCAAGGGTGATCACTATCGAGAGCCTGGACAGCCGCGACCTGCCCAAATTCAGCCTCATGAGGATTTCGACGAAGTGGTCATCAACTTCGATTTTCCCGACCAAAAGATAAAAATTGGTCTGGACATCGACGAGGGAGAACGTCAAGCCATTATTCAATTCCTCCGAAGAAACACTAATGTATTCGCTTGGAGGGTTGAGGATATGAAAGGCATCAGCGAAGACGTCTCCGTCCACAAGCTCAGTGTAGACCCAGCAATCACCCCAATTCAACAGCGACCAAGGGTTTTCTCCTCAGAGAAACAAGCGGCTATAAAAGAAGAAGTTGACAAGCTGCTCCGGGCCAAGATAATCAAAGAAATTTTTTACCCAACTTGGATCGCAAATGTCGTCATGGTCAAGAAGACCAGTGGCAAATGGAGGATGTGCGTGGACTATACCGACTTGAATAAAGCCTGCCCAAAAGATTGGTACCCGCTGCCCAGGATTAATCAGCTCGTTGATTCCATTGCCGGCCACAAAATCCTGAGTTTCGTTGATGCATATTCAGGATACCACCAAATCAGAATGTGGTTACAAGATCAGAAACTTACGACATTTCGAGCTGCTGGAGCTTTGTATTGCTACGTCATGATGCCCTTCGGGCTAAAGAACGCGGGGGCTACTTACCAGAGAAAGGTAAATAAAGTTTTCGGAGATCAGCTTGGCCGGAACGTAGAGGCTTACATTGACGACATGGTGATTAAAACCAAGAAAGCCAACCACGTCGAAGACCTCTAAAAAACCTTCACCAACCTAAGAAAGAATAGTATGAAGCTCAATCCCGCAAAATGCGCCTTTGGGGTGACTGTGGGAAAGTTCTTAGGTTACATGGTGAATGAGCGAGGGATAGAAGCGAACCCGGGAAAGATCCAGGCACTGCTGGACATGAAGGCCCCGACCAGCATTAAAACAGTACAACAACTCAATGACATGATAACCACCTTGAGTCGATTTATCGCCAAAGCTGTGGAAAGAAGTCTTCCCTTTTTTAAAATTTTGAAGGGAAGTCGGAAGTTTGCTTGGGGAACAGAATGCGACAAGGCCTTTGCTGAGTTAAAACAATACCTTGGAAGCCCGCCTCTACTTTTAAGCCCGGTGCCTGGCGAGAAATTGTACATCTACATCTCTGCATCGGATCCAGTAGTGGCTGCGGTACTAATCAGAGAGGAAGGGGCCATTCAGAAACCAGTGTATTATGTCTCTCACGCATTATCCGACGTAGAGGCACGGTACTTGAATGTCGAAAAGGTAGTCCTGGCTTTGATAGTAATGGCGAGGAAGCTATCACACTACTTCCAGGCCCATGCCTTGGTTGTCTAGACAGATCTACCTCTCCGGAGAATGTTGCACAAGCCCGATGTAGCTGGAAGAATGATGAAATGGGCAGTCGAGCTTTCTGCCTTCGACATCACTTATGAGCGAAGGAAAGCAATTCGAGGACAAGTCCTTGCTGACTTTGTTGTAGAAACATCTTTTGCTCATGACACATCTCCGAAAATCTCGCCAAACGAGCTAGGCAAAGGCGAATTGCAAGTCGTCCCACCAGCTAAAAGCATCCGCTCTAGCTCGCGGGAAACACGACCAGATAACCACTGGCAGCTATTCGTCGACGGTTCGATCAGCAGCTCAGGTAGCGGCGTGGGTCTGTCTTTGGTTTCCCCCTACGGAACTAAATTTTGGAAGGTGTTCCGATTCAAGTTCCCCGCATCAAACAACCAGGCCGAATACGAAGTCATGGTGGCGGGCTTGCAGTTGGCGAAGGACCTCACAGTCTCTCAAATTGTTGTCTTCAGCGACTCTCAGCTCGTCGTGAAGCAAATTTTGGGGGAGTACGGGGCTAATCACCCCACCTTGATAAAATACTGTGAGCTCGTCAGGCATTTGCTAGCCGAGTTCGAATACTGGGAAGTTCAGCAGATTGACAGAGAGAGCAACACTTGGGCTGACTACTTATCCAAAGTGGCTTCCATGGAGCTGAAGGACCTACCCCCGGATGTTCAGGTAGAATTCCTCGATTCACCCTCGGTAACACAGAGAAATTGTCTTACCAATTATGACAACTACGAGGTGTTGGATAGATGATATCGAGAGCTACATAGAGCATGAAATTCTACCTTCGGACAAAACCTCGGCGCGACAGATCAGGAAGAGAGCTTCGAGGTACACAAAGGTTGCTGGAGTGCTATATCGACGATCTTTCTCGAAACCTTTGTTAAGGTGTGTGCGGCCCGAAATCACAGAGAATCTCATAGCTGAGGTGCATGAAGGAGTATGTGGGGGATACCCCAGAGCTCGAACACTCTCCGACAAAATTCTTTTTCACAGATATTATTAGTCAACCCTTAGAAAAGATGCTGAGGCCTACGTGAGAAAGTGTGATAAATGCCAAAAATTCTACGACGTACCCCAACTACCCTCTGTGCCCCAGCCACCGGTGGTCGCGGCTTGGCCCTTTGATATGTCGGGAATTGACCTCATCGGTCCCTTTCCCAAAGCTCACGGAGGTTGCGAGTTCTTGATAGTGGCTGTAGACTACTTCACCAAAAGGATCGAGGCCAAGCCAGTAGCGAGCATTGCCGAGGAGAAAGCAATCAGCTTCGTCCACGACTTCATCTGGTGCAGATTTGGATTACCCCGGGTCATAGTCTCTGATCACGGGACCCAGTTTGCCACAAAGTTTACAGCAAGCTGCGAAAGGATGAATGTAAAGCACTAGATGTCTTCGGTCGCTCACCCGCAAGGTAATGGTCAAGCAGAGACCGGGAATAAGAAGATCTTATACTCTCTCAAGAGGAGCTGAGACGAGAAGAAAGGAAGATGGCTGGAAGAGCTGCCCGCAGTCCTATGGAGTATAAGGACATCTGTCCGAGGTCCGACGGGAGAGACACCATTTACTTTGACTTATGGATCAGAAGCGATGGCTCTAGTTGAAATGGCCCTTCCTACAGCTCGGGTTATACACTTCGACGAAGGGAGAAATTTAGAAGCTCGGGGGCTTGACCTCGACCTATTGGAGGAGCGAAGGCTGGAAGCCCAACTAAGAATTGTGAACTACAAACAGCTCGCGAAGGTCATCACGACCGAAGAGTAAAGCCCAGAACCTTCACGGTCGGGGATTGGGTCCTCAGGAAGATTGAAGCTACGGGCAAAAATACTCAGAGAAACAAATTATCCCCTAATTGGGAAGGCCCGTTCCGAGTTACAGCGATCATCCGAGAAGGAACCTACTGGTTGGCCGAACAAGACGGGACACTCCTAAGGAACCCGTGGCATGCTGATCACCTGAATAAGTATTATATGTGAATGTTACTTAACTTTTGTAATTGAGTAAATATACGAAAGCTCAAATTTTTGAGAAACCAAAAAAATTGTCTCCTCGGGGTTCGGAATCATATTATTAATAAAAATGCTTGGAGTCAGCAGCAGGCTACTCGAAGTATGATAAAAATACTTAGAGTCGGCAGCAGGCCACTTGAAGTATGATAGAAATACTTATAGCCGGTAGCAAGCCCCTAAAGTATAAGAACCACTACTCGGGGATCGGTAGCTGACCACTCCGAGTAGTCTCAAAAACCTCACTCGAGGTCGACTTTGGTCACTCAGTGCTGGTACTCAATTGTTACTCGAGGTCGGCTTTGGCCACTCAGTGATGATTCTAAATTGTTATTTGAGGTCGGCAATGGCCATTCCGTAACAGTTCCATTATTGCTTAAGGTCGGCTATGGCCACTTCGTAATAATTCTAAAAAGATAAAACCTACACATTCCATAAACCGATGATTCAAAATGATTTACATTCGAGCAAGTCAAAAGAGAAATATGTGTATATATATATATATATATATATATATATATATATATGTGCATGATTTACATTTTCCTGACTACAAAGTACTTGTTCATATTACAAAAACTACGAGCTCGCAAGCTCAATCAAAAAATTACACAAAAATACTGACATTATAGATCATTTACAAGTCCTCAACGCCCTCCGAAGCCAGAACATCACGTTCATTTTCAGCTCGGTTGGTCGTTGTGCCCTCGGTATCCAAGAGAAGTTGATCAGTAATAAGACCGAGCTCGGCGTTTTCTTGGGCATCCTCTCCCCCAGCGGCCTCGAGCTCTATCTGATCCAGCCGCGCTTCAACCAGGGTCTCGAGGTCCTGTTGAAGTGTAGTTGGCAGGTCCCAGGCTGGTTTCCCATGCTTCTTATCCTCCTCTCGGATAACCTGCAGGTCCTCCTCGTCATATAGCACGAGCCCAGCACCACTCCAATTCAGTGCATCAAAAGGATTGTAAGATCCCCATTCAACGAGATTGTCAATAGCCGCACCATCGCCAGCTGCAGCCCGAAGAATTCGGTATCGGCCCTTCATCATCCAGGGAGATACATCGGCCTCAAAAGACTCAGAGGCCTTATATCGGGCAATGATGTCGGCTTCATGATTGGGGTCTTTAAGCACTATTTTTAGCTCGGGATAATCGGAGTTGAGCTTATTCAGCTTCTCATCAAGAGTCTTAATGGTGGAGTCGAGCTCGGCATTCTTTTGAACTAGGGTGTCCTCCAGCTCAGTTTTCTCTTCCCTAACACGATCTAAAGTTGCTTCAGCGCGAAACCGGGCAGTGACCGTTTCAGAAAGGGTAACCTTGATGTCAGCGAGCTCTTGGTCCCTATTTTTCAGTTGTGCCCTTAGCTTGGAAAGCTCGGCTCCATCACTCTTGACTTGCTGAAGGAGCTCGGACTTCAGCTTCTCTGCCTCTCCTAGTCGGATGTCATAGTATTTGGCATAGTGAGACATCTACAAAATCAAAGGGGTTAGTCTCTGCCGCATAAAGGGTGAAAAAGGAAAGCTGTGGATAAAGGCAAACCTCGACTAGCGAGCAGGCGATTGACTTAAAAACAAAGTCTCGAGGATGAAGAAGGAGTTTTTTCATCCGAGGAGTGCCTTCGCTGGCATGCATAGCCCGGAGGACAAAATCATTGATATCCTCGGGCCCAAACCAGCCAAATCGGCCTCAGTCCCCTCAGCGGGAGTCACTTTCTCTTTCCCCTTCGTTGAGCGGCGAAGGGGGAGGGGGAAGCTTAGGAGAGACATCGATTTGAATAGTCTCTTTCCTCTGCTTCTTGTGGTCTTCAGCATCACTCCCCGAAGATGCTCGTTTTAAAGGAGGGAGCGACGGAGATCGGTTCGGCATCGATCGCCCCGGGCTCGATTGACTTGGTTGGGGAGAACGGCCTCACGCCGGCATGCGATATAGGACGCCTTAAAGCATCCTTGCGGCCCTCCGCCTCGGCTTCTCCTCGAGAGGAAGGCATTAGCATCATTCACCATATCTGCGTCGAAACAAAGTAGTCGACACCGAGGAAAGAATACTTGGAATAAAATTTAACTAAACAGTTAAACAAAGTACAACCCTTTGGAAGAGATCGGCAGTTACTCTCGTCCTGGCCAGCATACTCATCGCACTGAACAGCAAATTTATTGCCTCGGTGGCTGAGCCAACCTGGAGCTGATTCCATGGGAGGCATCTCACATCTTGGCCTCACATCGTTGAACGCTTTCGAGAGCCGGCCAGGTACAGAAAGGACTCATCCTCGACGATGGCCTTCCAGTCGTAAAGGCGAACCTACTCCCCGTTCTGCATTAAAGGGGCCTCGAGCATGTCCTTGGCCATGGTGTCATACTCCCCCAAGCTCTTCAGAAGCTTGAGCCCGTGCACCTTGCCCGAGGGAATTTGGAAGTTTCACCCCTAGCTTATCGCTCTCCAACAAGATGATCTTATCTGCCTAGCCATCTACCTTCCCGGGTACAAGGAGCAAAGCAGACCAAGGTCCTCACCAGCCTGAGGGATAGGTCGAGGGAAAAGGAAGAGGTTTGCTCCAAAAACTCATAGATAAAAGGGTTCGGGGCGAGGAGCCACCGATGGTAAAAAGCGGTATAAAACCCAACTTTCGACGAAGGGTCTTCAGATCAACCCAGCTGCTGCTAACATCAGGAAGGGATCCCTGGAACCCGGGAACTCGGTAAAGAATATCCCATGATTGTAGATCTGCCAGAGAGACCTTGTTGCGCTAGCTCGACGACACAATGACAGCTTTCCTGCCGCTCGGGCTCACCACTCCCTGGCTACTCCTGACATCCCGAGTTGTGGCGGGGACACTGGATGATTCCATCCTTCCTGAGGTTGATTCACCACTCATCCTTCCAGAGGATTCAGTTGGTTAAACTCTCTTGTTAATAGCAGCTCCCTCGCGAAGTCGCCGTGAGCGATCAAGTCGCAGATTCTGCAAATATCGCGTCATTAAGAAATAGCGAGAGATCAGGGCAGTAATGACTTGGGGTTTATCGTCTAAAATTTCCATTTGAGCAGCAAATGGGAGTGGAGGAACCCAGTGGGGCTCATCAGAAACCACTCGGTCTGAGAAGTCAACTCCCCAGCGGCCTAGGATATCCCGAGCTTCACTCGGGATCACTACCTCCCAATGATCCTCAACTAATCTGTATACATTTTTACCCGTAGGCGAGCGGGCGAATACAGACTGAGAGGGAGAATCTCCTAAATTTATAGGAGCTAGGGGTAATGATGGACTGGCACCATCCAAGCTCAGGGAATATCTCGACGACGAGGATGAGTCCGACGACGAGCTACACTCTGGAACCCAAATACTAACACTCCTCCTACCCGCAAACATATTGAAAGGACAGAAGATAATCAAAGCGTATATAAGGAGGTCGGAATACTTGAATCAGGGTGGAAGCTCAGATCTCGGCGTACGAAAGTCACCTAAGAGGCACGTGACGCCAGAAATTAGCACCGAAATAAATGGCAATCGTCGAAACAAAAGCAAAAGCACAAATATACCCCAAACAAGGGCAGAAATGACCTAAAAAAGCGGATATAAAGAGAGAGAAGTTTCAAACGACACTAACCTACAGAATGGAAACATCAAATAACGAGAGAAACGGAGAGAAAACTCGAAGGTCGTTTGGAGAGAAAGCTGTCGAAAATTGCAGTTTGCCGGAAGGAGTTTTGGAAAATCTAGGGTTTTGATGCAAAGTGAAGATCAACAGTACTAAAAGCCTACTTATACCCCTGAAGAACGACACCGTTTTGAACTCGGATCCAAATGACGACCCGACACCCACTGGATAGTCCCCGTGTTTTCTCCTCCAAATTCACAGAACGGTACCGTTTTGATCCAAGTGACAGTTACAATTTTAAACTGAAAGGACATGCATTTAGTGAAATCGTCAGAATGTTTCGCGCCAATGATTCAGCACAGATTCCAAGAAGAGGTGTGTTGGTGAAGTTACCACCTACCGCCCGAGCACGAGCAAACTGATACTTCTCAACTTAAAGGATAAATCTTCACCTCGGGAAGTCGGGGGCTACTGAAGATACTAAAAAATTCTGCCTCCACGAGGCGCTAGCGGGATGCGTGGCCGAGCTTAGCTGGAGCTCGGAAGACAACCATCTCGACCCCGAGCTTGGACTATAGCTCAGATCCCGGGTACGTATACCCTTCATCTCGTCCCGACCTCCCCGAGGAGCTCGAAGTGGCCAGAGACGCCTTCCACCTCAAACGTAAGGAGCCCGCAAGACCCCATACCCGGGTTATAACATTGAGACCCCGAGGTCTCCACCCCGGGAAGTAAAGATAGTCAACAAAAGCTGCCGCATTCAACACACACCTGTTACTACGTCATCCCAAGGCCACCAGCCAGCTCCTCATTGGATGAAAGAGTGTCTTGCTCTTTAAGTAAAGCTGCTTCTAGAAGATCAATGTCAGTTCCAGAGAAGCTCTATCTTCTTCATCAATGCAGGTCACTTCCTCATTAAAGCTCATCAATGCAGATTGCGGCTGCCATAAATGGGCACATGACTGCTTACCCCAGGTCGACACCTGGAAGTCCCACCTGTCCCAAACCTGTATTCTTCCAGTATAAATATAAGGTGATTGCCTTCATTTAGGACCCAAGTTCAAATTAACAAACACAACTACCAAATCTCCAAAGCATTCAGTACATTCACTCTCAAAGAGCAGCCTGAATCCTCACCGGAGACCATTAACCTTACCATATACTAATTCTCTCACCGGAGGGCTTTAGCTGGACCAACGTCCAGCTCCCTAACGGTGCTTCCTTTCATCTCAGGTATCTACCGAAGGACAAGTCCCACTAACACTTGTGCCTATTGAGAGCCGGGGCATCCTACCGACAGACTAGCTGCATACGTGGACATCGACAGGTCAGCAGATCACTTTTTGGCGTGATCAGTACAGGGCCAAAATTCAATTTCAATTTGTTCGATGGATTGAGATTAGCAATATTGAGATTGAATTGAATTGGTTTGTTTATTAACGATGGAGAGTGATTTGATAGCGATGGTGTGTTGGTGGTGGACCTATGGATGATGTGTGGTGGTTATGGAGTTTGGAACGGGGTGTCATAGTGGAAGAGGGTTCTATCACTACTTTTAGCCCTCTATGAAATACTAATTACTTTATGCCAACTTTAATATCAAAATGGCCAAAAATTGAAATCTATAACCTTGGACCCCAAAATGCAATTAACCTTGGCACATGACTGACACGTGATTACTTAACGCCAAAATTGTAATGGAAGTTACATTAGACCCTCTATTAAAATTGGAACATTGGACCCAAATTACTTAAATTGAAACATGAGATCCTAAAGTGTGAATCGGTGCTAAATTAGAACCTAAAATACCATTAAACATCTTTGTTCTTGCCTTAGACAAGCTTTGAATTGACTATATATAAGATGAGTCTTAGCAAAAATATTGAACGAGCCGCCAATTGATTTGTTTTTGTTGATGAAGAGGCAATGAATATGCCTTGGTTGGGATCTAAACTATTTGGGATTCTCCATCAGTTGGAATATATGCATTTGAAAGTATCATTGGCTTATGAAGTTCTTTCAGTTCTTTGTTTCGCATGAAGCTCTTATCCAATTATGTCAGGGTACCGCGTAAAGTTCAATTAGCACTCCAAGGAAAAGGTTCCATGTAAAAGTTTGCATTTTTGCATTTTTTTATTTTACTTTAGAATAAATTAAAAATGCCATTTTAGTAAAGTTAAAGTTGGTAGAAACCCGTGGTAGTTTTATTGTAATAGAGATAAGAGGTAAAACTAGGAAAGATAAAATTCGTAATGAATATATTCGTAAGACAACAAAAGTATCCCAATAACAGATAAAATGATTGTGTTATTGTTTGGACACGTATTTCATAGTCAATAAGAGAACTCGTTAGGAAGTGCGAGTGTATCTTCATCAACAAGACTAGAAGTAAGACAAGGGGAAGACCACAACAAATATGGACATCTGTAATAAAAAAAGTGATAAGGACAAAGGCAAGGTTGAGTTGATTTGAATTGTAGTTAAAGACTTAGTTTTTAAGATTAATTTAGGATGGGGTTTATGGAAATGTTAGGAAATTTTAAGAGAGATCCAATGGAAGTAAGGTTGCAAAGCTTTATAATTGAAAATTGCAAGCATCTTAACAACATATCCACCCCACTCGTCCAAAAAAATATCAACAAAAAGAAAAAAGGAAACATGTAATTAAAAGTAAAGTTAATGGTAAACATCTGATAAATTCCTTAGTTATATTAAATAGTAAATTAATTGATTACAAAGACATGAACCCTACTTATTTTGTTGAGTTAAACTTATAATACATGACTTATTAGATGACATGTGACTTTCACCACCATCTTCTTACACAATCTATCGGGTAAAAAAAATCAATTGAATATCTGTAGATTAAGAGAGAAGAATTTGCATAATTATTGAATGACAATCATCAATTCAAGCCATTGTTGGGTATTTTATTTTTTTGTTTTCTCGGAAATATCACGGACAGAAATAAGATGAAGCAGAAAATTGTTTTACTTAACTTAATAAATGAAGTCGAGGCTTGTGTTGGACACAATCTCCGCAAGACGAAATTGCCCCGTACTAGTGCTAACGGTTCTTGGCAATCCTCCCTAAGATGTAACGACTTTTCAATCAGCGTAAGCAGCACTTAAATACGTAGATTCCGGCGAACTTGATCGGTATTTCAGAACTTCCAAGACTCGAGAAGGGAATATATGCAACAATATGATAATTCTGACTAACAAACTAAATGCTCAGGATTTCGGTGTAAGGAACTGTCAATCCGGGGGGTCTATTTATATTTACTGAAGAGTTGTGGTGCCTTTCTGTGAATAGACACATTTTTGAATTTGGCGAATCTGGACCGTCGGATCACACCTGATCGTGTGAGCGCAATTCAGTGGACCGGTTTGCACTCTAATTGCTGCGCAACCGCCCCCAACTGCATCCGTTCGATCAGTCACGATAATTGCCGAACCGCTTGGACCATAACCACCCGTGGCTGTTTGGTTCGTCATTGGGTTGCACCTATTCGAAGGTGCAACGTACCTGGGTCATCCCTAAGCTGACTGAGCCAAGTGCAAATTGCGCCTGTAAAGCGCCCATTGCGACCTGCGCGCTCGGGCTCGGTTCGCACCATCCTCGAAGCTACTTGTGCTAGCCAAAAGCTAACCCAAGAGACATCACCAGGTTGGACCTTGGAGGAGACCACTTGAATGCTTCTTCCTGGAGTGGGCCAATTAATAAGGTGCATTTAATCACCTTTTTTATTCGATGTGGGATATGACTTTTCATATTCCTATAACTCTTCAATTACCAATGTTAAGTTGCATACTTTAATCATTAATATCTCATTCACCCGAAATTGGTTTTGAGATAATAAATATACTAACTTAATCTACTAGAAACGTAGATTTCAATTTTGCAACTTATTTCTATTTTTAATAAACGGTACCAAACTAGAAACTTGGTCAAATACCAATTATGAAACCAATTTCCAACAATCCCCCACATGAATGATAATTAATGCATGCTATGTATGTAGACTCATTTGAAAGTTCTGGCGAACCGTTATTGCATCAGGATAGGTAGTTTTTGGCTTTGAACCTTCCTCAGTAAAATACTATCAGATTTACTAGCAGTTTAGTATCGCGATGGTTTGAACTAATCGTCTGTATAATGTAAACCTAGACAATAGTACTTACACAATAACGATTCTAAGACTTTTTGTTCTCACGTTATCTCCATTTCGGCCCTGGACCATATCTTAGTTTCATAAGTGTTCTAGTAGAAGCGGCCTTTTACTTCTCACTTATATAGGTGATCTCCTATAAAGAGTATCCTGCAATACTCCACCTTTTAGGTATAGAAATCATTAAAGGTTCAACCTAACCTCACCACTGTTGCAGGTCTATTCACTTGGATGTTCTAAGGAATGAGTTGAGACATTTCATCTGAACTTTCATAACTTCGTTGTCTCATTGAACCAAGGTTTTGGGATCTCCAATTCTCAAGGTTGAGCTACCGCTATGATTGTTATTTTGTTATGGATTTTAAACCCATTCCCCTTAATAATGTGTACATTTGATCTCGATTGATTCCTTTCGTAAAAGGATCAGCTAGGTTTTCTTTTGATTTTACATATTCAATAGAAATAACCCTATTTGAGATCAATTGTCTAATTGTATTATGTCTACGACGAATGTGTATAGACTTACCATTGTACATGCTGCTCTGTGCCCTACCTATTGCTGATTGACTATCACAGTGTATCAGTACAGCAGACACAGGTTTATTCCAACAAGGAATATATTCCAGGAAATTTCTAAGCCACTCAACTTCTTCACCAGCTTTATCTAAAGCAATGAATTTAGTTTCCATGGTGGATCGAGCTATACACGTTTGCTTAGACGATTTTTATGACACCGCTCCTCCACCTATTGTAAACACATAACCATTTGTGGATTTGGAGTCTTTCGTGTCTGATATCTAATTGGCATCGCAGTATCCTTCTAATACTCCTGGATATCTATTATAAAGTATCCCATAATTCAATGTATACTTTAAATATCTAAGTACCCTTGTTAGGGCTTTTCAATGATCCGCACTGGGATTACTTGTGAACCTGCTTAGTTTGCTCACTGAATATGTAATATCAGGACGTGTACAGTTAGTCAAGTACATCAGACTTCCAATTATCCTTGCATACTCTTGTTGGGAAACTGGTTCTCCCCTATTCTTGGCCAAGTGTAGACTTAAATCTACTGGTGTCTTAGCCGGAGGGCTGTCAAAGACATTAAATTTCTGAAGAACATTCTCAACGTAATGGGATTGCGACAAGACTATTCCATCAGATGTTTTAGAGATCTTCATCCCTAATATAACATCAGCTAGTCCCATATCTTTTATGTCAAAATGTTTCCTTAATTAACATGTTTTTAGTATTCATGATTAAATCATGAGTACTTCCCATTATTAACATGTCATCTACATAAAGACATACAATGACATAAGCATTGACTGTATTCTTAATGTAGACACACTTGTCATATTCATTAATTTTGAAACCATTTGACAATAATGTTCGGCCAAATTTTTCATGCCATTGCTTAGGTGCTTGTTTTAGTCCGTATAGTGACTTTACGAGTTTACACACCTTTTGCTCTTTTTTCAGGGGCAACAAACCCCTCGAGTTCCTCCATATAAATCTCCTCATCTAGCTCTCCATTTAAGAAGGCTGTCTTTACGTCTATTTGATGTATCTCAAGGTTATGCAAAGCTGCAATAGCAATGAGAATACGAATGGACATAATTCTTGTGACAGGAGAATACGTATCGAAGAAGTCATAACCCTCCTTCTGTTTAAATCCTTTGGCTACCAGCCGGGCTTTGAACTTGTCGATAGATCCATCTGCCTTATACTTTCTTTTAAGGATCCATTTGCATCCCAACGGTTTGCATCCTGGAGGGAGATCCACCAACTCCCAAGTATTATTGTGCATTATGGATTCTATTTCACTATTTATAGTTTCTTTCCAGAACGGAGCATCTGGACTGGATAAAGCTTCTTGAACAGTTCTAGGTTCATTTTCTATCACGTAAGATAGAAAATCAGGACCAAAAGATTTAGCAACTCTTGTCCTTTTACTGCGCCTCGGTTCTTCTTCTTCTTGAGATGAACCGTTTGTATTCTCATAATTTCTTTTACTAGAACTTGTTTCTTTCCTTTCACCGCAAGGAAATATATTTTCAAAGAATACCACATTCTTTGATTCTATCGTCATTACTTCAGTCATGTCAGGAATTTCTGATTTGTGCACTATAAACCGATATGCACTACTATTGCTTGCGTATCCAATGAAAATGCAGTCAATCGTTTTAGGTCCGATTCTGACTTGTTTAGGTTTAGGTATTTCAACCTTAGCCAGGCACCCCCACACTTTAAGGTATTTATAAGATGGTTGTCGACCGTTCCATAACTCATATGGAGTCTTATCTTTACATTTGTGTGGTAACTTATTAAGAATATAGTTTACTGAAAGAATGGCTTCCCACCACAAGTTTTGGGGTAAGCTTGAACTTATCAACATCGCATTCATCATTTCTTTAAGAGTACGATTCTTTCGTTCAGCAACTCCATTTGATTGAGGTGAGTACGGAGTCGTCATTTGATGAATTATGCCAGATTCCCAACATATGTCTTCAAACGGAGCATTATATTCTCCACCTCTATCACTTCGAATCTTCTTAATTGCTAAATTAAGTTGATTTTCTACTTCATTCTTATAAGTCTTAAAAGCTTTAAAAGCTTCTAAAGCTTCATCTTTGCTTTTCAAGAGATATACATAACAATATCTAGTGCAATCGTCAATAAACGTAATAAAATACTTTTTCCCACCTCGAGTTTGCACAAATTTTAAATCACAAATATCTGTGTGAATTAATTCAAGAGGTGTTGTGTTTCTTATTACTGAAGGAAATGGTGACTTAGTCATTTTCGCTTCAACGCAAATTTCACACTTGTCATGTGAATCGATTTTAGATATAGGTATTAAATTTTGATTCACTAACTTCTTAATTGTGTTAAAATTTACGTGTCCTAATCTATCATGCCATAAATTAGAACTATCCAACGAGTAAACATAAGAAACATCTTTATTCTTCGCCTCAGGGCGGTAAACACTCATTACATTCATTTTAAAGAGTCCTTTATCAAGGTACCCTTTCCCAATAAACAGACTATTTTTGGTCAATACAAATTCATCAAACTTAAAAACTAGTCTAAATCCGGCCTTACTCATTAGGGGGCCGAAAACTAGGTTCTTGCGGATGTCTGGGACATGCAGCACATCTACGACCGTCAAGTCTTTGCCTGAGGTCATCTTCAGCACAACCTTCCCAAGTCCTACGACGTTGGAAGTCGAGGAGTTTCCCATAAATAATTTTCTTCCACTTATAGGAGTGTAGGACGAGAAAGCTTCTTTATCAGCACAAATGTGGCGGGTAGCTCCAGTATCTATCTACCATTCTCTAGGGTTATCTTCCAACTTTGCAATGTTGGCTTCAAACACCACTGCAGTAAGATCGAGCGTATTATCTTCCTCTATCACATTGGCATGATTTTGTTTGCCTTTCTGTTTGTCCTTCTTCGGAAGTCGACAATCCTTGGCCATGTGATTTGGTTTGCCACAGTTGTAGCAATCTCCCTTGAACTTCTTTTTAGTTCCATGTTTGGCATTTCCACTGTGCTTCCTCTTGTTATTGGTACTTGATTCAGCATATGGACTTTGGCCTCTATCCCAGCCTTGTTGGACTTTCCTTCAGTTTTGCGGTTGCCTTTCTCAATCTGAAGTCGAACTATCAAATCTTCAAGCCCCATTTCTTTTCGTTTGTGCTTGAGGTAGTTCTTAAAGTCTTTCCACATCGGCGGCAACTTCTCAATAATAGCAGCCATTTGGAAAGATTCATTTAGTATCATCCCTTCAGCAGCCAAACCGTGAAGTATGATCTGAATCTCTCGCACTTGACGTTCCACTGATTTGGAGTCAACCATCTTGTAATCTAGAAATTTACCAACGACAAATTTCTTTGACCCAGCATCTTCTATTTTATACTTCTTTTCCAAAGAGTTCCATAACTTTTCGGAAGTTTTGATTCCATAGTAAACACTGTAGAGTTCATCTTCCAAACCATTCATGATATAATTCCTGCACAGAAAGTCGCTGTGATGCCAAGCATCGCCAGCAATACGCTTTTGCGTATCCAAATCATTTTCTGCAACTGTAGGGGGTCCTCTTTCATAAACCTTTGCAAACTGAGAGTTGTGATAGAAGAGCATTTTGGGTTGCCATTGTTTAAAATCAGTACCTGTAAACTTGGCCGGTTTCTCACCGTGTGCGGGGTGAGTAGGAGCAAGAGCGGGAGTAGCAGAAGTAGAAGCGAGAGTAGCTGTTGTTTCAATTGCCATTTCCAAGAAAAATAAATTTCGTCTTGCGATTGTTGGGTATTTTAATTTTTGATTTTCTCAGAAATATCACGGACAGAAATAAGATGAAGCAGAAAATTATTTTAGTTAACTTAATAAATGAAGTCGAGGCTTGTGTTGGACACAATCTCCGCAAGACGAAATTGCCCCGTACTAGTGCTAACTTCTTGGCAATCGTCCCTAAGATGCAACAACTTTTCAATCAGCGTAGGCAGCACTTCAATACGCAGATTTCGGCGAACTTGATCGGTGTTTCAGAACTTCCAAGACCCGAGAAGGGAATATATGCAACAATATGATAATTCTGACTAACAGACTAAATGCTCAAGATTTTGGTGTAAGGAACTGTCGATTCGGGGGGTCTATTTATATTTACTGAAGAGTTGTGGTACCTTTCTGCGAATAGACACATTTTTGAATCTGGCGAATCTGGACCATCGGATCACACCTGATCGTGTGAGCGCGATCCAGTGGATCGGTTCACACTCTAACTGCTGCACAACCGCCCCCAACTGCACCCGTTCGATCGATCCACGATAAGCTGCCGAACCGCTTGGACCATAACCACCGTGGCTGTTCGGTTCGTCACTGGGTTGCACCTATTTGAGGGTGCAACGTAGCTGGGTCTTCCATGAGCTGACTGAGCGAAGTGCAAAGTGCACCTCTAAAGCGCCCATTGCGACCTCCCCGTGCGCGTTCGGGCTCGGACTCGGATGGTGCATTCTCGTAGCTGCTTGTGCTAGCCAAAAGCTAGCCCAAGAGACATCACCAGGTTGGACCTTGGAGGAGACCACTTGAATACTTCTTCCTAAAGTGGGCCAATTAATAAGGTGCATTTAATCACATTTTTTATTCAATGTGGGATATGACTTTTCATATTCCCATAACTCTTCAATTACCAATGTTAAGTAGCATACTTTAATCATTAATATCTCATTCACCCGAAATTGGTTTTGAGATAATAAATATACTAACTTAATCTACTAGAAACGTAGATTTCAATTTTGCAACTTATTTCTATTTTTAATAAACGGTACCAAACTAGAAACTTGGTCAAATATTGGTCAAACACCAATTATGAAACCAATTTCCAACAGCCATTACATCAGAAGTCTTTCTCTTAGTATTCTAATTCCCATGTACCTGCACCATAATAAATAAAATAACATGTTAATTCAATAATTTCAATTGCTTATAAAATAAGCTATAGGTAGAACATACATAAGCCATTAGTAAATACCTTCCAAGCATCATCACAGTAGCTTGAGGATTAATCCCTGGGGAGGAATCAAAAGTTTGTCCATCAATGACTTGAAGTGCATCCACACTCAAGTATTGAATATTTCGTTTCGTACCACGACATATCGGTTTGGCCGTTTCAACAAGAGGTACATGTATAAGTGTGCATTGGCGCGTACTGTTTCTGGCTAAGCGCACTTATTTATTAAAAAAAAATTATATAAATTTATATTTTCATGTATAAGTATTAAGTAGACAACTCTTGTTAAATTGAAATCATCTTTAACAACACCCCTCCTCCCCTCTAAAAAAAGCACCCAACAACCTGAAATATGTAATGGAAAATAAAGGTAAAGGTAAACATCTAATAAATTTGTTTGTTACATAAAACAAAGACCAATTAGTGAACTCGTTAAGAAGAACGAGTGTATCAACATCACCAAGACTAGAAGTAAAGGAAGAGAAAGACCAAAACTAAAATGGACATCTGTAATATAGAAAGATATGATAAAGTGTTTTATGTGTGTTGACATTGGTTTGAACCGAATCGAATGTCGACGAAAAAATATTCATGTAGCTGACACGAACTGATTAGGACAAAGGTTAGGTTGACTTGAGTTGAGCGGTAGTTGAAGACTTAGTCCTTAAGATTAATTTAGAATGAGGTTTATAGAAACTAACAATGCTAGGTTTGGAACTCCTTCTACAACTTTTGCTACAACTAAGCCTTGATGAAGGGCAAAGTTATTTTGGAGAAGACAATTTTACCCTTTATTAAGGCTTAATAAGCCTAGCATTTTTCTTATGGAACAGTAAGGAAATTTTAAGAGATATCCTATGGAAGCAAGGCTGCAAAGCTTTCTAATTGAAAATTAAAAGCATCCTAACAACATCACCACCCAACCCGTTCAATAAAATATCAACTACAAAAAAAGAAAAAAAGAAAAAAAAGAAACATGTAATCGAATGTAAAGTTAAAGGTAAACATCTCATAAATTCCTTAGTATACTAAATAGTAAATTGATTACAAAGACATGAACAATAACTTATAATACATAACACATTGATATGACATGTGACTTTTGCTACCATCTTCTTATACACTGTATCGGGTAAAAAAATCAAGTGAATATCTGTAGATTAAAAAGGAAGAATTTGCATAATTACTGAAGTACAATCATCAATTCAAGCCATATTACTTCTGAAGTCTCTCCCTTAGTATTCTAACTCCCATGTACCTGCACCATAATAAAACAAAATTAGTTGTTAATTCAATAATTTTATTCGTTAATAAAATAATTAGTTGCAGTTTGAATGTACATAATCCATTAGCTAGTAAATACCTTCCAAGCATCATCACAGTAGCTTGAGGATTAGTTCCTGGGGAGGAATCGAAAGTTGATCCATCAATGACTCGAAGTGCATCCACACCGAAGACCTTATAATCATGATCAACAACTCTTCCAACTAGACAACCTCCATGATAATGCCATATGGTCTTCACAGTATCTTTACAAAATTGTTCGAGGGATGTAGAAGTATTAGCATGTACAGGAAAGTTTTGAGGCAAGCGCGTAGTAATGTTGAGAATGTCTTGCCCCGAGAGAGAAGAAACTTTGTAATTTGAGAATGCCCTTGATTCGACTATGCGTAAAATGGTTTCAACCCCACGAACACATCTTTGCAAGTCTACAGGATCTTTGAAGTAGTTGAATGTGACTGCAGGGTTGTCACTCGGGTTTCGGTTCCGAAGCTCTAGATGGCCAAAGGATTGCGGACCTATGAACTTTGTAAGTATGAATCCACCCATCTGAAATTAGAAAACAATCAAATTTTTTAGCCACTAAAGGAGAATAAATGGCAGGATTTCAAGTACTAAGTTTAATATTTTTAATATAGCTGCCAATGTGCTAATATAGTCTAGGAAAACATGTGTTTTACTAGAACTTCGAAAATGTAGTAATAAAAGTAATTAACGTAAGTATACCCTGAAAGAAAAGTTTCCATAGGCACTGGGACTTGCAAATCCAAGGTTAAGGCCGCTTCCCCCTTCAATGTAGTTTCCAAAGGGAGTGATAGCGGCGAGTACGATGGCGTCGATGTCAACGGGGATCGGAGAGGGTACAAAGACATTATGCATTGGGTTATCTTTCATGCGTTGACCAATCAAGGGTTGATCCAAAACAACTTTTATGTTATGGGACTCAAGATGCTCTTTTGGGCCCAAGCCACTTAACATCAAAAGTTGTGGGCTTCCTAGTGCTCCTGCCGAAAGTATAATTTCATTCTTGAAGCCATCCTTCAAATATGCTCTATGCCTATGCCCCGACGCATCTGTGAAGACCACTCCATTAGCCATGGGTCTTGATTTTCCTGTTAGAATGAACTCAAACTTGTTAGTGCTTGAACTAAAAATGGTAGGTAACCTTTAAAGTGAAAATATATGTACATATGTATATGTGCAATTCAAATAAAATGAAGGTGTACAAACCTTTCGTGTTAAATAGTATTCTATGAACAGTTGCGCGAAGCAAAACGGTAATACGTCTTGGGTTCGCATACTCTAGTAAATCAGCAGAAGTATGCCTATTCCCTTGTGGATCAACTATCGTGCCCCCAACCTTGGTCCCAGTTACATGATCATATGTAAACCCATTATAAGGTGTCACCCCGCCTCCACCATTCCACCCCTAAGTGCAGATTGCCAACCTCACTAGCGGTTGAAAAACAACCTTGTTTTCAACCCACCGGAACGACTCATTGACCAATTTGCCATCCCATCCGGCCTCTCTGACGTAGCTCGTTTGGGCACGTGAGTAGAAGCCGGCATTGATAGAGGTGCCGCCACCTAGCACCCGTGGACGTACACTATTAACACCGTCCTCGGACACGAATGGCTGTGAAGGGGATCCAGGAGAACCGTTGGTCATGAGTTCGACCCAAGGCGCAACCCTGCTGATATTGGGGTTACCATAGGGGGGAACCACCACGTTCAAGGAGGAGAACCGTGTATTTCTCAGAGAGAGTGGCTGCTAAGGCACATCCGGAAGTGCCGCCACCAACAACAATGTAGTCGTAGTGTGAAACTCTTGGAGCAGTGGTTGCTTGGCGCATGAAGCTGAAGTTAGGAGCTGTGACAAGAGAGAGAGAAAAAGGGAATAAGTATTACTCCTACATTTTAGAGAGAAAACACTAGGTTCGTAGGAGTAAGGAAAAAGATCAAACAAAATCTATTAAAAAAACGTACCATTTTCGGCAAGGGAGAAGCCATGAAAGAAGAGAATTGCAAGGAGAGCAGCATTAATCAATCTCCACCAGCTGGCTGTAGAACCCATCTTGTGATCAGAACCACGTACCTTTCACGTTCAAGAACTCAATGTGTGTGTGTGTGTGTGTGAAGAGACAGAGAGAGAATGAGAGAAGATGTCCGAATGAAGAATGTTTGATGCAAATGAAGGGAACTCAATTTCACTTATATACACATCGTGGCCAAGAAACTGTTTTGTAGTTGTGGGGGGCGTGTTGAACGTGTTACACATTTGACTTTGCTAATATATATTCTGACCAAATCAACTCTTGAAAAACGTATTGTCTTTGCGAAGGAAGTTCATACATTGGTATATTAATTGGTTCAATTCCTCGAAAATTGAGTCATCTATTGAATTCGTATCTGATAATGCATCATATGATAATCAAAGAGAAATTAAATACTTTGTGTATTTATTTTGGAACCTTACCGGATAGCCCAACTTTCAATATATACTAGTTATTGAGTTCGTGCTTCGTACGAGTTTAATTTAATTTTGAGATTAATTGATATATTTTTAAAATATTTTTTAAAAAATTATCATTATTAAATATAGCTATTTGTTGACTTAAATGTCTGACAAAAGTTAAGTGTTGTCAATATATGCAAATTAGTAGTCGTTTATTATAATATTTTTATTTCAGAAAAAATATTTTTTATTAGTGAATAATATATGTATTGTCGTTTCAAATCATTTTTTTTTAATTTTTAAGTATCCTTTAATGATATCAAATTGTTGGTTTTTTTTTTTTTCCATCCTACACTTAATAAAGATATTTTTGACACATATTTGAAGATTTTTAATAAAATTAAAAATAAAATAATTACTTTGGGACATATTGAAGAAAGATAATTTTTTTCTTAGTAAAGGAGAATTATTTAAGTATTGAATATAATTATATTTTAAAAATAATTTTTAAAGATCATTCAATGATTTAGAATATGTTTAGTGGATATTATATTTACATATTTTTAATACAATGTCAGTGTGAAAAAAGAAACTTACACAAATAAATAAATAAATAAAAAAAGAGCATCAATTTTGAATGAAATGATTTAAAATTTTGTTTATGTATCACATATTATAGACATTATTTTAGGACGTTTTAAATAAAAATATGAGACCCATAATTTGAAATGGAGAGAGTAACATTTATAATAAAAAAAAATTTAGTTGGTTTAAATTATAGAATGACTTATAGAATAATTTTTATAATTTCTTAAAAAGTTTACATATAGTATTATAATTGATTGAGTTGATTTAAGGTGTATATTTATAATTAAAAGAGGGTGGGTTCAAATCCTTAGTAGAAGGTATTACCTAATACTAATACCTATTGTTATTGCCTAATAATAATACATATTGTTAATCATATTATTATTAGGTAAGACTTGAGAATGGAGAGAAATATAAAGGATTAAAATACTTCATCCGTTCCACCCAAAGAGTTCATGTTTAAAAAGTCTAATATTTAAACGATATATAAGTTGCATATAGTAGAGTAAAGTAGAAAGATTTATAAAGATCGTAGACATAATTATTTAAAGTAAAACATCCCAAAATATTATAGAATTTTTTTTTGCGTAGAACGGATGGAGTAACTTAATAATTCAATAAAATGTAAATAAATTGGTATTTTTCTCATTATTATTTTGGAGACCAGAATTTAGCTTATTGTTGAAAGGGATAATTACATTATTAGTCCCTTGACTATTAATTTTTTCACCACTAGTCTCTTAATAATTTTTTTTAAAATTTCAGTCCCTAAAGTACCAAAACTAGATACGTTTAGTCCTTTTGTTGGATGCCGTTAGAATTTTCTCGTTAAGTTAGTCATGTACCCATCACATGACTTTGGTTAATGGCTTTTATGGAATTCATGTGTAAGATTTTTTTGTAATACTTATACAATTTTTTTTCTCTCTCCCCTTCCCCCCTCTAACCCCACATCTTCATCCCCTTCCAACCATCTCTGTCACCAACCTCCCCCTCCCACCACCACCACCTCCACCTCCTTGTCTTCCACCTCATTCTCTATTACTCCTCTTTTACTAGTCACTGACTCCATCTCTTTTAGTGAGAAGGCACAAAATATATAAAATAAATCGACTCGACTAAAACCCATGATTAGGGAACGCCACCAAGCAGACCCCCCAACAATAAAAACAAGCTCAGACACACGCTGGTCACTAGGCACAACTCCACACTTGTAAAACCCCATGTTCCCTTTGACCCTCTATGACTTGACGAACCTTCCAAAAGCCAACTCCCTTTCTACTTGAGCCCTAATCTCTCTCACACACTCTAAGCTCGATCACTCGCCTTTGATCGAACAATCCCCCCCAAAATTCATCCCTCAACTCTACTAATACGTCGATTCGTGCTCACTTTGATTCAGGTAAGCAACTATTTTTTCTTCACTTCGCACTTTAATTTGTTTCATTGTTCAATTCTTGCTCTTGAATTTTCTTTCTATAAAAATTCTTCGTTAGGGTTTTTTTTTTTTTTTTCATGTTACTTCAAATTCCATCTATTGCATTTCTTGATCCGTGAAATAACCTATTTGATGTTCCAGTTGAATTAAAAAAATTAAGTGATTTTTTTGGATTGCTTGGTGTTTGATTTTTCGGATTTGGAAAATTATGTAGTTAATTGAAGTATTACGAACTAAATTTGAGACTTACTTTACATGTGAATTTTGTTTTTCGCATTAATTGTATTGTCTCGCTTCTATCGCAAGTATTGTTGACTTTGGTTTGTTGGATTTGGATAGAATCCAAAAATGGAAAGCTAGGGTTTTGTGATTTTGGATTGTGTTGGTGGGGATGCTGGTTTGGGATTATTGGGGTTGGTTGATGATTTTTCTGTAATGGTAGTGTGTAAGTAGGAAGGGGATGAAAATGGTGGGGGAGGTAGACATGCCCAAACGGTTCGGAACCGGCGGTTCGAACTGGAACCAAACCGCGCCCAAAAAACCCACATAAATCGGAACCGTGAGGAACCGAAACCGCCGGTTACACGATTCGGTTTCGGTTTCCAATTTCTCAAAACCGTAAACCGCCAGTTTGGAACCGGGAACCGGAATTGCCGATTCCAAACCGTGAAAAATAGCCAAAATTTAAATTTTAAAATTTGAAATTGCCTTATTTACTCTATAATTTCAAAGATGAAAAGTTTACAAAGTTTCAAAAATTTTAAAAATGCTTTGTACAAAGTTTTAAGATGAAAATTTTTTTAAAAAAAATTATTAGAAAATATAAAAAAATAATTAAAAATTATGGTTTGGAACCGGAACCGGAACCAGCTTAGCTGGTTCGGAACCGAAATCGTAACCGTGATTTGTCGGTTCGGTTACGGTTTGTTGGCTGGCGGTTTTTGGAACCGCGGTTCGAACCGTTTGGGCATGTCTAGGGGAGGTCAATAAAAAGATGGTAGGTTGGGGATTGGTGGGGGAGAAGGAGAGAGAGAGGGAGAGAGAGAGAGAGAGAGAGAGAGAGAGAGAGAGAGAGAGAGAGAGAGAGAGAGAGAGAGAGAAATAAAGAAATAAATTGTTTAAGTATTACAAAAAAATCTTACACATGAAATTCCATAAAAGCCATTAACCAAAGTCACGTGTTGGACACATGACTGACTTAATGGAAAAATTCTAACGGCATCCAATAAAAGGACTAAACGTGTCTAGTTTTGGTACTCTAGGGACTGAAATTTTAAAAAAATTAGTTAAAGAACTAGTGGTAAAAAAGTTAATAGTTAAGGGACTAATAGTATAATTAACCCTTGTTGAAATGGTAAGTATTGTACTTCTGTGCCAATAGTAAGACGTGGCAATCTTCAAATTTGTGAATCCGGTCAACTCTTAATATGCTGACCAAGATTTTAGTACATTAATTATAGGTAGCCCTACCCTACGCATGTTAAATACACTAACTTTTGAATGTCATTCAAAAACTTGGACAAAATCAAAACACCATAATACGTCTAATTATAGTAACTGTTAACAAATGTGAGTGTTTCATATACCATTTGGTCCATTTCTGAATGATAATCTTTCGTAAATATTTTTTATGAAGATAATACTAGGTGATCCATTTATATGTTCTAAATTTCATGTGATATTTTAATAAAATCAGCCAAAAATTGGTGCAAAACAGACTTTTCCGTTAAAAGTTAACTGAATCAGTCTTTACAAGTGAATATCTGTTTGTTTGTATTGACTAATTGAAATACAATAATATTATATTTACGGCTTCAACATTTTTGTATTTTAGAAGTAGATCTATCATCTATAGTCTTCAAGAATCAAGATACACTAGTGGATAATGCAATATTAGCATGGATTCTACGACTTCAAACGCTGACAATTAAAACTACTCTTCCCAAAGTCAGTTGGTCTTAATATTTGATTTGGTCATCAGCTTGAAAGCTGAAGACCTTGCTTGCTTTCTCAATCAATTGCCAAAGTCATAAATTATTCTCCTGTTGACATCCTTAACAAACAACCCCACCCCAACCCATATAGCAGTTTCTTAGCTTCCATGTGTATATAAGTGAGATTGAGTTCCCTTCATTTGCATCAAACGTTCTTCATATATATATCTATCTACTTTCATTCTCTCTCTCTCTCTCGATCTCTTCACACACACACACACACACACACACACACACAAACACACACTGAGTTCTTGATCGTGAAAGGTGGTTCTAATCTCAAGATGGGTTCTACAGCCAGCCGGTGGAGATTGATTAATGCTGCTCTCCTTGCAATTCTCTTCTTTCATGGCTTCTCCTTTGCCGAAAATGGTACCCTTTTTTTTTTTAATAGATTTTGTTTGTTCTTTTTTATTACTCCTTGCTAGTGTTTTCTCTATAAAATGTAGGAGTAATACTTATTCCCAATTCCCTCTCTCTTGTCGCAGCTCCCAACTTCAGCTTCATGCGCGAAGCAACCACAGCTCCAAGAGTTTCACACTACGACTACATCGTTGTTGGTGGCGGCACTTCAGGATGTGCCTTAGCAGCCACTCTCTCTGAGAAATATAAGGTTCTCCTCCTTGAACGTGGCGGCTCCCCTTACGGTAACCCAAATATCACCAGGGTTGAGCCTTGGGTCGAACTCATGACCAACGGTTCTCCTGGATCCCCTTCACAGCCATTCGTGTCCGAGGACGGCGTTAATAGTGTACGTCCACGGGTGCTAGGTGGCGGCACCTCTATCAATGCCGGCTTTTACTCACGTGCCCAGACGAGCTACGTCAGAGAGGCCGGATGGGATGGCAAATTGGTCAATGAGTCGTTCCGGTGGGTTGAAAACAAGGTTGTTTTTCAGCCGTTAGTGAGGGGTTGGCAATCTGCACTTAGGGGTGGAATGGTGGAGGCGGGGGTGACGCCTTATAATGGGTTTACGTATGATCATGTAACTGGGACCAAGGTTGGGGGCACGATAGTTGATCCACAAGGGAATAGGCATACTTCTGCTGATTTACTAGAGTATGCGAACCCAAGACGTATTACCGTTTTGCTTCGCGCAACTGTTCATAGAATACTATTTAACACGAAAGGTTTGTACACCTTCATTTGATTTGAATTGCACATATACATATGTACATATATTTTCACTTTAAAGGTTACCTACCATTTTCAGTTCAAGCACTAACAAGTTTGGGTTCATTCTAACAGGAAAATTAACACCCGTGGCTAATGGAGTGGTCTTCACAGATGCGTCGGGGCGCAGACATAGAGCATATTTGAAGGATGGCTTCAAGAATGAAATTATACTTTCTGCAGGAGCACTAGGAAGCCCACAACTTTTGATGTTAAGTGGCTTGGGCCCAAAAGAGCATCTTGAGTCCCATAACATAAAAGTTATTTTGGATCAACCCTTGATTGGTCAACGCATGAAAGATAACCCAATGCACAATGTCTTTGTACCCTCTCCGATCCCCGTTGACATCGACGCCATCGTACTTGCCGCTATCACTCCCTTTGGAAACTTCATTGAAGGCGGAAGCGGCCTTAACCTTGGATTTGCAAGTCCCAGTGCCTACGGAAACTTTTCTTTCAGGGTATACTTACGTTAATTGCTACATCATCAAAGTTCTAGTAAAACACATATGTTTTCCGAGACTATATTAGCACCTTGGCAAATATATAATTAGCATATTAGACTCAGTACTTGAAAACCTGCCATTTCTTCTCCTTTAGTGGCTAACAAACTAGATTGTTTCTAATTTCAGATGGGTGGATTCATACTTACGAAGTTCATAGGTCCGCAATCCTTTGGCCATCTAGAGCTTCGGAACCGAAACCCAAGTGACAACCCTGCAGTTACATTTAACTACTTTAAAGATCCTGTAGACTTGCAAAGATGTGTTCGTGGGGTTGAAACCATTTTACGCATAGTCGAATCAAGGGCATTCTCAAATTACAAAGTTTCTTCTCTCTCGGGGCAAGACATTCTCAACATTACTACGCGGTTGCCACAAAACTTTCCTGTACATGCAAATACGTCTACATCCCTAGAACAATTTTGTAAAGATACTGTGAAGACAATTTGGCATTATCATGGAGGTTGTCTAGTTGGAAGAGTGGTTGATCATGATTATAAGGTCTTCGGTGTGGATGCACTTCGAGTCATTGATGGATCAACTTTCGATTCCTCCCCAGGAACTAATCCTCAAGCTACTGTGATGATGCTTGGAAGGTATTTACTAGCTAATGTATTATGTATATTCAAACTGCAACTTATTTTATTAGCTATTAAAATTATTGAATTAACAACTGATTTTATTTTATTATGGTGCAGGTACATGGGAGTTAGAATACTAACGGAGAGACTTCAGAAGTAATGGCTTGAATTGATGATTGTACTTCAGTAATTATGCAAATTCTTCTTTCTTAATTTATAGATATTCACTTGATTTTTTTACCCAATACGGTATATAAAGATGATAGCAAAAGTCACATGTCATATCAATATATCATGTATTATAAGTTCAGATCAATAGAATAATTGTTCATGTCTTTGTAATCAATTTACTATTTAATATACAAAGGAATTTATGAGATGTTTACCTTTAACTTTACATTCGATTACTTACTTTTTTTTTTTTTTTTTTTTTGTAGTTGATATTTTATTGAACGGGTTGGGTGGTGATGTTGTTAGGCTCGATGCTTTCAATTTTCAATTATAAAGCTTTGTAGCCTTGCTTCCATTGGATCTCTCTTAAAATTTACTTACAGTTCCATAAGAAAAGTGCTAGGTTTATTAAGCCTTAATAAAGGGCAAAATTGTCTTCTCCTAAACAGCTTTGCCCTTTATCAAGGCTTAGTTGTAGCAAACGTTGTAGAATGAATTGTAAACCTAGCATTATTGTTTCCATAAACCCCATTCCAAATTAATCTTAAGGATTAAGTCTTCAACCCAACTCAACTCAACTCAACCTAACCTTTGTTCTAATCACTTCGTGTCGTCTACATGAATCTTTTTTCGTCATTCGATTCGGTTCAAACCAAAGTCAACATACACAACACACTTATTCATATATTTCTATACACTGATGTCCATTTTAGTTTTGGTCTTTCTCTTCCCTTCTAGTCTTGTTGATGTTTATATACTCGTTCTTCCTAACAGGTTCACTAATTGGTCTTTGTTTTATATATGTAACAAAACAAATTTTTAGATTTTTACCTTTACCTTTATTTTCCATTACATATTTCAGGTTGTTGAGTACTTTTTAGAGGGAAGAGGGGTGTTGTTAAAGATGATTTCAATTTAACAAGAGTTGTCTACTTTTACATGAAAATATAAATTATTATTAGTTTTTTAATAAATAAGTGTGGTTAGCCTGAAACGGCACGTCAATGCACACTTATACATGTAACTACTGTGGAAACGACCAAACCGATATGGAAGGCGGTATGAAATTTATAACTATCCTTTGTGCATTGGCTAAGAGCGTCATCCGAACAAAAAACTGAAAGAACTCTATAAGCCTAAACCGCTTTAAACTGCATATTGTATATGCAACTGATGGAGAATCCCAAATAGGTTAGGGCCTAATTAACCTATGCATATTGGAATTTATTACCACTTCATCAACCAAAACAATACAATCGATAGCTGGTTCGATTTTGCTATGGCTAGTCCAGTATAGATTCCATGTTTATGACCCCCCCCCCCCAAAGAAACAGAAAAGTAAAAGAGAGAGGGAGAGAGAGAGAGAGAGAGAGAGATCTTACTTTGATTTTATTGATCAACTTGATTAAACTTTGTCCAAAAAATTTAAAGAATTACTTGTTCTAATGAAATTCTAAAAATTCTTATTGATAGTTTTCTTAATATTCTTTCAATGATTGAAATTTTACAGCCTAAAATGTAATAAATTTATGTTAAATAATAATTTAATATTGCCCTAGGTTTGACTTTTCATTAAGAAAATGAGACAATTTTTTTGGGATGCGAAAATTATAATGTGAGAACCTAGATGTTTAAGAAATCACCCAATCATCAAGATGCAAGATTACTTGGTATTCCTTTAATCAATAGACAATTTTTCAAGGTATGCACACTACTTATGGTTTAAAGCCCCACTAAAAGCTAGTACATTGAAAAATATACTCCCTCTATCTCAAAAAATAAAAAGTTTACGTTCGATGTTAGAAAATAAACCTAGGACAATATCAAACCACTATTTACTATGTTTTAAGTAATCAAAATTCAATAATTGAAACAATATTAAGACTACTATAAATGGCAACTTTTAAAATTTTGTAAGAACGAGTGATTATGCATAAACATTTGATCGAAGGTTAATAAAGTTGACAACAAAAGTCAAAGTAAGACTAATTTTTGAACGGAGGGAGTAGTATATGTCTGTTTGAATGTGTGTCAGAGAGATGTATATGTGTGTGTGTGTGCGTGCGCGCGTGTACACTTGTGTGTGTCTTTACATAGATCTGTAAAAAAGAAGGAATTTCATTTTTAAGGACAATACAACGGTCTTATCTCTTCATAATATAAGGGCAATGTGGTTGTACAGAAGTTCAATAACAAGTACTCCTACCTACTGATTCTCACCACTGCCACCACCGCAACTCAATAAACCAGGGCTATTGTTTTTATTCATTTTTTGTTGTTGATATTTTATTTGACAGGTTGGGTGGTGATGTTGTTAGTATCCTTTCAATTTTCAATCAGAAAGCTTTGTGGCCTTGCTTCAATTGGATCTCTCTTAAAATTTACTTACAGTTTCATAAGAAAAAATGCTAGTTTTATAACTCTTTCCACAACTTTTCCTACAACTAAGCCTTATTGATGAGTAAAGTTTTCTTTACTAAAATAAGTTTGTCCTTCATCAAGGCTTAGTTGTAGCAAAAGTTGTAGAAGGAGTTGTAAACCTCGCATTGTTGTTTCCATAAAACCCATTCTAAATTAATCTCAAGGACTAAGTCTTCAACTAAAGTCATCCCACACAATACACTGATTCATCTTTCTATATATATTACAGATATACATGTTAGTTTTGGTCTTTCTCTTCTCTTACTTTTAGTCTTGTTGATGTTAATACACTCGTACTTTAACGGCCGGGTTCACTAATTTGTCTTTGTTTTAGGTATCCAAACCATCTTACGCAATTTCGTCTCATTTTATATGTTATTGGGTGACTTTTTCCATATATCTCACGAATTTATTCATTACAAATTTTATCTTTCCTAGTTTTACCTCTATCTTTACTAAAATAAAACTACCACCGGGTTCTACCAACTTTCAATTTACTAAAATGGACCTTTTGATTTATTCTAAAGTAAAACAGAAAATGCAAAAATGCAAACTTTTACATTGCGCCTTTTCTTGGGAATGCTAATGGCGTTTTATGCAGTACCTAGTCATAATTGTATAAGAGCTTTGTTTGAAACAAACATTTGAACTTCATAAGCCAATGATACTTTCGAGTGCATACACTCCAATGATCACGGATCATCCCAAATAGTTTACATCCCAACCTAGGCATATTGCAGTTCATATCCCTTTCATTAACGAAAACAAAACAATCTGCAATTTTTTTAAGGCTCGTCTTATATAGATTCAAAGCTTGTCTAAGGCAAGAACCTAAATGTTTAATGAGTTAAATGCATTTTAGGGTCCAAGTAAGGACCGATTCACAGTTTAGGGTCTCACATTTCAATTTAAGCAATTGGGGTGTAATGTTCTAATTTTATACTAAATAGAGGGTCTAATGTAACTGTAGTTACAATTTTGGTGTTAAGTAATCATGTGCCGATCATGTGCCAAGGTTAATTGTATTTTGGGATCTAAGGTTAGCACTAGCTAATTTGCACTTTAAGGTTACAAGTTTCAATTTTTGGCCATTTTGATATTAAAGGTGGTATAAAGTACTTTTTATTTTTTAGAGGGCCAAAAGTAGTGATAAAACCCTCTTCCACAATGACACCCCATTCCAAACTCCATAACCACCACTCACCACCCATAAGTCCACCACCAACACAACATCGCCATCAAATCTTTCTCCATCGTTAATAAAGAAATCTCAATATTGTTAATCTTTATCCACTAAACAAATTGAAATTGAGTTTTGGCCCTCTACAAAGTTAATGTTAATCGTACTTCTTAATCGAATCGCACATTCCTTCTTTGATAAAATGAGGGGAGAGAGAATGACAAATACACACAACAAACTAGATTCAATCACATTGGACATGATGAAGAGATAAAATTGATTACAATTCCAGCGGCAAAAATGAAAATCATGAGCAAACTTATGGCGGACTCAAGGGTTTTCGACCATATCCATCTTGTCTCTCTTTTTTCTTTGTCGTGGTTTTCTGTTGGCAATGGGGTTAAAATAATTCATTGATGCAAACACGAAGTTCTTTTTTTATGATCTTAACTACATTGTCCAAGAGAAAGCAACATAATTAAGAATTTGAATAAACCCGAGTTAATTTATTGGATCAAGGTTCACTAAGTTTCTCTTTGCCCATTACTTTTGGATCCTTTAGTTGACAAATTGGGTTAACATAGTTAATATATATAAATGTGGTGTTTATCTATTTAAATTAATTCGTTACTTTGGAATAAGAGATTCGATTGTTGTTGCTTTATTTTGGTAAATAGTTTATATAAGATCATTTCTAAAAGATCTATAAAGGAGGTGTTTGATTCAAGTAATTACCTTAATACTCCCACCATTTTGTGCAAATTAAGAGTCTATTACTCTATTATAGAATATTTCACGTAAAGAGTCCACTTTGAAAAATTATACCTCAATTTTGCAATCTTTCAACTTTACTAGATCTCCACATGTTTTATTATCATCTTGACTATGCTTAAGCATTTTTATAATTATGACCAACTCCAATGATATTAATATATCCATTAACTATTAAACTTTTCAAACGTAAACTCTTGAAGTCGAATGGAGGAAGTACCTTGTAATAACCTTTGTAAGATTTTCAAGAACTAAAGCAATCATGCATTAAGGTTGGTAATACACTTTTCGAACATAATTTTTTGTTCATTCACACGATCAAATTGATTCAAAGTGTTATGATTTTTTATTTTTTTAAAGATTTAAGAGTGGAGTATGGAGAGGCGGAGCTACATGGGAAGCACGGGGGGCTCTAGCCCCCATTGGTTTTAAGAGAGTGTTTACATATATATCCCCACAATATTTTAGAAAAATAGATTTTAGTACTATAGGTTATTGATTTTCTCATTTTAGTGCCCTTTATTTTGTTTTAGAAAGAAATCTTATATATTTAAAATTTTCCCATCAATTGATGCAAAATTTATCCACAAGCTTCTAATGTTTTACATCCAATGTAATCTTGCCTCCTGATCTTGTACAAAAAATCAAATGCACTGGGGGTGCCGAATTGGTTGTTGCCGCGCCTTGGCTTTTGGATATCTGGACTTGAATTAATCTGTAAAAAAGACACCGTGAGAGGGGCAGGAAGGGTTCCCCCTCCGGTGTGATAATCAGTGTCTTGGCTTGAGAGAAAGAGTACAATATATTTGCTGAGCCAAAATGAGACGTACATTGGACTGAAAGAGGAGGTGGATATATATAGGGAGAAATTCGGTCCGGTACCTTTTAGTAAATTTTCAATCGCTTTAGTCCCCTATAATTGTTTCAAACTGGAAAATGATACTTTTGTTGCGAAATGTCGTCTATACCCTTTAAAAACACGGAACGGCACGCTGTGCATCGCAATGCACAAATTAATGCATCACACAAAGCCAATGACATACACCCACCACACAATTCATCGCAAAAAATACCAATCAAAGAATGCTTTCCAGAGCCAGTTAGATGTGCTTTTGTTCAAGTTGCAATAAGAATAGACATAATAGGTTAATGTCATACAATTCTGGCATAAGACATTGTCCTTTCTCTGTCCTATTTAGAGCCAAAGTTAGCCTTCATAATTATAGAATAGAAGGAAATGGTCATCGTCCTCTATCAGTCTTATTTGGAGTCTTTGATCTGTCTTCGCTCCTCTTAGGCGAATAAGAATTATGCACCAATTCTACCATCTTCATTCTCTCAATGGGCAGGCTAGAAAAGGAGTTGCTGTTGATGTTACTGCTGCCCTAGCTTTGGTGAGGAGGGAACCATCTTTAGGTTGTTGGGGGCCATTTTAAGAACAATTTATTCATTTATCCACCAAAGTGGACTTTAGCGATTGGAAATAAATATAGTGAATTTTAGCGGTTGAATATCTAAGAAAGTGTACCGGCCCGCAATTTTTCCAAATATCTACTCGAATGAGTCGAGTCATTATTCATTGGGAGCCCACTTATTGGAGTGAGGCCTGTACACTTTAGTCGGGGTCCAAAATATGCACATCACCTCCCTTTTCACTAGTCGTGCCTTCATTCATGTGAGTGATAGTCGTGCTTTCGTTCATGGTTCATGGGAGTATGATTTTAGAGACATATGTGAAGTCCGTACATATTTCTTTGATTTTATGAATAGCGGGGAAGTCAGACGGTTGTAGATGGTAGTGGCCAGAATATGAGTGGTGGTTGTCACATGGTGGTGGTTGCAGACTATATTAGCAAAATATTTAAAGGGTTAGTGGGTTAAACCCGCTTTAACCCAACAAATTAATTTAATGGGTCAATATGGGTTACCCTTCTCAGCCCATTATCTTAATGATTTGGGCTTTTAACATGTTAGGATGTGTGGATTAGTGGATAACATGTAACTTTCGCTTCACCTACTTCAAATACTTCACACTATAAAATGTTGCTGATAAAAAATAAAGTACTAATAGAAATTTGAGATTGTCTATTTTCACTATAATATTTATTTATCCACTACATTCATTAAAATGTAATTAATTTAATCAATGTCTTGACAATAATATCCTTCAAACTCACTTTATTTGAAATCAGAACAATCATCAACTATTTTGTTTCCCTTTGTAACCCTTTTCTTTTTTTGGTCCTTCCAAATAAATTACATTTAATCATAAAAAATAAATAATTTTATAACCACACAATAAAAAAAAGAAATGAAACAATTAAAAGGAAAATAAATCATAGGCCTAGTTTCTTTTGCTTACAAATAGGAAAGAAAATAACGGGCAAAATAAATGATATAATAATAAAATAAAAATTATGAATTAAAAATGGTAAATCCATTATATATTTTAAAATTTTTGTACAATATTTTGATTATTTTACAACATCTTTAAGTGTTTTTGACATTGAAATTCGGTTTGCTTCAAAACAAAAATTCTCTTAAAGAAATTATATGCAAAATAATGGATTTATTTAACTTTTCAGTGTTGATAAATAGATATAATTTATTTGAGAAGATAAGAAAAAAAATGAATTTAAAGTTAATAGGAAAATAAAAAATATATTATTCAACTTTAGATAAATACTCATTAAACAAGGTAAGTATTTAAAGGGCAATTGATGTATTATAGTTTTCTGAATTGCCTCAGTTTTTGAAAAAAAATTTAGCTTTTGGATCAAAAGAACAAAATCATCATCGAAAAAGAATGAATGCAAAGGTTTCGTTGGCATTACAACCGTCAACCAATGTGTTTGCCTATATAGGCTATTAGTATAAACTAGTGCTACACCCGTGCGTTAAACGCACGGGCCAAATACTATTTTATTTCACGGAAAGATAATATTTTATGTAAAGTTAGACATTTAGAAAATATAGATAAATCCTGTCACCCTGAAAAAAAATAAAAAATAGTTAAGAACAACTTTTCATAATACTTCTTGATGAAGCCACATCCCTCAGTTTTTCATTATACCAACTAATGTCAACATTTTTGTACATGTGCAGGTTGGTTGATCTTGACTTTTGTACATATGCAATATACGGGATACTAAGGTTATGATCTGAGTTCAAGCTTATTTTCATTGACTCCATCATAGGAAACATATATACTTATTGGTCCAAAATAAGTATCCCCTTTTCCTTTTTAGGATGTCCCAACAAAATAGAAAAAACAGAAGTAGGAGGAAGAAGAAAGGGGTTACTCAACATCCACCAGAAGCAGCTCAAAAGATGGAGGAATCTTCATATCATTCCCAGGTTTTACTTCCCACTTTCGTGCTACTCTTACCTTAATCAACCAATCTGATCTTCCTTTTTTAATGTCATTCAATAGAGTAAAAGTCATTTTATGTTCTTTGGCTGGGAATAATGCAAAGTATATGAAAAAGATTGGAATAGGATGAAAAAGAAATAGATTTTGAAGAAAAACCGTATTATAAACTGAATAAATAAACCTGTTGATATTCCCATTTACTAAATTGGGGAATCCGAAAATAATCTTACTATTTGACATTAAATAATTTCAGATTTCAGGATGACTGTCTAGATTCCACGGTGTATTTTCTAGGAAATTGCTGGAAAATGTATCAAATATAGTTGCCATAAATGTTCCTATCCAAAAATAGTCTTTCTCATTTATTTGTTTGATAAAGGTAATATTATAAACATTTATTTATTTTTTAGTGTGCAGATACAAGATACAAGGGAAAGACGACAGGACTAAAATAAGATTTTTGCCGGATATAAAATAATATGTATTTTTATTTTATTTATGTATAATGTTTGTAATAATTTTTTATTTTTCCATTACTATTTGACATTAAATAGTTTCAGATTTCAGGATGACTATCTATATTCTAATGAGTATTTTCTAGAAAATTGCTGAAATATGTATTAAATGTATTTGCCATAAATGTTGTCATAATCCATGTATTGTTTGATAAGCTCAATTATTACTTAAGCATTGATATAGGTGAGAAAGAAATTAAATCTTTAACTGAAGATAATGAGGAGTAGCTTTAAATTTACGTTTCTAAATATAGAATTTCAGTTTTGACGCCAAATTACCTATTTTAGTAAATGTGCCAAAATCACTTGTGTCATTATATATATATATAGATATAGATTTGGTGACAGATCCAGCAAAGAAGATGATATCTAATACTACTTTGTTGGGAGCGTCGTTAATGCCAAAAGGAAAGTAGATTGTCGAGAAGGATTTAAGTGTGAAATAGAATTTTATAAGTATATAGTTAGTTAATTAATTTATGTACATGTTGGCTGCCCCCAAGTTTGATTATTCTTCATTTTTTTCCCTTTTCTTTTCTTATTCAGCAACAAAAGAGATTGAAGTTAGTTATAACAAAAAAAAGATTACAGACAGTGGCAGATTCAGGAACTTTTTCAAGTGGTGGCATGGCACAATGGATTTGGAGAGAGAGAGAGAGAGAGAGGAAGAAGGGATGATTACCTGCGTTTTCTCAAGATTTTAATTTATGGTTTTAATTATTTTTATTAACGTTAAAAGAACATAAAAATATATTATTGTTGCTACTAAGATTTGAACCCACCATCCTTTTAAAGATAAACATTAGTATTATATCTTAAACCAAGACAATCATATCAACTTTGTATTATAATTATGAAAATATAGTACATAACATAAATTTAAGTGGGGTCCTGTAACCCCACACCCTAGAAGGTGGCTCCGCCACTGATTACAGAGATTGATTCTTGGCAAGATGGATATAAACAAATTGCAACCGAACATGAACTTTGATGGTGCCTACACGACAAGCAAGCAATTCCAAAATATTAGATGGAAAAAACGCCCAACAATTAGGAAACAAATAAGGGCAAACTCCACAATTGGTCCCTGTACTTTTAGTCCCTTTTGTGATTCGTCTTTTCATGACTTAAATGGTCCATGTACTAATTCATTTTTGGGATTGGTCCTTCCGTCCAATTCCAACCATTTTTTGTCATTAAGTTTAAACATGTGTCTCGCACATGATTTTTCGAAGTACAGGGACCATTTATAAAAAAATTAAAAAAAGAAGAAACTAACGTTTTTTTAAAAAATTTAAGAGAAAATATAAATATTTTATAAATAAATATATCAAGAATAATCATTGATTTCTTTTTAGTAGATTTTTTTAATTTTCGACAAACCTAATTCCTTCTTAATTTTTTTAGTAGATTTCTAATGATTACTCTTGAAATATTTATTTATAAAATATTTATATTTTTGCTTTAATTTTTTTTAAAAACATCAGTTCTTTTTTTTTACTTTTTTTTTTTTACAAATGGTCCCTGTCCTTTTTAATAGGAAATGACTATTTAACCCTTGAGCAAAATTACGTGAGAGACACGTGAATATTTAACAGCAAAAAATTAACAAAAATGAACGGAAGGACCAATTGCAAAAAATTGAAAAGTACAAAGATTTAATTTTTTCAAATTTCAATACAGTGACCAATTCCAAAAAACCCAAAAAGTTCATGGACCATTTGTGGAGTTTGCCCAACAAATAAATATGAAATTTCATAGCAGGCATTTAGAAAATCACGCATCAACAAATAAAACTGTGAGAGGTCAATAGCTAGCCCACCATGCATGCTTGAAACACTGTGAATGATTTTTCAGTTGATTCAAAAATCTGTGTAGTTATTGTTACCTCTGTCCCAAAATAAGTGTCGTTTTAACAAAGTTTTTTGTTTCAAAATAAGCATCGTCATAGGATTTTTAAAAATATTTGCCCATATTCTACCAAAATTGCCCTTATTTACTCTCTCATTCAAGAAGATTGTTAAGAGAAAAGAAAAACAAAACACTCACATAACTTATCTACAGTGAATGAACTTAAATAAGAGTATATCTATCTTTATCTAAGCTTCCTTAATTTGTGTGTAAATTACTACAACAACACTTATTTTAGGACGGAGGTAGTATATACGAGTATGGCTACACCAATAATTATAGGAAACTTAATTCATTCCTATCCGCTTTGAGACTAGTGTTTTGCATCCAGCTAAAGATGGAAACTTCTCTTTATTTGAGACCCAAAGAAAGCATGGCCTTGTATTATTGCGAAGATCAACATACTATGTACGAAGAGCATCTCCAATGCTATCAACTTGTTTTTTTATGCGACGCTTAAATAAGAAAACCTCTTTCATATGTAAAAAAATTTAAAAATAGAGTCCTCTTTTTAAATGTGTTCCAATGCAAGACTTCTTTTAGAATATTTTTTCAGACGTGACATTGTTTTATAATTAATTATAAAAAGTAAAAAAATAAAAATTACTCCTATCGAACGGATTGAAAAAAAAAAAAACTGACGCTAAATGATGTGGATGAAAAGACATCCTCTAGGCACCCTCTAGATGTAGAGGATCACGTTGCCACCTCATCTCCACTTTAGCATAAGAGGTTTGCATTGGAGAAATTTTTTTTTTTGGAAAAATCTATCTTTCTTACATGTCTAGCATTTTTATTAGATAGATGATTGAATTGAAGAAGCTTTAATGACTAGGTCTATACCTAGCTTTAAAGATTGCCATCTCTCTCTATTTTTGGCAATGTTGTACAATGTTTACCACTTCAACATTTTGCTAGTTTGAAAAAGGAAAAAAAAACATTTTGCTAGTTTGAAAAAAAATACAAATAAATAAATAAATAAATAGTCCCCTCATTCCTAAAAAAATACTGTATTTTATTTTACTGGACACACTGACTATAAAAAACTGAATGGGTTGAGTATAAATATACAAAAACTAACATATGCCCAAAATAGACATATTTAGAACTTATTTATAATACGAAGTATCTCGATAACTATTTAATTGTCGTTGAAACTTGTGAATGGTTGATAATGGAAACAAAACTTACTGAGGCTTCGTCCACCCAGACGCAATTTATTTCCTTGATTCTTCTTTTTTTAATGATATCCACGTGAGTTAATTGGGACCCAATTATTAAAGTAGCAAGCAAAACAATGATAAAATAGTAAAAATAACATCTTAAAAAGAAATATTAGAAAGTGCACATTTTTCTTAGAACGGCTTAAAAAGAAATAATGAATTCTTTTTTATGAATGGAAGGAGTATTTCTTTTCCTATTTTTTTTTCTGGTTAGCACTACGGTGACGGTAAGTTTATTGAGCAATCAGTTACGGTCCAACTTTAGGAAGACTCAAAATGAATACCATAATGTATTTATTAAAATGATTTAGGATGTGTTTGGTTTTGCGAATTTGATGACTTTGATTTTTTAATTTTGAGTTTTTTTTTTTAATAATTTAGAGAGCCAGTAAAAGTCCAAAATAATAAAATAAACATCACCAAATCGCATTATGAATTACTAATTATACCCCACAAGTTAAAAAAAAAATAGACATTATTGAATTTTTGTCTTGAGAAATAATAATATTGTCTCTTAAATGCACCGAATTATTTTGTCTTTGATCATCCGTTGCATGATGAGAATGGCAACTACGAATTCAATAGCTGACTTCATTTTCTAGGAAATTGAACCCATTATCAATGTACCTGTCTCAAGTCTGAACTTCCCACAAAGCAAAGACAATAAGTTTAAAGAACGGATTTGGTGATCATCAGTATCTATTGTCACAGTCGAAATGTTTGACATCTCCAAGACGCAACTACAAAGCAATTTCTGGACCTATATTTCCTTTTTAGTGAAAATCTTGACCTCTATGTGTATATAAATGAAACTGAGTTCCCTTCATTTCCATCAAACATTCTTCGGATATCTTCTCTCACATTTTCTTGTCTATCTCTCTTCACACACACACACACACACACACACACATATACTGAGTTCTTGAACGTGAAAGGTGGTTCTAATCTCAAGATGGGTTCTACAGTCTCGTGGAGATTGATTAATGCTGTTCTCCTTGCAATTCTCTTCTTTCATGGCTTCTCCTTTGCCGAAAATGGTACTGTTTTTAATAGAGTTTGTTTGATCTTTTTTCTTACTCCTAGCAAGTGTTTTCTCTATACAATGTAGGAGTAATATATACTTATTCCCTTTTCCTCTCTCTTGTCACAGCTCCTAACTTCAGCTTCATGCGCCAAGCAACAACTGCTCCAAGAGTTTCATACTACGACTACATCATTGTTGGTGGTGGCACTTCCGGATGTGCATTAGCCGCCACTCTCTCAGAGAAATACACGGTTCTCCTCCTTGAACGTGGTGGCTCCCCCTATGGTAAACCCAATATCACCAGGGTTGAACCCATTTAATTTCCAGCATTTAATTTCCAAAAATCCAACCCATTTTAAGACTTACGAACTAAGTCTTTAAATACCAATCAACTCAACTCAACCTATCATTTGTCCTAATCACCAGGGGTCAACTACATAAATCCTTTTTCATCACCATTCGATTTAGTTCAAAGAAATGTCATCACACACAACACACTCATTTATATCATTATTTATTACAGATGTCCATGTTAGTTTTGGTGTTCTCCTTCCCCTACTTCTAGTCTTGTTGATGTTCATATACTCACACTTCTTACGCGTTCACTAATTGGTCTATATATGTTGTATGTATCCAAACCATTTTATGCGATTTCCTTTGGTTATATCCACTATTGGGCGATACATATTTTATCACGAATTTTTTCATTACAATATTTTTTTTTTTTGGTTTTACCTCTATCACCACTACAATAAAACTACCTTGGGTTTCTACCAACTTTCACTTTACTAAAATGCCCTTTTTGATTTATTCTAAAGTACTAGTAAAACAGAAAATGCGTAAATGCAAATATTTACATCGCCCCTTTTCCCGGGAGTGCTAATGGCACTTTATGTGGTACCTATTCATATTTGGATAAAAGCTTCAGCGAAACAGAGATGTAAACCAACTTCATAAGCCAATGACGCTTTTCACTGCTTAGAAACTTATTGCCTCTTCATCAACCAAAACAAAACAATCGGTGGCCCGTTCAATTTCGCTAAGGCTTATCTTATACAAATTCAAAGCCTGTCTAAGGTAAGAATCTATGGGTTAATTGCATTTCAGGGTCCAAGTTAGCATCGGTCCACACTTTAGTGTCTTACGTTTTAGTTTTAGCCATTTGCGGTCAAATTTTCCAATTGTATACTAAGAGGGGGTCTAATGTAAATTCTGTTATGTCTTTTGGGAGGAACGAACGGGTGGGGATCTTGTTAAGATATCTATATCTATATATATATATAATAACAATTGTGTCTATAAAAGGAAAATTCCCGCCAAAATCTACTTGCCAAAATTGGAACCCAGTTTGTTTTGATGAAAACTTGTGCTTGCCTTGAAAATATAAATTTCTAATTTTTAAGTTGGTCAACATTAAAACATCAAAAGTTAGTCTACAACATAACGATGTTTTTAATTCCCAATTCAATGAATGTTCTGTTGCAGATGATTCCTTATAGGACCTTTAAGCTTTTGAGTTTATAGGTTCAACAAATTAATATTAACAAAAGAATCCATCGTAAGAAACTTTTAACCAAAATTATAGTCCTAAAAATTTTGTCCATTTCATTTGATCCGGAGTTATTATAACAAAAAATATTCACATAATTAGTATGCAAAAGGCATTATATCGATAAAATATTCAAATCATATATTTTAAGATACAAAAAAATAAAATAAATAAATAAACACATTTATTTTACGTCAAAATAAAAAAAATTAGATCACATTATGAATATGTTAATGTCAAAGTTGATAAAATTTGGACTTACCTTGAGGAAGTCAAGCAAATTTTTAAGAAAGAAATACGGGTTTAAAATTTTGTTTTTTGGTTCCTTTCTAAAAATTTGAAGCAGGGGTATAAAAAAACAAATGTCAAGCGATCGGTAAATAATCAAAAAAATATAGGTAATTTTATATACCCTTAAAGTTTCATTTAATATATATAGCATATCCTAGAGAAACCTAATTGTTTAGAAAAGTTGAACTCAATTAATGTTCATGTGTATTATTGTCAGAATACATTTTACAACACATCATTAATTATGTTTCTTAATTCCTGTGTTTTATCAATTAGGAACATTTATCCGGGACAGAGGGAGTATCTAAAATATTGAAGTTCATTTCTATAGATCCAAAATATTTATAACAAAAAAATCTATATATATATATATATATATAATAACAATTGAGTCTATAAAAGGAAAATTCCCGCCAAAATCTACTTGCCAAAATTAGAACCCAGTTTGTTTTGATGAAAACTTGTGATTGCCTTGAAAATATAAATTTCTAATTTTTAAGTTGGTCAACATTAAAACATCAAAAGTTAGTCTACAACATAATGATGTTTTCAAAATTCACAATTCAATGAATGTTCTTTTGCAGATGATTTCTTATGGGACCTTTAAGCTTTTGAGTTTATAGGTTCAGCAAATTAATATTAACAAAAGAATCCATTGTAAGAAACTTTTAACCAAAATTATATAGTCCTAAAAAATTTGTCCATTTCATTTGATCCGGAGTTATTATAACAAAAAATATTCACATAATTAGTATGCAAAAGGCATTATATCGATAAAATATTCAAATCATATATTTTAAGATACAAAAAAATAAAATAAATAAATAAACACATTTATTTTACGTCAAAATAAAAAAAATTAGATCACATTATGAATATGTTAATGTCAAAGTTGATAAAATTTGGACTTACCTTGAGGAAGTCAAGCAAATTTTTAAGAAAGAAATACGGGTTTAAAATTTTGTTTTTTGGTTGCTTTCTAAAAATTTGAAGCAGGGGTATAAGAAAACAAATGTCAAGCGATCGGTAAATAATCAAAAAAATATAGGTAATTTTATATACCCTTAAAGCTTCATTTAATATATATAGCATATCCTAGAGAAACCTAATTGTTTAGAAAATTTGAACTCAATTAATGTTCATGGGTATTATTGTCAGAACACATTTTACAACACATCATTAATTATGTTTCTTAATTCCCGTGTTTTATCAATTAGAACATTTATCCGGACAGAGGAGTATCTAAAATATTGAAGTTCATTTCTATAGATTCAAAATATTTATAACAAAAAAATATGAAAAATACACATAAGCTTTAAGTGAAACCATTCGATCGGTAAAAAATTCGGATCAATCGAAAAAAATAGATGAAAATATTTTTGGTTCTTTTCATCAAATCAAGCAAGTATAAGTAAAACTCTAGAAAAGTATATCAAAAATGGAAAAAAATTTGTAATTTTTTCCGAAAAGTAAATTATTTATAATGTTAATGTAAGGTATATGTGGAATATTTTTATTTTTATTTTACAATTGTGTCTTATGCAATGTCTATCAACCAAAGTCTGGAGTAATCTTTTTATATTTACTTTTAATTATTTTTTAATTTTTATACATTGCACTCACTAAAATATTAAATTTTTATACATTACACTCACTAAAATATTAAATTTTTATATTAATATAGATTCCATGCATTGTAGAGGTGGAATCATCCCTTAATTGGTATCAAAACTTAACTATTTTATATCTAAGCCTGAAAATTGACTATTTTATTGGTATCAAAGCATTAGTTGTTTTAATTGGTATTAGAGCTTAGTTATTGTATCTCTAAGTTTTGTAATACTCATTGAGACCCGGATATCTTCAGAATTATTTTTAATTTTATAATTATAAATTATTTTATTTATGTAATTCTCTTTTATTAAATTTTTTTAACTTTTACATTTTAATTATTTGTTTACATTAACTTATAATATTTATAGTATAATTATTTATTTATTTTGTTAACATTAAGCTTTTTAAATATTTTATTTATATCTACAAAATCCCCGAGCATCGCACGGGTGTTATACTAGTTACAATTAAAAAGTGTTGCGGGCTTTGCTACCATATTATCTCTCTTTAAAGTCCCTTACATATATCCATATACTTCATCCTAAATTTAAGTGAGTCAGTTTGATATAACTTCCATTCAAACCAATCCAATTTTCAAAATGCACTTTATAAGAACGCGTTTTCTTGGACGTACTTTCAACAAGCTAGTATTTAATGTTTGGTGAGCGTATAGTATACCAGAAATATTTTTACCTTAAGAAGAAAAAGAAATTTGTTGTTCCACAAACACACCTCTTGGTTTATTTGCTTTATATGCGCAGTAAGAGAAACCAATATAGCTTAATTACAACTTCTCTTATTAGTCATAGTGAGTGAGTCTGTCTCCCAAAGTTTTTTTTTTTTTTTTTGCAATTAGGTCCGTGTTTTGAGATTGTTTTATATACAGAGATAATTGTCTATACCTAAAATCGTACAAAAAAAAAAGGGGCAAGATTCTCTCTACAACAAATATATTCACCCGGTGGAGGTGTATTCACATGGCTCGTTGATGTACAATCTTGAGATATTACATAACTATTATGCGCTATTGATTATATACTTGTTTGGAATCTTAAATAATTACTCGTTGCGTTGTTGCTATATATTTCCAACAAATACTAAAATAAATTTTCCTAGCATTCTGGCCCACCCGGTGGAGGTGTATTCACATGGCTCGAACCCGAAACCTATAAATAAGATAGAAAACCCTCTACCAACTAATTTATGTGCTTGATGGTATTTGGTGTCCCTTTCCAAAATCTTGATAATTGAAAAGAAATTACACTAGTTTTTTGGTGTTGCTAAAGCTGAGAGGATGTTGCTGATTTCCATATTCGACAGTCATTATCCTTTCATTGTTGAATAATCTCCTCATTGTCTATTCAGATGCAAATAAAAGTTTTGCTGTTCTCTATTGTCCATTGGACGGCCAAGAGAATTTTACAAGCCTCCCAAGTTGAGTCTACCAAGTTTGCGAGGACCATTAAAGCATTCAAATTTCTCCTAAATTACAAGACATGCCATCAACTTTTCTATTTTAATTTTTTTTATCAATGATAAAAAAAACGAGGACCGTAAGTGAAGCCACAGACAAGCAATGAAACACTCTTTGGAAAACCATTTATATCCTCTTAAATTCCTCCAATTATAACTAGCCACCCATTTCTCAGATGATTGGACAAGTTCTAAAGCACTCACATAGTGCTTTGTAGACGATCCTTTCCATGGTCTTACTTGTGACTTGTGAGTACATTTAGTTCCATTGTCTACTCCAATTAAGAATGTAGCTTTACTTGATTGAACCTTCTTTAAAATATACTATAAAATATATCCTCTTATAGAAATGAGACTATTATATATTAGAATAAACTAAAGATGAAAGTGGAAGTACGAAACTACTTTTTTTGAGACAAAGGGAGTATCCTTATTAATACAATACATATACAGCCGAACACTTGTTGAGTTCGGTTTGGTTTTCTCCCATATAATCTAGTATCGTGTTTTTCTTTTGTTTCTTGTCTTTCCTTTGTCTTGTGTTTTTATTCACTAGTTGGCTTCAAGTCTTTTGAGGGCACTCTCATTTACTCCCCCATCTCTTCCATCTCAATCGCATTTGATTCCTCGCTGCCAATGCCCCCTGACTTCAACATTCATCATCATTACCTTATTGCCGTGAAGAAGAGAAATAAGAAGAAAGGTCGATTAACAACTTGTACTACATTCCAAAATTACCCACTTTCAAACTCTCCCTCCATGCATAGTCCTTTCCTCTACCACCTCATGTCTTTTTGATCATTTGTTCTCTCCTTATTTTCATTGCAACCTTACTTTCTCTATAATGGCCTCCATGCATCTCCAGCCTCTATTCATCTTCTTCTACATTAAAATTGAAAAACTAATGCCAAAATAGTCTAGCACTCTCAGCAATTACCGCTTCTGAAAGACTCCATTTTATTTCCAGCCCGATTCGCTTGGGCCACACAGAGTTTCGTAGCTCAGTCTGCAGTGCATGATATTTCCATGAGTCTGTTTAACGTTGGATTAGTGAAAGCCAATGAAGGACGTGTTAGAGAAGGATCCACATGCTTTGTGGCGGAGGTACATTGACTAGTTGTACCAACATAAGGAGCTAGGGTTGTACTTGGATGTGAGCTAGATCGAGTTTATGGTGAATGCATGACAATAATACCTCTCAAAATTAGTCAAGTGAACAACATGTGTTGCAGATGACAACTATTTAACGAAATAAATAGACGGAGAGAGAAAAAAAAGTCATAAGAAAATAAGGGGATAAAAGTATAATTAAGGTATAATACGAGGACATCTGATACATTTTATTCTTCAGTTTTTTTTTTTTTTTTTTTTTAATAGAATTACTCACAATGTTCTAAGAAACCATTTTTAATTAAAATATAGCATGAATTTTAAAACAAAACAATGGATCATCCGGCTAGTATTATCTTCATAATTTTTTTTAAGGTCTTGTTAACTTGTGCCCTAAACGGGCTCCATGCGAATCATCCTACCTGGAAAGATCATCACGACAGTTGGCAAGCCAGCTGGGAAGTCCTAGATAGACACGTCGAACGACCTAGATAGAAGATGGGTTGATTAGGCCGCCAAGACTAAGAGGCGTACGTGGCGACAACCTGGATCATATAATGAGCTGGTAACTTTGTTGTTCAATTCACGCGATTTGGACCTCGTGCCCGACCAAAGCATCCCCCTAGTTGCTCGGTCATCACTTCTGAATAGGCTAACCGCCGAGCTAAGGCACAACTCGGGCCACCGTCGGCAGACTATAACATCAACATGGGTGACGCTCATTGGTTGCTTCGACGTACATCTCCGTCTTGTAAGGGTTGAACTCCACTTCCTAGAGCTGGCAATGGACTGGGCTGGGCCGGCCCAGTGCAAGCCCACCGGGCCAACACTTAATATCGAGCCGGCCCCAATTTTACTAGGGCCGAAGAAAAGGAAAGCCCAGCCCAACCCATCAAAGCCCATCGGGCCAAAAAGCCCTTGTTGAAAAAATAAATAAACTAAAAGGAACAATAGTGATGCCAATTGTCAAATTAAATTCTAAGTTACTTACTAAACAAAAGCAATACTATGATTTATTGTTTGTCCTAACTGCTAACTGCTAAAGGTAAAATAATGCTATCACCGTATCAAACATTAATTAAAATGGAAATAAAAATGATACTATAATGGTCCAGGGCTTTAATTATTTAAAAAGTTAACTTTATTGGTCAGTTAAACCAATAATTAAACGATAAAGCAATAATCAAATTGAAACATATTGCTTCAATGTCTGAGATTGCATTACAGCATGTATAAATTATAATATCAAAGAATAAAGCTAACTGGATCATTCTAGTTAGCGTTAACATAGAATGATCTTTAATTATTGCTATAATTATTTAAGAAGTTAGAATTATTTTTTGAGTAAAAATAATTAAATAATAATAAAATAGTGCGGGCTGGGCCTAGCCCAAAAGCCCCGGGCTTTTTTTATGCAAGCCCAATTGAACCATCGGGCCTAATGGACCGGGCCAAAAAGGCCCGCATTTTTTTGGGCCTCCAAAAATTAAACTTTAGCCCATGCAAACATCGGGCTGACTGGGCCAGCCCATTGGGCTGGGCTAATTTTGCCGGTTCTACCACTTCCCCACTCACTAACAGAGTCGTACAGTGAACTACAGTATGGATGTACAACCACGATCTCTATCACCCACAACCGCTGCCTCACATGCAAGAGGACAAAGCGGTCGCTCAGTCTTGTCCCCAGCTGGTTCCCCTGGCTTGCTAATCACTCCACTCCCGCGCCTATTAATACAAAGGCCATTTCTCTCTCACTCTTCCTGATCATTCCAGAGTAGACTCTTCATATAACTATCTTCTTGCTCACAGCTTGTTAGCTAAAGAGTAATCCAGCTTCATTCACAGACTAAACTCTGTGAATCAGGCCTTAGTTATAACCCATTTATTGATTCTCACACCGGAAGGTTATAGCTGGGACACTCTCAGCTCCCTTGAACTGTGTTCTTGGTGTTGATCACAGGTCATTATATAGCAGCGGATTCAGAGCAGTCCCAGCAACTCTCACTGAAGATCCTACTATACTATACATCTGGTATCCACGTGGAATCGAATCGGTCACAACTTAATTTTAGTGTGATCATGCCCCAAAAGCATTTGTTAAGGAACATTAATTAGGACGTTTAATGCTTAATTTCACATTAATCACCTTAATTAATGCTTACTTTCACAAATTTCCAGCACCAACTACTCTAATTAATGCCCTTACGGCACATGTTAACAAGACACCTTCACAAATAAGTAATGCTACTTATAAAAATTTTATTAACATAATTCATTTATAGCATGCTTTAATTTTTAGCTTAAATCACAATTTGGTCACCCTACTTTGACAAAAAATTTATTAAGTTAACTCTACTTAATTTTTTCTCAATTTAATCACTATACTTGGCCTGAAAAGTCAATAAAGTCATTGGAAGTCATTTTCGTTAGTTAGATGGATGAAATCTTCGAAAAGATAGAAATGCCCATTACCTTTGGCCAGAAATTTTAAAAAGACCAAAATACTCTTTTACTCTCTAAAAGACATTAATAAGTTTACAATTTAAACAAAATCAGAATAAAACAAATAAAAAAACATGAAAAAATGTTCATTCATCTCTAATCTCTCTCTCTCTCTCTCTCTCTCTCTCTCTCTCTCTGTAAAAAAACTTCACATTTTCATTTTTCTCTCCTCCACAACAATGGTGCCATCTCCGCCATCTCCCTGCTTATGCTTCCTCCTTCTCTTCACACTCTCTCTCCTCCTCGGCTCCTCCATCTCTTTATTTACTTTTTTATTTCTCTCATTTTTCACTAAAAACCCAGTTCTACTTCTCTTTAAAAAAACTACCCCTTTTCTCTCCAAATCCTCCCGTGATGTCTTTGAAAAAAAACACTATCAATAACGTGGAGGTGGTCGGTGGGATTGAGGAAAGGGGCGTACTGGCAATAGGTATGTAAAACTAGGGTTTTGCTAAATTAACAAAGCAATTAAATGGGTTTGTGAAGAAACGAATCAAGAACGAAGGTTAGGGTTTTGCAAAATTAACATACCATCAAATCTCAAAATCTTCCCTTCCACCACCACCTACAAATCATACATGATCAATTCGCCTCCAATTGAACTCTTATTTACTGAAAAAGGTCTAAATTCGAAACCAAAACCAAAACCTCGATCATGTTCTTCACCGTAAAAAATGTATGATTCATCAATTGATGATTCAATTTTTTCGCCTTCCAAACACACAGTTCTTCCCCCTAATCCGCACAAAATTGCACGCGCGCGTATATGCCAATTAAAACTAGTACCAGTTGCAGAATTTCCTTCCCTTTGATTGAGGTTTCTATGCAATTTCGTTTTTCCCAAACCAAATCAATGGCGAGTGTTGTCTTGCAACCAGTATTGCCGATTCAAGATCGCAGCATCCGGTGCACTTACTTCTATTCTCAGAATACTCAAGACTAAGGTTCGAGAATTCCAAATCGAGCCATTAAGATACTATAGAATTTGAGTTTGAATAAGAATCTTTAATTTTTTCTCTCATTGAATGTTCAAAGATTCTCCCAAGATCGATCATGTTCTTTGAAGATGTTAATCTTACAAGATAATGCGTAGCAATTTTGAGAAAGTCGTGTGACAAAGTAGATGCTCGGGTCTTTATTACTGAGACAAATGGAATAATTTCTTCCATTGCCAAACACTTGAGAACGGGAGTTGCCAGGACCAAGAGTAGTGAAAGTTTTATAGCTATGTAACTAAGAAAACAGAATGCTGGAATATAGTAAATGTTATCAAAGATGTGATAACATCTACTATAACATCCAGTAAAATTGCAGCGGAATTAATAAAAACAAGATTGATGTATCCTTTGTCTACAAGTATAAATACTTGTAGACGTGCCAATATGGCAAAATCTTTTCACTAGAAAATATAGAACCGATTACAAAGAAAACAACTAGCGAAATTCTAACAAAAGATCTAACAACGAAAGTAGACAAAAGAGACTACAAACTTATGCTTTGGTAATACAATCCTGTCTAATAAACACTGACTTCCATTGAGGACAGAAACTTTCAACACAGTTTTAGTAGTTTCAGAATGAGATGTGTTGAAGGATGTGTCTGTATTTCTGCTCACATTCATCACACGACACAGCAGTGTATTAGCCCTTTTCTATCTCAGATCTCTCTCCAAAGCGTGCTGAATGAAGAAGACACCATCTTCTTAAATAGGCTCCAGGGCTACACGAAAATACTTAGAAGGCAATGTTAATGATAGAATGACAATTTACTATATTTACATCAATCAAAAACCTTGATTGAATCAATTAAAAAGTCAAAGATTATTTACCAAAAATACATCAATCAAGCAAGAATAAACAGATTTTAAGAAAGACAAAAACAATCTCAAATCTAACTAATTTAGAGAATCTCAAAAACTATTCTTGGAAAGCATATTCCAACAATCTCCCCCTTTTTTGCCTTTCTGGACAAAACATCAATTAAACACAATGAACTCCCCCTGAATAAGATATGATTAATATAACACAAAGATGTAATATAAAATCAGAGAGTTCAGAGTAGTAAAACAAAAAATAAATTGTTTAAACTGTTAACAACCACAAACACAGAAATGTTATGACATTTAAAACAACATCTCTTGAAGCAGTAATATCAAACAGAGTTGTCTCCCCCTGCATTGTTGTCTTCCCCTGCATTAGAGGAGTCTCCCCCTTTTTGTCCAGAAGAGGATGGCACTTGTGCATCAAGAAAAGCCTGGAACTGTGAATGCAAATCCTCAAGAAATACAAGGTGAGTACGAGTAGCAGCAATCTGAATCGAGCAAAGAAGAAGAGAAGCTGAGCGAACAAATGGCACGCATGGAGGTGTAGAGGATGTAGGGACATCTCGCAGAGGACATATGAACTGGAGAAGATGGAGAAATTCCAGCAGACAGAAGAACGGGTAAGTCAATGACCCTATCCCCTTTTAACAATTGAGCAGAAATCTTCAAAACTTTGGGACGACTTGTGATACGATCAGTGCACACGATACCGTGATGCACCAAAAATCGAAAAATCAAACTCGGGAAAGGGAAGGACCAGCGATCTGAGAGAGTTTCAGCATAAAAGGTAATACTATCAAACACCCATTGCCCAAAATTAAAAGGAAGGCCAGTGCCAATTTGGAAAATGAGTTTAGCCTGGGATTGAGTCACCACGGAAGTGTTGTTGGAAGGGACCCAATTTGCAGTGCACAATTTGTGCAAGACTGAGTAAAACGAAGTCAATTGGGCAGATTGAAGTTTCTCAGGAGATATAGGCCATTTGTTGATTTTTCCCCCAGTCAAGACAGATGTGATCTCATTGAAGTTATCAACCACAGATGATACTTCAACATTCTCGATGCACAAAACTCATTTATTTTGGAAGGAGTAAAATTTATAATTTTATTTCGAACAAAACGACCAAATCGTCGAGCCTTCCATGCACATGGCTTTTTCAAGATTGGCATAAAACTCTATGACTAGAGTTTTGACATAGGGTGAGGAAGAGGTCACAGTATTTAAAAGTTTGCGATCAATTAAAAATTGAGACAAATTAAACCGATCAAGAACCTCTAACTGAACCTGTTTTTCCTCAAGCAAATTGCGAGTGATGAAACGATCATACCTCAAGGATGCCTCACGAGTGTAGAAAAGAGGATTGAAAGCTGAATCAATATCCAGGGAGGAGATGATGTGAGAGGGATGCCACCACATCTTCGTCATCATCGAACGAAGACCTTCAATAGACTCGAAGACGCTTGTCCGATGGTTCCACGTAATCCCTATTAAGTGAATTTGTTCTTTCACTATCACCGGATGGAGAGGAAGGGGACTTAGGGCAAGAAGATTTCTTCCTAGTTTGAGCATGACTTCGCAAGGGTGGAGTCATCGGAGACCATCACCGTGAGTAGGCGAGACCGCTTGAACCGAGGGTGCCCAGATGGCTGAGGGAGGAAACAACAGAGCGAACACATACATGAGGAAAGTCCATATCCTCATTTGATGAAGGCGGAACAAAATCAACGTCGGTGGCGTCATCATCTTCAAGGTGAACCTGGAGATTCTTGTTGCAGAAACGCCCCTTTTGCTTCAAGAGGTAGGAGACAGAGGCTCCAAATTTGGAGTAAGCCCCCTTTGCCGCTTTGAAAAGCGTACTGTAGGACGCCCAATAGGGCCAAGAGAGGCGCCAACTTGCTTCAAATCAGGGGGATTTTCAACATCAATGACGTTGCCTGCCTCGCCTGGGAGAATGGCGTCAATAGGAACAGGAGCATCATCGAATGGAACAACTGTGAGAGGGGGTGTACTGTGAAGAGCGGATGTCTCCATATTTTGGGAGACATCAGCGGAAGGAGATGCTGGATTCTGAGATGGAGAAGGAGAACCCTCAGCCTTGGATGCCATTGAAGAATCTGGAAGAATAGAGAGAAAAAGAGACTGCACTTGAAAGAATTTGTCAGAATACAAGAGAGAAGATGCAGTTAGGGCACAGTTAGGGCACGGTTTAATTTTTGGGAAAGAAGGAACTAATTTTGAAGGAGAACAACTGCTACTTTCCAAAAAAAAACTGCTACTTACCAAAAAAATTTTGGTAAAATAACTTCCCTTTTTGTTTCAAATTCTCATCAAAAAATAGGCATCTGAATATTACCCAAAATGTCCCTGTGATAAATCTTCTGCTAAGGAACCCTCAAATCATCTTAATGCTCAAAAATCAAGTACCATTCAAATTGTTTATAGACAAACACAATGAAGGATAAAGATTCACAGTCAATAGGCCACTTTGGAGAAAATAGATGATGAGAAACTTTTAGCATGAGAGTATATTCACCAGACCAAATGTCCTATAGGTATGCCTAACCATGAAGAAAAAGACAATGCGCACACAAGTGAGGGACTTTGCTCAATGAATGTGAAGGAGAAAAATGTTGGCACACTAAGAGACACATTTTGCAATTTTTGAATTCAATGGATCAAGATCCTCTTCTCCCAGTCTCTTTATATGATGATTTTTGCCTTAAAGATGAAGGGATTTAACCAGTAGGTAGCTTTCACTCTTCCTCAAGGATAGCCCTTTCTCATATGATCACGCCAAAAAATTCAAAGAACATATTGATCTAGATTATAAGATCACATATGAGTGGCTGCATACACATTGAGAAGGTAGCTTTTTCCCTCAAAGGCTTCCAATCACTGATTTGGCTCATTCACTGGGAGAATTTCTCTTTTTTTATATATATTTTTTTTATTTTGAATAGAGATCCACATTCAAAAATAAATGTCTTTCAAAATACCACATTTTTTTTTTTTTTTTACAACAAGCACATGTGGTCACATTAGAGACCACATGTTGTGAGACAATCAAATAGCACACAGACTTAGAGATTTCCTAAGAGTAGAAAATCTCTCAAAATCAAGAGCCTTGGTGAACACATCAGCTAATTGATTCTCAGTTCCTATAAATTCCATGCGGATAATTTTCTGTTCAACCAAATCCCGAATAAAGTGATGTCGAATATCAATATGTTTGGTGCGGAGTGTTGAACAGATTTTTCGAGATATCTATAGCAGAATTATCACAATAAACAACAAGAGTATCACTCTCTAGCCCATAATCATTGATCATCTGATTCATCCAAAGAAGTTGAGAGCAACAACTACCAACCGCTACATATTCAGATTCAGCGGTTGACAGTGAAACGCAGTTTTGTTTTTTGCTATACCATGTAACCAAATTGTTCCCCAAGTAAAAACAACCCCCAGTGGTGCTTTTACGATCATCGATATTTTCGCCCAATCGAATCACTAAAACCAACAAGATTGGTATTAGTGTCTCTAGTGTACCACACCCAAGTTTGGTTGTCCCACTAACATATCGAATGATACGTTTTAAGGCCTTTAGATGGGAGACCTTGGGATTTGCTTGGTACCTTGCATGACACAAACACTATACATAATGTCCGGTCTGCGGCGCTAGGTACAACAGACTTCCTATCATACTTCTAAACAAGGTGTGATCTACACCTTCACCTTCATCATCCCTACACAACTTTTGAGATGATCCCATGGGAGTTTTTAAATGGGATGCATTCTCAAGACCAAACTTTTAACCAAGTTTTGAGCATACTTGGTTTGAGACACAAAAATTCCTTCATTGCTTTGTTTCACTTGAAGACCAAGAAAATAGTTTAACTCACCAACCATGCTCATCTCAAATGTGGATGTCATGTTGTTGACAAAATGTCCTAACATCTTTTCGATGTAGATCCAAACACAATATCATCCACATATATCGAGCAATGAGAATATCATTTTTTCTTTTGAATGAACAGAGTTTTATCAACCTCACCTCTTTTGAAACCAATTTCAAGAAGGTATTCAGTAAGTCTTCCATACCAAGCTCTAGGAGCTTGTTTAAGACCATACAATGCCTTCTTTAATTTAAACACATGGTTTGGTTTGTGAGGATCTTCAAATCCTTTTGGTTGTTCCACAAAAACTTCTTCATTCAAAACGCCATTTAAAAAAGCACTTTTCACATCCATCTGATGGAGTGTGATTCCAAGATGACAAGCAATGGCAAGCATTAATCGAATAGACTCAATGCGGGCTACAGGAGCAAAGGTTTCATCAAAGTCCACCCCTTCTACGTGTATACCCCCGAGCTACCAATCGTGCTTTATTTCTAACTATTTTCCCACTCATCGCTTTATTTTTGAAAATCCACTTAGTTCCTATTACATTACCTTGACTAGGTCTAGGAACTAAGTACCAAACATCATTTTTGGAAAACTGATTTAATTCTTCCAACATTGCAGTTATCCAAAAATCATCCCCAAGAGCTTCTTTCACATTTTTAGGTTCAAGATTTGATATGAAGCAACAAGTTCTAGCATTTAAACAATCTGATGACAAATAGGCCAAGCTTACCATTTTTTGTAATCCACTTTACCTTTTTGTCTTGTCTTCATTCCATCAAACACATTACCAATCACTTGAGTTGTAGGGTGATTTTTCAATTCCGCTTGACACATCCCGCCTTTGATCGTTTCACCTCATCAACGATTCAACCGGTTCGTTTCGATTGTTTCCTGATCTGAGTTGTTGGTAGGTGTGTTCGAGGATGTCCCCACATTTTCGGACACATTTCCTTCGAATCATTCAATCTGGATTTAGTGAATCAAGAATAATTTTTCGGCACACTGTTCGCCTGCATCATCCAAAGAACCCCGTAATATCATCTTCAGCAGTTTTCTGTCCAAGGTTTGCAAAATCATCAAAAGTAACATTTATGGATTCCATTATAGTCTTAGTTCGAAGATTAAAGACTAGAAATGCTCTACTATTTGATGAATACCCCACAAAAATGCATTTGTCACTCTTAGAATCAAATTTTGAAAGATGATCTCGGTCATTTAAGAGATAACATATACACCCAAAAGGTGAAAATATTTGAGATTCGGTTTTTTCCCAAAAGGATTTCATATGGAGTCATGGTGCAACCGGTCTCAAATATACACGATTTCCAATGTGACAAGCGGTGTTTAAGGCTTCACCAAAAATTTTGAAAGATTTTGAGAACTAAGCATGACACGTGCCATTTCTTGAAGTGTGCGATTTTTCCTTTCCGCTACTCCATTTTGTTGTGGAGTTTTGGGGGCTGAATACTCATGAGTAATCCCCTTTGAATCGCAATATTTGGCAAAAGAAGAATTTTCATACTCGGTACCATGATCCGAACGAATCTTAATAACTTTTAAGTCATATAGATTCCGGACCTTTTTGTACCAAGTTTTAAAAGCTTCAAAAGTTTCAGATTTTCTCTCAAGAAAATAATCCAAGTATACCGAGAAAAATCATCAACACACACAAAGGAATATTTCTTTCTCCCTAGACTCTCCACTTCAATTGGACCCATAAGATCCGTATGAATGAACTCAAGACAACGTTTTGAGGAACGTTGTTGAATTTTTGGTGGGACACTCTAGTTTGTTTCCCTTTTGGCATGGACCACACACACCCACATTCTTTGTGTTAATCTTTGGTAATCCTCTAACGGCATCATGTTTGATTATATCATGAATTTTATGAAAACTAGCATGTCCTAGTTTTTGATGCCAAAGAGAACTATCATTAACACTTGAGGTATGGCATGAAACAACTTCACCATACATGTAACAATTATCCGAGGATCTAGTACCGCAAGAATACATTTGTTAGTACCATCAAATACTTCACATGAGTTTTTGTCAAATTTTACATGCAAATCATCATCACATAATTGACTTATACCGATGAGATTTGCTTTAAGACCTTCCACATGAAGAACATTTTTAAGCCTTGGCAATCCCTCAACATCAAGATTGCCTCTACCAACAATTCTTCCTTTTGCACCACCCCATAGGTCACACTTCCACCATTGAAGCTAGAGTATTCGGACAAGTATTCATCTGTCCCGTCATATGACGGGAACATCCACTATCAAAAACCATGAGCAAGCAACATTGGTTTTAAAGGAAGTGTATGTAACATTGCACGTTACATCGCCTTGACCCATATTTTTCCGAATTTCGGGAATGTGCTGATTCAAATGTGGAGACATTTTCCACGACATTCGTCCGGAGCGATTTCGGTGAAATTTTTTGCCAAATCTGCCTTCATTTTGTAACAATAAGGTCGATATGACCGAAACATTACGAATGGCAAATATACCGACGTTTCCAAAGTCTAGACCTTTTTCGTTAGCCATTTGGTTTTGATTAACATGTTCACCATTCATTCTTTCCTTGACAAAAGCAACTGGTTTGAATCCCATCAGCAGTGTCTTCTTGACCATAAGTCGAAGTTCATCAAGTTTAACCTTGCCTTTGTTCAGCTTGGACATGGTTTCATTTGCTTTTTCAAGATTAATTTTGGCTTTTTCAAAATCCACATCTTTCTTGGTGAGCATGACTTCCCCTAGCAATGGAAGCTTTCGAACTTCATTCTCTTTTGAGAGCAACTCATTTGAAGTTTTCGAACTTCAAGTTCTTTTGAAAGATATTCATTTTCCTCGGTGAGAAGATTTAACTTTTCTTCCTTCTTTACCCAATCTTCATAAAGTGCCTTATAATCCTCTAATAAATCCAGATTTTCGAATCGAATCGGACTCATTGTGGACATGATTGTCATCAACTATGGAAGAGTTGAGACAATTCAGCTGAATGAATCTTTTAGCAGATGTGATCACGTTGGAGCCACATTTAAGGCAACACCTTTAGATACACCATGAGGATTTATTTGTAACACTTTTGGGTTTCAAAAACTGTTTAGTGCTTTCCTCTTCGATTGATCATCATCGCGTCACTTAGGGTAGCCGCCAAACTTTTTCCCTTTTTCTTTGTAGTATTAATACATTCGGCGATAGTGACCATAACCAAAACATTCTCTCGCATTGAACAGTTTCTTCCTTTTTTGATTTGTATTTTGAAGGAAGTTTAGGAGTAAACTTGTCTTTGGAATTATCGAATTATCGAATGTTTTTGAAGAAAATTTTCTTGGAGCAAATTTTGGAGCGACATTTGTTTTTGATACTTTTGATAGTTTTGTCCTTTGGTCAAAATGTTGTTAAACTTTTGACCAACATAGCACGAGATTCTTCTCCAAAATCTGCCTTTCCAAGATCATTTGTAAATTCAAGTAATTCCTCCGACAAGTCAGATTGATTTTGTGCAACAGGCAAAGCAATACTTTTAGCATTTTTATTTTGCTTTTTGTTCTGCAAAGATAGATTTAACTCAAAGGTTTGAAGAATACCGAAAGTTTATCTAAACTCATTCTTCCAAGTCATGAGCTTCTTCTATAGCGAGATTTTTATATTGAAACGTTCGAAGAGATCTCATCATTTTGCTAACAAGTCTTGCATTGGAAATAGGTTCTCCCAAGGCTAGAGACTCATTAGACAAATCTACCAACTTGTCATAGTAGGATGAAATGTCATCATCTTCTTCCATTTTTAAATATTCAAAACGAGTAGTAAGTAAACGTAGCTTGGTCAAACGAACGCTATCGGGTCCCTCACAATGAGCTTGAAGGGCTTCCCATACTTCTTTGGCTGATTCAAAATGAACAATTATTTTGAAAATATTTGGTTCCACACAGCCGTAGATAGCATTAATAGCTTTTGAATTAAAATTTGCTACGCTTCTTTCTTCGATCGTCCAACTAGCTTCGAGGTAATTTTATAGTCTCCATCGATGTCAATTACTCTAGGTGGAGTCCACCCGTAACCACAGAGAGCCATGTTCTTTCATCAAGAGACTTGAGGTACATGCGCATCTTGGGTTTCCAAGTAGAGTAATTAGATCCATCGAGGACAGGAGGACGTTGAGTACCATACTGAGTATCCGACATAGCTACAACCAGGAACCTTCACTTAGTTATGTCAAGTGTAGGCTCTGATACCAAATGAAAGTTTTATAGCTATGTAACTAAGAAAACAGAATGCTGGAATATAGTAAATGTTATCAAAGATGTGATAACATCTACTATAACATCCAGTAAAATTGCAGCGGAATTAATAAAAACAAGATTGATGTATCCTTTGTCTACAAGTATAAATACTTGTAGACGTGCCAATATGGCAAAATCTTTTCACTAGAAAATATAGAACCGATTACAAAGAAAACAACTAGCGAAATTCTAACAAAAGATCTAACAACGAAAGTAGACAAAAGAGACTACAAACTTATGCTTTGGTAATACAATCCTGTCTAATAAACACTGACTTCCATTGAGGACAGAAACTTTCAACACAGTTTTAGTAGTTTCAGAATGAGATGTGTTGAAGGATGTGTCTGTATTTCTGCTCACATTCATCACACGACACAGCAGTGTATTAGCCCTTTTCTATCTCAGATCTCTCTCCAAAGCGTGCTGAATGAAGAAGACACCATCTTCTTAAATAGGCTTCAGGGCTACACGAAAATACTTAGAAGGCAATGTTAATGATAGAATGACAATTTACTATATTTACATCAATCAAAAACCTTGATTGAATCAATTAAAAAGTCAAAGATTATTTACCAAAAATACATCAATCAAGCAAGAATAAACAGATTTTAAGAAAGGCAAAAACAATCTCAAATCTAACTAATTTAGAGAATCTCAAAAACTATTCTCGGAAAGCATATTCCAACAAGTAGGCACCGGATGGTCTGAGGTGAGGTGGGAGAGAATCACGTGCCTAGCACATAATATAAGTAAGGGTATGTTTGGGATTTAAAAAAAAATAGTAAGCCTTTCATCCAAAAATCTGGATGGAGTGATGAACGTGGGATTTATGCCAAGTATAGTGATGAAATTGTGAAAAAAAAGAGAGTAAAGTTAGCTTAATGAATTGTCTCCTAAAGTAGGATGACCAAATTACGATTTAAGCCTTAATTTTTATACATTTCAACCAACTTGTAACACTTTAGAACATGTTGTAAAGGCATTACGTTGATAAATACATGGATGTAACATTTTCCTTCACAAATTTTTACCACTAACTAGCCTACTTAATGTTCATTAACATATGTCTTTAGTGGTGAAAATTTGTAAAAATAGACATTAATTATGATAATTGATAGGTAATTAGTGTGAAATTAGAGTGGTTAATATAAAAATAAGTATTAATTACCCTAATAAATTCTCCTTAACATATGCCTTTAGGGCACAAGTTAACAAGACCTTTAAAAAAAAAAAGTGCCATGAAAAGCTCATGTGTTTTGTATTAATCATATTTATTGAGGTATCATTATGATCTTAATTTTGTCCTAGTTTTTGAACAAAGAAAATAATTAATGCAAAAAGAAAAATAAAAGAAGGTTTCATTGGTTTTACAGCCAAAAGTGAGTGCAAGGAGTCACAATGATAATATACCAATAAAATTAAATAAAGAGTAATGCTATGGGTACCTAAAGAGTATCAAATTTTTTGCACTAAATAATATGTCAGTTGATGTGGCAGTTGATGTGATGCATCAATTATGATTTTTAATTTTGTTTTTTGTACCACATCAACTGACACATCATTTGGTGTAAAAAATTTGATACTCTTTAGGTACCCATAGCATTACTCTTAAATAAATCTCGTGCTTGGGGTGACGAGTATGATACTCTCCTGTTCTTAAAAAATATTTAAATATTAATTTGGTCATTCTATTTTCACCTAAAATTCATTAAGTTCATTGTATTTTTTTTTTTTACACTTTAATAACTCTACTTGGACTAGAGAATCAATAAGCTCACTCAATCAATGAGTTTATTGATTGAAAAAGTCCAAGTAGAGTGAATAAAGTGTAAAAAAAAATAGTAAAGTGAACTTAATGAATTTTGGGTGAAAGTAGAGTGGCCAAATTGATATTTAAACCCTCAAAAAAAATTCATTATTCTTAAGCTTGTTCTAAGAAAAAGTAATAGTTTTTAATCTTTCCATTTTAAGATATTGCTTCTATCATTTTCTCTTGATTTGCTTCCTAATTTGATTGATAAGTACCACTTCAACAAAAACATTATTAAAAAATACACAATATTCTAATACTTATAATAAAACTAATTAAAATTTTTAATCTAATATCTATTAAAATAAAACCTCCTTTTTAAAATGTTGTCAGAGCCAGAAAGAATTGGAGGATCACGTGGGAAAGTAGATTGTCAAGAAAGTTTTGGGTGTAATTGTGTGAAAGAGGGATGCGCTAAACGCAGCGACTCGGGCAAAATTATTAATTTGTCCTTGTCTATTTTATATAGAAAATTTTTTACTTAAAACTTTAATTTTTATTTGCTTCGAATGTATTTATTTTTGACATATATTGTTGTTAAATTAAATTTTTTTTCTGTTATTATTGTGTTATAATATACATTTTTGCAAAAAAATAAAAAAAAAGGATGATTTACAGGCCAGTCCCTTTTTGAACATTTGTAATTACTCCAGGTCACCATACTTTTTTTAAAATCAGAAAAAAAAAATTTTAGGGTAAAAAGACGATTATGCCATTAATGAAAGAAAAACACGCACGCATCAGTAACCCAACGCATCTCGATGCCCAATTTAATGAAAGAAAAATACAGCGCGCATCAGTAACCCAAAACATCTCGATGCCCAATTTAAGACATCTCGATGCCCAATTTAATGAAAGAAAAATACACACACACATCAGTAACCCAAGACATCGAGTATGTGCATCGAATTTGGTGAGGCGATGTCTGATTTGTGCAGCCCAAAATTCAAACTTAATTTTATGCATTGCGATGCCTGATATGTGCATTAAATTCAATCATATTGGCATCCCGATGCCCAAGTAAAATGCATATCACAGGATGCATTTATCTTTTATTTTTTGACGAAAATATTAATTTGCCCTTAATATTCTGGCATCGGTATGCATAATCAATGCATTGCGATGCCTAATTTCATCATCGCGATGCCCAAAATTACGTTGCGATAAATCAAAGCAGTTTAAGGCCCTTATTAATTTTTGCATCGCGATGCTCAATTTGGGCATCGATTGAATCAAAAGGTGGGATATAGGACACTGGATCAACAAGTAACCTTCCTCTATTCAATCCATAGCTTAAAGCATTTTGATTTTAAAAAACGTCTACTGATATAATGCTAACTGATAAAATTTTGGCCAACAACACCATGTTTACGCAATCATCATCATTCGAAGTATTTTAGATGGAGTGTAAAATAAATGAGTTACAAGAAATATTACAAACTGAGGCATTGTGTTTTCCACTACAGAGACGAAGTGTTTTAGATCGAGTTTTTAACGAATGTGTAAAATAAATGAGTTACAGGAAATATTTTAGGAAGAAATCATAGGGTTTACCGGATAAAAGATTCACAGGAGAGATTTTAGAAAGAAATCATCTTGTAACATACGTTCACGTTGCATATGGACATTTTAGGAACAATTTTATGAAACTGCCTTTTAGCGGTTAAAAAAAATGGACTGGAGCGAAAAAAAAAAACGTTATGAAATGTAGACCAGCCAACAATTTCTTGTAAAAAAAAAAAAATATGAGGTACATGCACATGGGTCTTGCGCATGTCCTCTTGAACATACGTCTGGCCAATGTGCATGTCCTCTTGAACATGCTCTTAGCTGAGGCGCATCTACCCCTGTTCATCATTTTTCAATTGTTGCACTTTGGAACGGGAATTTGTATATTTTTTTTAAAAAAAATGCACTTTACATGCGTACGGGCAATCTTGGACATGCGTAAGGCCTAGGCGCATGCCCCTCTAATTTTAATTTTTTTTTGTAAAAATATATATTATAACAAAATAATAAAACAAAAAATATATATTTAACAAAAAAAATGTCAAAAACATACACAGCTTTAAATGAATTTTATAAATATAATTGGGTCAATGTTTAATCAAGTTGATGAACAAAAATTAAAGTAAATTATTTATTTGAAACTGGGGAATATGCATGGCTATCAATGACAAGAAACTTATGAGTAATTCCTAGTTGACCTTATATGATCAAACGGTCAGCATATTAATACCATGACTGGGTCTATCTATACACAGCTTTAAAGATTTCCATCTCTTGCTATTGGCAAAGTCGTACGACGTTTACCACTTCAATATTTGCAAAGTCGTACTAATGATTATCTCTTCAATACTATAGATTCAAACATTTGAATCTAGAATAGTGATTCAATTTAATGTGTCAATTAGAGATTCTATAAATACATAGTGAACCTCGAGATGTATCTTATTTGACAATATTTAACTAATTGATTTCAAAATTAGAAATATTTTCTGAATACCGAAAACTATAATATGAGTCCCACAATAATGAACAAAATACCGAAAACTGATCCTTCTATTATTTTTTTCTTTAATGAAGAAAATAAGAAAAAAAAAAAAATTGATTGTTTCTTTGTGTGTGTATGTGTTTTGTCACCTTAACTAACCTATCCCACAGTTTAGTTAAAGGTAGTTTAGACTCAAACAAAAGACTTCAAATGGGTTACCCGTGAAGTTGAGATCATTCGTTGCATTATCAGAATGGCAGCTACGAATTCAATTCATTTTCTAGAAAATTAAACCAACGAATGAACTTCCCACGGAAAAACAATACTACTGAAGTTTAGTTTCAAGAGTTGATTTGGTCAGCATATATATATAATGGCAAAGTCAAATGAGTAGCATGTTCAACACGTAGCATGTTCAACACGTCCCCACAATGCAGTTTCTTAGCCTCGATGGGTATATAAGTGAAATTGAGTTTCCTTCATTTGCATCAAACATTCTTTGGATATCTTCTCTCTCTCTCTCTCTCTCTCTCTCTCTCTCTCTCTCTCTCTCTCACACACACACACACATACTGAGTTCTTGAACGTGAAATTAAAGGTGCAGTGGTTCTAATCTCAAGATGGGTACTTCTACAGCCAGCTGGTGGAGATTGATTAATGCTGCTCTCCTTTCAATTCTCTTCTTTCATGGCTTCTCCTTTGCCGAAAATGGTACCCTTTTTTTTTTTTTTTAAAAAAAAAGATAATTTTCTTTGATCTTTTTCTTACTCCTAGCTAGTGTTGTCTCTCTAAAATGTATTAATACTTATTCCCTTTCCCTCTCTCTTGTCACAGCTCCTAACTTCAGCTTCATGCGTCAAGCAACCACTGCTACAAGAGTTTCACACTACGACTACATCGTTGTTGGTGGCGGCACTTCCGGATGTGCAATAGCTGCCACTCTCTCAGAAAAATATAAGGTTCTCCTCCTTGAACGTGGTGGCTCCCCCTATGGTAACCCCAATATCAGCAGGGTTGAGACTTGGGTTGAACTCATGACCAACGGTTCTCCTGGATCCCCTTCACAGCCATTTGTGTCTGAAGACGGCGTTAATAGCGTACGTCCACGGGTGCTAGGTGGTGGCACCTCTATCAATGCCGGCTTCTACTCACGTGCCCAGACTAGCTACGTTAGAGAGGCTGGATGGGATGGCAAATTGGTCAATGAGTCTTTCCGGTGGGTTGAAAACAAGGTTGTTTTTCAGCCGATAGTGAGGGGTTGGCAATCTGCACTTAGGAATGGAATGGTGGAGGCTGGGGTGACGCCTTATAATGGGTTTACATATGATCATGTAACTGGCACTAAGGTTGGGGGCACAATAGTTGATGCACAAGGAAATAGGCATACTTCTGCTGATTTACTAGAGTATGCGAACCCAAGACGGATTACTGTTTTGCTTCGCGCAACTGTTCACAGAATATTATTTGATACAAAAGGTTTGTGCGGCTTCATTTCAAGAGCTCACCCACTCACTCACAAAAATATATGAATGTGTATATATACATATATTTTCACTTTAAGGGTTACCAACCATTTTCGATTGAAGCATTAACATTTTTTTGATCACTCTAACAGGAAAATCAAGACCCATGGCTAATGGAGTGGTCTTCACAGATGCGTCGGGGCGCAGGCATAGAGCATATTTGAAGGACGGCTTCAAAAATGAAATTATACTTTCTGCAGGAGCACTAGGAAGTCCGCAACTTTTGATGTTAAGTGGCTTGGGCCCAAAAGAGCATCTTCAGTCCCATAACATAAAAGTTGTTTTGGATCAACCCTTAGTTGGTCAAGGCATGAAAGATAACCCCATGAACAATGTCTTTATACCCTCTCCAATCCCTGTTGACATTGATGCCATTGTGCTAGCTGCCATCACTCCCTATGGAAACTACATCGAAGGTGGAAGTGGACTTAACCTTGGTTTTGCAAGTCCTAGTGCCTACGGAAACTTTTCTTTCAGGGTAAATATACAATACTTTTATTTCAAACAATTCAAAGTTCTAGTAAATAACATATATTTTTCGATACTACATTAGGACCTTTGTAGTTGTTTTAGAATATTAAACGCAGTACTTAAAAACCTGTCTACCACTACTTCTGCTTTAATGAATGATCATAGCTACTAACGAATCGATAACTTTATGATTTCAGATGGGTGGATTCATACTTACGAAGTTTATAGGTCCGCAATCCTTTGGCCATCTAGAGCTACGGAACCGAAACCCGAGTGACAATCCTGCAGTCACATTCAACTACTTCAAAGATCCTGTAGACTTGCAAAGATGTGTTCGTGGGATTGAAACCATTTTACGCATAGTCGAATCAAGGGCATTCTCAAATTACAAAGTTTCTTCTCTCTCAGGGCAAGACATTCTCAACATTACTACACGCCTGCCACAAAACTTTCCTGTACATGCTAATACTTCTACATCCCTGGAACAATTTTGCAAAGATACAGTGAAGACCATATGGCATTATCATGGAGGTTGTCAAGTTGGACGAGTGGTTGATCATGATTATAAGGTCTTCGGTGTGGATGCACTTCGAGTCATTGATGGATCAACTTTTGATTCCTCCCCAGGAACTAATCCTCAAGCTACTGTGATGATGCTTGGAAGGTACATGGGAGTTAGAATACTAAGAGAGAGACATCTGAAGTAATGACTTGAGTTGATGACTGTCATTCAAAAATTATGCAAATCCATCTCTTTTAATTAGTCTATAAATATTCAATTGATTATATTTATTTTTTGCTGTAAGAGTGCACTATAAGATGGCGTTTAAAGTCGCATGTCATCTAATAAGTTGTGTTATAGGGTTAGCTCGATAGAACAAATGACATTGAATTTGCTCACGTCTTTGTAATCATTTTACTATTTTAGTATACTTAATATCAAGGATACTTTTTGCAGTAGCTAATTAAGGAATTATTTACCTTTATTTTTGATTTCATACATATTTCTTGTTTTTGGATATAATTTTTAGAGAGAAGAAGGGTTTTGTTTAAGAGGTTTTCAATTGAAAAGCTTTGCAACTTTGCTATTCATCGAATCCCTCTTAAAAGTTCTTTACACTAGCAAAATACCCATCCTATGGGCAGGATATTTGAAAAGAAATGATACATATTTTGACATCTCACAAAAATACATATACAACTAACAAAAATAAGTGAAAAAATCTGGATAATATAGTACAATAGTAAGTTTAGAGAATACTCTCTAGAAGTCAAATATATCAAGAAGTCACCTGGTATCATTCCGAACTTAATTATATGAATTCTAGTTTTTTCTTATTTAAGTGTACCGTCCATATAATTGTATATTTAGTCTTGGTTGTTACATTACTAAGCATCATTCCCATAGATAAATGTGTTGTTCTTTTGCTAAATAATCTTGTTTAGTTATATAAAAATAATATTTAATTTTTTTCAATTTTCACGCCGTCTTGAAACTCGCATTATCTATATGGATTGTAAATTTCATAAGTCTCTCAAGAGCGACCCTCACTTTTATTTTATCCATATTACATACTACCTCACTAATTACTACTTGGATTGTACTATTAATTAAAGGGAAAGAGAAAATAAAAAAATGAAAAAAGAAGAAGAAGCATATATGGTTTACAAAAATGGAAATAGTGGTGAATATGTAAATTTATTAGGAGTAAGAAAGCAAGCCAGAAAAAGTTAAACCAATGGAAATACATTTCAATCACAACCTAGAAAAGTAGAAAAATCTTGGAGATACATAAATTAAAACAATAAACAATTAGTTCATTGCTGATTTAACCTTCGCCCATACAATTTTTATAATGCTTGAAAATCAACCCCAACCCCATAATAGTCACTTATATATTTTCCTCCCAGCTTCCATGATTACATCTATTCTTTCTTATTATACCAATCATAAGTCTTTTTCCACAATCCTTAAATTGTCCGAGCGGTACTCAATCTTGCCTTTGCACACTTCATTACTTCAAAACTTCTTTCAAAATTATAATCCAAGAAAGATGGCGGGAAAATCCAAAAACATATATATATATATATATATATATATATATATATATATACCTAGACTTGAGACTTAATTAATTGGGTATCTACCGAGACCAAACCCGCTAAGAATTTGAAAGTGTTAGAGTATATTAGCGGATTCTGTTGGAGGCTTCATTCTTCCGTGATGAAAGCATCAGTCTAGTTGAATATACTCTAGCAAATTATGAATGACATAAAAAGATAAGAAAGAAAATCTTGGAAAACAAAGATGGTTGGAAATCGTAATTATAGCTCACATACGTTCTAACCAACATGTAGTCAAGTAAACAATAAACTTTAGCAATAACAGGATAGTAAACTCATTTAAATTATATATATATAAAAAAAAAGAATAATGAGTAGACCACACCACCCACCCCCCCCCCTAGGTGGAGTCTGGAGTGCAAACATCAAATTTATGTATCTTGACAATATTTTCAATCAGAAGAAATTAATGGCCTAATAAAATAACAAAATAAATTCAACACATGCAGCTCCATTTTTGTCCCTTAAACTTATATACGAACCTTGTTTTTAATCAAAGAGCACCGATACTTTTTTTCACTATAAAGAAGTAAAATAATAACAAATCTATGTTTATGATGGCCAGAAGAAATTCTTTGCTATGCTATATCTTAAGCCTGAAATAGATGGAATAGAATATTTTGTTCAACAACCAAATTTAACAATATATGTGTGTGCATTTATTTCAGGCTTAAGATATATGTGTGTGTGTGCTAACCTAATTTGAACGAAGGGAGAAACTCTCAGAGAGAGAGGAACACGGTGGATGAAGATGGACCAAGAGTCATGCGCGCCCGGCGCGAGAGAGAAAGAAAGAGAGAGAAAAAAAAAATAGTTAACTTTGAAATAAAAACGGAAACTGTAAATGATCATTAGAAATCCATACCTCTTTTTGTCTTTGTCATAACCTCAAACTCACGAATTTCCACTAATGGAATCAAAGCTACAAAAAAAATCAATAACAAAAGGCCATATCAAATTCAATTCCATTTTAGATTAGATCAAAGATAAAACAGATGATCAAATGAAAAAAAAAATGTAAATAATACGTGAAGGATGTGCTTTGTGATGAATGATGTAAAAATGTCTTCTTTTTCAGCTAAATTGACAATTGCCCATTTCAATTTCGTCTTGCTGCTCTTTGAGAAATTCATTGCTATCCCTATTTTCGTATCTTTCCCCATTTTCTCTCTCTTTCTCGCCTCTTTTCTTTCTCTTTCTCTCTCTCTCCAGGATTTTCTTGTTAATGTCTTAGCATGAACCCAGCTTGGCGTGTTAATACCAAAAGCAAATGTGTGAACAAATAAATGGTGTTAATACCAAAAGCAAATGTGTGAACAAATAAATGGTGGTGGGTGTCTCTTGTTTTGATTCTATTGATTACTAATTTACTCTTGTGACTCTAGGGCTCCTAAATTTAAATTACATAAAAATCTGTTATGATCTTTCAACTTCCTTGCACAAAACTACCTAATAGTTATATCTATAGGATTAATATTATTGAATAATCTAATAGTAATACCTAATACTATTATGTAGTTATACATTACCTAATAGAGTATACACTACCTAATAGTAATACCTGTAAGATTAATATTATTGAATATCTAATAAGGCATAAATAATATGTCAAACATATTATTAATAGGTATAGTTATTAGCTAAGAGTCTAGAAACGAAAATTCTCTTACTTTAAAAGTCAATATTATGTGGAAGCTTGAGAATTGAGATTAATCCAAAGGAAGTCGACGTGGCCCAACCATAGACCTCCTAACCGACTGTAATATATAAATATATATATATATATATATATATATATATATTTGGATCGAGATAGCAATTAAAAGTTTAGACATTTTTTGTACCAATAATATTTAGATCTTTGCATAAAAAATATTTAAGACATTAAAACTATAATTTAAAAAAATTCACCATGGACGTGATAACTGAAAAAAAATTGTAATACATATTTTGATATTTCACAGAAATATTAATCAAAATAAGTAGATAATATAGTACATGGGTCGTGTGACCCACTTAACTATAATATATATCGTATTTTTGAATAAATACATATACATACAATATAAATGGTTGAGTTTGTTTAAGGTGGGTGTTCATGTGTAAAAAGTTGTGGGTTCAAATCTCATTGACAATATTGTGTTGTTTTCTTTTCTTTTTCTTGCCAATAACTAAAGTTTTTCTACTAATATATTTGAAGAATGTTATATACCATAATATCATATTATCATATCTATAGGGGTCATTTGGTAGCCGGATAAATAGAGGGATAACACTAATTGATCCTATTTCAATATTGTTTGGTAGCACTTTTCTGTAATGGTTAAAATTATCTGAATACTCCGGATAACCCCTTATTTGAGATTAAATAATAACACACTCCCCCAATTATTTAGTCGGGGATAAGAAGAAAGCGAGATTATTTTTTCATTCCCACGCTACCCTTCCATTCAACTTGGCTGGAGGCGATTTGGGCAATTCCAGGGATTTGACGAAAGTACCTTCTCCTCTTCGATTCGTGCTTCGTCCCTTCCATTGGAGCTCTTCAACAAGATAAGTTTTCATTCTCATATCACTAATTCGTTTTCTCGAGTCAGTTCTCACTTCTTGATTCTCAGACCGTAGATTTGAATAGCTAGGGTTTCATGAAACTCTAAGATGTGAAAATCTCTAATCAATTTATGAATTGTCTCATGCTTAAAATTTTTGTTGGTTCCTCCTTCTAAATTTTATATGAACCTCAAATGTACGGGAGAATAGGGTGTTTCCTGACCTCTTTGGCTTTTATTGTGGTGAGCATGATGATAACTATACACACAAATGATTTCCAAAAAATTAAGCTAAAATCCAAAAATTTGGAACACACAAAAGAAAAAAAAGAAAAAAAAATCGAATGTAATAAGAAAACCATGAAAGTCACTAAGTCTTTTTTTTTTTTTTTTTCAAAGGTACTTTTATGGGGTTTAGTTTAATTAGTTTTTCTGTGTTAATGTACTTGGCAGTAGTTGGAGTAGCATGGATAGTGATATCTTGCAGCTGATTGGAACATTTAGAAATGGAAATAGACTTTTAAATAGCAAGTGATCTTTAGGATTTTCATCATCTTCGTGTGGAAATATAATTGAATTGTTGTGAATTGAAGTTAGATTTACAATTAGGACATTGGTGTCAACTAAGTTAACTAGGAGCTGATGTTTCCAGATTAGATGTTCTTGTTGGTCAAATTTTGCTTTTATGTTTTTGGGATCCCCTAAGATTTTAGAAGTGAGAAAGTTTGCATGTCCAAGTATTTTAGTCATTGCTAGGGAGGTTGTATGCCTTGCTGATGCTTGCTTCTCTAACCTATGTTGTACAGTTGTTCAAGATGGAATATGTGAGCATGGGCATGTGGGTCTAAAATTTCAACAGTACGTGGTCAGTAGAGTATATTCATAGCTTGAGGTTCTTTCAATTTGCGTGCATTGAAGATTATTTCACAGCGCATTTCCAATTGCCTAGGCAAATGATATGCCTTTGGGTAAACTACAATATCAACGTAAAGCCCAGTGCTGTGACATGAGATGACCTAATCAAGAACACAACAGAAGTTACTTTAACGACAATTTTGACAGAGAAAACAGAAAGAAAGTTCTTACGTCATAGCTTGTACATATTAGTTTGACTCAAATTAGAATGGGTGTAGGGTTATTATAAATTTTTATTCGATTCTGCTTTGTTTTAGCTACCATGTTCTAATTTTTTATGGTTTAATGAAAGATTATACAATAACAAGGATTCATGCTAACATGTCTCCGCAACTTTTTGTATCAAATTGTAGAGAACTTATATACTAACCAATGAAATTGAACTTATATTTCCATAAACCTCATCCTAATTCGATCTTAAGCAACTAACTCTCTATCTCTTTATCTCCACTACAATGAAATTACTACGGTTGCATTAAGAGCTTCATCTGATATATTAAAGTGAAAGAACTTTATACGTCACACCTACTCGAACTAATTAATAATAATAGATATGGAACCTCTTTAAGTTGGGGTCTTCTTAGGATCTTGTTTGACCTGGAAATTGTTATTAACGCTCCATTTTAAATAATTCGATTTGGGGAAAAATAGGACATAAATTGCAAGTCATAGGTTTGTAAGAAATCAAATGAATTGAATCTTTGAATCCTCGAATCGAACTAAACCAAGCTGTAACGGTTTGGTTCGGCTCGGCACAATTTCATGGATTGATTTTCCATTTCGCATACATTGTATAGTTTGGTTTCTCAGGACACTTTTTTTTTTCTTTTTTTCTAAAGAGGATTAATAGTGGTTTCTCACTTATCCATTGGTGACTCGAACCCAGAACCTATCAGTTGTAGGTGAAATATTTTACCAACTAATTTGTGCTTACTTGTCGTTTCTCAGGACACTAGAGGCAAAATGAAGCTAGCGGAAAAATTAAACAAATTAAAGTTTTTATCAAACCCAACAAATGAAAAATATATTTATCCCATTTTCAATCCTTTCAGCTTTTAATCCCTCAGATAAGGAATTAGCGTGCTATTCAAAGAGGACAATTTTTTATGGGATCGAGATAGTATTTAACATCTTGTCTTTATCCAAGTAGATTGCTTATTTAATCCCTAAACTTCTGTCACTTCTGTCTTTCCATTCAGTGTCTACCATCCACTTTCTCCGTTAAATAAAAGTTAGGCCAAAATATGAAAATCACCCTCAATTATACACGAAATCCTACAATACACCCCAAATGTTAAAAATGTCCCAAGTTCATACATGATGTTGCCATTTGTCCCATTTTGCCCCCTGACCGTGACGGGCGTTAGAAAATTAACATTTTCCATCATGTGCCATGCATGAAGGGAGGGCAATTGCGTCTTTTCCCAACATATCCAGAACACAAAATAAAAGGGGTCAGAGTTTCAAAAACAATATTATTTATTTTCTTAAATTAAAATTTATCTTCCTTCCTCCTTCAACATACCCAATTCCAATCAAACTCACAAACCACTTCCCAAATCACCACCACCACCCAAATCAATAACTTGGCCCTCAACCACTTCCCAAATCACTACCACCACCCAAATCAATAACTTGGCCCTCTCTCTCTCTCTCTCTCTCTCTCTCTCTCTCAAATCAAACACACACACATACACATTCACACACAATCTCTTTACATCTATTTGATATGTGAAGATTCATTGCTTCGTCTTGTTTCTCTAACTTGAATATATGTGCCATGAGTGAGCTCAACTTAATACATCACCAAGACCCAAGCGGGGGCTAAGCCTCTCTTGATTTCCCCGCGGTAGAACTTGAAATCTATGCCACTATCAAATTCATTTCATTCGCCCCCCTTAGCATAAGGACAATACGGAATAAGCACATGAACTGTATTCTTCTCATTTTTCAGTAGAATGAATCAAAGAACTAAAGACCCCTTTCTATTCAAAATGGAACTATTAACAGCGGAAAGATCCGACAACAAATCCCAGCCCAAATTCACCTGAATAGCAAATTTTGCTAAAATAGAAACCTAGATTTATAAAATTTTGTCAAGGGTAAAGTTGCAGATTTAGGTAGTGGGTGGTGGTGGTGATTTGAGCAATGGGTGGTGGTGGTGGTGGTGATTTCGGAAGTGGGTGGTGGTGGGTTTAATTTGAATTAGGTATGTAGAAGGAGGAAGGAAGTGAAAATTTAAAAATAAGTAATGTCATTTTTGACACTTTAACCCCTCTTAGTTTTTGTTCTGCATATATTGGGAAAAGACCAAATTGTTGTCCCCTCGTGCAAGGCACGTGATGAAAAATGTTAATTTTCTAACGCTCGTCATGGCCAGGGAGCAAAATGGGACAAATGACAATGTCATGTATATCCGAAAAAATATTCGATCTGATCCAAAATTCTAGTTAATAAATTTTATGAATAAAATAAAATAAAAATTATGCTACTATGATACTATCAATATATATTAATGATTAGTGTATTTACAATGTATGTGTATAATAATAAATACATTGTTTTGGAATGGGATCTGGTTCTTAACGGATTGAGTATAGGTAACTCCATATCCGATCCACTACGTAAACAGATTATCTAATTCGGATTGAATCTGAGTTATTGGACCATTATACAAATTTATATCCAAAAATTTTCATCAAAATTGGATTGGATTCGGGCTAAAATCCGATCCATTGATAGGCCTAGTATCGCCTAACGAACAACACCTATTTTCCCCCGACAAGAATTTGTCCTTGATAACTCCCTTGGATGCAAAACTAATTCCCTCCCAAAGCCCAATCCCCAAACGATTAAGAAGCTTGATGACAATTCAAATTCAAACCCTAAATCATGAAAAATATTGGTCGGGTTAGTAAAGACTATAACTAACGGATCTAAATTAGTACTCGAGACATACCGTCTTGATCTCAAGGAATTCGGGTCCAGGCTTGATGAAAAAATTAATCTGTACGAATAATCTATCAATAGACAAAATAGTACGGTGACACCTAATGCAGTTTATCCGAGACAAATTAAAGGTTAAGCACACAATTAAGTCACAAGTGACCAAAAAGTTTGGATTCCTCCTCCGTCATGTACACATATTAATTCATTGAATCACCCCTAAAGAAAATTCTGTGAATCCATTACTCCCATTTATATAACTATCCCTCTCTTCATTTCCTAAAATTAAGTACAGTTCAGTTCTACTTACCGATTTAATTCGGTAATATTAACTATGGTTGATACAATGCAACAATATTCTGGTAACCGATTCGACCCAAGTTATGTTGAATTGGGTTAACATGAAGAAGTCCCTCCAAGAAAAATTTCAATCTGATTAATCAGTTGAATAATCCAATATTAATTTCAGGAGGTTTAGATAAGGATAAGGATCTCATCTTAATGGTCTAATTTCTGCTCCACCCTAAATGCAAATTCCATAATCGTGTGAAATTAGAGTGATTAATGTGAAAGTAAGTATTAATCACTCTATAAATGTTCCTTAACATATGCACTTGCACAAGTTAACAAGACCATATACATATATATTTTTTTAATAAAAATGTTGTTTTTAGATGAAAAGCTCATGTGTTTTGTAGTAATCATATTTATTGAGGGAGTAATGCTATTGGTACCTAAAGAGTAATAAATTTTTGCACCAATGATGTGTCACGCAATTGCTGTGGTACAAAAAACAAAATTAAAATTAAAAATTAATGCATCACCTCGACTTCCACATCAGGTAACATATTATTTAGTGCAAAAAATTTGGTACTCTTTAGATACCCATAACATTACTCTTTAATGATGTATCATTATGATCTTTTAATTTTGTCCCAGTTTTTGAACAAAGAAAATAATTAATTCAAAAAAAAAAAAAAAAAGAGGAAGGTTTCATTGGTTTTACAACCAATGCCTTTGCCTACGATATTGGTTATATAAAAAAAAAAAGTAATGCAACATTTTCCCAAAAAAAAAAAAAGTTTCACTGATTTCATTGGTTTTACAACCAATAGTGAGTCCAAGGAGTCACAATGATAATATACCAATATCTCGTGCTTGGGGTGACGAGTATAATACATTAATACTCTCCTATTCTTAAAAAAATTCATTATTCTTTCATCAGCTTGTTCTAAAAAAAAGTAGTACATATTTTCTTTTCTTTTTGAGATATTGCTGCTATCATTTTTTCTTGATTTGCTTCCTAATTTGATTGATAAGCACCACTTCAACATAAACATTATTAAAACATACACAATATTCTAATATAAAAAATATGTCAAAAATATACATATTAGAAACAAATAACTATGCAAAAAAATGAAAAAATTAAATCAAAGCCAAGAAGTCAAGGGCATAGTAATCATTTTTTCAGAGAGGGGCTGCATTTAGTGTCTATAGCGTGAAATACTCCTCCCTCCCCCCAAAAAATGGAGGATAGCGTGGGAAAGTAGGGAAAGTAGGATTTTGTAGTCAGTTAAATATACTTCCTCTCCCCCCCCCCACACGCACCCACTCACCAAATATGTTTCTCTTGACTTATTAAAAAATCAACTTAAAATAATCATCGGTATACATTTATCTTTTATTTTTTGACGAAAATACTAATATGCTCTTAATATTTTGGCATCGGTGTGCATAATTAAAGTATTGCGATGCCTAATTCCATCATCACGATGCCCAAAATTAGATTGCGATAAAGCAAAACAGTTTAAGGCCCTTATTAATTTTTGCATCGCGATGCACAATTCCTTCATAGGGATTATTAATTGTTGCATCGCGATGCTCAATTTGGGCATCGACTAAATCAAAAGGTGGGATATAGGAAACTGAATCAACAAGTAACCTTCCTCTATTCAATCCGTAGTTTAAAGCATTTTGATTTTCAAAAACGTCTACTGATATAATGTTAACTGATAAAATTTTGGCCAACAACACCATGTTTACGCAATCATCATCATTCGAAGTATTTTAGATCGAGTGTAAAATAAATGAGTTACAAGAAATATTATTGAGGCATTGTGTTTTCCACCACAGAGACGAAGTGTTTTAGATCGAGTTTTCAACGAATGTGTAAAATAAAGGAGTTACAGGAAATATTTTAGGCAGAAATTATAGAGTTTACCGGATAAAAGATTCACAAGAGAGATTTTAGGAAGAAATCAGCTTGTAACATACGTTCACGTTGCATATGAACATTTTAGGAACAATTTTATAAACTGCCTTTTAGCGGTTAAAAAAAAAAAAAAAGATTGACTGGAGAGAAAAAAAAATGTTATGAAAGTAGACCGGCCAACAATTTTCTGTAAAAAAAATCGGAGGTACATGCACATGGGTCTTGCGCATGTCGTCTTGAATATACGTCTGGCCAATGCACATGTCCTCTTGAACATGCTCCTAGCCGATGCGCATCTACCCCCGTTCATCATTTTTCAATTGTTGCACTTTGGACCTGGAATTTGTATATTTTTTAAAAAAAAAATGCACTTTACCCCCTTAAATTTGTTAATTTCTTAAATTGTTTAATTTAGTAGAAATTTGCACTATACCGAAATAAAAAATTCAACGAAATTAACAAATTCAGAGGGTAAAGTGTAATTATTTTAAAGAAATTACAAATTCAAGGTTTAAAAGTAAACAATTGAAAAAGAATAAGGGGACATGCTTACAGCAATCTTGGACATGCGTAGGCCTAGTGCATGTCTAATATATATATATTTTTTTTTGTAAAAATATATATTATAACAAAATAATAAAACAAAAAATATATAAAATGTCAAAAACATACAGCTTTAAATGAATTTTATAAATATAATTGGGTCAATGTTTAATCAAGTTGATGAACAAAAATTAAAGTAAATTATTTATTTGAAACTGGGGAATATGCATGGCTATCAATGACAAGAAACTTATGAGTAATTCCTAGTTGACCTGATATGATCAAACGGTCAGCATATTAATACCATGACTGGGTCTATCTATACACAGCTTTAAAGATTTCCATCACTTGCTATTGGCAAAGTCGTACGACGTTTACCACTTCAATATTTGCAAAGTCGTACTAATGATTATCTCTTCAATACTATAGATTCAAACATTTGAATCTAGAATAGTGATTCAATTTAATGTGTCAATTAGAGATTCTATAAATACATAGTGAACCTCGAGATGTATCTTATTTGACAATATTTAACTAATTGATTTCAAAATTAGAAATATTTTCTGAATACCGAAAACTATAATATGAGTCCCACAATAATGAACAAAATACCGAAAACTGATCCTTCTATTATTTTTTTCTTTAATGAAGAAAATAAGAAAAAAAAAAAAATTGATTGTTTCTTTGTGTGTGTATGTGTTTTGTCACCTTAACTAACCTATCCCACAGTTTAGTTAAAGGTAGTTTAGACTCAAACAAAAGACTTCAAATGGGTTACCCGTGAAGTTGAGATCATTCGTTGCATTATCAGAATGGCAGCTACGAATTCAATTCATTTTCTAGAAAATTAAACCAACGAATGAACTTCCCACGGAAAAACAATACTACTGAAGTTTAGTTTCAAGAGTTGATTTGGTCAGCATATATATATAATGGCAAAGTCAAATGAGTAGCATGTTCAACACGTAGCATGTTCAACACGTCCCCACAATGCAGTTTCTTAGCCTCGATGGGTATATAAGTGAAATTGAGTTTCCTTCATTTGCATCAAACATTCTTTGGATATCTTCTCTCTCTCTCTCTCTCTCTCTCTCTCTCTCTCTCACACACACACACATACTGAGTTCTTGAACGTGAAATTAAAGGTGCAGTGGTTCTAATCTCAAGATGGGTACTTCTACAGCCAGCTGGTGGAGATTGATTAATGCTGCTCTCCTTTCAATTCTCTTCTTTCATGGCTTCTCCTTTGCCGAAAATGGTACCCTTTTTTTTTTTTTTTAAAAAAAGATAATTTTCTTTGATCTTTTTTCTTACTCCTAGCTAGTGTTGTCTCTCTAAAATGTATTAATACTTATTCCCTTTCCCTCTCTCTTGTCACAGCTCCTAACTTCAGCTTCATGCGTCAAGCAACCACTGCTACAAGAGTTTCACACTACGACTACATCGTTGTTGGTGGCGGCACTTCCGGATGTGCAATAGCTGCCACTCTCTCAGAAAAATATAAGGTTCTCCTCCTTGAACGTGGTGGCTCCCCTATGGTAACCCCAATATCAGCAGGGTTGAGACTTGGGTTGAACTCATGACCAACGGTTCTCCTGGATCCCCTTCACAGCCATTTGTGTCTGAAGACGGCGTTAATAGCGTACGTCCACGGGTGCTAGGTGGTGGCACCTCTATCAATGCCGGCTTTTACTCACGTGCCCAGACTAGCTACGTTAGAGAGGCTGGATGGGATGGCAAATTGGTCAATGAGTCTTTCCGGTGGGTTGAAAACAAGGTTGTTTTTCAGCCGATAGTGAGGGGTTGGCAATCTGCACTTAGGAATGGAATGGTGGAGGCTGGGGTGACGCCTTATAATGGGTTTACATATGATCATGTAACTGGCACTAAGGTTGGGGGCACAATAGTTGATGCACAAGGAAATAGGCATACTTCTGATTTACTAGAGTATGCGAACCCAAGACGGATTACTGTTTTGCTTCGCGCAACTGTTCACAGAATATTATTTGATACAAAAGGTTTGTGCGGCTTCATTTCAAGAGCTCACCCACTCACTCACAAAAATATATGAATGTGTATATATATATATATATATATATATATATATTTTTTTTTTCACTTTAAGAGTTACCAACCATTTTCGATTGAAGCATTAACATTTTTTTGATCACTCTAACAGGAAAATCAAGACCCATGGCTAATGGAGTGGTCTTCACAGATGCGTCGGGGCGCAAGCATAGAGCATATTTGAAGGATGGCTTCAAAAATGAAATTATACTTTCTGCAGGAGCACTAGGAAGTCCGCAACTTTTGATGTTAAGTGGCTTGGGCCCAAAAGAGCATCTTCAGTCCCATAACATAAAAGTTGTTTTGGATCAACCCTTAGTTGGTCAACGCATGAAAGATAACCCCATGAACAATGTCTTTATACCCTCTCCAATCCCTGTTGACATTGATGCCATTGTGCTAGCTGCCATCACTCCCTATGGAAACTACATCGAAGGTGGAAGTGGACTTAACCTTGGATTTGCAAGTCCTAGTGCCTACGGAAACTTTTCTTTCAGGGTAAATATACAATACTTTTATTTCAAACAATTCAAAGTTCAAGTAAATAACATATATTTTCCTATACTACATTAGGACCTTTGTAGTTGTTTTAGAATATTAAACGTAGTACTTAAAAACCTGCCTACCACTACGCTTTAATGAATGATCATAGCTACTAACTAATCGATAACTTTATGATTTCGATGGGTGGATTCATACTTACGAAGTTTATAGGTCCGCAATCCTTTGGCCATCTAGAGCTACGGAACCGAAACCCGAGTGACAATCCTGCAGTCACATTCAACTACTTCAAAGATCCTGTAGACTTGCAAAGATGTGTTCGTGGGATTGAAACCATTTTACGCATAGTCGAATCAAGGGCATTCTCAAATTACAAAGTTTCTTCTCTCTCAGGGCAAGACATTCTCAACATTACTGCACGCCTGCCACAAAACTTTCCTGTACATGCTAATACTTCTACATCCCTGGAACAATTTTGTAAAGATACAGTGAAGACCATATGGCATTATCATGGAGGTTGTCAAGTTGGACGAGTGGTTGATCATGATTATAAGGTCTTCGGTGTGGATGCACTTCGAGTCATTGATGGATCAACTTTCGATTCCTCCCCAGGAACTAATCCTCAAGCTACTGTGATGATGCTTGGAAGGTACATGGGAGTTAGAATACTAAGAGAGAGACATCTGAAGTAATGACTTGAGTTGATGATTGTCATTCAAAAATTATGCAAATCCATCTCTTTTAAATAGTCTATAAACATTCAATTGATTATTTTTATTTTTTGCTGTAAGAGTGCACTATAAGATGGCGTTTAAAGTCGCATGTCATCTAATAAGTTGTGTTATAGGGTTAGCTCGATAGAACAAATGACATTGAATTTGTTCACGTCTTTGTAATAATTTTACTATTTTAGTATACTTAATATCAGGGATACTTTTGGCAGTAACTAATTGAGGAATTATTTACCTTTATTTTTGATTTCATACATATTTCTTGTTTTTGGATATAATTTTTAGAGAGAAGGAGGGTTTTGTTTAAGAAGTTTTCAATTGAAAAGCTTTGCAACTTTGCTATTCATCGGATCCCTCTTAAAAGTTCTTTACTCTAGCAAAATACCCATCCTATGGGCAGGATATTTGAAAAGAAATGATACATATTTTGACATCTCACAAAAATACATATACAACTAACCAAAATAAGTGAAAAAATCTGGATAATATAGTACAACAGTAAGTTTAGAGAATACTCTCTAGAAGTCAAATATATCAAGAAGTCACCTGGTATCATTCCGAACTTATATGAATTCTAGTTTTTTCTTATTTAAGAGTACCGTCCATATAATTGTATATTTAGTCTTGGTTGTTACATTACTAAGCATCATTCCCATAGATAAATGTGTTGTTCTTTTGCTAAATAATCTTGTTTAGTTATATAAAAATAATATATAATTTTTTTTTTAATTTTCACGTCGTCTTGAAACTCCCATTATCTGTATGGATTGTAAATTGCATAAGTCTCTCAAGAGCGACCCTCATTTTATTTTATCCATATTACATACTACCTCACTAATTACTACTTGGATTATACTATTAATTAAAGGGAAAAAAAATGAAAATGAAAAAAGAAGAAGAAGCATATATGGTTTACAAAAATGGAAATAGTGGTGAATATGTAAATTTATTAGGAGTAAGAAAGCAAGCCAGAAAAAGTTAAACCAATGGAAATACATTTCAACCACAACCTAGAAAAGTAGAAAAATCATGGAGATACATAAATTAAAACAATAAACAATAAGTAGTTCATTGCTGATTTAATCTTGGCACATACAATTTTTATAATGCTTGAAAATCAACCACAACCCCATAATAGTCACTTAAATATTTTCCTCCCAGCTTCCATGAGTACATCTATTCTTTCTTATTATACCAATCATAAGTATTTTTCCACAATCCTTAAATTGTCTGTGCGGTGCTCAATCTTGCCTTTGCACACTTCATTTCTTCAAAACTTCTTACAAAATTATAATCCAAGAAAGATGGCGGGAAAATTCAAAAACATATATATATATATATATATATATATATATATATACACACACACACACCTAGACTTGAGACTTAATTAACTGGGTATCTACTGAGACCAAACCCGCTAAGAATTTGAAAGTATTAGAGTATACTAGTGGATTCTGTTGGAGGCTTCATTCTTCCGTGATGAAAGCATCAATGTAGTTGAATATACTCTAGCAAAGGATGAATGACATGAAAAGATAAGTAAGAAAATCTTGGAAAACAAAGATGGTTGGAAATCTTTATTATACCTCACATACGTTCTAACCAACATGTAGTCAAGTAAACAATAAACTTTAGCAATAACAGGATAGTAAACTCATTTAAATTTTTTTTTAAAAAGAATAATGAAAATAAACTTTAGCAATAACAGGATAGTAAACTCATTTAAAACTTTAGCAATAACAGGATAGCTTACAACCTCTCTTATTAGTCATAGTGAGTGAGTGATCTGCCTCCCAAAGTTTTTTTTTTTTTAATTAGGTGTGTGTTTTGAGATCGTTTTATATACAAAGATAATTGCCTACACCTGAAATCGTACAAAAAAAGGGGCAAGATTTTCTCTATAGCGAGTATGTTCACAAACGATCTAGTAAATTTTTTAATTAATTCTTTATTTTTATGTCGTTGATATACAATCTTGACATATTACATAATTATTATGCCCTATTGATTATTTACTTGTTTGAAATCTTAAATAATTACTAGTTGGCTTCAAGTCTTTTAAGGGCGCTCTCATTTACTCCCTCATTTCTTCCATCTCAATCGCATTTGATTCCCTTCTGTCCGATGCCCCCTAATTTCAACATTCATCATCATCACCTTATTGTCGTGAAGAGGAGATAGAATAAGAAAGGTCGATTAACAACAGCTTGTACTACACTCCAAAATTAGTAAATTACCCACTTTCAAACTCTCCCTCCATGCATATATAGTCCTTTCCTATACCACCTCATGTCTTCTTGACCATTTGCTCTCTCCTTATTTTCATTGCATCCTTTCTTTCTCTATTCATCTTCCTCTACATTAAAATTGAAAAATTAATGCCAAAATAGGCTAGCACACTCTCAACAATTGCCGCTTCTGAAAGACTCCATCTCATTTCTAGCCCGATTCGCTTGGGCCACACAGAGTTTTGTAGCTCAGTCTGCAGTACGTGATATTTCTTTGCGGGGGAGGTATATTGACTAGTTGTACCAATATAAGGAGCTACTGTTGTACTTGGATGTGAGTTAGATCGGGTTTATAGTGAATGCATGACACTAATACCTCTCAAAATTAGTCAAGTGAACAACATGTGTTGCAGATGACAAATATTTAACAAAAAAATAGAAAAAAAAAAAACTAAAGAAAGTAGGGGGTAAAAGTGCAATTAAGGTATAATACGGGGACATCTAATACATTTTATCCTTCGGTTTTTGTTTTTAATAGAATTACTCACAATGTTCTAAGAAACCATTATTTAATTAAAATATTGCATGAATTTTAAAACAAAACAATGGATTATCTAGCTAGTATTATCTTCATAAATTTTTTTAAGATCTTGTTAACTTGTGCCCAAAAAATATATGTTAAGAAATACTAATTAAGGTGATTAGTGTTTAATTTCACATTAATCACCCTAATGAATGCTTACTTTCACAAATTGCAATTACCAACTACTCTAATTAATGCCCTTAGAGCAAATGTTAACAAGACATGCACTTTCACAAATAAGTAATGTTATATATACAGATTTTATTATTAACTGATTTGATTTATAGTGCACATGCTTTAATTTTTGTGCATTTCAATCAACGTACAACACTTTAAAACATGTTGTGAAGGCATCATGTTGATAAAACCTATGGATGTAGCAATTTCCTTTACAAATTTTCATCACTAACTAGCCTTATTAATGTTCATTAACAAATGTCTTTAGTGCACAAGTTAACAAAATTCATATGTACAATAACGAATCATATTTAAAAGAATTTTGTTAACTTGTGCTCTAAGGGCACATGTTAATGAGCATTTAATATGGTAGTTAGTATGGTGATTAATGTAAAATTAGGGTGGTTGGTAGGGTGGTTAATGTCAAATTAGGTTGGTTGGTAGGGTGGTTAATGTCAAATTAGGTTGGTTAATGTAAAATAAGCACAAACTATCATATTAAAGATTCCTTAACATGTGCCCTTAGGACACAAGTTAACAAGACCATTTAAAAAAGATCTTGTTAACTTGTTCCCTATGAACATATATTAAAGATCATTTATTATGATAGTTAGTGGTAAAAATTTGTAAAAGTAGACATTAATTAGGATAATTGATAGGGTAGTTAGTGTGAAATTAGAGTGGTTAATGTGAAAGTATAACTCTAATAAATGCTCCTTAACATATGTCATTAAGGCACAAGTTAACAAAACTCTTTAAGAAAAAGGTGTTATGAAAAGCTAATGTGTTTTGTAATAATCATAATTATTGAGGTATCATTATGATCTTTTTATTTTGTCCCAGTCGTTTAACATAGAAAATAATTAATGAAACAACAAAAAAAAAAAAAAAAAAGAAGAAGGTTTCATTGGTTTTACAACCAATGCCTTTGCCAACTATATTTGGGTATTAAAAAAAAAAAAAAATGTAATGCTACGTATACAAATTTTATCAATAGATTTTTTTTATAGTATGCTTTAAGTATTATACATTTCAACCAATATACAACACTTTAAAGCATGCTATAAATGTATTTTCTTTATAAAATCTGTAAATATAACAGTTTCTAAAAAATAAAAAAGAAAGCTTCATTGGTTTTACGACCAATAGTGAGTCCAAGGAGTCATGCACATTGATAATATACCAATAAAAATAAATAAATTTCGTGCTTGGGGTGACGAGTATAATACTCTCCTGTTCTTAAAAAATTTCATTATTCTTTTTCAGCTTGTTCTAAAAAAAGTACATATTTTTAATTTTTTGGAGATATTGTTTCTATCATTTTCCTTTTGATTTGCTTCCTATTTTGATTGATAAGTACCACTTCAACATAAACATTATTAAGAAATACACAATATTCTAATACTTATAATAAAATCAAATAATTTTTTTTAATTATTATATCTAATCAAGTAAAACCTTCGTATAGAAATGTTGTCAGTGCCAAAAAGAAATGGAGGATCAATTAATGGAAATATATTCAGTGGGAAAGTAGATTGTCAAGAATGTTGTAAATATATTCATGTGGATGTCATTTTTGGCCAGAAACCAATTAATAAAAGTTTACAAGAGAAGTCATATGGCGAAGCTTATTGAGGAAGCTTCAACCAAGCTTATTGAGGAAGCATTGCAATGCTTGAAAAACTTTACGATGCTTACCGAATAAGCTTTACGAAGCTTACTAAAGAAATTTTACGAAGCTTACAGAGGAAGTCTCGTCCTATTATAAATAGCAAACTCATGTTTTCAATTCAGTTAACCTTGAGAAGTTTCTGAAATCCTTTCCCCTTCCTTGAACTCTCCCCCTCAGCTTGTATTATACACTTCCCCCTAAAATAAAATTATATACTTCATTTACATCTTTACTTGCTTACTTTCTTATCTTTTATGACACGTTATCGCCGACTTTGTTCTACCACTCCAATTCTCAGCAATAGCAGCCGAGGTAAGTATAATATTGGTATGATTTCTATACTGTCTTGTTATCTATTATGTTGAATCTCATTGTAGCTCTTGATATTACGAGTAAGAACTACTTATGCTAAAGTTTAACATGAGAACACCAACTCTCTTCTCAAGTTGATAAATCTAAAATTGTGTATATAAGATATTTATACAAGGAGTCGTCTGGGAGTAGTTTTTGTTCAAAGCAAAACCAAATGGTTATAGCCAAGGTAGTCGGTATAAAAAAAATTCGAGTCTGTAAAGTGGATGATTAGTCAAAAGTATATTTCTCATGGATGAACCAAATTTACAAGGAATTGATAAATGGAAAAATTATATAAATGACCATCGTACTATTATTTGGTAACCGATTTTACCCCGTACTCCCAATATTATAAATCTAATCAATGTACTTACGAATTGAGTGCAAGTAGTCCTTCTGAGTAACGGTCCATCCATTTTTTTGACGGTCGTTAGCTCTCCATCCTATTTTTTTAAAGGGCTGCTAATATGGTTTACGTAAGCCATTTTATGAGGGGTATTTTTGTCCATCCAATAAATTTTATTTCTTTTCTCTAGTAAAATATTGTCCATGGGTTTTTCGTCTCTTCCACTACCTCTAGCAAAGGCTGCTACTGTACAAACACACACAAGAAATAACAAAAAAAATCATCAAACTTAATGCTTACAGTTTTGAAATTAAATGATCAAACATATTTCCATCTTCATAGCCCTACACATATGAAATCATTGTTCCACTTGCAAAAAGATCTTCTTGTTACTCCATCTTAGCCTACCCCCCACCGCTTCCAACCCCTAACCAAACCAAACCCATCTCCCTCTTACCAAAACACACAAATTCCCTCTCCCCGTCCCTCGTTATATATTAAATTGTCCAAAATTCTATCAACATCCCCCTCCCCCCAATCGAGCCAATCCTATCTCTTTCAAAACAAATTCCCTGGCCTTATTATGTTGATTCGTCAGGGAGGCTTTGTTTGCTACTGTTTTTCGCTTCTTTTAGGAAAGTTTGATCTCCGGCTATATTCCATCTGTGTATGGCTTGTTGAGGACGGTGACGACTGGATAGCGGCAATGACGCCGAATAAAGAAGACATTGGGGAAAAGTGGAGACATTATTCATTTGGCCGGCACTGAACCAAGACTGTTATCTTCAAAACTTTTTCTTTTGGGCCAAATCCTAGTATCCAAGACTTCAATGACTAGATCAGTTCGGAATCCTTTAACAGGACAGCACGGTCGGAAGTCTTTAAGCCTAATAATTGAAGGGGAACGCATGGTGTGCACGTGACAAACTTGGATACCCTTCATAAAATGGCTCACATAGACCATATCAGCACCCCTGTTAAAAAATAGGATGGAGAGTTAACGATCATTAAAAAATGGATGGGCCGTTAGTCAGAAGGACTACATTGCACTCAATCCGTGAGTATATTGGTTAGATTTAGGATATTAAGAGTACGGGGTCAAATCGGTTACCAAACGATAGTACGATGGTCCTTTATATAATTTTTCCATTGATAAATATAGATAAGTTAAATAGGGAAAAATTATTAAAATGACCAACGTACTATCATTTAGTAACCAATTTCACCCTGCACTCCTAATACCCTAAAATTGACCAATGTACTCACTAAATGAGTCCAATGTGGTCCTTCCCATTAATTGTTCATCCTATTTTCTAACGAGGCTGCTAACGTGGTTAACGGAGCTAATTTATTAGGGGTATTTTTGTCCTTTCCTTCCAAATCTCACTACACACACACACACACACACACACTCTCTCTCTCTCTCTCTCTCTCTCTCTCTCTCTCTCTCTCTCTCTCTCTCTCTCTCTTTTTGGAGAATTCATCCCAAGGACCTCCCTCACCACATCACAAGCCCTCTTCTCAGCGCTTATCAATTCCTTCGCCAACTCGTCCACACTTGTCTTATATGGGCACACAACTATAATTTCACTAAACTTGAGCAAGAACTTCCAGCGGGATCTCTTCACATTGAACCACTTCCAAAGTCTCAGATGCTTGAATTTCAAGGGCCTGTCTACTATCAATCCACAAGGTTTAACTTCAGGAGCAGGTAAATGTTTCCCCAAATCCAAGTCCCATGACACCAGCTCAAGTGCACGATCATATGAGGTGTTGATAGTATTGAATTTATTTGTGTGGTTGTCGTAGAGACGGGAACAAAAATTGCCAAGATCTGGGGCAAGGTGAACAATCTGGGATAAGAGGAGCCTTCGGCAAAGTCGCTCGCACCGATTAGTGCGTCGCTATGTTGTTGAGTTGTTGTTGTTCTTGTTGTTGGACCCGCTCGAGACGGTGGAACCATGGTTGTTGGATGAGAAGAAGATGATGTCGATGGTGGAATTGAGGTTGAAGAAAAGGGTGGAGAGGGAGTGGAAGGTAGTGGTGCTGGTAATGGGGAAAGGGTGGGAACAAAGGTCGGTGGAGGAGACTCGCGGCGAGATGAGAGCGAGATGTGTGATGGTGAGTAGTGTCGTGGGGTTTGTTGCAATCTCTTAAACGAATTTGAACAAGTCAATTAGATACAGAGAGAGAAAGAGAGATGAATTCTCTGGCAAGAAAGAGTGTGTGTGTGGGGGCAGTGAGATTTGGAGGAAATGGACAAAAATACCCCTCATAAAATAACTCCGTTATACATGTTAACTGCCCCGTTAGAAAATTGGATAAAAAGTTAACGGGAGGGACCACATTTGACTCAATTGGTGAGTACACTGGTCAATTTTAGGATAATGAGAGTACGGAGTGAAATCGGTTACTAAATGATAGTACGTTGGTTATTTTGATAATTTTTCCGTTAAATAGTGGGGTCTATCATCTATGACCAAAGAAAAATAATTCTCTTTCGTCCGTACATGCACGTGAATATTGCAAAATTAATTTTCTTCCTATTTGTTATGTAATGTAAATATTAATATAATTAGTCTACTGTTTCAAAATACAATACAATTAAATTAAAGTCAATTATAGAACTTGGTCAAATAATGAGATCTTATTAAAAAATCATGAAGCTCGCCCAACTGGTTCTACTTTATTCCCTGAAATGAATGCGAACATGTATGATAATTTCGGGCAAGAACGTGGTCGTGGTAGAGGGAGAAATTATAATCAAAAGTATGATGATTATCACTCTTATAATGATGGAAATTTATTTCCCCACCTGAAGTGAAATAGAGAAGGTAATAAAGAAAAACCATCAAGTAGATAAAATGTGCAATTGAATAAAGTAAAAATATATATTTGTCATTGCTACGTGAGGTTTTTGGACCCGTAGTCCGTACACATGAAGACGTAAAATTTGTAGGGCACAAATGAGTTTTTGTGAGAAAATGAAATAAGAAGGGTATAGTCGTAAGAGATAAAGTACGATTCATAGCATAAAAATTTTCGCAAAGACCTAGAATCGATTATGAGGATACATATTCTACCGTGGTGGATGCAATTATATTTCGGTATCCGGCAATACATGAAAAGCTTGATATGCGTTTAATGGATGTTGTCACTGCTTATGACAAACTTGACAATGATATTTATATGCAGATCCCTGAAGGATTCAACATGCTTGAAGCATGATATTCAAACTCCCGGAAGTCTATTCAATCAAATTACAAAGATCTTTGTATGGCTTAAAACAATATGGACAAATGTGGTATAATCGTCTCAGTGAATATTTGGTAAAAGAATGATACAAGAATGATCTTATTTGTCCATGTGTTTTCTTTAGAAAATTTGCTTCCGGTTTTGTTATAATTGTTGTATATGTTAATGATCTTAACATTATTGGAAGTCTTGAAAAACTTCTGATAGTTGTTAATGAATTTGAGATGAAAGATCTTGGGAAAATCAAATTTTGTCTCGGCCTACAGATCAAGCATTTAAACACAAGTATCTTCATCAATCAATTTATACAGAAAAAGTCCTAAAATGTTTCAACATGGACAAAGCACATCCATTAAGTATCCCAATAGTTGTTCGATCACTTGACTTGAAAAATGACATGTTTTGACCTCGAGAGGATAATGATAAACTTATTGGTCCGGAAGTACCATATCTTAGTGCAATTGGGGCAGTAATGTAACTAGCTAATAATATAGGGCCAGACATTACATTCTCAGTCAATTTACTAGCAAGATATAACTACAATCCAACTCGAAGGCATTGGAATGTAATTAAGCATGTACTTCGTTATCTCTTAGGAACGACTGACAGGCTATGTATTTACAATTGGTGGTACAACTATTTCATGGCACTCTACCAAACAAACATTTGCTGCTATTTCTTCAAATCATATTGAAACAATAGCAATGAATGTATTTAGCTAAGATCAATGAGTCAACACATTCGAAAGACATATGGATTGGTGTCAGAATAGGCAGGATCAACGACATTATTTGTTAATAATGCTGTATGAATATTTCAACTGAAGGAATGATATAGAACGAAACACATTTCACCAATGATCTCCAGATGAGTGGTAACATTATCATTCAACAAATCGTTCAAGTGACAATCTGGCAGATTGTTTCACAAAGTCATTACCGTTATCAAAATTTGAGAAATTGGTATATGATATTGATATGTGTCAACTAAGATATCTTGAGTGATAATTTTTTCAGGGGAAGTTTCTTGGTGCAAAGGAACCATGTACTTTTTTTCCTTCACTAGAGTTTTTTTTTTTTTTTTTTTTTTTTGTCCCATTGGGTTATTCTCTAGTAAGGTTTTAAAGAGTCATGTTCCTTAGCAACGGACATCCAAGGGAGAGTGTTGTAAATATATTTATGTGGATATCATTCTTTGTCAGAAGCCTAATTAATAGAATCTTACAAGAAAAGTTATATGGCAAAACTTATTGAGGAATCTTTAAGGAAGCTTACTGAGGATGCAATTCTTACCGAAGAAGTTTTACGAAGCTTACTAAAGAAGCTTTGCGAAGCTTATAGAGGAAGCCTCGTCCTACTATAAATAGCAGACTCATGCTTTCATTTTCAGTTAACCTTGAGAAGTTTCTGAAATCCTTCGCCCTTCCTTGTACTCTCCCCCTCAGCTTGTGTTATAAACTGTCCCCTAAAATAAAATTATCTACTTCAATTACATCTTTACGTACTTTCTTATCTTTTATAACAAAGAAGGTTTTATGTGTAATTGTATGAAATAGGATTTTATAGTCAGTTAAATATACTTCCTCCATCCCCCAGATATGTTTTTCATTACTTATTGATAAGTCAACTTAAAGTAACATCATTTTTTTTTATTTAACATGTATTTATTATATTTTTCTTGTCAAATTTTAATTATTGAAAGAATATTAATAAATCATCAACATTAGATTGTATAATTTCGTAAAAACAAATAAATTTTATAAATATTGGGTCAATGTTTATTCAAGTTAATCAACAAAAATTAAATGTAATACATATTTCTTTTAAACTGGGGAGTATGGCTATCAATGGTAGGAAACTTAAGAGTAATTCCTAGTGTTGCCCTTGTATCAAACGGTCAGCATATTAATATCTGACTGGGTCTATATATACACATTATACTAGTTTTAAAGATTTCCATCACTTGCTATTGCCAAAGTCGTACGACGTTTACCACTTCAATATTTGCAAAGTCGTACTATGTTTATCTCTTCAATACTATATATAGATTCAACCATTTGTTCATGTGTCAACCATTTAACAATATTAATATGACTCCCGCAATAATGAACAAAATACAGAAAACTAATTCTTCTATTATTTTTTTATTTAATGAACAAAATATGAAAAAAAATAATAAAAAAAAAATTTTTTTGATTGTTTCTTTGTCTATGTATGTGTTACTACTGTGGTGGTGGTTTGTTTGGTCAACTTTTTTTTTTTTTTGTGTATTTTAAAAGGGCGTAGGAAGGATTCTGAAGCCTCACACGGTGTAAAGCAAAGCCTCTACTCTGACATGTGTTGTCACCTTAACTAACCCATCCCTCAATATTGTTAAAGCCTCTACTCTGACATGTGTTGTCACCTTAACTAACTCATCCCTCAATATTGTTAAAGGTATTTTATTCACGTCAAGAAAATTTTGAAAACTAAAATTTTCATTAATTTTGTAGACTTAAACAAAAGACTTCAAATGGGTTACCCGTGAAGTTGAGATCATTCGTCAGAATGGCAGCTACGAATTCAATTCATTTTCTAGAAAATTAAACCAACGAATGAACTTCCCACGGAAAAACAATACTACTGAAGTTTCAAGAGTTGATTTGGTCAGCATATATATATATATATATATATATATATATATATATATATATATATATTGGCAAAGTCAAATGAGTAGTAGCATGTTCAACACGTCCCCCACAATGCAGTTTCTTAGCCTCGATGGGTATATAAGTGAAATTGAGTTTCCTTCATTTGCATCAAACATTCTTTGGATATCTTCTCTCTCTCTCTCTCTCTCTCTCTCTCTCTCTCTCTCTCTCTCACACACACACATACTGAGTTCTTGAACGTGAAATTAAAGGTGCAGTGGTTCTAATCTCAAGATGGGTTCTACAGCCAGCTGGTGGAGATTGATTAATGCTGCTCTCCTTTCAATTCTCTTCTTTCATGGCTTCTCCTTTGCCGAAAATGGTACCCTTTTTTTTTTTTATTTTTAAAAAAGATAATTTTGTTTGATCTTTTTTCTTACTCCTAGCTAGTGTTGTCTCTCTAAAATGTATTAATACTTATTCCCTTTCCCTCTCTCTTGTCACAGCTCCTAACTTCAGCTTCATGCGTCAAGCAACCACTGCTACAAGAGTTTCACACTACGACTACATCGTTGTTGGTGGCGGCACTTCCGGATGTGCAATAGCTGCCACTCTCTCAGAAAAATATAAGGTTCTCCTCCTTGAACGTGGTGGCTCCCCCTATGGTAACCCCAATATCAGCAGGGTTGAGACTTGGGTTGAACTCATGACCAACGGTTCTCCTGGATCCCCTTCACAGCCATTTGTGTCTGAAGACGGCGTTAATAGCGTACGTCCACGGGTGCTAGGTGGTGGCACCTCTATCAATGCCGGCTTCTACTCACGTGCCCAGACTAGCTACGTCAGAGAGGCTGGATGGGATGGCAAATTGGTCAATGAGTCTTTCCGGTGGGTTGAAAACAAGGTTGTTTTTCAGCCGATAGTGAGGGGTTGGCAATCTGCACTTAGGAATGGAATGGTGGAGGCTGGGGTGACGCCTTATAATGGGTTTACATATGATCATGTAACTGGGACTAAGGTTGGGGGCACAATAGTTGATGCACAAGGAAATAGGCATACTTCTGCTGATTTACTAGAGTATGCGAACCCGAGACGAATTACTGTTTTGCTTCGCGCAACTGTTCACAGAATATTATTTGATACAAAAGGTTTGTGCGGCTTCATTTCAAGAGCTCACCCACTCACTCACAGAAATATATGAATGTGTATATATACATATATTTTCACTTTAAGGGTTACTAACCATTTTCATTTGAAGCATTAACATTTTTTTGATCACTCTAACAGGAAAATCAAGACCCATGGCTAATGGAGTGGTCTTCACAGATGCGTCGGGGCACAGGCATAGAGCATATTTGAAGGATGGCTTCAAAAATGAAGTTATACTTTCTGCAGGAGCACTAGGAAGTCCGCAACTTTTGATGTTAAGTGGCTTGGGGCCAAAAGAGCATCTTCAGTCCCATAACATAAAAGTTGTTTTGGATCAACCCTTAGTTGGTCAAGGCATGAAAGATAACCCCATGAACAATGTCTTTATACCCTCTCCAATCCCTGTTGACATTGATGCCATTGTGCTAGCTGCTATCACTCCCTATGGAAACTACATCGAAGGTGGAAGTGGACTTAACCTTGGATTTGCAAGTCCTAGTGCCTACGGAAACTTTTCTTTCAGGGTAAATATACAATACTTTTATTTCAAACAATTCAAAGTTCTAGTAAATAACATATATTTTCCTATACTACATTAGGACCTTTGTAGTTGTTTTAGAATATTAAACGTAGTACTTAAAAACTTGCCTACCACTACTTCTGCTTTAATGAATGATCATAGCTACTAACTAATCGATAACTTTATGATTTCAGATGGGTGGATTCATACTTACGAAGTTTATAGGTCCGCAATCCTTTGGCCATCTAGAGCTACGGAACCGAAACCCGAGTGACAATCCCGCAGTCACATTCAACTACTTCAAAGATCCGTAGACTTGCAAAGATGTGTTCGTGGGATTGAAACCATTTTACGCATAGTCGAATCAAGGGCATTCTCAAATTACAAAGTTTCTTCTCTCTCTGGGCAAGACATTCTTAACATTACTACGCGCCTGCCACAAAACTTTCCTGTACATGCTAATACTTCTACATCACTAGAACAATTTTGTAAAGATACAGTGAAGACCATTTGGCATTATCATGGAGGTTGTCAAGTTGGAAGAGTGGTTGATCATGATTATAAGGTCTTCGGTGTGGATGCACTTCGAGTCATTGATGGATCAACTTTCGATTCCTCCCCAGAACTAATCCTCAAGCTACGTGATGATGCTTGGAAGGTACATGGGAGTTAGAATACTAAGAGAGAGAGACTTCTAAGTAATGACTTGAATATATGATTGTCATTCAAAAACTCATCTCTTTTAATTAGTCTATAAATATTCAATTGATTTTTTTTCCCTATGAGAGTGCTTTATAAGATGGCGGTTAAAGTCGCATGTCATCTGATAAGTTGTGTTATAAGGTTAGCTCGATGGAGCAAGTAACATTGAATTTGTTCACATCTTTGTAATCATTTTACCATTTAGTATACTTAATTTCAAGGATAATTTTGGCAGTAACTAATTAAGGAATTTATCGATGTTTGCCTTTACCTTTATTTTTTATTTCATACATATTTCATGTTTTTTGGATATAATTTTTAGAGAGAAGGCGGGTTTTGTTAAGATGCTTTCGATTGAAAAGCTTTGCAGCTTTGCTATTCATCGGATCCCTCTTAAAAGTTTTTTTACATTTCCATAAACCTCGTCCTAATTCGATCTTAAGCAACTAACTCTTCTACAATAAAATTACTACGGTTGGATTAAGAGCTTCATCTGATATATTAAAGTGAAAGAACTCTATAAGCCACATCTACTCCAACTAATTAATGAAGAATTCTGAACATCTTTGGTTCCAATATTAGATCTGGAACCTCTTTTAGTTGGAGTCTTCGTGAATGGTTTGAGTGTGGATCCTCCGGATAGTTTTAGGAAAAAAGTTTTCACATACAACCAAAGCTTATGGAATCAACTTATGGAGGTTACCCTATTTAATTTATGTCAAAAAGTTGAAAAAGGTCTTATGTTATAAAAATTCAAACAATCAAATAATAAAACAACACAATATTTGATTGGTTGGTAATACCATATGGACAGTATCATCAATCATACCCAGTACCCAATGAAGATTTGGAGAAGAAGAGGGTGGCGAATGGTTGTTTATAGATAAGATTTGTTTACCAAACTACTAGTATTGTCTTATAAGAGAAAAAGATAAATTGCACCAGACTTTCCTATTTTACTTTATAGATTAGATTGTTCCTCCCTATACTTGTTATCACGCTTATTTAATCCCTGAACTTTTGTCTTGGCATTCTGTGTTCCTCCATCCACTTTCTCCATTAAATAAGAGTTATCTCCCTCCTCTTGCCTTCAGGTTAGCTTTAGTTGAGGGTGTTATCGTCTAACGAACCACACCTATTTTCCCCGACACAAATCTGACCTTAATAACTCCCATCCCATGGATCCAAAACTAATTCCCCACAAAGGCCAATCCCCAAACGATCAAGAAGCTTGATGACGATTCAAATTCAAACCCTAAATCATGAAACGATATTGGTCGGGTTAGTAAAGACTATAACGAACGGATCTAAATTAGTACTCGAGACTGTTACAGAGGAAAGAAAAATGCAGAGGACTCAAGCAAGAAGAATTCAGAATACTTGCATTCTTCAGATTTTATTACTAAGAAGAACTGCTACATTTTCCCAAAAGAAAAGATAACTATTTATGTATACAACCTATACAAAGAATCACTTCTCCACTAACTTACTAGCCAATCAAAATACGAGTTTATAACTGTCAAAACAAAAGATTATAACCTTGTCAAAACAACTTAAGTGGAACATGATGAGATTAACGGTGGTGAGAACACCAGTCTTGTGAGGGCTCTCCTTTGCCTTTGCAATCTTCATTGTGAGCAGTGTAGGTTCTCCTTTGCCTTTGCAATCTTCATCATTGCCTTTGCAATCTTCATCATAAGCTGTAGATGATGTATTATTAACATCCCCTCAAGTTGGAAGTGGAAAACAGATTGAGCACTTTCAACTTGGAAAGAAAATAAAATATTTGAGCAGAAGAGAGAGACTTAGTGAACAAATCAGCAGGTTGATGAGCTGTGGGGATATAGGCAGTGGCAATGAGACCCCGAGCAATTTTATTTCGAACAAGATGACATCTATTTCGATGTGCTTTGTCCTTTCATGAAATACGGGATTAGCGGCAATGTGCAAAGCGACTTGTTATCACGTAATAAAGTAACAGGAGTGAGATTATCAACCCGCAAATCCTTGAGCAAAGCTACTAACCAAGTGATTTCACAACCGGTGGTGGCCATTGACCTATATTCGGCCTCTGCAGAACTTCTTGACACAGTATGTTATTTTTTCGATTTCCATGAGATTAAAGAATCACCAAGAACCACACAATAACCAGCCACAGACCTCCTAGTAGTAGGGCCCCAATCGAATCACAAGAAGTGTGAGGACAAAGAACCGATGCGAGAAGAACAACCCCGACCAATTGTACCTTTGAGATAACGAACCAACTTCAAAGCGACTGCATATGAGGATGTCTAGGAGAAGCCAAAAATTGACTTAAAACATGAACTGGATAAGATAAATCGGGCCTGGAAATGGTGAGATAAATCAAACGACCAACCAACCTCCGTACCTATTAACATCCGGTAAAAGATCACCTTTATCAATGGCCAAATCATGATGTTGATCAAGTGGAAGAACGAAACTTTAGCCCTTTCAAGGCCCGTATCCTTCGAATATCCGAACATACTTATGCGATGAATGTAAATACGGAAGGATTTCGGCTACCTCAATGCCCAAAAATATTTCAAGAAGCCTAAGTCTTTAATATTAAAGGAGGAGTGTAAAAAGGCCTTTAAGTCAAGCAATAACAGAGAAATGAGAACCGGTGATCAACGATCATCCACATAAACTAGAACCACCGTAAAAGTGCCAAGTCCGGACAAGGTAAACAATGAATGATCACACCGAGATTGAGTGAAACCAAACCGCAACAAAGAAGTGGACAACTTATGGAACCATTGGCGAGGAGCCCGCTTAAGACCATACAAGGACTTGATTAATTTGCACACAATAGGTCGTGAAGAACTTGAAGAACAAGGCGCAATGAGGAAGAATACCCGGAGGCAAATCCATAAAAACCTCTTCATTAAGGTCTCCATGCAAAAAAGCATTGGAGACATCCATCTGCACAATATCCCACCCCCTTATAGCAACCAAGGCAAGAAGAGTTCTCACTGTGGTCATCTTGGCAACAGGGGCAAAAGTGTCAAAGAAATCAAGACCTTCAGGCTGAGTGAACCCTTTTGCCACAAGCCTTGCCTTATACTTATCTATAGAGCCATCAGAGTTGTATTTAATCCTATAAATCCATTTGCATCCAACAGTCCTTTTATTGGGTGGTAGAGTTTGTAAAATCCAAGTCTTATTATTTTCCAAGGCTTGTATCTCTAATTCCATGGCCTTACACCAAAGAGGATCCTTAACAGCTTGAGCATAGGAATGAGGTTCATGGACTTGAGTAATATTGACAAGAAAAGAATAATAGCTTGGAGTAATATTATCATAAGTAAGAACAGAATTAAGAGCATGTGGAACTGACCTGGGACCATGGGAAGCATAGGTAGATGGAAGAGAGGAGGGTAGACCAACATAATCCTTAAATTTAGCTGGCAACATTCTTGTTCTCATTGATCTAAGAGGAGGAGAAATAGGAGGGGAAGAACTAGGCTGGGATGCTTGAGAGGATGATGAAGAAGAAGACTCAGAAGACATCATAGGAGAAGAAGTAGAAGAAGGAGAATTACCATAAGCAATATCAAGAGCATCAACACATGAGTCGAGAAGAAAAAGAGGAGTAGAGATTGGAAGAACGGTAGGAGATGCAGATTGGAAGGGAAAAATGTTCTCATAGAATTTGACATCCCTACGTAGAGAACCTTGTGATTGTCCAAATCATAAAGTTTATAGGCTTTCTTGCTAAGAGGATAGCCTATAAAAACAGATTTGATAGCCCTGGATTGGAATTTATCTCTGTTGTGAGCCAAAGATGAGGCAAAACACAAGCAGCCAAGAACTCTAAGATGATCATAGGTAGGAGGTTTGTGAAGCAGATTTCATAAGGTGTTTTGGACTTTAAGACAGTGTTTGGAAGCCTATTAATGAGATAAGTAGCAGTTTGAATACAATCTCCCCAAAATTTAATAGGAAGATGACCCTGAAATCTCAAAGCCCTTGCCATTTCAAGAAGGTTTCTATGCTTTCTTTCAGCCCTCCCATTCTGTTGTGGGGTATCATCAGGTGCTTTGATGAAGAATACCAAGGGAATTTAAAAGAGAAGAGACTTCTCCATTAAAGAATTCGAACCATTATCACTTCGATTTCCTTCACGTAACATTGAAATTGAGTTTGGACAAATTGAAGGAATGATTTAAGATAATGACTAACTTGTGCTTTGGACTTGAGTAAGAAAGTCCAAGTGGACCTTGAAAAATCATCAACAATGGTCAAAAAAGAAGAACAACCATCATAAGTAATATGTCTATATGGACCCCAAACATCACAATGTACGACATCAAAAGCATGAGTACAATGAGAATAACTGATGGGAAAGGGTATTCTAGTTTGCCTAGCATAATGACAAATTTCACACACATGTGTGTTATTACAAGTAGAATCAAAAGAGCAATTAGACAAAATAGGAATATGTTTGAGAGAATGTATAGGAGAATGACCAAGTCGAGATGCCATAACAAAATAGAAGGCTTGACAAAGATAGTTAACAGATTGTTTGGGTAATGTGGACAATGAGGAGTCGAGTTGATGAGAACTTGATGTGTATTGGCAGCTAAAACCGTTTGTAAAGTCCATCCTCGCTCTACCAATCTCCTTTGCTTCTTCCGACAAGGTCCCGAATAACACAATGTGTAGAGTAAAAATAAGAGAGCAATGATTGTCCGAAACAAGCTTATGTCCCGATAGAAGATTAAATTTGAAACCAGGTGCATACAGACATCATGGAGAATGAGAGAGGAGATAAATGAATAGAACCTTTGTGAGTGATGGTAGTTGTATTGCCTGGGAAGATGAACTTTAAATTGAACAAAGAATAGGATTAACAAGTAAATGAAAGGAAGAAGTAATATGATCGGTTGCTCCCGTGTCTATGATCCATTCGTTTGGTGTAGACATGTGACTAGTCAAGCAAATTGGAAAAGCATAGCTATGAGAAGTTACAAACTTACCACCAAGTGAGACTCGGGATTGTCCACTACATTGCCGTTGAGAAGAGCTAAAAGTTGTTGATGCCGAGTGTTTGATAAAGGGCATGACGAATCATTCTCATTAGCAGATGTAGTAAAACAAAGATTCACCATAGGCTTGACAATTGGAGCATGAACTGGAGCTTTGCCTTTGAATTTGGGCATCTTAGAAGGATCAGGTTTAGATCCATAATTCTTATGCCAATCAGGATAGCCATGAAGAAAGAAACACCTATCCTTAGTGTGGGAATCACCATGGCAATGATCACAGAAGAACTTCCCTTTTCTTTGTACACCATTTCTTGAAACATTTTTTGTGATATGTCCATTTCCTTTGCTAAACAAGGCTGTGGTTATTTCACTGGTTGTGACATTATTTCCAAAAACAGTAGAGCAAGACCTTTGTTTCTCTTCTTGAGTTAACAACATCACTGCTTTGCTTAAACTGGGTAATGGAGTCATCATCAAAAGTTGACCTCTTGTATTGGTAAAATTATCATTTAGTCCCATCAAAAATTGAGTTAATTTCTGTAGTTGTTCATATTCTTCATGCTTTTGTATTGCACCACAATTACATCCACATACACAATGTGGCAACTGAATGAGATTATTGAGTTCATCCCAAAGACCTCGAACTTTGTGAAATATGAATTAATGGACATATTTTCCCGAGTTAAAGAAGCTATTTGTTGTCGAACTTGAAAAATCTGTGGTGCATTACTTTGTGAGAATCGTGCATTTAAATCATCCCAAATCTCCTTTGCATTTTTGATAAACACAACACTTGACCTAATCTCTCCAGAAATTGAATTCAACAACCAGGATATAATCATGCTATTGCATCGATCCCAATGATCAAGATACTTGGAATTAGCCTTAGGTCTTTTGTGTTTTCCAGATCATGCCTAACTTGTTCTTTGCAAGTGAGTGCAATTATCATAGATCTTTTCCAGGGATTAAAATTCGATTCGTAAGAATTTCATTGACAAGAGTCATACCGGATGATCATTTGGATGTAGATACGAGGATGAGAGGCATTTAACCGAATTAAAGTCTCATTCGGATCATAATCATCCACTTCGTATTGGATTCGAATCACTGCTGTCATGATTATCATCGCCCATGACCAGATTTCAAAGATAAAGTTGACCAACAAGAGTTAGGTAACTTGCGGAAGGCTATATGATGAATTCGAGTGCTTTTGGCTCGATACCATGTTACGAGGAAAGAAAATGCAGAGGACTCAAGCAAGAAGAATTGAATACTTGCATTCTTCGATTTTATTACTAAGAAGAACTGCTACATTTTCCCAAAAAGAAAAGATAACTATTTATGTATACAACCTATACAAAGAATCACTTCTCCACTAACTTACTAGCCAATCAAAATACAGAGTTTATAACTGTCAAAACAAAAGATTATAACTGCTTGTCAAAACAACTTAAGTGGAACATGATGAGATTAACTGGTGGTGAGAACACCAGGCTGCTGTGAGGGCTCTCCTTTGCCTTTGCAATCTTCATTGTGAGCAGCTGTAGGTTCTCCTTTGCCTTTGCAATCTTCATCATTGCCTTTGCAATCTTCATCATAAGCTGCTGTAGATGATGTATTATTAACAATACCATCTTGATCTCAAGGAACTCGGGTCAGGCTTGAAGAAAACAATATATCTGTATGAACAATCTATCCATAGACAAATTAGTACGGGGACGTACGCCTCATGCAGTTTATCCGAGACAAAATTTGGAGGTTAAGCACACAAGTCACAAGTGACAAAAAAAAGTTTGGATTCTTCCTCCTCCGTCAAGTACTCATATTAATTCATTGAATGATCACCCCTAAAGAAAATTCTGTGAATCCATTACTCCCATTTATAACTATGGTTGATACAATTCAACCAATATTCTGGTAACCGGTTCGACCCAAGTTATGTTGAATTGGGTATAACATGAAGAAGTCCCATGCATCATGTCCAGTCCCTCCAAGAAAAATTTCAATCTGATTAATCAGTTGAATAATCCAATATTAATTTAAGGAGGTTTAGATAAGGATAAGGATCTCATCTTAATGCTCTAACTTCTGGCCCACCCTTAATATAATCGTGTGAAAATAAGGGCATGCATGCTTAAATCTTCATCAAATCTTTTCTTAGGAAAACAGCCAAAAACCTTAATTTATTTATTTATTTTGTCTTTTGTTTGTGTTAATCATCAAGGCGATTGAAGACAAAGTGAAACTAATAATTGGATGGTGTACCCGCAATAACAAAAAATAATCGAATGGTGTTAAGTTTCTTATCATTAAAAGTTTTTTTCTGCAAAACGCAGGACAAAATTGAGAAAAATGCTAAAATAATATTTCCTATGTCTCAAACTAAATGTATTTTATTTTGATTATAAATAAAAATAATCTCTCTATCTCTTTTTTACTTCACGATTCATTAATTACAAAACCACAAAAACTACAAAACAAACCGTTTATCCAAACAATAGACTCCGTATAACTGTGTAATTATAGCAAATGAGCTCAAGTTTTTGCTAAATAGACATTGACTTCAATAATTTTTGAAGAAGTTAGCGGACACTTATAAATCATCATAAAACATGCTCTCCTTGTTGCAAAAGCAGCAAGAGAAGCGCTTCTTTAGAAACACTTTTGGACTTCTATATAATATTTCCTCCATTTCAAAATAAGTATCATTTTAAAGTAATACACACATATTAAAAAAATTATAAATTGACAAATGTTTTCTTCTTAAATACCCTTATTTTTTGTGTTACGAGAAGTTGGAATACACTTTTGTTTAGAAACGTATTAATGAATACACTTTTGTTTTCTTATTAACTACATACTTATTTCAACATAAGTATCAGATTTTTGTGTGCAGTAGATAATGCTGATGTGGTTTCAATCATGAAGCTTAGCTTTTATTTATTTATTGACGTATTAATTGATTTTTCAATCCTAAATTTTCTCAAAATCGACCAATTAATTTTACTTGTGCATGGCATAGGTTTTTCCGCTAGTAAATATTTCATCCGTCCCTTAATTATTGTCTTGTTTGACCCGGCACACAGATTAAAAAAAACAATTAACTTGATTATTTAATATTGGTATAATGTGTAATTTTTTTTAATATTATCCATGAATTTTGGCCAAAACAAACGACCAAACGAGCTCTTACACTATATACAATAGTAGGAGTCATTTCTTCCATAGATTCCTTCGAAGACTACTAACAAAACCATTTTACACATTATTGGGAGAAGGTGAAAAGTTTGCACTTTATACATAAGGTATTAACCTTAAGAGTGGGGCTATTAACACCCCCCACTCTCTCTTAATACACTCATTCTCCTAATACACACTATAAAAATTTCACAACAACTTAATTTATTAATACACCACCCTTATGTTCATATTTTACCCATTCTTAAATAATTCATTTTTCTTTTTCTTTTCTTCTAAACCTAACCCACCCACCCCCTCACACGGTAGAAACCCCCCCCCCCAAAACTCACGGCAGTCTCCCTCATCTCCCTCACCTCTAGCAATGTAAGCCTTCCCTCTTTCCCTCATTCCTTTTTTTTTTCTTCTCAGACTTACCCTCTCTCTATCAATTTATGTTCCCCTCCCTCATTCCCTTTTTCTTTTTTTCCTTCTTGTTCCTCCTCTTTGAAAACCCTTTGAAAAATTTTGAACATTACTTGTTCGCCCTTGGTTGATCATAGTGATGTTCGGTTAGGGCTAGCCGAACAACACTCGATTGTTCAATCAACCATGGCCGAACAAAAAATCTTTGATTTTTTTTAAAAAAGATGGTGGGTTTAGGAGAGGGGAAGAAGAAGAGAAGGGAGAGGGGAGGGAAGGAAAGACTGGAAAAAAGGGGGGCGTGGAAGAACAGACACGTCTGAGGGAGAGAGAGAAGGGGGAAGGGAAGGAAAGGAAAAAAAAAACGTAAAGGATATTGGAGTCTTTTTACAAGATGGTCATTTTTAATTAAATTTGAGTGGGTGTATTTAGAGGGATTGAGGGTGTTAATAGGCCTCATCTAACCTTAAACGCCAGTAGTCAAAAACTTATATGAATAAGGAGGATGGTCATGAAGTTGAGGGTGTGAAGCGTCAAGCCTCAGAAGCTGAAGACCAGGGATATCAAGTGTATATAAGTGAAATGAAAGGGGAGCAGTTGCTTAGTTTGTAACTGAGTTCGTTTTTATTATGTCATTAAGTTGTTACATGACATCATCATTTCAAGCAGTTTGATTCAGTTAATTAGTACAAGTTGTAGAGTTTGTTATATCAACTTTACTAAGCTTACAACTTTTTTTATAACTATTGTTACAACTAAACATTAATGAAGGCAAACTTGTCTTTCTCCAAAACACCTTTGTTTTTCTCCAAAACACATTTGTCTTTTTTCAAGACTTAGTTGTCGCATTCAGTCGCAATAGTTGTAAAAAGAGTTATAAACCTATCATTTTTGTTGTTATATTTCCATCAGTGTAACTTGTATATAAACTCAGAGTCTGTATTGTGGTAAAATCTATTTGGAAATACAATATGAATTCATCTCTCCAATGAATCCATTTTCTCCACTAATGCCTTCCAAAAGCTTCAAACACATTCCGCAATTTATCCATTTGTTTCAAAAACTTTTCTTTAATTTTACTCAAAAAATTCATGTTAAAAAATCTAATAATTAAAGGATATGTTAATATCATTATACTCCCTCAGTTCCACCCAAATAGTTCACGTGTAAAAAGTCTAATTATTAACAGATATATTAGTGTCTTGTATTAGGTCATAATTACAAAAATACTTAAATACAACCAAAATTATTATAACACAAGTAGAGGATAAAGATGAAAGATTATAAAAATTGTAAACATAATTTTTTAAAAATGGACTATTTAAATGAAATATCTCAAAATAGTATAATGTACTCTTTGCCTAGAAAGGAGGGAGTATTTATTATCTTAAAACTAGAAAATAACTTTTCTTCGATGTATATATGTTTTACTCCCTCCGTTTCAGGTAAAGATTCCAGTTTTGACTTTTTCGGTTAACTTAGTTAAAGTTTAACCGATAATTAACATAAATTTAGTGATTTTTACAAAGTTTTGAAAGTTGCAATCCATAGTATTCTTAAAATAGTTTTTAATTAATAAAATTTTATTTCCTAAAGCATAAGTAAGTGTGTAAAATTTTGATTTGATTTAGTCACATGTTGACTTTTAAAAAAAAAAAAGTAGACCCTTTGGCTGGAACGGAGGGAGTAATACAAGTAGTAGTATATATCAAGTACAGCATTTTGACCCGATAAAACAACTTATATAGCCTTTAACTAAAAATTAACACAAACTTCCTATAATACCCCAAAGCCCTTAAAACCTAACTCGCTCTCTCTCAAATCTCGGCTTCCTCTCAAACCACACTGCCTCCTTCCCATCGTCGTCGTCGTCTCCCCTCCCATCTCCAACCACATCGTCGCCGTCTTCCACCGTCTCCGACCACATCGTCTCTCCGCCATGGATCTTGTAAGTATTTCTCTGTCTTCCTCCCATCTACTACCATGAGCCCTATCTTTGTCTTCCTCCGTCTTCCTCTCATCGTCTCCCTTGAATCGGTTAAACGATCCGTGAATCGTTTAAACGAATCCGTTAATCGTTTAAACGAATCAGAATCGCTTAAACAAATCAGAACGAATCTGTTAATCGTTTAAACGAATCAGTGAATCATTTAAACGAATCCGTTAATCGTTTAAACAACTCCGTGAATCGTTTAAACGAATCCATGAATCATTTAAACAACTTCGTGAATCGTTTAAACTATGTTTGTCATTAAAAAAAAAAAAGGTATTTTGGGGTTTTCAAATAAAAAAAGACCATAGAAGTTGTTTTGGAATAAGTTAAGCCAAATTAGATGTTGGAGTGTTTAACTAAGTCATTTGTAAAGAAACCCCCCAATATGCTAACTTCTAACATGTACAATAGGTGGGGAGCTTAAGGGGAGCTTCTCACCATTTTCAACCAATTTTATTACAAAAATACACTTAAAGCTACCCATTAGCTACTCAATCAAAAAACTTCTTCCAATGGTGGCACAAACTCTAATATTTTTACATACTCCACCATCTTTATCTTCATTCAATTAATATCTTTATATATTTATATATTAAATTCATAAAAATTGATCTGATGTCCAAATAAAATAAACCAAGTCTCTATTTATAGATAAAAATGTGTACTTTAATACCAAAAAATAAAAAATAAAAAAATGATTTTTTATGGTCGAAAATGACCAAAAACAGCTAAAAACAATTTTGCTACAGTGTGTCAGGAAAAAAAAAAATTAACAATTTTTAGCAAAACGACATAGTTTTGAGCTCATTTAAAACTAAACTATGTCGTTTTGGAGAATTTTTTTTAAAGAATCAAGATAAGCTACGGGAGCTTAAGATGCTACCCATTTTTCTTTTGCCTACTTAAGCTCCCTAGAAGAAACTCCATTGTTTGACTTGCTCCTTGGAAGATCCCTCTAAAATCCTCCACTGTACATGCTCTAAAATGTACCCCGTACTATAATTTTAAAAACGTCAAATAATAAAGGGCAAACTACACAAATGGTCCTTGTAGTTTTAGTGTTTTTTGCAATTGGTCCTTACACCTCGCAAATGGTCCTTGTACCGAGACATTTTACCCAAATGGTCCTTCCGTTAAACTCATTAATTTTCGCGTTAGTGCGCCCACGTGCCACACACGTGCATTTATGAATGGGTAAAATAGTCATTTCATTTTAAAAAGTACAGGGACCAATTCTGAAATGATTAAAGTCAAAGAAAATCAACCCACCACTGTTCATCTTCTTTTCAACCCACCACCACCCATTACTGTTCATCTTCTTCTCAACCCACCGCCACCCATCACTGTTCAGCCAGCCACCCTACCTTCTCTCTCTCTCTCTCTCTCTCTCTCTCTCTCTCTCTCTCTCTCCCCAATTATTTCAGTCTGTCTCTCAAAAGGCAAGAACAGAGGTTTATTACCCCATACTCGCTCCAGGATACCAAATTGCCAAGAGATTCTACCAAAAAGAAAGCAACAAAACCAACAGAAGAAATCATACATGTAATATACCAGATTAAGAATGCTTGAAAATGCAACAATTAGTTAACCATGACAATGCAGCTAAAATTTTAGATTAGTGAGCTTCTTCGGACCATGAAGACCTTCTCTTACCTGGTGAAGGCCATCAAACAAGAAAGGAGTAAAGAAACAAGAATGCCACCAACTAATACGATGGAGATACTAAAACACAGTACAAAGAGCATTCTCAAATATGAAGAGGGTACTTGGATTATAACTGAAATTTTTAATGAATCTGCGGTGCAACTCGAGTTCACATAGAACTAAATGTAAAATAGTTGAAGCACCAACGTCTACAAAGATGGAAATTCCACTTTCAAGTTCTCCTAAAGTTTATAGAGTAGATCACAGAGTGCACAAAATCCATTGGCAACATCACTATTGTCGGACTTCAACCTTCTTCTTCTGCCAGAGCCTATCAAGAGCACTGTCAGCATCGCCCGCACAAATGGATTACCAACAAAATTCGGTAAAGCTACATGTAAATCAACATCTTATTAGTACTTAACAGTTATAAGGACAATAATAAGGTCCACACAATGGCATCCATCCAGCTAGTTATCAAGAGGCACCTTAGTTTGAGAACCCACAAAAAGTGTATATAAAAATATGTCTAGAAATTCCACCAAGTGCCAACGAATGACTTCAATAAACAATCGACATTTACACAGAAGGCATTATTCTCCCACGGCGATGGCCAATCCTGAACAAGATCTCCATTCCCGCTCTTCCTCCTCGCCGTTCTCTTCCTCCCCGTAATCTTTTACATTTTCTCTCTCTCTCCTCTCCTCTTTCTCCTCCTCCCTCCTCCCGTATCCACTCTTCGCAATCACCTTCCTTAACCCTAGCGTCGATTACTCCTTCGTCTCCTCCTCGCCAAATTCCTCACCAATACCCCGAGATCTCCTGCGGCTTCCGACGATTTCTCCGCGACCGAAGAGGATGTGAAGAAACTCGACGATCGATTTGGAGGAGAGACGAGAGGCTCCACGAAGATTCGCTTCCCCACATTCTCGCCGTCCAGGAAGAAGATGGGTATGGGAAAGAGGGTTTAGGGCTTTAGAAATTCGGTTTGACCATTTTGACCACTTGTAGTAGAGAGAGAGAGAGAGTAAAATGGAGGTGGCAACATATACACTGCAAGTAGAGAGAGGAGGAGAGAGAGAGAGAGAGAGAGAGTAAAAATGGTCCGAAGAAACAGAGCCAATTTTACAATTTCACAATTGGTCCCTGTACTTTTAAAAGCAAAATGACTATTTTACCCGTCCAAAATGCACGTGCAATGCACATGTCAAGACTTAACGGAAAAAATTTAACGGAACTAGACGGAGGGACCAATTGCGTTCAATTGGTTGGTACAAGGATGACTAGCAAAAAAATTTTATACAGGGACGAATTGCAAAAATACTAAAACTATAGGGACCATTTGTGTAGTTTGCCCAATAATAAAATCTTTGAGTTATTTTGTCAGAATATAATGCTAGTTGCAAATAAATAATGATATCTATTTGGGAAACGAGAAAAAGGACAGGCATAAATGGATTCTCTTTTAAGTTGAATTATTGGCAGAAATGACAAAAAGCATAAAGTTGACCTCGTAACTTCTCCGGACACCATTAAAACTTCTATACGGCAGTATACTTGTATTTCAATAAATTAATTTTTTCTCTAATAAATAATACTCCCTCCTTTACAACATAATTTTTCCTTGTCTCAAAAAAATAAGTTAAATATTGACTTTTTATAATTATTTTGACCACTAATTTATGAGATGATCTTCATTAAATACTTTAGTAATTTATCTTTAACTACTAGACAAAATTAAAGATATTTAATAAGTATATTTGTCAACTTATAAAATTTCTTAATTCTAAAACGTGAGTACATATTGACTTTTTATAATTATTTTGACCACTTTTTGAGATGAATTTTAGTATTTTACCTAGTTCTAAAACATTAAAACTGAGTAGATAAAGTAACTAAGTATAACATTGACTATTGACCTTTTCGCCAATTTACGAAGAAGTAGAAAAGTCATGCAGCGTAAGAAATAAAATTGTAGTAAATGCAATGAGGTGTCAATTACATGGGTTGATTTACCAAACTTTCAAGTGCGAGATTTCAAGTTCAGTCGTACATAAATCATGCTACTTATAATAATTATGTTTTTCGTATGCGTGGAACATTTTGGTTGAAAAGTATAATAAAATTACTTTGGCAAAATCGCAGCCTCTTATTTGTAAAATCTCCTTAGAAAGAAACTTTGTTGGCTTCTAGCTCTCATCTCGTAGGCTTGAAAGGAACTATAAATAATATTCTTAAGGACTTGTTTGGATGAAGTAAATATCGTTGTTTTTGTCAATCATCAAGCCTAAATAGAACGGTGATTAGGAATATCCTAGAGGAATCAAAATTAGAACGCGGGGAACATCAAAATAAAGCACAAAAGAAGTGGTCCATAACTCCATATATCAAATGGACAACCCCTTTGGTGGGAACACTAGGGTTAATTTCTCACCATGGTAGTGTCACTACCCATGCTCATTTTGGTCTTTCATGCATTTTTCATTTATGGCTCTCCTTTTTTCCTAAAGAAATTCTTTTTAAAATAAAGGAAACTGAGAGCAATACGTTAATACATGCAAAAATGCACGCATGAGCTTAATCATAGATCTCGAGTTTTAGCAAAGTGTCCATCCTTGTGCTCTATCTGTCATCGCCACCAAAACATTCTATTATATACTACTAACGGTGTCTACAACTACTAATGTTCTCACTATACGTACACCCATGCGACGTGAGTTTTGTCGCCTCGTTGAATGTCTACAATAGTATTGACATCACAAAAATAAGTCATTATACTAATAAAAACTCGAAATATTATCTTCTGATCACTAATGGAATCAATGACAGTGATATGAATTTGTACCGAGGCATAATCATGGAAATCTATGTCCCCCCAAGGCAACGGGGAGCGTTTGATATAACAAGGCACATGTATTGGCCCCAAGATTGAAAAGCACTTGCTGCTCAGCTCAGCATGTGTAATGGCATTACTTTCATCTACTCATGGGCCACTATGTTGACACTTTACCTTGTATTAGGCCCAATTCTGAAATCAAGCTCCACTACTTGCAAAAATACTCTTTCAAATCATACTCGGTTTGTTCAAGAGCTCGTTTATACTTATTCTGTAAGTTTATCACGTGTTTACTCTCATCCATCCATCAGTTATTATCAATGGCAAGCTTCTTCGGAGATGAATGAATAGGAGAACATTGCTTTACTATGAACGAAGGACTTTCCAACAAGCTAGACTTTTTCAAAGCTCATAAAAACGAATTCTTTAAGCTATGAGCTAAAACATGTTTTGGAAGGTTCAATGAACCTACTTACCTAAATCAATGAATGTGTTTCTTGCTGAATACCTATGAATGTACTCGAGAATTTTCATACCAACAATTATCCGATAAATGAATCGCATGTTACTCCCTTGTTGGAAAAAATCCGAGTACCTTATTTGCTATGGGGTTGATATACGTGGCCAAATATGAATACTCCAAAAGTCCCATGAGAAGGGAGCCTGTGGCTTAAAACATCACTCACGTGCTTGCAGTGAGTTTACAAACACTTAAATGGGGGGCGTGGGGAGGGGTAGGGCCCACAGTCCCTGACAATTGTTGATCTTGATAGGCCACCAGCATAAATAGAGATCACCGCGTCTACACCCAAAAAGAAGAAAGTGAAAGACTCATAGCACCTTTGCTGAATTAAACTGAGACCAACAAAGTGGTAAAAAGTCTCAACTTTTAACACCCAACCCTTCTTTCTAACTCTCATTTGCCCACTTTTAAGTTTAAACACCCACTCTCTCTCTCTCTCTCTCTCTCTCTCTCTCTCTCTCTCTCTCTCTCTCTCTCATCATCTGCAAAACCTGCAAAGGTATGTGCTTGCCCCACTCCATAATAATCAAACTCAATTCATAGATAGCAAAGTGCAATCTATCCAAACTCCTTGATGAATGAATTTTAAAGTGCAAACCTTCAAATGGGTATTTTAGTCTGCATTTTCTGTCACTGCTTCCTCCTTTTCTTGAAACTCTGGATGGATATATATATATATATATATATATATATATATATATCAGCTTAACACATTTCTTGTTTAATGTTTTTCATGTTTCTTGTTTGTAGCAGGAAATGGTAAGAAAGGAAGGAGCAGTTGTGTTTCATGTCTCTAACGCAAGCTTTTGAGATCTTTGGAATTAAGACAAAAGAACTTACCTTTCATCAGATTTAAGCAATGCCAGTTCCTCTTGCTCCATACCCGACTCCACCGGCACCATTTACACCACCTGCAAATGGTATTCTGCTGAATTTCAATAATTTATCTCGAGCTTTCATTTCCTTTATTTTCTAGGAAGCCAAACGGAATCGGATTGCATACAATTAAGGAAGAAGCATCAAAGCATCGAAACTTCCAACTTATTCAGTTCAAGAAAGACGCAACATAAGGCAAATCTAGTGAATCAGTTTGCTGCAAATGCAGCAAAGGAAGACCGAAAAACAAACTAAAGAATTTGGCTATAAAATCTTTGTAGCCATAGCCACTTTCAAATTAAAATTAGCATTGAGATAGGAGTATATAGAAAGATAAAGTAAGTTTTAGTTCAGAAGTCTATCATCAAGCCAGGCTAAATGATCAAGTCATAAAAGATGCATTCACAAAAACAAAAAAAAAATCAGAGTTCTCTGTTTTATCATTTAATTTTTCCCCCTTCCATTCTGAGAAAAAAAAAGTGACTTTCAGCGGGTGCACAGAGCCAGCTAGTATGTTCAGGATGTCGAAACCTTCTAGTCTATCCAGTCGGAGCAACCTCGGTATGTTGTGCTGTTTGCAATGCGGTCACAGCTGTTCCACCTCCTGGTATGCATAGATCAACTGATATTTTTGATAAATTTTAATTGTCTTTTTTCGTATTTAAAAAAATAATAATAATAAAAATAAATAAATAATTGAAAGGCTTTAACGTGGACGTTTCCTGCTTCGCTTCCTGAAACAGGTACAGAAATGGCTCAACTGGTTTGTGGAGGCTGCCACACATTACTCATGTACATACGGGGAGCAACAAGCGTGCAGTGTTCTTGCTGTCACACGATCAATTTAGCCTTGGAAGGTACAGATTACTTCTCCCGTTAACCCCCTCTTTGTGATCGGTGCAAGATGTTCAAAGCCCTGTTAGGACCGGCTTATGTTGAATAACATTTAACTCGAAGCTTAAATAAGCTCCTTTATGTTTACCCAATTTCAGCTTAATAAGGTAAACATGTTTAAGATATCCAGGATGCATATTGAAAGTAATGCTCAAGTACCAAAGGTGCATTTCTTGCAGCAAATCAGGTAGCACATGTCAATTGTGAGAGCTGTCGGATGCTGCTGATGTACCAGTATGGAGCACGGTCTGTAAAATGTGCAGTTTGCAATTTCGTGACTTCTGTCGGGGTCAGTATATATTTTCCTCTTTGATTGCCGATGCATTAACTTACATCTTCCGAATGTTACATCTATATTTTGTAAGTACACAATCACGGAAGCAATATTCGTGTCAGTGTTGAGAAAATAGGGCAAGCAAATGGCAGTTTGATCAACTCGGTACTGCTTGCCTAAGACAACACTAACCGCTGATTTTATTCGAGAGTGCAAAACATGTCATCTTTATGTTTTTCCTCGGTTGAATCAACCAATTTAGCTGTACATTTGGAGGAAAGTTGAGTAGACTTGCACTGATGCGTAGAAACACTCTACTTATGAGTCGCTATACACTTATTTGAGATTAAAATTCCCATACAAAAGCTCTCGGTCTACCCCCAGGTACTTCAGTTCTCTCAGCAACTACCTCCATCTCTCCCTCAATCTTCCAACATTTGTCTCTAAATTGTATCATTCAGTTTATATAGCCCCTACGTATTTCTCACTACGTAAAAGATCATCAACAGAAATTTACAAACCAATTCAAGATAGATATGTTTTTTGTTTAAAATTGGGTTTATAAGGGAATGCCAGTCTTTATGAAGTCAGTTCTGAATTTTGACATCTTTCTTCTGCTTCCCAGCAGCACCATCGACTCAACTCAATACATTTCATACTAAAATGTTTTGCTGTTTTCTAATAGCCTAGAAAAACTAACCAAACATTGTCGAAATACCATTAATCTGAAAAATTGGATTGGATTCCTCTCTGACTTTGAAGTTATAATAGCCAAAAGCAGTGTCATCTTTATTTTTTCCTCGTTTGAACGAACCAATTTAGATGGACATTTGAGAACAAAGTTGAATAACTTATACTTCTGAGTAGAAACACTGTTCTAATGAATAGATGTCCACTTATTTGAGATTAAAATTCCCTTACGGAAGCTATCAGTCGACCCCCAGCCCCACCACCAAGGTACTACAAGGTCACTCGCCCAGTAACCTACCCCACCTTCTCTCCCTCAAGTTTCCGATGTTTGTCTCTAAATTGTGGCATTGAGTTCTTATAGCCCCTACGAATATCATCAACAGAAATTTACAACCAATTCAAGACACAATTTTAGTGTTTAAGATTGGGTTTATCGGGGAATGCCAGTCTTTCTGAAGAGACAATTCTTCCTTTTCCCAGCTATACCGTCAACACGACCTGAAACACTTGATACTAACAGTTATCCTTAGAAAACCGTATATTTTTTAGTTTTCTGTCGTTTTATAATAGCCTAGCAAAACTAATCAAACATTTTTGGAATACCATTAATCTAAAAAATTGGAATTGTTAATTTCCTTATCCTCTGACTTTGAAGTTAGCCTCAAGCTTATCCTCTGACTTTGAAGTATTATCCCCAAGCTTATTCAAGCCCTTGGAGAGGAAAGTTGGTGCCAGGGGTTTAGTGCTCAATTTCTTCTAGCTTTTACCAATGATGTTTATTATTTAAGTTAAGTGCCTATGTCGTTCGTACCAATGTTTTAGGCGAAAGAGTTTCCTTCTACTATCACTAAAATCATGTCTAGATGAACTTAGCACCTCGTAATATTAAGGAGAAACACCCAGACGGCCAAAAAACAAGACAGACTACCCAAAAGAAGATTTAAAGACTACGAGTTTTGATTTCAAGGCTTAAGCTTTCCTAAGGTACGTTGTTATTTTCTAACTGAAAATGTCTCTATTGGATGATACAGGCTTCAACAAGCACTACTGAACAGAAGTTCAACAGCTAAACATTTTTCAAAGAGAAACTACGACTACTACTAGAATCAAAGTTCTGAATTGATTCATGGTAACCCAAGGGTAACAGTATCTCTCAGCAAGCAGAGAATGTTTCTCCTCCCTACATGTATAGAGTTAATCTTCTTCTTTCGCGAGTTTATTATGAATGTATGAATAAGCAGTTTTGGCAAGGTCGTTTGTATGGTAATCTATCGTAATCATATGAGGGAACTTTAAGGTTGTAAGTTGAATAGACACTTTTTAAATTTTTGGATAAGGAGAATTTCATTTTCTTTTTCATGTGCCATGAAGCATACGGCATTAAGTTATTTCAACATATTATCTTTTGAGTTGTCAAACAATAAATGTAATAAGCTTTACATCTATGCAATAGTTTGAATCTAAGAATCTTAAGAAATGATATTTGGGACCAAAGGGATAAGCATCAGGAAAAACATTTAGGCAAGGGATCATAGGAAGGAATCTTGTGACTGCTAAAAATTGATTGATAGGTATTGACTTGAATCTAAAACACTTTAATGGGCTGTCTCATGTCAAGAATTACAGACTTGTGATATTATTTTTGTGGTTTTATCTTTCTGTGGGCTAGACAGATGACGCACACTACAACCACTCAGTGCGTCACCTGTGCAAAGACGATAGCACAAAATGCAGTAATAAGATTCAACCGTATAGTGTGTGTCGCGTCTAGGCCAATATACTGCACTTTCCCTCCTCCAAGAATCAAGATGGTGATCTAATAATGGCAAGGGGAGGTTTCGGGCATGAAAAAATTCGGTGGAGGGGTGTATTATTTGGTCAAATGGTGGTATTGTTTGCCAATTGGCATGATATATAAGATTTAATTAATGATATGAGTACCTAAAGAGTACCAAATGATGTGTCTATTGATGTCGTACAAAAAAACAAAGTTAAAAATCATAATTAATACATCACATCAGCTGCCACATCAGCTGACACATCATTTGGTGCAAAAAATTTGGTACTCCGTAGGTACCCATAGCATTACTCATAAGATTTTTTTCCCATTACAAGTTTTTACACTAGGATATCCTTGTTAATCCAAATTTATGGCAAGATACCAAGTTTCAATACAAGCTGCCGGCAAACTATGTTCAACATTGTTGATAAGTAGTTCAAGCTGCTGCTTCTTTTGGTTTGACCTCAAGTATAAAATTGAACCAGCGATTTCAAAGTTTATCCTTGAAGCATCTGCCATTTCTATCATGTTAGCCATCAATTACACGACCATTTTCTCTAATCCCAAGAGTTATCATCCTATATGGTCATCCAATGTGTTGCGGATAGAAGCCTACTCACAAGAGAACCCCCAATATAGAAAGAAAGAAAGCCTAATGGTTTGGATTAATCGGGAAGTAGCCTCCTAATGACAACAGGGGAAAACAAGATTTCTCAAAAGATAACAAGCAACATCCACCAAGGTAATGGTACGACATTATACTCAACTCAGTCCTTCCCCCAATCATTTGAGGTCCGCAACATGAATGCCACTCGATTCGGCATGATTGTATAAAAACTGGTAAATCATTCCAACAGAATTGCATGGCGTACTATTTACTTTTCTTTTTTTTTTTTTTTTTCTAATTTAGCCATTTTGGCAAACGCCCGTTTTATGCTGAATGTGGTGCTTGTGGGACCCACTTGACCTTCCGTGAAAAAAACAAAGCATTCCAAGACATAATGAGAATATGAAAGCACTGCTCTCTCTCTCTCTCTCTCTCTCTCTCTCTCTCTCTCTCTCTCTCTCTCTATATATATATATATATATATATATATATAATTTGGAACTAAGAAACAGATAACCCCTTGTGAAGGGCCCTTTCGTGGATTCCTGACTCACAACATTTGGATAAATTACACATGCCCTTTTGTGGCTGCTAGCTATTTTCAAGTTTTTGATGGCTACCTCTACTCATGACCCCAAAAATGTCATTTCCAATGTTATGTATCCGCTAATATTGATGATATTTGCTCCTGCTAGTGTTCAGGATGGTTACAATCCAGAAAAAACCTACACAACTTGGACAATTTCTCTGCCCATTAACTGAATCAGTCAACAGAAGAAGATTGAATAATCGAGACACAAACTGTTCAGAAACCTTGCAGAACTCAACTAGCTAGCGAGTGGATTGTTTTCTTGATTCTCTTTGGACCTTGATCTGGAAGAAACTATGACAAACTATGACAACTACCCCAGAAATCCTCAATGCAGAGTTAGTGAGCTAACTGGGAAAAATGGCTGCTAGAACCCCAACAACATCTGTATGAATCCCTGGTTACGACCAGCGAGTCATCATCCTATCCAGTACCCTTCTGTCTGGTTAGCTAAAATCGATAAACACATTTGAAATCCATGTCAAAATGACACCTTTTAGCACCTACTCAGCAACGTGTCAAAAGATGATCCTCAAGATCAACTACTTAAGAATTAGGAAAATTCAAGCTTCACCTAGAAATCAACATCTTTTACCAGCTTTTGTTTCAAAGCACACATCATCATAAAGGCACAAACAGAACTCTTTAGACAAAAGACATTCCTGGTAACTTAACCCTAAGATGTGGTAACACTGAGGAATCAATCATTTATCTGGGTAGGAGTTTCTCTACACCAAATCCTTTCTGGATTAAACTTGACATTCTTTCAACCTAGTATAACTTCCTAGTGTCCCCCTTGCTGGAACATACGGTTTAGCAGATACTCAAATGCCTTTGAAAGAGGTCCCGCTAAGACCACTCTAACTTCCTTATTTTATGGAAAAAGAGAGTCAAATGAATTGAATGACTTGCTTTGATACAACCTGATGCAGCACAAGAAAGCTGCTATTAAAGAGCATTTGCAGAAATCAAGTAAAACACCTAAATGGGCTGATACAGCAGAGAGCATATTTTCAAAAAAGTTGATTTGTAGGATACAGGAACGCATTAACAAGAAGCTTTTCTTTTCTTTTTTCTTTTTTTGGCAAAACTACTACACCTAAGACTTTTTGTCTATACTTGAGTAGTCCCTGTCTCATTTTAGTTCTTTGCAAAAATAAGGAAGTTGGGTTTTAAGCCATTTTGGTAGCACATATACATATACATGAATGCCCTTAGTATCCACATTATAATATTGAAGAAGTTCATTGAGTCATGATAGATAGCAAAGGTGAATTTAGCAACTTTATAGAAAAAGAGACTAAATTTGGGGAGGAGGGAGTACAATTTCCTAATGTAACGAGTGACTGAGAAAATATCGGATATAGAACTAACCCATTTGCAACAAATTAGTAAATCATGAAGAGCCATATTTATTAGAGAAGGTCGGGGGGTTGGGGGTGTTCTAGCAATTTACTTGTATTTAATTTGCTGTTTGTGGTTGGTTCGGAGTATTTAACACTAAGAGGGCATATTTAGAATGTTTGGATGAGGTTTATGTAGGGGTTAGGGCGTCCACAATGGGAAGCCGGATACCACCCTCTAAAATTAATTTTAGAGATTTTTACCCTCCCTTGATCCTACAGTGGTTCCTCTACTGAACCCTCTATCTCTAAAACCAATTAAATCACCCTCTAAATATAGAGTGAGTTTTAACATGAATAGTGACTCAAATCCTCTACATTTTCCTCACTTTATTTGAGCACAATATACTTTTGTTTAATATTTTGGAATGAAAATTATTAAAATATTCTCTCTCTGTCATTAAATTATTGTCTTATTTTTTTTATCTGTTCCAAAATAATTGTCTTATTTTTTTTATCCGTCCTTAAATAATTGTCTTATTTGAAATCTTCATAGTTTAGGAGATCATTTTTACTATTTTACCCTTATTTTTTTCCCTACTTTAATTATGAACCATATACACATGGGCATTAAAAAGAAACTACACATTATATCAATATTAATAATCAAGTCAATTATTTTTTTTTAATCCATGTTCCGAATCAAACAAGACAATAATTTAGGGACGGAGAGAGTACAATATATTTTTCATAGTATATAAAATTTAAAATTTAAAAAAGATTTTATTTTAATTGTCGTGGAAAAATATAAATAAAAGAGAAAAAATATAATGGTAGTTTAGGTTTGTTAGTTGAGATGAGAGAAATTAAATTTTTAGAGGGTCGTATAGGGTGCTTGTTGAGTAAATTTTTTAGAGTGTTGAAAAGTAAAACGAAAAGGTGTTTAGAGTGTGATTTAGGAGCCATGTTGTGGATGCTCTTATGAGAATGATGTATTAGGGCCATCCTTTCAGTTTTGGAGTTTGATTTCGAGATTAACCTCAAAAAGGACAGGTTGATGATTCTCTCTTATTCCTTTGCTATTGCTAAATTATTTGAATAATTAGTCCAGTTTTGATCTCTTTTCTCAGTTCTATTGTTGTGTTTTTTTACTGTCATCTATTTGCCGCACCACTAAATGTGAATATTTTAACTGACAATATACAAGTGTTACCAATAATTTGTTAGATACAGCCTCAAATGCTTACAGTCTATCCTATCGTTAGGAGTATTACTCACCTTAATTACCTAAACTTTTTATTGGTTTTGACATTTTGAAAGAGTATTGTCATGCATTACTAGCTTTAATAATTACTTATAAGTTCGATTCTAAGAATAAGATGGGATTATCATACACCTTCCACAGGACTCAAAATACTGTCTTTCTTAGAAAACCTGGCGAAAACCAAAAGACTAAAACTTCCCCGACTTCTAAATTATTTGATCTCTTAGTATGGTTCTCCAATCAGGACGCTGATTTCTTGGCTGCTTGATTACTAACATTAAAACAGCCACTATCGATACCAAATCATCCAGTCTTTTCATACATGAAATTCTTATTTTTAAAGCAATTGAAATAACTAGTAGGAGTAGAACCAAAGACATTTTTACCAGCTATTATCTTCAAAAGAAAGCTACGTATGTTCCACAGGCCAGTTAAGTACAGAATTTCTTGCAAGCGTAATAATATATAAAGGCTGAAAAGAAGGCATGCACAGGGATATTACAAACAAATTCTAAGAAAGGTAAGGTAGAAAATTATACATCTACTAACTCAGTTCACTGATCCGAACTTCTAATTCACTATTCGGACAAGCTTACTCATCGCCCATAGCTAACTCCAATGCATAATCGTCCCTTTCCTGCACCAAACACATTGGATTGGAAGTAAGACAGCCCTTACTAAAGTAGATTTGGTTACTTCCATATTTGACCCATAGTATATCAGTATTTTTTTTCTTTTTTTTAAAGGTCGGAGGGGACATAGACCTTACCTTACCCCAACCCTTATTATTATTATGTAATGTCTTGAAAGGCTACAATTAAGATTATATGGTGCCTTTTTGGTGTGGCTAGAACAAATTATTTGAACACCCGATCTCTCTGCCGAGATTAGTGAAGTACCAGGGTGGCTATGGTGTAGGGCTTGAACACTCAACCTCACTGCTAAGAGAAGTGAGCAGTACTAAATGGGCCTTTGGTGAGGCTTGAACAACAACGGTGCCTATGGTGAGGCTTGAACACCCGACCTTTTTAAGTATCAGGGTGTCATCTCTGGTGAGACTTCAACACTCAACCTCTCCGTTAAGAGAAGTGAGCAGTACCAGTTGAGCTTGAGCTCGTTGGTTATATCAGTATTTTTTCATTCTTTCCTTCTTTTTTTTTATTTTTTATATCATAATATATCAGTATTTTGTTCTAGTAAGATGTAAGAAAATTCTTGTGCTGATTAATGAGGATTACAAATCTTACTATTGGTCCTCGAGCAAAATATCTTCCAAATTGAAGCCAGTATACCTGCACGTACCAAGGATTACAAATTAATGTAAATCCCAATGAGCAAGAGAGGTAAATAGATAGTAAAACAACCTTCCAAAAAGCATTTTACACAGAATACATGTGACAGGCACACTTGATAACTGGAATACATCCAGTCTTTTAAGATGATGGCCAGCTCACTCACCGTGGTGATATCAGCCCTCGTGATTTTCTGATGCGCTATTTGCATCAATACATGAGCACAAACAAGTTGAGAAAGTAAACAGAGTTGTTTGTTTAGCGTTCTGAAAATCACTCATTTTTTCATTCTTAAAAATCAAATAACTATTCTTCTTCTGGTTTATAACAAAACATAATTTCTTGAGACTGATTTAAAATAATACTACTTTTGAAATGTAGTCCAAAATGATCATTAGGCATGTAATTGATTTTTAAAATTTACAAACGTGAAATCAAAATTTGAATTAAGGACCGAACTGTTATTAAAAAGCTAAAAGAAGAATAGTTCCAATTAATGAAATATTAAATAGTTGAGCTACCATATCGCTGCCAAAGATAACAAATGCACTAAAAGACATATCACTAACTCCTGATTTTCATCTGGACATGCAATAGATTACAAGTTTACAACTCACAAGCAGCCTTGAAGGCAATTCAATTGGGCGAACCATCCCAAATGACTACTAGATAAATCCTTTCAGAAATGCCAGTCCCCAGTTCAATAAAGCAGGAGTGTCGCATTATGTAGTTAGCCTACTATCTATTGTAAAACATTCTCAACTCTTAACGCACATGAAACCTCAGTATATACAAGCTTAACTGCCACTGAATAAAACAAATTTTATTGAAAGCTTTGACACACAATCAGACTCGGAAAAGAGAAAAAGAGAGAAGTCGTGCAAGTTACCTCGTCCTCATCCTGTGTTTCAACCTCAATATCAGAGGTTGGGAAGCCCACACAAAGAAGTGCATAACCCTGTAGTTCAGGAAAAAAAAATTACGAGTTTCCTATGGTGCTGATCAAAAAAAAAAAAAAGGATTCTCTGTCCAAACAAATTTATAACTATTTAGGCTTGGGAAACAGAATGAGGAAGAGGAGGATTAAGATTGGTTAAAGTACTATTACTCGTATATGATTATTTTTTATGACAGAAATTATTGATTATTTGATTTCATAAATTTGTTCAGTTACTTTGTTCAAGGCTCTTCAAAACGCGTATCAACAGCTGAGACATATTCAGAGCATTTTGCATGCCTTTTTACCCTTGGAATGAATGTGTCATGTCCTCCTTTAACAGCCAAATGCTATACATGCGAAAATCTCATACGAATTGCCTCTATGAATTAATATGATGGAGTACTTTTAGGCCTTTTATTTTGTATAGCATTAATGATTAAACTGTCCTAGTGCAGTTAGTGTGTAAGAGGGAAGCCAAGACACCACGGTCTAACTTTTTTCAGGTGCTTGTTGGAGCACAAGGACCCTGCTTCTATGTTAGAAAGGTGATGGGAAGTATTTAAGTAAGTCTACTATTAAGAACATAATATAAATCTCTGAAATAGATCCTACTGAAAATATTATGTGTAATTTCAGAAATTTATAGACTAAAGATTATACAGACAACGGGTCTGCTCTATCTGAAAGCATCGTGAGCCATTAGTCATTCGTGCTGCTCATAGCAGTTCTATTTTCTTTTTCATTTTATTTTATTTTCAGTTTTTGGGTGGTGGGGGGCAGTGGGACGTTGGGTGTTTTAGTTCAGGTATATTTGCGGATGCTAAGTGTTTTGGTTTCTATTGTGATCCTGGGTGTATACAAACAAATTAACATTGCTAAAGTAAAAGTTTGGGCATTATAAACTTCTGAGAAACAGGCTTATAGTAATTGAAATGGTTGATTGGATTAACTTGATACTTTGAACGCATGAGCACACAATATAGAAGATGGTTTAATAGATGGATAATAATTTGCCTAAATCAACAGTGCATTCTTCAAAAACTACTCAAAATAGAGCAGTATAACAATCTTCAAATGAGGTAATTCGCAGAAGAGCGTCAGAACATGAAGGAAAATTGCTAAGGCCCTAACTCAAAAAAAATACGTAAAGATACAAGCTATAGTAATTACATGAATTAAAAGGATTATTATACAGACCTTAGATTTCAATTCTGCAGATATCCCTAATGCTTCAGGCTGTCTAATTTCTCCAGACTTTATACGGACAGCACAGCTAGTACAACAACCTGCAATGAGAGCACTTCTCAGTTAGATAAAGTTATATGAGATGTCTACCGTGACGTACGAGCAAGAAGACAAGAAGATAAATGCTGTAGAAACATTACCATATCCAGATAATTAAAAGTGAAAATATAGAAACAAAACTGACTCAGTCAAACCAATAAATGGAATGAAAGGTCCTTGTTAAGCAATATCTTCCATGTTAAACACAAGACATTGATTGCAGGCTTGCAGCCCTGGAATGATCGGATCTCCCGTTACAACACAACTGTGTTATGAAGACTTATTGAAAATACTGATACATCAACAATAGAAGTACAGGTAAGGATAGAAAATATGGACAAAAGAGATTAGTGAAAAGCCTGGCTTGATTCCTGGAGCGATTTGTGAGAAATCGTGGGGGGGAAACACACACACACAGAAAAAAAACATTTGATGATTAGCAAGCATCTGCAATATAATATCAAAAGGGCGCCCACTATCCTACTATCATTCTGTGAATAATAGCTTACCGTTCATATATAGAATACCAAAAACTTCTATATATAATTTGACAACTTGGCAGACAATTGACACATAAAATGCTTTAGAAGTAGAGTTGAGGAGTTGCGATATGCTACAGAGCCGTACTCCATTTTCATGCACTCTTACATAGACTGTGGAGGAAACATAAGAAAAACACAAGCTTATGAAACTCACTAGATTACATTAAGATTTATGATCAATGCTATACTTTGTCCAATTCTTAACCATTATGCCAACCCCTTCAGACCTGCTTGAAGAGGAAGAGACCAGCAGATGCCACCTACATTTTGTTTATGGAGGCTCATTTCAAGAAACTCTTTCCCTATTTCTTCAAGTTTAGAATCTAGATGTAAATACTCAATAACCAAGTAAGTTTAGAAAGTAGAACTTGATGAATTCTTCTGCTTTCTGGTTCAGAGCTCGTGATCAGTGTTTACACCAAACATGATTAAGACCTTTTATAAATACAAACACACACAAAGCATATACTTGATATTCATATAGCCCAGGATTTGTTCTGCTCTAGACCCTTTACTGCAATAACATCGTTAAGGTGCCAATGCAGAGGAAAAGGTGCAGTCCCATAAATAGTTCATTTTGTCTGTTAGATCTTACAATTAAAATTCTTTGAGTTTGTCATAATGTTTAAGGTATTTACTTTTTCAATGCAATCGTAATGAAGATAATTAAGAAGAATGATATAGCTGATTCTCCACTTTGATTAGAAACATCGAAAACAACACAACAGCTCACCTTCTCTTCTAAGAACACCAAAGTCAACGCATTTTGTACTTTTTAGTTTTTATTAAGACACTAGATTTGATGCAATTAATTACCTCAAATCAATAAAAAGTACCTCATTAGTTCTACTGAAAGAGTCGGGAATTGAATATCCAAATATATGAGAGGTACACAAGTACCATTGGAAGTAAACATTTTAACAAAATGTTTATAATGTCCAAATAGTTTACGTCATATGTGACAGGTAAGACTAGAATATCAAGGGAATTACGAGCTAAATTCTTGTGAGGCGTCTTTCGAGACATCGTTTGCCTTTGGATGAAGCTTTGCAGCTCATGAAAGTCAGACTAGCTTCTAAGTGTTACTGTTGTCCAAATGGACATTGCTAGACCTTTTTATATATTTTTCTAAGAGTGAGGTTGCTCGGATGGTGTGAATATTTCTCAAGGGCCTGCTGCATTACACACAATTCTCTCTCTATTCACCAAGCTTCTGTAGCATGGTGAATGTATTGCTCGAAAAGATCCCGTCCCACTTTGGTGCTTCCTTCTTTATTTCTTTGGAACTTTGGAAAAATAAAAATGCTGCTTTTCCAAAAGTAGTACATATTGCCCTGGCCATGTGTGAATGAAGAAAGAGGTGCTCAACTCTCTCTAAACAAAGACGAGGAAGAAATCTCAAAATTTGATGGAGTCAGATATTTTAGTACTCAAGTTATCAAGAAAATTCAGTCTCTCCTCTCCTTCAATATCCAAGCTACAGATTTCCAAGATATAGACATCTTGCAGATGTGTTGGAGCAACAAAATCTTCAATTGTGGATTGCTTCCCTGCAACAGCCAAGGCCTATGCAGCCCATGGTAGTGCACTGGACACGTCCTCCATATGGCAAAGTGAAACTCAGTGATGGTACAAGTAGAGGGAACCTCGGCTCCAGTGGAGGTGGCGGGGTAATTAGAGATTCTAACAGAAACTTTGTTTTTGCTTACAGTACTATCTTGGGAGGTCTTTCTAATATGCAGGGCTGAAGCTTTAGCATTGTTAGAAGGTCTGTTTTGGTTGGCTCAAATGCATTGCCAGGCTGCTATTATTTAGGTTGACTCACACGTTCTTCGTGCATGGTTTATGGTAAGCAACCTAGTAACTGGAAATGTTGGCACATAATTCAAAAATTCAGAATTTAGTTTCTCAGCATGGATTTCTTCTCAATCACGCAGTAGCAGATAGCCCAACCAATCTTGCAAGCTCTTCCGGCATTGCTATCTTTTTCTTATTAGAATGATTTGCCTCAAACTATAAGGTGCAAAATCACCTTACATAGGAATGGTACCCCTTATGTCAGACTTTGTAAAAAAGTAATTTGAGGAAAGGCCATATGTCCCACTTTGTAGCCCTCGGGCACTCAAAGTAGGCAGGTATTAATCCCCATACCTTTATTTTATAATTTGGTAATATAAATAAACCTGCGGATGGTGCGCTTCTTTCTCTAAAAGAAAATAATAAAAAGAAAAAGAAATAATCTAGAAATGAAACTCTTTGAGTGAAAACAAAAGCAAGAATCTTTGAGTGTAACTGATGGACTATATAATTACGTAAGAATAAGGAAAACCTTAGCTTGTGCCTTAGGGCACATATTCTAGCATTTTCCATAATGTGATCATTAACCTTTTTTTGAATGTCAATACCATCATCATTTAGTTTTCATCCTAAATACGAGCAACCTATATATATAACATACATCTCCGTTGCAATGCACTTCCAATAAACACATGAAAGTTAAGCAACAAGCATTGGGGAGTATATATCAAGGGGAACTGCAGAATTAAACATTGACAATTATAGAACAATACCGTGCCTGCAAGCGAATGGGAGCGATATATCCTGCGATTCAGCAGAGTGTAGTATATATTGGTCCTGCATTCATATTGATCAATAAAAACATTAACCAGAAGTCCTGAATTAACCAAATTATACAATCTAGAAACATATCTACACATAAATACACATACTAATGTGTGTGTGCAAATGTTGGAAAGGTAGGAAATTACCTCGGGAACAACAAATTCGTGAACAATGTCTCGTTGTCTATCGTGAACGGTGACTTTGTGAGTCGGCACTGGCGGAGAGATAGTGGCAGTTGGAATGGCGGTCACGCCTATCGGCATTTGTAGCTCTGATGTCGGTTTTAGGCGAAATTTTGAGGTACTAATGGTGTTTGCCGAAGTAAATCTACGGTGAAGTGACCGCTTCCTGTTAATTAATGCGAAGATGTTACACAGAGATTGGAGTTGAAGATCCATTGGACGTTTTTCGCTCTCCCTCTCCTCTTTCTAGTTCCGAGTATTTGATAGGTCGCTGGTGATGCCACTACCGGATAACGGAAAGGATTATCTATGAATTTGACCACTAAGCGCGCTTTTCATTTTCTCTTTTCTGATCCTGAGTATTTGGAAGAATATTTATTAAGATTTGGAAAATCGAGTTACTATTTACACTCATACATTTACTGAGTATACTTTATCTCAAATATTATAAAAATATAATTATAAATTTTGATTTAAATATCTTTTTTTTTTTAATTTCTGTTTGGTAGTCCTACCGAACATAGCAAAGGATGTTCGATAAGGGTGTCAAACAACTATAATGATGATCGGTTAGTGAGTGTCGAACACACCATGAGTGTTCGGTAAGGGTACCGAACACCTTCAAAAAAAAAAAAACAAGGAAGAAGCGGGCTTGAGTCAAGATGGAAGAAGCTTGTAGTGAGGTGGGGGTGGGGGTGGGCTTCCTGTGTTGGTTGGGGGTTGGGGGGTTTAGGTGGGAAGGATGATGAATAGTATTGTTTGGGGTGGAGTGTACTTAGTATTGGGTAGGTTAATTTTTAGGAAAATATTGTAAGGGTATATTAGGAAATTAATGGGAGGTGTACTTAGCATTTTGAGTGGTTAAAAATATTTGGAAGGGGTGTATTAAGTAATGGGGTAAACTCAGTAATTTCTTGGGTGTGAATAACAACTTTCTATGAAAAATTTATTTTTATTATAAATAATTAAATAGTATTTACTTATAGTGGTAAACGATCGTGTTAGGCGGGTATGGGTAGCATCTATGTGGGCGATGGATTCATATGAGCAGGCGAGTGATTTCTCAATTGATAATATGGGTATAAATGGACGGGCCATAAATGGCATAGACGTCATGGGCACCCATTTACCAATTAATATAAAATTATCGGGTTAAATGCACCACTTGTCCATGTACTTTACAATTTTATTTCAAAAAGTGAAAAGTTGGGTCCAAAGTTTTTTTTTTTTTTTACGCCAGTGGTCCTACCGTTAAACACAGTTAAAAGTCAGTCGTTAACCACCCATATGCTTTGCATGTGAGATATTTAGGGGGCACATAGGTAACTTCCTTCCTAAGCTGTCTCCCCCCTTTCTTCTTAACCCGTAAAAAACTCAAATTCAGCATACAGGAACAAATTCTCACCAATTGGGGTCTCAACCAGAAACACATCTTCATATTCACCACCGCCACCACCATCGTCTTCTTCTTTATCGTACCCAGCATCCATATACTAAGAAGAATAATCCAAATCAGAAGTAGCTTCGATTGCTTCGAAGTAGAACCACGACGAGAAGAATCGGCCGGGAAAAGAAAGAGATCACTACTTCTCCGCTCGATAACACTGCCGGAGCTTCTCCATCTTATGACGGCACTGGACAGAGGTCTTCAGCGGGACGGCGCCAGGACAGGTGTTTCCCACTTGGTTGGCGACCGAGTCCTAATTGGTCGTACGTAGGTATCAACATCTGGGCGCGTACCATCTCTCGCGATAAGCCTCGATTAGCGCTAAGGTTTCATCTTGCATCCAGCACGGCAGCGGAAACTTATGTATCGGCTTGTCAGTGAACATGGGTATTCAAGGCGGCGTAAGTTAGCAAGGTTGTAGGATAACTGTAAGCGGTGTAGCGTGGATTAGCTAGCAAATGGTAATAAAAGAGTATATAAGAGAGAGAAAGGAAGAGGAGTCACGAGGGTGTTTGCGTGGAAGTGGGTGGTAAAGGGGCGTAGGATAATGGTGAGTTGCAGTGGTGGATTGCGGTGGAAATGAATGTAGAGAGAGAGGGGAGGGGAGACCGGTTGGGTGGGTGGACGTTGGATGTTGATATTGATGCATGACAATGGGGGGTTGATGCTAGCGTGCGCAAGAATGTGGAGTGTACACCCCTCACACAACTACTCCATCAGTCTACCACCCTAACACTTCCCCACCACCAAGTCACCAACCCATCCTAATCCTACCACTTATGCTGAATTTGGGTTTTTTACGAGTTAAGAAGAAAGGGGGGAGACAGCCTAGGAGGAAAGTTATGTATTTGCCCCCTAAAAATTTCACATACAAAGTACATGGGTAGTTAATGGCTGATTTCTAAAGGTGTTTAACGACAAGACCACTGGCGTACAAAAAAACCATACTTTGAACCCAACTTTTCACTTTTTGAGATTAAGGACTGATGCTAGATAGTTGTAAAGTACAGGAACCAGTGGTGCATTTAACCCAAAATTATCGAACAGAAATAAACGTTACAAAAAATCATTTCAACTATCGTATTTCATAGATTATTACTCCCTCCGTCCCTAAATTATTGTCTTCCTTTCCTTTTTCGTCCGTCCCAAAATAATTGTCTTGTTTGAAACTTTCCTTTTTAGAACATCACTTTTACTATTTTACCCTTACTTTTTCTTCCTACTTTAATTATGGGCCACATACACATGGGCATTAAAGGAAACAACACACTTTTTCAATACTATTCCAATATTAATAATCAAGTCAATTGAGTTTTCTTAATCCGTGTGCCGAGTCAACCCAGACAATAATTTAGGGACGGAGGGAATATTTTTTTAAAAAGACATCGATCGGGTGAACGAGCAAGAAGTTATGCCCAAAAAATCGTCAAGGTAGCGAATAAAATAACAAGAATTGCTATTTGCGCCCAGCAATTTGCTGAGAACACCTCATTGGGTGTTTAGCACCCCTACCGAACACCACCTAACGCACCATTTTTGTGTTCGGTAGGGGTGCCGAACACCTCAAGGGGGTGTACTCAGCAATTTGCTAGGTCCAAATAGCAATTCTCTAAAATAACACCTCTAGTGGCCGGAGACGTGGGTGCCAACAGCCGTAGGCAGGTGTCATTATACTCGTTACCCTGACAATTTTTTAGACATAATTTTTCACTCGTTCACCCGATCGAAATGATTAAAAGTCCGAAAAATCATACTCCATTAATAGATCGTCTGAAAAGAGATTTATCGCACTTTTAATTATAGGCCAAAATACGAAAAAAAAACCTCCAAAATATACACCAGATCCCAAAGTCCCCCAAGCCTAAGGTTTGCCCCATAACCCCATCTGATGTTGCCAATTTTCCCAGTTAGCCCCCTGGCCGTGATGGTCGTTAAAAGTTAACATTTTTATCATGTGTCTTGCACGTGGCGGGGGCATTTAGGCTATTTCCTCATATATACAGAACAACACTAAATAAAGGGGGTCAAAGTGTCTAAATAAAGGGGGTCAAAGTGTCAAAAAAAATTACCCTCATTTTTCTCTCTCCTCTCCCTCATTTCCAGCTCTCTCTCTCTCTACAATGGCCTCCATCTCTGGCCTAAATAGACATCGGAGCTAGGATTAAAGGTCAATGAAATTGATTCGCCTCTGTAGACACTCAGAATTCGTACCCCACATTATACGAATTATACTATAATTAATTATTTATTTATAAATGGACTAGCATTTGTTTCTATGATTATTTCAGGAAACAAAATATCAAACAGGACTAACAACGTCCGACAAATACAAACGACTTCAGTTAGATCAACATCAAGGGTCAAATCTAAAGATACAAAGCTTGAAGGGTCAAAGCACAAAAGGAACAACTTCAAGGCACAAAGATTAAATAAAATTGACGAGGGACCTGAAGCATAGAGAATTAAAGATGAAGATTCCAAGTGTAATAATTAGGGTTTAGTGCGCTAATACACCGAAACACGATTTGGTGCGCGGGCACCATGCAGGTAAGTCGCGCATTAAACCAAGCTTCGCCTCACAAGTCAAGTTGTCCGGCTGCTGAAGACTTTGGTGCACAAACGAAGCTTCATGCATTGCTTAGCCCCGAGAGTATCATCAAAATATCTCTCCCTCCTTCACCTATAAATAGAGACTCTCAGCTCTCTCTCTCTCTCTCTCTCTCTCTCTCTCTCTCTCTCTCTTAACACACCCAACACACCAACAACACAACAACAACAATTCATCTCTCTCACAACACACACTCTCAGCTCTCTCTCACTCACTGAAGAAAAGAAGAAGAAAAGAAAGAAAAGCTCTCTACTCTCTTTCTTGCTCTCCCTCAGCCCGAGAAAGCAAACTGTTCTCTCCCTGGGCAAATTTCACACACACACACACACATACACAGCAAACACACACACAAACACATAGTGATCTTTGAACACACTCAATATCAAAACGTAAGTCTTCCTTTTCTCGTATCGGTAGAAGTGGAAGTACGACGGTCAGACTACGAGCTAGCTTGATAAAATATAACACAACGGCCTAGAACTTGGCCCGAATTCTGTAAAACGACAGAAGATAATCCCTTCCGTTCGTTAATTTATCCGTTTCAAATATGTAAATATGTTAGATAAATTGTGAATGTGTATATTTTTACATTTGATAAGTAAATAAACGTGTTATATTTATTAAATTTGAGTTCCAGAGCATTCGTTTTATTTATATAGTTGATATTATATGTGTATATATATATATATATATATATATATATATATATATATATATAGATACTTTAAATTAAAATTTTATTTTAGTTATTTCCATTAAATATACGTATATATTATAGTCATTTTGTTTATTTTGTAATAAATAAAACATTTATACACTTTATAACATAAACAGAAATATAAATCTCCGTAATACATTTTCTCCAGTCACATAATATAATGAACCCGTAACATATAAACTTGAACATGCAATCATAAGAGACCGAAAGGGCGAGTTGAGTGTGTAAAACCTTCCCAACTCGTAACTTAGCCTCCGAACCCACAATCTCAGTTTTTCTCTCATTTTCTATATAAACAAGGGTGTCGACTTTGTTTTTAATATAAATGTGTCATTCACATTTATTACATTTTTATTCGGGCGTTCAGAGCGAAAGACCAAGAACGATCTGCTGATCGGGGTGCACACAGTGGCGACTCTGCTGGGGTCAATAAAAAAAATTATTTTTTTATCGAGGGCTAGACTCATATTGTTTATGCTTTGCATACTCTTTTGTTTTATTTTTATAACATGTTTATATGTTATCTGTTTATTTTATTTTTGTGACATATTTAAATGTTACATATTTTATTACATTTTTCTTTCATAGCATCATTAAAATGTTATATGTTTATTTTATTTTATTTTCATTTTATTTCTGTGACATATAAGTGTTGTGTGTTTATATTTCATAGCATGTCTTTGTTTTACTAAAATATTAAATGTTAAGTTTTTTATTTTATTTAACATGTTAAATGTTATTTGTTTGATTTGTTACATGATTATGTGTTAAGTGTTTATACTACTCATACTAACACTTACAAGTACAAATATATTCATTTGTTCGGGCGATGTCGCCAAAATTTATTATTTATAATACTTATTTATGTATTTATTTATTTTATTCATTCTTTATATTCTCGGGGCTTAAGTCCCACCTTTTGTTACTTTCCTTAAATTGCCAACAAAAAGAAATTCTTTTCAAAATTGAAAAAATACAAGTTTTAAAAGGGAGACATTATCTGCAATCCATTGAATATTTTCAAACACAAAAAGAAAAATCATCAGCTTTTATAGAGTTGAACTATGGTGACCTGAGCCTCGTTTTGAGGGACGTAGGCAGCCTTCGGGTGTGGTTATGTTTTCAAAATTTGAAAAAAAAAAGTTTTTTAAAAAAAAAACTTTACATTTTTTATTTTCTTTTTAATCTCGGTAAATCCTTACCACTTTATTTTCTGTAATTCATTCATTTGTTGGTTTGTACTTTTCTCGGGGCTCCAAAACCTCGAATTGTGGTTGTGTTTCTTTTCCTACAATTTTCAACTGCTAACAAACATCAACCCACATCACATGAATCAGAAAAAAATGGACATTAATTATTTTAATTGTATATTCTTGTTTCACTTTTTCATTACATATAAATGTAAAAAGAGTTCTTAGCTACGGTGCACACACGCACACTCATTCATTTATTCTAAATTGTTACCAAGTTTCAAACCCTGGTATAGCCACGTTGGAGTAAACTGGGTAGGTCATGAGCCCAGCATTCCTCCAACCGACACTATCCCTTTCCGCGCGATTACTGATCGTCTCTCGGGAGTAAGTCATCCTAGCCCTGCATAGCCACGCGTAATTCATATAGATTTCTAGGACACTTTTGGACCGGTTAGTTTTTATTGTCACCAACATACTTTGTCAATCCTGTGCATAAAGACAAAAAGGAAATCAAATCAAATCAAAAAAGTTGTCGACCGACAAAAGAGTCTGTTTGATCACAGCCAAAAATGTTGAGAAATAAACACCAAAAATAAAAAAAAAAGTCATACTCTCCCAAAAGAGAATCATTGTGATAAAAAAGGTCGACAAACAAGCAAAATCCTCATGCACAAAATTGACAAAGAAGTCAATAACATATGTCTAGACAATTCGAATGGTGGATCTTGAAGAGAATATAGCCCCTTCGTCTGAGATCTGTCCAATCTTGGGGAGTTGAAATACAAGTGGAATACGAAGGTCCTATATTTTGGTGAGAGAATCCACTGTTCCAGGAACGATTCACAAGTCAAAACAAAGCATTGTCGATTGTCCAACCATTTTAGGGTGAGTCAAGTCTTAAAAGGAAAAGAGGAACAGAAAATTGTGCTGCACCCAAAAACACTTCCAAAATCTAACTCCTACGAATACCCTAACCTTTCAGAAATCTGGCCTTGAATTGGAAGAGGACTAGCACTAGGAGGTTGACAAGAGTACCAAGTTTAAATTCAGAGTCAAGTGCAACAAGTTTGTGTTTGAATCAGATGGCCGATTAGGAAGGGAATACTTGTGCGGGACATAACACAGGGGCTCCAGGATATACTCCAACCCCAGCAATGCAACAGTGGATGGATCAGAACATGGAAGCCATGATCACTAGGTTTTCAACCCTTATTGAAAGTCAAGGGGCTAGCCATAGGACTTTACATGTCTCTACAGGACCTGTCAACCCATCACCTTCAAGTGTGAATGTAAGTCTGCCCAATCCAAACACATACCCCACCTACCCACATACCTATTCTCCATACTTATATCCATATTCCCCCATATCCAAATACTTATCCATCTTACCCAAACACATTCCCTTCTCAGCCAAATGCATATCCATCAAACCCAAACATACATCATCAGTCTCAGACTACCACTGTTCCAATCCCAAACACTTCTCCTTATCCAAATACCAACACCTCATCTCTGTATACCAATATCCCCTTTTCAAACCCAAATGTCTTCCCTTTCCACGTGATAAATCCAATTCAGGGTAACCCACACTTAAATCCAAACGATCATATCCCGCAAGATCCAGCTGGGCCTATCTACCCATTTGCTGTTATGCACCTCAGACCAGAGTTATAAACATTGTCCCTCTTTACAATCCTCATCAAGTAGGATAGCCTCCCGCAACAGCAACAGTTGATATCACTGATACAGGGGCTGCAAGTAAGGCAGAAGTCAGAAAATTGAAAGATATGGTTCTGAAAATCTTGAACAAAGGCGAGTTTACCGCACGAGCAATGACACTGCAGCCTGCTGCTATCCTACCACCAAAATTCAAAATGCCTGTTATTGAGAAATTCGATGGGACAGGTTGCCCTATTGCATATTTGAGGTCTTATGCTCATGGTATGCAGCAGAGAGGTGCAAGCTTTGAGGCAATGGCTTCTAATTTTCACTTAACTCTGATTGGGGTTGCGAAACAATGGTTAATGTCAGTTGATAGCACCACCATTGCTACTTGGGACAAGCTCGTTAATGAGTTTCACAAGAGGTACAAGGAAAATATCTATTGGGGAAAGAATAGGCGAGACCTTGATTCATGCACCCAACAGGAAAATGAAACTTTCGCTGACTTCATCTAAAGATGGAGGAAGAAAGTAGCGCAAGCTCTTGAAAGGCCTGACCCGATCGAGCAATCGCGCATCCTTTTGAATAATCGTCAGCCTGTTTTCTATGAACAAATGCAGTACTTCTTATATGCCGACTTCTCTGTCATCCTAGATGTTGGGTTTCACATCGATGAAAAAATCTAGGCCGACCTCATATAGGCTTGTTCAAGCAGCTCTGATCATCTTGATATGAGCAATCCAGATCACGAGACCTACTATCACATTGTCGATGATGATGTAGTTGTCGAAGAAGCCTCTTCTGAAAAATAATGACTGAGATCCCAGGAATCAGTGAACAATGGTTGGGAGTGATAGACCCCCAAGAACTTATCCCTTTTGCATGTAGTATCAATATTTCTTGTGAAGTATGCTCACCTGTCTTTTATATAATTTTTTGTTCTCAAGTCAATTGAACCTTCCGAGTCTGTCTCAGATATCGAGTCTAGGTCAAATCCTTGTGTAATTTCTTGACCCTTGAGTCTAGCTTATCGCTGAGTGTCCTTTGGATGTCGAGTCTTCCCAAATGATGAATTGACTCACCCAAAAATATGATCGATAAACATTATACGAGTCAATGATGAATCATTTCGAAGTCATGGGCCCACAAATAATTAAACACATAAATATACACAGAGTGAGTCGAGTGTCTTGACAAAGATCGTCTTCGACCCATTAAGATCGAGTTATTACCGGCATACTAGGTTGTCACCACAGCTAAAAGCCTTACATTTAAACCCATCCAAGTCTCGAGCCTTACTCAAAGGCCACACCTACATTAAACCCCATCCAAATCTCATTCCGGTTCAAACACCCATTTACCATACACAACCCATAGGCCTTGCCAACACCAAAACACCCTTCCAACCCTCGCCCACTCGAGAGACCATCTTTTTGAGTTTGCACCCTCCAAAGCAGGGGCTGCTCTACCCATACACTAACCAAGAGTGATCATACACCCGCTCCATAATGAGAGAGATAACTTTCTTACATCCTTCTCCATTCTCTTACATATGCTCAAAAACAAAAGTCGAAAGAGCTCCTTAGGCTGAATCTCGAAGGGCAGCCTATGCAAAAAAAAAAAGAGGTACCTCTCTTGAGTAATCTTTCTTTATCTCTCTCACAAAACAAATTGGAGCCTCTCTCTCGAGCGAAACCAAATAGCCAATCATCAAGACCAAACAACTAGCCAACCACAAAGGCCAAGCCTTCAGCCCAAAGAGCCAATCTCACATCCAAACCTAAACACTTGACCATTCCGCCCAGGTCCAGTTGTTATCAACAACTTTGTTTCGAACGATTATAACATGATCCGAGTCACGCTAATTGTCAGTTATACACACAAAAGACATCAAAATACAATAAATCCCAAAGAGGGTCCATAACCCACCAATCAAGGGATGTTTAGCGATATAGTGAACTCAAGGTTTTCAAGTCCTCTTGGAGTCATCACTTTATTTCTTTGAGCATACTCTTTCTGTCCTTTTTTTCATCTAGTCTCCCTAGAGATTTTTGTTATCCATCTCACATAAACTCCTCAATCGAGTTACCCCAAGTGCAAGGTGCGCCGCGCACTAAACCAAGCTTTGCCTCACAAGTCAAGCCGCCCGACTGCTAAACACTTTGGTGCACAAACGAAGCTTTGTGCATTGCTTGGCCCCGAGAGTATCATCAAAATATCTCTCCCTCCTTCACCTATAAATAGAGACTCTCAGCTCTCTCTCTTAACACACTCAACACACCAACAACATAACAACAACACACCATCAACAATCTATCTCTCTCACAACACACACTCTCAGCTCTCTCTCACTCACTGAAAGAAAGAAAAAGAAAAGAAAGAAAAGCTCTCTGCTTTCTCTCTCTTGCTCTCCCTTAGCCCGAGAAAATAAACCGTTCTCTCCCTGGGTAAATTTCACACACATATACACAGCAAACATAAGTCTTTCTTTCCTAGTATCGGTAGCAGTGGAAGCACAACGGTCAGGCTACGAGCTAGCTTGATCAAATATAACACCGTTGCCTAGAACTTGGCCCGAATTCTGTAAAACGACAGAAGGTAATCCCTTCTGTTCATTAATTTATTTATCCGTTTCAAATATGTAAATATGTTAGATAAATTATGAATGTGTATATTTATACATTTGATAAGTAAATAAATGTGTTATATTTATTAAATTTGAGTTCTGGAGCATTTTGTTTATATAGTCATTTTGTTTATTTTGTAATAAATAAAATATGTATACACTTTATAACATAAACTGAGATATAAATCTCTGTAATACATATTCTCCAGTCACATAATATAATAAATCCTGACATATAAACTCGAGCATGCAATCCTAAGAGACCGAAAGGGCGAGTTGGGTGCGTAAAACCTTCTCAACTCGTAACTTAGCCTCCGAACCCACAATCTCAGTTTTTCTCTCGTTTTCTATATAAACGAGGGTGGAGACTCTATTTTCAATATAAATGTGTCATTCACATTTATTACATTTTTATTCGAGAGTTCAGAGCGAAAGACCCAGAACGATCTGCGGATCGGGGTGCTCACAGCCTCTAAATCCACTGATCGGGTATGCGCACAAATATAGGTGTCTTTACCTGGACTGGATGTTATAATTTAAGTATGTGCACTAATTCGTGAATGAGATTCAATTCTGTTTGCCAAACGGATAATAAATCTAGAAAAAAAAAAGGAGTAGAAAATGTTTTTGAAAATCAAAGCCTGAACGACGTCTTGTAAGCAAATGGGGAACTCTCTTTGTTTCCTGCTAAAAATGAACTACCACACCACACCCTGTCAGAGAAGTCACACTACTTCTGGGAAAATAATATGATGGAGAGAGAGAGAGAGAGAGAGAGAGAGAGAGATACGCAATTAACAAACATCAAATCTCAACATTTTAAGAGCTGAAATCTATGATTTTGAGGAGAAATCGAGCTAGATCTAAGATGGAAGGGATCAACGTTCGAAATGGTGGCTATGACAGGTTTTCTTCAACGGATAAATATAATTAAGCCTCAGTCACACTAAGCTTGAATCTCAGCAATAATCTCATTTGGGGAACAATTCCAGATCAGATTTCTCAGTTTGGGTCATTGAGAGTTCTTGATTTTAGCAAGAATCATCTTGAAGGGAAAATCCCAAATGCAATTGGGTTGTTAAAGAATCTTTAAGTTCTTAACTTTGGTATCAACTTGCTTTCAGGTAGTGTTCCTTTGGTTTTTTGTTCAACACTTTAACCCCTTTATTTAGTTTTGTTCTATATATATGAGGAAATAACCTAATTGCCCACGCCACGTGCATGGCACATGATAAAAACGTTAATTTTCTAACGGCTATCACGGCCAGGGGGCTAACTGAAAAAATTGGCAACATCATATGGAGTTATGGGGCAAACCTTAGGCTGGGGGGGACTTTGGAATTTGGTGTATACTTTGGAGGGTTTTTCGTATTTTCGCCATATGTATGTGTGTGTTTATATATATATATATATATATATATATATATATATATATATAACGGTCGTTCTTAATTCTTTGGTTTTATGGATAGCAACAAGACGGTTGCCGTAGCTCACCGGACAGCAGTTGGCAAGACATATATTCTACTCATCATCCTAGCAAGCACACACATGGATAGTTGATGAGCTCAAAATTTTTATGAATTTTTTCGTTAATTTCCTTTTATTTTGTGCTACTTTTGAGTTAATTATGCTTGAAAATATTATTATTTGTGTATTTTTATTTTAATGTAGGTTTCCAAGATATTAACGAGTATTCACAGAGTTTAGCACAAAGTTCGAGGCAATTTTGGGCTTTAAAGTTGAGCTACAAATTTTTTCGTCAAAGCCGTCAAGTTTTCCAAGGCAAAATGTGCTAACGGTGGGCTAACGGAGCTAATGGAGGACTAAAATGCGAAGCCTGAAGGGAAAAGGACTTTGGCAGACAGAAACAGAACTCAAGGGGCACCGGAGCAATTTATGGAAGATCTCATTAATGCGGTGGCAGCCTCCTGTGCTGCCACGTGTCGCCCATGCCCCAGTCAAGAGACCCGCGTCCTTCTTCCTTGGAGCTCCGCCTTGATCCGGCCCGTCTACCCATTTCTCCTCACTCTCAACCGCGGTTTCTCCATATGGGCCAGCCCATACCCAGCCGTGACCCACCCCTTCCCTCACAATCCAGCCCGCTCCATCCATCCATCCGCGCCCATTCTCCCTCTCATCTTGACCCGTGAGTTCCTTGGTGGGTTGCCCTTGCCCAGCCGCGATCCAGCTCCATTTCCTCCCCTTTTTAGCCCTAAATCTTTATCTTTTTTCCCATTTTACCCTTGACTTCCCCAATACTCTAATGCCCTCTCTTTTATATCTCCTTCAGCAGCCCCAAATCCAACCAGACAGTCCCTTGCGGGCTGTGAGTTGCCAAAAGGGGCAGCAGCCCCTTCTCCCCCAAAATATTTCTCCACCATTGAAGATTGATCTCCTTTGAAGGTTTGGAACTTCAAATCAACGGCCAACGAAGCATTTACAAGTGATTTCAATCTCGGATCTCGGCATTGTTTACGGCTTTGTCGGTTAAATTCTTCCAATCTATATTTTGATATTTCTTGGGTTGAATGATTTTGTAATTTGTGGAATTGGCTTTGTGCTTAATGATTTATGGAAAGCAATTATTTTCTATGTCGTTGTAGTAATTTAATTTGATCTCTCTCTATTTAGTATACAAGCATGCTAGGTTATTAATTTGTGGGCTTAATACTTTTAATTAATTGGCACTAATTAAATGATTTGAGAAATGTTTGGATCCGCGAGAGCTACCTTGCATTTCAGACCGAACAAATTAGTAGTTGGTGCCTGAAAAACACTGATAGCCATGGGAGTATTTGTTTTGTGAAGCGATCACTCCACCGAGAGGTAGGAAATTAGGGTTTTTAACCACTTTCGCTGTCCCGGTTACTAGCATGCCTTGTAGAAAAATAGAGAGATTATTTCTCTACCCACTATTACTCATATTCTTGGTATTTATTGTGTGATCTTAATGCTTTTAATGTGAGTCATGACTCGTCAGATGATTTCTAGAATTATAGGGTAAAATGCGAGAGCCCATCCTATTAATTCGGATAACACAATAATTATCTATGGCTTAATCGAGAGATACGAGCGCTCTTAGATAGTCATGGGGCGCTTGATCGATAATGCGGCTATTTTTTCCTTGCTATAAGATGCGAGAGCCCGTAGTAGGAATTGATAGCTAGACTTACTATAAGATGCGAGAGCCCGTAGTTAATATCATTAACGTGCCCCCGACTACCAAGACTTGAGTAAAAAGAGAGTAGAGAGAAGATTAAATTAAACACGAACTAGACTAGAAAATATTGCATTCCTAAAATTCTATCTTTTATCTTGATTTTGTTGCTGCCAAACAATTTTGCATCCATGTAAATATTAATTGCTTTCTTTTATTTTTAGTTTTTTTTGTTTTTATTCTCAATTTATTTTCGCTCAAATATAATTAGCTAGCTCAATTTCGGTACTTCGTTTGAGTGAAAATTACGTACATTCCCTGTGGGATCGATACTTGTGCTTACGCATTATATTACTTTATACGGCAGGGTACTCTTGCCCTAGTTGTTGCAATTTAATTTGCTGCACATCAATAGTCAACGTGGTCACTCACTTTTTGGCAAGATCAGTCTTGTTTCGTTGCCGAAAATTTATATTTAAAACACATACATCTTCATTTATATCTTCATAGCTCAACAAAGGGTAAGCTACTGCCATTAACGCTACACACCATCAAGCAAAGAACTCCGTCGTTCGGGATCCTCCTTTCTCATAGGATGATCAGGGAGCAACCCCTAATTTGCCCCTAGCAAAAGTACTTGCCTTCAGCACCAAATTCATCATGCCACGAAGATTGCCAAGGGAAAAACCAAAGAAGGAGAGAATACCCCTCCCTCGAAAGATAGAACTGATAAGCAATTTCACTGAACTCGACCCCGAGATGACACCCAAGAGAATGACTACGTGAAGATAAACAAAGTTATTTGGAAAGAGAAACCTATCAATCCCAAGGATACGACCGAGCTCTTACACTTGCAACGTGAAGTGGCAATTCTGGCTAAAGAACGAGAGCTACAACGACAGAGGTATAAGCTAAGTAAGAGGACAGGAACTCTTATAGAGATCGATCAGGTGTTACCAATCAAGAGTTTCAATCCTGAGAGCTCGATAGCTCGTAAAGAGCCCGCATGGGGCTCAAAGGAGGACCAGTACAGTCAGAGACCTCAATCTAACATACATGAGAGGTTGGGCTCCATGTGGTGATCGATGAAAGGCCAAAACTCAGTATACATACTCGTTTGGGATCGCGAGTTCAAGATTCTTATCATTCTCATCGACCACTGACTGGCAAGGAGCGAGTAAGGACAGTCACAGCTAGGAAGTCAAAGTGGGTGACCGCATTCGCCTATACCTTGGAAACATGCGTTGGAACACTCCGTTTATTTTGGCGCCACTTCCCACAAATGCCATAAGGCCGACAACCACGTTCATCAATCTCATGCAGGGACTTGGCCTAACGAACGATAGCCAAGGATGAGTACCAAGGATTGAAGGAGAGGTTGGAAGCCCTCGAGAAGGGTAAACTCGAAGTAAAGGTTTCAACCAGGGAGGCCTTTTCACTAAGTCAATCCGTGAGACTCCACCAATTCACCTTTAGCAAAAAAAAATACACAACTGTTGAACGTGACATTAGAATGAGGCACGACTTTTTAAGGTGATTCCCGCCACCGCAGAAGGTCAACGCTCAATCCAGTACATTGATAATATCATTGACGTGTCACCCCTAAGATACAACTTACTAATGCATCGTGATGCATAAAATAGTACTAATGCACAACGTTACACTTGTGATTCATCAAAGTTTGCATCGCGATGCGCAAAATTGTACTAAAAAAGTACTGTTTTTGTGTATCGCAATGCACAACATTACACTTGCATCGCGATACTCAAAATAGTGTTCATCGCGATGCACAAAATTGTACTAAAAAGTATTATTTTTGTGCATCGTTATGCACAACATTACACTTGCGATGCATTAAAAGTATGCATCGCGATGTACAAAATTGTACTAAAAAGTATTGTTTCCATAAAATTATACTAATAAGTATTGTTTTCACAAAATTGTACTAAAATTATACTAACAATATGTTGTGAATATTAATTAGGGAATTAAGATTAAATGTAACTCTCCAATACACTTATAAAAATGTTGTCATTTGTTTTTTAATTTCCACATCGGGATGAGGCTGAAATTCGTTTCCCTTTCGGGGGCGTTGCCCCTAACCCCCTCAAGGGGCGCTCCCGTTTCGTTGTGTCAACATTCAGCGATTGCAAAAAATATTGATAAAACAAAGACATACAGAATTAAAATAAATTTGAAAATTATATTGATGTTGTCTTTTTATTATGAATTGGGCATAGAAAGAAAATGAGAGAGAGAAAGATGAAGCTGTAGCAAAAATAAAGGAAAACAATGCTTAAAATGTTGTTTAGGTTGTTACAAGGAAAATTTTAGAAAATTTGACCAATTTATCATTTAAAATGGATTTAAGTGATTGGAAACAAAAAGTAGGGCGTAAAGCGGTTGAAAATCTCATAAGGGGATCGGCTCACAATTATTCCTAAAAATAATGTAACATAAGTGAAAAATAATTTTCTTATAGAAACAAGTCTCGACATTAAATTTGAACAAAAGATTGTAGTAACTTTTATGCACATAACATTGCCTAATACTCTTCGCACATGACTTATACATAGGTTTCTAGTGAATATTTTCTGTCAAAAATCAAAATCTTTAAGCTTAAAAAATTGAAAGTCCTGAATAATGATTTTGAAAATCAATCTATTTGTATACACTTTCAAAATGGAGAAGAACAAGATTCAATGGAGACAAGCCGGTTGACGGTGGCCTTCTTGGCTTCTTATGTGCAACGGTCCAACGTCGAGGGAAGAGGGAAAAGGGAGGGTACGCCCCAGAAGATGGTTTCTTGGGGTAAGACATGAGTTTTTTTTTTTGAACGGGGTAAGACATGAGTTGAAAAGGCTATCGGCGTTTGGATGTAAAAACAGCAAAACAGGCCGTGTTTACATTCCCAACCATGTCTTATTTGATGAAAATCACTTGCACTTTGCTTCTAATTCTATATATGGTTTCAGCTTCTTCTCCTGGCCCAAGCCAACCGAGGTCTCCTCCATGATTTCTTTCTATAGCAAACTTAGTAAAAGGATTTTATCCAATCCTCCTTGACCGGCCACTCATGGCCTTATAATACCCTCATTTATCCAAATAATACACTCATTAAACCAATTAAATGTTAACGAATTTCAATTAATTCATTACTAATTAAAATATTTAATCAAGAATTTATTCATGTAACTCTCAAGTATTAATATGAAATTAATATACAGTATATTATAATTATTAATAATCAAGAAGATAATAAAATGTTTCTTTTTATAAAATATCCAACACGTGATAGCTTACTAGGGGACATTTTTTGCTAAATACTGTATTATGACAAATGCGGGTGACAATAGTCGTAGGCTCCATGACATTAACCAATTTGAAATTAAAGTTCATTGCATAATAGACTAAGCTCTACAATAATTTTTAAGGAAGTCTCCGATCGAGTATTTGGCTTCATGTATAATTTGGAGCCTAGAATTATAGCGTTGATCTTCCCTGTCTTCTTGAGTCAGTTTCCCAATCTCTTCCTGGAACCTCTCCATGGCTTCAATGGGCAAGCAAACTGGCACCAAAATCCCTTCTTCTCCTTTCCCATTCTGAAACCACATGTAAACACTCTCGTAAACCTTTGCCTCGAGACTAATCCCTCCACATATTGCCTTGCCCCATCCGAAATCCGCTTCCCCAAACCTAGCCCTTGATGCATCCGAAACAAAAAAATTCCACGATCTCGAAAGTGGGGGTCGCCCCTTGATTACCATCAGATCCATCATAGATTTTACGTATTCTTTAGTCACTTTACTCTTTGCTAGCCTCACTAGTCCTAATGCATATCCCAACGATTTAGTACATAGACTTCCGGCCTTTGAAACTGCAGTAGTGGTGACTGATGTGCCCCCGTAGTATCCTAATGGCAAGTCCATATGGTTTTTTCCTCGCACATTGACCATGTACGTAAGCATAACAACCTCATTCGAGTCTACTTGAAGTGCCATTGTACGCGATCTCCATATACACGCACTAACAATGTCAAAAGTGGAGAAACGTCCAATATTTGGTGGAAGGCTTTTCTGAATGCATTTTATTTCTTTCGGACCAAAGAAAAAAGTGCGGGAGACGAGGTTATGGTGTTCCATGCTTTGTACGGTTTGATTGTTATCTAACTCCTCTTCGTACTGTTGGTGTCTACATGTGATGCGTGGTTGACTTCGTGCATTTAAAAATTCTCTTTTCCATATAGGAAATATTGAAGGAGCGGCGGGTTCACCACGTGCCATCTCTGCTACAACATTCAAAAATTGAACCAACCCAAATCCATCGCTAACGCAATGATTAATGCGTATGCCAAAAACAAAAGCCCCACACATCAAACGCGTCACCTACAGCATTTCAAAAATAATATAGCAAGTGAGTAATTAATGTTTTATAGATAGATATATATGCAGTTAAAAGGGAAAAATAAATACGATGCACAAAGATAATTGTAAGTAACTCACTTGAATCAACATTAATGGACAGCCCACAATGCCAGTAGAGCCTGCAGGGATATCATGCAGAAACTCCTCAATATAGGGACATGGTAACTGGCTAATAGAGTTACCAAGTTTCTCAAGCGTGACATCTGCGTCGGCTTCAACGAACAACACCCCTTCACTACTACAATCGAGAATGAGCTTATTGTTTGGTCCTTCGATTAGCCTACCCGCGAAAGGGTAGTAATAAACAAGCGCTCTACTCAACGCAACTTTCAAAACTGTCGCGGGATCTTTTCCTTCCATTTTTGGATAAAACATTATAGCGGGAAGATGAAGCCGAAAGCAATCCTGGTCATCCAGATCCGAAAGTTGCTTAATTTCACGGGGAGTTGGCTTTGCGGGAACAATTAAATTTGGTACTTGGCGTCTTACTTTAAGTGGGATCGTTGCCATATTTGTTGTTGAGGAAAAGTGGAAATTAAGGAGTAAGGAGGATTCAAGTTGAAATATTGAAATATATGCAAAGGAATGCGATATGGACAAGGCCTTCCGCTTGTATTTATAGCTGCACTGGGTTTTTCTTTTTGGAGTATTCGCTTAACAAATGCTATGTAATGAAGACTTCCCAGAATAAGTATTTTAAAAAGTTTTGTCTCAAAATAAAATTTTATTTTCCAATGAAGTCACTTTTTTTTTTTTTAAAGAAATAGGGACGGTACCCTGATAAGTTTTATTAATAATGAAAAATAATAACAAAGAGGGGGACAACTAGCTTTGTCTCTAAAAGAGATGACAAATGAGATTTACCTCTAAAACAAATTACATAGCGTTTGAAATTGAGAAAAAGAGAACACAAATAGTGAAAGAAGAAAAACTTAATAAAACTAGGATACTCTGACTCGAGGCGTGCTTTGCTCATCAAGAACCATGCTACCTCTAATGGAAGAACGAAGGGAGTGCAAATGCGTGTAAACTGTGTCCGAAGAGAGATCACAACCAAGGTTGGCCAAAGCATCAGCGACAGTGTTTGCTTCGCAAAAGCAATGTTGAAAAACAAAGTTCGTATCCCTGTGCTGCATCAAGAGGATAGACTGGATGAGAGTCCAACATTTCCATGGAAGCTTATATCCCTTGGTAAGACAATCAAATATAAGTTTTGAGTCCATTTCCGCGTTGGCACCCATCTATTTCTGTCAATCTCATTACTAGTAATTGATTCTGTGAAATTGATTCAATTTTTGTGTACTAATCGAGGCATTAGTGTAAAGCCACTAACTACACATTTAATTATGAGTTATTATATCTCAATATGCACTTGCAACGTGATAAGTTAGACAGAAAGATATTTATATATAAGTGCTACTAAAATAACTTAAAAGTCAACTTCCGTAATATTTGTAAAAAATAAAAAAATTTACCCTAACTTTAGGATGGGGGAGTAATATTCTTCTTCATAAATGTTTAGTTATAATAATATTAACAAAGGAATTACTTTTAGAGGCGTTCGTTAATATTATTATAACTAGTGGTGGCAATTTTTGTCCATACTCATATGCCCGCCAAATCTGCCTACTAATTAATGGGTATGGATAAATTTAAAATTGTTAGCGAATATAAATAGGTATACCCATTTGAGATCACTAATTTTAGTGGGCACATATAGCACTCATCTAACCCATTGATATTACCATTGATGCCCAGTGGAGAGCAACGTCCCCATTCCATAGTCACCAGATCAAAAGAACCTGACATTTTGCTTTGCACCCACCCACCCTTTGCTTCTTTTCCACGTTTATTGTACTGAAGAAGATGGATGATGTTTTCTTTGATGCATCCTAACTTTATTGTTCACTTTGTTTTTATTCCCCTTTTTTATGTACCTCGCTCCGTATTTATTATAGTAGATAATTTATTGAGGAGAATTTTTAATTTTTTTAAATCCAAAGGAAATACTTCCTCCATTCCTATATTGTCCTACTTGAATTTTAAAACTCAAATGGACTTTTTTTTTCAAATAAAAATTTGAATAATATATACTCCATATTGTCATATTTTTATTTTTTCAAATAAAAATATATATATAATTCAAATTTTTATTTGAAAAATAGTCAATTTGACTAAAAAAAAACTAAAACACGACAATAATTTAGGAATGGATAGAGTGCTTATTTTAGAACAACCTAAAATAAAATAGCAATAAAAAACTGCTACAATAATTTAGTCAATTTGACTATAATTTTTATTTTAGAATTGTGAGAGTATTTGTTAGTAATCATTAGTCATTAACACAAATATAGCAATAAAAAACTGCTATAATTATAGTTAGTTGAAAATTTGTTCAAAACCAATTTTAGTAAACGCACTCTTTGTGTATATTTTTATTTTAAGGAGTAAATGGGCGCCCAAGTCCATTTGAGGCCCGCCTATTTATGTCCATGTTATTAATTGGACACTCACTTGCCCGTCCATTTAAGTCTGTCGCCCATATAGGCATTGCCCATACCCGTCCAATCCACCCATTTGCCACTTCTAAATTTATAACTAAAGAAATATGAAGACAAAAATTACTTCCTCTATTACTTGCTTAGTAGGCTTGATTTTACAACATGGACTAAAGGATAAGGCTTTCTATCACACTTATTAGCCAAACAAGTGAACAACCCGATTTATGGGCCCCAATTGGAGGAGTAGCAACTCGATTTCCTGGAACACAAGGTAAAAATGTTGTAAGCTTGAACTCTAATATCATCTTGTGGTTCAATATCAAGACTAATTAATTTGTGAGAGGTGTGACTTCAGGATCTTTATTAATTGTTTGTTAGGCTTAATTTTATCCGACGTGAATTTAATGTCACAAAAATGACAATCCTTTGTTTTTCAATTCCTGATATTTCAAAAATTATCATTTTTGAACAAATTACGTTAATATGCTTACAAAAATAATACTTGATCTCTCCATTCTTAACTAAGTGTTATGCATGTTCTGATTTCTTAAAATTAAATTGATTGTTTTCAAATAAAAATTTAACATGTATTTTTTTATTTTTCTTAAATTATAAAAAACGTTATTCATATTATAAAAAAAACTGTTGTCTAGGAAACCAACCAATCCTCTCATGCTCTCAACGATCCTACGGCTAAAAGAGAGCTTGAACACGTTTACACCTTAAGCATTTAGCAAATGCAGGTTATTGCACTACTGGATCATACTATCCCATTAGGTTTGGTAAGAAAAGAAACAACACCTAACTTAAACAAAGCAGTACGATGCAATAAGCACATAAAATTTAATTGGTCCAAATAAATCCAACCAATTCTATCTTTAATTATCAATCATCCACTATTCAACATTTGGTAATAATTAAGCATGGTAGGATTCAACAAGTAATTATTATTGCTTCCTGGGCCAAAAGCATATTACAATTTTATGAAAATTTACAAAACTCTACCTGAATTTTTAAATTTCAGTGAAACATTTTTAACTAAGTTAAAGATTAAGTTTTGATAAATTTATAACAATTATATGAGAAAATCAATTTTTTTCACAAGTACCAAACTACTATTTCACAAGTTCTAATGATCATGCCTTGAGTACGTACGTACAATGAAATATCTACACAAAAGTAAAGTAAAATGATATATAGGGATCTAAACGTTTTTGTCTAAATAAATTTTTCATTTAAGTGTCAAATATGTAATTAGCTAAAGGGTGACATTACATATTAACTGATGTCATATAAGCGGTGCACGTTTTTCCTTTTCTCAGTCCACAAGTTTATATATATATATATATATATATATATATATATATATATCAGCCACAAGCTCCCATTCTGCTTATCTCTTTGTATAAAGCACCAAATATTTGAAGGGACATATATATATATATGTCTCTAATTAATAAGCACTCGTACTACCTTATCATTTTCATCTTAATTGTTCTATTTTTCATTATGATGATTATGACGAACAATAGATAGACCAGAGTCCTTTAAACAAGTGGATGGGTCCTGCACGGGATGGCAACTAGCCAGTTTGTGGCTCCCGATTGTTGTAAACCACCGTTTGTACTTTTGGAACAAACATATGTATTTTTTGAACAATAGCTTATACATTTTCAAAAAAGATAGTTGTGGTGCACCAGTTGTGATTCAAAGCTTCTCGGCTATTGAATCACAACTTGTACAAAAAAAAAAAACTAGTGTAAAAACTTGACTAGGTGTTATTTCCGTCATGAGAGTATTAAATTTTGGGGATCCTTCTGCCCGCGCAACTTATTTTGCATTTCCTCACCTAAAAGGAATCAATGGGAAGATTGTCGTGACTGCATCTGCTGCTTTATTCATACATCCCCCTGACTTGGGAATCGCCGCTGTAAATATACTTTCATCCATCGTCCTTAATTGAGCATCCCTTTTTTTTTTTTTTTTGTATAAAGTTAAAAAAATTATTTTTGCTATCTATCATGTCTCAATGTACAAATTGCAATATTTCTAATATGAACATTAAGGACATTCATAGACATGTAGTACTGACTTAAAAGTCAACTTTTTTAAAATTTTGCAGAAAAAGGGGCATTCTATTTAAAAACTAGGGAGTGCTTTATTTGAGCAACTGAACATTCTTTATTTGGGAAAATGTTTTGTTTCTCTACTTGATATTGTGATGTTGTTTCATTTAATCTTTGGAATTATATTGACTAGTACGTTCAGGCAAGTAAAGCAGCTTTAGGGAGCCAATTTTGAAACGAACCGTATATACCAAATTGAACTAAGTTGACGGTTTATTAATTGGTTTAACTGAATATAAAAAAAAGGTGGGTAGGGAGTAATCAAAATAAAAATTGGGAAACGGTTTGGTTTTGGTATTGGCAGTATTACCCACCCAATTCTCCGAATTTAGTACTAATATAATTTTATCCCAATTGATAAAAGTATTTACCATATAATTAACTTAGGTATATATATGTTTGATTTAAGACACTAGAATTCAAATATATTTCTTAATTATGTGAATTCACCACTCATCTTCATCACTTAACTATTTAAAATTTGGTGAATTTGTGGCGTGCACAACTACTTAACTAGACTTTTTAGCTTTTACGAACATGATTATGATGAGTTTTAAGTAGAACTATTATCATTTATGAAGTCTTATTAACTTGATTAAATACTACTACATCCGTCCCAAAATAATTATCGCTTTAGCAAAGTTTTTTTTTTCCTAAAATAATTGTCATTATAGGATTTCAAGAAACATTTATTCATATTTTGCCAATTTGCTCTTATTTATTACTCTCATTAATGAGGGTTAGTCAGAAAAAAGAGAAAAAAATATATACTTTTCAACTTGTCTATAATAATTGAACTTAAATAAGGGTATATCAGTCTTTTTGAAAGTTTTCTTAATTTGTATGCAAATTGCTAAAACGACAATTATTTTGAGACGGAGGTAGTATGTTATTTGAAAGTTTCTTTTTGAGTATTTTTTCTAGTCATTAAATTGTTTTAAGCTAAATTGTTAGTTTTACCAATTTACCCCCAGGTATTCCTCGATTAACCGTTACCCGTGGGGAATAAATACGGGGGGACAATTTGTTACCCGTGGAAAATAAATACGAGGGTGGGAGGGGGGACAATTTGATTCTCCGGTGGGGAATAAAGCCTGCAAAATCGGCCCTGCCCAATGGGCTGGCCCAATCAACCCGACTTTAGGACGGGCTAGGCTCTAGTTTTTAGGCCCGATGCAACTTTGGGCTAGGCCGGCCCGACCCAATTTTAAGGCTCGGCCCAATGGGCTTACCTACGGGCTGACAAAAAATGTCAAAATTAGTGTAAATTAGCCCGAAATAATGCGTCGGCCCGCATGCTGGCCCAGCCCAACCTGATATTTAGAGAGGCTGGGCTTTAGTTTTAAAGGTCCGATATAAATTTGGGTCTACCCGGCCCGGCCCAATGGGTTGGGGTTGGGCTGGCCCGACTCAACCCATTGCCAGCTTTAGTGGTGAATCATGAGGCAGTTATGGGGCATAAAATTGAATTTAAAAATGAGGGTGGTATTATGTATAACTGTCTGCGAATCACCCCATTATCATTCGCACAACTTTAGTAGGCTACTTCGAAAGTTCGAATCACTGAAGGTTGAATTGGGTTGTACAATTAGAATAACGATTGTCACTCATTGGCTATATATATCGAATCAGACATGATTAAAGGAACACATGCAACCAAGGAAGAAGAAATCAAAGCAGGATAAAAATGTAAGTATTGATGCCCTTACATTATACGTTCGCACGTGTTTATAATATATATCAGTATATTCAACAAAGCTAAATAAGGATGTTTGTAGGTGATGGGACCCTCTAAAATTTATCCTACATGGCACGGTCCCACCGAGGATCGCTAGAGTTACACTGAGGACTACAAAGGATTGTACTATTCGAGGACCGAGGATCAGGTCAACTCGTGCTGCCCGCGACTTCTACAGCCCTCTGTTCTCTAGCCCGAAGCCTGTCCACCAAACTCCAACATAATGGACATCCAACAGCGCTGGTGTACCGCATCCTACCCCCGACCCTTAAGCCCATAGCCGAGGTTAGAGATCCTCGATTAGGTGGTCAGTGTCACATTAAATGCTGCATGTATGATAGCCCTCCCTTGGCACACTTGTCGTCTTCTCATTGGTCCACATTTGCCACTTCTTTCCTGGAATGTTTTCATCCTCTCATTGGTTCAAATCTGCTCAATTCTTGACTTAACATTCCAGATAAGAGATTGGCCCAACTCTAAGAGGGAACAAATCTTTTCATTTAATTCTCTGACATAGACCATACTCTTATAATGCAGAACCAACTACACGCTGACATGTGGCAAGGAAGCTGGAATCCAACATATATTCCCTTGGTATAAAAAATACAAAGTAATCATCAACATTTATTTCTCCTTCGACAATATTTACTCTCATTTCTTCACCTTCTTCCTCTTGGATTCACTACACAACCTTCACTCTCAACCACCATTGTTATTGCATAAGGTGATCTTCCAGTCTTTCAGGCTGTTGTGACTTTAGATTGCCGCAAAACTGAACGGAATAACTTAATATTACAAAGTTGGAGACCTAAACAAATACAAATTATCTAAGGGGAGAGAGAGTACTCATAATCACTAGTAGAGTACAACGAGGTGGGTATAACATGAGTTCTAAGCCTATGGGAAAAACAGAGATATTAAAAATGAGACAAAGGCAACATAAAGTAAGAAACCCTTCATATCTGCAAAGCATATAATAGAGTTAGTAAGTATAGTTATGAATGGGGAGCTCTCAACCTCGAGTTACACCAGACATAGCCATTACCGGCTACAGGTCCAAAGCTCGGGTTGATTTAGGCTCAGATCACCATTTATTCACCATTGCCCACCGGAGACTCCAACTAGAACCACTGCACTTAACAGCCAAAGGCGAGACCAAAGTTGTCCCAAAAACCCAAATAGCACGCTATCTAATCAGTAACACACACACACACACACACACACACCCAGAAGGCCACCCCAAAACCCCAAGGCACCACAGCCTAGTCGACAGTCAAATCACCAGAGTAAGCTCCAGTATACACTCTCTTTCACTCTCAAGGTAAAACCACTAAAGAAGATATTAGGAGAAGAGATAATCTGGACCACCGTGATTACGACAAAGGAGATCCAAGAAAGAGAATAAGATGAAATCTAACCTACAGACACCCTAACCAGTCACTCTCTTTCTCTCTTTATTTCTCTCACGTATTGACCGCTCAATCTGCGGCTAGGGTTAGAGAAGGCAGCACTATAAAGGAGCAAGGGACGGGCGAGATATATGGTTAGCAACCAATGGACAGGATGAAGCCAGCACATAAATGATGAGCTTACACGAGCTTCACCAACTAAGTGGGCTAGACACAGCAATATTAATTAGATAGGCTGCCCGCTTTGACCAAGCCAATATCCAACACAAGCTACGTCAATTGAAACCACCTTATTTTCCATTAAAACTTACTCTTACTGTCTTACACCGGCAGGTTTTGAGTCAAACCAAACCCCGACTCTCTCACCTTGTCTTTATGATAATGCAGGTTGAACCATCAAGAACACAAGACCAGAACTCGTAAGTAATCAAGACATATTTTACTCATCATCCCAGCAAGCACACACGTGGATAGTCGACGTGGTCACTCACTTTTTGGCGAGATCAGTATGGTTCCGTTGCTGAAAATTTATAGTTAGAACACATACATCTTCATTTAAATTTACATCTTCACCACTCAACAAAGGGTAAGCTACTGCCATTGACGTTACACATCATTAAGCAGAGAACTCCATCATTTGGGATCCTCCTCCCTCATAGGATGCTCAGGGAGCAACCCCCAATTTTCCCCTAGCAAAAGCACTCGCCTTCAGCCCCAATTCATCATGCACGAAGACCGCTAAGGGAAAAACCAAAGTAGGAGAAAATGCCCCTCCCTCAAAAGATAGAACTGATGGTAACTTCACTGACCTTGACTCCGAGATGAGAACACGCAAGAGAATGACTACATTAAGATAAATACAGTTATTTGGAAGGAGAAGCCTATCAATCCCCAGGATACGACCGAGCTCTTACACTTGTAACGTGAAGCGGCAATTCTGGCTAAAGAACAAGAGCTACAGTGACGGAGGTATGAGATAAGTAAAAGGACAGGAACTCTTATAGAGATGAAACAAGTGTTGCAAATCAAGAGTTTCAATCCTGAGAGCTCGGTAGCTCGTAAGGAGCCCGCATGGGGCTCAAAGGTGGACTAGTACAGTTGGAGACCTCAGTCTAACATACATAAGAGGTTGGGTTCCATGTGGTGATTGATGAAAGGCCAAAACCCAGTATCCATACTCGTTTGGGATCGCGAGTGCGAGATTCTCATCATTCTCACCGGTCACCGACTGGCAAGAAGCGAGTAGGGACAGTCACAGCCACGAAGTCGAGGTGGGTGACCGCATTCATCTAAACCTCCTGAGAAATGCGTTGGAACACTGTTTATTTTGGCGCTACTTCCCACAAACGCCATAAAGCCCACAACCACTTTTATCGATCTCATGCAGGGACTTTGGCCTGACGAACGATAGCCGAGGATGAGTACCAAGAATTAAAGGAGAGGTTGGAAGCCCTTGAGAAGGGTAAACTCGAAGTAAAGGTTTCAACCCAGGGAGGCCCTTTCACTAAATCCGTGAGACTCCACCAATTCACCTTTAGCAAAAAAAAAAAAAAAAATACACACTGTTGAACGTGACATTGGAATGAGGCACAACTTTTTAAGGTGATTTACGCCACTGCAGAGAGTCAACGCTCAATCCAATGCATTGATAATCTCATTGACGTGTCACCCTAGGATACAACAATTCAGCCTCTATAATATTGTTCTTTCAAATTAAATCTGTACCGATAGGAGAATTTGAGCTCGATCCAATATTAATAAACAAACTTAATACGCATGAAATAAACAATCGCATATAGCTAGTATCGTGCCATGTATATTAACACACGTCATGACTTGAAAGGGTATCATGCATGATTTCTTTCTATAGCAAACTTAGTGAAAGGATTTTATCCAATCCTCCATGACCGGCCACACATGGCCTTATAATACCCCATTTATCCACACACACAAAATGCACATATTAAACTAATTAAATGGTCGTGAATCTCAATTAATTAATTACTAATTATAATATTTAATTAAGAATTTATTCTTGTAACTCGCAAGTATCAATATGAAATTAATATATATTATAATTACTAGTAATTATAAGTAAGATAAAAAAAATTTATTAAAATATCCAACACCGTGATACAATACTAAAAGAGACATATTTTTACTAGTATGACAAAGGCGAGGTGTGACAATAGTCGTAGGCTCCATGACGTTAACAAATTGGAAATGAAAGTTCACTGCATAATAGGCTAAGCTCTAGAATAACTTAAGTCTGTCTCCGATCGAGTATTTGGCTCCATCGTATAATTTAGAGCCTAGAATAAGAGCCTTGATCTTTCTCCCTATCTTGAGTCAATTTCCCAATCTCTTCCTGGAACCTCTCCATGGCTTCAATGGGCAAGCAAACTGGCACCAAAATCCCTTCTTCTCCTTTCCCATTCCGAAACCGCGTGTAAATTAAACACTCTCATAAACCGTTGCCTCAAGACTAATCCCTCCACATATCGCCTTGCCCCATCCGAAATCCGCTTCCCCAAAACTAGCCCTTGATGCATCCGAAACAATAAAATTCCACGAGCTCGAAAGTGGGGGTCGCCCCTTGATTACCATCAGATCCATCATAGATCTTACGTATTCTTTAGTCACTTTACTCTTTGCTAGTCTCACTAATCCTAATGCATATCCTAACTGATTAGTACATAGACTTCCGGCCTTTGAAACTGCAGTAGTGGTGACTGATGTGCCCCCGTAGTATCCTAATGGCAAGTCCATATGGTTTTTTCCTCGCACGTTGACCATGTACGTAAGCATAACAACCTCATTCGAGTCTACTTGAAGTGCCGTTGTCCGTGATCTCCATATACATGCACTGACAATGTCAAAAGTGGAGAAACGTCCTATATTTGGTGGAAGGTTTCTCTGAATGCATTGTATTTCTTTAGTACCAAAGAAAAAAGTACGGGAGACGAGGTTATGGTGTTCCATGGTTTGATTGTTATCCTCCAACTCCTCCTCGTACTGCTGGTGTCTACATGTTATGCGTGGTTGACTTCGTGCATTTAAGAATTCTCTTTTCCATATAGGAAATATTGAAGGAGCGGGTTCACCACGTCCCATCTCTGCTACAACGTTCAAAAATTGAACTAACCCAAATGCATCGCTAACGCAACGATTAAAGCGTATGCCAAAAACAAAAGCCCCACATATCAAACGCGTCACCTGTATTTTCATTTCAAAAATAATATACTCAGCAAGTAAGTAATGTTTTATAGATATATATATATATATATATATATATATATATATGTGCAGATAAAAGTACCACAAAGATAATTGTAAGTAACTGATCAGGCCAAAAACGGTTTTGGTGATCTGTCGTTGTCCACGTGTATAGTTAGTCAACAGTCAGGGTGCCCCGGCTCTCAATAGGCACAAGTTTTGCTGGGACTTGAGCTCCGGTAGATACCTGTGATGAAAGAGACACCGTCAGGGAGCTGGACGTGGGTCCAGCTAAAGCCCTCCGGTGGGAGAATCAGTATATGGTAAGATAATTGGTCTCCGGTGAGGATTCAGGCAGCTTCTTTGAGAGTGAAGGCTCTGAATTCTTTGGGAGAGTTTGTGGTTGTGTATGTGTGAATTTGAACTTAGACCTTAAATAAAGGCTATCACCTTTGTATTTATACTAATGTAAAGTCGGTTTGGACCAAGTGGGTCTGCCAGGTGTCGACCTGGGGTGAGCTGCCATGTGCTTGTCTCTGACAGCCGCAATGTACATTGATGGGTCTCAATGTGAAAGTAGACTAGATGGTGGTCCCGGGATGACGTAGCAGCCTGAGGGCATTGAATGCGGCAGCTTTCGTTGACTTTCAAGGCTTCCCGAGGTGAATAACTCGGGATCCCTATTTCAAGCAGCTCGGGTTCAGGACCCGAGGATCTTGTTATCTGGGTAATGGAAGATACTGGACCAGTTCCGAGCTCCTTGGGGAGGTCGGGTTGGAAGTGGTGATGAGTACATTTGGATCCCGAGCTATAATCAGAGCTCGGGATATGAGATCCTCTTTATCCGAGCTCCAGGTAAGCATCGGCCACGTGGCCCGCGAGTGCCAGGTGGAAGTTTGTATATTTTAGGATCTTCAGTAGCCCCCGACTTCCCGAGGTAAGGGTTTACACTTTAAGTCGGGAAGTCTCCAGCTCGATCATAGTCGGGTGATTAGGTAGAAGCTTCACCAACACGCCATGCCTTGGGAATCGTGCGAATCATTGGCGCGAAACATTCTGACGGCCGCATTAAATGTGCGTCGTTTCAAGTTTGAATTTGCAACCGTCGTTTTGACTGAAAACGGCACCGTTTCGTTTTGCTGAGGAGTAAAAACACGTGGACTATCCATTTGGGGCCGGGTCAACTTCGGGTCATCCGTACAAGCGGCGTCGTTTTGGAAGGGTATAAGTAGGGTTTTGGCTTGTTTGGTCTTCACTTTGCAAAAACCCTAATATCCTCCGTGACTGCGATTCCGTGAACTCAACTCCAACCGTCTTCGCATTTTCTTCTTTGTTCCTCGGGCTCTTTCTTGATTTCATTCCGTAGGTTAGTGTCATTGAAAATTGCTCTACCTGTTTATCATCTTTTTTCGGTCATTTCTGCCCTTTTCCAGTGTTTTTGTGCTTCGCCTTCGTTTTTCCGGCGATCGCCATTTTTTCTGGTACTGATCTCCGGCGTCACGTGCCTACCAGGTGACTCCCACGTGCCTTGCAGGTGACTCTTGTACACCCTAGAAATCCGAGCTCCTACCTTTGATCCAGGTATTCCGATCTCTTTAAATATTCCGAGCTTTCATTTATCTCTACAATATGTTTGCGGGTAGGAGGGGTATTGGTATTAGGGTTCCCGAGCTTAGCTCGACATCGGACTCATCTTCGTCCTCGGGATATTCCCGAGCTTGGACGGTGCGGTCCCACGCTATCTCTGTTCCCCTTAATTTAGGTGACTCCCCTTCCCAACTTGTCTTTGCCCGCTCACCCGCGGGAAAACATGTATATAAGTTAGCCGAGGACCATTGGGAGGTCGTGGTCCCGAGTGAAGCTCGGGACATCTTAGGTCGGTGGGGTGTTGACTTCTCGGATCGAGTAGTGTCCGACGAGCCTCACTGGGTACCCCCACTTCCTTTTGCTGCTGAAATGGAGGTTTTAGACGATAAAGCCCAAATCATTACTGCCCTGACATGCCAATATTTCTCCATGAACCGGTATTTGCAGAATCTCCGACGTGATCGTGCTCGTCGACTCCGTGAAGGAGCTTCTTCGATAAATCGATTCGAGCCGAGTAGAGCTGCGAGGATGTCGGAGAATCGACCTCGGCCGCGAGAGGTTGCCGCGGGTGGAGAAATAGGCTTACCCCGGCGACGTGCGATCGTGGGAAATTATTCACCAAGTTCCGGATTAGGGTTATGCCCGCACGAACCGTAGGGGGTTGGTGAAATCCCTTCGTGGGAAGGTGGGGTTTTATACCGGCTTCTTCACCGTTGGCGGGCTCAGACTACCCTTGGATCCCTTTATTTGCGAGTTCTTGGAGCGGACCTCTTCGATGCCTCTAGACCTCTCACTCGGTCTAGTGAGGACCTGGTGTGCTTTGCGGCTTGCACCGGGGTACTCGGATGCGAGCCAACCCTCTCTCTCTTTCGCTACTACTTCCGGGCTGGCCTCCAACCACCGACTACAATGCAAAGCCCACAACCCTTGGATCAAGCTTTTTACTCCGTTCCCGGAAGGTTGACGGATGGGCGGACAAGGTCATTCGGTGGAGTGACAAGGGGTGGAATTTCCGATCCTACGGTGAAATCCACGTGAAGAGGTGAAGAGTGCAGGGGCATATGACTCCATGGCCGGGAGTGCTCGAGGCTCCCCATGCGAGATGGGGAGCAGTCCGTCTCTACGATTGGAAGGCCATCCTCGAGGATGAGGGCTTCTGTGCTGGCCGTCTCTCGAAGAGAGCCGGGCCGGTATTATTCGAGGTGTGAGATGCCTCGGGTGGAGTCCGCTCCAGGGCGCTTGGGCATCAAGGCGACAAATTCGCAATCGGTGCGAAGAGTGTCTTGGCTTTGGAGGAGAGCAAGCTGCCGACCTCTCCCGAGGGTTGTACTTTGATACTTTTTGTTTACGCTTGATTTTTTCCCAAGTATTTTTTAATCGGTTGAACCTTCTAACTCTGTTTGTATTTGGTGCGGACATGGTGAATCTTTGGGAGCGCTTTCTCCACTCGAAGGACTCGGGATCCGAAGCCCGCAAGGCTGTCTTGAGGAGCATACACCGCGCGCCGATCTTTTCCTTCCCCTACCCAACCGATCAACTCGGTGGGGGTTGTCGATGCGGCCCGATCTCCTATGCGCCGCGCAGCAAAAGGACAACATCTTCGACGGGCGAGAGGAGCCCGCAAGAAGAAGAGAGTCGGTCACCGTAGACCTCGACCCAGGAGACCCCTCCGCCGATCGAAGGGGAAGGAAAAGTTGCATCCTCGGGGAGGCGATCCCGCGTGGCCGGCACGGGGCCCGATGATATCCGGGACGTCCTCCGGCTATGCATGCTGTGAGGATAATCCTCGGATGGATAGTCTCCGTCCCAAGACTCGCGACTTCATCTTTAAATCGGTCGCTCCATTGGTCGAGGTAAGTGTTTATCCGTAGTTCTCGTTTGTTATATGACGTACATGCGGAGTACTAACTCTTTCCTCTTGCAGGTGTCCCACTATGCCAAATGGTATGACTCCATTGGAGGAAGCAGAGAAGGCGAAGGGTGAGCTCCTTCGCAAATCAAGGATGATGGGGCTCGAGGCTACGAGCGAATTGAAGAGCAAAGATGCGGAGGCGGCCAAGACGAAGGAAACTCGTCCGCTATTGTGTGCCGGTCCGCGCCGCAGTGCAGATCGCGCGAAGGAAGAGAAGCCGAGCTCGAAGTCTCCTGCTCGCTAAGAATGCCGAGCTCGATGCCGGCATCAAGGACCTTGGCCGGAGGCGACCCGGCTCAACTCAGAGATGGAGGACCCGCTCGCGAGGCTAGCATCGTTGCCCGCTACAAGGCCTCCGCATCCTTTGAGGCGATGTAACTCCCTGGATGATGAAGGGTAGGTATCAGATCCTCCGGGCTGCGGCTGGCAGTGGTGCGGCCGTTGATAGCCTTGTTGAATGGGGGGCTTCCAACCCTTTTGATGAGCTAAACCGGAGGGGAGCTGGGCTGGTGCCCTTTGACATGGAGGATATGATGTCCATCAGAGATGATGAGAAGGCTGGGGAGGCCGGTTGGGAGCCACTGCGAGACTCAGTGGACCTTGAGACCCTGGTTGAGGCGCGCCTTGATCGAGATGGAACTCGAGGCTTCGGGGAGGAGATTCTCGGGAGAATCCCGAGCTTGGGCTCATGGCGATCAACTCCTTCAGGATACTGAGGGCATGACGACCAGCCGGGATGAAAACGCTCGAGATATCCGGGAATCAGGGGGCCACGATGCCTAGCTCTTTTGCCTTGTAAACTTTTTAGGAATTTTTTGATTGAGCCTGCGAGCTCTCTTGGCTGTAATATGGACAAGTACCTGTACATTTATACACTTTTTGTATTTATGAAAAATGTCTGTTTTTACTTTGTTTTTAAAATGTATGTTTTTGTTTTGAATGTTTGTTTTAAAACATGACTCATCTTCTTTTTAGAGGTAACGCTTTAGGATCATCACCGAGTGGCTAACGCCGACCTCGAGGTGATGTTTTAAGGATCATCACCGAGTGGCTAACGCTGACCTCGAGGTGATGTTTTAAGGATCATCACCGAGTGGCTAACGCCGACCTCGAGGTGATGTTTTAAGGGTCATCACCGAGTGGCTAACGCCGACCTCGAGGTGATGTTTTGAGGATCATCACCAAGTGGCTAACGCCGACCTCGAGGTGATGTTTTAAGGATCATCACCGAGTGGCTAACGCCGACCTCGAGGTGATGTTTTGAGCGTTTTTCCCTCTTTAGTTTTCTATGATTTGGCTAAGGATGACTTGTAAGAAAGAATTGAAATACTATTTCTCATTATAAACTTTTATTTACAACAAGTTTAGAAAAAGGTTACAACTCAAGGGTAATATCTTTTCAAATGATCTGCATGCCACGGGTTTTCGGCGAGGTCCGTCTTGTTCGGCCAATCGGTAAGTGCCTTCTCGGATAATTCTTGTAACCGGAATGGGCCTTCCCAATTAGGGGACAACTTGTTCCTCGAGTGTTTCTTCCCGTAGCTTCAATCTTTACGAGAACCCGGTTCCCGGCGAGAAGGTTCGGGGATTAACTCGGCGGTCGTGATGGCTTTTGCGAGTTGTTTGTAGTTGATCATTACGGCCGAGCATCGAGCCTTCTTTCTTCTAATAGGTCGAGGTCGAGCCCCGAGCTTCTGATTTGTCTTTTCATCAAAATGTAGCACCGGGTGTAGGAAGGGCCATTTCGTGGAGCCATTGCTTCGATCCGTAGGTTAAAGTAAATGGCGTTTCTCCCGTTGGGCCCCGACGATGTCCTAATACTCCATAGGGCTGCGGGTAACTCCTCTAGCCATCTGCCTTTTTTCTCGTCTAGACTCCTTTTGAGAGAGTATAGGATCTTTTTATTCCCGGCCTCAGCTTGATCGTTGCCCTGTGGGTGCGAGACCGAAGACATCCAGTGCTTCACATTCATTCTCTCGCAGCTCGCTGTAAATTTTGTCGCGAACTGTGTCCCGTGGTCGGAAACAATGACCCGGGGTAGCCCAAATCTGCACCAGATGAAATCGTGTATGAAACTGATGGCCTTTTCTTCGGCGATTCCCGCAAGTGGCTTTGCTTCGATCCACTTTGTGAAATAGTCGACTGCGACGATCAGGTACTCGCACCTCCGCGAGCTTTGGGAAAAGGCCCGATAAGGTCAATTCCCCACATATCAAAAGGCCAGTGCGACGACGGTGTGCGGGGCACCGAAGGTAGTGCAGGCACGTCGGCGAATCTCGGCATTTATCACATTTCCTCACGTAATCCTCGGCATCCTTCCTCGGTGTTGGCCGGTAGTACCGTGGAAGATGATTACGTACGATAAAGTCCGAGCTCCGGATGACCCCGCATACTCCTTCATGTACTTCGCTATCAAATTTTCCGTGACCTCGGGCCGTACACACCTCGGCAGAGGTTTTGAGAAAGATCGTCGGTACAGTACCCGGACCTTTGTGTATCTTGCGGCTCTTTTCCCGATGCGCGAGTGCGATCTTGTCATCGGGCGAGTCCCGTGTTCGATGTAATCCTCAATTTCGTCTATCCAACACCTCGTGGTTGCCGTAATTGGTAGAACAACCTCTCTGTTTGAGGGTGAATCAAGAAATTCTACTCGAACGTCGGGGAGATCCTGCAACTCCATGGAAGCGACCTTTGACAGTAATCGGCCGAGTATTCTCTATCAATCTCTTGGACCTCCCGGTATTCGAACCTGTCGGCGGTTGTCTCACGAGCTCGCAGTATTTTGTCAAGGTGGGGTGATTAACCCCGTATTCCCCGAAACTTGCTTCACGACGAGTGAGAGTCGCCGAAGACAACAATGGCTGTTAGGTCCTTTGCCGGTTGTAGGCTGCTACCACGGCCTCGTATTCGGCTTGATTGTTCGATGCGGGGAACTTGAATCGGAAAACTTTCCGAAATTCGGTTCCGTCCGGAAACTAGTGATAGTCCCACACCACTACGGCCGACGGAGCCGTCGACAAATAGTGCCGGTGATTTTGTGGTCGCGTTTACGCCGAGCTAGTGCGGACACTTTTGGCCGGAGCGGTGGTGGGCAATTCGCGGTTTTCTAGCTCGCTTGGCGAAACTTCCGGAGTTGGGTCAAGAGTGAAGGAGGTTTCCGCCACAAAGTCGGCGAGCACTTGCCCACGGACTGCTTTCCTCCGCTCATAAGTGATGTCGAAGGCTGAAAGCTCGACTGCCCATTTCATCAATCTGCCAGCTACATCCGGTTTTTGCAGCATTCTCCGGAGAGGCAAATCCGTATAGACGATCAAGGCATGGGCCTGGAAATAGTGCGATAGCTTTCTTGCCATTACTACCAATGCTAAGACCACTTTTTCGACATTCAGGTATCGCGCCTCTACGTCGGACAGCGCGTGAGAGACGTAATACACTGGTTTTTGAACTGGCCCTTCCTCTCGGATTAACACTGCAGCCACCGCCGCATCTGATGCCGAGATGTAGATGTATAGTTTCTCGCCGGGCACCGGGCTTGAAAGTAGAGGCGGTCTTCCGAGGTACTCCTTTAGCTCGAAAAAGGCTTTGTCACATTCCGGACCCCAAGCAAATTTTCGACTCCCTTTGAGGATATTGAAAAAAGGGAGGCTCTTCTCCGCGGCTTTGGCAATGAATCTACTCAAGGCGGTTATCCTGCCATTGAGCTGCTCTTGCGGTTTTGATGCTTGTTGGGGTCTCATGTCCAGCGAGCTGGATCTTTCCGGGTTTGCCTCGATTCCCGCTCATTCACCATGTACCCCAAGAACTTCCCATTGTTACCCGAAGGCGCATTTTGCGGGGTTGAGTTTCATGTTGTTCTTTACGAGGTTGGTGAAGGTTTCCGGAGGTCTTCGACGTGGTTAGCTTTCTTGGTTTTGATCACCATGTCGTCGATGTATGCCTCCACGTTCCGACCGAGGCGATCCCCGAAGACCTTGTTTATCATTCTACGGTAGGTAGCCCCGCGTTCTTTAGCCCAAAGGGCATCATTACGTAGCAATACAATGCCCTGCGGCTCGGAATCTTTGTGAGTTTCGATCTTGCAACCACATCACGATCTGGTGGTATCTGAGTGCGCATCAACGAAACTCGGGATCTTGTGGCCGCGATCGCATCGACGAGCGATCAATTGCGGGGAGCGGGTACCAATCCTTTGGGCGAGGCCTTGTTCAAATCGGTGTAGTCCACGCACATCCTCCATTTGTTCTTTGGTCTTTTTGACCATGACAACGTTTGCGATCCAAGTCGGGTAAAAGATTTCTTTTATTATTTTAGCTCGGAGCAGCTTGTCGACTTCTTCTTTGATAGCTGCTTGCTTTTCTGGTGAAAAAACCCGTGGTCGTTGCTGTATTGGAGTGATTGCGGGGTCAACGCTGAGCTTGTGGACAGAGACGTCTTCGCTGATGCCTTCCATATCTTCAACCCTCCAAGCGAAGACATCTGTATTTCCTCGGAGGAACTCGATGATAGCCCGTCGCTCTTCTTCATTGATATCCAGACCAATTCTTATTTTTTGGTCGGGAAAATTGAAGTTGATGACCACCTCGTCGAAATCCTCGTGTGGCTGAATGTTGGGCAGGTCGCGGTTGTCGAGGCTCTCGATCGTGATCATCCTAGCTTTCTTGCAGCTCGGCCCCAGTTCTTGCGAGCTATGGTAGCTAGCCGCGTTGATTGCTAGTTTTGGGCCGAGCATTACTGCGGGGTCGCGTTCTCGAGGCTGCGAGCTCTTACGCCTTTCCGGGATTCCTCCTCTGTCATGGGCGGGCTCTCTTGGTGGAGTGCGTATTGTCTCCACCTCCTTTGCTTTTCCCGACTGCCGCCTCTTTTTCTCTTCGAGTCTCTATTATGTGAAATAGAGTACTCTTGGGGTCGTTCCTCATCATGCCGACCTTTCCACTGTGGCGAACTTTATTCGTTGATGAGGTCTGAGGCGATCATGCCGAACTTTGCTTGAGCGGAAGGCCCAAAATGGCATTGTATGGTGAAGGGATGTCAGGACCAAGAATTCTATTTCCTCGGACACGAGAAGGCTTCCTCTCCAATAGTGACCGTTAGCGTCACCGTGCCTTTAGTCACCACCTTGTGACCGGTGAACCCTTCCAACCGAACGTTGCTCGGAGCGGCCGGCTATCTGCGAGCTTTATCTTCTTGAAGCGATCGTAGTACATGATGTTTACGTTAGCTCGGTATCTATCAACACCCTTCTCACCATGTATTGCTCAACTCAGAGGTGCGGCGTCGTGGGTACCTTGGCCGGTCGTCTTGGCCGGCTCGGGGATAGAAGCAAATGCCAACCTCGTCTTTAACTCGAGGTTGGGACACCACGTTGTTAAGGGTACATGGTGTCAGCGAGCCGAGTGATGCTCGGGTTGTCTTCGAGGATAGTGGAGATTACGAATTCCTCCTATCCACATGCTCACGATCCCGGCGGCCTCTGCTCAGGCCCTCTCTGCTCAAACCGCTTGAGTGCTCCCGATCTATCAACCGCTGAATTGCTCTCTTTAGGCGAAAGCATTCTTCGGTGGTGTGACCATTCTCTTTATGGAATTCGCACCGTTTGTCGGGATTAGAGGATATCTGTTTTCCTTCATCGGGTGAGGCTTTTCCAGTTTATTCTCTGGCAAGACGGTCATAATGTGTTCTCGGACGCGTTCGGCGGAGTGTAAACCATTTTATCTTCTCTCTCTGCGCCCTTGTCTGGCATTTGGTTGCCGGTTCTCCGTCCGGGTTCTTTGGTTCTTCGGCCTTTGGCGCGGGCGATTTCCGTGGTTTTTCCTCTGCCGGCCAGGATTTTTTCCGTCTTTGCCACTCCCTTTGCCATGATGAACATTTCGGCGGTGGTGGGGTCCGGGTTGAACTCTCCCGAAGTCTATCCGATTTATGTCCGCCCTCGAGCGGATCATGATTGTCTCGTGCGGGACGTTGGAGAGTTCGTCGAATACTTTGAACCGCTCAATGTAATCCGTCAGCGATTCAGTGGGGCCCTGCTTTGCATTTGCAAGGTCCGACTTATCTTTGAGAAGTTCCCCAGCTGAGGCATATTTTTTGAGGAACTTCTTTTTCAGATCGCTCCAGTCCGCGACCGACTCCTTCGGGAGTTCTCTGAACCATTTCAGCACCGTCGCATCAAACGTGCTGATAAAAACCTTGCACCACATATCCTGTTGCGCGGTGCAAACTCCCATTTTTGCCTCGAAACTGGAGACGTGGGTCTCAGCGTGAGTTTTCCCTGCATACAGCCTGAATTCTGGGAGTCTCAACCGGGAGTTGGGTGGCGTCTTCTGAATCCGTCGACAGAATGGGCTTTCTAGTATCTGTGCGGGGAGGCCAATTTTTCCTGCTTCCAGAGCCTCCAAGCGCTCCTGGAGAATTTTCAGGGCCCCATCCGGAGAGTTGTTAGCTCGTGGTTCTCTGCGACTGCGTCTGTCACGCCCGTCGTTTCTTGATCGCTTTCGCGATGATGCGACTGTTCCGGGAGCTTCCCTGAGGAGAGGGTGAGCGGCCACGCCTACCCCTTCGGATCCTTTCCGTCGGGATGTATATCCGGCTTGTAGGTGCTATCCAGAGCTCGTTGGGGCTGCGTGTGTGCTCGGACTCCCGTCGGTCTTGCACGCTACCTCGGGTTTTCCTTTCTTACGGGAAATGAAGTCGGCTGTGCACACTTGCTTTGGGCGCACTGACCCGAATTCCCAGTCTATTTGTGGCACTCTCACGCAGCCTGCTATGTGCGCTTGCCCGGGGGACTTCCACAGCCCGGGATATGTGATGGCGACTGCGTGGCCTCTCTGGCCGTGCCCTTTCCTGCTCGAGAGGGGCTTTCTGCGTCCGCTCGGTTGCCTCGAGCTTTCTGGTGAGCTCGAATTCTTTTCTTTCGAGCTCTCGACCTTCTCCACGTGCGCCCGTTCGCGACGCAGTGCTCCGCTGCGATCTCTCGGAGTTGTGTGGTTGGCCGTTTTACCCGGTTATTCGAACCTCGTCATTGCCACAAGTGTCTTCGCCTCCGGAAGTCTCACCGGTGGTATCATCACCTTGACGGGCTCTGCGCGGCCTTCCCTTGCTAGCCCGCCTTCTGCCGCTTTTTGGTCAACACCGAGCTACATCCGGGCCGACCTCCTGCCTTTTGAATTGTCGGCGGGGTTTTTCCGGAGTTTTCGGAGCATGTCTGCGTTGGTAGGGCGAGCGGCATTGCGCGCGAGAATGTGGGCCGGCTTCTTGAGCGGTGACGTAGCTCTTTGCTTGGAATTCGTCATTTCTTTACACCGTTAGTTTTCGGTTATAAGATGTTCAATCGAAGGTATCTAATTCGGCGTCCGACAACGGAACAAACCGATCGAGCCAAAACGGTTTTGGTGATGCGTGGTTGTCCACGTGTATAGTTAGTCAACGTCGGGTGCCCGGCTCTCAATAGGCACAAGTTTTCTTTGGGACTTGAGCTCCGTAGATACTGTGATGAAAGAGACACCGTCGGGGAGGCGGACGTGGGTCCGGCTAAAGCCCTCCGGTGGGAGAATCGGTATATGGTAAGATAATTGGTCTCGGTGAGGATTCAGCGCTTCTTTGAGAGTGAAGGCTCAATTCTTTGGGAGAGTTTGTGGTTGTGTATGTGTGAATTTGAACTTAGACCTTAAATAAAGGCTATCACCTTTGTATTTATACTAATGTAAAGTCGGTTTGGACCAAGTGGGTCTGCCAGGTGTCGACCTGGGGTGAGCTGCCATGTGCTTGTCTCTGACAGCCGCAATGTACATTGATGGGTCTCAATGTGAAAGTGACCTGTCCTGATGCAGAGGATAGAACTTCCCTGTTTGTCCCCTTGACCTTCTAGATGCAACCTTCCTTAGTGATCAGGTATCCTTTTTGTCCAATAGGAGACTAGATGGTGGTCCCGGGATGACGTAGCAGCCTGAGGGCATTGAATGCGGCAGCTTTCGTTGACTTTCAAGGCTTCCCGAGGTGAATAACTCGGGATCCCTATTTCAAGCAGCTCGGGTTCAGGACCCGAGGATCTTGTTATCTGGGTAATGGAAGATACTGGACCAGTTCCGAGCTCCTTGGGGAGGTCGGGTTGGAAGTGGTGATGAGTACATTTGGATCCCGAGCTATAATCAGAGCTCGGGATATGAGATCCTCTTTATCCGAGCTCCAGGTAAGCATCGGCCACGTGGCCCGCGAGTGCCAGGTGGAAGTTTGTATATTTTAGGATCTTCAGTAACTCACTTGAATCAACACTAATGGACAGCCCACAATGCCAGTAGAGCCAGGAACATCATGCAGAAGCTCCTCAATATAGGGACATGGTAACTGGTTAATGGTGTTACCAAGTTTCTCAAGGGTGACATCTGCGTCGGCTTCAACGAACAACACCCCTTCACCACTACAATCGAGAATGAGCTTATTGTTTGGTCCTTCAATTAGCCTACCCGCGAAAGGGTAGTAATAAACAAGCGCTCTAGCCAACGCAACTTTCAATACTGTCGCGGGATCTTTTCCTTCCATTTTTGGATAAAACATAATAGCGGGAAGATGAAAACGAAAGCAATCCTGGTCATCCAAATCCGAAAGTTGCTTAATTTCTCGGGGAGTTGGCTTTGCGGGAACAATTAGATTTGGTACTTGGCGTCTCACTGTTAGTGGGATCGTTGCCATATTTGTTGTTGAGGAAAAGTGGAAACTAAGGAGAGTAAGGAGGATTCAAGTTGAAATACTATTGAATAGATGCAAAGGAGTGCCATATTGACATGGCTTTCCGCTTATATTTATAGCTGCAGTGGGTTTTTTTTTTTTTTTTTGGGAATATATAAACCTCGTTTAACAAATGCTATGTAATGAAGACCAGCAACACCCACGTGTAACAAACAGGAAAAATATTACGTCTCACATTCTAACATTCTAAAATAAGTGTCTATATAAAAATTAAAAAAAAAGTCTCAAACTAAGTTTCTATTTTCAAATGAATTCACTAACTTTACCTTTACCAATTATCATATCTCAATATACACTTACTACTATCTTCAATCTGGAATAAGCTTTAATTTTGCCTCAAAAACTTACGACAATTCCAATGTAAGGAAGAGGTGTGATTCAAAGAGATAAATTAAAAGGTTGAAGATGATTTAGGTTAGGGTCTTGTCGGATTTGAAATCTATCTATTATTTATTATTAAAGCAAAAATCTCTAGGTTATTTTTTTTCTCACCTAAAACAAATACATTTATTTCTTACTTGATTCTTACTCTCTCTCTCTTTTCATTAATTTTGTTTTTTTCTCTCACTATTTTAGAGCTATCTATTGATTTATATCTTTTCAACATTTTGACCTTCCACTTCCAACCCACAACATTCCATCACTAATTTGTACATATCTATACCATAATCATTTTTTTTTTCAACACGACTTTTTTTATTATTTTCAAAATTATTAATCTATTTTGTTCTTTTATATACTATATATATATATATATATATATAGTTTATATTAAAAAATTATTAAAATCGTACATCGCACGGGTATATATTGACTAGTTTTGGTAATAAAATTCATCCGTTAGCAATCTAACTAAGGTCACAACAAATGGATAATAAATCAACCGGGTGGTTTAATTGGATTTGGAAAGCTAATATAAGTATCTTCTTAATTCAAATTAAGTAAACTCAAACTTTTCCGCTTAATTAAGAAATGCTATATAATGAAAATTAGGGGCCTGTTTGTTAAAATTAAAAAATTAAGCTCTGAAACTATGTCTAAAAAAGTAGAGCTTAAAATATTAAAACATCCTCTTTTGACTTAAAATTTTTGCTATTTTTAATAGATACTTAATTTATTAAATGATATAATATTACATTATCAAACAATCTTATTTTTAATATCACTTAAAAAAAATTTAATTAAGCTCTTAATTGGATTAACAAACAGGCCCTAGAGGTACCTCTATTCAATAGTCAATACACAATCTTCATAATTCTTTAGTTATAAAAATAGCAACAAAAAAATTTGTCTATAAATTTTTTATATTTCAAAATCATTAATTCTAATGCTAATATTTTCAGAAAAATAATAATTGAAAATTTGATTTCTTACTCTAATAATTCAAAGTTTGTTTCCTACTGGAGTCTATCTTTCGGTCCCAAATAAGCTTTGATTTTGTCTCGAAAAATTATCGCAATTTCAATAATGTGAATAAGAAAGGACACAAGTGTGATTCAAAGAGATAAAGGAGTGAGACGTAATTTAGGGACGTGTTAGATTTGAAACCTCGAAAATGAAAATGATCTCTTACCAATCCAACTAAGAGTTTGGTGTAGCATTTTGAAAACGTAATGTTTGAAAGCAGGCGTTTATAAAATGCGATTATTTAAAACGCGACTTTTTCTTTATAAATGCGTTTGGGATATTATGTCAAAACGCTTTTTATTCTCTCTGCGTTTTAAAATCGCGTTTGGGATAAAGCTAGAAATTTCGTTTTAAAACGCAGTGCGTTTAATACGCGCTTTTATAACGCGGCTTGAAACGCTAAAAGAAATAAGTGCGTTTGAACCTACATTTTGACCAAACCGCATAAACAAACGGATTTTAAGCCAACAATGTAATTTAAGGACCACCATTTGTCCATGTACTTAAGACCTTTCTAACATTAGTTCATGTTTTCAAAAAGTAAAAAAATTGATTCAAATAAGATTTTTGTGTACGTTAGTGGTCCCTCCGATAAATATCGTTATGATTTCAACCATTAACCCATCATGTGCTCGTCACGGGAGTTTTTAAGAGGGCAAAAAAGTCAATTTTCCAAGAACTATATATATATATATATATATATATAACAGAATTAAAATTTTGATGGTTGGGACAATACTATGTAATCAAGTATATTTTTCATTTTATTTTGATAATTAAAAAAATATTCCTTAACAGAACCAATAGTAGTACATCGTACAAGGGGCATACCCCATGCAAGAGACTACAACCTAGCTATTTCAGAATTTTTTCATTGATTGACGTGTGGAGCAATCTATTTAACATAATGTTTCATATTTTATTTTCACTAGACACAAATTTTCTTGAGCAAATGACATGCTAATGCAGTGAACAAGAATTAATCTAGACCAATATAGTTTTGAGACATTTTCAAGTTTTATATATCTACTACCTTTTCCTTCCAAGAGGCTTCCTAAATATTTTGTCAAGTTTTATACTCCCTCTGACCCTAAATTATTATCTTGTTTGACCTGACATACGAATTAAAAAAAATAATTGATTTAATTATTAATTTTGGTATAGTGTGTAGTTTCTTTTAATGCTCCTGTGTGTATGTGACCCATAATTAAAGGTGAAAGAAAAAATAAGGGTAAATGGGTAAAAGTGTTATCTTAAAAAAGAAATTTTTAAACAAGACAATTATTTTGAGTGCAAACAAAAAGCAGATAATAATTTAAGGACGGAGGGAGTAATACTGATGCCTAGGAAACCAACCAATTATCTCGAACGTTTTTTACATATACAACGCGTTAAGCATTTAGCAAATGCAGGTAGGACTGGACCGACCATACAATACCATAAGGTTTTGGTACAAAAAAAATAATAAAAATAAAAAAATTCTAACTTAAAGTTGTACGATGTTATATCCACCATACAATCACATAAAATTTAATTGGTCCAACTAAATCCAAGTATGTTCTATTCTATCCATTATTCAATCCGATCCTATGGTAGTAATAAGTATGAATCAATTGCGAATTCAGGAATTATTTCTGAAATATTTGATGTCTATTTAATCTTTATCACAAAACTTCCATCTTGAAATTGATGTGTCTAATCTCTTTCTCATCCCAAATGATAAATTGACACCCCCTCCCCGGCCCCACCTTTTTGGTTGGATTATACGAATAGTTTTAACTAATTTTGATTAGATTTTTAGAATAAAACCATATATATATATATATATATATATATATATAGTGGTATAAATCTATAAATAAATCCTGACAGAATTAGGACTTAGGTTAATAAGTTGGGCCTTTTGCTTCCTAGCTAGCTAGAGACCACACCTCATGAATGGTAATATTGCTCCGCCAAGGCTCTGGCCGTTCATTCCATGGATCGCATCTCTCAACGGCTGTTCATTCTTCAAAGGATGAAAAGAAAACTTACAAATGAGCGAGCTCGATCGGGTTATGGTCACTATTGTTACTGACCAAGAAATTAAAACAGCTATATATGTTCTCCAATCTCCATTAAAGGTGAGGTGGTCCACATGGCAGACATTTCTTCTCTTCTGGCAGGATATGATGCTAAAAGAATGGAACTGCAGTACTGCTATTACATTGCAGATTCCAAAGGTACCCAATCCCCACATATGAAAGAATACATGCCTATTGCAAGAATGGAACTGCAGGACTTCTCAATTGGGGATTTCTGTATGATCTGTTACCACTTACCAGCCATCAACATACACTGGCCTATATTCGTTAACTGGATTAGGGAATGTGTCATGACTGTGTGTGATATTCTATTTTTATCAATGGGGGGCTTGAGGTTTTTTTGAAGCCAAAAATGGTTTAAGGCAAGGGGATCCCTTATCACTCTAACTCTTCTTGTTGGTCATGGAGACTATATATTACTTTTAAAATATATATATATATATATATATATATATATATATATATATATAGTCATCTTTCTATTAGATACAAAGGCAAAAAAAGTGGTATCGGAGGTCTTAATACCAAATGGTCATTGGCCGAGTAGCATCGGGGGGCCATTCCTTGGGGATCTCATAGGGACGAGTTTAATATTCGATCAAAGTTTAATTAAGTTGACCAAAAAAAAAGAAGTTATTCTCCCTCCCTCCGCTCCCTAATTTAGTGTCCACACTATATTTTGGTAAGTTAATGTTCGAAATAATAGATAATAATATAATAAATTTACACAAAAAATGACACTTATTTTGGGGTGAACTTTTTTCCAAAAAAACGCCACTCAATTATGGACTAAGGGAGTATTTTAGAATGTATGGAGTAGATGAAATTAGTCTTTTGATTTGCCTAACGAGTTAAATATATATATATATATATATATATATATATATATATAGATAGGTTATCGACTTTACCACTATTTGAATTTTGTTTCAATATAATCAGGATGGATTTGAATTTTTTCCGTGGTAGCCGTAGCTAAACGGAGAACAGAACTTGAATGAGAAAGCCAAGAAAAGTGATACTTGTCCGCAATTGAAATGAATTAATCAGTTGAAGGATTAATCAGAGAAGACACGTGAACTTGCAGTTCAAGAATGTGGTTCAGGTCATCGATAAATGGAAGAGGAAGATTTGATAGACTAGAGATTTAACTGCAAGGCTGAACCGAACATTCAAGAAAAATGGTGAAATGATCGCAGAGGGCAGACCAAATGAAAAGGTATATCAATGGTCAATTGTTCGTGCCTACATATAATATTAATGTATATTGGAAACAACATCTATATACATTACTGAATGCAGTAGAGCACACAAACACTTATATATGTGCAATGCGTCTTCAATCCAATTCAAACTAGTGTGAAGGAAACTTGGAGAAAGAGAAAAACTTTACATACTTAACAAGTCAAGCGCATATCCAGTTCAAAGGACCTCGAAATAGTAACAAATTAAACAAATGCATTATCAGAGAAAAGGATAGTATCCACTAACAGTGGAGATCTGTAATCAAATCACATTTGTGCCAAGTTTCAGCCACATAAGTTTCCAGCTCTGGTAAAGAATATCAACAAAAGGCACGATGAATCCCACCTGAGATATTACAGATCTTATAAAATTCTAAACAATCAAAGCTGATTTATAATTCATGTTGCATCAACAGGTATCTTGTTCGTTCATCCAACTTGAATCCTGCCATCTCAGCCTCTCTGCAAACCTCCATACACTTGGCCAACCTCCCGTGAAACAGGTAAAGTTTAATCACATCCCTGTATATGCCAAATGGCGGAGAGAAACCTGCCTCCTTAAGTTTAGAGAAATATCTCACTGTCCTAGGGATATCATTCAGGGCAACAAAAGTTTTATTACCACCCGATAAGCTGGAAGATCAAAGAGACAATTAGATTTCTCCATTTCCCAGACCACTGCTAATGCCTTCCTGTAATTCTGACTAGAATAATGGCTATGAATCAGAGTAGTGTACATGGCTACACTCAGATCATGCCCAACATGTTTGTACGAGTCAAATAAACTTTCCACGATTTTATACTTCCCAAGCCTGATGCAGACTTTCATGATTGACGTACAGTCTACTTGTGTCAAATTCAGATCTTCTCGTTCTCCAAGCCCCTCAAGTAAGTCCAAGATAAGTAAACGATTATCTGGGTTCTTTGCAAGCTCTAAAACAAGCTTGGAATAAATGCTGGTGCTCAACATTCTTTCACTTTTCTTGGCAGCTGAGACAAGCTTGTAGGCACTTCTTAAGTTGCGACTTCTGATGAACCCCTTATGACTGCCTCGTATACACTTTGGCTTGCGAAGCTCATGAAACTGTCCAGATTGGGCATTTTCAGTTCACTGCTCATTGCCAAGACTTCAATAGTTGAAGCAAGAATCCTATCATCTGGGAACAAATGGGATTGTTTTTGAGCCCAAGAGTAAATCTGCAAAGCTTTCTCAGGAAGACCCATATGACCTAACTCCCGGACTGTTAACGATAACGAACCTTTCCGAAGAAATTGAGCCCAATTATCAAGAACTACGGATACATCCTTCTCAGGAGGAAGAGTTTTGATCTCTTTGGCAAGACCAATCAAGAATCGTGGGTTCTTGTACACTTGCTTAAAAATGTCTGTCCCGAATTTGCAGTGAAAGAAGCTGTTCTTGCTCGTTTCTTGGGAGACGGTAGTCCCAGAGGTCGAGTTTTGTGAGGAACTGGGAGAGGAAGAGGCCTTTGTCTATCAAGTTTTCCAGGTTTTTGAGGAACTCTCCCTTGAAAAGAGAAGAAATCGCTTCAACCTCATCTGGCTCCCACACAATGTCGTCTTCTTCAGCTTCTTTGCCTCCCTCCCACATTTCTTCTCCATCATCATCATCAGTTTCAAATCCATCCACCACAAGATGTTTATCACGTTTATCATCCGTTTCATCCACAATCAGATTCCGATCAGTAGTGGGGTCAATCAAAGGAATTGGCTTCTTCCTCAAAAATGTGTTAACCTCAAGATCAGGAGGAAGTTCGGTGCGTCGTGGATACCGGAGGTTCTTGGGTGGTTTTTATGGTAAACTCTTGTACTCAATCGTGACAATGCTGGAATCATTTCAAATGTGCTAATAGAACTTGTTACATAAAGAACACGCATTTCTGATACAGGATGTAGACGGCAGGGAGAAAGAATACAATCCATCTCCTCTCTCACTACTGGCAGCTCAGAGATAATTCCTAGACTAAAGCAGAAGGCTTTGCACAAATGAAGCGAAATTGCCGATTGTACCAAACGTTTGAAAGCTTAATTGCCTTCGCACAACTTCAATGGGGCTTCTTTTTTTTTTTTTCTTTTGCAAGAGAGATATAGGGTGTTAGCAATTATTGCGACAATAAATTGGCATATATTCTGCGAGGCGTTTCATCGAACAGCTGATGCTCAATCCAAACTAAATAGGTGAATGACTCGCCGAACAGTAGGGTGTCGCCCGATTACTTCAACTGAAGACTGTGGTTGTGGAATCAAGTGGGTGATGAAAATAATCAGTATCTCTGAATTATCATCAAGAGTTCTTTACAAGGAGCTGCTTCGTGCAATTTGACATTCCAACCGAACCAACCCAAAAGGTTTCACTTAGAAAAAGTCGTTAGAGACGTTAAATAAATGACCCGACAACAAAACTTAACCCGTATGTATAATGCTGCCCAGTTCGCCATCACAGCAGGGATCAACACCAAAGGATCGAATACTTGCAAAAAATTTCGTTAGACATCAAAAAATAACCTTTTCTCAGACTTACCAAAACACGTTCACCACTGGAGTGGAGTGGAGTGGAGCAAGCAAATTGTGAATCGGTCAATCAAAAAGTTCCATTGGCCCTTCTCTCTCTTGCCCAATAGATGATGATTATCTATTTGGTTAATTAAGGATTTGTGGTCATTAGTACTTCTTAGTTTGTAATTAACTAACGAGGGAAAGCACACTGAGTGGCTATTATATACTTCGTGCATCGCTACTTAACGCAGGCGGGCAAAATGGATGGAGGTCCAAAATAAGTTCCCTCTCCTCAAAATATCTACCTAATCTTACTTACCATCCTAAACGAAATTTATCTCACTTGTAAATTTTATATTAAATTTCGTTAAATATAAACCTCCTTTACTTGACGGATGTTAGAAAGTTAACATCAGGCCTTCATGTGCCCTTGCATGAGCTGGGCAATTTTGTCATTACCAATTGTGGGACCTACATGGGTCTTAATGGAGCAAAGTGTTGGCGCTTCTTCGGTTATGTGAGCATTACCAATATAAATGTGAATGTGAAAAAAATTAGGTATTACTTAAAATTTATATATTTTTTAAAGAAATTTTTTTTTTAATTTAATCGTACAGAAGGATTGTGAATACGATGTATCAATGCAATTGTGACGAAAAGTCGTGAATATAAGAGATCGCACGTTTGACTGTGCTGTGTGCTGTTGAAATTAAAGATTAGTTTAATAATTTTGAATCATAGATTTGGTACGTGGCATCAACTAAGAACAAACACCCGCATGTCGTACACCTGGAAACATGCGTGTCATATATACTTTCTAGCAACCTTGAGGGTCCTCCCATACTTTACTCGGATATATAATACTAATCCGTTCTCTCATCAGCCGGACTTATCTTTGCAATCAAAGAGAGAGAGAGAGAGATGCACACCGTAAAGGAAAAGGTTAGCAATGCAGCCAGTGTTGGCAAGGAGCATGCTCAAATCTACAAAGCCCAAGTTGAAGAAAAGGTCGTAAATAAATTATATACTTTTTTTGATTAATACAATACAATACACACACACATTGATTTTGATTATTTGATGCTAATAAATATATAATCATGAATCACAGGCAGAGAAGGCAGCAGCGAGGACGAAGGAAGAGAAGGAAATAGCCCATGAGCGTAGAAAAGCCAAAGAAGCCGAAGCAAAGATGGTTATGCATCGAGAAAAAGCCGAACATGTGGCCGAGAAATTACACGGCAAGCAATACCACCACCACCACCACCAACAACAACAACCCTTGGTTGGTGGGCATCTCCCCCACCAGCCCGCCGTTGGACCGGTGGATCCTACTACTGGGACTGCAGTACCTAGCTACCCTCTTGGAGGGCAGCTACCTGGACATCCTAATAAATACATCTAGTAGTGTTTTAATTAATTAAGGTGTAATTTTCCTATTGCGACCGACTTGGAGCTAGCTGGTGAAGAGGCTTCCACTTTTCATTACTTAATAAAAAAAAATTGCAATTCTTACTTTGGTAGGGTAGGGTAGGGTAGGGATAGTTGAATTATTTTCCATCCGCGTTATAAATAAAATTAATTATCTTTTACGTACTAAGTTTTATTTTTATTCATCCAAATTAAGTTTTTCTTTTAATGTACAGCTAGCTAGTGTACCTATTAGCTATGGCGGTTGGTTTCCTACTACTCCGTCCGATCCCTTAATGAAATACTCTATGAAGCTTTTCAACCTTTAATTATGTATGTACGCATCTACAACTCTATGAAACTACGTACAATTAATTAATTAATTAAACAATTGGAGTATATTAGACCATAACTTGGTACGTGAGTATATATATTGTCCAAATTAATATACTTTTGTAGATTACTACTACATATGGAGATATATGTGTCAATTGTCATGTTAGAAAATCCTCCATTAGTAAAGGCTTTGATCGAATATTGTAGAATTGTTTTAATTAATTCAGCAGACAAAAGTGTTTGGGATATATATTAGAAATACACTAAAAAATTAATTAAAGATTATGGTTTTGTTATGGGCTTTGTGAGGAAAGCAAGTTGAGATTTTCTCTCAAACAAATTCAGGGGGGTTGGGTGTGTGTGGAACTTGGAAGGCTATCTAACGATTTGGAACGAGGTTAATTTGCTTTATATTATGAGGGATCAGTTACAAAAATTGAGAGATGGATTTGTGTTAAAAGAGTTTGGAAATCAAGGAGCTAGATTCACAAGGCTTGTGGTAATAACCAATTTCTTTGGCATACTGCTAACTCGTTTAGAAAAAAAAAATTTAATTACCGAAAATCATGAAAATAATTTCTATTAGTTAAAGAAAATCACCAGTGGAAATGTGAATGTTTAAAAAATTGAGTGTCATTTAGGATTTATATCTTCTTACAAAATCTCTTCTATGCAATCGTAGAGTATGGTTGTTGATATGATATGGATTTATATCTTCTTACAAAATCTCTTCTATGCAATCGTAGAGTATGGTTGTTGTTATGATATGTCAATTAAATTTATTTTTTCACACATTTATGACTCTTGGGTTTTTGACATTTTAGTGGTACTGGGACTAACTCCCACATACAATCAAATCAACGTGTGCATTGGAGAGGTCTTTTTTAATTAATGTAAATGAAGATATAAAAATTAATTGTCACATGTGATTGAGGGTATTAATTATTTATATACATATAATTAAATCTACGGTTGCATCGGTAATGCTCTAATGCCTTATGCCTTAATGGCCAATGATATGTGGATCTTCGACCCTTCTAACAAAGTGTACTACCTTCGTCTCAAAACAATTACCGGTTTAACAATTTGTATACAGATTAAGAGCACGTTTGTTCATGCGTTTTGGCCAAAACGCAGGGTTAAAACGCAACTTATTTCTTAACTTAGCGTTTCAATGTTGCGGTAGAAAAAGCTGTGTATTCAAAACGCAGCTGCGTTTTAAAACGCTAAAATTTCTAGCTTTTTTCCGAAACGCAGATTTTAAAACGCAGTATGAAATAAAAAGTTGTGTTTTAACATAATATCTCAAACGCATTTATAAAGAAAAAAGTCGTGTTTTAAATAATTTGTGTTTTAGAAACGCTACGTTTTGAAAACTTTAAGTTCAATTATTGTAGATAAATAGTAAGAGGATTCTTCTTTTTCTTCTTACCAACCCTCTTTAATAAGAATAGTTAATAAGGGCAATTTTGACGAAATATATCTTGAAATCCTATAACCACAAAATTTTTTTTTTACTAAAATGACAATTATTTTGTAGCGGATGTAGTATTCTTTTTTAGAATATTCTTAAAAAGTGTTCATTTTTTAAAAAGATACAGAAATAATTTTTGATGATGTATTTACTATTTACCAATTGGTTTAATACATTGAATGAGGCTAGGAATTCTGAAATTTTGACCTAGCTTTATATTCCGACCAATGTGGTAGTGGATGTGATGTGATTCGTTAGATATTGTATAATTTAACTCTGATTTGACAAATTGACCAATTACAAACACTATTATGCTGGTTTGAATAGAAAGTTAAAACAAAATTTTGGCGTCACTAGCATTTTCCTAATTTAATAACTTTAACAAAAGAGACCTCTTCTCATATTGCCACAAACCATCTTTTTAAATTTGAGAGATCCCAAGGGTAAAATTGAAAAATAATGGTCATGTGATCACAAAGAAAATAGCAGAATTGATCCCAAATCAAGTGTACTAAATAAAAGAATTGATCACAAAGAAGTATGAACAAATTTGCTTACAATTATAATCTATTGACCTAAACTTTAAAGCTTTTGATATATTAAATCACATGTATGCGACCTTCGTCTTCTACTTACTCACTTCCCAAAAAAATGTTTGTATATATATATAGAGGTGGATTTGCATAACTAATGGTGACAATCATCACTTCAACCGATCACTTCAAAGCCTCTCTTTTAATATTCGAACTCCCATGTACCTGCATGATAAGTAAATTAAATCACTTGTTAATATTGGCCAATAATTTCTGCCACCTATAAAATAACTACAAGGTTGAATATTAAGTAAATACCTTCCGAGCATCATCACAGTTGCTTGAGGATTAGTTCCGGGGGAGGAATTAAAAGTCGATCCATCAATGACACGAAGAGCATCCACACCCAAAACCTTATAATCATGATCAACCACTCTTCCAACTTGACACCCTCCATGATAATGCCATATAGTTTTCACAGTGTCCTTACAAAATTGTTCTAAGGATGTAGAAGTGTTATCATGTATAGGAAAGTTTTGTGGCAAATGCGCTGTTATGTTGAGAATGTCTTGTCCTGTGAGAGAAGAAACTTTATAGTTTGAAAATGCATTTGATTCAACTATGCGTAAAATTGTTTCAACTCCACGAACACATCTTTGCAAGTCTACAGGATCTTTGAAGTAGTTAAATGTGACCAAAGGATTGTCACTTGGGTTGCGATTTCGAAGCTCTAAATGGCCAAAGGATTGCGGACCCATGAACTTCTCAAGTATGAATCCACCCATCTGAAATTAGAAAATAATCGAATTAGTAAATGTCTTTATGTTCCACGTTAAGCAGAAGGAGTATTAGGTTTTCAAGTACCGTGGCTAATATGCTAATATGGCTTTCAAGGCCCTTATGTAGTCCAACAAATTATATGAATTCACTAGAACAATGAAATTTTTGAAATGAATGTATTTAATATGTATATACCCTGAAAGAGTATCTTCCGTAGTCACGAGGACTTCCACCTCCAATGTTGAGGCCACATCCCCCCTCAATGTAGTTACCATGGGGAGTGATGGCGGCAAGTACTATAGCGTCGATATCAACAGGGATCGGAGAGGGTATAAAGACATTGTTCATTGGGTTATCCTTCATGCCTTGACCAACTAAGGGCTGATCCAAAACAACTTTGATGTTATGGGACTCGAGGTGCTCCTTTGGGCCCAAGCCACTTAACATCAAAAGTTGTGGGCTTCCTAGTGCTCCCGAAGAAAGTATAATTTCATTCTTCGAGCCAGCCTTTAGATATGCTCTATGCCTGCGGCCTAATGCATCTGTGAAGACCACCCCATTAGCCACGGGTTTTGATTTACCTGTTAGAAAGAACACAAATTCGTTAATGCCTAAACGGAAATGGTAGGTAAACCCCGAGTAAAAGTGAAGATATATATATATATATATATATATATATATATATATATGAACACACGCACATTCATATATTTGTGTGTGAGCATGCGAAATTCAAATTAAGGCATACAAACCTTTGGTGTTAAATAGTACTCTGTGAACAGTTGCACGAAGCAACACAGTAATCCGTCTCGGGTTTGCATACTCTAGTAAGTCAGCAGAAGTATGCCTATTCCCTTCAGCATCAAAGATCGTGCCGCCAACCTTAGTGCCAGTGAGATGATCATACGTAAACCCATTATAAGGCCTCACCCCGGCCTCCACCATTCCAGCTCTAAATGCCGATTGCCACCCCCTGATTAAGGGCTGAAAAGCAACCTTGTTTTCAACCCACCGGAAAGACTCATTTACCAATTTGCCATTCCACCCAACCTCTCGGACATAGCTGGTCTGGGCACGTGAGTAGAAGCCAGCATTGATGGAGGTGCCACCACCTAGCACGCGAGGGCGTGCATTTCTAACACCATCCTCGACACAAAGGCCGGGTAGGGATCCGGAGAATTGTCGGCAGGAGCTCAATCCAGGGATCAACCCTGGTGATATTGGGGTTACCATAAGGGGATCCACCACGTTCAAGGAGGAGGACAGTGTATTTCTCAGAGAGAGTGGCAGCTAATGCACAACCAGAAGTGCCACCACCAACGACGATGTAGTCATAGTGCGAGACTTTTGGAGCAGCAGTTGCTTGGTGCAAGAAGCTGAAGTTAGGAGCTTTTTCGGCGAAGGAGAAGCCATATTGAAAGAAGAGAATTCCTAGGAGAAGAGCATGAATCAGTTTCCAACTGCAGGCTGTTGAAGTTGAACCCATAGCTAAATGCCACGTTCAAGAACTCAGTAGGTGTTTGTTGGGGTGCGCGCAATTAGTACCATTAGAGACTTAATATATATGGAGAATGTCTGATGCAAAGTAGAAGCAACTCAATCTCTCTTATACATGCATCTCGATCGGGGCTTGGGGAAGTTAGATTATGTCAAACAGTATACTTTTCCAATGGAAAGAGCCAATTTTCAAGATATTTGCCAAGTCAAAATACTCTTGACAACTTGTGATGGGAAATTAATGGTTCTAAGTTTGAATGGAGTATATAAAAAAAAGTAGTCAGCGTTGAAGCCGTAGCAGCTATGCTATTAACTGCGTATATTTATCATTATTCTGGAGGCTATATATATTTTCAAAATACAGTAACTTTTCCCAATATAAAGATCAATTCTTAAAGTTTTGAACTTTTCAGCTCCAAGGTCAAGGGTTTTATTCTTCGCTTTTATACAACCCTCAAAGAAAAAAGGAAACACCAATGACTTTAGCTAGGCTTGAATATTTCAGTGGCGGATCTATTAACAAGTGGGGTGGGTCAAGCTACTCCGCTGACATTTTTTTTTCCAAATACAGATAGTAAGTTTTGTATAAAATAAAATAAAAGTACCCCTTTCATTTTTGAAATTGTAGTTTACCCTCTTAAACTACTTAAGACATACTAAGTACTTTATACTTGTTTCAACTTGGAAAAAGAGAAAACAAAAAATCTTAAATATTAATAATTTTACAATTGAGGTTGGAATATATGTGTAACATTAATAATTTATTAGGTATGTGTTCAAAAGTTACAATTCATTTTTCTTTTCGGTTCGAACGCTACAACCATCTTTAGGGATCGAACTCGTTCCTTATAGATTCTAAACTCAGTTGATAACAAGTAGTTGGTATTCAAAAAGTTATAATTCAATCCCATTTATTAGGTATGTATTCAAAAGTTACAATTCATTTTTCTTTTCGGTTCGAACGCTACAATCGTCTTTAGGGATCGAACTCGTTCCTTATAGATTCTAAATAAGATCGAACTCGTTCCTTATAGATTCTAAACGCAGTTGATAACAAGTAGTTGATATTCAAAAAGTTATAATTCAATCCCAATGAAGAAATGATCCCCTTTTTTTATTTTCTCTCCGCGACCTTCTCCCTCTAGGTGTGATACTGACATCTCTCTCGGTCTCTCTTGTCCCTCCTTCGAGACGTGAAATTGGAAATCAGAATAAATCACAAGCTTCTTAATCTAGCTTTCTTATCAGCTATACTTATTTTCCATAAAAATTTGTAAATTTGAAAGCAGCTGCTCAAGTGGTACTCATGTCCCATGCCTTATGACTATCACCTGGAGGTCAGAGGGTCGAAACTTGGTTGAACTAGTTTCAGGATGTGAGGGAGGCAAATACTCACTACCAGGAGTGGGAAGATCATGAGTTTAAACGGATGCTCTCGTTGGCCTACGGAGTAGGACGAGTCATCCCCTCAACAAAAAAGGGCGCCTTTTCTGATGAGACATAATCATCCTACTCGTAGCCAACGAACAGGGTCTACCCACTCCATGGTAGTGGGTTTGTGCTCTCCCTCATGTCCTGAAACTGGTTCAACCAAAGTTTCGAACCCATACCTCCAGGTCATAGTCATAGATTATGGAACATGAGTACCACTTGAGCAGTAGTAAGTTTGAACCCAAATTTAGAAACTTTTGTGGAAGATGGTGTTTAATGGTTTTGTAATTGGTTAAAATAATCGAAACATTTTTGTTTGTGATTATGTATTTGTGTAACTGTATTAGAGTATAATCTTCTTTGCAGGGATTCAAGTCACATACACAGAGAATTATGTCCGATAGGCAATTCCGCCACGTACGGTTATCATCGCCAAGTATGGCGCTCTTTTTGATACATGAGAAGATAGGTAGTTCCGCCAAATATGGTGCTCTTTTTGATACATGAGAACAGCGGAGCAGTGCGGGCGTTTCTGCCAAAACCAATGAAGACAATCCACAAGTTTTTTGAAGTCTTTCCCACGTATGAAGTCTATTGTTTAGACTTTGATAAATCTCCTCGACTATACGTTGGTTATTTAAAAAACAAAACAAAACAAAACAAAAATCCGCCCCACGAAATATAAACAAAGGAAAAATAAGAGCACACCCAACAAAATGAATACGCGTGCAGAAGTTGAAAACAAAAATAAAACAGAAAAAAAAAAACAAATATCTTAACAAAATGATATCATGTCTACATTGGACTGTTGCTTAACATCTCCTTTATAAAGAACCTGTTTTTATACATATATAAATGGCACATAAGTAGAGTCGGAGAATAGTACAATTCAAGTTCTCACTTCTCAGAAGAGAATTTAAGCCAACCACAACATTATATCATTGAAGCACTGGGGTCAACTGATATACAAAGCTAGGCGCCAGAGTATTTTCATGTTAACACCCCCCCCCCCTCTCCAAAAATCACCCTATTGAGTTCTCGAGAATGGTGATTTCACACCAACTGCAATCTACCTTGGTATTCCACAAACTGTTGAATTTTACCATCCCGAGACAGTGCCTGGTTCCTCACTTTTGCAGGCTTCGTGCTGTACTTCAGTTCAAACCTCGGCACTGGTCTCTGATGAACTTCCACGGTAGATGTCGTCTCTGGCAAGACCTCGTCAATGAACTCATCTGCAACATCTCCGTCTTCGTCTATCCTGAGTCGCCGTGCATACCATCGCAGTCCCTGAATCCATTAAAATATCAAAATTTAAACACGAGGACATAAACAGAAACAAGTGTGACACAGTAGAGAAACAAGATGCATTAGAGCAGACGCTACAGCTGATAGGAAAACTAGCTGAAGTTGTCAAACTCATCCATAATTTGAACTTCTCAAAGATCTAAACAGCTTACAAATGGAGCAGGTTGACAAAACACCCACACCTTTGATCATACTACGTGTGCATAAGAGCCATGGTAAACAACTTTGAGCCATGGTAAACCACTTTGAGCGGGAGAAAACCAACATTATGATTGAACTGGCCATATATTTATTTCTTTTCAGAAAAATTCAAACAATCAAATAACACTTTTCAATTTGCACTACTCAAAGATCTTCAAGCAGGTTAGCAACAGAGCAGGTTGACAAAACACCACCAACTCCAATTTAAACCAACTATCCCGGTTCCCTAGGTATTGCCACCAGATGGACTAACCTAAAGACACAGAATTACGTTCAAAAAGAAGCTAGAAAATCTGAAATCTCTTTCAATATCAACAATAGAGGAATCACTAAAATAGAGAACCCACCACAAACTTGGTGTCACCCATGACCAAGAAGTGAAATGGGTGATGGTAATATATGCAACAGGACTATCCGCAGATATATACCAGCTCAGCTATTTAAAAAAAGTTCAAATTCACCAAAGTATCCTCACATTTATCTGATGCATTGTCTTTGTTAGGAGTAGCAAAACATTATATAAGGTACTGGAAAAGAAGGGTAACTTCAATTCCAGTTCTGACAAATTAATGAATTTTAAATAAGAACAGAAAATTCAAAAATGGGAAATCGTTGCAAAACCTTAAATTCAAGCATGTGTTCACAATTCAAGGAGATTGGTGAGCCATATTAGAGCAAGGTGTGGCTTATGATGAAAAATGACAAAAATCGTACAAGAAAATAATGATAATAATAATAATAATAATAATATGTTACTATTATAAAGGAGGAAGGCTCAAAATAAAGCCCTATCACGCTCTTCAGGATTACCGAAATTGCCCAAGACTAAATAATAATTACTAACATTCAAAAAACACCACATCTACAATAATTAACCCCTTCCCCCTCCTCCCTACTTTAAAAAATAACTACCGATGTCTTCTTACTCTCGAAAATTCAAAAATCAAACTATAAAAATCATGAAATACTCTCAGCCCAAAATGAGTGTTCATTTTTTGTTTTCCGTGGAAATAAAGCATTTTACTAGCACATTTACATGAATGCCCCTACTGACTACGTTATAGCACTGAAACGGCCCACTAAGATATGATAGTTGGCAAAGGTGAATTAACTTCATAAGAAAATGAACACTATTTCGGGACAAGAAAATTTGAAAGAAGGCACTCGTTTAGGAATGGAGGGAGTATAGAATATTATCAATAATAATAATAATAATAATAAAGAAGAAGAAAGAAGGAAAGCAGATGCATTGCGTGTGCCATATTTCCTATAATGACAATTTCTGAACGACAAATTTGACTAACCCCTTGCAGTGGGTACTTCCTATTGGCTTTGAACAGCTATTTTATACAGCTACAAGCATGTACCTAAGGAGAAGATAGCACAGGATTATTGATCGCATTTGTGAACCACTATGAGTACCATTGAGATGCCTAATGTTCAACTGAAAGAAAAGTAAAGAAGTTTCCGAAAAATAAGGATAAGAACTATCGATGAAGATTTTTTACCCTTAAAGGACTTCAAAACTCTAGTAGGCCTCCTGGACTTACTTGTCCTACAAATGACTCTTGGGCACCAACAATAAAAGCAGTTCCTCAGTGGGTGCACTCTAGGCTCCTTCCGAGGCTGTAATGTATGTGCTCCTTGCCGTGATTTACATTAGTACATTCAACGGTTTCGGACATCACATTCAGCACAACTATCCTCTAAAACATTTGATAGAAGAAGAATTTTACTTGCGCGCAAGAGCCATACACAGGTTTTGGTCCTAATTCGTCTCTTGATCATATGTAGAGAGAGATAATTTTGTGTTTAAGAGTAGATTTCTTACCCCAACCATTGGGCAGTTTATAATGACTGTCAGGGAAGAAGATTAATAAGACTTCAGAAGCCGTCAATTAAATCTGAGTAAGGCTAGGTATCCCAAACAACGTATCTGAATGCAAATGATGAATCACACATATGATAACCATCCCTCCACCACTTACAGCTTAATAATCATTATCCTTGAGACCTATTTGGGAGTCCAAGTTGGAAAACCTTTTGGGATACCTAGACGTAGCCATCAGAATCTGTCAGTTAAATATAAGCGAAACAGAAACTCTAAAAACAATTTCATACACCAGCAGATCAACATGCTTTTAAAAGGCAGAGGTTTACCCGACCTCACTAGTCCAACTGCAAAACTGTACTTGATGATTCTAATTCTCCAACTCATGCTCTTGGAGTATAATTACTCTTGTTAATCAATTGTTCATCACTGCTCGTGAAAGTTCAAATGGGTCACAACCTCAGTTATCAAGTTCATGTAAGTACTCTTGTAAATCTTATCTCTTCAAAATCAAAAATAAGAACTTCGCAACTCATGACAGGAAGGAGTAAAGGATGGTCGCAAAGATATGCAAACTTCAATGCAGTACATTATTTTCTGCCATGGAATTTAGTCCAAAAGTTTCCTACGGCAATCAGTCCTGCATCAAATCCCCAAAAGCAGACCGGTAGATGCGAGTGCAACTAGTAGTTGAGCAACAACTCTATGCTAATTGTCATTGGTGTACTTCACCTTGCTCTAGATGGCTAAAACATGAATAATTCAACCTAAAGTATTAACCTTGTTGTCAATGTAAAAGATAATGTAGTAGGGGCCTACCTGTAATTTGTAAATAAATAGTGTTGCCCTTATGTGTATGTGTTTATATATATATATATATATATATATATATATTCTCAACACAATTCTTATCTGCCTGTATTCGACGGACGCAAAGCCGCTACCCTGAAATAAGCAATATTATTATGGTCTTTCTTTTTTGTTTGGAATCATGAATTGATTCATTATTGTCGACCTATTGAGTAGACTGATCAAGTGGAGAAGGGGTCCGAACAAGACCCGACTCATCGGCACTGTTTACAATCTGCTCAATTACCAAAAATGGAAATGAACCTAGACTTTACTTGCAAAATGGATAACAAACTTTTTCCTTTAACCGAAGAGGGTAATGAACTTACGTTTTTGCCTCACTCTTCAACATTACTTACTAGTATTCTATCCAAAATCTAATGAAAATGCTAAGTCGCAGCATCAAATTAGTACTTTTTCACACTTTCAACATGCGTGTGACTATCGTATCCTCAAAACATATACCAAACTAGGGTAAAGCCAAACTAAAAGGCATACAAACACCTTTCTTTTGTTGCTTTTCTTATTTGTTAGGTTATACCATCCTTTGGTACATATATTGGGGAAAAGAAAGTCACGTCCTAGTTGCATGACTAACAAGTTAGTTTTTCAGTAGCGAAAATACTCAATGGCTACTTTGGATGTCACATTAGCTTTTTCATTAGGTTTTTGAACAGAATACTAACTGGTGCCTAAAAGTAAAATGAAAAGGTAAGTTCGTTACCCTCTTATGATACGGGGAAAAGTTTGCTACCCTCTTTGCAAGTAAGGTCCAAGTCTGTTACCCACTTTTAGTATGAAAGCCTTCACAATATTAATCGGACTATTGACATCAGTACTGTACTATTGAATTGATGAATGACTCATTGACTATTGTTCATCGGTACTATTCCAAGAATTATTCCTCAGTGATATGACCCATGACCTCAACTCTTACGTGATTTTCTCCTTCTTTTCTATTATCTATTATTGTATATGCCATAATCTTACGACAAGGAAATTTGCTTTTGGCAGTCTCTGTTTCCCACTTGAAAGTGGTTCTACGTGTGCTGAGGCAACTTGCTGTTCTAGTACAATCACCTCGTCAACTTAACTTTCGACTGGGACATCCTTTATCTAGCTTAGACAAATTGTGCCCAATTTACCATTTTACCTATTGTAGACCGTGTGTTGTGTCGTGTCAGTTTTACCATATATATTATCATATTTGCCTAGAGTAATAAACGGGTTGCATCTCAGCATCTCCTTTGAGGTATTATTACTGATGTTTGGCGTCCTTGTCCTATTATTCTCAAACCAGAGTTTTATGTTCTGTGACCTCAGTTGATGACTAATCTCATGTTATTTTTTTATATTTTATGAATACCTAAAATGACCTGTTCTCTATATTTTCTTAAGTTTTGTCCAGCTTCAATTTACTTTCAACGTATAAATTCTGAAAAGTGGCGATGTCTACAATGTTAAGGAGTACCTCTCCGTACCCCTCAATACTTGTGTGTCTGAAGTCCAAACGCAATACGCTACGCTCCATCACTGATCTAGCTTCGACACACCTCCTAAAAATATGTCCAAAAGAATAGACGCTTACTGGAAGTTGCTCACGCACCTTTGTTTGTGCCTCTGGTTGAGATGAAGGTTCCTAAGAAATTTTGGGTGGATGCCAAGTCCCTCGGTTAATCTCCATCCAATTTTCTGTCAAAAGAGGTGTTAAAGGCTGCTTTATCCTTGATAAGTGAGGGCATTTTTTATTTTTTATCTATACTATACATTAGGAGAGAGGACTTTATTGGACTCTCCAAACACTTTGGACTCCTCTCCTCCTACTTTTCTCATTCCTTTTCTAGCTACACCCAACTTCCACTGGGTAAAAGTAAAATAAAAATTATTACAATTGTTTCTCTAAATGATTTATTCAAATTAAATTAGTTTCATAAATAATTAAAAATAATAAAATTTTAAAAGAATAAAGCACACATGTAGTGTGTGCCATTTTACTAGTTTTTTTTAAGTGAGGGCATTAACGTATACCCATTTCAGGTTAGATGGTTATACTGGTTAAAACTATAAGGGGCGGGGAAAAGGAAAAGTCAATGACTCTTCTTCGTGTTGACCACCTCACCCACCTGCCTTTCTCCCTCTAGCTCCATGGTTAGCACCGACCCCCTTCCCATTGCCACCATAAACCTCTCAATCCACCATGTTGTCCCAATCTTCAACCATCATCCACGGCGAGTAGCAAATACACCACAAAAGAAGGGATTGAAATAAAGGAACAGCAAAAGGTTGAATTTGCTTTTGAAGTTGTCGACGACTCAAACGTATCGTTTTCTCTCTCTCTTCTCCATCCATCCTTCCTTGTAAAGGAACCCAGTAAAATACCTGACATGCTAGATACGACTCACCAGTTCTGTCTGAAGCCCCAAAAGAGCCATCGACACTGCTGCTATTTTGATTCTCTAAAGTAACCGTCTTTCTCTATTTCCTTGCACCTTGATCTATATGCATCAACTTCTTGTTTGATATTTGTACATAGACTAAAGTAGCAAAATCAATAAGCTTGATGCTTGAATTATCAAATGGCTGGTAGGGCACTTTATTAGGTAATGATGATAATATATATAAGTTGGCAGTCGACAGAGGTCGATAGTATTATAGAAGAATGTATTTCACTTCTTGAGGGAATGATGGAAGAGAGAATCATCTTCCAGGTTGGTAGGAAGACTGCTGATGTGTTCAGAATCTTAGATAAAGGCAGTGTGAAATTTCGGATAGTGGAGAGATCTAGAGGAAGACCTCATGAGCTTTTTCTTTCTCTTCATGAGATTTCTTGGGTGTGCGAGTGCATGATTAATTTCTCCGCTATCAATGGTGTTTGCTGGAAGAAGAGACAGGAGAAAAGGAGAGAAATCATGGTGACTAAGGATAGGAATGATTCAGGGCAGTTTATCAGAATAGTAGTTAAGGGCATAGGCAGATCGGTTATGATTTGCATCCCTGAATTCGCCACAGCTGCAGGCCGGAAACTTGTTGCGGAGAGGGTGCGAAGACAATGGCGGCTAAAGAGATCAACAACACCCGGACGAAACCGTGGGAGTGGAAGAGCAGAGGTAGAACTTTCAAAGAGGCGGCAGAAATCCCTCCTTGGCCGAACTTAAAGTCTTCGTATTTCTTCCACCAACAGTCGACCGGCAGTAGACTTTGTGGTGGAGGAAAACTCGTGCCATGATAATCTGAAGTTTCTCGAGAGATGTTTGGTGGGTAGGGTGGGTAGCTTGGAGTGTCCCATCCCTCCCCGCTCCCAGAACCAAGATTCAAAGATGGGTGGACCGTAAGTGGAGGACGGCCGGAGGAGTGAGGGTGGTGGATATGAACGGCATGTACTTCCTGTTCGAATTTCTGTCTAAGGAGGAAGCTCATAGAATTTTAAGAGGAAAAAATTGGGAATTCAACCAATTGCCTCTGTTTTTAGATTGCTGGGACGCAATCAGGTGTTGTCATCGTGAGAGTCGTAAACCCAAAGTTGCGTGGATTAGGGCTCTGGGTTTGCCTCTCCATCTGTGGGGAAGTGCTGTTTTTCAGGAAATTGGATGGAGGTGTGGAGGTTTTATCATGGTGGATGATGCTACAAAACAGAGGACAGATCTTATGTGGGCTCGTATACTTGTTCATTTTAACGAAAATGTGCCGGCTTGTGTTCGAATTGGTGTAGGAAGATGCATTTTCGCTGTCCCAATTTGGGCGGAGACTGCTACTTTGTGCCTTCCATGGCGGAATTACGGTGGAGGTGACGGCGCATATACTGGCCAGAAGATGAAACATAGAGGTAGAAAGGAAAATGAACAGCACTTGCGTAATAGGGGGGTGGACAGCCGTAGCAGGTATTTTGAAAACTTCCAGAGAGTAGATAGAGGAAGCACGTGGGCTGGTCGAGTTTTGAAATTCAAATCTGAGCATTTCGAAAGCGATGGCGGTTTGAGTAAGGGTAGTAAGTTTTCACGTTTGGGTTGTAGTAGGAGTCTTAAAGAGAAATTTTGGTCAGGGTCTGGTAGCGGCCCACAACATATATATGGGGCGAAACGGGCTTCCATGAAGTGGGTTCCGAAAAGTTATTTTTGTAGAGACACTGGTCAACAGGCCAAGAGGTGGCTAGAGGAAAAATCAGTAGGCCTTTTCCTTCGGTATTGTCTGGGAATTCTACGGGAAATGAAGGCGAATTTTTTGGATCGGGGTCCAAGGGCTCAAGCGGACATCGACGCAATCCTTATGCAAATTCTAAGGTTGTTCTTCGGTCGTCACTTGACAGTAATGTCAATGGTGCGTCGACAGAAGAAGAGCATTCGGGAGGAGCAAATTCGAGAGAGTCTTTGAAGAAGGATCTCTTCGCAGATATGAGAGGGCTAGAAGATGGGTCTGATACTTTGAACCAGGCGGTTGATGTAGAAGACAAGGTGATGGCAGACTGTTCATAGAAATGCGGCGGCGACTTGCGATAGTGAAGATGGTTGTGATTTTCCCCATGCAAACTCTTCGGACATGCTAAGTGAAGATAGTGATATTCCTTTGGAATGTACTCCTTTAGCTGTGGTTCGGCCTTTCGAAACTCAAGGCGTCGGTCTGCTAACCCACGTGAAAACGATGGAGGATATTTCAGTTTGGGTGAAAAGAAGGGCGAATAAATTTGGCAAACTTATGGGTGTATCCTGTGTTGGGTGCGAGGACAAGACGGTAGAGCTTTTGCTGGATATTAAGAAGAACAGGTTCTCAGAAGCAGGCAGCAACAAGTAAAAAGGTAATTCTCAGGTGAAGGGTGTGAGGGAATTAAAACCTTTATACAGCAGTGTAAACTATGAGTATGCTAGGGGAAAGAAAAGTGAGAGGAGGAAAACAATTGGTGATCATGCATCTTAAAATTGTATCATGGAATATATGGGGGTTAAATGATAGTAGGAAACTTCGGTGCAGCTTTAAAAAGATGGACTCCACATGTTGTTTGTATTCAAGAAACGAAAATGGTGGAAGTGAACAGGATTGTGATCAATGATATAGGGTGAGGCCGGTGAGCAGATTGGGTTCACTTAGGAGCTGAAGGACATGCTGGTGGAATCCTCGTTTTGTGGGATAAAAGTCATCACAAAAGTGGATTCGTTGGGTAAATTCTCAATTTCTTGTTTATTGAAGCTGGTGCAAAATGATAAGGAGTGGTTATTCTCAGGTATTTACAGACCATGTGAGGATGGGGTTCGGAGGAGTATTTGGGATGAGTTAAGGTCAGTAAAATCGAGATGTGAGGTCCCTTGGTGTATTGGAGGGGACTTCAATGTAGTCCGTTTTCCTCACGAAAGGTCGGGTTCACGAGCTTTTTCACGTGCTGTGACAGATTTTAATCATTTTATAAATGATATGGAGCTGCTTGACCTCCCTTTAGTTGGAGGAGACTTCACTTGGTTCAGAAACAATGGTAGTCACCAGTCTTCGAGGATTGATAGATTTTTGATCTCTATATCTTGGGATGACCTTTTCGGTGGTCTGTGCCTGCCTAGAGAGACATCCGACCATGTGCCTTTACTTCTTGAATGTGGTGGTTCAATAAAGGTAAATCTCCATGTGGTGGTTCAATAAGGGTAAATCTTCATTTACATTCGAGAATATGTGGCTGAAGGGGGAGGGTTTTCTTCGGTGGGTAAAAGAAAGGTGGGGCTCATATGTTACTTCGGGGATCCGTGTTTTAAATTGGCCAAGAAGTTAAAATTCTTAAAGGAAGATTTGAAGGTGTGGAACAGAGAAATCTTTGGTAGGGTGGACATTAAGATTTATGGGGCGCTTGAGAAAATAAGGGAGATGGATGAAAGAGAAGGATTAGGAGTTTTGAGTAGTGAGGAGGAATATCAAAGGTGGAGCGAAGACAGGAGTTAGAGAGGTTATTGTTACTTGAAGACATTAGTTGGAGACAAAAATCCATGATCCAGTCGCTCAAGGAGGGAGATAATAACACCAAGTTTTTTCACAAGGTGGCGAATGCTCACTATAGTGCGAAACAGATCCGGAAGGTTACGGTGAATGGGAATCTACTGGAAAGAATAGATGATATTAAGGATTCTATTGTGGGCTTCTACCGGGGACTTTGTTCTGAATGTGGGGATTGGCGCCCTAAGTTAGATGGAGTTCAATTTAAATCTTTAGGTCAGGAGGATCAATTGTTGGTGGAGCTGTCATTTACGGAAGAGGAGTTGTTGGATGCTTTAAAGACTATGAAGAGTGACAAAGCCCTGGGCCCTGACAAATTTTCCATGGCTTTTTTTCAGCAGTGTTGGGAGGTGTTGAAGGGAGATATTATGAGGTTTTTCAGTTTTTCAATTCCAATATGAGATTCGAGAAGAGCTTTAATGCCTCATTCTTAGCCTTGATTCCAAAAAAGGCTTAGTCTTATTGGGAGCATTTATAAGTTGATTGCTAAAGTTCTTTCTCGGAGATTGACGTGGGTAGTTGGTAAAATTGTCTCGGACTCTCAGCATGCTTTTGTGGGGACCGACAAATTCTTGATGCCTCATTTATAGCCAATGACGCAGTCGATTCAAGGTTGAAAAATGGAGCTCCAGGTTTATTGTGCAAGCTGGATATAGAAAAGACCTATGACCATGTGAATTGGGATTTTTTTGTTCTACATGTTGGAGAGAATGGGCTTTGGAGTAAAGTGGAGAGAAAGTGGATTTATTTTTGCATTTCCACTGTGAGGTTTTTAGTTTTGGTTAACGGGAAACCCACCGGTTTTTTTGCTAGTTCGAGGTGTTTGCGCCAAGGTGATCCTTTGTCCCCTTTTCTTTTCATCCTTGTCATGGAAGCTTTGTGTAGATTGATGGATAAAGCTATTATGGGAGGTTTCATTAATGGTTTCAGGATTGGTAGGGTAGAAGATCTGGAGGTTGTGGTTTCCCATCTTCTTTTTGCGGATGATACTCTTGTTTTTTGTGGGGCGGATAGTTCTCAGCTTTATTACTTACGATTAATTTTATTATTCTTCCAGGCGGGCCTTCTGGGTTTAGAATTAATGTTCCAAAGTGCGAAATTATCCCAATAGGTGAGGTGGAGAACATTGACTTATTGGCTTCATTTTTTGGAGGAAAGGTCTCTAGACTCCCGTCTTCGTATCTTGGTTTGCCTATTGTTGCACCTTTTAAAAATAAAACCATGTGGAATCCAGTGATTAAGAGGTTAGAACGAAGGTTGGCGGGTTGAAAAACCAGTTGCTTTCGAAAGGGGGTAGGCTTGTGTTGGTCAAAAGTACTTTGTCGAGCTTACCTACTTATTTCTTGTCACTCTTTGTGGTTCCGATTTCGATTCGGGATAGACTTGAGAAGTTGGAAAGGAATTTTTTGTGGGAAGGTAATTCGGAGACTCGCAAGTATCACCTAGTCAAGTGGGGGAACATCGGCAAGAGCATTAAGAATGGGGGCTTAGGTATCAAAAATCTCAGTGTTTAATTTGGCTTTGTTAGGGAAATGGTTATGGAGGTCCTTGACGAAGAGTGAGGCATTTTGGAATAAGGGGGTTAGGATTAAATATGGAGTAGGGAATCATATTTGGTTTCCAAATGATATTTCTCTGTCTTTCGGGGTGGGGGTTTGGAGAGGCATTTGCATAGGTTGGGGTCTTTTTGAGAGGCATATTTCTTTCAAAATCGGGAGAGGCTCTACGGTGAGATTTTGGCTGGATAGACGGTGTGATAATGTAGAATTATGGAGGTCTTTCCCTAATCTATTTCATATAGCTAGGGATAAAGACCTTATCGTCGCCCGTTTGAGGATGGAGGGTAGAGTGTCTTGGAATCCAATTTTTTGTAGAAACCTGCAAGATTGGGAGTTGGATTCCTCCTTTCGTTTTTTTGAGAAGTTGTATGAACAGCACGTTGGTTCTAGGGAGGATCGGGTGGTGTGGCATGGCACAAATAATAAAAATTTCTCGGTAAAGTCTTATTATATTATGCTATCTCATAGGGAGAGGATCCAGTTCCCTTGGAATATTGTGTGGAAATCCTTAGCCCCTAACAAGGTGACTTTTTTTGCGTGGGAAGCTGCTAATGAGGCTATTTTAACGGGTGATAATTTGAGGAGTGGTAAAATATATGTAAGTTGGTGTTATATGTGTAAAAAAGATGGAATGTGAATCATGTATTGCTTCATTGTCCGGTGGCAATAGAGTTATGGAACTTGGCGTTTAGGTTGTTAGAGTTGGTATGGGTAGTGCCTAAGTCAGTGAAAGATTTATTTTTGAGTTGGTCTTTGTACAAGCGTAAAAGAATAAGTGGTTTTTGGGAGGCAACCCCGTTGGGAGTGTGTTGGACCAATTGGAGGGAGAGGAATCGCAGGGCATTTGATAATGAAGAGAGATCCATTCAGTCTTTGAAGAATACTCTGCTCAGATATTTATCTTTTTGGTGTGCAGGGGAGGAGGAGCTCAATGTTGATATTGTTAACCCCGTAAATTCTTTTGTAGAGTTTGTGAATAGCAATTGACGATGTTTTTCTTTTGTTTTAGTATACATCTAGTGTACACGGGACGCATTAGCACCACTCTTATTATCGAACCCTTTTTAGATTGATCTGACATGTTCTCTATAGATAGAATTCTACAATTGTCAACTGAGTTAATGGAGTTTGAATTCGTTACATGAGGATTAGAAATTTGTTCGATTCTGAGGAACCGCCTGTTTACTTCTTCGTTCATAAATGACTGCATTTGATTTCATTGACTGCTCATTTGCTTTCTATAGTACTCCAACTCTATTCGGGGTGGGGGGAGAGAGAGAGAGAGGCATTTATCTCGGTGGGGACTTGATTGCAGTCAAAGCAAACTTAGATAATGAGTCTGGGTAGTGAAAGTTCAAGGGGAAGTGTTGGGACACATATGGTCAGTTACAAAGGGGCAATATTGGCAATCAGAAGTTTTAAATGAAAAAAACTACGGAAGTTTGTCAAGGGGTCAACTACGCGCTAGACCGAAACAGGGAAAGAATTAAATAAAGTTAAATAAAAAAGAAGGAAGTTCAGCAACCATCATAAGAAATGGCCTAACTAAGTTGACCAAATTGTTACTTAAACTAAATTATTTCCCACATGACATACCGATTCTTTTTGTTTTTGTATGCGAAAGTTTTATTAAAGATAGAGAGGAAGTACTCTACACCAATGCGAAAAAGAAACCAAAACATGCAACAAAAAAGAACGAGAGAAAGAACCAAAGTGAGAAAAGAAAGTGGTAAAGACAAAAGGCGTTAATGAAGCACCGCTCCCCAATCCATCCAAATGTTTGCCACTTTCTTCTCCTCTGAACATCACCTTACTAGTAAGAAGGAAAGATTAGTGCCCCGAGACGAATGAATCCAGTAAATGTGATGTTCTGTGCTCTGTAACCCAAGCAAACATCGCTGTAGTAAATACTTGGTTCAGGCTGCAATTCTTTTCGTTTCTTTTTCCTTTATGTTACTTTCCTTCTTTGCATTAACAATTAGAACTTATTTTCCTCTTTGTGGGTCTTCATCAAAATGCCACTCTCGCTTTGCAAGTTCTCTTCTTTTTCTGTGAGTTCTCCACCAACGACATTTTCACTTTGTGCGTCCATGAAATTTGCAAAATTTGTTATGGCATTTCACCTCTGAGATTCTCAGCCTTTGTGCGACAAAGCTCATTTGGTTCTCTACATTTCGCAAGATTTTCAACCCTTTGTTACTCTAACTACCCCCGAAGATTAGTCAAAAGTTCCAAAGCATGGAAGAAAACCAAGCTTCAGAGTTCCACTTACGTACAGATGCTCCAATAGTAGCATGTAGTCCTTCACAAATCCTTCTTCGAACACAATGTCTTGTGCACACATGCGTAAAGGAAACGAAGATTTCTCACTTCGGAATCGGATAGACTGATTATCACTATATGCTACAAGAATAACTACGTAGATTCACAAACTCAGAAAAATGTAGGCCACAGTTAAACAGAATGGCTAAAGGCACTGTAGTTTATCCCTGTTTACAGATTATAAGAAACAGTTTATGCCTGAAACATATTACAAAGGTGCCTAAACACATTCTTCGATATTCAGAAGTAAAATTATTTCTATATTCACGGGTGGAGTCAAACACAGTGGCATATCTTTCCGTGCTCAAGAATGTAACCACCCTTCATAGTAATGATTGTATAAACTCTAGTCCTACAACAGCTGTGCCTGCAACTTAGTTAATCTCCAATCCACCTTAAAATGCAACGGAAAAAAAAAACATCCTCACTACAGATCACAGCGTATTTTAGGGCACACCAGCACACGCAAACGGGAAAGAAAAGCCAGAATGGCACCAAAACCTGAACTAAATGATGACTATCTGCTCAAATCTTATTTACAAGTTGAGATTGTACCCACAAATATGTAGCATTGCCGAGTTCCACCTATTTGCTTAGACAACACAATGGATACATTTGTCAAGTAATAAATAGAGGCATATATTTCCATAATAAATTAGGCAAGCACGTTGTCCTTACAAGAAAGTCATAATACTCCCTTTAAAGAAGGAATGTTGGAGAAGCAAAATTAAATGAAAACAAATTGGAAAGGTTTTTAAAAACTATATAAGTTTTTGCAATGGGTATCAACATTGTTTTACAATTATCCTGAAAATGAATAGATGAGTGTGAAAATTGAAAATTTGACCTCGTAATGATGCTTTTTTTTTTCTTTTCTATACTTTTCTATCCATTTCTTTCCTAAAACCAAGCAGACATACATGTTCTGGTGAAAACTACTCCATTCTAATAAAAGGAGCCCCAAGTTGACTTTTTAAAGTCAATTTTGACCAATCAGATAGGAATTTATTAGCTTTGTCATAACTATAAAGCTTGAGGTCCTTCGGAGTACCTTTTTGCGTATATTTTTGTTACTCTAAAACTAAAGAAATGCTATACGTTGAATACCAATAAAGAAATGATCGAGTCGATTTTGTAAAGTCAACGTAACACTGAGTGAGGGAGAAAGTCCAATCGCAATTACGGTCTAATACTGACTCCAATTAATAGAACGACTAAAGAAAACAAACGAACAAGCATATGAATTCCAAAGTAGAAATTGAGAGAGAAATACCTGAACACCACCGTCGCCGACAGTACAGGGAACGACAATTGGGCCGACTTGAGCTCTATCCACCGCGACTTGAACGGGCACACTAAAACCTTTACGAGGGAGATGAATTTCCACTCTGTTAAAATCGACATCATCAACATCGTTGGTTTCGTCATCTTTCACTTCGTGCGAATCGTCCTTTGCAAACCCTAGAAACCCCGCGATCCTCCTCAAAAACCTCATCCCTATATACTACATGTAGGTTGATGTGTATGTATAGCGAAAGGAATATAAACGGGGAACTGCGGGCTGGCGGCGGCAAAGTTGTGGGTTTCGAGGATTGCCGATCGTCGGCTTGACGTGAGAGAGAGGGGTTGTGGTGGAGTGTGTGTATGATTGCGGCAATTGACAATCCAGATAAAGGTGGTGTTCAGGTATTGAACGGGCACACTAAGATTGGTTTTGGGATTGAATAATGGTGGTAGATTAGGTAAGAGCAGCCTTATTCTCACCCCCAATATTGATGAGTTTACCCCTTTATCATTATTATAAAATTGTCACAATTTTAAATAACTATATTACTCTTAAAATTTTTAAAAACTCTAACATCTGTGCAGTGTGCGGCATCCCTTACCACATGCTTATGCTTAATGGTATGTGCGGCACCCCCGACCGCATGCCCTAAAGTATGTGTGGCGGACAGTCGCACGCCCTAAGGTATGTGCGGCGGACCAGTGCCGCACATTCCTTAGGGCGTGTGGCCGGGGGTGCCGCATACTCCGTTCGTTGTTTTCTTAAAAAAATTCAAAAAATTATTAAAAAATTTAACCAAAATGCGTGTTTCAAGCCTAAATAGTGACTTGACTTTGTACAATTTTTAGGAAGCTAAATTGAAGTGGATAAAACTTCAAAACAAATGGAGATGATAGAGTGAGAAATGGAGAGTATTTTAATTTTGGGAGGGAAGTGGGTTGGGTAGCTAGTGTTTTAATTTGGGTGGGTGAGAATTGGGGATTTATTGTTAAAGGGTAAAATAGGAAAAAAGTGGGGGTGTACTTAGTAATATAGGTGGTATAATATTTGGAGGGGGGGTGAACTAAGTAAATGGGTATACTTAGCAATTTTGGGGGTTGGAATAGCAATTCCCTTTAGTTAAATCACACTACCTAATGGCATTTGAAAGTTCGATAGGAAATAGGAATGAAGTTTAAGGAAAATTACAAAGAGAAATGTTATTTACACCCATAAAATTATCGAATACTACTATAAATGTTCGGTAACACAATACTAAATAAACTATTTAAAAAAAAAATGAAGGGGGCGGGCTATGTGTGGGGTGGCGGGGAAGGAGGTGGGGTGGCGTGGGGGGCGAAGGAGGAGGAAAAGGAGTGTTAAAAAAAAATCAAAGTAAGCGGAGGTCTGGGCGGGCGGTGGGTGGTGGGTAGAGCTGTCAAAACGGGTTTAGCCCGTTGGGCTAGCCCAGACCGCTACAAAAATAGGTGGTTTGGGTTGCAAAATATTGGACCATTTAAAAAACGGGTCAAACGGGCTGCGGGTCAAGGCGGGGCGGGGGGTCAGGCGGGTTGGCCTATGAGTGACACTGTTGACTGTACCAAGGCCAAAATTGTAAAAAACACAAAAACCTAGACTAACAAGTAAGAACAGAAGTACAGAACGATGAGAGAGAAGTCAGAGAACTAGAAGCTTCAGTTCTCACTTCTCCAAAATCCAAATCTCATTCGCTCAACTCCCGTGACCCGTCTCCGGCGTGTCACCCGATCTGCCGTTCACCGTCTCCAAGTCTTCGTCTTCGACACACTTTGATTTCGTGCCGATCTCTTCTTTGGTTCTTCTTCTTCCTGTCTCAAGCCGACTGCCGATCGAAGTCGACAGCCTCTCTCCCGCTCCGGCAGCCTCTCTCCTGCAGTCCTGCTCCGGCAATCTCTTCTCAGCAATTAAGAAGCATTTCCACCATACCCAAGGCGTTATTCTTCGATCGTAAACCCAAAGAAGATTCAACACCCAGTAAGTATATCCTTCCTCATATTTGATCTGCTTTACCCGACTTGACTTTCAACTCCACTATATATGCTCTACTTCATGTTCATATCTGATCTACATCTAAATCTACTTGACCCGACTTTGAATTTTACTCAAATTAGTGATACTCATCAAGAACAAATAAACTCAAAACATTTAATTTGTTCACCAAGGAGGAGGGAGTTTAATCAAATTTTTGTTATAATGACGTAAACTGGGAGCAAGATTATTTAGTATTGAATAAATTCCAAATTGATAGTAGCATATATATATCCAATTTTTCAGAAATTGAATGGTGCCAAGTGCCCCCTTAGGCTCACTGCTTGAATAGTTGTAAGTCAGGCTTGTTAACATGATTATATGACCATTAGAAGGAAGAACTGTTCTTGCTCTAGGTCAGACTCAGAGTAACTGAATTTTGTTGAAATTCTAGTTAATTATGTGTGTCTTACAAATCTTCAATTTTTAAGCAAGTTATATGGTGTTATGCAGTTTATGGAGTAGAATATTGATAGACATTTCGAGTTATAGGCTCGCAAATGGAATGAGCTCGGCTTCAGGCTCATTTGTTCCGCTTAGTGTTATAAGTTCTGATCTGCTCAGCTCGATTTTGTATTGAATGCCACTCTTATAAATCTTTATTTGTACAGCCAAAGTGCAAGAATTGTACGTGTACGAGATCAACGGGCGAGATAGAGGCAGCCCTGCATACCTAAAATTGGGTCAAAAACAAGAAAAATGCCTTGGGGACCTTGTCCCATTCAGTAACAAGCTCTACACCGGTGACCTGCAGAAACGATTGGGGATCACTGCTGGTTTATGTGTATTTATATAAAGTTTTATTCGGGAATTTTTCATTAATTTTTTAGCTTTATATATTATGTTTATTAATTTTTTAAAATGTGTTTTTTTTGTGGGCTGGCCCGTTTAACCCACAACCCGCGACGGTTTGGGTTGGGTTAACACATTTTAGGCCCGCACCCTTAATGGTCCAGCCCGCACCGCACCGCCAAATAGCGGGCTTAAGCAGCCCGCGGGCCGGCCCGGACCGCCGGACCGCTTTGACAGCTCTAGTGGTGGGTGGTGGGTGGGAAGGAAGAGGCGAGGGAAAGGGAGGAGGAAGGAGGTGGCTGTGTTTGGAGGCGGGAAGGGAGGAGGAGGGGGTGGAGTGTACCAGGAAGGAAGAGGATGGGATGAGGTGTGTTTGGGGTGGGGTGTATTTAGTATTTTGGAAAAAATATTCTTAAGGGTATAATAGAAAATTAGGGAGGGGTGTACTTAGCTTTTGAGGAGTTGAAAATATTAGGTGGGGGTGTACTTAGTAATTGAGCGTACTCAGCAATTTTATGGGTGTAAATAGCAATTCTCAATTACAAAAGCAGTCCCTAAGTTTTGTCAAATACTTAGGTTAGTCCATTGATTCCATAATTTGTCTTTTTAACTACACTTGTGACTTGTACTTGGATTTTTGTCCATTTCCCCTAGTGGAACATTAAGTGATTAAAAACTTGTGACCTACTTTCATGCATCATCGCTCACATTGCCAATTCCACAACTGGATAAAAAATTTTATTTTAGGCCACATGGAATTAAATTTGCAAGACTGATGAAAATTTTTTGGACTAATTTTGTACTCTATAATTTGAGAGGTTATGCATCAAAAACTAAGAATTAGTCCCATAACAAGTTGTTTAGTGTTAGTATGGCTCGACCGATATCATATATCATCCCTTCACATGTTGGCATGCCTTAACTGATATCGTATCGGCCCATCCCGTATTGACGAGTCTCGTAACATTCTGTCACATATCGACTTGTCTCATACCGAGATGTATCGACTAATATCATATCCCCGTCCCAGTTCAAATTGTCATATATCAACGTACATTGGTTGTTATCGTATCAACATGTATCAGAAGATATCATATTGGCCAGACAAATAGCAATTGCTATAGCAGTTACAAATATCATCACAGACAAGAGTTATATAGGTTAAATCAAAGCAAATCAATAACATTTCAATCAAATTGTTATAAATTAAAAACACAAGCCTCACTTGTAAACTCAAACAACATTAACTCAATAACATTTAAGTCAAATTGTTATAAATTAAAGACGCCAGCCTCACTTGTAAACTCAAACAACATCAACGCGCTACTTCGATTCAGTCATTTCAATTCTTAATAGATTAACATATTTCTTGACTTTCATGTCTTTAGCTATAACCATTTTGTTTTCATGTTATTAAGTTAGAACCATTTACTTTCATGCACTTAGACTAGCTTTACTTAGTAGTTCATATCATAGATAACAAGTGTTCTTCTTGCAACCATCGGCATTTCAACCATCAACTCTAATTAGATGTTGTACGTGCTTTTTTGTATTTGGTTTGTTATATCCAACACTCGGTTAAAATTTATTAAGGTAATCTTTCATCTCAAACCATTCGTTTTATTTTCTTGCTTTTACCTATTTTCATTTTCGTTGTATTTGGTTTGACTGGCATTCATGTTGTTCACAAATCACAATTTTTGGTCCATCAAATTTTACTATTGCAACTTTAATACAATTCTTTCAACTGCTACTAAGACTTAGTTCTGTTTTACATGAGTTAACATTAAAATTTCTAAGAGTTCTGTTTTACATGAGTTGACATTAAAATTTCTAAGACATTTGCCAAAATTTGCAGGGTGCTTCACAATTTGGAAAGAGGGGCTTATTTCATACTATCAATAGAAACACTTTATTAGCCATATCATAAAAGCATTGAAATCTATAAAATAAAATAGGCATTAATCGAGTATTTGGATGGATACCTAAACAACAAATTTTTATTTATATTAAAAGGATTGCTAATTATATCCCAAAAATTACTTAGTACACTCCATTATTAATTACACCACACCCTAATATTTTAAACCCCTCAAAATACTAGGTACACCCCTCCGCTAATTTTCTTTTCTACACTTACCAATATTTTCTCTAAAATACTAAGTAAACCCCACCCTAAACACACCTCACCCCATCCTCCTATTTCCTGGTACATCCCACCCCCCTCCTCTTCCCTTCCCCGCCCCCTTCCTTCCCAAACCCCCCAACACAAACGCCTCCTTCCTTTCCCCCACCCAACACAGCCGCTTCCTTCCTCCTTCCTTCCCTCGCATCCTCCCTTTAAAAAAAAAAAAAAACAGTTTGTTTGACACTGGGTTACCGAACACCTATAGTAGTGTTCGGCAACCGAACACCACTATAGGTGTTCGGCATTCCTACCGAACATTACTATGGGTATTCAGTAGGGGTGCCGAACAGTCATAGCGATGTTCGGTAGAAGTGCCGAACGGTCTAAAAAAATAAAAAAAAAGGATATTTAGGTCTAAATTTATAATAATATTTTTATAATTTTTGTTGGGGAGTATACTCAGCAATTCAATGATTGTAAATAGCAATTCTCTTGTATTAATCCAAAATTTTAACGTCAAAAGTCAAGATAAAGTCTGTAGGCACGTGCTGTCCGACTTAATCAGCCCCTCAGCAGCGAAATACAACAAGAGCAATTGTGCTTACCGGAGAGCTTTTTCATTTCTTCCGTCTATATCCTCCACCACTTCCGTTGAATGTACATATTCAACAATCTTTGTCAAACGAATCCCCATTTTTCAAAACCCTAGATCTGATTTGGTCTTACCAGACTTCATCGTTGTTGTTCATTGAAATCTGTTTATACACTTATTTCTGAATTACCGCGGAAATTTGTTAAATTTTGGGATCTCCACTGGATCGGAGCGATGCCGGTGGCTGCTTCCGCTATCTACTTCTTAAATCTCCGAGGCGATGTCCTTATTAATCGCCTCTACCGCGATGACGTTGGGTCAGCTCTCTCTCTCTCTCTCCCACACACACACACACACACCCCCACCCAGCCACCCACCCTAATTAGATTCATGTATGTTAATATGTATATGCCGGGTGCGAATATGAGCTCGTTATTATATCAAAGAAGCTTTGGTTTTTGACAATTGACATGGTGCATTAAAGGTGCTAACTCGACTAGCCTAGTTTACTGTAATTTGGTCTATACGGTGCAATGTTATGAAATTGTTAGATTGTATTGATTTCACCCCAATTTGGTGAAAAATTCAGATGTGTTTTGACGGGGCGGTTTGCCTGATCATTGGTAATAAGTATAAGAAGAAGAAATTTATAGGAAATGGTTAAAGAAAGGAAGCTGTTTTGAAGCCTCTGTAGTATGCAGAGATGTTTTTTGCTGTCATTAAGTGGATACATTTGTTTGTGAGTATGGATTATGTGCTTTTTTCGGTGAACGGGAATATCATGAAGACCTCAAGTTCGAGAATGTATAGTGGGTTACCCTTTAGCCGGCCAGAGTGAAAATAACGTTTGTTAGATGGTCATGTTAAAGCTTGCAGCACTATCATTGATGCATACTGCAATTCAGATTTGTAGATCCATGGGAAGGATTGTGAAATATCTTGTGCAGAACTAAATTTTCAGTTGTCTTTGGAAGTTTTAGCTCATTTTGAGATCTATGAGTTATATCCCTTTCACTTGTATTGTGGCTCAAGAAGTTTATAGTCTGTCTAGAGCTGGTTTCTAGAACTATTGTTAGGATTGCTTTTATATACAACCTTTCAAGGTTCGCTTCCTGATTGTCCAATTCATGAATGTGATTGTGAGCACCTTTCTGTGATTGGCGTTTTAACGCAGAGGGTTGCACTATGAGCATTACTTTTCCAACATCTCTCTTGAATGATCAGTTTAGAGAAGTAAACCTAATGTCTGATATCTTCCAGTAGTCCTTTTCATTGTGGTGATACTATTTGGCAAGCATGGTAAGGAGTGTTGACCACTTGTGTATGCGTGTATATAAATTTATTTGCATAAAGTTATTCTATATTGAAGATGCCAATGTCGTGGAAAATTTGATCTCTTAAAGGTAATATATAGGAACTGGTACCTAAGACATCTTAACATGCGTGCAAGTTGTACAATAATTGCGGGACAGAGGGAGTGTTGCGTCTGCTAAGTATAATGTTGAGAATAGGAGATTAAATGTATCTTACTGGTGCTTGGCTTGATTAATTGTGGTATTAGGTGGTTTATATAATCATCCCAACTTCATTTGACTAGTCTTGGTTTTTGAGTAGATCCCATAATCAAACACAATTCTGCACAAACAAAGATAAACATATTTATCAAACCAAATGGTGCTTGTGTTCTATGATACATGTTATAATTGAGAATGGACTCTATTGCACCTAGAAAGTATTAGATGAAATGACAACAAGCCACTTAGAACAGGCTCAAATGAAAAAGGAAGCAAAGTGCTACATGACTTGACCAAAGAAGTGTGTTGTACAGTGATTCGGCAATCAATTTGTATTTCAATAGTTTTGAAAGAAAGATGCAAGCAACCTCATATGATTGGAAGCGGGTATTCTTTTCGTTAGGTGGGAGAATTACGCTCATTAGGTCTTGCTTGTTGAGTATTTTGATTTATTTTCTCTCTTCGTTTAAGATCCGAGTGGGCGTGGCAGATAGGACTGAGTGCCTTATGCGTGATTTTCTGGGAAGGGGTGGGGAGGGCGACCGCGATCACTTAGTGGCTTGGGATAGTATGTGCTTACCTAAGGAGGAGGGGGGTTTAGCTATTGAGAATCTGGTCTGTCGGAACATCTCTCTTGTGGGTAAGTGGCATTGGCGTTTTCTCCAAGAACTACAGTCTATCTGGCATAAAGTGATTAAGAATAAGAGCTAGTTTGGTTTGCATTAGAATGGATGGAATACTAGTATCAGCAGGCAGTCACTCATAGAAGCCGGTGGAAGTTTATCCATCATTGCTATCCCTTTGTTCCTCGCTCACATTCAGTTTCAGATGGGGAACGGGGAGCGCTTTCGCTTTTGGGAGAATGTGTGGGTTGGTCAAGTTTCGTTGCAGTCAGCTTTTCCTCGTTTGTATTGTCACCTATTTTGGATTTCCTTGTGAGGGGTGGGTGTCATAATATTTCCAGGAATTTTCACTTCTTCTGTCTCCTCAATGACCGGGACGTGGCGGAGGTGGTTACTCTTCTTGATACAGTGTCGCAGGTGCGGTTGTCTTTACATCCTGATTCTTGGGTTTGGGTGTCAAAGGGTATGGGGATTTTATCTTGTCGTTCTTTTCATTCTTATTTGATACAGCCTCGTATTTATTCTGAGTTTTCTTTTGTCCCCCTCTGTTTGGAAAGCCCAAGTCCCTTTTAAAATTAGAGCTTTGCTTGGACTCTCGTGCTTAATAAACTCAACACTATCGACATGTTTTAGAAGCGTAGGCCTGGTAAGTCTATTTCTCTAGATTGGTGTGCGATGTGTAGGAGTCATGCTGAATCTCATGACCACCTGGTTCTTCATTGTGGTTGTGCCCGTTTCCTTTGGCGCAATTTATTTGGGTGGCTGGGGAGGTCTGGGTTAGTCGTGCTACTGTCCCGTCCGTAGGTGAAGTATAGAGGCTTTGGGAAGGGTATTGACAGATCTATCTTGTGGCAGTGTGCGGTTTCTGCTATCTTGTGGTGTATTTGGACGGAACGTAACTCGTGAATCATCAGGGATAAGACGTTGTCGTTGTCTTTGTTAAGGGATAAGGTGGCGTTTTTGGCTTCTCCCTGGGCGTCTGCTAGAGGGGCGTTTAGTGGGGTTCCCTTCTCGGATATTAAGCGGGCTGGAGTGCTCCATTGTTGTAATATTCCTTTGTTTTCTTTTTATTTATTTCTGATGGACTTCTCGTCCATTTTGCTGTACATTCTTCGTAATCTATAATATTTATTCTTTTATCTTAAAAAATATGCCAGCTTCCTTTATATAAAAGTCTGGGTGAAATCATTTTGACGGCTATGGAACCATTGGCTTGTTACCCATCTCAGATCCTTCTTCAGTTTTCCATTTTAAATGACGGGAAATATTAACTATATGGATGTGAGAAGAGAAAAGATATTTCATTCTTCTTTCTTTTGGCATTTTCTGGAAATGAAAACAGAAAACTACACTGAATCAGGGTCTTAAGCCTTAAGATTATTATCTGAACATGAAATTATAAAGCAGAGAAAAATTAGATGTCGGAGACTTCGCATGTCCTAGTTTTTCTGTGACATGCTGTGAGATAAAAGATTATGATGTAAGACTATTGTGATGAAATACCCCTCGCAGATTATGCTGCCGAACTGAATTAGGATGAGCATAGGGAATGACTCTCCTTAACTTTATTACCATAATAATTGTGTTAAGAGCAAGAGGGTCTCTGGAGTCTGTGGCCGATACAGTTAGGTTTTTGAAATATGTTATTTTTCTTGATAGATTTCTGGTCTGTCTTCTTGTAACTTTCTCGTCTTAATATAATTTATTTCATTTTCTTATCAGAATAAATAAATAAATAAAATTTAGACGGCAGCTAAGAGTAATCCAATCTGTTTGACCAGAAAGTCTTTTTGGCTCATTTTACAGGTCTTAAACTTGGTCCTTAACAAGATAAATTTTTCATAACCATGTCTTGGTTTTGCTTTAAAGCATCTAGTCTTGACTATATCAGTATATTCTGCCAGGTGTCCACATGCAAAGTTAATCATTTTTCTTTCATTTTCTGACATTTACTTAATATTCCCCCTTTTAAGCATTTTCTTTCATATATTTAAGTTCTGGGATATTTATGGATTTCTATTGTAGTAAAATACAAATATGACGTTGCTAGACTTCATAGTTCATCCACCTTTTTCCTTGGTGAAGACACAATCTATTGATTGTGAATGAGAAGTCCTTTTGTTATAAGTTTAGCTTTAATTAATTTTGCAAGTTGCATATAGAGTGGCGGCAAGGCTACCAAGCTCTCTGTTGATGATGTTCTTTTTATTTCTTTGTCTTATTTAAAAACCTTCTAGTTTCTACAATGACACGTGTCTAGTTTCTTATTTAGCATCAAGTTCTGTCGTATATTTTAGCTTGTGATTCAGTTGTAAATGTAGGTTTTTTCTTTCCCTTTTCCTTCCATTTTCTTGCATGTCCAATCACTCCACATATTATAACTGCTGAACAACCTTATTCTGCTATTCTAACTGTTGCTTTTTATTTGAGCAAACCTTTGTTTTATGTGATTTATGTCGTGTAACATTTCAATCTTTCTGATTGTTGTACATCAGGGGAAATTTGGTGGATGCCTTCAGAATGCACATAAAGCAAACAAAACCAATCACTCTACATATTATAACTGCTGAACAACCTTATTCTGCTATTCTAACTGTTGCTTTTTATTTGAGCAAACCTTTTTTTATGTGATTTATGTCGTGTAACATTTCAATCTTTCTGATTGTTGTACATCAGGGGAAATATGGTGGATGCCTTCAGAATGCACATAATGCAAACAAAAGAACTTGGTACATGTCCCGTGCGGCAAATTGGTGGTTGTTCTTTCTTTTACATGAGAATCAGCAATGTCTACATTGTTATTGTTGTCAGCAGCAACGCTAATGTAGCTTGTGCCTTCAAGTTTGTTGTGGAGGTAATTGGCTTCTTTTTGATGTTGAAGTTTCTGAATAAATTATATTAATTATTTTTCACTTGAGCAATGCTACTAATAAATGTGCCTGAAGATGTCCGCTTAGCAGTTAAAAGATGATTAACGCTTGTCATTAAGTTTTTTCACAGCCACCTAAGTTCCTTCTGTTTACTGAACGTTATATTTCTGCTTAAGAATTTATTAGTTCATTAGTGTGTCACGTAGAGAAAGATAGAATATTTAAGAATCATGTTACTGGGTTGCCTTTTTCCTACAGAATAGTGTTTGATTCTAGTGTCCAGTAAATAGAATTCATTTAATACCCGCATTTACTGCATTTAAGTTGTATGTCTCCATGTGTTAATAAGTTCAAGCTCCCAATTGTATCAACTTGGAAAATGAGTTGGGCTTTTATTTTTTTGGCCATGATGTATGTCTGTGCTTTTTGCTGCATTCTGAATCACCTCTTGCAAGAGTTGAGATACCAATGATACATGTACGTGATGATGCAATATTGCAATGTTTAGCATTGCCGCTGAAGGGAGTTGTATTGCCTTTAACCAAGTAATATAACAAAGAACAGGTATAATTTGTTCTTTTTATAGTTTAGAATTTGAAGATGTTGTTGTAAAAAACTAATGTGAAGCATGATCTAAGGAGGGAGTGACCTCAGAGTTCTGAGAAAGCTAGTGGATGGGGCCCTTGGGCTGGTAGCCAGGAAGGAGTATTGTTAGCTCTCTTTGGAAGTGCTGATCTTCTATTTGATGATACTGATAAGGGACTTATTATCAGAATGAAGGGACATATTACCATAGAGTGAAGACACTGTGAATAAGCCATGCTATTCTAGTTTACTTGTTATACTTGCCTTAGCTCCACCTCTGGGGTCGCGGTACACATGGCACACAAGATAGTGATGGATCAAGTTTCCTCGCCAAGTTAGGTTGATAGGACCGTAATAACATTGGCAACAATACTTGAGAAGGATTTGATAGCGGATCTTACTTTTTGATATGCTGAACAACAGACTTCTAGTCAATCCACGTATTTGACGTAAGGCTCAGTTTAATTGAATTGTTAATCATTCTCCTATGGATACAGTGTGCAAGTTAATGAGCCCGTGATTGTTCATATCGGTTTGGTATGTACAGTTTCTGGCCTTGGGCGTGGCATCTTATCCATTCTTGGATTACAGAATCAAACCGGTTCACCTCAATTAGGAACTATCCTTTGGGAATACTTACAAGGTCGTGGAACTTTGAATTTGAGTTTAGTGATTCCGCAGGGGAAGCTTTTGGGGTTGAAGGGATTCCAGGACACTATACTTGGAAATGTGAGTCAAGTAATGGGAAATTGAAGGGGTTTGCTTCCAGGTAACCACGCGAAGGTTGGGGTTTGGAGGGTTAAATCTGTGTGAGAGATTAACGTAACAGGGAGAAAAGGAAGATGATAAAGAGGTTGATGATGATAATGGTGATGATGAAGAGGAAGGAATGCTGATAGAAAGTCTGAGACGGGCTGTGAATTTAGTCAAAAAAAAGTTTGGGGAGTAAGATTTTAATGGCTTAATTGTGTATGACGATGGGGAGGTTGGACCTTTGGGGCTCAGACAAGGTGGAGGAGGAGGGTTGGGCGAGACTTTGCTTCTTCTCGAGATAAGTTTCAAGAGGAGCAGGCGTTGTCGGAGGATGAGGATCAGAGTGCAACAAAAATGCCCCTTGTCAATGACAATTCCAATGGATCGAATTGGAAAGGCATCCCTTCCAGTCCAAGAATCTTGGGGAATGCCAGAATTCACGTGTGTTCAAGAGGAGGAACTGAAAAGAGGTCTTGTCACTGGGGAAGGGGATTGACACTAGGGAACCTGATCAAGTCCTTCAGAGTTGGGGATCAAGTTGGTAAGTCCACCGGGGGTGTCTATTCGTGTAGGTGTGTCATCCGCCAACCGTAAGAGAGACCGAGGGGTCACAGAGCTGCTTAGGTTGATGTCCTCTGTAAATTATGGAGAGACGCGGCCTCGGAGGAGGTTGGTGCCAGGTAATGAGTCTTGGTGTTGTTTTTTCTAGAGTTAATGTGTTCCACTCTAGATGGTTGTTTTGGGAGTCTAGGTTGTAGATTTGAGTAATTTTTTTCCTTCTGCAGGAGAGGCTGGGGTGTATTTCAGTTATTAGTCTATGTCTTGTTTAGATTTCTTGTTGTCGTTTGTTTTTTGGTTGTAACGGTAGATTTCTTATCCACTTATGTAGTCTCTTCTTATCTATGAAACCTTCTTTATATATATATATATATATATATATATATATATATATAGGGAGGTTGATCGGAGTTGGTCTTTTATGGGCCAGATTGTCATTTGACATACTTTTATAGATAAAGATTACTATGTCCCCTTGTTGATCGAAAGAGACTTGATATTCAGACAAATTCTGTCTTTTCTATCAAGAAAGGTTGCACTACCACTTTCTCTTTCTTCTGTCCTTCATGGAACAGACCTTCTAGCTTGGCCTGGTGTTTAGTCCATTGTGCTCATCTTTATGTTATTGGTGGGTGCCAGGGTGGTGGTTCTCTTATGTTCAAATCATCCTTCAGCTACAAACTTGAGCACAGTTCTGTCTCTGCGAAATTTATGCCACCAAGACTTCGGGGGGAAATCTAGGTGTTTTACAGGGTTACTGCGAGTATGAAGAGGTTTGATAGCTGCATCAACACTAGTGATTTCTATCAAACCGTCTAATTCCCAGTCCTGTTGCCACCCTTGATGGTATATTCTTCTTTATCACTGATTGGGAAAGTTTGAATCTGGTTACTTGCAGATTATTTTAGCCCCATATCTTTTAGATTGCATATTCCTCTGGTTGGTGACTGGGATGTGGCCATAGGGCATAGGGTCTTTATGATACAATCAATATGGAAGCACAAAATAATAGATAAATATCCCAGGTAACACCATAGTTCCACAATCTAGGAGTGCTCAAAACACACTTAGCTCCTAAAAGTTATTCCAGATTAAACCCATCAGTGGCACATCAACTTTAGTTTTGATTGAATTAAGATCAGTTCAAACCTAACTTGGTTTATGAGTGTCTGAGGCATCTCAACTGATGTTAACCTTTGTCCAAATTACTTGGGCTGGCTAATGTAGTTTCATTTCCTGGATTTGGACGCAGATTCCAAATTTTGAGCCAAGGGATTGCCTATTTGACTACGGATCATTTTATTGAAAATCTCAAACTTACACAATTCTTTTTATCATGTCTGCATCATCAACCCTGTTATAGAGATGATGCAATGTTTTTGCTGTGCTATAAACCAAACTAATAATGAACACTGTTGAGAACATTAGCAAGAGTATGACGAAGATAGTATCAATTAGAATATCGATGTGTATGCACCATTAAATATTGTAGAGATCGGCAAGAGGTATGGCCCAGATCCAGCAATCATACCTCTAATTGATGGGCTGGTTGGTCTTATCATATCAGTTACAATATTTCTAGACTCGCACCACTTCCCCTTGAGGCCAACCTGAGTCTATAGTCTATACAGTGTGTATATTAATTATTTGAAGGTTGGTGTTACAAACCCTATGTTCTGTTCCCTTCTGCTTGTTGTGATATATTTTAATAAGCATGATGAATCTTTCTACATATCTGGCTGGCTTTAATGTCCAAGATTCGCTTGTCTTCCTTTATTGATTACTTCTTATAAATTGCTTGAATTTACTATTATCCATAGTGCCCACATTTGTGTAAAGGGGCCTCTTTGCTTCCTCTGTGTATGTAGTAGGTACCAAATTTGGCTTCTGTGCAATTTAATCAAACAGAAATTTACTGGCAAATAATTTGTCCTTGCTCCTTAATCGAAGTTGATGTGTGTGCTCTGTGTTATTGTGCAGGCTGTTGCTTTATTCAAATCTTATTTTGGTGGCTCTTTTGATGAGGATGCCATCCGCAACAACTTCGTCTTGATCTATGAGTTGTTGGATGGTATGCTGTTTAAAGTATATATATGTACATATCTTTGTATTCATGTATTCTTCGTTTCAGTGTTGTATTCATTTTTTTTGAATATCTGGATAGAACTGGATTGTGTGTATGCAATGTGGATAACACTACCATGTGGACATATGTACGGGATATCCCTCCATTGTTATAACAAGAATATGCCACATACCAAAAAAGTGACAATTAGTTAAAATCAAACAACGTATGGTCGTAAGGAATTGGATAATTGACCGAGAGGGTTGTTGGAACAAAACCTCAAGCAGCTTTTGCTAGTATTAACTCCCAAAATATTTTTGCGGAGTTGTTAGGTAACCTCCTGTAGTATTTACTTAGGTTTTCTAAAGATAATCCATTGAATTATCTTCCTTAGTAGAAACTTTTATATCCCTTAGATAGACTTTAGAGAGAGGGTCCTCTTGTCATATTGTTTTTCTTCTTATGACAAAAGTGTGTTGATTTTAGTATTATTCAGTACAATATTCCTGCCCTGCATCCACCCAAACAAATAGACCCTTGCTATTCTTTTGGAGGCTATTGCCATTATTTGTTTTTGGAGTGTAGACTATTGAGTTTCTAAAAAGGTCCCCTTGCCCTCTTTCTTTCTTATAATTTGTATCGAAAATCAAATTTTACGTAACACTAGAGCTGATGGTACAGAGCAAATGGAAAAAAGCTCAAGCACGTCACCTCCTTCGAGGATATGTTTCCTGAAAAGTTCACAAATTTATCTGATGAGTAGGTAGAAAACTTGGGCCCCAAAAGATTAAAATATTGAGCATTAATGCCCTCGGTCTATGCACAGATATCTCCTCCTGCAAACATTTCATAATTTTCTCTTTCAAGCAAAGACCAGTTGAAGCATGGTGCGGGCAATCAACCGTCTTTTCCGCTCGAATTTCCTTATTTTACTTGGGAAACTTAATTTTCTTTTCTGGTTGATATCTTGGAAAACTGAAATTTCTAATAGATTTCTTTGGTTTTTGATTTAAGCTTTTTGCAAAAACATTTTTGTCGAACGCATATGAGGAAAACGAACGGCAGCATAAAGTAGTCTCATTTTAATATTTGCGTCCAAATTGCAGAAATTATGGATTTTGGTTATCCACAAAATCTTTCGCCAGAAATTTTGAAGCTCTACATAACTCAGGAAGGCGTCCGCTCGCCATTCTCATCGAAGGTTAGATGTGTATTTTTGTTGTGTTTTAGAATAGCATTTAAAAAGATAGTGCATGATACTCTTTCAAGAATGATATAGTTTACTTTAAAATGGAAGCTGCCATGTTTTTTCTTATGAGCAAATGCTGAGGGGTATTCTGACTTCTCTATCTTGCAAATAAATAGCCTACGGATAAACCTGTACCAAATGCAACTTTACAAGTTACTGGTGCTGTTGGGTGGCGTAGGGAGGGTCTTGTCTATAAGAAGAATGAGGTAGTCCTCTCTTCTTTTCCCCTTCCCCACATTAGTGACTCTGCATACTTCAGCTCCGCTAGGTCATGACATTTTTTTGGTGACAGGTGTTTTTGGATATTGTGGAAAGTGTTAATCTTCTTATGTCTTCTAAAGGTACATAATATCTCTCGTGCTTCTTCATGTGTGTATGTATATATATATATATATTTTTTTTCATTCACTAATAAACAATTTGGTGAATATAGGTAGTGTACTGCGTTGTGATGTAACCGGTAAAATTCTTATGAAGTGCTTCCTTTCTGGAATGCCTGATTTGAAGCTTGGCTTAAATGATAAAATTGGGCTAGAGAAAGAGTCTCAGCTTAAGTCACGCCCTGCTAAGAGGTAGCTTCTGATGATATAATTGTTGCATTTTCTTAATCATGTCTTTATCTATTTGCCCATATGTTGGAATACTTCTTTCCAGCATTTCGTAATATGCCTTTGTTGGCACTTGATGAGGATTCTTTTGTTTCTTTGATGATCTATAGTCTATGACTCTGCTACATCTTGCAGTGGGAAAACTATTGAGCTCGATGATGTTACTTTCCATCAGTGTGTGAATTTGACTAGATTTAACTCGGAAAAGACCGTCAGCTTTGTGCCACCAGATGGCGAATTTGAATTAATGAAGTAAGCTCTCTGTTCTTTCCAATTTATGTTAGTTTGTAACATTTATGATAATTTTGAATCACTTGTTCATGATCCATAGCAGTGTGTGCAATGACCTTTCCATTCACTTCCAAAAATAGTGAGGGGACCATTTCAACAGCCAACCTGGCTGTGTCAACATACTTCCATATTTTTGTGCTATGGAAAAGGTGGCCCCCTTTCTTCAGTTTTCTAAGTAACATATGTATGAAGCCCTCATATTGAGGTTTGTGTACCATAGACAAATTATTACAAGTATAGGCACCATCGTCAACTACCATGTTTTCTGTTTTGTGCAATATGAATGATGATAAGTCAAAACTTGCTAGTGTTAGAGAGATCTAAGCTTTAGGCATTCTGTCAGATAGATATTATCACAAAGGCCAGGAAAATTATTGCTGCCATTTTTTTGAGCATAGCCATTTAATATTTATTGCACTGCACTTGCTTTGCTGGTCAGAAGTATTTGATGTCTAATTATGGTGTATAATGGCATGGTGCATGTGTAATTTTTTTTTTCTTTGTAGACTTTACGTATTAAACTCATTGTTTATCGGGTTAATTTTTGGACGCAGCGTTGAAACTTAAATACAGTCCTCTGAATAGAGGCAGAGGAGGCATGACTTGTGTGCATATGTATATTTTGCCGGTCCTTGCCCCATTAGTGTCTTCAAATCTTGCGAATGGGAGGTTATATTGTCAAATTTGTATCCATGCAACCAAGTCCTTTGCTCACGAGTCATGATTCATTGCGGCTTATCCTAGTTTTTGCTATTTCTATTTTTTCTTCTTTTTTACATTCAAGCCAGCCCCCTTGCTTGAGCTTATCCATGGCCATGCATCTCTTTCCTTCCCCCTCTTTTTTTTTGTTTTTTGGTAAAGTAGTAGGGAATGCAAATGGGTGGGCTGGGCGGCTATAGGTTGCACTTGGTGGCAGTGGGCTAGGTCGGGCAGGGCATCAAACACCGAATTAGCTCATGGGTAAAACTGGGTTGAGCACGCCGCAAGTTATTGCAACGAGCTCCTCCACAAGTTGTGATCTGGCTGAGAAGCCTTGGGTTACAAAGTGCAAGCCAGCTAATTTTTTTTTTTACAAAGTATATACTGTGTTCGAAAAATACATATGTTTGTTAGGAAAGTATGTATGTGGTGAACAACAATATATACCTTTTTTTTAAAAAAAATTATTCTTTTCGGCGAAACCATAGGATTGAATTTGGACTACGTGGTGGACGGGAGGGGGGGAGACAACTTGTGGATGGACTGGTTGCAACCACTTGCCCAGTGCCTAACTTGGCAGAATGGGCAGGGTAGGGTAGTAATTGCCAAGGGCAGGTCAAGGAGCACATTATTTTGCTTCTCTTTGTTCTATGTTAGAACATAATTGCCACCCACTTTCAAATTTCCAAAGAGATCCACGTGCATTTGTACATTACTAACCTCGTTATTTTTATTCCATATCGCACCTAAAATAATTAAATTACTAATATGCCACCTTTGTTTTTTCCATTGGTTTTGTTTGTAAGATGTAATGTGCTTCTAAAAGCTTTTTAGGTAAAAGAAGAAATATCATAGATTCGAAAGAATGTACAACAAAATGGACAAGGAGTCCATCGAAAGAAAGAAAGAAAGAAAAATTACAACAGTAAGGCACTCCGCTTAATCTCCGAAAAGGAACCACTGCGAGAGCCCCTCTAGTAGATGCCCAGAGAGAAGCCAAGTAAACCATCCTTTCCCATAACAAAGCCAATGTGTCCTCCTTACCCCTAAAAATTCTAGAATTCCTCTTTGTACACACAAACACCACAATTTAACAAAAACTCCACACTGCCACGAGGTAGATTTGTCAAAAACTTCAAAACCTTTAAACTTCATCAGCAGAAACGAAACAATATAGGTAGGACTCACCCAAACCTCCCAAGTCAACCCAAATAAATTGTGCCAAAGCAACCGAGCACTAGAACACTGGAGAAAGAGGTGATCATGAGATTTAGCGTGATTCTTACACATCACACACCAATCCGGCGAGATAGACTTACCACGGCTCCGGTTGTGCAACATGTCGTTGGTGTTGAGTTTATAAAGCACAAGAGACCAAGCAAAAGCTTTATCTTAAAAGGAACTCGAGCTTTCCAAATGATTGAAGCAAGGACAAAAGGCGAAGAAGAACGTGGATGTATCAAATGAGAATGGAAAGATCGACATGAAAAATGCCATTTTCCCTTTAACTCCCAAGGACAATCGAACCTGTGAGAGTGTATTAAGTAGAATAACCACCTATGCCGCCTCTGGATCACTGAGGTGACGAAAGAAGTGAAAATCCCGAGCAATATCATGGAACCCACCCCTCGCAAGAAAATTTAAAATATGAACTTGATGGGCACGAGGGATGATACAAACGAGAAAGAGTAAAGAGCTTACTCCAAAGGTAAAGACACCTGGCCCATCCACGCTTCTTCCCAAAATCTAATACGCTCCCCGTTCCCTACCTACAACCGAATGTGAGGGAGAAACAAGGGGTAGCACGGGTGGATAAACTTCCATGGGCTTCTATGAGTTATGTGTGATTGAGTTGTTGATAGTAGTATCCCAACCATTTTGATGCATTTCAAACTTTATGCCAAATAGACTGTGGTTCAAGGAAAACACCAAAGCCACTTACCCACTAGAGAGATGCAAACATACTCTACCCCAAGCCACCAAATGATCACACTCTCCTTTCCTAAACGCATAATATACTTTATCCAATTTGCCACTCACATGATTTTATACAAAGAACAAAAATAAATCGGAATGCTTGAGAGGCACGACCCTAATATGCGCAATCCTCCCACCTAACGAAAAGAACGTCCTCTTCCACCTGTCAAGCCGTTTTGCGATCCTTTCTACTACGGGATCCCAAAAAGAAACCTCCTTGGGATTACCACCCAAAGGAACCCGTAAGTATCACATTGGCTAAGAGTATGCCTGACACCCAATCAAGGAAGCATAGATGGCAACCTCCTGAGACCCCATGTTAATACCCGCGATACTACACTCGGCAAGATTAATCATAAGACCACAAATAGACTTGAAAATTTAGAGAAGAGTCTGCACGCTCTTAAAATTCCTAGTACCCTCTGGAATTCGGATAAAGTAGAATTGTATCATTCGTAAAATGTGACACCCTCACATCCTCTCGCCCCACCGCACAACCCCCAACTAAGCCCACCTCCTCAACTCTTGTGATTAGCCTACCAATAACATCCCTTACTAAAGTGAACAAAAAGGGGGAAAGAGGATCCCGTTGATGCAGCCCCCTTGTAGCACTAAACCACTCCTGCGTTGCCATTAACGGTGAGGAGGGAGAACGATAACGTCCAAAATCGATTGCCTCCTTGGCTCTCTAAACCCTTGTGCTCCATCTCAAGATCAAGAAAACGTCAATTTACTCTATCGCAAGCTTTTTCAAAAATCAAGCTTCACCACCAAATCCTTTCTACCCGTCCGCTCCACAACCTCATTCCCAACCCAAGCTACATCGACACTCTGACGACCCTTACAAACTCGCTTGCACGACCCCTAACAAACGCGTTCGTGCCATAGAGATAGAATCACCCAACACCCCTCGTAAGCACAAAGCTAGCACCTTAGTGACGATCTTATACACACACGTGACCAAATTGATAGGCCTAAAAGATCCTCGTTAGATCGCATTTCACCACCTCTTAGCATGACGACCGAAGAAAAGTCTTTGAAAACCCGCCAGGTCTGAGAGCCTTGTCACCTGCAATGGACACAATTGCCCCCTCACCTCCTCAGAGTAGGATTTTTCAAGCCAATCATGTAACTCCGAGAGATAGATCCCCACTCTAGATCCTCTACCATGGGCCTACTCACAATCTCCTGGCGCTACAAGCCAATCTCCTCGCAAGCTGGGTGTGATGCGCAACCAGACTCAAGCTGGGTGTGATGCGCAACGGTGTGATGCACAACCAGACTCAAGACTCAAGCTGGGTGTGATGCACCACTAGACTCAAGCTCAACCTCCTCAATAAAACTCATATCCTCCTTCTCAAACACCTGCTCAAACTCATTCCTAAGAGAACTCCTAGCCAAAAGATCCTCTGAAAGACTACTAGCCTCCTCTATATGGTCGATCGCCGTAATCTCTGTTAAAAATTCACTTTTCTTTATTCTAATATCCCTAAAGACCTTATTCCACACTATTCAAACTTCTCTTAACAAACCTCACTTGCGCTAAACACTAACCCGGCCCAAACTTGAACCGAACACTCCTCCCACCAACTCCTTGAAACCAAAATGAGATAACCATGTATTCTCAAAACAAAATGGAGTTGGGCCCAAATCACGAGATTGGAGTAACAAAATGGGGAAGCGATCAAACCGATCACGTAATTTTCCGAACCAAAGAAGGGAACGCCTTTTACTACTCAGTGAAGAGAAGGGACATGTCCAACCAACTCGCTACCTCACGCCGAGCAGACTACGTGAACAACCCATTAGAGAGATCAGTATCTCTCACGCCATGAATGAAAGCAACAACCTCCTCATGCTCGCCGTCCCCCGCGAACCCCCTTTTTTCTCCCTCGCTTATCTAATCACGTTAAAACCCCCCCACCACCCCAAACACCACCTAGACCCACACAACCCGGCTAAATCAGCCAACCCCTCCTAGAATGCAAAACGACCCCTTGGGCGGGGCGGACCATACACAATCGTAAACCACCACTCACCAAACCCTCGGATCTCAAGATGCGCACATAAAGAAAATGAACCACTTACCACGTCTCCCAGAGAAGCAATACGAGTACTCCAAATGCCAATAATACCCCCTAACACCCCACACGAAGGGGCAACTTCCCACTCCTTAAAACGAGTCTCCCAAATACTCGTAATTAACATACTATCCACTCTAACCCTTTTAGATTCGTGATGAAAACCACATCCGAGGAGCCTCTCAACAAAACCTTTCTCACTTTCCTCCTTTTCTTCCGAGCACCTAATCCTCACACATTCCAAGAAACCACTTTCATGACGAATATCTAGAAGAACCCCTCCGCCCTACAAATTCCCCATAATTAACCAACGACACAAGGCTCAACAACTCCCTCACGCCCGCCCTTTTCTCTTAACCGTCAAAGTGACTGACAACTTGATCTCATCCCCACTAGGATCAAATATCCGGATACCCATCTGATGAACTACAAATTGAGGATCCTGATCATCAGAAGCACCCCCAAGTGGATTAAGAGTCAAAACCTGCACCCCTTTATCACAGTCTAACTGGCATAAAGATGGATCACAACAAATATCATCATGCATACACTGGTAGGTCACACCATCATTAGTTCGCTCCACTCCACACCAGCCCCTACATACTTGGCCTAAATTGTTTTTGCATTACGTGGTTTTGTTATTCAATCATTATGAATATTTATCATTGCTTCTAATAAGCATTAGTGGAACTTTAATCATGCCTGCACAGTCCGACAATCATGCACTAATTTTTGTTCTTTACTAGTCTCTCCATCCCAAAAAGACCGCCCTGTTTGACTTTGCACCAAGGATTAAGAAACATCATTTATTAGAGTCTATTTTGAATAAATTTTGCTGAACTACCCCTATTATTATTAGCAGAATTTGGTTGTTATTGCTTTGATGATTAACAAAGCCATAAAAACTAGGCATTTAATTAGGGGGTATAGGGAACTAAGATAATGGTTTTACTTTTGAAAAGTGGTCTTGGGACAGACTAAATAGTAACCAAGACAGTCTTTTTGGGAGTACTATTTTTCCTCTTTTTGCTCCTTGTGTAATTTGTTAGATCAATGTGTGTCAATAGTATGATATAGCATGTCTGAACTGAACCAACTTGGCACTATTTTGTCAGATGTATCATGCTTCCTTATATACCACCTTATTGGTTTTAATTCATTGTCCTTTTCCTCTTTATCTGGGATTAAACACATGCAAGATTGCTCACTTTTATGTTCATGCATATCTTCACCACAGGTACCGTATCACTGAGGGTGTAAATCTTCCATTTCGGGTATTGCCCACCATCAAGGAATTGGGTAGGACGCGCATGGAAGTAAATGTCAAGGTTGGTGGGCAACATGCTAAATTATGCAGTATGCAAAAGTTGATTATGATTGATCATGTATATATATTACGAATTCCAATTTTCAGGTAAAGAGCGTCTTTGGTGCAAAAATGTTTGCACTTGGAGTTGTGATCAAGATCCCAGTACCAAAACAAACAGCAAAAACGAGTTTCCAAGTTACATCAGGTCGTGCCAAGTACAATGCCTCTCTTGATTGCCTGGTGTGGAAGTGAGTATCTGTAACATTTGAATTTGCCAAGCTTAGCATTTACACATAGTTTTGGCGTAACATCACTCTTATTCTTCTATGTGTATACAAGGATAGTTTATTGACATAGTGTAATCCTAATGCCCTATGTGATTGCATTTTCATCACTTTCTGAACATGTGTACACTTGTATAATTATGGGTAGAAATTTAAACATTTTGACATGAATTTCTAGAAACAAATACATAAACTACTATATGTTTTATCAATTACTCCCTCCGTTCCAGGCAGAGTCCACTATACTATTTTAGGATATTTCACTTAAAGAGTTCACTTTCACAAAATTATGCTTACTTCATCTTTACCCTCCGCTTAGGTTGTAATCATCTTTGTCGTGCTTAAGTATTTTTGTAATTATGACTAACTTCAATACTAATATATCCCTTAATAATTAGACTTTTCAAAAGTGGACTATTTGGGTGGAACGGAGGGAGTATCTAGTTTAAAAGGTTAAACATATGACACTACATTCCCAATTTATTTTATCGAGTGCAACAGACCACTAGACTATAACGTACCACATTCTCTTTAGTTTCCTGGTACCATGTTGCTCCTATTTCTTCATAGCATTTTTGGTTTGGCAGGGGTGACATATTTGTATGAGAGGGTAAACAAGCTCCATCAAATTTTGTTAGTAACCAGAGTGTTCTTTTTCAGTCTCCTTCTTGTGCATGAGCTTAGCAACAATTATTTATGTTCCCTGTCAAGAAGTCTCTCTCCTTCGCACATGCCTTCTGATCATAATTACCATTCCAATGGTCAACGGGACGCCCAATGTTCATTCGTGCAAGAATACTTTCTCTCTCATGTGCATTCAACCCCTTCCCCCTCCACTTCGCATTCAAAGCTTGATTTGAAATTCAGAATTATTTATTACTATTATAATGAGGTGAACTGTGGAGGATGCTTGGGAAGTGAGCTATAAACTAAAAGATACTAATAAAGAAAAAGTTTTTGAGTACCTTCACTTGAATCCCTTCTTACTCCCTCATGGAAATTTCAAAAATAAGTTGGCTCCATCAAAGTAGAATGCCTATCAACTTGATTCATTGTAATTCAAGCAACTCTTGCTCATTCATACTTGAAGATGACTTAAAACCTTGTAAAGAAATATATGGTATACAATGAGATGACCGCCACGGTCAAATAGTGAGAAAAGGTGATGTTATTTGATGAGAAGGCTATTATATTGGTAGTGTAGATCAGAGCACATGTAGAAGTCGAGCTTTCTGTCTGATGCCTGTGCTCCACCATAATATATGATATGAATGGTGAAATAGTTCAAATAGCTCTCACATTGCTTTTATGTTGGTTCCTTGTCTTGCATGTCGGCATGTGTACCATATGACCGTGATGCATAAACATCACTGTTCACTTAATTAATGGATTGGTGAACTGCAGATTCTCTTAACTTCAAATTCATATGTGCGTTTTTGGACTTGGTTGTTTTGTTGTTTAGTGCTCTCTCCGCTCCACCATTATTCTATTTTGATGGTGTTTCACTTAAATAGTCTACTTTTAAAAATTATGCCTTCAATTTCCCATAACCTTTCAACTTTACCCTCCACATGTGATATACACATCTTAAGCTCAAGCATTTTTGTAATTATGACCAACACTAAGTGAACTAATATATCCCTTAATAATTACTTTTCAAATATGGACTATTTGATTGCTACGGAGGGAGTATTTATGCTTAGTTTTGCTATGTTACATTTTTTGTTTTAGTTGATAATGTGGTAGATTCTTTCAAACCGTGCAGAATTAGGAAATTTCCTGGACAAACCGAGCCAACCTTGAGTGCAGAAGTAGAGTTGATTTCCACGATTGTAGAAAAGAAGTCTTGGACTAGGCCACCAATACAGATGGAGTTCCAGGTGCCTTTTTGGTTGCTTGAAGTTGTTGCTATTTAGAAATTGTTTTGTTCATATAGAAGAATAACATTCTCTTTTTGCAGGTTCCTATGTTCACGGCATCTGGATTACGAGTCAGATTTCTCAAGGTATATTTACCAAGCTGAAATTTCTTTCCTTTTTTGGGTCTAATTTACAATGTTTTTCTAGATCTCGTGCCATAACTTTGGTTTCGGCAGGTGTGGGAGAAGAGTGGTTACAATACAGTTGAATGGGTTCGTTATATTACCAAAGCAGGTTCATACGAGATTAGGTGCTAGATACAAATGCTGCTTGAAAATTCTATTCAGAAGAGTTGTTGATTGGATTGAAACGAGAGAACGTATTCGAGCATGTCCAGCTGCATAACAGGAATTATCAAAATAGCTTTGCCTCATCGACAAAGATATATCAGTTTCCATTGCTTCCCCAAAAAAGATTATAGTCTTACTCATGCTTGTATTATTCGAGGTATATTTCTTGTTTCTGCTACGTAGTTTATAGGATCATTTGGAGTGAAAAATTGGCTTAATATATGTATTGTAGAGGCTAGTCCTTTGTTGGGACTAGATGAGCGGCATTGAGCAATTTCTGTGCTACAATGACTAGAGTTTTTGTTCATTTAACACATTTGTGAGTGAAAATATTTTTCGTATGGAGCATACAATGAAATTTATCATAGTTGGGAGTTTTGGAGCTCTATTAACATTTGTAACTGTATATTTTCTACCATTACAGTATTTGTTTTTGTTTTCCATTTTATTGTTTATTTTTTTACGTCCTTTCTAATGCATTTTGTGTCTTATCTTGTGACAACCAGCACATCACCGTTGCGACCACGGTCTTAAGTTAAAGTTCGTTTACGAAACATGAATGCATAATCTAATAAATCTATATATAGTATTACTAGTAGTTAAAGTTCGTGTAAGAAACTTAATTGCATGCTTCGAAGTGAAGGAATCAAATAATGGAGGTCCTCCGCACGATTATCAAATAACAAATTTACATTCCTTGGGTGGAATACAGAGTAGTAATATTTACATTATGGGTTAATTACACCATTAGTCCCTTAACAAATTTTAGTCCCAAGAGTTTCAAAAAGTCACGCCGTTAGTTCTTTTGTTGTTGGATACCGTTGAGTTGCCCATGTGCTTTCCACATGCGTTTGACCAAGGGCAAAAATGAAATTTTCTTTATCATCTTCTTCACTAATTCTTTAAACCCTAATTTTCAGAATCCACCTTATTTTGCCTGGCGAACAATTAGTAATTTAACGTACAAATCTGAAAGTTTTCACATCTTTTCCAAGCAACAATTAGTAATTTAAAACTTCACTTCATTACACTACAAACTGTAATAGCTAAATTGAATGTTATGAATTTGAAAGAATAATTCGGTAATGCTGAATAGAATAATTTAAAAATAGAACCTGAAAGCTTGGAAAAGAGGAGTTATCGAGGGAAGAACCAGAGATCAAAGAACAGTTTAATTTGAAATCGGATCGAAAGAGAACGGAACTGTTGCGATGCTTAGGATTCTGCTTGGGTTGGACTGTGAAGCAGTGAGTAAATCGATTGTCTTGGGGCATGGAACGGAGAATGAAGCCATTGCTCATAATTTTCGAATTTGGATCGAACCAAATTAGCCCAGAGATCTAGAATTCTTACCTAAGAACTAGTGGGATTCAATTTTTGGGCAAATATTGGGCAGATTTGGATTGGATTTGGGGGTTTTGAGGTCCGATGAACTTGTCAGAGTTCACCATGGACGCCGGCACTATTGCTGGGTTTTGTTTCTGCGTGTTGAGTCTTCATAACTATCTCCAATCGCCAAGTTCATCGCCATCTCCGGCTAAAGCATAGCAGCCCCATCTCCGGCCAAGCCACTCCATCTCGCCTCTCCCTCGCCGCGGTCACACCCATCTTTCCTTAGTCTAGTGTGCCCTCACCCCATAGCTCGTGCCTCCGGTCAACAACAACCCTCCCTAGAATTTCAAAATCAAAATCGATTTTGAAGCTTTGGAATTTCAAAATCAAAATCGATTTTGGTTTACTGGGTTTGAAGAAGATGATAAGGAAAATTTCATTTTTACCCTTGCTCAAACACATGTGGGAGACACATGGGCAACTTAACGGCAAATCACTAACGGCATCCATCAAAAGGACTAGTCGCGTGATCTTTTGATACTCTAGGGACTAAAATTTAAAAAAAAATTGTTAAGGAACTACCGGTGAAAAAGTTAATAATCAAGGGACTAATGATGTAATTAATCCTTATATTATTGTAGTGTTTCTGCAAAATGAAAGCTCTACTTTTTCTTTAGGGTTAACTGGGGTTTCTGTTTTGGGAATTGCTATTCCAACCCCCAAATTTGCTGAGTATACCCCCTTATCAATATTACAAAATTGCCATAATTTAAAAAGACTATATTACCCTTAAAATAATTCCATTACTAAGTCCACCCCCCTACTGATTTTTTAGAATCCTAAAACTACTAAGTATACCCCCATCTCCTATTACTTCCACCCCCTTCCTCACCTTCCTCATTCTGAACAAATTTTTAAAAAAACTTAACACTAAAAATGGATTCCAAAAGCTCAAACCCTATCAATGAATCGATCCACATTGATGAAAAGGAGCACAAAGAAGTGGAAGAGATGAATTGTGTAGTACTACAACTCATTTTATAGTCATTTTATCGTTTAATTTATGTTAAAAATGAAAAAAAATTTCAAAAAATCGAGCTGCTGGCCCGTCGTGTGCGACAGGACACGACCACACAATTTGAAGAGTGTGCAACCTGAACCTGCCGCACACTCTATAGAGTGTGCTGTAGGGTCCTGCCGCACACTCTATAGAGTGTGCAACAGGGTCATGCCGCACAGTAACAAGAATTTTTTTTTTAAATTTTTTTTTGTAATGTTTAACAGGATTCAAACACGTTAACTACGGAGCCCAGTGTTATTGGTCCTAATAATGAAGAGATTGTCATCTCACCAAATGGTAAATGGAAGGTGTTCGTCTCCGGATGCCATCGTTCAACAAAAGCAGCAACCAATGCTTTCGATGACTCCTTATAAGAACACCTAGTCAGCGTAAATAGTCCAGACCTCAGGACAATATCCCACCACCTACTCTCCAGCTGTTGCTCATCTGTAAGCGGAACCGACCAACTCAACAACTTATTAGTGTGATTTTGCATTTTCAGAACTGGTCGTTTTATCCCATTCCAAACATACCTAGCTACGTGTGTGTTGTACGTAACTAGTAGTGAACCATCAACCGCCCACTGGAAATGGGGCTTCTTCTTCAAAGTGTCACCACCAAGACCTTGATCACCGGCCCCTTCATTATCACCATCTTCTTCTTCTTCATCATAACCGGCCCCCGAATAACCAGCCCCCTCATTACCGGCCCCAGAATAACCGGCCCCCGAATAACCAGCCCCCAAATTACCGGCACCAGAATAACCGACCCCCTTATTACCGGCCCCCTCAGACATAACTAGCCCCTGTATCCGTTCTGCCTCATCAAGTGGGTTGGGATTCTGTGCCCTCCTAGCGGAAGCCGTAACCCTCCGCATATATGTCCTTCCTGCATTCATTCAAACCAAAGTAATGTAAGAACAAGGAAATAATAATGAAAGGATAGCTACAATGTGAGAGAAAAGGCAAGACATGCAGTATAAGTTATAAGCTTACATACATTCATCAAATAGTTGATGTGCAAGTTGATTGAAGAAGTAATTTTTTTAAAAAAAGTATTGTGCGACACCCTTGGCCGCACGTCCCAGGTTCTGTGTGGCATCACCTAGCCGTACGATTCCATGTCTGTGCGGCAGCCTTGGCCGCACGTCCCAGGTTCTGTGCGGCATCACCTAGCCGCACGTACAAACGCATGTGCGGTAACCACTTTCCGCATGCCCAAGGAATGTGCGGCACCCCCTACCGCACTCACTAAGGTATGTGCGGTGGACCAGTGCCGCACATTCGCTGGTAGGTGCGGTATGGGGGTGCCGCACAAACCTTACGCAGATTCCCCCAAAAAATTTCAAAAATTCATCAAAATGGTAAAAAAATGCAACCAAAATGCAACAAAAATGCGTGTTTCACAAAAACATCAAAAAATCCAACCAAAATGCAACCAAAAAACCAAAATTTAAATGAAACACTTACCGAATGGTTCCATTTTTTTACTTTGAAATCTTGGAGCTTGTAGTGGCTTGAATTTGTGTAATTATGTAGCTAAGAAGTAGATGAAGAAGTAACAAAGAAAAGGCAACAAAGAAAATGGAGGTGCTGTGGCTGTGGAGTGGTTGTTTGCGGGAAAGAAGAGAGAAATTGATCGATGTTTTTTTTTGGAGGGAGATGGGTTGGGTAGATGGTGTTTTAGGTGGGTAAGAATTGAGGGGGTGAACTTAGCAAATTAGATTGGTAGGGGTTTATGGTTAAAGGGTAAAATAGGAAAATAAGGGGGTATACTTAGTAATATAGGTGGTATAATATTTGAAGGGGGGTGAACTAAGTAAATGGGTATACTTAGCAATTTTGGGGGTGGGAATAGCACTACTCTTCTGTTTTTTGGAACAATCATGCATCAAGAATTCCAAACATAAGACAAATTTCCTTTATCTCCTAAACGTGAACAGTAGGACAATCGAAAGTTAATACTTGTTATCTTGCGAGCATTTCATAGTTCTCGTGTAGGCGCGTTGAAGTACACGGAGTGGTGGTTCATTTAATTCTTATTGTGCCACCGGCAATAGTCTCTCTCTTCCTTCTATGTTCATATTTAGTTGTGGATCTGGTGGGTGTCCAATTGTGCTCTCCATGAGGTTGTAGTGTCAGGTTCGATGTTTGTTGGCTTAGGGGCAATGCCAGCCCTGGTTAGCTGCTGTTTTCGTGCGAGTTTCCGACTACGTTTCCACCATTATTCTAGCCTCCACGGTAGGTGCAAGGGTGGGGGTTGACAAGACTAAAGAGGGGTTAAGAGTTTATTGATGTGCTTGCTAGTCGCCACTCTCTACGGGAGTGTTTAGAACCTGCTTCCTTATGTAACAAATGATCCCATATTTTTTAAGCATGCATCTTCAAACACATAGTAAAAATCCCAAAATAAAGATAAAAGGCAAAAAATATACTCCTTTCATCCCCCGAAAGCTAAAAAAAATAAAAAAAAAAGGTTCCACTTTCTATTTATATTTGTTAAAAATAATAGCTTCATTTCTAAATCTTAACGTATAACTTTTTTTACTATCAAAAAATTCTTGCTCTTCAAAAACATGACTTTTGTAATAGAGTCAATTATTTTTTATTAATTTATGTATCAAAAAAGGATGCCCAGTTTGACATGACACATAAATTAATAAAACATAATTAACTTTATTATAAATATTAAGATAGTATGTATTTTTCAAGGATACACATGTGAGAGTTAAGTTCATCAATTAAATTAGAAATTAAATCAATGATAAAATGGTAAAGGTGACTTTTAAAAAAGAAAAAAAAATTAGAAAGTGGATACTTTTTTCAAAACGGCTTAAAATGGAAAGATGAAGTCACTTTTAGAACAGAGGAGTAAGAAATTGTAAAAATTACATAGACTTGTAGTTAGGTTTTGAAGCTCGAGTGGACGCTGATATATATTTTGTGGCTAGTCCTAAAAGGTAACATGTGAATATTAAAAAAATATATGACGTGAGGGGAAAAATAAAAGTTAGTTTATTTTTCAACATCTATAATACAATACAGTTCACTTCATACATGCACAATTGACGGAAGACAACTACTAGTACAGATTTACCAAGTTACTAAAATCCAACGGCGATAATTTATTCAAATTTTCACACGCGTGAGTGACGGTTTCTGGCGTCTGACTCTCTCTCCCCAACTTCCCCGTACGACTTTCTCCTCTCTCTCCCCCAATGTTCTCTCTCTCTTTCCTTCCACCATGGAAAAGGAAAAGGATTCCTATTATGAGTTTGTAAAGGATTGTGCTTTACCTACAAAACCCACAAAATCCAGCACCCCCAATCTCTCTCTTAACTCAGTCTCTCCAAGTCGAAGGCTCTTTATCTGTCTCCGGCAGCCTCTCTCCGTCTCCGGCTTGATTCCACCCCCGTACGAAGGTCAGTCCCTTCCCAATAGCTTGCTTCATTTTGATTTTGATTTAGTTTTTTTTTTGCTTTGATTTCGTTTTGATTTTTCTTGGATTCATCTTTAAGTTCTTGCAAATTTGAAATGGGTATTCCAATTTATTCTGTAACATCATTCAGAGTTGTATGAATCGATTTTTGCTGGGATTGATTTGTTTGGTTATTGACTTGATTTTGAATTAAAAATCTGGGTGTTTTGTGGTTCAACAAACTCCACCGTCTTTGTTCTCTTCTTCCAGGTTCGTTCTCTTTTGCGATTCGGTTTTGGTTGTTCGTCTCTCTCGGTCCTCCCAGGTTCGTCCTCTCTTTCTCCCTCTCGATTTTGGTTGTTCGTTCTCGGTTTTGGTTGTCTCCACTGGTACACTCACACTCACACTCACACACACTAATTGTATCATATGGGTTTGAGGAATAATTTTTGTTCATCTCTATCCGTGGGCTATCTTCTATCAAACTTGATTCAATTTTTTTACACCCTATACTCTATGCAATTCATTCTCTATGCAATTCATTCTCAATATTATCAAATTATTGCTTATCAGTTTTTTTATTAAAACCCCTTTCGACAGACAGTCGTTTAGTTTATATACATTGGGAATGGTTTAAGGTATCGAGAGTGGAAATGCATTAACTGATTGTAAACGGAGTTGGTTGGGAAATGCATATTAAAGATTCTCTATGCAATTCATTCTCTATATTATCAAATTATGGCTTATCAGTTTTTTTTATTAAAACCCCTTACGACAGACAGTCGTTTAGTTTATAGACATTGGGAATGGTTTAAGGTATCGAGAGTGGAAATGCATTAACTGATTGTGAACGGAATTGGGGATTCGGGCAGGAGGTCACATTAGTTCTTTTACCTTTTATGAATTGGGGATTGGGGCAGGAGGTCACATTAGTTCTTTTACCTTTTATGACATGGGTAATATCTCTACCAACACCCCCTTGCTTGATTTCTTGATCTAGAGCTTCCATATTGTTCCACCACGACCACTGTGGCTGCCACCAAAATAGGATTGGTTAGAGAAACAGAGGAAGGTGGGGTTGCAAGGTAGGGAGGATGGAAGGAGAGTTGATTATGAATAACATGTAGAGGTTTATAGAAAAATACGAACGTATAATTTGGAATGGAAGATGTTATTTTGGTCGGTTGCATGTTTTTTCATGATTTTATGTTCTCATTAGTTTTGGTTATAATCTCTTTGGTTGTCACAAAAGTTACCAAACCATATACACATATGTTCAGAATATTACAATGCCAATATTTATATTATCCCACACTTATATGATACATACATATGTTAACCTATATATATTATATCAGTTATTTAGTTAACTTATCTGATCTAGGATGATGATTATGAATTGACCTGGCGATTGAGTCGAGAGACAGTGCAATGAATGTTCCTACCTTCTTTGAATATGGAGTTAGGAGAAAGCTCATCTTCTAGAAATTCAGTCAGACCTCAACAAATGTTTCAACCTTCTTTGAATATAGAGTTAAGAGAAAGCCCATCTTCTAGAATTCACATACCCCACCATAATACTTCTGGATCTTCTGAAAGCATGTCTATTACGCCAATGCGTCCACCACCCCGTGGTAGGCGTGGAATTGGACAAACAAGACGTTTCACAAGAGAAAGAGCTGAACGAGAAATAACTCAACAAAATAGCCAACCACGTTCTTTAAACATTGTTTTGCCTCCTTCGAGACGGGCATTAGGACAAAGGAGGAGACGATAAATGGAGGCCTCACAACAACACACTGTTGCTATCATGTAACTTAATTTCTCTTTCACTACTCTTTAATTCAAATAAACAAACCAAAAAAACGTATAATTAGACCTTTCAAATGTAGGCCAACTATACTAGAAGAACCTCTTAGAACTGAGGAAGAAGAAAACCAAAGAGTTGACTTTGAAGCAGAAGATGACCAGCTATGTAACTTTGAAGATGATGAGTTTCATCCACCCGCTATTGAGAATCAACAAATTTTGAATCAAGCTCGACATTCCCTTGGAAGAATGGACTTCATTTACGAGTACTGTAAAGCATTGCACTGGAAAAAGGAGAAATTGGTTCGCTCTTCTAAGTCCAATCGCAAATTTGGAACATGTTGCTCTGAAGGGAAAATCAGGCTACCTACACTTTTTGATCCACCCACTTTGTTCAGGACATTATATGATGGCAGTGACAACCGGTCAAAGTCATTTTTACAGAACATTCGACAATATAATGTTGTAAATGCGTTTACAAGTCTTGGATGTAAATTGGATCGCAATGTCCTCATTGGCAGGGGTCCTTATAGCTTCACTATTCACGGTGAGTTACGACATTGTACTGGTGCATTATTACCACAGGCCGATACATATCCCGTATATGCTCAACTTTATATATACGATCCTGTGACTGCCTTAGATAGTCATGCAAATCGTAATCCGACATTGAATTGAGAACTTTTGGCCAGCATCCAAGAATGTTTATTGCAAAACAATCCATTTGTAACTATCTTTCGTCAAGCACACGAAATATTATGACAACAAAATCAAGATGAATCTAATCAAAATTTACCGGCATATTTGCGCTACGATTCGAGAAGAGATCAACGTCGGTATAATGCACCAACAATAGATGAGATTGCAGTAATCTTGCCTGGTGATGGTAGTGCGAGGAGGGGATCAAGAGATATTTTTGTACATTACAGAAAAAATCAAGGGATGATGCGGATCAGTGAATGTCACTCGGCATACGCACCACTGCATTACGTGTTATTGTTTCCGTTTGGGGAGCTGGGATGGGAATCGTCAATGACACTATGGGATGTGAGTAGAAATGCTACAAGTACTAAAATAAGAAATCGTCTGATTACTATAGTTATCGTCTATTCCAACGACCTTCAGAGTATTCTACCATTTTAAGGGACCAAAAATTCTTTGGTAGATGCCTGGGCTGCAACAGAGCAAAATCGTCTTGACTACATTAAACTAAACCAAGGGCAGTTTGTTCTTGTTGATCGTTATAAAGACCTCCAAGAAATCCATGATGAAAACGGACCAAGACCTGATCAAATTGGCAAAAGATATATATATTCTCCCATCTTCTTTCACCGGTGGACCGAGACAAATGTATGAAAATTTTCAGGATTCTATGGCTATTACTCGAACATACAAACATTCAGATATTTTCTTAACCATGACAGCCAACCCAGCTTGGCCAGAAATTACTGATGCTCTATTACCTAATCAAACTGCTGCTGATCGACCAGATTTGGTTGCTCGAGTTTTTGAGTTAAAGAAAAGACAGTTGATGAAAATGGTAAAAGAAGGGAGAGTGTTTGGGCAAATAGAAGCATATGTTTTCACAATCGAATTTCAGAAAAGAGGATTGCCTCATATGCATGCTCTATTTTTTCTCGCAGAACGGGATAAGATCAAAACACTTAAACAAGTTGATAGGGTAGTATCTGCTGAGTTACCAGATCCAATTAGTAAGCCTACACTTTTCGACACAGTTAAGAGTGCATGCTATATGGACCATGCGGGAGGAGAAACCCACGTGTGCAATGTATGGAGAATATTTTTTGTAAGAAAGGGTGCCCAAAATTATGGGCGGAAGCGACTTCTATTGATGACAACGATTATCCAATCTATCGTCGACGCGACAATGGGGTGGTACTGATAGTGAATGGGAAACAACTGGATCATAGAGATGTCGTACCGTATAATTCTTATCTCACAGAGATGTTTAACTGTCATATTAACGTGGAGGTATGCGCTGGATTGAGATGTGTGAAGTACATTCACAAGTACATCTGTAAAGGACATGATCGAGCAACAATGGTTTTGGAAAGCGGTGATGAGATCCAACAGTATCTTGATGCGAGGTATGTTGGTCTGCCAGAAGCTGCATGACGGTTATTTGGAATCGTGTTACATGAAAAATTTCCTAATGTTGTTCGATTGGATCTCCATCTACCTGGAGAACATAATGTTTCGTACGATTCAAGAAGTTCGCGAGATCAAATAGGTCAACAAACTGAGGAGAAAGTAACAAAATTAATGGCTTTTTTTAATTGTTGTGCTTCTGACGAATTTGCTCAAAATTTAACTTATCAACAGATGCTACAGTATTACACGTGGCAAAGAAAATTTTGGAAACGAAGACATCACAACCATCCAAGCAAGGTTATTAGTAGAATATATTTCGCTAGCCCCTTCAGTGGTGAGAGATTTTACTTGCGACTATTACTAATTACTGTTAAAGGGCCAACATCTTGGGAAAATTTACGAACATACAATGGTGTTCAATATAATACGTTTAAAGATACCTGTGTTGCACAGGGTCTTTTAGAAGATGACGAAGAATAGGCTCAATGTTTGGAAGAAGCATCAGTTATAAAGACTGGATACTAATTGAGAAGATTATTTGCGCTTATTCTAACACAATGTTCTCCGATACAACCTGATGAGTTGTGGAATACGTTCGCAATGAATATATGTGATGATCTTCCACACCAATTGCAGATGAACTTTGGAATTCCAGTTCCGAATGATGGTCAAGTAACAGATTATGGTTTGCATCTCTTGAATGAAATATTGCAAGAATCGGGAAAAAGTTTACAAGATTTTCCACCGATGCCCCTCTCAATTAAAAATTGGGCACAACCCACAGGCAACAACAGACTATTGTGGGAACATAGATAACTCCAATACGATGATCACACAACCAGTGCAGAAGAAAATATCAATTGCTTGAATGAAGGTCAACGACACTGTTTCGAAGCTGTGATCTCTTCGGTGACTGAAAATCAAAGGAGAACCTTTTTCTTGAATGGGGGTGCCGGAACGGGTAAAATATTTTTATACAACACCATAGCAGAAAAATGTCGAGCCCTTGGTCATATCATGATTTGTGTTGCATCATCTGGGATTGCATCTTTATTGTTGGTAGGCGGTAGAACTGTGCATTCCACGTTTTATCTACCATTGATTGTGTTGGAAGACACAATATGTTCATTCACTAAACAGTCAATTCATGCCCAACTATTCAGGGAGGCAAAATTGATAATATGGGATGAGGTCCCTATGCAACATCGCTATTGTGTTGAGGCCGTTGATCGCAGCCTTCAAGATGTTCGTGACAACAACCACCCTTTTGGTGGGATAACTGTTGTACTTGGTGGGGATTTTCGTCAAACTTTGTCTGTTGTACCGAAAGCATACCGTAAGCAAATTATGGGGTCAACTCTTCAAAAATCAACACTTTGGAAGAAGATACACGTCTTGACTCTATAAGAAAAGATGCGATTAAATCGAAATGATTCAGCAAATGTTGAATTTGCGGCATATTTGAACGAGGTAATATCAATTTTTGACCTCTATAGTAAAACTTTACATTAATAACCCTATAATTAAAATTAACTGAATTTCAATTGTCAGGTGAGAAGCAATCCAAATGAAACTATCGAACCATCTTCTACAATTCGGAAGTGTAAAGACCTCATTGAACTAATAAGAGAAATGTATCCACAATTGCATAGAATGGGGACTTCTACAGAAAAATTCTTAACTGACCGTACTATTCTCTCTGCACGTAATGATGATGTTAATGATATCAATATTGAAGCATTGAAGATATTCCCAGGAAATGTCATTAGTTATCTATCAGCAGACAAAAATGCGGATGATGATATGCGTGATCCGATCATGGCAAATCGATACCCAGTTGAATATTTGAACTCATTGAATCCTGCTGGTCTCCCATTTTCAGACCTCTAATTGAAAGTCGGTTGTCCTGTTATTTTGATCAGGAATCTTGCTCCAAGGGATGGTCTTTGCAATGGAACGAGATTGAGGGTAGTTCGATGTGCGCAACGTATCATTGAAGCTGAAATTTTAATCGGAGATAAAGATAGAAATTTAGTATTTATACCAAGAATTTCTCTTACTCATTCTGGTTCTGAACTTACTATTCCCATTATAAGAGGACAATTTCCAATTAGGTTGCCTTTGCAATGACTATAAATAAATCACAAGGTCAATCTGTTAAATTGGTCGGGATTGATCTTCGTACACCAGTGTTTACTCATGGTCAATTATACGTTGTACTATCCCGATGTACAACATTCAATCGGATAACAATTCTCTTACCATCAGAACAAAATACTTCCACAACAAATATTGTTTATCCTGAAGTTCTTCTATAATGCTTCTACATTAGGTTTGATACCCAAAATTTTCAATTATAAAAGTAACATATTCTGATATTCTCATTCTTTCATAACATGCTTCAGCCTTCAAGTTTCACAATTAAATAGTTTTTATCTAACACATGGTTTCAATTAGATCCTCGCAAATCCATATAACATTACACTGTAACTCCATCACTCCTCGACCTGATTGCATTGATTATGATTCTGTAGAAGAATTTGTAAGTATAACTTATTTTTAGATAAGTGTTAATAATTACATATAATTTAAATTTTATAATTACTTAGTTTTTATCTAATACATGGTTTCGAATAGGTCCCCGCAACTCCGTTTGACACTCCACCTACAACTCCACCTCCCCCTACACCTGCAACTCCAACTACACATATGCCTATTATATTAGATGATGATATTTGGGAGGATCTGAGTTTTGTAGAAGAAGCGGTAAGTTTTTTTAATATATAAATTAATCAACTCTTATGCATAAAATATTGTTCAATGAATGTGTTTGACATCTTCTTTGTCTCACGTGTAGGTGGAAGTAATGGATAAATATATTGCAGCTCGCATTGCTAAAGCAAACATTGTTGTGAAGAAAGAACCTCCGGAAGAAGATTAAGTTTTTGTTATTGAGAAAATAATAAAATAATGTTGTTACATTTCAATTTTTTTTTTACAATTTTAATATTTCATTATTTGTTTGCTTACAAAATAAATAAATTAATAATTTATTATTTTTGTGTCTTTCAATATTTTCTCCATTAGTCAACAACTCAAGAATTAAAAATCTGATAGTTCTTTTGCAGCCATAGTTATCAATATGAGTTTGGATCAATGCATGCTCGAGGTTTTGTAGGGATGACTGCCAGAATATTAATTGAATTCGACCCCTACAAAAATTTCAAGCATGCATTCATCTGATCCCATACCGACACTGTGCCATAGGTACGGGCACAAAACCTAGTTTAATATGCATTTGGTTGCGCAAGAGAAATTTGATAACCGCCATTAGCATTTTACTATTTTCCAGTTAACAAATTCAAGTCATATTCCTCGTATCCTCATTCAAGGGCAGCATTCTTACGGCTCAAACCTGACTTGGATAGTGCCAAAAAAAGGGTAAAACTCTTCATGCATTTTTATATCTCAAACTCAAAATTTATGATTAATCTAAAAATAACGCCTTAGAAAAAAGAAAAAGAGAAAGGGGAGGAGGGAATATTTGTGAAGGAGGGTGAATCCTTTTGTTCTTTGGGGAGCACTATTAACACCCCTTTTACTCTTTATACACAAATTTTCTAAATACACCCCCTATAGTAATTCCACACTAACATAATTACTCAATACACCATCCATACATTTTTTATTTTACCCTCTCAATTAAATCGCTCTTTCTTTCTCAATACACCCATCCAATATCATCACACACACCCCTATTTCTAAATACACCAAGATAAACAAAACCCATTTCACGGTAAAGAAGAAAGAGCAAAACCGCACTCCCTCCCCCCATTTCAAATGCAGCCTCCCTCTACTCATACCCACATTACCCTGAAGACAAAGAAAAGTTTTTGAAGAAGAACTAGAAACCATCTTCAAGTTTGGAAAAGGAAGAAGAAGAAAAAGAAAAACTTTGATTTTACAATGAGGAAGACCCTAGGTATGAAATTCCTTCAATTTTGTTTCTTCAAATAGTATTTTCGTTTCAATTTTTGTGTTAAATATCATTTTATTTGCAATGTATATGGTATTTATTGGGTTTTTGTTAAAATTTTGTTATATTATGTTTGACACTGGTTGAAGGAATACCACCATGGTGTTTGGCTAGGGCTGGAGCACCACCACAGTGGTGTTCAGACAACACCAACCGAACACCACTGTGATGTTCTTCCAGCCCCGACCAAACACCTGTGGTGTTCCTCCAGCCCTAGCCGAACATTTTTGTTGTGTTTCTACAACCTCTGCTAAACAACATATTATGATTATCTATAATTCTTGTTTAATTGATTTAACTAAAAATATTTCTTATGTCCAGGTTATGTAGCAAATGTATTTGAAAGGAAAAAATCCACTGCTTCAAATAAAAGGCAAAGACAGCCTGAGGATCCCCCATACATTCCACAGGAACAAGAATAACCTCCGATACAAATGCATGATTACAATTTTGAAAGAGATGCTGGTTTTAGGGAGGAGGATAGAGAAAAATTGGGAAGAGAAGAAGGTGTTATGAGAGAGAAGACCAGACATATACCACATTTTTCGGTGGTCCTGTTAGTCCATCCTTACAGACTACTTATGAGACACACGTAGCACGCTATATATGGGACGAGCAAGAGAGAGACCCTCTCAAGTGTAACAATCATGCTTCGAAGCTAGTTCAGTAGAGTTCTTATAGAAATGTATGTGATGAACGATGGTTGGATCTTGTCAAAGCCTTCAAGTTGTATCGATTAAGGCGAACATCGTACTTTGAAGTTGACAAAGTCTTGGTTGGTACATTTGTGGAACGGTGGCACCCTGAGACCAATAGCCTTCACCTACCTTTTGGCGAAATGACAATCACATTGGATGATGTCTTTTTCCTTACAAGTCTTTCAATCACAGGGGTTCCAGTTTTATTGAGACGGAGTTTTACACCAACCTCCACTTATGATGTTAAAAATTGGTTGGAGTTTCTTACGCTGAAGCGATAGAGGGAATAAGAGGTGCGAGGGGGTCATCTGTGAAGCTAGAGTGGCTCAGGGAGAGGTTTCGTCAAGATACTATGTCTGATGATCCGGAATGACGTTCATTCTCAGCTAGGGCTTATTTATTGTACACTTAGGTTGTATAATTTTTGCTAATAAGAGTGGCACTCGGGTCAACACATCGTACTTGGAATTCCTAGTTGATCTTGACAACATTCATACGTATGCATGTGGAGCTCCCACTCTAGCTTATCTCTATAGACAACTACGGCTGACATCTAAAGTCATAACCAACCAGATGGTTGGATATTCCATGTTATTGGAGGTAATAAACTCATATTTTGACTTATTTTCAATATCATAAAATAAATATTTATTAGATTATGGACTGATTATTGTGAGTTTTATTGCATTTCATGTAGGCATGGATATACGAACGATTCCAAATATTTAGGCTTCCATATGACGTTGACTACAATAACAAAAATCCCCTTATAAAGAGGTGTCTACCAAAGGCCAATGTCGAAGCAACTATGGAAAGATTAATGGCAGTGCGTGAGGTTCTTGACTTCCTTAAACCTAGTGAAGTGAGTATTTATGTGTTTTTATATATTTTTATACATTGAAATGCATAGTCAATAGACATTGTTTTAAATTTTTGTTTTTTAAATTGTTATAGGTTATTTGGAAGCCCTATACGTCAAGGGTGAGGGAACATTTTCCATTTCATATCATTTCGTATTACCACAGCTACATATCAGCAAACAATGTGGTGGAGCCATATCATCCTGACCGAGTCCTGTAACAGTTTGAATATGTGCAGACAATTCCATACATCCCTATTCCTTCTGGTATCCCCAAGAAAGAAACGCAATAGACTACGCCAATATGGGGGGGCTTGTACAGTATTTTGTTAATTGGGATAGTCACGTATTATCTGACGAGAGACTTGGTAGACCTGCCCGACCACCAGGACTGTGTGACCATTCATATCTTGAATGATATTACACACATTCACATCCCATTGTTGAAAACCCCGACCGTCTGTCCTTCTACGTCAGCAACGCAGCTGATACTGCTCCACAAGATGCTTGTGATATTGTCAGATCTACACGGGGTTTGATGGAACCGATCATGCAGAGATTGAGATCTGGAGAGCGATCTATCTCCAGAGAAGAGTTTTAGTCAGTGTTCCTACAAGCATATGATGCGTTAGGAGGTCGAGATGATGAGGGACCATCAGATGTTGTGCCAGATCAAACAGGACCTTCGCATGTTGTACCTAGTCATAGGAGGAGAGGACGTTGATGAACAATATTATGTATTATGTATAGAACTTTGGATATTATGTATTTACCTGTGGATGTTATGTATTTAACTTTGGATGTTATGCCAAAATGGATGCCAAGCAAACCTTCATATGCTGGTGAATTGTTTGGGTTTTGAGTTGATGTAATTTTTATATATTTTTTAGTTTTTCTTTTATGTATTGAATTGTTTGGGTTGATACGGAAGTTAGGTTGAATGAAAACCATCATATGTATGTACTGAGTTGTTCGGCCAAGACTTGTGGAACACAGTAGCCATGCAAGGTCAGTATTAGTAGAACATCACATAAATGTCCGGTTAAGCAAAAGATTGATTAGAAACCAAGTTGATTTACAAAATAAGCAAAAGATTAATTTACAACCAAGTTGATTCACAAAATAAGCAAAAGATTGATTAGGAACCAAAGCAAAAGATTTATTTACAACCAAGTTGATTTACAAAATAAGTAAAAGATTGATTTACAACTCTCTTAATCTAATCTAAATCTATAGTTTTAGTGTTTCGACCAACTTGACTGGTTCCTACACTTTCACTATACAAATTAAGCTGGTCGCTGAACAAATTTTTCCAGCATGCTGCACAGTCATGTCGATGTGTATTCCATATGTTTGCCACGGGTGGTAATGGACTCCCCTCGCGCAATAACACCTACAAATATATTACATATCAATATCATGGATACATAGGTAATAAATAACGGCAGAGAAATTGGAGTTAGTGTGTACCTGAACATAATGATCATTGTTCACAAATTCAATACATATCATCTTCGGGTTAGTTGAGATTAGGGTTCTGAAGGGTAAATATGTTATCGAAATTTTCAAATCCAAACACACAAGCGTAACGTTGAAAGCCGATGCAACCAAATACCCCATTTCTGGCAAACAAAACCAATGTTTCTTTGGTGCAGGTTCCTTGTAGTAGTTTAGAATGTCCAACACTTCTTCAAGACTTCAACGCGACCATGTTCAATGAAAACTTTTTTATATAACTCTTGATTATTTGTCAACTCGTTATGAAGTTCTCCTCGAATCCTACCGCATGATTCCTCGGTGAGCCCAATGAAACAATGCATCACGAGATATAAACAATTCATAACAAATTTGTGTAATCTATAACAATATCTTGAACGTGTTCAATCTCGTTTTGAATGGAAGCAACAGCAGCCTCCGTAGACAACGTGTTTGAATCCTATTAACAAAAAAAAAAATTCAACAACAAAGAAGTTGAAAAGTGTCTGTTCAATTAATATTGATGAAACACCATAGTGGTGTTCGATAAACACAGATGGAAGAAAATAGTGGTGTTCGGTCACTCTGATGGAACATTACAGCGGTGTTCGGTCACCCCTGATGGAACACTACAATCGTGTTCGGTAACCCCTGATGGAACACCACAAGTATGTTCAGCTGATGGTGACCGAACACCAATATAGTGTTCCATTGACTAGTACCGAACAAATCCTGACCAGTACGTAAATGCATAAAAAAATCAAATTTTAAGCTTGAGAACGATAGAGATACTTACATTCGTGGTCTGCTTCACTTCTTTAGTCTCCATGTCTGATTTTTGTTATAATATGGATGTTAAAACTTGAGGTTTTGGTTTGAGGAGTTTGGTAGAAGTTTGAAAAGTTGGAAGTTGGAAGTTTGGAAAGAGGAATGAGTTTATGAAGTATTATGGAGAAGGGTGTATTGAAAAATTATTTAGTGGTGTATATAAAAGTTTAAAATGTGTTATAATATAGTGATGGATGTATTTTACAGAAAAAAAAAAAAAAAAAAGCATTTATGTCAGATGACATTTTTGTAATTATTTTTTTTTGGGGTGTATTAGTAGGGTGGGGTTGTTGATAGCGCTCGCCTTGTTCTTTATACTTCTCTATGTGGATAAGTTGCGTCTCCTGAACTGAAAGTAGGAATGGTGGCATGCATAGCATCAATTTCAATTCCCGGTCAGTCGGCTAAATTGGCCTCCTCTTCCAATTGCTTGCATCCGAAACCACTGAGACCACCATTGCTGCTGCTGCCGAGTAGGAAGCCGCCATATCTTCTTCTGCTGAGGGCGAAATCCGTGCGTGCTGTCCGATGTGTTGCGGCCTCGAAATCGGCAGCAGAAGGAGGAGGCCGTAATAACAACGGGGAATTGGAATGTGATGTGTTGACTAGGATTAGCAGTATGTACAACGACATTTTAATCGTTGACACTCCTCAATCCCGGATGCTCCTCCTTGACTCCACCTGTATGTTCTGCTCTCCCTCTCTCTTTCGTACTTCTTGCATAGGCAAAGATATTTGAGAAACAATATTTAATGCTAGTACGGATACTCGATTTGACACCGGAATTTGGATGGGTATAAATGTAGGGACCCTCGATTTCAATACCGAAATTTAGATGGATGTATTACCCGTAAATGTGTGAATGTATGAGAATCTTGTTTATGGAGATCATAAAATTTGGTATCCTTGGGTTTGGGATATCTTAAGAGGTTCATTCATCATGTTCACGTGTTATAAATGGGATTCATTTTGCTGCTTTCTCCGCTGAAACTGGGAATGCGCACATTTACGTATCTTAGGTAGGGAAAATGGAAACAGAGATTTACTACTATTATTATTACTCTATTTTATCATTTTTTTTCTGTTGACATTCTCAATTCTGCAGCTTGTATTAATAGTATATGGATTTGCTAACAAATGTTGAGCACTTGTTAATGATCCATATTAGGAAATGACCAGCACTAGGAATTGACAACAATGCTTTTAGAAACACTCCAAAACAAATGATGCTGTTTCCCAATGCAGAAAATTTTCTTATATGGATTTCACTTGTTAGCTAGAACATTATTTAGTACTTTTTTTCCCACTCAAGTTGGTGAAGAGTTTACTAATGAGATGACAAATTAAGATATAGCGGGGATTACAAAGTCATTTGTTGTTGGGGTGGGGGGGGGCGTTTGTCTGTCCATGTAAGAAATAGGGAAGAAAGTAGGCATAATTTTGTTCCCTGTTCTCTTAATCAAAGAAAAATGGGATAGTTTTCTGAGATCTTCTCTGGGGCGGGAATAGTTGACGAAACATTCGCTCTGATTGTCACTTCCGATTATATAGAAATGGGTGCATATTGAACTCCTTTGCTGCTATTGCTTCTGCTTCTAAGCCATCCATCTAAATCCTTGGATTCACATAGATCAGCCTCTCATAAAAACCAGCATTGCACCAAAGTGTTGGAGTCTAAATTTTTTTCTATGACCTGCCACCACCACTTTAACTGCATTGAGGTCATCAAACTGCTCATCAGGCAACACGCTGCATCACAATGCTTCAAAACACTAAAGTGATAAATTCCCAGTTTTCCATATATTGCACATGAAAAATCATTCATTGCTTTACTGTTGGACAAGTGCTCATAAAAAGGGAGCCAAACAGTCAAGTCCTCCATCGAAAAGCGACTCCCCCAAAAATGTTTGCATTCCACTTGATGTTTTCATTTAGGATTTTTTGAGCTACAAAAGGGGTAGTAATATCCTTGAAATCTAGAATGTTTGTTTGACCCATGATCAGCTTGCATACGCATGCCTATAAGAAAAATACCCAGATTCAGTATAGTGTCAAACCCCAGTTATCTCCATTTAAATGTAAACTGGGAGACGCTTGAAAATCTCAGCTTCAAAGAACCTGATAATCATGGGATGGTTCCATTGATGCAGAACGCAGTGAAACAGGAATTATCTGAAGGCTGTTTTTAGGTATTCAAAGGGTGGATTAAAAGGGTGGGTTTTAGGGTAATTTAGGCTTGTAAAAGAAGAATCGCAGGGGCTGTTCTGGGGTATGAACAGTACCCGTGAACAGTGATTAGCAGGGAAAAAGGGAGCAAAAAGCCTGGCTTCACACCCAGGCAACCTTAGCGTCACAACTGGGGTTCTTGAGCATCACCCCCAAGGGAATTGCCACAATTCAATAAAGCAAAGCTATTTGCTGCTGGAAATTCTCTCTTTATTAATCTGTCTATAAACTATAAGTATTACAAGGTATTTCTAGGCTAATACTAATCCTAAACCCAACAGGATTCGGATGCCTAAACTAGAAACTAATTAAAGACAACTAAAACACAAATCCTGTAAGGATTTTGACTCAACTAAATAACTGAATAGTTAAATAGTATTCCTAGGTTAATATTGAGACTTATTCCCAGAAAACTGGAAAATTACCAAATACCCTTGCCTCTAAAAATAAGAAAACTGATAAAAATTGACGTCATCTAATAATATAAAATAACTTCTTTATACTTCGCCTTGAACCCAAGGAAATTATGAATCCTCTTGTGCACTTGAGTTTACTCTTTCTTGATCCTTTTATGGACCTTCATCCATTCTCCTGATCCAAGTTTCAATTGGGCAAAACCTTGCTTTCAATAGATAAGGTGCTGATTTTATTTGGATGTTGAAGGATACGGGCTGCGGAATCCACCAATCTGACCAGTTATTTATATCTATTGTCCAGATTTACCTTGTGTCTTCAAGCTGCTAAGGTACTTCACCATGTAAATAAGGCCTATATCCGAGTTTGCATTGAACTAAACTATCAAGGAAATATTTGGGAAGAATCTAACTTGTTTCAAAGGCAGTCAGGTAGCTTACATGTAACAACTGAGACACTGCTTTGATGAAGATCAAAAAGAAAAAAAAGGTAGAAACAAAGTGAGAGATGATCCCTTGACAGAGACCCCTCTTGGGATAAAACAGTATACACTCATTACTAATAAGCATGGTTGAGTCTGAAACAGATTCTACGCAGCCTATAATCAATTCAATCCATCTTCTTAAAAGCCTAATTTATACGTATTCTTCTCCAAGCAAAGCCATTTGGCTCTATCTTTAGCCTTGCTCATATCAAGTTTTAGGGAAACTGGAAACATGACCATCTTTACTCTGGTTCTTACATTTGAGATAAAGGTTAATTTCATATGCAGTAAGCAGATTATAGTGATGAGACGCCCATGCAAATTGCACTTTGGGACTTGGAAAAAATATTCTAGGCAACATTGGCTTTAGTCCAAGTACTTTAGAGAAGGTCTTTAATAGAGCTGAAACTTGTAAAACCTCACAGGTTTGGCACACTTATGAATTAGAACAAATGTTTATAATTCAATTTAGTTAAGGAAAAGGCTTAAATACCAATTTGGTCACTCTACTTTCACCCAAAATTCATTAAGCTCACTGTACTTCTTTTTTTCACACTTTGATCACTCTACTTGGTCAGGAGAATCAATAAGCTCACTCAATCAATGAGCTTATTGATTGGAAAAGTCCAAGATTAAAGTGTGAAAAAAAAAAAGTAAAGTGAGCTTATTGAATTTTTGGGAGAAGTAGAGTGACGAAATTGGTATTTAAGCAAGACCATTGTTTAGAAAGCTGAGTCACCTACTAGCATCAATAATCTTGGCCAGTTATTTTACTTTTTCAGGCTATAAATTTTTGAATAGATAATTCATCTCAATTGTTCGACAAGTCGTTATGCGCCATCCATTTATGAATTTTTGGTTTTCGTCATTAGCTTAGAGGATACAGGAATACAGGATCCTTCTGATACTCGAAAAATTATCGCTTTTTATCCAATTCAATTGTTATTTTAAGTACTTTGGGGGTAGCAATTCGTCTGCCTTGTGTCCCTGAGTTACCTTTCCTGCTGCTGCAGATAATGTCCACAGTATTGTTAACAAAGGACAGAAATGGACTGGTTCATATTGGGTATGCCAGAGTTCTATTATCAATTCTCTTTTAACCTGTGTAACTATTTGTGGTCCAGTTACCTACCAATTACGAATTGATCTCGTCCTTGCCCTTCCATTTCTATATGGCATTATTATTCATTGTTGCTCCAAATTATTTCCCTATCTTTTCTTCATCATTTGTAGGATATATTGAATAACTGTTTTGATACAGTTTTTAATTGGTTTTTTCTTTGGGGTTGGAAAATAGTAAAACCCCATGATCTTAGTTGCTAATACTACCCAATACCCATCCATTTGATATCATACAGGCTTGTAGACCTAGTAAGTTATTTTACATTCTCAATATTTTCTAAGTGCATTTCCTTTGAGTGGAGATGATAAATGAATTACTATCTGATTGAGTGATTTCTATCTTAATATGTACATCAAAAGGAAAATTGAATAAAATTTTTTTTTTGATAAGTAAAAGTATATTAAAAGAAGGCGTCAAAAAAGGTGACGCAGCCTTTGTACACTAGGGGAATACAAAAATTAAAACTCCATCCTAATCTATTCACAAAATCCACAAAGAATTATCAGACTTCATAGGAATAAACTCGGTCTCAGCGCACCAAAAGAAAAGGGAGCGAAGCAGAATACTTCATCTGATCCAAAGACCTCTCTGTGTTGTCAAAAGCCCTACTATTACGCTCTCTCCGAATACACCCACAGACACCCAAAGGGGCTACCTCCTAAAAGAAGTTCCTCCTCCTTCGCTTGTACAGAGACCAACTTAAAAGAAAATCTTGAACTGTTCTGGGCATAGCCCACGAAATCCCAAGCAGCCCCAAAATCATTTTCCACAAATACTCTTGTTTCCGTGGGTTTCTGAATCTATTACATCTTACAGGACGAGTTTGCTTGCTTACCAGCTATTGTTCCCGAGGGTCCCATTGCAATCCTTGGCTTGGTAATATCATTTTTTCCTTCATATTATGCACTTGTTTTTATTTGGTACATTTTGGAATGTTAGTTTCCTGAACTGAACTAAAAAAAATAAAATAAGAGCTGCTAAAGTCAAAACGGCTAAATTTTTCAGGGTGGTGGAACGGCTGCTAAGTTGATGCTGGAGTTATGGCCTTCTCTGCAGCTTGAAGGCTGGGAGATCGACCAAATTGTAATGAACTATATTTTCTTTCTCTAGAATTTTTCGTTTTCATCATTATTTTTCTTTTTTATGGTTTTTGTTTTATACCCGCAGTTTTTATAGAGAAGCCACAATTGTGCGCATTCCCCAGTTAGATTGATTTTTCCTTGTTTTACCCCCTCTTAGATATTGGATACTGAACAAGACAGACATCATAAATAAGCTCATTTTCCAAGTAGTCTAAATCTTCAAACTGTAGCATAGGCATGCTTGAGAGTCATACGAGGTTCGGAGCAAATCACGATGAATCATCACTGTAAGGTATGTGACCTCAATGAGGCGCTGCCTTGCAGTCTAGCAATTCCTTCGAGCCTGAGGACCTACTCCATGCTCTGGTGGGGATCTAAGGCACACGGAATGGAGGCTCTGTAGACTCTGTTGTGGGCATTCAGCCAAGTGGTAGTTTACTTTAGTGGAGCTTTGTGGGCTTCCAGTACCTTGTGCAACAGAATTGAATAACTGATGCCTGCCTTTAGTACGTTCTTGAGCTTTTCACTGGCTGCATCACACTAAGTTCAGACGACACAAATATACACATCAACGAGGAATGACATGTCATTCCACTGGCAATTAATGCCATTTGAGTAGCCTCTAGAGATGGCGAATAGGCCAGCGTGGTTTGTGGGTTGACACTGGACACGGGTAACAATGATGTGTGGATCATACATGGAAGGGTATGCTAGGGGATGTGTTCACCTCGTCCGCTCCCTCCAAAAAATCATTCATTTTTCTGTACCAAATTTTATAGGTCAATCTACTGTTCCTTTGAAATCCTTTTCTAATTTCTTTCTCTTTCCCTCAATCTCTATTCCGACATATCTATATGACCCTTTCCCTGAGGATAAAACAAGAAAGTTGAAAGAGAAAGATTCAAACTAAAGGAGGATACACGTATTTATATGTAAGCAATAAATAAAGGAAGAGATCCTTATATGTGTACTGTGATGACTCCCTTCTTAACTTTGTGGATGCTCTGGTTTCCCGCTTTCGCAAGATCATCTTCTTACCTTTTCCCTACACCATGATTTTCGATTGATCTTTTTTCATTTTTTGATCCCTTTCCATCCCAATTCTTCCTCTTCTCTGTTGTTTGCGATGAATCTTTATATGGTGAAGTTGCATCCTTCACCATTCTCTTTGGATATTTTCCTAACCAAAATACAACCTATCTGATTATCCTGTTGAAGATGGTCATTTTGCGTGTGATTTGCGAAATACTGACTTGAGTTTAAAGGTTATATCTTGTTTTTGTTTTTATCTTAATCATTTTCTATGTATGGTGTGATGTACAAAATTTAGCTCCTTAGAAATTATGATACAATAAATCTTCTAGTTACTTTAGCTCAATATAAGGGGTCAATTCCAGGATTTCTGATAGCAAAAAGCTATCATTAATTCTGCTTAGGGAGCGTGTAACTTTTCTAGCTTCTCTTTGGGCTAAGGAGCTGGGGATATCTACGGGTCTGCCTTTTGACCGATCTGACGACGGATTGGGGGGCAGCACTTGGCTTGTTAGTTTAGTCAATTTCTTGTATTGTTTTGTGTTTTTTTTTTCTTTTTCTTGTGTGTGTTTTTGTGTGTGTGTTTTGAGTTTTTATCTTTTGTAATGGTGGATATCTTACCCACTCCTCTTTCCTCTATCTTTTAATAAAAGCTTCTTTTTCTATCAAAAAAATATAAGGGGTCAAACCAACGTTTCAAAAAATCATTTCACAATACTAAGTATGAGATGCGGGGACATGATTTATATTAAATGTGAACTCCACAATTCCTTTAGGTTATTGAAAGGTTATATTTGTTATGTAATGAGTATATTATCATCCATAGAAAAAATGAAATAAAACTTCTTTTGAGTAAAACTGATTCTCCATTCCCTTCCCTTTTTGCATGGGGCAAACCGGCAAAGAAATTCTTGAATAGCAGACTTTTGGGTAGGGCTCTTGTGTCATGATTTGCGATTCAAAAGATTCATTCACAAAGTCAACTCATGCTTTCAAATGACTGATTCGAATTGGCTACTTTGCGTCTTACAGTTATGTACTCCAATTTTGAGATAACAGTTGTTGTGTCATGTGTGTTTCCTGATGAATCCTTTTTTGTAATTAAACCGTTTTGGTTTAGGACTGGGACAAGGAGTCATGCATTCTACTGTTCTGAAACCAACTCCCTTCTTTTAGTGCCTTTCATTACCTGAACTCCGGAAAGATCAATTAAATGTCTTTATTATCTGATTCAGTTGATTGATAAAGCAAGAGAGTATCTTGGGCTCTCTGCTCTTGAGAAGCCTACTCAAGGTGGTGGTGTTCTTCACGTCCACATTGGTGATGCTTTTTCTTCATCAAATACTATTCCTGGAGGTTATGCTGGTAAAGTTTCTTATCGTTTATGTGGTAGAGATGCAGAGTTTTATAGAATGGGAAAATTAAGATTAACTGGAAATGGCAATGTAGGACTTTCTTCTTTCCAGCCAGCCAATGACCCTAGCTTCATGCATATAGCATAATGTTTCAAGAATTACCTTTCTCTCTATATAACATCTCTGCACTTCATGTACCGTCAGTGTATACAAATTATTTAACTTTTTCTTGTGGAACTCCTGATTGATGAAACACATGGACATACATGCACATGTTCATTCTGTTTTTTTTTTTTTCTTTAGCTTTATTTAATGTAATCTTGCTCTTTAATTCTTGATTAAACAGGAATTGTCATTGATTTATTTTCTGGTGGAAAAGTTTTGCCTCAATTGCAAGAGGTAAATACATTCATCTATACAAAGTTAAGTTCACTTAAGGATTGTTCACATAGTCAAGGTGTACTTTTAGGTCGCTGTTTCAAGTTTAAATTACTTTTCTACTTGTAGTCATGAAGCGTCTGGTTGTCTTATTTACAGTGCCAGCAGCCAAATATAAGCAAGGGCTCTTGCTTATATTTGTTGATATCCTGGGATATAATGCAGTGGCGAAGTCAAGATTTAGGTTGAAGGGGGTCAAGATTACTATAAGGGGTAGAAACTTACATGGTCGTATTTGAATTTGGCTTAAATGGGGGTCAAAATTATTAGATAGTGCAGAGACGGCATTGGAGGGGCCAGTTTATTTGACGGTTTAGCCTTCTCAATATGATGCTGAGAGGTCATTTTTATGAAAGTGGGTTGTGTAAAGGGAGACCAATCAGTCTTTAGATGTTGGCATCCTTCTGAATGCTTTCATAGAGTTGGTTTTCACTAAATGAAACAGGTGAGTGCCCGATTCCTTTATCTTGGTAGGAGGTCTTTATAGAGAGGTGAAAATGCAAAAAATTCATTAAAGCTAACAAGATAAAGGTGAGAATGAGCAAGGTCGGATGTAATTTTCTTTTTAAATTTTTAGATGAAGGTTGAGTATCCCATCAGGTAATTGGTCTTGGTTCCAATCTGCCTGAAGTTACCACGTGATGCCAAATGAGCAGAGAATAGAGCACACATGAAACATGGAAGTCATGCTCCAACAGTTGATGGTCCACTGGCAACAAGGGAAATGTGATGGGGTGATGGGTTTACAGGATGGGAGAGCAGGTGGGGATGTAGTAGTGTAGAGATGAAGTGCCCTACGCAAGGATGGGCATCTATTAAGTTTCAAAAGATGTGATGGAACATTGTCCTTTCTGTGGAGGCAGTAATAAGCTTTCCTTTATGGCCTCTCCGTTGATCAAGGTGGCTGGAGTCTGTAGGATATTTACCGCAATCTGATTGAGGATTGTATGGCTGCATTAGCTTCAACCTTTCCAAATTTATCCTCATTCAGTGTTTTACCTTTCTGTTTTGTACTCGAATTCTATTTAATCAAAATCCTCGCACTTTAAAATAAGCATTGTACAAACTCGTTTCTTTTCATTGTTGATGTGGCTTGACTAAATCACTGGGCTAGTACCATCTTCAAAGCAAATCTAGCATCTTAGGATCAGCAAGTACTATTACTTTTCAAAATAACATCTCTACACTCAATATCGCAACAAGACCTGTGAACTATATTTAGTTACTCAGAGCCACGAGCCCTCTGATTTTCCATTATATAATTTGCAAGTGATGCTTGAATTCTTTTTTATTTTATTTGATTATTTTCTCAATCATCTATTTGACTTTCTTCGGTAGGTTGAAACCTGGTTGGAGCTAAATGGTAAGTTAATGCCAGATGGTCGCCTCATGGTGAATTGTGGTGGCACAGATGCTTTAGCTTCCAGTGCTACTGAAATAGAACCTCATCGAGAAATTTCATCATTTGATCACATTTGGGAGCAAAACTCCACCATCAAGGCCTTGTGCAAAGCGTTTCCTGGACAAGTGGGTACTTTTTCATTCTTTGCATCTGCAAATATATAGATGTGTGGTTGTCTTTCTCAAGTTTTAGCTTTCAGTTTCAAATAAACACAGGTCATGGTAAATAATAGTGCTTCCTGTAGGTATGGATTCTTGCATTAACCTCTTCAACTCTCGGATTAAATTTGACTAATTCCTATCCAATTATCTAAAAAAATAGTATGTGAATGGAAATCAAATAGCTGAGACAAGGAAAAGAAAAACTCTAATTTTCATTTAGAAGCCTTGGTTATACAGGTGTAACTCGAGCAAAGCTAGTCGCCGTAGCTTATTTTGCAATTCCATGCAAGATTTTGTCAGCACTGGTTTATTTCAGTTCAAAGACACCTTGATGACTAGTTATGGACCTTGGTTCTTTAGGAAGCTGGGATTCTGTGATAGTGATTTCTATTCCTCAAGTTAACCTTTCTGGGATAGTGATTTCCAGAAGCTGATTCAAGGGGGCAAACTGTTAATCATGATCGCACTTCTACAATTGGTGGAGGTTTCAAATCTTAGGGCTCTGAGAAGCAAACATGTATCTCCTACAGAACTATGGTCGCAGAATTTGTAACATTGGCTGCCGGAAGTAAAGAGGTTAATAATTCCAAATAGCCAAAGGCTATAACACCATTATACTCTCTGATCGTAAACCTATTAATCTCTACAATGGGTCTGTAAACATATGGATGAGGCATAGCTATATGAGACATTTCATAGTGATGATTCAGTGATTATAAAACAATTTCTCGTACTGAATGCTATGAGAAAAAAAAGAAGGACGTTCATCAGTGATGATATTATCAGTAGCATGAGACCCGAACCAACACTTGGCTGATTTATTGAGAAAAGGCCTTGCAGTGAATAGCAATTCAAACAACCATCTTCGGGATAGATATGTGGCACGAGCTACTCGACAAAATGTGTCTGAGGAACAAGGATTATATTTGCGTATGGAATTTCTTTATGGACTATATTGTGAATTGATGTATATTTCAGCATGCATCAGCTGATTTGTTTTATATGCTCTAGGCTGGAAAGGAACTCACAAAATGCAATCTGACACAGGTAAGCTGTAAGAAGATGCCAAAACGTGCAGGTGAAAATTACATGGCCCTGACGGGACCTTCACCTGATTTAACGACGTGGTCTGCTGCTCTCCCTGATAGATTGAGCTCGAGTATTTGGCAATGGACCACTTGCTGCCCTTCAGAAATTCTTGAAAGCACTGGTAGTTTATGATATAACTAGCAGTTTCTTTAAGAAAATGATCAACAGTTTCTTTACTTTGTAAAATACTAGTATGTCATTTGTGTCATATTTTCAACTTGTTTTACTTGATTATTCTCATCCGCATAATATCATAAGTTATGAAAGTCAATTTGTAAAATTTTTTTAAACCTTGCGTAGGAGGGAAATGTAGGTCACAGAGAGCGGAAAAATGGTCTCTGTTTGTGTGTGTGTTTTGAGGGGTGGAGGGTGAATAGACCTTTTTAACTTCTGTTGAGAAAAACTCGACCTATTGAGAGTAGACTGACTCCTGTAAACAACACAAAATATTGTTAACATAAGTGTTGTGTGTGAGGCAATTAGTCAGTTTGTGTTGATACATGATAAGTAATACTCTCTCTCTTTAGGTAAAGAGGCCACAATGTATTTCTAGTTACTCCCTCCGTTACGCTATTCAATTTTAGGATGGTTACGTTGAGGCTATGTTTGGTTACTCAATGTCAAGATTTAGAATTGAAATTAGAGGAATAATTTGAGCTCTACGAAATTCAATTTGTTGTTCCAATTTCAATTCCAAACTCTGGAATTTTGTATCTAAGCATAGCCTGAGAATCTATTTTCAAAAATTATATTTACAACTTCTACAACTTTTTAACTTTACCATATCCTTTCATATGATATAAACATTGAGAATCACTATTTACACCCCCCAAATTACTAATTATAACCCTTTTTTAAGTACACCTCCACCTTAAATTTTAAACCCCTTTAAATACTAAGTACACTCCCCTCAATTTCTTATTTTATCCCACCATGAAAATCAACTCCTTCCACCTTCCCCTCTCTTGCAATTTCACACACACACACAGACACATATACACACACATATAGACACACACACCCTTTTCTCCCCCTCTCCTGCAACCTCCCTTCTCCATCCTGTAACCCCCCTATTCATGCCCCCTCTTCTCCCCCTCTCTACTGCAACCCCCTTCCATTAAAAGCACATTCATTTTTTTTAATTTACCCCCTCTATTAAAAGCACCTTCATTCTTTTTAATTTACACCCTTCCAGTACTTCGAACACTTTAGGGGTGTTCGGCAATCGTTCACCGAACACCTCTACCTTCCAGTACTTCGAACACTTTAGGGGTGTTCGGCAATCGTTCACCGAACACCTTTAGAGGTGTTCGGTCAGTACCAACCGAACAACGGTTGGTACTGACCGAACATTTTAATGACATTTTTGTAATAATCGAATAAAGGGCAAATATGTCAAGTTTTATAATAACATTTTTGTAATAATCGAAAGAGGTGTACTTAGTAATTTGGGAGATGTGAATAGCGATTCTCATAAACATTTTAACTATACTCAAGTATTTTTGTAATTATAACCAACTTTAATGATACTTATATGACCCTTAATTATTAGACTTTTTAAATGTAGATCATTTGGGTGAAGCAGAGGGAAGAGACAAGAATGTAAGGTGGAGGAAAGTAATGAACACAGTATAAAAAAAATGATTCGGAGTAACTCTTCACCAACTAGGGAGGGGAAATCCATTAAAATCAAGTGAATTTCAGGGACAATACCAATTGAATCCCCTAGGAGAGTACCAACATGTTACTCTTGTCCTTATTTTAAACCTATATTCAAACATCCCAATTCTCCCTATTAATTTTAGGGTAGTGCTATTCCCACCCCCCGTTTTGCTGAGTATACCCCCTACCATTATTACAAAATTGCCACAATCTTAAAAGACTACATTACCCTTAAAATTTTTAAAAATCTTAAGATGCGGCCCCTAAGGTATGTGCGGCAGCCGCACGCCCTATGTGCGGCGGACCAGTGCCGCACATTCCTGAGGGTGTGCGGCAGGGGGGTGCCGCACACTACGCAGTTTCCTCAAAAAAATTCAAAAAATTATTAAAAAATTTTACCAAAATGTGTGTTTCAAGAAAGCAATAGAAATGGATTGAATATTTCTCTCCATAAGAAATGTCCCATTTTTAATGTTCCTATATTGCTTACCGTAAAAAAATATATATAATTTTTTTTTGAGTTTTTAAACTCAGCATCAACAGTTTCAAATTGGTTGTGGAGCTGGAGCATCTTACGAGAACCACTATATATTTTCCAGAATCAATATTGTGTGTGAAAGAGAGGGTGAGGCGAGGGGAGAGGGAGAGGGCGGGGGTGGAGAGAGAAGATGGAAATGGAGAAGGGGAAAGAAGAGAAACAGAAGAAGAGGGGGAAAGAAGAGAAAGAGATGGGTTGAAATTGAATTGGAAAAAAATGGGTTATTAAAGGGTAAAATAGGAAAAAAAATGGGGGTATACTTAGTAATATAGGAGGTATAATATTTAAAGGGGGGGTAGACTTAGTAAATGGGTATACTAAGTAATTTTGGGGGTAGGAATAGCACTACCCTTAATTTTATATAGGCGCTAAATACAACACCTCAAAAGTAAATACAACACCCTTTGGAAAAATACCGTTTTGCCCTTCATTTGATATAAATGAATATTTACACCAAAATCCCCTCAATTTTTTATTTAGTGCAAATGGACCCCCTAGGGGTGGAATTTGGGATGGCCGCCTAGGGGGTGGCTCTTCCAGTGATGACCGCCTAGGGGTGGCGGCTCTTCCAATGATGGTCGCCTAGGGGTGGCGGTTCTACTAACTTCCATTAAAATTTTAACAATTTCGTTAACTTTTTAACGAAAATGTTAACTTTAGGGGTTGAAAGTATAAAAAAACTGACGGAATAATGGATGGCCGCCTAGTGTAGGTGGATGTTTGGAATATGGTCGCCTAGGGGTGCCAGCCTTGTCTAATTTTCCAAATTTTTTTTAAAAAATTCATTTATAACACTTGTAATTATAAAATTTTCACCAAAAAATTTGGGTAAAATAGTAAATTCGCAGGGAGGGTGTTATATTTAACGCTTTGGGGGTGTTGTATTTAGCACCTCCCAAACAACTTTTTTGGTACAATTATTTAATACAAGTCAAAATGCTATAGAAGAAACCAATCAAAACAAAAAAGGATAGACAAGCTGATTAAAAAGTCCACTTTGTCGTTTTCGAGACAATCGGGTTTGATCGGGGTAAAGGTTAGTGTTTAAAATAAGACTCTTTGATCGCAATAAGTTGGATTCATTATGTAGAAGAGAGTACCAAGAGTTCATAAATATAAATGTACCAAGAAGTAGTAAGATGCAATCTTCAATACATTAGAGAATGAGAAGTGGTCGGCATCCCTCCAAAAATCTCTATTTTCATTCCTATTCTTGTGTTAAATATGCATTTTGGTTTTTTCTTGGTTATGCAAACACCACACCCTATATTGCGTATAGCCAGTAGTGATAAAAAAACGCAATGGGATGTTGTGTATACTAGCTGAACCAAAACTATTTGAAGTTCAATATACCCCTAGAGATTGAGAGCTGCCTCAAGCTTAAAACTTATCATTTTTAACCATAAATGATTATGTCAGTCACATATACGTTGATATTTATCCAATATTTGTTAATAATAGACCTTTTTGAGTAAATCTCAAGTCATAGAAGGGGAATCCCGATAGATTGTTCATCTATTCTTGAGGTATGCCGGCCAGCCCAACCTCAATCCATTATGCCAAGCCTTAAAATCAGGCCGGGTTTGACCGACCCAAATTCGTATCGGGTCTCTAATACTAAAGCCCATTCTCACTCAATATCGAGTTGGGTCGGGCCAGCCCGTTGGCCGAGCATTGTGACGAGTTAATTTTCACTATCTTTGTCATTTTTATTGGCTTACACGCAAGCCCATCGGGCCAAATCTTAAAATTGGTCGGGCCAACCCAACCCAGTTTTACGACATGCATCCAAAATTAGAACCCAACCCACCTTAATGCCGGGATGGTTAGGTCAGCCCTTTGGGCTGGGCCGATTTGGCCTGCTTTAGGTATAATGACCTAGATACTTCAAAACAATACACAGATCGAGGAAAGGTGTGTAGATGAGTGTGGGACCTTCGTCCATTACGAATGGCCAAATGTCATCCCTTGATTTCTTTTCTTTGTTTTCACCCAAATTGTAACCCTAAACCACTTGTGTAAGTATGTGGACTCCTCTTGGGGTAAGTATGGTGTGCAGTGAGCACTTTGGTTAGTATGGTTGGTGGTGGGTCAGGATTTGGGCTATTAGGGTCCTACTAAAAATTGTCACAATATAAAAGATAAGATAATATGAAATCAACTTTGCTAGGTTTACAACTCTTTATACAACTATTGTTATAACTAAACCTTAATGAAAAGCAAAGTTTTCTTTCTCCAAAACACATTTGCCCTTCATCAAGACTTAGTTGTAGCAATAGTTATAAAAAAAGTTGTAAACCTAGCATTTTTCATATGAAATACCCTAGTTACAAGTATAGATTTACAAATGATATACCCTAAAAGAGTCTCATAGTAACACTTCAATATTAAAATAATATATTTATAATTTTGAAAAAGCAAACAAATAATGGCACCAATTTGAAATTCTCAATGGAAACTACTTTATTATTAATTGTCACTTTTAAAGTACTACTCCCTACGTTTCAAAAGAAGTTGACTTTTTGAGCATTTTATTAACGCATACAAAAAATACCCTTGGAATGTAATTAACTTTTGCCCTTTCAGTTTGTTAATTTTCACCTTTTGTTACGGTGAATGTTGATTGCTATAAATGAATGATGTTGAGCATATACCTTAAGCTCAACACCACTTCAGAAGTAGGTGTATATAGCCAACATAAGAAAATAATGATTCTCGATATGGGGAAAACTAAATTCCTGCAAAGGAGAGTGAGGATAGTGAGATCCTGCAAAGGAGAGTGAGGATAGTGAGCTCGGGAAAGCTATCATGAATATCTTGTTTGATCAGCTCTTTTATTCATGGGTGATGAGATGGCTCACCCTTTTAAAACAATTTCTCTCCATTTTCAAATTAAAAATAAGTAACAATTTTATTTTAAAAGGTAAAATAACTCGTAATAAAATTAAATAGAAGTGTCGTTACCCGTGTTTAAACCTCCTACATGACGAATCAATATCCCTTCTTATCAAGGGAAGGGGGCTACCAACTTGTGTGGGATGGGACCAACTTGTCCCACATGTCAAGTGATACTATAAAATATATGGCATATGACATATTTTGAAAGGTATGCTAGAATGAAAATTTGTAACATTTATATTATTGAGTTTCATAACACTACTCATGAGTATAAAGTACTAGTATTATACAACATCTTAGCGAAGTAAAAGTTGTATGGTCTAATATTTTTTTTTTTTTGGGTTTTCCAAAGGTGTTTTCAGACATGAAAGTCTAATATTAATTCCTCAAGCCGGATAGGACTACAAAGTGACGGTAAAAGATCTTTCAACAAGTTTTTAAAACAACTGCATTCCCATAAACTCAAAGAATTTATATACACTTTAGATAAACATTATAAATAAATTAGAATGAACAAGAATATGAAAGAAGTCGTTTCAATTTCACTGTCAATTAAACAAGGGTTGTGTAATTCATTGGCCAGCAACACCTACAAGCAACACCTACAAACAAGTAACTGGTGTCATCACTAATCATATCTCAAATATATTATTTGAGCCTTAAAATTACATTTTTAGAATAAAAAAAAGAACATATTTGACTATCGTACTTTCACACTTTTCATAATCTCTAAACATAAGTATGTTTTTAATAGATTGATTTCTAAGAAACATTTTAAATGCTAACACTGTCTATCTCCATTAATCAAAATGCTGATGTCCCGTGAGTGCAGGGACCTATTTCCACAATGTCTCTCATGTAAATCGCCATTTAATTAGTCGTATCATTTTTTTTCCGTATAATAATAAGTTTCTCTTATTAAATCTCATGTAAAAAAATGCTTTAGTTGAAATAAATGATTTAGAGTTTTGAAAAATCTGAAAACTGAATCGATATATTCACAGGTCAATCTATCAAAAATATTGATATAGTTGATTTTTTTTAATTTAAAAATTGTCTGATATTACGACTCGAGCCGGTGGTAATTATATCAGCTTTGACATTTATGCTGTCAGATCAAATTTACTCATATCTCTATATCGTCAAATCAAATTTACTCATATTTCTATACCGTCATATCAAATTTGTTATTTTTTTCAGTAATGACATGAACATTCCAAGTCATCACAAACTTAACAACATTTAAGTATCTAGATTTGTGTTAAAACCATCCAACGACACCGACACTAAAGCTCGTAGGAATAATATAAATTCTATCACGTAATATCATTTACCTTTAAAAAACGAAAGTACTCTAGTCAAATATTTCGCATCCCGTTCAAAATCTAACCAATTACTTTCCATTTTACACATTTCATTTCTAAATTAAGAAAAAAACTCCAAATCCTCGTAACACTAATTTATACGCCTTTTTCTCAGTACCATCAACCACATTAAAACACCTAGCCCACTTGAATTGAATAATTAAAAATGTATGAATTTTATCAAAATATAATCTTATCAAAGTTGTTATTTTTGGTTAATAGTCCATATTTTTATTTGGAACATCTTAGTAGAATATTGATACAGTCGATGGTGATAAAAGAAGGAATACAAATTAAATGATAGGAGTAAAAGAAGATCTGACATCAACTAAACCAAAGATGTGTTTTAAATTCTGTTGGGCGTTGTGCAATAAATGTAAAACAAAATTTAAAACCCTAATTTCTTTTTTCTTTCCCAAAACTCCCTAAATTCTAAACCCCCTCCCTCTCCCTCCTCTCTCTCTCTCTCTCTCTCAAACCATCTTTCGGCTCCGCTTTTCATTGCCAGTCTTTTTAATTCTCTCTCTCTCTCTCTCTCTCTCTCACACACACACACACAGTGGAGAGTAGGTTTTGAGTAGCTACTTCTACTACTTCCCCCATACCCACTTCCTCACCTGCATTCCCCACCCCTTGTCAAACAAATCACATACCCCACACACACACACACACAAAGTTCCCAAATGGATTCCCGAGAATCCCTACAACCGCCGCAACACCACCAAGCACCGCTACCACACTCACAATCCCTCATGATGGCACCACCTCCTCAACAATCTCAGCATCCCAACTCCTATAACAACAACAACAACTCGATCAACCCCAATTCCATCACCGCCACCATGATGCAACAGCAACAGCAACAGCAACAACAAAACTCTCGCTTTCCTTTCAATTCTGACATCCTCAACTCCCAGTACGGCGGCGACGGATCATCCCCTTCTTCCGCCGGCGGGTTTAGGGCTGGTGGTTTCAGCATTGAGCCGGCCAGGAAAAAGAGAGGCCGGCCGAGGAAGTATTCCCCGTCCCCCGACGGTAACAATATAGCTCTAGGGTTGGCTCCCGCCCCAATTACACCCATTTCTAGTGTGGGCGGCCATGTTGATTCGAATGACGGTGGAAACAACCCAATGTCTGAGCCTTCTGCCAAGAAAGCTCGAGGGAGGCCTGCTGGTTCTGGAAAGAAACAGTTGGATGCTTTAGGTAAAATTATACAATTTAATTGTTGTGCTTTTACATTTGTAAATGCTCATGTTCAGTACCGTATATAGATATCGGGTAATGCTGTAAGATCCAGTTGTTACTTTCGGACTTTGGTGTCATGCATGTGTCGATAGATCCTATAAGTAAGTGCTAAGTAGTAGCATTAGGCTCGAGAATATTTCGGATAGTAGTAGCATTACTCGTAAATATATCTTTCTTGGAAATTATGTTTTGTTCTGTTTCTTGGATACTTGGAAATGATAGATAGATTTGGTTTCCCTTTGTGATGGACAGGATCCCCTGGAGTTGGTTTTACACCTCATGTTATCACGGTGAAAACTGGCGAGGTAATCCTTGGCTTACTATATATATTGTTGAGGTTTTGCTTCATTGATAATTTATGAGTCTTGATATGGGCATGTTTGGGTTTTTTTTTTTTTAACCTCTTACGTGAGTGATCTCAATAATTCTAATTCGGACCAAATGAATGTAGATTTGGGGTTACTTATCAATAAATAAAAATATAAAGTATCGAAATAAATAAAAGAATTGGGGCTTATGTATTGATACATTATAACCTTTTGAAGTTGTCCTAGTTTTGTTTGCCTTATTGAGCACTTATTGTATGTTGATATGGACACCTTTGGTCTTTTTGCACGCGTAATCTAGAATTGTTCTATTTCAATGCAAACAGTTGAATAGTTGAGGCCTAACAGTTGATGCATTACAACTTTCCAAAAATGCTTAAGTTTTGCGGCCTTAACTAGTACTTGATGGTTAAGTGATCCTCTTATATATTCTATCATACCTTTTAGCATTGTTGTCACTATCTTACAATACACGATACGTATCTTACGATACGATACAAAAATAGGGGTAATCGATACATATTTTATGTGCGTATCTCATTTAACTACGTATCCTACGATACGTTATTTGTATCTTACGATACAGTGTTGTATCTTACGATACAATGCGTATGTTACCATACATTGTTATCTTATAATATAGACTTGCACCAAATAAAATTATATTATAATTTTTAAAAAAATTACATTTTCTTACAAATTTTGCATATAAAGAGTAGAGATTTTACTAAATTAGTGAAACACAATCTTTAAGTCTTAACTTACAAATGTTACTGCCCTAATCATTATATCTTTGTTAAAATTTTAATAAATACATTGATATCTACTTATAGTTCTTACTTCTTATATCTACAAATTATGTATATCTATATGCAAAGCGTATCCCACGATACACAAGACATATCCCAATACGTATCATAAAAATGAAATCACGATACACGATACATATCCCGATTTAACAGCTATGCCTGTTAGATTAAAAACAATAATAAAATAATCCTCATAAAAGAAAGCAAATACTAGTTTCCTTACATGAATTCATTTGGGTTACCATTTATAATTGCATGAAACTTTATTTATAACATGGTGGCTGGTGCATCTTTGAATGTTGAGTTTTCTATTACAAGTTAGAATGTGCAATGGCGCCTATTTATTTGAAGCAAACTGTTAGGTTAGGAATCGTATCAATGTTACATTTTTCATATTTTGGCACAAGGTGGGGCTACATCATGAACCACTTTTCAAACTATGGAAGCCTCCTCATAAGCTCATTCTTAGACCTCACTATAGCATGAACCTCATGCATTGGGCTGTCTGGAGTTGCAATTTACCTTATTGCAATAGAAAGAATCAAGTAATTTCAATAATTATGTAACTTACTGGAATTTCTGAACAATGATGAATGATTTCACAGTAATTTTTTTGATAAGTAATAAGTAAAAATATATAAACACGCGCCTAAACAGGAGACACATCCTTTGTACACAGAAAGAAAACTCAAATACCTTAATTAGACGGATTCGACTTCCACATCTTCGAGCTGCTACTGCAACTCTTCTACTTCAACTTGCGACTGCGATTGCGTTGGACAGTCGACTTTGCCTTCGCGGGCGACTAGGGCTTCAAATTTCTTTTGATTTCTTGGCCAACTCTTTAGTGCGACAACATCGTAGTCTCTTAGACCTAGTTGAGTCTTCAAACAATTCGCGTTTTGGGTCTCGACTGAAACAGGTAACTTTCCTTTTTTATTTTTATTTTCTTACTCTGTTTCTTTAGTCCCTTTACTCTTCTTTCAGCCCAAACATAAAGATTTTTTTTTTCTTTTATTTCTTTGTGTATTTATTTGGACTTCTTTTTGACATTTTATTTTTAATTTGGGACTTTTTTTTAATCCCGACTTACTTTGTTTTTGTTTTCTATTTACTTTGTGTCTTTGTTATTTTCTTTTTTGTTTCCTCGTAGTGTCATACTATACTCTTTTTTTTTCCTTTTCCTTTTTGCTAGTTGCAAGTGTTACTAGTTGAAAATGAATTTGTGTTGTTGACTTGATGCTATCATATTTGAACTTAATTTGATATAATATTCTCATTTATACATACTTTGAAATTTGTTACGATAAAATAAATAAATATATATACTATTTATTTAATTTATCGCCTTGCTCGCCTTTCAGTCGCCCGCCTCTCGCCTCACCTCTCGCCTCAAAAATGGACCTCTCGCCCGTCTCTCGCCTTCCACGTTTAATAAGTATGGTTGCTCATAAACTGCTTGAGCTCATCCTGTTCTGAGTTAGTCCAGTAGTTAAGTTTATGGAGGTTAATTGTAAATAGAGTGCTTGAGACTGTTTATATACGATTTTTGATCTGGTTAGCTTGCGAACTAGATAAGCATTTTGTAACTATAGGATGTAGGTTACTTTAACGGTTATATAGACTACTGGATCAAGGTAATCAATAGTCTGTCGGGAGTTGTGCACATGAAACAACTATATGAGAGCTATTAAAGAAAACAGGATCCCAAATACTTATAATACATGTATAACAATTGCCTTTATGAATGGAAAGCCGACATACATACATGGTTCATAGGAGTCCTAAATGGACAATGAGCTAACATACTTTTGTTTGATGTCAAACGGATATGATTTTATTTATTATGCTTTTTGGACAAACAGTGCCAATTTTATATTTACATTCATAGAAGTGTCAAACACAGGCTTGAGAATGTTGGATTACAAGTAGTTCCTGTTAATGAGTAACACCACAGAAAATATGTTCAATTGACCTTTTTCCGGAAAGACTTGTAGCAATGCATGTGAAATATTATCTTTGAGTAACAGATCACTAGTTACTACCTTGTCCTGGCATCACCTTTTTGAGTATAAATGTTGTCCTGATAGGTGTTCCAGGACAATATTCGTTCACCAACCACTGGCCTTGCCACCAAAAAGTTATGCAAGGGCCTATTGGTTTTACATTGTTGCAAGCAAGTAATTTTATCGATCAAGCTTGTTAGGTCTGCTGTCAATCGTAGTCTGTACTCTGGGTAAAATGGCAATAACTGTAAGTGGTCTTGGTAAGTTTGAGACTAGCTTGATATCAGCTTAAGCTCAATCATGGTTGAACCAAGCGAACTCTAAATTATCAAATACTTAGCATGGTTGGTCTGACATGGCATATCGTAAAGTTAGCAACTGTTACAAGTTTTGGTGGCAACAGTAAGATTTTATTTCCTTTAATCGCTTACCATGTTACTATTTGAGCAATAAGTGTACATTATTTTTGCTAAATTATGAGTTTCATTTCAATAGATCAAATTAGAAATGAAAAAGATCCAAGAAACTCAACAAAGGGGAATATACTGTGTATACACGATTTTCGAAGACAACTGTCGTGCTGATCAATTGTTCTTTTAAGTCTTTGTAGATCGAGAAAATTTTAAGTCACTTATGTCTAGGTCTTATAGCATGGCAAAAGTTTGGGCTGAACTTTTCCTCGGCAAGATTAGGCTTTAATGGACTAAACTTATTAATTTAAGTTTATTTTTGTTTTATTTTCAGCGAGTTGCACAATATTTGAAGATTGGGGTCGTGCTTGTAGTTACTTTTCGTCCCAAAAAGCTAGTCCCACTTTCTTTTTTGGTTTGTCCCAAAAAAATAGTCACATTTTTAAAACATGATTTTCTTAAGTGCAATATAAAGGAGGTACAAACATGTAAAGCTACAATCTAAAAAAGTTTGACTTGTCAAATCAGACTACGGAGGGTATATTATATTTTATTTGATAGCTGGGCATATGAATAGATTTTTATTTATCTTTTAGCTCTTTAGTTTACTTACGTTTTTGAGTAGGATGGAGAGGGGAAAGAGGGAGACTACCTAGGATTGATTATTCTTCTACAATTTGTGGCATGTTCTTCTACCTCTAGTCATTAGGTTCTTGTGATTTATGTTCAAGCATGGTTAGAAGAGCTTATGTTATAGTCACGAAGTTTGTAAGATCCATAAAGGATATTATGATGAAGTTTGATATAATTCATCTTTAGGATTAGATTTCTGGAAATTAGGCCAGTATGCTGTTTTGAAATTGTGATTTCTCCCTCATTAGGTAAGCTTTTGAAGTCAATTTTTTTCTTAGAAAGCTACGGAAGTTATGTTTCTGTGGCCATTGGCTGTCTAGTGGTACTATTGCCGAGCATTCAAACTCACCCCTTCTCCTTATAGGTTGATTCGATGGGAGTTGATTTCGTGTCGGGGGTTGGACGTAGTGCGAGACTTGGAACCTTTCAAGAATCTCTTTGTTGTTTTAAGTCAATCTTTTGGTTTTAACATCGACTTTTGAAGATTTTTACTTGGTTTGATGACTTGGCGTGTTTTTTCAACTAGTTATACTTGGGTTGTTGAGTATCTTGAATTTACTTGTTTTGGATGGTTTCGCTTTAACTTTGCAATGTTTGATGGAGTTATGACCTTTTTTTTTTAAAAAAGATAAAAGAAGAATTTTATTAGATCAAGGATAGAAAATACATAATAGCGAACAAGTCATCCGCTGAAAAAACACCAAAAAGAAGGTGAGATTTTTTTTTAAAATTAAAGTAGAGAGAAAAGAATATACTCACCGGTGGTTTAGGAATGCACATACAAATAAAGTGGAATAGAAAAGAAAATTGAAGAAAAGCTAAGCCCAAGTGATATACATGATAAAGATGCTGCATTGCATGCATTTATCCGTAAAAAAGAAAAGAAGAAAGGGGCCATGGTTCCTGTAATTGCTGATGATATTGTCCTGATTGATGAGGTTTATGCAGGGGTTCTATTAAACACTTTAGGACCGATTTGGTTTAAATTAAGAAGAGTGATAGGGATCCAACCCAATCTTCCATCCCAATCTGTGGCAGGGCATGTGGTGGGTTAGACATGACATCATCTAACCTGTGGGGCCACACTTGAACCAGTCACATGTTTTGCCACATAGATTAGAATAAGAAATTGGGACAAAAACTAGGGATCCCTATCATTTTCCTTAAAAGAAGCACAAATATGTATGGAGAAGGCAACTGTAGCAGTAGGAATACAAAAGGAGTTGCTGAGCTCGTAGGTATGGATAATGGTACTCACATAAAAAAACATTCGCATCCGGTTCTGGGAGGATGTGTGGGTGGGGGAGACTCCATTGAGAACTGCCTTTCCTTGCTGGTATCGCCTTTCCTCAGCTCATATGGCCCCTATTTCTGTTTTCCTTTGGACCACTGGTATCCCTCCTTGAAATTTCCATTTTTTTTCCCGCAAGTTACACAATTGGGAGTCCGAGGAAGTTCTTCTCTTGTTGATATCCTTTCTCAAGTAAGGTTCACTGCAGCTCCTGATTCTCCTTGTGGGGTTTCTGAGAGGACCGAGGGTCCAGGCCAATTTTTATGTCCTTTCCTCACTCAATTAATTCAGCGCCCTACTCCATCTCTGCATTTATTTGGAAAGCTGAAGTTCCTTTAAACTTAGAGCTTTTGTGTGGTCTTTGGTTCTTAATAAGCTCAAACTAATGATATCGGGCAAGTCCGAAGGCCAGAAGTTCCTTCCGGATTGGTGTTACTTTTGTAAATGTTCCTTAGAAACTCATGATCACCTGTTTCTCCAATGTGATGGTGCTCGTTTTCTTTGAGTAGTTTGTTTTGGGTAGAGGCGAAGCTTGGGTTGGTCCTCTCTCTATAGCTTCTTTTCTTCAGATGATGAGTAGCTTTTGTAGGAATATATGCTTGGCTATGGAGTATGTTATCTTATGATGCATTTAGATTGAGAGGAATTCCAAAATTTTCAAAGAACAGACATCGTCCTGGTCCCTTATGTGGGAATAACTGTTTTTATGGCATCTTTGTGGTTTTGGCTAATGGTGCATTTGAGGAGTGGCTATTTCGGTTGTTCAGATGGATTGGAGTGCTTTGGTTTCTTGGTTGGTTCTGGGATTTCTGATTTTATCTTCTACTCCCTCCGTTCCTAAATAATTGTTTTCTTTTCCTTTTGTCTGATCCAAAAAAATTGTCTTATTTTTAAACCTTCCTTTTAGGAAAACACTTCTAACACTTTACCCGTACTTTTTCTCTGTACTTTAATTATAACATGCACAAGGGCTTTAAAGGAAAATACATATTATACCAATATTTATAATATAGTCAATTAGTTTTTCTTAATCCGTGTGCGCAGTCAAACAGGACGATTATTTAGGAACAGAGGGAGTATTATTTTGAGTTTTATTTTATTTCATCCATCTTTTCTAATTTTTTCCTTATTATCTAATTCTTCCTTTCCCATCAAAGAAAAATAAAATTTATACGTATGGAAATATTTGTAAAGTATGTCATCTGATTGGGTTTTCTTTTTTGGTTTCCTTGAATCCTAGTCTCTCCTAGCCACCCTAGTTTTGACCAAGATCCGTTGATATTCAGTATGAAGTGGGCTATTGACTTCAAAACTCTCGTGATAGTCAACAAATCTGCTTGTTAGTAGCCACAGAATATATCCTGTAGGGTGGTTCTTTTTACCTCCTAAAGATAGGCATGCCTTGTATTTGCTACCTTTAGTAAGGCATGGTATGGTTCTATATTACCTTTAGTGTTTCCTCTCATTCTTGGGACTTTGATTATGGGCCTTTGAACAAGCTTACTAGTTCGCAAGATTCCTTTTAGCTGCACAAGAGGTGGTATCATTTATGAAGCTAGATGAGGGTAAGATTTGTTCGAAAGTACTAGGACAGATTGTATAAGACCAAGTACATCTAAAACTTAACTGTTGGCCTAAACAGGTCTAGTCTTTTTCATCTTTTTTATAGTTCTGATAAAGTTTTAGTCCGCTTTGAAGTTCTATAGAGGATATCACTTGCAGTGCTTGTAGCACTGGCAAATTATGTTTTTGGAATTCATTCACTTATAAACATTTTCAGTGTGATATCATATGAGGAGGACTTTGCTTGATATTACAATTTTAATTAGATCCACATTGACCTGGAGGTCACAGGTCTGGGCGAAGAAAAAAATATTTCTCTGCATGATGTACAAGGTTGCGCATCTGCAAACTCTGCCATGCGGGAGCCTCAGTGACTGTGCCATCCTTTCTTAACTGGAAAAATTAGTTGGGGGTCTGAATTTATCTTTCTCATTAATGATTGAAGTGTGTTTAATCATGTAACCTTCATGGTATCATCTCTCAATGTTGTATCTTACAGGGCATCTCAAAACTCAGTTTTGCTGAAATCATTGGAAGTGGTTAATGCTGAATGCTTACTGTGGCAACCCACTAAGAGCAGTGTTAGACTTGATATATATTATTAGGCCCCCTTCTAACAGCTGAAGCTTTTAGATGAGTTGGTTACTTAATGTGGGTATTAGATCTCTAGTTTGGCAAGGTTTTGGGTTCGAGTCGTTCACTTGGATCTGTTTCTGCAGTATGAGTGCATATATTGGCCTTGTGTGCTTTGTGATTCACCTCGGTTTCCCTCTAGACGAGTGAGCACGGGTCACAGGTGCGGACAAGTGTTAAGCTTGATATAAATCGTTGGGTCCCTTCAAGTAGCTTAAGCTTTTTGATGAGTTGGTACTTAACAAGAAGCAAATGTAACCCATGAATGTGGAAAGCTTCAGTTTCAAGAATGGACGCGGGGAGGTGGTACACCTAATAATCTAACATGTGTGACATTAGGTGTAGCTTTACGTAGATGGTATTGTTAAGGTGTGTCTTCATATTCGATGTAATTATTCTTTAAAAGTTGAGTAGTACAGATCAAATAGACAGGTTGGTTACTTTTGAAATATGAATGTAGGAAAATCTCTCAGTATGAGCATCCCTTGTGTATTGATGTATTACATTTGTTTCAAAATGATAAAGCATAAGAGAAAAATTATCTAGGATTCCCAAATTTGAAGTTCAGGAATTGAATTGTACCATGTTTTGGAACATTCTCATCTAAATGCTATAGGGTCCATGATGGGCAAAACAAATGGTCCCTGTACTTTTTGGGTTTTTGGCGATTGGTTCCTGTACTGAAATTCGAAAAAATTAAATCCCTATACTTTTCAGTTTTTTGCAATTGGTCCTTCCGTCCAATTCCGTTAATTTTTTACCGTTAAATTTTCACACGTGCCTCTCATGTTTTTGCTCAAGGGTAAAATTGTCCATGCATTCTTTTCTTATAAATAGACAAAAATTCCCAGCCCCCTCCCCTTCCATTCCACCATGGCTACCATTCCCAACCTCTCTCTCTCTCTCTCTCTTCCGATGTCTTCTTCCTTGGCACTCCCCGCCGTCGTCTCCGTCTCCTACGGCTCCATCATTTCGCCTCCTGCTCCTCCCCCTTCGGTGTTGTCAGATTCTTCTGGTGATGCTATGGAGGTGATGCAAACAGCTTCTCTCTCTCTCTCTACCCTAGAAACCCACTTCACCCATGCACGCACAACACACGCAATCAACACCAACAAACACACACAAAATTCAAGTGAATGATTTGGACAAATTGGCCCACAGCCTCAACCATTTACACTCTCTCTCTCTCTCTCTCTCTCTCTCTCTCTCTCTCTCTCTCTCTCTCTCTCTCTCTCTCGTTCGCCCTTGGCCTTGAACAGATTTGAAGCGTTGCCACAAACCCGATTGCAAAGAATTCACAAAGGTCGCCGTTCGTACTGCGATTGGATTCATTGTCATGGGATTTGTCGGTTTCTTCATCATGATGATTCGTCATTCTCATCAACAACATGATTGCAAGGGAAGGGAATCTGACCAAAATTTAGAAGATCAACACAAGTATGCCAAAGTTTAGATGTGCTTGAACCCTCTTTGGGAATATGTAATCTCCAGATTTTGAGATGGGATTCTATATTCATTTATGAAATGAAATTTCCATATATTTCTAATGTGAGTTAAAAAAAAAAAAGGAGTAGAGACCTTAGGATTTTAAGTATAAAATTGTGGCTAATTAGGTACTTAGTTTAAATTATCTAAATAATTAATATTACTTAAGAAATAAATTTGTAAAAATATAGTATTAATTTTAATTTATTCAATAATTATAATTATTTCATAATTTGCCTAATGCAACTTCACAAATGGTCCCTGTACTTTTAAATGGAAATGACTATATTACCCTTAGGAAAAAAAACGCGCGAGGCACGTGTTCAAATTTAACGGCAAAAAATGGACGGAGGGACCAATCCCAAAAATGGGTCGGTGCAAGGACCATTTAGGTCACTAAAGGATCAATTGCAAAAGGGGCTAAAAGTACAGGGACCAATTGTGGAGTTTGCCCTTTGATTAATTAGGGCGTTTGGTACCACATTCCCTCTCTGCTTATGCATGTTTATATCAATATCTACCTATCATTATTGATTACTATTAGTTGAATATCCTCTCTCTCTCTGTATGTATGTATGTATGTATGTATGTATGTTATCTTTTAATTAATTTATTTTTCCTTTTGTTGTTTGGGGTGTTTCTGTGTAGCTTCTCTGTGCAAAATATAGCTTTTTTCTCCTTTTTACAGGATATAGCCTCGAAGATCATGGCCTTCTCACAGCAAGGACCTCGTACTGTTTGTATTCTATCTGCAAATGGTGCCATCTGCAACGTTACTCTCCGCCAACCAGCAATGTCTGGTGGCACCGTGACATACGAGGTCTGTAGATTTATACCACTTCTGCAGTAAGCTTTCAGTTGCTCAATAATATCATAGCTTATTCTTATCTCTAAGGAGTGCAAATATTGGGGTTCGTTTTGAATGGTTGCTTAAGGTGTATTATATGAATGTTTCACATAGACACCTCTATTTGACAAATAACAAAGTTGTATAATGTGTAGCACAATTGAGTTTGGGTCAATAGTATATTGAAATAATCAATGCTTCAAGGGTTTTTTTTTTTTGTGGAATATTTTGAAAATTATTTTGCCAGTTGCCAAGTTTGGAGCTGGAATTTGTCTTCCTTTTGACTAGCTTTTCCTGGTGCTGCATTTTTTGTGGGAACAGAGTTGTGGATGCCATTAGATTATTTACCTTCTTCATATATACTGGTGGTCCTTTTGGTAGAATAAACTTTTCAAACTTGTTGAAAATAGAAAAGAAAAAGATGGATGTCCAATGAAGGTTGCAATTGGAAATGGATGTACAATACTGCAGTCTAACATGTGAGTGAGACTTAATTGCAGCTCAGAATCGAATCAAATGAGTACAACTGTACAAGTGACTCTTGATTACAGCATGCCCGGCATGAAAATCAGAAAAAATAGTTGACACTAGAATGTCCTCACCTCCCTCATTCATTTTGCTTATGGAACTTCATTTAAAATGCCAGTTGCTACACTTTTTCCTAGAAAAGAGGTTACAGGTTAGGGGGTTGTATTGGGAAGAGGGGAAGTGAAACAACATGAGCGTAAAAACAGCAGAAAATCATGTCAAATCGAAGAGAATGAACAAATAGCAAAATCAGACCAGATGATGTCTAAATCAACAACGATATTGGACTACAAATTTTGCTATGGAATCCTATTTCCCGTGGCAGGCCGTAGGACATGCATCGTTATCCAAATGATATCTGCAGGTTCAACGAGGTTCCATATGATGCACCGACAAGCATTGAATAATTAAGTTCCAAATTCAAAAGTGAAATGATTAATCTACTCTATTTTTTTACTTGAGATATGATGGATAAAATATTATGAATTTTGAGCTTTTGGACTTTTAATTTATCAGAGTTTTGATGTCAAAGTAGGACTCTCTCCGTCCCAAAAATAGAGTCGCATTTCACAAGTCAAACTTTTTACTTTTAGATCTCTAATATATTTCCTTTAAATTGTATTCAAGTTGTACACACGCACGTGCACACACACATATGTATATATATATATATATATATATATATATATATATATGGAAATGAAAGAAAAATATCGTGTTTTTCCAAAAGAATTTTTTTTGAAGAACAAGGGAGGTTTGTATCTTAAACTTTAGAAATGCAACTCTTTTTTTAGGACAAACCAAAAAGGAAAGTATGAATCCTTTTCTGGGATGGAGGGAGTATTATGTTTGCTGCCATTGTGGTACTTTGCCTGTTACCTAGTATGTACTATATTAAAAAATAAAATGGTATATTGCTCTGTGCAGTTGTTTTGGTTTCTGATTTGAATGAGTGGGGCTTAGAAAACCTGGTGTTCATAATTTCATATTGAGATAACATAGGATTTGGCATGGACTGGTGTCAAGAATATCTTTTAGATGAATACAAGTGATTAAGCTCCTGCCAATATAATCTCTTTTCAATTTTGGATTGGTTGAAAATCTGAAGCTCTAGTCTTTCAAGTTGTAATTTTTGATTTATGCAAAAATTCAACACATTCACTTAAAGCTCACTATGGTCTCTTCTGAATTCAGGGCCGATTTGAGATTATCTCTTTATCAGGTTCCTTCCTGCTCTCAGAAAGTAACGGTAACCGTAGCAGAACAGGTGGATTGAGTGTTTCTTTAGCTGGTCCAGATGGTCGAGTTTTGGGTGGTGGAGTTGCTGGAATGCTAATGGCAGCGACACCCGTACAGGTGGTTTTCCACTGACCTCTGTGTGTGTGCGTGTGTGTTTGAATGGTGAAAGAATGTAGCATGAATTAATTAAAGAACAGAGGAAACTTATTTGTAAAATTGACATACCACCTATGAGCAGCACAGAAGCTGATGATGAAGGGAAAGTATGAAACATAGTAAGAATAATTTGTGTTTGTGTTAACTTTGATCCACATTTTATGTTTATCAGGTTATCGTGGGTAGCTTCATTGCAGAAGGGAAAAAGCCTAAATCTGGGTCATCTTCAGCCCCACCCCTGAATATGTTGAATTTTGGTGCTCCTGTGCCTGGGATTAGCCCTCCATCCGAAGGGGCCTCAAGCGAGTCATCTGACGAGAGTGGCAGTAGCCCAGTTAATCGGCTTTCAGCACCGTCCTACAATAATGCCACCCAACCCATTCAAAATATTCCCATGTATACAACCAATATGGGCTGGCCAAATTCTACCATGAATATGCTTCCCAACTGAGTATTGACGGTACATTCCTCCAAAGTTATTTGACATGATGATGCTCTGCATTGAGGCTTACTGGTTGATTTGCATATGCTAACGGGCAATACACAGGATCTCTTCCTTTTTCTGCTCCAGATGCGAGTTAATGTTAGGTTTCTTGTATTTAGTTGTTTTGAATCTCTCACTTAGCGAACACAGTTAATTAGCTGAGAGCTGGGGGTGTCATGCCCAAATCTTAGGATTTATATGTTCCTAGTCTTTAATTTCTGATTTACCAGAAGTGAATCCACATGTTAACTTACTTTAGGAAATATTAGATGTATTTGTAGTGTCGTTCTACTGGAGTGTGTTCTTGTTCTATGTGTCATCTTCCCTTGCAATACCTTCTGTTTGATCCCTCCTGATGACTATGGATACAGTTTGCTGCTCTTGTGAATGTTAGGCAGGTGAGTGATTGAAACTACTCGCAAGGAGCCAAGGGAAGAGGGTCATGAGAACACATACGATTCAACCTGTATGACAAGGTGCTCCTTTTTTTAAGTGTCATTCTGCAGTTGAAAAGCTAGTGCAACTACAGATATCATATTTTTGTTTTTGTGACTGGAAAAAAGTCAGGTTGGTGGGGAAGCGGAATAGGGAAAGTGCCACGATGGATGATAGTATGCTTCAATGCTCATCATGGCATCCACTTGTTTTCCCATGCTCTTAAATTTCTAATGAATTTATTATTATTATTATTATTTTTTTTAATTTCTAACAAAAAAATGAGTTAGAGAAACAAAATTCCTCTTGATGCAACTTAGAAAACGTACGTCTTAATTGTGATTTTAAACCTAATTTATAGTTTACTTTTGAAGTTTGGGTAGGTCAATCTATTCTGCTCATGTCTCTGAGTTGTGCTTTTTCACCAACTCTTAATGCAAATAATGTTAGGCATTTACATGTCACAACGTACGTACGTACGTACGTTTATCTATCATCATCAAACACTGGAGTGGTGGTGAGTTAGTGGGGATTGTGGGCTTCATTTATACTTTCAGTACCTTAAATAATACTCTAAAATTTACAGTAGACCATTATGATTGGTTTTTTTTATTTTTTATTTTAACTTCAAAATGACCCACCCACTTAACGCTAAAATCCTAACTTTTGTTACAATGAACATTGTTTTTGATATCAAATTGATACATTGGATCTTTAAATTGAAACCAAAACTTCTAATATGTGAAAACGTGTCAACATTGGACGCCAACATGCAACAAAGCAAATTAAGAGAGAACAATGGTACCCATTAAATTCTTATACTCCTTACTTTCCTTTTTAATCTGTATTCCTAAATAATTGTCTTGTTTGAAATATTCTTTTTTAGGACATCACTTTTATTATTTTACCCTTAATTTTTCTTTTTTACTTTAATTATGGGTCACATATACATAGACATTAAAGGAAACTACACAATATACCAATATTAATAATCAAGTCAATTGCTTTTCTTAATCCATGTGCCGTATCAAACAAGACAATAATTTAGAGACGGATGGAGTATTATTTTTTGAGTGGGGCTACCCCTACTCTCTCTAAGTACATTCCCTTTATTTATTACGGAGTACAAAAATGTGATTAAAAAGGTTGACTTTATTGTTCTTAGTGTTACTAAATAACCCCCCTTTATTTTATTTCAGCCCAAAACACTCCCCCCTCAAATATTTTTGATACACCTCAACCATGTTCTCACAATACATCTCTTATTTATTGGTTTTCATGTTCATCTCTTCTAACTTTTTCTAAATCCTTTATATCCACATTGTTGCAAAAACACAAATATAAAGCACAAACAAGTGAATGGGACGAATAATGTAAGTTTTTTTTTTTTTTTTTTTCTCATTTTAAGCTTGGAAATCATCTTTTTCCTAGCAAAAACTAGTTGATGGGTACCACGGTGTTCAGATTTGGCAAGCCGAACACCCTAGTGATGTTCGGTGACGACTGAACAACATTAGGGGTGTTCGGTCAACCAGGGCCAAACCGAACCGAACAAGTTCATAATTTTTAAAATTTCAACCTAAAATTACTCAAACCACCAAATTCATATTCAAATTGTAAAGGAATTCGTATGTAACTCAACCTTAAATATTATTTAACATACAAATTGCAAAACAAATTCTATTTAAACCTAAAATGCAATTTGTTCTCTTCAATTTTTCTCCTTTTCTTCTTTATTTTCATCAAACAAGTTGATTTGGGTTTGGGTGCGAGTGTCTTATAACAAGAAAGGGTGTGTGTGTGTGTGTGTGTAGGAAGATATAGTTTTTCTATATATTTTAGGAGGGGTAAAATAGAGAAATGAATGGAGTGTATTTAGTATTTAGAGAGGTTAAAAATTAAAGGGGTTGGTATACTTAGAGAAATTAGGGGTGTAAATAGCCTTGCTATTATTTTTATTACTAATAAATTTTTTTGATAAAGAAGCACTTACAAGTTAAGAACCTTTGGTTCACACAACTTGCTAAGATATTTTTTTCTGAGAGTAATGTTAGGTATCTCAGTATTTAGAGTTATTAATTTTCATTTATTCAACATAATAGTACATGTGATTGTTTAAATAATATTACGTCACCTTATTGCAAGTGTAAGCCCATGTATGTATAGATGAACTTACCATATACACTGACTCGTACAGTCTTAGAGATGGAAAAATTGAAATAAAATCAAAGGATCTCTAGTAGTCAGTATGTATTTTCCATTTTCTCATCATATCTTGATAATAAGTTAATAGTAAGAAAAGCTTCCATTTGGCATTCCTTTAGCTAACACTTCCAACCATCGCTAAAGATGTCAGTATGTACTCTCTCTCTCTCTCTCTCTGTTTTCCCCTATCATGTAGAGTACTCTCTTAGTCCCTAAATTATCGTCTTGGTTTATTCGGCGGCATACGAATTACAAAAAAATAATTAATTTGATTATTAAGTGTGTAGTTTTTTAATGTCCATGTGCGTGTGTCCTATAACTAAAGTAGGAAGGAAAAGTAAGAGTAAATGATAAAACTATTATCCTAAAATTTTTTGAAACACAACAATTATTTAGAGACGGACAAAAAAAAAAAAACAAGACAATAATTTTACCGAATCAACTTCCCCAAAAAAGATTTTGTCACTGTCATCTTATTTGTAAATAGCAGTGGTATAGCCCTTACTCTGCCGCCGCGTAAATCTCTTCTTCAAATTGCACTAAATTCTTTTAAGTATCATTTTCCATATGCCATGTTAAGAAAGCACTCTCTCCGTCTCAAATTGAGTAACATTTACAAAAAAAAAATAAGAAAGTTGATTATTAGGTTACTTTAGTATTAATTTTACGTGAACATCCTAGCTTGATGATATAGAATGGAAGTATAATAATGAGACATGATTGATAGCAAATGTAAATCAGGTAACTTCATACATACAAAGAGACGCTCATTTGGTACGATTTTTTTTTTTTTTTTTTTATAAAAAACCTCAATTTGAGATGAAGAGAGTTATTATATATAAAAAAGAACAAATTTTTCAAAAATAATAAAGAAAAATATCAGACATTTCTTGAGACAGATGAATTATATTGTTATATGGGTTTACTTTAGCACAGTATGATATTATTTCTTTCGCTTTAATAAAATGAATATTTTTTTAATTAATAAAGTCATTTTTTTTCTGTTGGAGAAAAGAAAATAATAATAAAAAGGATTACTATTATACCAAACAAAAAGTAAAGGGTAACCGACAAAAATGGATGATTTTAATTAGGCGTCCGTCCAAGTCCAACCTAAACTTGAAAGAGTAGTACGCTGCTACGCGTACGTTGTAATTTACTGTAATTATTAACACACGGCTTGCAGCAGGCTTTGACGTGAACCCCCCCGCCCCACAACCGACCCTTTTCCTTCTAAAATGAGTGATGGCTTTAGTTTTTATTTTATTAAAAAAAAAAAAAAGATATAGTACTCCATTGGTCTTTATATAAGTACATATTTATTTTCTTAAAAAATTATCATTAAATAAATATTTTTATAGGTATTACATTACTAATTTTACCTTTACTACTTATCACATTCTAGTGTATAAAATTATAATGTTGTTATATATGGTCATTAAATGTATTAATATAAACGTATGTACCTAAAGTTAGTTTCAAAAGTCAACTTCCTTAACTTTAGTAAACAAATTAAAAATAGACACTAATTTAGGGATGACAAGGTCATTTTAATTGTGCATAAGCTTTTTTACTTTCAACATTATAATGTTGTATCAGTATGTACACATTGTAGTATGATAGATAATAATAGTAGATTTAGCAACTTTACATAAAAATAAATAGTACTTATTTGGCAATATTTTATTTTTATTTTTTTGAAAAAAGACACTCAATTTGATATGTTCATTAGTTTATAAGATGGAACTTTTTTCAAGGATCACCCATTAAAACCCACCAAATAAACATAAAACTCTTTGGGTTTGCTATCCTTAGCTAGCTTTATTTAGCGTCTATTTTTCATTGTGATTTAGTAACTTGATTTTATAATTATTGATTTTTATTTATAATAATTGAAAAAAAGTAAAAGAAAGATAGAGATAAAGCTGTACGGACCCCTTAAACTTGGTTTATGATTTTGACATTCTCTCTCTTTAATTTCACCAGTCCTCTTTCTCTCTCTCAATCACTTTTTCTTAAATTATTACAAAATAAAAATTTAAAATCTAAAATCAAGTAACTAAATCACAGTACCAAAACGAATCATTTTAAGATTTTGATAACCGCCTCAAACTAACAGCTCATAGCAAAAGTTGATTATAGAAAAGCTTAATAATGGAAAGACGACCAACTGTTACTTAAGCATTAGCAACATCGAGGAAGTGCTTTTGAGTTTCAACATCTATAGCTTACTAATTCAAGGCACTTTTTTTTTTTATTTTTTTATTTAAGAAATTTAAAAGAGTTGCTCGTATAATTTGATTTATAGAAACCAAAAAGAAAGCACAGCTATGCAAAAACAAGTATCAAAGACTTTTAATAAAAATGTTGAAATTTAGTAATTTGTAAGATGAGTTTACGAAAAAAAAAAAAGAAGCCAAATACACTGTATAATTTATCCAAAAACCATAAACATTAAAGCCTAAACTCTAAACTTTTAACTGTAGATCCTAATTTTGACTTTTTAAATCTTGGTGAAAGCTTATTGGAATATTCCGTTAAGTGTTTGCTAATTAATTGTAAACAAAAACTAAAATACATTGTACACTTGTCCAAAAAAGAAGTACGAATCCCACATTGCAAAAGACATATAAGTACACTACTTTTAAGAGTATTTATTCTATTTTTTTTTATTGATAATTATCAATGAGTATTTCCTCATTTAATTTTCCTTTGTACATTTGTTTTTGTCTTTTGAGTGGTGACTATTACATACATATAGTTACAAGTCGGCAATGGATCAAATTAAACACGGAAAAATAATTTCCAAAAAAGTCAGAGCTCGAAACTAATAATGCATCCTCCTGAGGTGATCCCTCCTCTTACTTGTAAAAAAAAAAACTGCAATTGTACATTCATGCTAATAAAAAGGTTTGTTTTCTAAAAAACAATGAAAATAATAATAAAAAGGTAGTATGAAAAACTAGCATTCTTGCTAACAAAATTCATAAAAAATAATAGATGATCAACCTGCAGGGGATCAGGTGTAATGTAAGCATCAACCGCATTAAATTCTTACGCATAACAATCCATAAAAACTGAGTTAGCTCAGAATTTATTTCTTACAAAAAGGCAACCTTAAAAGTTGTTTTTCAATCTTAACATTTTTTTTTTTTTGTCTATTCAATGAGATATGAGGCATTCATAAATTACAAGACGAAAATAATAGATCATTCAGGGTGTGCACACAAGCATCAAAGTGTTGTAGCACTGTTTTAATAACGTGTTCCTTAATTAATTAATTAAAGAAAAAAAGATCGATCAAGACGATCAAAACGCTAGATAACCCCACACGCTCCCAGGCACTTTCCAAAGCACACACCCCACCAATTTTTTCACATTTTCAGAGAAATTAAAAGAAAAGAAATTAAAGCCCATTTCTAAATTCTAATTCTAACGGCTCTCTTACCAGGAAACCCCATTATATTGCCAGCTGCACAACCAACTTCATCTCTTTGTATTTATTTATTTATTTATCCATCGCTCATTTAGCCGTTGGCTGGCCAATTCAATCACAATCAAACAAAGCCCCTCTTTTCCGCATTTGAAAATTAAAAAAATAAAATAAACATTTCATCACTTAATTAGCATTATAATCCACACAATACTCCAAACGAACCCCACATACAAACACTATATATACAACCATATCTCCCAACTCATTACTAGATCTCATCGCCTCATAAAAACTACGAACTTTCCAACAAGTCTTGCTAGATCGAAGGTCTTTTATTTATGGATTGCTTGGTTTTGCCGGTTTCGATATTGAGCCGGGGGTGCTCGGGTTCTCGACTAGGCTACCGAGCGTTACATGCTGACGATGTTTTTGGCGATTCTGATGATCCGGTGACGGTGGTGGTTGGGAAGGAAAAAAAAGAGTTCTTGGTGGATCCTTTTGTCTTAGAAGAGAACCCGTTTAGGGTGTTGATTGATTTGGTGAGAAAGGATCATAAAAGGGAAGAAATATAGTTGATGTGAGAAGGAGAAGAATAATTATAAGAGAGTTATATATGTGGATGTGGATGCAATCTTGTTTGAACACATGTTGTGGTTGATGAACAATGATTGCTCTTCTTTGTTTAAGCTCAATCTTAAGGAGATCATTGATTTCTATGCTCAAGATTTCTAGATATGAGTGATTTACGTACCCAATTAATATAAAGGTACTATATATTGTCTTTTTCTTTTCTCTCTTTTTTTTTTTTTTTAAAAATTATATATATTTAATACTCATGTAAAAATTATATATGAATCTCGCATCAACTAACTAAAGTCTAACTCCATATTGTATTGACTATTTATCGAGAATAAATACAAAAAAATTTAGTATTCTTCGTCATGTTTTTGTTCTTCTTGTGTATTCATTTGACAACAAATATAGATAGTTCTGTGATTTGAAGGTCGTTCACCTTAATTCATGACAATCACCTTAATTAATTCGATAACAAATATAGTACCGTGTTTCAATATACTGTAGTTTATTAATTTGTAACAAACCACGAATAATTAGAGTTTGATGAAATAAACACATCATAAATAGCATAGTTGATCGTACCATGAATAAAGTTTGATGAAAACAAGATTATAATAACTTAGTTGGATTGAGGTTATCCCACTTTAGGAGGAGCCTTAATATTCTTTGTAAGTGGCTCTTGACAAGGACATGATATTTTGATTTTCCAAATTAAGCCGGGCGTTATAAAAACTAATAATAATAATAATAATAAAAAATAGATTAATACTTTTCCACTCTCAATTAAAGATTTATTTTTCCCTTTCGTGTGTGTCGCACTCAAAAGAGAGAGAGAGAGAGAGAGAGAGAGAGAGAGAGAGAGAGAGAGAGCCCGTTTTTAATAATTACGAATACGTTAACAACTTTAATGTTGTTGCAATCGTAACTATATATATATAAATTATTTTATTAAACAATAAGTTAAGATATCAAAGAGAGATTTTGTATCATTAATTAACTCTCAATAGTTAGTAATGATTGATGGATGTATAACTAACTAAAAGAATGTTGATCAAATAAAACATTCAAAGGGAAGGTAATTACGGGTAGTGAAAGAAGCAACGTGATGGAGAGGAGATGAGATGAGATAAGTTCAAATGAAAAGGGAAGATAGTATCTAATTCAGTGAGTTTGAAGTTAAATACTTAGCTTGTAGTACTAAATACTAGCAGGTACAAATTCCCAAGAAATATGTTCCAGCCCTCCTCGTAAAATGATCATGTATCAACATGACTTTAGCCCACATTGAACCTCCATTTGTTTCCACTACTATGTAATGGGCCACAGCTTTAAGGATTCGTACTTTATTATTTGGGCCATTGGCCTATTTCGATGTCAGTCTCTCCATCTTATAAGCAGAAGAAGTTGGATATTATATAAATCACACTTCACATTGCCTATGCTATACGAACTCACAAATTTTTATTTTTGATTTTTTTTTTGGAAAAATTGCAGGCTGGTACCTTTTGTGAAATATTCAACCGCTTAAATTTAATGTATTTATTTTTATTCGCTTAAATCCCTTTAAAATGATAAATTGGTTCTTTGTTCCATAACTGCCCCCGTATTAACATATTACGCTTTTAAATGTATTTTGTGCATCATCATGTGTGTGACATATGCATTGTCAATGTATTTTGTAATTTTTGTGTTAAAAAATGTGCATCGTTTGCCACGTCAAGTATAAAGTGTACATCATCAATGTAATTTTTGTGTTAGAAAATATGCATCGTCAAATATATTGTTGTGCATCGTCAAGTTTAACAGTACTGTTGTTCAGTTTTTTTTTTTTTTGTGTGTGTGTAAGAAATGTGCAGCGTCAAGTATAATTTTGTGCATCGTTAATTATAATAGTACAATTTTTATTGTAATTTGTGCATCGTGAAGAGGGTTATTATGTGCATCGTCAAATGTATTAACTGTAAATTTATGTTTTGTTCTCAAACTGTCCCTATAACAATCTATCACGTATTTTTAGTTGTGTGATTTCCTTGATTTACTCCTTTCAATCCCATATTTATCTCCATTGTGATTTCTGACTAAAATTCTCATTCATATCAACTTGAAGAAGCTTAAAAAAATACCAAAACAGTTCAATATCGAATTCATTTTGAAATCGAAATCAATGGATTCAACAAACCAAACTGCTGTCATGCTGTTGCTGAAATTCAGAGGAGATACTATTGTTTTGACAATTTCAAAAAAATTTGGTTTGTCTGAGTTGATCGAATGCATCAGATGTAAATATTCCAATTTTTCAATCGGATAATTGTTCTTTGAAATACACTGTAGGATCACATAATAATTGTTGTTTAACCAACGAAGAAGATTTCAAAAAAATGTTGACATTGGCCAAAATTTTATCAGTTTCTATTATCATTGTTGATGTGTTTGAAACTGATACTGTTTTGAGTTACGGGATTAATAAAGAAGGGAATTATGAAGATGAGATTGCAGAAAACGATGCAACTATTTATGAAGATGACGATGCACAAAACTTGCATTGCGATGCATAAAACCTTGGCAAAGGTAAAAGAAAAGTTGTATGTCGTGAGGAGTACAGTGATAGAAGTTGTACCAATTCTTCAAGTTCTGAAAGCGATGTTGAAAGTGTCCCAACATACGACATATGTCTTGTTCAAACAAGAAAAAAAAACTCTTGAATTCTGGTTGGACAAATCTTCTTACTCGTATTGGTAAAATATTTAAAGGTGGAGTGGAAGATTTTCGCACGCAGCTTATAAAGTATTCATTCAAAATTAGTTTTGAATTCATTTACATTAAAAACAACAAAAATAGGATTAGCGTTGCATGTTATAAGAAATACAGTGATGATTAGTTGGTTCATCAAGGCATCTTCAACTGTTGATGAATTATTATCCATATACAAGTGCAACCTTTCACACAGTTGTCATTTGACCATTGTTGACGATAATAACTCGAAAATGATGGGCTGTGTTATCATTGGGTGGTTGATTCTTGACCATGTTTGCAGTCGACCAAGCTATTCGTTGAAGGATTTAATTGATCACATGATGACTAATTATGGTATTGAGATAACATACAGCAAGGCATGGAGGAGCGTAGAGAAGGCTCGAAAGAAGCTATTTGGTTGTTACGAATAATCTTTCCAGAAGCTGCAGTGGTACGTTAAAGCCTTATATAAAAGCAATCCTGGTAGCTTTGCTTTCTTGGAATCGAACGATGATACGAATCGGTTCAGTAAGATATTTCATTTCGGGCATGCGTAGATGGTTTCAACTACTGCCGTCCTATATTGGTCATAGATGAGACATTTATGAAATCTCGATTCAAGGGCACCCTTTTGTCTGCCACGACCAAGGATGGAAATCAAGATAAGTTCATTCGTTCTACATTTTTTCCTCTTATGTTCAACATTATTTTTATTAATATCATAGGCTGATCATGTTTATTATGCATGCCCCTGTTTGTACTTGTACTTAATAAGAGATACATTCGGTACATTATTGTACATCAAAAATGAAAGTGGTCCATCACGATACAAAAAATTAGTACTTTTGTAGTACACTTTTATGCATCGCGATGCACACTGGTATGCATCGCAAATCTGTTGTTGTTAATTAAATATTGTTTATATGCTGCAGGTCTGTTCCCGTTTGCATTTGCTGTTATAAGTTCTAAAAATAGAGATAATTGGGCTTGGTTTCTGTCTAAGATAAAATGAGAAATTGATTGTGAAGTGTTGTTTGTATCCGATCGTAATGTTGGTTTAATGGAAGCAATGCGTGACGTGTTTGGGAGTTCCAAGCATTTCTTTTGTTTGGTGCATCTTTATCGAAATTTGAAAGAAATGTTTACCGGTAAATAATATTCCAACACGTTCCGCAGCAGCTTGTGTTCAAAACTCAAAGATCGCGTATGCCCTCAACATTAGACTGTTTAATGAGAAAATTGAGATATTCAAAAATGAAGGGGACAATTTGCCTCGATTTCTTGGCCACCATTCCATACGAGAAGTGGGCGGTTGCATATTGCCATTAGAATAGGTATGCTGAAATGACCTCAAATGCTGCTGAATCGTTCAACAATTGAATTTTAGAGGCTCGCAGTCTTCTCATAACTCACATGGTGGATTGTATAAGATCGAAAATAATGAAATGGATTAGTGAGAGACTTGGGAATGGAAAGAGATGAAATAAATTATTATATAAAAAGATGGATACAAAGTTGAAGGAGTACCTTAATATTGGGATCACGTGACAGATTTGTATGGCACCCAACTCAATATACGAGGTTTTATCTGATCCAAGTGTCCAGGTTGACTTGGAGAAGTGGACATGTTCATGCTATAGTGGCAAATTCAAGAATTCTCGTGTTGCCATGCAGCCATTGTGATTGTTAGATCCGAGAAAAATATCAATGATATGGTTGATAACTACTTCATAACAAGCAATTACATCAAGTGTTACGAGGGAAGCTTAATGCCAATTGCAACTATGGAAAGGTACGAGCTTCAAAATTCTTGCGAGGGTGAGACCATTACTTCCTATAATGAAGAGATTACCTGGATGTCCCAAGAAGACAATAATCCTATCAATTGGTGAATCAAAAAGAAAAAAAAGAAAAAGATATGTAGTAGATGTCACAAACTTTGTAACCATAACTTTAGGTCATGTAGAGAGGCTATACAAATTTGATTTTTGTTATGTTGTAATTTTTTGAAGTTCATTTGTATATATAAGGTTGATTTTTTGTAATGTTGATTTGTGTATCGTCAATATATTTTGGGATTTTTGTGTTAAGAAATGTACATTGTCAGTATAAAATGTGCATCGTCAATGTAATTTTGTGAATTTGTGTATCATCAATTATAATTTTGTTCATCGTCAATTATAATAAAACTATTTTTGTTATAATTTGTGTTAAAAAACTGTATCGTTAATATAATTTTATGCATCGTCAATGTAATTTTATACATCGTCAATTATAATAACACTATTTCAGTATATTTTGTGTTAAAAAATGTGCTTTATCAAGTATAATTTTATACATCGTCAATTATAACAGTATTATGGTCAGTATAATATATACATCGTAAAGTGTTTTAAGTGTAAATTGTGGATCGTCAATTATAAAACATTATTATTTTGTGTTAGAAAATGTGCATCGCCAAGTATAATTTTGTGCATCGTCAATTATAACAGTTTTATTTTCAGTATAATATTTGCATCGTGAAGTGTTGTTTTATGCATCCTCAACTATAATAATTGTAATTTTTATTAATTCCTATTGTTATTACAAAAGTTATCAAGAATACAATTCATTTCTAATACTACTCAAAAAAGTGCATTCCCTTAACATGGGCCATGGAAAAAGATTTAACACCACTCCCACCGGTTTTCACATTATCCCTAATCCTTAAATGTAGTCAAATGCGCGTAGTAGGAAGGCGAAACTGCAAAAGTCATCAACACAAATGTGAAATTAAAGTTAACGTAAATAAAGTCCACAAAACAAGTAGAATGGAAAGTAATTTTTTTACAAACCTTTTGAAAACAGATCGAGTGCACCTCGCGTATCTGAAAAAACATTATTGAGATTATAACGGAGGATTTGACTTCACGATGCACATATTATACAAAGGTTGTGCATCGTGATGAACAAAACGTGTACATCGCAAACGTAATTTCAAAAATGATAGAAATTACACAATGTTTATCGGCACAGATTCATAAAAAGAGAGGTAACACGAAAAATGTAATGTTTGTATACATATTTCACTCTATTCTATAAAAAGTACATTTATAAAATGTATTACGTATCTGAGCTCATATAAAATCCTGGATCCTAACTTTTTCCGTGAAGATTTTGCTAAAAGATATGTGTGAGTGATTCTTGGAACTCAGATCCAATTTCATTGACCAACCGTAAGTAGCAGTAGATGTTACATAACCTATTGATTTGTTAAAAAAATATTTGTGTAGCCGATGAATGCTGTTGGTACTAACGTTACTCAGGACATTTTTGCTCTGTTTTTGAAACCCTAAAATGTATTCAGCAGTACTAACATGATATTCAGGCATCGTAAAACACCCTACAAACTTGTTGGAGGTTGAGGACGTCTTTGAATGACGATGCAACGACCATTTAGAATATAACCAACAGAATTTCATAATGTGTTTTTAAAGTGAAGATGATTAGTTTTGTTTTTTGTGGTCTGACAGCTGATGTAATGCGTACGTGTTAGAAAGTTGTGCATTGCAAGTGAAAAAATGTAATTTGTGCATCATTTTTGTGTTGCGATGCATCATTTTTGTTTGCGTTGCTTCGTTTTTGTTTGTGATGCACAGTGTGGGCTTCCGTGTTTTTATGTACATCATGTTGTGTTGCAATGCATCATTTTTTGTGTTTTGCGATGCATAGCATGCGCTGCTTCGTGTTTTTAAAGGACATAGATGACAATTTGTAAAAAAAAATGTCCTTTACCAATTGAAAATAATTATAGTGAACTTCAGTGAATGAAAATTATCTAAAAAAGACCAGCCCAAATTTTATCCTTGTTTTTTTTTTTTTTTCCTTTTTGGCCTTTTATTATCACATTCATAACAGGACACACACACACTCTCTCTCTAAAGAAAGATCGTGCAAGAGAACCAACATGACTGATCTTCTTAAATCCTAAATAATAGAATCTTGTTAGATTTTCCTTATTTAATTTATAATAGTTACTCCTCACAAAGAGTTTACTGTACTATTTTAGAATATTTCACTTAAAGAGTCTATTTTATAAAATTATGTTTACAATCTTCATAAAATTTTCAAATTTACTCTCCACATATGCTATTTATATCTTAACTGTGCTAAAATATTTTTGTAATTATGAGCAACTCCAATACTACTTATATATACCTTAATTATTAAACTTTTTAAACAAGGACTCTTTGGTGGAAGAGATAGAGAATATTTTTATTTCTCAAGTTAAATAATGTATGTCAATATCGATTCTAAAAATAGTCAATTCAATTTGGAAAGTCATACTAGCACTTGGTGGAAGAGCAGAGTGTATCTCCGAGATCAATTAATTATATGCTCATTTTGTTTCATTGAAAGAACCACCCACATTTAGAAGGTCTTTAACATTAATTAGATACTCCCTCCCTTCCAGCAAAGAGATTACTTTTCTATTTTAAAATTCAACATGTGATTAAATCAAATCAAAATTTTACACACTTTACTTATGTTTTTGAAAATAAAATTGCATTAATTAAAAACTATTTTAAAAATTCTATAGATTGCAACTTTTAAAACTTTGTTAAAATCACTAAATTTATATTAATTATCAGTCAAACTTTAATTAAGTTGACCGAAAAAAGTCAAAAGTGAACTCTTTGCCTGAAACGGAGGGAGTATAAATTATTTCTCTTTGAAATCATTGTAAAAATATATAATTCAATCCAACTTGGTCTTTCCAAACTGAGGGGCAAAGTAAGAACATTCAGAAAATAGCAATCTTAAACAGTACCATACTATGCTTAGCTTTTAATGTATGAGAAATTAATCAATGGACAGTGTAATAATCTGGCAATTAACATACCCAAAAATATTTGGGTTTTGACACCTAGTTATTTATTTATCAACTGTCTGGACCACTTTTTACAAATAAATGTATGTATTTTTACTGTTTACGACGTATTTGAAACCTATTGTAAATAAACATTTATTTATATTTAATATGATTTCTTCTAATTAAACATGAGAAAAATATAAATATTTTATCCCATCAAGTATCTACCAAATCTGATCACTATCATCCTCAAACGAAAATGGTCCATTTAACCTCATCTATGATTCCGTCCTACTCTTGTCCTTTGCCCTAATAGCCGTGATAAAAATTAACAGAATTGTTGCCCACTTTTATTTGTGAAATTAGAGAAATTTTTTTTTTTAATTTTGAAACATAAAACGAAGCTGAGAATTCCCATTGACCCAAGTATTCACTCTAGTATTGAATGAATCTTTTTCATTTATATGGTGTCATTCATTGGTTTAATAGTAACTTGATATATATATATATATATATATATATATATATATATATATATATATATATATAATAAACGCAGTGTTTTAAACGCAGCGTTTTAAAAACGCTAAAACGGAGGTCTTTCCTTATAAATACGTTTGGGATATCACTAATACGCACTTTTTCTTGGAGCGTTTTATAACTGTTTTGGGAAAAATAGAATTAGAAACGCAGCGTTTTGAAAATATTGAAACACATTTTTACAAATAAGCTGCGTTTATCCCGTTTTGAAAACGCCATTTAAGTCTGAGGTATTGAGTAGATATCCAAGATTTTGTTACCCTTTTCTAGCTTGAACTATATATGTATGTAGTACTAATATACATTATTCTACTCAGAAAATGCAAGTTCGATACAGCCACGATTGACGAACACCCCTTCCTCTCAACTCACTAGTGTCTTAACTGTCCTGTTGTGCTTGACTAATCTATCCAATAATCCAATCGTTTCCATTCATGGAAGCTTGAATGAAATAACAATAGTTCTTTGAAAAGAGAAACTTGGACAATTTAACTTTGAAAAAAATACTCCATTGTCCTCTCTCTCTCTCTCTCTCACCAGTTAATAAGCACCTCCCATAAGAAGTTAATTTGTTGAGAGAGCCCTTTCTTGCATAAGCTGTTGGTTGATAATTAAGAAAGAAGAAGAAGAATACGATACATAACATTCACTATTAAATCCTTGGTGTTCAGCAAGTAGGGCTTGATCCTGGTGAATCTCTCCAGCCAATCAGACCACAACCTAACCCGTTCTACCTGTCATTTTATTGGGAGTAATCTTCGGTGCCCAGTTAGCACGAGTATATATGATCTAATTAGTATTCTAAGGTTGAATACCAGCTTGATCGATGTGCAGCACTAGTCAGATACGTATAGTTGATTGGCTTTTGAGTTGTTAGAGGAGTCCGTATGAGCTCAGCCTAGCATCTCATGATCAGGTAAACCTCTCTAGTTAACCATTATTTGGTGCTAGCTTAGCATGCATGCACGAGCCTAGGCCTGAGTTCCCAGGGGGAACCTCAACCTCTAGATAATCCGCTAGCTAGCTTAATTTGGAAGACTTGTCGTTTGGTCAATAAACATTAACCTAGGGTTCCATCTTTGGTTGTACGAGCCAATGGACCACTCTAGGCAATTGAAGATCCTAATCAACCTAAACCCCCTGCTATGCATGCCTAAAACTTTTCATTAATCAGTTTTAGTCACTTGCATATCATTCACTGCTTCATGTGCAGCACTAGTAGGAGTTAGAACTATTCACCAAAATTTCCCACACTTTAGGATAATTAACTGGCTTAATAGTTTATGGTTAGTTGGATAATTTTTAATTAGGATTGATTAGATCAAAGCACGAGTTATAGAGAAGTTATGGTCAATGGATTAGCATTTCACTTTGCTGATATTTGGTTAGAGTTGAAAATTCAATTTTTTTTATAAATGGTTCAATGGAGATTGACCAAGTGTGCTCTTGTGAATTCAATTTTTTATATAAATGGTTCAATGGAGATTAACAAAGTATACACGTGTGCTCTTGTTCATTCTACTAACATAATTCACGTTATCATAGTTTTCCGTTCAGACATCTGCAAATGATATTGAATGACGCGCACACACATGTATTAGCCAAAGACAAAATCATCTGGTACTGAATGTCATTGACTAATTGTTAAACTATCTTATTTGATTTCTTTAATGTTAGTTGGTAAGCCAAGATCATTATGTGCTAACTACCCTGTAAAGAGATTGGGGCTGGCGTACCTCTTCGCTGTTGCATAAGCGAATACGGAGGGAGAGAGAGGGAGAGAGAGAGAGAGAGAGAGATTCACACAGCCAAACTCTATAAAGAATAGTTCTAAAGAACTCCAAGAATTGAAGAATTCAAATCCTTGCCATAGCCAGCTGAGTTTGGTATGACACTTTGATTAATTTATAAAAATGCTCAAACATATTTGCTTTTATCCAGCCTAAAAGTCATGTATTCCAACATACATATTTGATTGATTCCTACTAAATTGAAAAGGCAAAGTTAGTGTTAATCGAAACACTATTCAAAATGGCCAAGTAATCTAATCAAAGACTAATCCCTTTATGCTTTCGAATGATGTTTATTCTATTTCATAATCTGACAAGCTCCCCACCACTGCAATGAGAGCACAAACCTTAAGCTAAGGATGACTTGAAGAAATCACTTTAACAAGAAACGATAACCGACCTGGCATATTCGATAGTTAGTTTATGTTAATGTTGTGCTTTAAGGAATCTAACGTACTCTTTTGACTTACTTTGTTTATATCGCAAGTGCAGTAATGATCTCAACTTAGGATGCAAAATGCTGGGTTTTCCTTAAATCTTAGCACTTCAACATGATACTAATTCAAGTGGAGAATAAAGTGAAGTTAAGCCTAAATGCTCATAAAATCATGTCTGGATATATGTAAAATACGAATATTAAATATTTTTCTAGAAAGAAGTATACAGTGGCAATAACTTTGATGATCGGTGACTCATAATGGACATGATTAAGATGAGCCATTTCTGATTACTAAAGGAATTCAGTTCTACAAAATCAAGGTAATAAGTGAAGAACAATTTAGATTATTTCGAGTCATGAAATCACACAAAAGAACAAACTGAGAAGCGTTGTACTAGGGCATAGAACTACCCTATCATATAATTTAAAGGATATATATATAGTCACGCAGAACTCTTGCGATTAGGGCAAAATAGAGATCCCTCTAATGAATATCAATGAAGAGTTGAAACAATTCATAGCAAGGCAATTTGATGCAAGAAAATATTAATCCTAAAGGCTTAATCTATTGCTAGTGAGACTAAATTAATTCTAGCAAAACCCCCCATTCAAAGTGGTTATGTAAATAATAATAACTCCCGATAGTAAACTAGTTGTACCAAAAGTAAAAAAGAAATTAAACTATATCTCCTGCCCTAGAACCTCAAATTTGGTTTAATAAATAAGTTATGCACATAGCTAAAGAGTATAACAGTTCAAAAAACCAGCTAAAGAATCCTTTTAGATAAGAAAGAAAATTATTAGTTAAGAATGGACACACTTAGGAATAAGGACGCTTATAATAATACTAGCAAGTTGGCTGTTGCTAGACTAATTGTCAACAGAAAAAACAAAGATATTTAAGAAATTGATGGCAAAACATGTTAGCATATGGAGTGAACAATGTTGTTTGATTCAAAAATAGTGCAAGAGCAAGACTTTTAGCTCACCATTGCCCTCATTTTCACTGCATGGGCAATAATAAATATGAAGAGAACTCCATTAGATTTGCTGGACACTAATCATGTTAGGAACCCAAAACTAGATCTACTTTAAACTGAACACACACCCGCCAGCCCAGAGAGAGAGAGATCTAGAGAGAGAGATAGAGAGAGAGAGTTGATAAGCAAAGGAATACTAGCAAAGACAACTTGGCATGGGTTTCAGCTAAACATGCCATTTTCAAGAAAATAACTGATGGAGAAGGCATGTTATTTAGTACTAAAAGGAACTAGTCACATTCCCAAAGTAGTAGTTCAAGAGAAAAAGACACAACTCATTTCTCTTAGATATATGCAGATGGTGACATAGAGAAGCATATATATGGAGAATGATCAAAGAAACATTTCTATAGAAATTTGGGCATGTGTTTCTTTCTGAAAAGAACCCAAAGGCAATAATTTTCAGTTGCTAGAAAACCAGTACTTAAAGCACACTCCTAAATAAGTAAGTAAATCAAGAAAGGAAGAAAGAAGGCCAGCTGATCAAACATAAATGTAAAGCAACGACTGATAATATCCAACAAGAAGAATCTACACAGTAATACACCCTTGCCTTGGCTTGCTTCTCTTGCCTATTTTTATATATCTCTGTACTACAAACTATATTTATTGTTTCCTGAAAACAATGCAGCAAAGCAAACACCCATAACCCCCAAACCCCCACAAGAATTTATTTAGATTTTCTTTCATTATGTCTAACACTACTGCTACTCTTAGTGTCATTATAGTTATCACCATAACACTGTTTGTGTGTGTGTGAGTGTGTGAAAGAGAGAGACACAGAGAGAGATATATGAAATTAAGAAACACCAGGAAGATCACTATTTCCATTAATCCAAAAAAAAAAAAAAAAAGTTACAAAAACCCCAAATTAACATGAAAAAAAAAAAAAGATCTAGGAGAAGGTGAAACCTTTATGATTCAAAGACGCCTATCTAACCCGTTTCAGATAAAGGGTATCGACCCGATCATAGCATCCGTTTTCGATTGATTTAGAATGGACTAGGCCGTCCACCCGAGTTTCCTGCCCATCCATCAACTGGCAACTGAACATTAGGCATATTGAGTGGCAAATTGAAAAATGGAAGCCCCAACGATGGGTCTGGAAATGGGTTACTACTGATTCCCCCGCCAGTACCACCACCTCCGGTAGTGCCTCCTTGTGACACTGGTGGCTGAATCTGCAGCCCTTCCTCCTCCTCAAGCGGCAATCTTTCATAAGCAACATTAGTAAATGAAGCTGCAATTACAATAACAGGTCCGGCTGCGGTCAACTCCCCAACCACACTCCCACCCACTACCTGACCTTGTCCGCCAGCCAAGAATATGGTCAAACTGGTCGCCCCTGGTGGCGCAGGTGGTGGCAGAAAGGAACCCGACAGCGATAAGATCTCAAACCTACCATGTAGTGTCACCACAGCTCCAGCTGCAGCAGGCTGCCGTAGAGTTACATTTGTAACCGTGCCGCTTCCGCTTAATATGCAGATCCCACGCTGTCGCCGCCGTGCATAAGTTGCAACACAATCGAAAACGTCGCATCCATTACCAACCTCCAAAATATGTGCTCTTAGTGTATTAGCACTCTCTCTTGTGATGATCACGGGGGTTTGGGTTTATTCTTAGATCCAGGCGGTCGGCCTCTGGGTCGACGGCCAACAATATCACCAGGGCTGGAATTAGCGTTGACCATTTTCAAGCCCTGGTGGTGGTCACCGTCGTGACCATCATCGTCATGCTGGTGACCACCAGGAAAGTGGTCGTGGTGACCATCGACTTGGCTCTGAAGGTGCAAGTCAGAGCGTAAAAGTTGATGATGAGGAATGTAATGAGAATTGGTGCTTAAATCTAAACCAGCCATTGAAACAACATCAAAAGAAAACACAACACCCAAACAACAGAAAACAAAGGAAATTATAAAAAATGGAACGAGTAAAGATTTAAAACTGTATTTTTTTTTTTAAATGGGGTTTGTTTATTTGAGGAAGTGGAGAGAAAATGAAGAAAAGATATAAAAGGGGAAATTATAGAAAAAGAAAGCTATGGAAGTTGAACCCTAGATTTGAATAGAGATTAGAAAACAAGGTACACAAAGGGGACTTGAGTACAGAGAAAGGGAAGGATGGGGAGAGAGAGAGAGAGAGAGAGAGAAAAGGAGGAGAGGTGGAGGGGACAAACGCAGTCATTTCTCACAACCTAAAAGTTTAAATATAGGCATAAAATATAAGAAGTTGAAGAAAAAAAAAAAGTTTATTTACATTAATTATATTTGTTCAAGAAAGAGAAATTGGATGATAGGCTCAATTGTTTTTACTTTTAAGGCGCGTGGAATATTTGGGTTTGTGACCGGGAGAATGCTTGTAAAGGTAGAATAAACCATTTTGTTGGATAAAATTACCCTCCGCCCCTTACTAAACAAGAGTCTTATTTTGAAAAAATTACCCTCCGTCCCTTACTAAACATGACTCTTATTTTAATTTTTTAAAGTTAAATTAATGTTTTTTTTTATATAAGGATTTTCATCTATTTTTTTAAAGCTATATACATAGTTTATAATACTTAAAAAATATTACAAATTACATATAGGTTATAGTTTTAAGAAAATAAAAAATATATACATTAAATTTTTATTTTGAAATACAATCATTTGACTTGGACAATTGTATAGAAACGGAAGGAGTATGAAAAAACCAAATACAAAAAGCAAAAATCAATGCTGGGTCTATTTGGATATGCATTTATTTTCATTATTTTTTGTGTCTCGTGATATCTTTAAAATTTTACATCTCCTACTTAATAGTTTCACTATTATTTTTCTATCTAGTCGCAAAATCAGAACTTTGTTGAAAGGGGTCAAGATTATTTTAGGGGTAGAACATTAATTATGCTTTAATATCTAATCATTTGGTTCAAGGGGTGAGCTAACAAACCTCATTTGTTTGGCATATCTATTTCATACTTTTTGCATCTCCAAATACAGATTAAGAAGAAATAATTTTACGAAACAAAAATATATATATTCGTATAGAACCATTTAAATATTGTACATTACTCTCTTCAAGAATATTTGATGATCATATTGTACAACATGTATATGCATTCATTTTCTCTATGTAGTTTAATCAATGTAAAGCCATCTTTTTTAAAGATAACATCTTGGAGTATTATTTGTTGAGCTTCTTTATAAAAATGTGATAGGGTTTGTCCAAATTCCTATTTTGTTAAGAATTTTTTTAGCAAGAAGGTTTTCATTTGACTTTGGTGAATTACTCCATAATCCTTATTGGCTTACGGTTGTTTAATGAGCCTGGATTTTTCTAATATAACTAGGAATGAAAATTCTTATTAAGCTTAGACTATTAGCTAGCCTATATAAAGACTAGTAGCGGGTACCTCAAATACTTGGCTTTGGGAGTTCATAAGTGAGCTAGTTCTCATGTTGGGGCCTCGTGTTAGGGATCTAGTCGAATCCACTAGCTCCTTGATCTGTGTTTAGATTCGATTCCACCTTAATTATCTGTACAAGATCGAAACACCGAAAAACAACCCTAGACTATTATTACAATAATAGAGGCCTAATACAAACTAACTAGGTAGATCCTCGCACAAGACACTCAGAATTACAACGGGGTAGGGATAACATTCAGACTATCCTATGGGATCACAGTAAATCTTCCGATCTATACCATTAACGTCATGGCCTTGATAAATAGAGTGTTGGGCCAAGAGATAAACAAGCAAGATAGAAATCGTTAAAGAAAAGGAAAGAACACAAGCTAAGAATGAAAGAGGACAGAACACGCCGGTGGTGTATTCACCGACTCGCCTTCATCGGTGGCTAGCACCTCGGCTCAATCCAACTTTTGGCTCAGTAACCTTTTCAAGTCTTGTCCACCAAACGAGTCCACAGTCTCTACACCCAAGCATACTCAGCTTCAAGGAATCACCCAAAAACACTGACCAAGCCCTCACTCCGGTGACCCCCGAAAGTCAGCTGAAAAACACAGACCCGAAAATCCACCCGTATAACTGCCCAAGTGTATCTCTCTCTCACAAATACACACACACACACACACACTCATAACTCAAAAAGAGAAGAGAGAACACACAAGGTTACGATGATGGTAAAGAGAGAGAGAGACACGGCTGAGATTTCCCAAAAATCTAAACCCTAGATTTACTCTCAGCTTACCGCTCTCATCCGACGCACAAAGAGAGAGAAAGCAAAATAAATAACATGGAAAAAACGAGGCACAATAGGAGCGCACAAAGGAAGGATCTGGAAGCAGCCAGCTTCCGTAAAAGGGGCAGCAATTGGGCGGGCCGCCAAGGAGTTGGGCTTGGGGTTGGGCCAAAATAACAAAGGGCTGCCTCAAAAGCTTGGGCCAGGCCACCAAATTATAACAATCTGAGCTCCAATAATATAGCTAAACTATAAATACCTCAATCGAAGAGGACCAGATAAACACACTCTTGAACTCTTGCCAAAAATTTACCGTATTTTCCCTAGACAGAACAGATTCTCACCCTGGAACTTTATAGCTGGGATCATCTCCCCACTCTAGCTAATATAGTCAGTTTTACAGGTCTTCAAGCAAATATATATCCCAGATTGATTTTTTAGACGGATCAGGTGGCTTCATAAAATTTGTGCCAGTGTGGAGATTTGTTATGAGTGTCCCAATAGGGATTTTTAGGAATGAATGAAGTTCCTATTAGACTTGATGGTGCCTATTCCGCTGCATGTGCCAAGCATAATGAATTTTTAAAATTTTTTCCCGAGAATATCCTAAATTTTATAATAATATGGATTGAGCCAAAAATAACAAATGAGTTTAATAACTTGAGCTGTAAACAACAAGATATTGCAGTGCATAAATAAATATAGTCAGTAGTATCGTACATATAACAAGTAACCAATGAATTAAACATACCAAAAAATCGTAACACAACCCTATAAATCATCACAATCAATTGAAAGGAGCACCTAAGAGCATCATCCAAACTGCGCTTTGCCTCCTTGAGCATTCTGTTAACTGATATGGAAAATCTAACAATCTCCCCCTCATACATCATACCTTAGGTTGGGAGAACAACAATTATCTTAAAAAGAACGTTGAATTTAAATCAGGTTCAGGTTAAGTCTATTACCAGACCTAATTTATGGCTTACCATAGGAAAGAAAGAGAGAAAGAAAAAAAAAAAAAAAGGAATTAATTAGGTCATCCTCAAGAATAAAATTATTAAGGTTATTGATAGATGTCAATTTTTAAACAAAATTTTTTGAGCGGCTATTACTTTAAAGTAATACTGATATAAATTATTAAATAAAAAGTTAAAAATAAAACTTTGTGAAAAAACAATTCTTATAAAAAGATGGTTATTCATAAAAAAAGAATTTTAACATGACATAATTTTCATTTTGATTATTAAATATTAAATTAAAACTTTTATTTTTCTTGTAATCTTATATAATTCTAATTAAAAAGGACTTTAAGAATTATTAGTACAAAAATAAGTTTACAGTTTTTTAGTCAATTCTCTTTATAAAAATTAATTATATTCAATAAATGTGTGTTGCCGACTAGATTCCATGGATTAACTATATTTAAGACAAAATATATTGAGTAATTGATTTAAATATTTTTCTCTTTTTTTTCCCCCTCAAGTTTTTATTATTTTTTTCCTAATAAATTCTAGCAGGGTGCCGTCCCTGTTTTCCTAAAAAAAAAAAAAAAAACAAAACAAATTTTTGTTTAAATATTTTTCTCTTATTTTTCTATTTAGACAATATATCATTCCATTTTTTTTCATATGTTTATATTTCATTCTTTCTTTCTCTGTTTCTTTTTTGTTCTTGAAATATCTTCTTTTTTTACCCTCAGAAGAAACAAAATAATTTAAGAAACAAAATACCATCTATTTTTTAACACCAATTATCATTAAAGATCTCTGAACATTTTGAAAAACCTTAGAGGAGGTGATTGAAAATAATTCTGATAGAAATTGGATGACAGTTAGTGATAATGACAAAATTGCATCTCCTTTTCAAATTACAATAATAATTTTGTTTAAAAAATAGTACAATGACAAAATATAAAAATTGATAAAAGAACAATGATAAAATTGACTATTTTTCCAATGTGAGTATATGAAACCTAGACAAATGACTGTTAAATATATTGTGTGGGTGGGGTTTTAAGTCTTTGTGAGAGGGATCCAAAACCTCTTATAATTTATGATTGACATTTACTTAATACATCAAAGGTTATTTATTCATTGGTTGATCAAAACAGACTTCAAAATTACGTAAATTTGAAGTTAAAATAAAGTTCGTCTTCTCAACTACTATTGTTTAACAGTAAACTTTTGACCAAAATTAGAGTAGTAAATAAATAATTTTTGTGTTGTGATCAAATTTTGACAATAAAATTCACTAACTCTAAAAAAAAAAAAAAAAAATTCCTTGTGGCTTGTGATGGGCTTGTTTTTTTCCTTCCAAATTGTGGGGTTTTGGATTTTAATGGGAGGAGAGAGAGAGAAAGAAAGAGACTTTAAACAATTAACTAATGAAACCATGGTTGAGTGGGGGCTACGCTAAGTTGACCAAGGTTGTGCTAACGAAGCTCAAAAACAATGACCTTCAACAAATGGGCAAGTGGGAGCTGGTGATACGGCGGGTGGGTCCCATTGTTTGTCCTAATCTCGCACCCCTTCCACCCCGGACGGCCCTCTTCCTCCGTTTGGGACCATCTTTGGTCGACAAATTTGGCTTTTAGTTGATTAACATGAATTATGGCATAATTACTGAACAATTTAGATTCTCTGTTTCCCGTTAAGATATAATGGATGCATTTAAGCAAAGCAAAAAAAAAAAAAAAATAGAAAAAATCATTTTACAGATATTTTATGTAAAATGGATCTTCCTAACTCAACTCATCATGTATTGGTGGGCTGAGATGTGAGAAAGTCGGACTCCATTTTACGACGGTTTCATAGCAGACCTACTAAAAAAAAAATAGTTGCATTTCATTTTTTTTCTTTTTCTTGTTTTCTAATTTTTCATTCATTAGTCTCGTCATTTTTCTTTTCATCTCTTTCTTACTTTCTTATTTCAGTTATTACAAAATTAAAGAAGATTTTTTTTTTTGTTTAAAAAACACCGTATCCAAATGTAGCTAATATTTTTCTTATGCACATTGCATGTTTAACATGTGAAAACTATGGGTTTTGTTTGTTGTTCTTTTTAAATGAAATAAAACAAAGGCTTGATCGATTATGTGCCCATTGTATATATGCAATTACAAGAAACCATGTGTTCTTAAATTTTTTTTTTTTTCGTTCTTGATAGAAGCAACACCAATAAATTCTTTGAAACATGTACTGAATTTCTTAAAAATTTCTTTTGGTGTGGATCCTGGATATCATTGCTTTCATATAAATGAAAAAGAAAAAATTTAGGAAATGCATAGAATTAAACTTAATTAAAACTATTATTAGTTTGAGCTGGATAATAGTACTGGGCAGTAAACCAATGTATGTGTTGTTCTTGCTGGGTAAAACTCTTGGGGGTCGTTTGGTAGTCAGGATTAAGGCCGGATAGGATTAATAAGCCGAATAATTGGATGTTTGGTACGCAATAGGCGGTCGGGACTAATAGTACGAGCTATCCGGATAAAGTCCTTATCCCCTCGCTAATAATACCAAGGTTGAGGGTGGTATTATTAGCGCCCTCACTAAAAAAAAATAATATGTGATTAACACTTTTAAATCCAAAATTACCCCCGATTTATAAGTGGGGATTAATAGCGAGGGCGCTAATAGCACTGGGATTAATAATACTCCTTATCCTTGTCCAACTACCAAACAAGCCCTTGGACTTAAATACATTTTGATTGTTCATAATTAATATTATTTTGCTGATTTTATTAAATTGTTTACTTATATATGGAATAATAAGAAATATTGTTTCATTATAAGACATGTTTTGTTAACATATTTTTTGCATTATACTCCCCCTTTCTAATCAAATAATTTCATATTTTATTTTTGAGATGTTTTACTTAAAGAGTATGCCTAAAAAATATGTTTACAATTTTCATATCCTTGATTTCAACTTTACTCTTCTTTACGTAACACAAGGGTCTCATTATATTTTTAAGTATTTTGGTAAATATAATCGTACAAAAATATTTATTTATCCCTTAATACTTTACTTTAATTCAGACATTACTCTTTGATCGGCACGAAGAGAGTAACATATTAATGAAAATATGACTTTCAAAAAAATAAATAAAAAAATTTAACCAATGGGTTCGCTTTGTGTTTTAACCACCATTGAATTTTTGAATGAAGCTGCAGGATGTCGCATGTTCGATTCTTACCTGTACAGATTCCACTGGCAGGCTGACCACCGCGAGGAGAACAAAACTATTAGCTACCTGTAAAAGAACAATTGAAACATGACGAAATTTTGATGGTCAACCTTTCTAAAACAATGGCCATGCATGGCATCCCTCTCTCTCTTTCTCTCTTTCACTCTCTCTATCTCTACTCCTGCAATTCAAGTCAAAATGTTCCAATCTTTAAGTGTTGCTTATTTGTTAATTAAGTACTAATGTTTATCAACCGGGCTCCATGGATAGAACACTTTGATGGGTTGGCTCTCTATGACTCCCAATGGATAATGTTCACATGCATGTCACCGTTCAAAAGCTTGGGAAAGAATCCTAATGCTAACTAAACCATTTCTACAAGAAAATATTTCATAGCTTTGGAGCACACGCGTCATATTTACGTGGTGCACCACGATTAATAGCAGCACATTATTATGTTAAAAATGTTTAAAAAATAAGGTCTATTTTATGATTATAGTGTGTCGCTATTAGTCGTAGTGCATTATGTAGACGTGTCACGTTGAACTACCCAAAAATTATACCAAGGATAAAAATGACAAATAGCAAAATATTGGGCGAAAGTGACGGGCTACTTCAAGAGGGCGAGCTGCTCAAGTAGGCGAGCTGCACCATTATGCCAGGGGTTGTACACTTTGTATATTACACGGAACTATCTCCGAATTGTCTTCAAGTATCCTAACGTATTACGGAACAATCTCCGATTTACCGATAAACTTCAGAACGGATACGCGACTTCTAACCGTAAACTACGGAATTTGGTCGCATCAGTTACAGCCCGAAATTAACTAGGGCACCACTACTCTCTTATAAATACTACTATGAGACATAGTACAAGGTACGCACAACTATACCCTTTTTGCTCCCTCAAATTAGCATTATTCTCTCTCTGATATACTGTGCTAATTCTCACACTGGAGGGACTTTGCAGAGATCCCCTGCGCAGTAACTTTGTTCTTCTTTTCAGGCTAATTACCAACTATTTCACCGGAGCATTTTCCCATCAAGACCACGGTGCAAAAATCGGCATCATCACACGTAATGCTCCAAGATCATTGAATATTTTCTCAAACTCTAATGGTTGTTCTATTGGATTTAATCACTCACAATTAACTCCCTCTATCAATTAACCTGCATGAAAGAGTCACTTTGGTGTAACCAAACAAGTTACTTTTGTACCTCGTTTGAAGTATAGGACAAATCCTTTTTGATTTTGATCATGGGAAAGGAAAACCTCAAAGACATTCATTCATTAATTCTTCTAATTGTTGTAGGGTATATATCCTAATTTAGGAAACCCCCCCCTCAGGTCTTAACTAAATTTGTCTTGGCTTTGATCGTATTTACATTTCAAGGTCGTTAATTAAGTACTCTCTCAATCCTTAAATGAGTGTACATTTTTTACTTTTCGCTAAAATTAGAAAATTTGACTTTTGTGTCATTTCAGTAGTATACATTATGTCATTAACATGATAAGTGTCAAAAATAAAGTTAATAAAGTTATACATGAACACTGATGAAAGAATTATTTACCTTGCAAGTGCATACGAGTCTGTTGTAATACAGTTATGCAAAAGCAAGGGTCGAACTACAAGAACAAGTGTTTTGATTTAGTGAAAATCAACTACTAACTAGAATAAAACGATTTAATGAAAAAGAGATGATTTGAATTTTGTTTAACAACTAAATAGACTAAATAGACTGTAAAACAATGAAATAAAGAAAAATAACAATTGCAACAATCTGAGAAAATTCAAAAATTTGGAAGGCCTAGGGATTGAGATTCACCTTGTATCTCTATCTTATGTCTTGCTAAAGTCACAGTCTGATTCTAGGGTTCGTTTTTCGAAGGCAAAGATTGAGATGTTTTGATCACAAATTGCAATCTTATAACCCCTAGTTATTGTATCTTCTTGATCCGTTAACATAATACTTAGGAGTTCATGAAGCACAAAAGAACGAATTAATCCTAATTTTGAAATCAACAATGATCATGAATCAATCAAAACCAATCTCATAAAGAATGACAATTTATTAAAGATGGATATTGATCATTCACAATATCATACTTCAAATAATCATAACAGTTGAATTACAATCCATAGAAATAACTGATAAGATTCAATTAAGCAAACTTTGTAGAGTACAAGAATTCATAAATTGCATAAAACAATTATACTATGAAATAAAATTTTGATACAAAATTACCTTCAATCCCTAGAAGATGAGTTTAGCTCCTCATCAATGTCATTACAAAAACCATTGTATCTTCAGTTGGACTTGGATTGAGTAAAGCACAAGAATTTAAATGTAAGAAAGACTCAAAATCACTACTAGAAAAGATGTCCCCTTCTTGCAATAAAGCAGTTCCTTTATACTCTCTTTTAGACCTTGGAACGACTTTGTGACAACATTGGAACAACAGAAAAATCGTCAACAGTCGCAGAGCGCTAGGGTGCAGGAGGAGGGCGTGCTAGGGTGCGGAACTCTCTGATCTTTTGCTTCTAAAAAACTTCTGAAAAAATACAAACTTCAGGACTTCGCACGCTGGGATGCAGGGAAACGTGCGCTAAGGCACAGACCCGCAGAGACAAAATTTCATTTTCTTCTTAACAACCTTGGTCTTTTCCACTCTCACCCCTTCAAGTTCCAAAATATCTCCAAAATGCTTGATTTTTTCATATTTGCTTCGAAGGCCCTTAAAATCTCATAAACACTAAAAACCTAATATTAAATAACAAAAACCCTGAGAATTGATAAAGATTAAGACCGAAAAGTATCTAATTGAATGAGTAAAATACTCATTCATCAAACACTCATCTAGTAATAAAAAATATTAAAAATTAGCACTCATTTAAGGACGGAGGGAATATAATCTTCTTAACTTTCCTCCATATTCACAAATTCAAGTTCAATGACTTCTCTTTCAATCAGCAGAATCTTCTTCACTTTTCTCCATAACAATCCTCATAAATGTCCTTCCTTTTTAAACCGTAGGTTACACATTTTTTCTTTCTATTACATCCAGATTTACAATTGTTAGATATTGATGAGATGCATGAGGTATATGATCATCATGTGACATATAAAATGAACTTCAACGCACGATTATACATATTGGTGAGATGCACGAGGTATACTTATTAAATTTTGACGAGATGGGGTTCGTTAATGCGACAACACAAGTTTAATGGAGAAATTGAGATAGACCAAATTGAGAGATTCTGGATGTGAACGTACAAGGTTTTAAGTTCAATTACTTTGCACGTTTCCTTTCCCCTCCAAAAGAAAAAAAGAAAAAGTAAATCGAGCTACTCAAGATTTCGTTAGAACTCACTTATAATTAAGATTGGTTAATAGGATAGTCTAACCAACATAAGCAAATCTCCAACTTTTCAAGTCATGACTTGCACATATAGTCTCTCTTATCTCTAGATACGAGAAATTCATAGTCCATACTATAACACTAAACCACTCAAATTTGAAATAATAAACTCTTGAAAAAGGAAGGCTAACCGTCTAACGGTAAGACGATCTCACATGACTAATATAGTGTTAGTTTACTGAATTAGTCAAAGTGACTCCGTCTTACGTACAATAAGACGTCTCCAGAAACCTATTCTTTAAGAAAAACTAAATTATTTGAACTTGATCTAAGGTTGGGTTGCATTAAGGACTTGTTGAGAGTGTTTTGTATTGAAAATTTACTTTGAAACTTACTTAAAGAGTTGAACCGAAATTGAATAACACAATTGTTGATATATATTGTTGAGCCCCTCTCTAACAGATTAAGTGTTTAGAGTAGTTGGTTACTTAACATGGTATTAGAGCTCTTCTCCTGGTAAGGTCTGTAGCTCAAATCATCCCGCTTGCATTTTCTCCACATGTGACTCTTGTTGTCTTCATGTATAGACGGGTCACAAGTGTGGGGGGAGTGTTGATATATATTGTTGAGCCACTCTCTAACAGCTTACTCTTTTAGAGTAGTTGGTCACTTAACAACAATCGCCCATTCTTTGTACCAAAACTAGGAGATCTCTTATCATATCATTCCCGTACAAAGATGCTTAGAGCCTCAAAATCTTAAAGATATGTTTGGAGACAATATCCACCGGATTACTTTATTCGATTAATTGGGCTTTACAGACAAATGAATGTCAAATAGACTTTCAAGTAATTTCCAAGTTAGAAAAAGGGGGATAAAAATAGAAAATTTCTCTATCATTATGAACAGATGGTGCTAGAGCAATACATACATTATTTACCTTTCTTGGCAATATGGATAAGATCAAGTATCTTTTTTTTATAAATATTTGATACTCTCACCGTTCCAATAAAAAATTTACTATTCTATTTTCAAATTTTCACTTAAAAAGTCTTTAAAAAATTATGAATACAATCTCTATAAATATTTTCATTTTACCCTCACGTTAGATATGCTCAAATATTTTTATAATTAAGAGCCCGTTTGGTCGAGCGTTTTGGCCAAAACGCAGGGATAAAACGTAGCTTATTTGCAAAAAATATGTTTCAATACTGCGGCAGAAAACACAGCGTTTTCAAACGCAGTGCGTTTAAAAGCGAATTCTCGACTTTTTCCCAAAACGCAGGTTTTAAAACGCTCCTAGGAAAAAAAAGCTGCGTATTGAAGAGATATCCCAAACGTATTTATAAGGAAAGACCTCCGTTTTTAAAACACTGCATTTTTTAAAACGCTGCGTTTTTAAAACACTGTGTTTTGTAAACGCTATACCAAACGGGCTCTAAGATCAACTTCAATACTACTTATATATCCATTAATAATTAGACTTTTTAAATATAGACTCTTTGAGTGAAACGGAGGGGGAGTATATAGATTATTGTTGTTGGCTCACACGATATTAATTTTATTTCATTAGGGTAAGATCCATCACCTCGCACATGTCTTACACAATTGCAACCGCCGGCCGGGCTCACCCCATTAAAAAGAAAAAAAGAAAAAAGAATACAATATACTGGAGTGAAAATCTTGTTGAAAAATGAGACAACCGTCGATTAGTTTGAAATATTACTGCAAATTATTATTATAGAACCAACAAGCAGTTACCAATTACTCCTTTTCAATCTAATAGTTTCTTACTACTATGTACTATCCTCCGATTTAAAAAGATAACCTCTTTAACTTTTTAGAAAGTTTATTAAACTAATTATCCACGGCATTCTTTTTATTTATGATAAAGAAAAAAAAAGACTGTTAAGATTTGACACAATTAGGTGGATAATTTGAAAATATCCAAGAAAATGATTCAAATACTCCCTTCCCTTCCCTCTCAAAAAATGTTGACTGTGTATTTCAAAACGTTTTAAAAAAAAAAAAAGTGTCAAACTTTATAAAAAAAATTTTTTTGAAGTTACTTTTGTCATTTTATTCTTAATTTGCTCTCATTTAATTAATGGATTTCAGTTTCATATGAGCTACATTGAAAATGTATAACAATGTTTAGAATTTGAATGTGTTTAAATCACTAAAATCGTCAAAGGAGAAGAGAACTAATAGAGTTAATAAAATTATGTGTCGGATCAAATAAAATTTAAAATAGAAAAATATCTTTATACTAATAGATAAAAGGGAACTCCGTTCGTCTTAAAAAGAGTTAGTATTTTTTTTCATGATAAAAAAGGGCTATATTTTGTATTTTTTTTTCTTCGTAAAACTCATTTGAAAGCAAGTAGAATAATAATAAAAAAAAAACAATTATTTCCAAGACAAATGGAGTAAAATCTTGAAGTCAACCATTGTTGTAAACTTAGGTTTTAGCCAGCAAAAAATGAGGAATGGAATACTCCAGTCCAGTGTGACATGCACAATTCTTTCTGTGTTCAAACGTTTGACCAACAAAACAAAACAAAGGTTGCAAAAACTGGGCTGGGCAGGCCTCTTTGTAAACAGGATGCAACTGGGTTCACGTGCTGTGTCCCAAGTCAAAATCCTTAAGGTAAAGGGAGAAGACTGTGTGCGTGTGCGTGTGTGTGCGTGTGACGGGACAGCGTATTGCTGTCGGCCACGAGGCACTCCCCCACCCCCTTCGGGAATTGGTCATTACTCTTTCTTTTTTCTTCGAGCCCTTAAAACCCGCTGCCTCCCTTGTAAGTACTCCGCCCACCTACTCTGATTCAACACTCGCATAATAAGCGCGTGTCATCAAGGAAATTTAGTAACCCAAACAAACACTGTAGTTAGACGCGCTCCGTTAGTCGCGTTTGTTTTGTCAGTTAAGTCCGCCTCAGAGAAAGCATGAGCTTATTACCGTCCAGCAGTGCAATGGTGAATGGTGAATGGTGAATGGTGAATGGTGAATGGTGAATGCTTGTATTACCATTCAAAATATTATTACTCCATCCGAATTCAAAATAAGTATACAACTATTTCACTCTCAAAATAATTATTATTTTACTAATTTTTATACAAATTAAAAAAGTTTTAAAAAATATTGATATATTTATATTTAAGTTTAATTATTATAAATAAGTTGTAAAAGTATTTTTTCCCTTTCTTCTTACCAAACCTTTTTAATGAGAGTAATAAATAAGGAAAAATTGAGCAAAATATGGATAAATGTTTTTTTTTAAATCTTATAACGATAATTATTTTGAGATAAAAGAACTTTGTTAAAACAATAATTATTTTGGGATGGAGGTAGTATTGTTTTAGTTTTGTATGGTATGTTTTGTTTAACTTACCATTCTCTTCTCCTAAGTTCAAACGATTAACCATCTCTTTTATTAAATAATTTATCTTTTCTCAATAGTTATCTATTCCTAATTTATCTTTTCAACTACTCTTAAAATAAAAATTAAGAATATTTAATAATAGTATATCTGTCAACCTACAAAATTTCTTAATTTATATGCACAACTTTAAAATAACACTTATTTTAAAATGGATGAATTACTACTACTAATTAAGTGTTTTGTAATTTAAAAAATAAAAATACATAAATTAAATTTTTATTTAGAAAATATGTTTAACTCAAAAAAAATTAAACAAAATAATAATTTAGGAATGGAGAGAGTATTATTTATTTATTTTGATGAATCAAATTTTGTTTTGAAATTTTTTTTTGGCACTTCAAAATTTTGAATTGGAACAAAAATTGATATGCATTTGGCATATATAATTGTAAAATTCAGCCTAGGTAAGATATAGCCTAGGTAAGATATATATTGTTCTAACTTTTACGTATACATAACTTGACTTGTATCGGCAAAAGTCAGTAAGGGGTGGCCTAGCGATAGAGTTTGTGCTTCACAAAGTGTGATGTCTCCGATTCTGTTGGATATTAAACCAAGCCTAATTCAATTAGAATTGTTATTTATTAATTAGTTGTCAAGTTCTATTATGTCTCCTAATTAATTCAGGAATATATTTGTTAAATAGGACTTTCCTATTAGGAATAAGATTTATTTAGATCTATTATAAATAGATGGGTTGTGAAGCCTTATTGTAAGAAGAAGATTAAAATATTGAAAGAGAGTTGGCCAGCCTTTTACAAGTGCTCTAAGGTGTCGTGAGCCTATATGGTGATTGTGTGAGTATATGAGTTTTTAATACATATTAATAGTTAAAGTATTATCCTTCTCTATTATTGGGTAATTGATTTGGTGTATTTGTTATTGTTATTCCGCTGCGTGATTATTGGGTGTTAGGAATTATCTATTCCTACACGTTGGTATTGGTATCTGAGTTAATAATTAATTAGGTAATTTTATATTGCTTACGGGTTCAATCTCTCACGCCCCATTAGGATTCCAAAAAATAAAATTAAAATAGAAGCTTGTAGGATAATTTGGAACTTATATGTTTTATATTTTAGTATATACTGAATGTACATGTAATTAATTACAAGGATCATCCCTATTTAAAATTAATCATGAAGTTTTCAAATTATCCAATTGCTTCAAAGAGATATATTTACTATACACTCCTTAACACCTAAATCACCAACCTAAAAATTAATATACATTAAATCCAAAATACTTAAATCCAACTTAGTTAACTGAAAAAACAGCCAAAATATTCTTACAAAATTTAAAAATAATAAGCAGCAATAGTTACACAAACTGCATACAAGAACCCGGTGCCTAAGACATTGTTATATTTTACTAAGATAAAATGATATATATATATATATATATATATATATATATTAAAGCTAGAGGGGACATGACCTTACCTCAACACTTATTATTATTATTTAATACCTTTGAATGGCTACAATTAAGACTATGTGGTGCTTTTAGCGTCGCTAGAACAAATGGTGCCTCTTGTAAGGTTTTTAAACACCCGACCTCAAGTAGTACCAATGTGCCTCTTGTGGGACTTGAACGCTCGACCTCTCTATTAAAAAAAGTGAGCATTACTAAATTGTGTATTTAGTGTGACTTGAACAACAACGATGTCTCTCTATTAAGAGCTCAATTAAGAGAAGTGAGTGGTACTAAATTGTGTCTTTGGTGTCATTTGAACAACAACGATGCCTTTGGTGAGGCTTGAACATCCGATCCCTCTGTAGAGAGTAGTTACGTATCAGGGTGTCTCTGGTGAAATTTGAATACCCGAAGATTTGAATACTCAACCTCTCCGTTAGAAGAAGTGAACGATACAGTTGAGCTAGAGTTTGTTGGTAATTGATATATTCTCTTTAACATTAATTTAGTATCATATAGATAATTCCATAAGAGACTTTATATGTACCAAAAAATAATACTCCCTCCGTCCCTTAATTATTGTTTTGTTTGACCCGACACACGGATTAAGAAAATATAATTGACTTGATTATTAATATTGATATAATTTGTAATTTTCTTTAATGTCTATGTGTATGTGGTTCATAATTAAAGTAGGGAAAAAAGTAAGGGTAAAATGATAAAAGTGATGTCTTAAAAAAGAAAGTTTTCAAACAAGATAATTATTTTGGGACGGATAAAAAAAAAAGGAAAAAAATAATTTAGGGACGGAGAGAGTAATAATAAGACACTTTATATGAACTTAAACACCCCTCCCCTCGCTCCCCCCACCCAAAAAAAAAAGAAAAAAAAAAAAAAAAAAAACCAAAAACACCTAAAAGAGAAATGAAATAAAAAAATTACACATTACAAAAAATATTTGTACAGAATTAAGACATTATAGATCTAATCAATCACAAATCACAATATACATCAATTGATTTTTGTGTAAGAAAAAAACAAACTACTTGAATTTCTGCTGTTTGCTCGTATTAAATAGATATGAGACAGATTTTCGCAAGGGCCATAAATTGATTGTTTATAAACACGGTAGGTCCAATTACTATCAACAAAAATCTCTAACCAATTAGGAGTATTATCAATTATTTTTAGGAAAAAACTTAAATAAAACTGTTTTATAATTTTTAATTTATAAATTGTTCAAATTAACTCTATCTTATACAGTAATATGACGATATTACAATAGATCCACTCTAAATATCCAAAATTGTACGTTAATTTGTATTTATAGATTTTTGGTGATAAAGCCGGCCAGGGCCAGGCAAGATCCCAAATCAAATCAAATCTAACTTGAGCTATGGCAGGCAGACCCTGAAATTGATATCTTTGAAAGGGTGGCATAGTTGGTGCAATTTGACATTTGAATGACGATTGGATAAAAACAAAAGGACCCCCACGAGGGTAAATTAATAATGCTATGTAAGGGTCAAAGGAACCGAACAACTATGTAAGCTGCCATTTCCCCATTCAATGCCACCACCCAGGTCAAACCCTTGACTTTCTTAGTCCTCACTTATTACACCCTCCGTTGTAGACTAAAAGTCTACAATTTTTATTTTGAGACGTTAATTTTATTTAAGGTATATATTAGTGTTATTAGAGTTAGTGTTAATTATAAACATACTTAGAGCTCGTTTGGTCGAGCATTTTGGCCAAAATGCAGGGATAAAATGCAGTTTATTTGCAAAAAATGTGTTTCAAAAACGCGTTTTCAAACGCAGATGCGTTTTAAAACGGAATTCTTTTTCCCAAAACGCGGGTTTTAAAACGCTACTAGGAAAAAAAAGCTGCGTATTGAAGTGATATCCCAAACGTATTTATAAGGAAAGACCTCCGTTTTTAAAACACTGCGTTTTTTAAAACGCTGCGTTTTTAAAACACTGCATTTTATAAACGCTGTACCAAACGGGCTTTTAGTTACAACCAAGATGCTTACAATATAAAAAAGAGGATAAAAATAAAAATTTGTAAAAATTATAAATATAAATTTTAAAAATAAACTATTTAAATTAAATATTTTAAAATAAAATAATAGACTATTTCACATAAACGGAAATATTAAGTTGTTGAATTGGGAATACCTTGAAAAATAAAACAAAGTAAGTAAATTATTAGATTAGACAATAGATCCCACAACCCTCCTGACCCTTTTGATATAATTTTGTCTTTTCGATCATCCTTCCACCAACTCCATCTCTTCTTGATCACAGCATATCACCCACGTCTCCATCACATCACTTGTCGATTGTCAACATGTAAACACACATAACACACTCAATCTGTGTGTTGAGAGAGAGAGAGAGAGAGAGAGAGAGAGAGAGAGAGAGAGAGAGAGAGAGAGAGAGAGAGAGGAAATAAGAACATGGGGCACCTGTGGGAGTTGTGGGGCATACCTATATCTAAGAGACAAGTTGCCCAATTACACCGGCTCGAGACCGCAAAGCTTTGGCATAAGACACTTCTCTTAATTAGTATAGTAGTGTTTCGTATATACTAGTAATGCCGCGTATGCTTCTGTTTGTGTATATATTTTGGAGGATTAATCACACCATTAGTTTCTTAACTAAATTTTTTTTTATAATTAGTTTTTTAAGAATTTTTTTTCAAATTTCAATCTCAAGAATTTTAAAAAGTCACAAAGTGTCTTTAACTAAAGATTTTTTTAAAAAGTCACAAAGTGTCTTTAACACCATTAGTTCCTTAACTAAAGATTTTTTTATGATTAGTTCCTTAAGAAATTTTTTTCAAATTTTAATCTCAAGAAAATTTTTTTTTTATGATTAGTCCCTTAATAAATTTTGGGCCAATTTAATTTCCTTGTTTTTAATTAGGACTTAATTGCTTCCTTGCTTAATTTTCACTTACACTCTGATCATTTCTCTCACAATCTTCGTTCTATCCATCACATTAATTAATTAATACTACTATCAATATCTCAGTACCTAAGAATTGAAAAAAGTTTACTTATAAAATGATTACCTTTATTTAACGATCTTCTTTTTTCTCTCTAATTATATTAATGATGCATGCAATACTTTACTCAAGAGTATTAAGAGGGATATCTCTGTCTAACGTAAACCATGCCTAAGCTTAATTTGGAAAGAACCTACTTAATATTTCTTACTAATATTTATTTATTAAGAAATATTTTCTATCCATAGTTCCTTATTTTATATATTTTAAACACCAATTTTAACTGTGGATTTTTATAAAGTGAAAAAAGATCAATTTTGTACTTCAAGTACATTGAAAGTACAAGTTAATATATATAATACAAATCTTTGTTCAAATGTATATTTAGATAAAATATTTGATATATTGCTATTAATAATAGTAAAATCATGAAGTTCAACGAAAGAAAATCTTACATCTCAATAACATATTCTCATCCAATGGTTTTGGGGATTCTATGCTAGGACATAAGAAGAAGTTTAGGTCTCCTGTGAGACCGTAAGACGGAGTGTCCAAAATCGTAAGATGATCATTTTTAAATTTTTTTCTAAAAATAAATAATTGAACCACCCCCCCCCCTCCTCTTACACTCATGCATACACACTATCAAATCAGTATTAGTGCTTCAAATTTTAACGATAGCAAACCTTCGGTTCTTTATTATACTTGTACTGTGGAGGGCTATAGTTGAAAAATAAAATGTTAATAGCAGTTTTTCACTAACTAATATTGACAGGAAGACAGAGAGAGACGACAAATAAGGTATAGAGGTTAGAGACAAGTGGTGCTAATGGGGTATATAGGTCAGAGATAATTAGTTTAGATTATGAGCATTAAGTATTTGATTATGACTGTAAACCTCGAGGTGTGAGATGTGACCAGCAAAAAGGAAATATAAAAAAAAAAAAAAGAAAGTATGCATAGTTAACTTCATCTATAATTAACTATTAAGTCAAATAATTGAGAGCACTTAGGCTCCTCGTGATTCCTCCTCTAAGTAAGTGTTCCCATGTTAGATTAAGTACATGGCCTAATTTGTTATCTTCCCTTTCTTTTTCTTAAAAAAATTACCAGTATCTTCTTGATAATCTCGACGATAACATCATCTTTAACTAATAATTCTTCGCCCACGGACTCAAATTAAGTTATTAATCACCTCTGATGTTGTTTTATATCCGGTGGTCCCACTCGTGGTTGGCTAGATTTTCCACCAAATACTCTTAATTTGACGCACAATTTGAACATAAACTTAACGATAATTGGATAGCAATGTTATATATATATATATATATATATATATATATATATATATATATATATATATATATATATATATATATATAGTCAATTGTTAGGTCAGAAGTGACGTACGGTGTCACAACAAATTTAGTCGAACGATATTAAGTTGTGATTATTTGTAAGCACATGCCATCCCACGACAATAAAAGTCAATCAATTGGCAAAGTAGGGCAACTTAATTTCTTGCTCTCAAGGCGGAATGAGAATAAAATTATTAAAATTAAAGAAGAGAGAAACACAGTTCTTTTTGGATTAATTTCACTTAACACCCTTTAAATTTATCAAGTAATCCAAAACTAATACATATTATTTTATTTTTTATTTTGGTAAATAAAAGCCTAAAGTATCAACAATTACAGCATCATCCGTAGACATCTCCCGTAAACATTCTACATGTCTATTCATTGAAGATTTGAAGTATACATACTTATATTTGCAAATAAACATACAAATTGTGATGACTTTTTGTTGCACATAACGAAAAGATATGTCGCTCAACAAAGAAAACCATTGTTGCCTTTACCCTATGAAAATCTCAGATTGCATCTAAAAAGTCCATGTCTAAAATGCAGATATGACATTTTTCATCCAAAAAGTAATGAAGTGGTGAACGCAGAATTTGGCTACAACAAGACAATCTATATATTAGGGTTTAAATTACAAGATCAAGTAAACTTTTGGGGGGGAGGGGAAGGGTTCTTTTTGGAACTATTAATCTTTTATTTATTGATTGAATACCTAACTTCCTTTTCAACGATTAAATATAAACAAATTATCTAGTGAACAGTTTAATTAACAATATTCTTTGAGAATCAAGTAAGAAAATAATTTGGGGGCTCCTCACTAGATTATTGTGTTCTTGAATCTAAGAAAACAAACAACCAAACATCTCTTTTCTTATCCTTTTAGTAATATATAGTGTCCATGTCCTTTCTATCTTCTTCACAAAAGATTTGATAATAATGAAATTTTTTCTAACCTAGGATGCCCCTTTTTAGGCAAATCATTCAATCATGAGCAATTTCTTAAGTTCTTTAGCCATTTATATCCATTAAATTTTGCAAGGAAAAATTGTGGTTTACAATTCCCCAGCCCCCTAGGCTGCAGAAAAGTAAGGATATTAATATTATAATAAAGGGGTCAAATATCTCTTTCTTATAATAAAGGATTTTAAACCTAGCTAGAATGTTATTCAATATACACCACACCACTTTGCAAACTAGATTTAATATCCATGTCAACAGAAATATGAAAGTACAATAAAATTATGAAGTCAAATATTAAAATACCACATGCACGGGTTATAGGAAAAAAGGCACTAATAATTTCCAAAACAGATATAATTGAGGATATTGGTGCTTTAATAAATAGTACTCCCTCGGTTCCTAAATTATTGTCTTTCTTTCTTTTTTTTGTCCGTTTTAGAATAATTTTCTTGTTTAAAAACTTTTCTTTTTAGGGCATCACTTTTACCATTTTACTCTTATTTTTTCGCCTATTTTAATTATGGACTACATACACATGGGCATTAAAGAAAATTATACATTATACCAATATTAATAATTAAGTTAATTTTATTAATCCGTGTGTCGAGTTAAACAAAACAATAATTAAGGGACGGAGGGAGTACCACTAAATTAAGCTGAAATAGTACACTTTATTATCCTGATAAAATGATATGTAATAGTGAATATATATATCAAGGAAACACTATATATATAGTGACTATTGTTCCAAAATTTATCTTAGCTTAATTTGTGAAATACATAAAAAAAAAAAAATATAAGTTGAGGAAAAGGATAGACGATTGATGTATGCACCCCCAATAATGATATAAGAAATTATTTATAATTATATGAAAAATTATTTTGTTTAGAAAGGTTTTTTTAAATTTTTTTAATTTAGTTGTAGACTCTATAATGTATTTACTTTATATGACAATGATAATATTGTAATTTACTTAACTCAATTGTTATTCTTACAACTTTTAGCACAGCCAAATGTTAAATATCTTTTAACTTGTGGATTGGGAAAGCTAAATGTTAAATACAACTTTTAGCACAGCCAAATGTTAAATATCTTTCAGTAAATTTCTACTTAATTCCCCCTTTGCTTTAGGAAATGGTTAAAATTGGTTTGATTTTTTAATTATAGAATACTGCTTAATTAGTGGGTTATAGTTCTGAATCATTATAAAAATCCTTTTTTGGAAACTAAAAGATGGTTTTTTGTTCAATAAAAATTGAAGGACAAACATATGGCTTTGAGAGGAATCATAGCTTATTATGGTTTTGGTCTTTTACATATATTTTTATATTCCTAGTTTATATTTACAGAAAGGGAAAGGAAAATAAAATACAAAGCTCATAATGAGATGTAATGATATGTACTTTCGCAAAAACTTAATCGTGATAAACACTTATTTTATGTTAATTAAACTTCATCAAAATAGTTATATATATATATATATATATATATATACATATATGTATATATAGCCGTGTTGGCTAAAGGCCTTAAACCCAAACTACGCGAGTAGACAAAGTTGTTAATCTCTTTGTTTGTAACTAATTTGTTCCGACTAAGATTTAATTATGGTAATTAAGATGCTTGAAAAAAATTTAAATTCAAGAGGCTTGGACTTGAAACACACTCCATAGTGATAATTTGAGAAATAAATATTAGTAATTAATTTTAGTAAACATCAGATTCCATGGCGATGGGTGTTTATAATTTTAATTATTAAAATAACCAAAAGCAAAAGTTAAGGGAAAAATTAAAAATATGGGAGGCTACAGTCAGCTACAGCTATGATAGTGAGTGGGCCCATGTGATTGATAATGACTCTTATTTGTCGTTTTCTTCAACCATTAATTTGTACTTATGGGTTTGCAACTTACTTGGAATGTGTTTTAGCTTCAAGAATGATTAACTTCATGGATGTTGTTGAGATTAAAGGGCATGTCATCAAAAATTGGAGGTTAAGAATTGAGAAACTGGAGATGATTATTTGGACATCATTGGGCTTTTATATGTTCCTACAACAATTTTTATGGATCAGTTTAACCTTATCAAGCTCTATTCAAAAGCCTAATTAACTGAATGCCGCAGCAGTCCAAGCCAAGGCCCAAAGAAGAGCCCAGTCATACGTTTGAAGGCCTAAAATAACAGAGGCTTTTGACGAAGAAACTGGGCTTAGTTAACGCCGGTCAAACAAAAACATGCCCAAACTGAACAAGCTCTATGTGTATGATCTCTCATTAGGAGTATTTTGATTAAAGAAATCTATTTCTTAAATGATATTACATTTTTCTTTTAATTTGATTATATTAATTTTTTTTCATTTCATTGTTAGTAACTTTATATTTGTGATTTCATTTTTCAAATTGGATTCATTTTATTTATTTATTTATTTTTATTTTTGTTGAAGAAATTGGGTGTTGACTATATCTTTTGTTGTCTTTCTTGTTGTTCAGATTGGCATTGATGGTCAAATGTTGCTTGGATAAGAAGGATACATTTAAATCATTGAGAAAAGCCACAAGGTCTAAGCTAGTTGCCAAGAGTCTCGAAGGGTCGAGGGAAGCAGCCTGATTTCGTGCTGTGCGCTGGAAACGTCCAATCCAACGTAACGTTTGAGGGTGTTGCATGCTGTCCAAAAACAACGGCCTTCAAGCTCAGCTGCCTCGGCACAAGTATTTCCCTGCACCATTGGTGTAAAGCCAAGTATAGCAAGCTACTTTCTCGATGACCCTAATGAGGTCATCCAGATGCTACGAGTGCTCGAAGCCACTTCGGCTTCAGCGGGCCCCATTGAGCCACCGAAAACACATATAGAAGTATTTTTACCATTTGTGTATTTTTATGCCGAACTCTTCGGCGTAACTTTGAAAAAAAAAATTGTATTAGACTTGTATGCTTTTTTTGACGTACTATACCCGTCCCGTATTTTACTAACTACGATTGTCAGGATTTAGTAGGTTAGTATTAATAGTATGTTTATTCGCTATATTTTTGTTTTCCAAGGTCTTCAGAGTCTTGGCCAGATCCCAGAACTACTGATCATGATGCAAATTTGATGTGTAGCTGGATCTCTTTACAGGAACTCAGCATATTGCTTCTGTACATTTTACAAATGCCTGAAACAAAGCGGTGCAATGCATCTTTTATTGACACTAGAAGTTGTTAGCGCCATGCCATTAGCACTTCAATTTTCACCAAGGCACTTCATAATAGAAAGCAGTAGGCACCGTTTACAAGTAAAGTAAAGCAATAGCTGGAATGCCTTGGTTGAAAATTGGAGTGTTAAAGAATAGCCAAAGTGGTTTATTTACTTTAAATGTTCTTGGCTTTTCTTTATCTGCATGCTGAATATCTCTTACCTTAAGTGATCTTGGTTGGAGCTGGAGGCATAGTCAGTACTCTAAGCTTCAAATATCCTGAGTTGTTTATTTCTCAATGGATTGATTTTATGAAATTTGCAATCGCCATTAGTGGTCGAGGCTATGCAGCCTCCTCATGTCAGCAACATATGGTTTTGCCTGTTCATAAAATCATATTCAATTATGTACAGACCAAAGGTCAGAAGTAAGATACGCTGTGTGGGCTTGTGATGCAGTATCAATTATATGCAGTTCTGGGGAGCTTTCCTACTCTTTGGAGAAGTATACACTATCTAAATATCATATTTCTAGCTTATTTTTTATTTTCCGAAGTTTGCCTCCCGGAATGACATGAAGCATGTAACACTATCTTAATATAATCATCCTATTTGCTCTTCTTACTGTCGAGTGCTGGAAGTTTTTTGCTCATAGTGTCGGAAAAAGATCTGAGGAATGAGATTGTTATTGCATTGTTCGTTTCAATCCTCTTGTTTTGCTAGGTTTTATATATTAATAAATGTTAGTATTTCTTTTGGTGCAGATTAGAATTTGGCAATACAGCAAAAATAGAAGTCATAGCAAGAGAGGAAGAATGCAACAGGGGTATTATCAGTACACCCCTCTAAACAATGAAAAACAGGCTTACATATATGTTCCTAAATGTTTAAAGTGCGCAAGGGGCATGCTGTGCTACAAGGTGCGCGAAAAAAAACCGACAGTGAAAAATTGATGCAAGATCCAATGTTTACAGTAGAAAAAGAAAATTATCACCTTGCATCACATGTGTAAGCTTTATAAATTATATTTAATTTTTCATAAATTATATTTAATTTTTTGCTACTTATATCATTGTCCTTAAACTATATGGTAAGGGCCGCGCAAACGTAGGCCCCCACTGCCACAAATTAGGACGTAGGCTCATCCAACTTGGGCCGACCTTAGAAGGGCACCCCCTTCCTAAGTGCAATAAAAGTCAACAACCTGGGCCATGGGCCACTTTGATCACCCATTGACCTTATCAAAGTACGTTTGAAGCAAACTTACCTTCCCCTTCATTATGATGGCCCACCTGACCTCAGTCTATTGACACCGAACTGATGTGGGATTCAAACACAACGAATCCCATTATCGGAGAGGTTCTAAACAAAGTTGTTGGCTTAGTTAACCAGAAAACTTGGTCAATTTCTTTACATCTCCAAGGGAAAAAAACGCTACGTATAAATACTATGAATAATAAAGATCTCGAACGAGAAATCTTCAATTTCATGTTGGTTGTATTTTCCCAGACTCCCAGTTGAACTTTTTGGCAGTCTGAACATTATCCAAGTGGAGAACTCGTAGAAGAAGACGTGATCAATTCGTGGCTAAAGAGTGGGAGTGCAAGAGTTATATGCTTACTGGGTTGGAAATTCTTGTGCATACTTTCTAGCAGAAAGAGTATCAATCTAATCTTCATCTTCTATTGTTTGCAAAAGTCTACTAAGGCTGGCCCTGTTTCAGTCTGTTTCAACGAAAAGAAAAATTGCAGATTATGAGCAACGGAATTCCATTGTAGCTAAAGACGTTGATGTTTGCTTTTGTTCTGTTTTGATGGATTTGACTGGTACGTTTTCTTTGGTTAATGCAATTTCTTTTACAAGTAGTTCTGGAAATTAAATATTCAAAAGATCAAGAAAGGGACAATATAATCCTCTCTTTGAAGCATTGCCTTTAAATATAGACATTACGAGAAGCATCTGATATGAGTGGTCCATTGCCAACATATCTTATATTGAAAAGTTTTTTCTATCTGAAAGATTAAGACACTAATCTGGAAGACAAGCAACTGGACAGCACATACGAAAGGAAGATCCCGAAGTCTCTCTCTAATTCCTGTTATTATAATGAGCAAATAAGGAGGAATATAAATACACTAATCTGAATCCTAATCCTAGGCTACTACGGAATCCCAATATAATTAGTCAACTTCCTAATCTATTACAATAGACTACTTCCTAATCTATTACAGAAAATGACTCCCGGTGGACTCACGGGATATCCCAACACCCCCCCCCTCAAGTGGGAGCGTGGAGATCACGAACGCCCAAATTGGGAAAAAGTGAATCAAATTGTGACTTGCCTAAAGCTTTTGTAAAAATATCCGCCAATTGCTCCCTCGTAGAGACATATGAAGGAACGAGAAGCCCATCAGTGATGGCATCACGAACGAAGTGACAATCCACTTCTATATGTTTCGTGCATTCATGAAAAACTGGGTTTTTTGCAATGTATAATACTGGCTATCACAATACAATTGCATCTTTGAATAATGATCAATCCCCAAGTCCGCAAGAAGCTGCTTCAGCCATTTCAGCTCACAAGTCATTGCTGCCATGGACCTGCATTCTGCTTCAGCAGAAGAACGGGACACAGTGGGCTATTTCTTAGTCTTCCAAGAGATGGGTGAAGAGCCAAGTAACACAAACTATCCCGTCAATGAGCGTCGTGTAAGAGGACAACTTGCCCAATCAGAATCACACCAACCGGACAAATACAGCTTGCTGTTGGAACGAAGGAAAATACCTTGGCCTGGATGCCCTTTCAAGTAATGAACAACCCGTAGAGCTGACTCCCAATGGTCATCCCTGGGATGTTGCATGAACTGAGATAAAATATGAATCGAGTATGCTAGATATGGCTGAGTCACAGATAAATAGTTGAGACGACCAATAAGCCTCATATACTTTTCTGGGTCAGTAAGAAGCGACCCAACAGCAAGAACAAGCTTATGGTTTTGCTCAATGGGGAAACCAGCTGGCTTAGCTCCTAACAACCCAGTCTCCGCAATAATATCGAGGGCATATTTTCGTTGACAAAGAAAACTCCCTCAGAATTTCGAGCAACCTCCAGCCCAAAGAAATACTTCAAAACGCCTAAAACCTTCATATGAAAACATCGACTTAAATAGTCTTTAAATGTAGTCAATGCTTCTTTGTCATTCCCTGCGACGATCAAATCATCAACATAGACCAGAACACTAATCTGAATTTGGTCTTTAAACAAGGTAAAGAGGGAGTATTCGGAATAGGATTGAACAAAACCATAATTCATCAATGCCGAAGTCAATTTTGCAAACCAACACCGTGGAGCCTAACGAAGGCCATACAAAGATTTCTGAAGCTTGCAAACCTGATTTGGTTTAGAATTCGAGAAGCCTGGTGGAACTCTCATGTATACTTCCTCATGTAGATCCCCATGTAAGAAAGCATTATGTACATCCATTTGGTGGACTTCCCAATGTTTGATTGCCGCAACCGCAAGAAATGCCCGAACTGTCACCATTTTAGCCAATGGAGCAAAAGTCTCTGTATAATCAACACCTTCCACTTGATGATGCCCAAAAATTACAAGTCTAGCTTTGAGTCTCTCAATAGAACCATCAGAGTTATATTTTATTTTGTACACCCATTTGCTTCCTAGAGCTTTCTTCCCTGAAGGTAGTGTCGCCATAGTCCAGGTGTCATTATCTTCAAGGGCCTTGATCTCTTTAGCGATGGCTTCCCTCCATTCAAGGCTTTTCATGGCCTCTTTAAAAGATTTGGTTCACGACCTGTGGTTATAGCTACAAGGAAATTTCTATGCGGTGCAGAAAAACGATCCCAGTTAACATAATGTGTTATAAGATAAGGAGTACCTGAGGTCTGCTGTGGATCTGGTGAATGTGGAGAAGAAGGACTTATCTTTCGTATGGTATGGCTCACAAAGTTGCATAGAAGAACAGAGGGGGTTTTAGATCTCATCCCCCTTCCTAGTAGAGTAGTTTTGATTTCTCACCACGCTGAACCTTGCTTTGATACCATGAAAGATTAAGACACTAATCTGGAAGACAAACACTAATCTGGAAGACAAGCAACTGACAGCACATACGAAGGGAAGATCCCGAAGTCTCTCTCTAATTCCTATTATTACAATGAGCAAATAAGGAGGAATATAAATACACTAATCTGCATCCTAATCCTAGGCTACTACGGAATCCCATTATAATTAGACAACTTCCTAATCTATTACAATAGATTACTTTCTAATCTATTACAGAAAAGGACTCACTGTATATCCCAACACTATCCATCAACTTTTACATAAAATATTGAGTTTTGCTTTTATGAGAGAGTCGACGATTTATGATTTGCAATGAATTGGATGTTTTGTATTTGTAACTACAAAAAATAGTGCAATATTACAAGACTTGGACAGTGAAATAACAGGTAAGAAACTCAAGGGATCATCACTCCCCGTATGGGCTTAAAGATCTAGTTGGGAGAATCTCGAATTTATCCTCTATTATGCTTGGTTTGGGCAGAAATATATTAAGGAATTGCAATATAATGTCCATAGTTTCTATAAGCATTGAGATGAGAATCATGAGATCAGGAAGGTTCTTTTTTGCACACATGATAGTAATATTCCTACTTGTAATAAGATGTTCTATTCCTTCTTGATAATGTCTAATGTCTATTTCATCATTGTCACTTCACACAATTATATAACAATGGCTTTGCTGCAAAAAGCTTAGGAGTTGTGATAATTGTCATCACGCCGTGTTCCTTTCTTTTACTCAGATTTAGAAATTTAAAATCTTCATTATCCTCTGGCATAAATCTTGTAAACAAGCACAAATGCTAAGTTGCAGTCATTCTACGATCTTTTAAAGCAGGCACACAAGCTAAATTGCAGTCATTCTACGGCTCATAGTGCTCTTCTGTTAATGGCTGAGTCCTGTGCATATATACGGCTATATCAGTCATCAATTGTGACAGTTACTTTCTCACAGTTATATTGTTGAAACTTATGAACTAGTATAGGTAAGGGCTGCGCGAACACAGGCTCCCACTACCACAAATTATGGCGTAGGTTCGACCAACTTGGGCCGACCTTAAGCTGGGCGCCCTTCTAAAGTGCAATGGAAGTCGCCAACCTAGGCCATGGGCCTCCTTGATCACCCATTGACCCCGTCCAGGTAAGTATGAAGCTTAATGTCCTTCCCTTTCATTATGAAAGCCTGCCTGACCTCAATATATTATTAGCACATAACTAGTGTGGGATTCAAACACAAAACGCTTAGAATAACTTTATTGGAACAAAGTAGTTGGCTTGGTTAACCAGAAACTTGGTTAATTTTTTCACATCTCCAAAGGACAAACTACGTCCAAATACAATCTCGTTACATTAGAATATGAATAATAAAGATCTCAAATGAAAGATCTTGTAATACTTGTCTTTGGCTAATAAGAGTACTACAATTGCCAAATTGACGGAAACCTCATATTGAGAGGTTCCGGGTCCACTACTACTTGCCTTTAGAAGGGATCTCAAATTTCGAATCCTTGCATTACTTTTTCATGTTGGCTGTATTTTGCGAGTTGAACTTTTTGACAGTCGAACATTGTCCAAGTGGAGAACTCATAGAGGAAGACATGATCAGTTCATAGCTAAAGATCGGGAGTACAATATTGTTTGTAAAAGCCTGATGAGGTAATGTCATGTTTAAGTTCAGTTTAAATTGGTTGGACACCGGGTCACTTTCTCTTTCTGTTTTTCCATTTTTTGTTTGTAGCAATTCCTTTTCATGACAACTATATATGGTAATTAACTATAGATGCTTTTAAAATGGATGTACTATACAAGGATGGATGATGTCGAAACCTGAAGCAATTCAGCACACCACTACTTAACCTTATCGAGAACTTGAAAAGTGATGGAGGACCACTAAGCATCAAGGATCCACTGAAGATAAATTATGGTCCAACTACAAGGTCGAGGAATAAAAGAACAAATGATGTCTTAAGCCTTATTTTGAAAGCCCAAAAGCAAACCCAATGGAAGACAAATAAGAAGCCCAACTTGGTAACTATTATTCAAGTGAATCAAGGTCACAAGTGAACTTCAAGAAGACCCAAAGTCAGCCGTGGTTACTCCCTAACAAGTTAAAGCCGTGTGATGCTTGAAAGGTTGAAAACTACCTTCTGGTTATAAGGCGTTCGCATTGAAATTAGATGGAGCGATTGCCTTTGTTACTACTGACAAGGCGTTCGCCTTGATTCGATAGAGAGCGATCGCCCTATGTTTTGTTGGAGTCTTCAATAACATGTTAAACCATATGGAAGAGTCCCAAGTGCTTCCAAATCTGTTCAAGCCATGAGGAGTCTTCAAGGGAGTCTTCAAAAACTGTGCAATTCAATGTCCAAGAGAGGAAGGAGTCCTAGATACATCCAAACTCCTCAAAGCCGTGACTTCAAGGAGAGATAGGACCGACCATTACTTGTTTTTTTGAGTTCTATTTGTTCTTTGTTTTATTCCTAGAATTTAGAGAGTATCCTAGTTTATCTTTAATTAGTAGTTCAATGTAAATCTGAATTCTAGTCTTTTGTTTTAGTTAAAATAGGATTGTTTTCAAAGCCTATAAATAGGCATCTTCTTCATTTGTAAAAACACAGATTTTTGATTTAATTGAAACGTGAGTTTAAAACTCTTTCTTGACAAACATAGTTTTGTTAGCCTTTTGCAAACTTTGGATTAAGTTTGTGTTACTTTCTAATTCGTGGTTTTTAATTAATCAATAATTAAGGGTTTCGAATCGATCAAGGTTCTTAGTTCATTACGAGACTAAGGGTTGTGATCTTCCTTGTGATTGTTATTCGAGTCCTCGACATATGTTTCTGCGAGGTTATTTCGAAAGCGTGGTTCCAAGTTCGTTATAACTTGTGGCTCTTTTTGGAAATCACATCAGTTGGTATCAAAACAAAGGCTATTGATAACAATCTTTCAATCCCTATTTTATTATCTTGTTCTTAATTCCTTCATTCCATAAGTCCATACACTATCTTATCTGTCTATATTTTGTGCCACAGAAATTTTCTTCAATTTCTTGCTCCAAGGCCGTACCAAAGGGGCTAGATTAAAAAAGAGGGCAGAATTATTGCTTCATTAATTCGGCCAAAGTGAAAAAAAAAAAAAAAGGAAGAAAGAGGGCAGAATTATTGCTTCATTAATTTGGCCAAAGTGACAAAAAAAAAAAAAAAACGAAAGCTAGGGCCGTGAGCCAAACACAAGTTCTTCAAGTCTTTTTATTTCAATCATTAATTCGAGAATAAAAATCGAATCTTCCTTCTTCTTTTCTATAGACCTTCCTTACCCTTTTTTAAACTCTTATTTCGTTGTTTTAATTAACTTCTGCGAATTTTAGAGTTTCAAAACTTTACTTCCAAAATTGTTTTGTTCTAACTCTACTTGTTTTCATCAAGAGTTGCGAGTGAAAAAAGACAAGAGTGGTGAGTACATAAGAGGGGAGGTAAAAGTCAGAAATTTTATACACGAGCGTCATGATTTTTGAGAGATACACGTAAGGGAGTGAGTGAGGTTTCTAAATTCATGTCTTATGTAAAGGAAAAGAATATTGTAAAGAATGAGGGTAATAAGATGTCAAGGGTAGATTTGTTAGGTGAGATGAAGAAAATGATGAGGGACGAGATTGGGCAAGTGAATGAAAGACTAGATAGGATGGAACGTGCTCGTCAAGAATCACCTCCTAATGAGCGTGTTAGAGAGAAAATGAGAAGAAATAAACAACCCATTGAGGAAGATGAGTAGTTAGAAGAAGATGAACCATCATGGAGAGGACCTAGGAGGGGTAATACTCAAGAGGTTTCTAGTTCCAATGTTTATGTGAGATCTAGTGTTGAGGGTCCCAGTGAGAGACTCAAGGTTGAAATTCCTAAAACTAAAAATCATGCATTTCTTAGGGGACATCTTCGAAGTAGGTGTGAGAATTCTACGGAGTTCAAACCAAAAGATGGGTTAGTGAATAAAGGTAGCAATGTTTCTTCCACTATGCTGTCATGGGGAAAAGTTAATGGTGATGAGGAAAACATGGTAGTGAGGAGGATGTTGAGTATGAAAGTACAAACTGTTGAGGAGATACAACATGGGAATAGTTTTCATACTAGATGTTCAATGAATTGGAGAGTGTGCATGCTTATTATTGATAGGGGGGTTGCACTAATGTTGCTAACACTACTATGGTTGAGAAATTGGGACTACCTACTCTTAAGCATCCACGTCCTAACTTATTCCTTACAAGGGTTAGAAAATAGTGGTGAATTGAGGGTGACTAAACAAGTGATGGTTTCCTTTTCAATTGGGGGGTACAAGGATGAAGTATTATGTGATGTTGTACCTATGGAAACTTGTTATCTTTTGTTGGGTAAACCACGGTAACTTGATCGAAGAGTCTTTCTCAATGAGAACTCCAATAAATACTCCTTTAAGTTTGGTGGGAAAACTCTTGCTCTTGCTCCCTTATCCCCACAAAAGGTGAGGGAAGATCAAGTAAGGACGAGTGAATCAAGGAGAGAAAGTAAGGAAGAAAAGGAGAGAGAGATAAAAAGAAGAGAGAAGAGAAGGAGAGAGAGATAAAAAGAGGAGAGATTGAGAGAGAAGAAAAGGAGGGAGAGATAAAAAGAGGAAAGATTGAGAGAGAAGAGAGGGAGAGAGAGAAGGAGGCCGAGAGAAAAAAAGAAAGTGAGAATGAGAGTGAAAAAGAAAAGAGTGAAAATTCAGATTTGTGTGAAAAGAATGAGTGGAGAAGAAAAAATGTGAGTTTTTATGCAATGAGTGGTGAGATTGAGAGAGAGTTGTGGGAAAAGCATAGTGAGATAGTTCTCTTTTCCAAAGAGAAATCTTTTTATACTAACATGTCACCCAAACTTTCTTTTCCATGTGTTGCTTCTTCTCTACAGATTTTTGTTGATGTATTTCCCGAATTAAGTAAGAAGATTGTGAGATACAAGTGGGGACATGATCCGCATAATGAGATTGTTGTAGAATATACACATTCTCATAGGTTTGGCTTACCTTCTTCTTATGATACTAAGTTATTGGGACTTGACAATCATGGCAAGTCATATGACCTTAGTAGGGAAATCAAAATTCGTGGAGATATTGGTATTGGTAATTTGATTGGTCATGTGGGTACTTAATTCATTCACGAGAAAGCTTGTTAGACTACTTGACATGTTTAAAAAGTTTGAATTGCAAAATTTGGTTAGTCACCATAGGTTAAATGATTGGATGAAATTTGATGATGTACTATACTTGACATTGCATGTCCCTAGTCATTCTTATATTTATCCATTTATGGGATGTACTTTAGAGGTTGACTTGGTAGGATTGTATGGTGCATTAAAAGTTGGGTTGAAGAATTTGAATTATGCAATGGGAGTTGATGAGTACTTATTTTTCCACATTATGTGCTCATATTTTTCCTAATTTTGGCTAGTTCCTATACGTAATTAATCTAATTTATCATCTTTTGATGTAGTCAAAGGAATATTTGGACTTGGAGCAAAATTGGGCTAAAAGATGGATTTTTAGGCGAAATTGTGAAGACATGGCAGAAGAGAACCAAAGAGTGTTGGGCTTGGATAACAAAAGGGGTCCAAATTTGGAGAAGGGGCCCATGAAGACATCTCTTATTTTGGAAAGAAAATAATTATTTCTATTTTCTATTATTTTCTATTTTTCTTTCTTTTAGTGTGAGAATTTGAAGAGTTATGTAGGGAGGTGTTTTGTTTAGATCACATTCACACTCTCTCCCACTCCAAGAAGATCACGCCACTTTCTCTCCTCCCTCCTACACTCTCTCATTTGCAATTTTTCTCTTCTTCTTCATCAACAATTGAAGATATTTTTATGAAGATGATGATGATTTCAAACATGCGTGCAGGCTAAGGTTCTTTTTCTGATTCAAGGGTCATTTTAATTCAATTATATTATTGTGAGGCTATGTGATTAATTGTTTCTTGCTTAATTCAAGTACTTGTAGATTCAATTTGATTTTCATGAAAATTGTTATTTTGTTGAATTGACGACTCAATTGAATTAATAATTTCCTACCGCTATCCATGAGTTTGTGCTATCATGAATGAATGAAAATTAGTAGCAATATGTGGAATTAGTTATGCTATCATAGTCAATTTTGCCTAATTGAATCTACGAGACTAGTTTTGATAATTGTAGCTATCTCGATTATCAAAATTAGGTTCAACCGTTTTCATAGAGCGTAGTGCTATCATCAATTGGTATGGAACGCTATCGTGCCCAATCGATTGATGATAAGTTTTGACTGGATGCTAGGTTCGGTCAATTAAATTAGGAAAATACAAGACTTGTTACGGCTATCCTAACGAGTCTTTGGTTGAATACTTGAATCGCAAGAATTAATATTTATTTTGGCCTATGATCGATAACGTAATTAAAAGTCACAACTCTTGAATCGGAATTTTCTCGAATTTATTTACTCGTTTTACAATTGTTCCTATTTTATCTTTTATAATTTTTCTCATTAATTTAGTTGATAATAGTTTTTTAGCTATTAGATAAATTTCTCAAAAATCCCCCCTTTTATTTCTTTGTTATTCACTCGAAAGAAATTATTCCCATACCCTGAGGATTCGACCCTGCTTGCCATATACTCGTATTTGAAAGTAGGAAAATATTTATTTGGTGGTTTGATGCCCATCAGGAGTATCTAAGAGTTCTATGTTCATGAATGAAAATGAACTCTCAAAAATGGTTTATCATATTCCATGTCACAAATTAGATGAGATTTTCCATGTTGCATTATTCTTTCACAAGATTTATGGATTGCATGACATTCTTAGAGCTATATCATGTTTATTAAAAGCAATTCTTCTTAAGCATGCTAAAACTTGGGAGGGTTGTGTAATTCATGTTGAGAATGCCCATGAGAGTGCCTTGACATGTGATAACTTGGGAATCAAGAGTGTTGAAATTAGTAAGATTGTTTGGCATGAGGAAAGTTTGTCCTTGAAAGTACAAGATAGATTGTGTGATAAGTTCAGATTCTTGTCATATGTGTTAGGATCTCAGATTTATATAAATAACTCTTATCTTGTCATGTTGCATGGTATTCTTGTGTAACCACAACTGTACAAAAGAGGGACTTTGTTAGATTGATATTCAAACCCGGTGAATGTAATGAGGTGTCATCACATGAAATAGAGGACGTTTTAGGTTTGGCTAAGCTAAGCATGATGAGATGTGCTAAATTGTTACATAATAAATTCTGTGCTAACACCTTTGATCATCTTGAATTGCATTGTTTAGTTGTGTTTCTTCTACAAGCTAGAGCAAGACAAGTACGATTGACTTTCGATCCCGGTGATTGGAGTTATGCGAGCTTGGATGGAGAAAACACGCAAGTCTACAACATGACATTCAAAATGGACTTACATGGTGAGGATAATATACGTGCTTATTTCTCTATTGCTGATTTGCGTCCTTTCGATGTAGGTAAGGAAGTTGATTTGAGGACAAATCATTTCAAAGAAGGAGGGAATGATGGAGGACCACTAAGCATCAAGGATCTACTGAAGATAAATTATGGTCCAACTATAAGGCCGAGGAATAAAAGAACAAATGATATCTCAAGCCTTGTTTTGAAAGCCCAAAAGCAAACTCAATGGAAGACAAATAAGAAGCCCAACTTGGTAACTATTATTCAAGTGAATCAAGGTCAAAAGTGGACTTCTAGAAGACCTAAAGTCAGTCGTGGTTACTCCCTAACAAGTCAAAGTCGTGTGATGCTTGAAAGGTTGAAAACTACCTTCTGGTTACAAGGCGTTTGCCTTGATGTTGGATGGAGCGATCGCCTTTGTTACTACTGACAAGGCGTTCGCCTTGATTCGATAGAGAGCAATCGCCCTATGTTTTGTTGGAGTCTTCAATAACGTGTTAAACCGTATGGAAGAGTCCTAAGTGCTTCCAAATCTGTTCAAGCCGTGAGGAGTCTTCAAGGGAGTCTTCAAAAATCGTGCAATTCAATGTCCAACCGAGGAAGGAGTCCTAGATACATCCAAACTCCTCAAAGCCGTGACTTCAAGGAGAGATAGGACCGGCCATTACTTGTATTTTTGAGTATCCTAGTTTATCTTTAATTAGTAGTTCAATGTAAATCTGAATTCTAGTTTTTCGTTTTAGTTAAAATATGATTGTTTTCAAAGCCTATAAATAGGCATCTTCTTCATTAGTAACAAAGGATTGCACAGATGTCCTCATGACTACACAAAAAGAAGTTCCAAGCTTCACAAATAATTTAATTCTAGAATTATAGAATTTTGAATTGCAGCTGCTGGTGTGGTTTTATGAGATGCATGTAGATGTAAATATGAAATCAAATGAAAATGACTGGCCGTTGCATTATCTTAAACAAATCTCTAGAAACAAAAATTCGTTGAGGATTGAGAAAGGCAATCCGTTGCCAACATGTCTTATAGTATTGAAAAGCTCTCTCTGTCCATCAACTTCCGAGGAAACATTGACTTCCGCTTCCCACACCCATCTCTATATACGATTCTACCTACCATCGAGTCGATGATTTATGATTTGCATAAAAGAGAGATTTCTTTTTTTGAATTTGGTTTGGGCTGAAATATAGGAAAGGGTTGCAATATAATGTCCATGGTCCTCACTGAGTCACCGTGCTAGTTTCTACAAGCTTTGGGATGAGATCAGGAAGGTTCTGAGTGATATTTCTACTTAAAATAAGTTGTATTCCTTGTCAATAATGTCTAATGTCTATTTTATCGTTGTCACTTCACAGGATAATGCTAATGGCTTTGCTGAAAAAGGCTTAGGATTGTGATAATTGCCATTTTCCTTTCTGTTTCTCAGATTTAGAATGTTGAAATCTTTCAATATCCCTTGGCCATTGGCTTAAATCTCTTGAAACAAGCATGCATGCTAAATTGCTAGTCATTCTACCGTTCATAGTACTGTTGTTCTGTTAAAGGCTGAGACTCTTGTGGATAAGGTTGTATTTAGTCTTCCTTAGTGGTGGCTTCTTATGGTTTTATTGTGAGCAGCCTATTCTGGAATTGCTCAACCTTAGCAGGACTATTGCATTATCTTGTTTCATAAAAGTTTGAACTCTTTTCGTGTACAGAAGGCTGTTTTATTTTTGCTACCTTTTCTTTTTCTCCCGAAGAAATGCCCATCTTGTTCCCTGCAGCTCTCCCTTGCAAATCTTGATAGACAAGTACTGTTGGCGTTTTAAGAGGTGTTTAGAACAAATAAAATCTGGAAACCATCTTTTGTGACGTGGTTTTTCTTGCAGCAGCTAGTCTTTTCTGCAATTCTTATAATTGGATCATTTCATTTTTTTCTAATATAATCAAATTTAGGAGAAAAAGGCCAGAAAACCCGACCAGATGAAGATCTTTATTTGGTGTCATTCATGAAGTTGTTTGCAACTCTTTTACCTAAAGATTTTTAAATTCCACCAGACAATTTAAGGTGTACTAAAATTATACAGTAAATCCCTCAAAGGTGTCATTTTTCTAGGTGTTAACAATTAATAGCCTTGTTGGTTTAAAAAAGACAACATAACGTAAAAAAGAAGAAAAGACTCCATAAATTTTAACTCTGCTTGAAATGCTAGACATATAATGGTTTTATGCAACTCCGACTCAGAATTTTACTAACAGCGATTCATTGTGATGATATACATCACCATGGCAGGACCACTCAGCTCCAAATCAAGTACCCTAGTGGCTCGGCTAAAGCCAGCTAGATCGAGACATAGCACATTGAAGTGTTGGGATTTCTTGTTGAGCTCCAATCTTGCTGAGTGAGATGTGGCCCTTTTCTTCCTCAACAGTGAGACCTATATCGGCCCCAGCTGTTTAATGCCATTCAAGACATCAAGCACCCGTACTGCTCTTCCATTCTTGAATCTCCTGTCTTCACTTCCAAATAAGGAGAAGTTCTCCTTGGTTACAGCATGGTCTTCCATTCTCGACTCTCCTGTCTTCACTTCCAAAGGCGAAGTTCTCCTTGGTTATAGCAATGCGACTAATTCTAAGCTCCAACTCTGCAAATGCTCCCAAAACCACTGCAGCCATTTGTGTCACAAAGCATGATTGTGTAATTTTATATCTGCCATGTGGAAACATAAATGTGCTAATACCATTAATCAACTAAAGATTGTGTTAGTTTGATCTCTAATGTAAATATTCGAATACAGTTAATCAATAAATGATTGTTTAAATCTGGTCTCTTGTTTCCCCTACGACTAGTTGTACACCTTGTTCGAGATACTTAGGTTCTATTTGGATATAGGAAACACAGTTCAATTTGTGGTATGAAAGTCAGGCACGGACAGAGGCATAATCTGTGTAAGGATGTAAAAGGACGATAGGCCAATTTTATCGCAGCTCGAGATCTATGACAGCCACCAGACAACCTACACTACACCCTAGGAGGAGCCAAACTTAAGAGAGGCTGGTAAAATTTCAAACTTAAAGAGGTAGGGGCCGCGCGAACGCAGGCCCCCGCTACCACAAATTATGACGTAGGCTCGACCAGCTTGGGCCGACCTTAGGCGGGCGCCCTTCCAAAGTGCAATGGAAGTCGCCAACCTAGGCCATGGGCCTCCTTGAACGCCCATTGACCCCGTCCAGGTAAGTATGGTGCCTGATTTTCTACCCTTTGCTTATCTAAGCCCGCCTGGCCTCAATCTCTAAGACAAAGCTGATGTGGGATTTAATATACCGAATGCTTAAAATCCTCCTATGAGAAGAGAGTTTCAGAACAAAAACTGGTTCACAGCATAACTAGAAAAACTTTTTCTTAGGGAAGTTTACTCACAAGTCATAGCTAGTGTAAGTCTTTCCAAACCCCCCCCCCCCATTAAACTTTTTGAACTGTTCTTTACGTTAATCTCTCTTCCGTCTTTGTTGTTCTTTTGATGTATTTCACCGTTGAGTTAGTTCATATTCTTTCTTGAATTTCATACTACTAACTATGTCACATGGAGGTCTCAACGGAAGAAACCATCCAACAAACCGATAGAGTTTGTGTATATAATCTTGTTACATTAGCATATGAATACTAAAAGCTCTCAAACAAGAAATCTTTGCATCATTGTTTCACATTGGCTGTATATTTTCCAAGTTGAAGTTTTAGTAGTCGAACATTATCCAAGTAACTTTGCTCTCCACATCACAAAGTTGCTCTCCACATCAATAAAGTTGTTCTCCACATCAGTAAAGTTGCTGATTGTGTGCACTTTGATTAGTTTGTGATAGCATGGGCATATTTACAACCGTCGCACTTAATATTTTTCTGTAAAAGACTATAATCAATTCAATAGCTAATTAAATATTTGGAGTGCAAGGTTCCTATGTTTGCCAGTTCGGAAATTCTTGTGCAGAATTTCTAGCAGAAAGAGTAGCAAAGCTCATCTTCATGTTCTATATATTGTTTGGAAAAGCGTATTGAGGAATGAAATTACACTATGGAGGAATGAAGCAACCAAAATACTCCTTGCTTACCAGTTATAGAGCTCACTTAGAAAACTTGATTTAACCTCCCTCCGTCTCCGTCTCAAAATTCCGACTAAATCCAAAATGGTATTTCAATATATATATATGGTTAATCACTGGGTGGTCTAAATTCAAATTAATTGACCTTCAATTAATGGGATCTCTAAATCTTATATATTGAACGAAAGAAATATCTCAAATTAAGTTCGTGTTGCTGTTGCATATTGAAAATTTTGTTACTAGAATTAATTTATAGTCTGAGAGGGCAGTGGAGAAAGCCTATTTTTGTTTTCAAGAAGATAATAAAAATTAGATTTAAAATCCAAAGCTATATATAGTGGCACTCCGGCCAGTTCTTACTTTTCTAAAGGCTCATAGAAAAGAGTATGTCAAATAGATTATATTTTGGAGCTCAAGTCAAGGATAGCATGAAATACAGCTCTTCCTAACTCTAAGAAAAGTTGGTTTCAAAAATATATATATATATATATATATATATATTTATTAGAGTTTTCTCTTGTACATTCTCTAATTAAACTTTTGGGCTCTTATATGTGTCTTTATTGAACATATATTATATATGTCAACTGTAAGCTTATTATTACAACTATATATGAAGAATATCCTTTCATTAGGCCATGACAACAACAATTGAATTGTTAATGAAAATGACAGATGCTAACTTGATTTAATTAATCATAATCAAAGACCTCGTTAGTCCCTAAAATATTTTAGTACAAAAACTAGGTAGAAATTGTACTATATTTATCGTTTAACAAATAGTAACATAACTTAAGTTTAACTAGTTAATTTTGAGTCCTCAAACTGGTGAGAAAGAGAGGGAGAAATTCCTTAGAAAGAAAAACCAAACAAGTAATTTAAAATATCCAAGCAATACTCTTGGGCATGCAATAGAATCCATTTTAGGGGCCAAGATGATAAAAACAAAGAGCTAATTGTGGGTTAATGAAGTAGGATTAGTATTTCTTGGTCAAGTCGTTGGCGACTAAAGCTATGTACGGAGGCCCTTTCTCATTTGCTACCAAGTACAAACACTAGAATTAGACAAGGGGGACAATATAATTTAGTTTAGCTAGAGGGATATAGAACCACAACAATAAGATAAGTTCAAAAAATATTAGTGTCGCGCTACAAGATAAATATGTTTGGTAAAAACTTAGAAAAAGACCGTCTACCGGTCGGGAATTTTCTGTAATACGAATCTCCTATACCCGACCCGTGTTGGTGGGATGAGCTATGAGAGAGTGTAACTCCTTCTTACGAATCTTCGTAAGACGGTTTTACAAGAGATGTACTCAATAGATGGCACATTAATTTGTTTTTATTTTCAAGTATAATTACACTAAGTTGAATACATTTTGTAAAAACGTGAGCACTTGCGTCTAACATAAGGTAAAATAGTTCGCTTAAAAATTGGTAGAATATATATATCCTCGCAAGATTTGGCAATGCCGACTATATTCATCAAAGTAAGAGTTGTTAAATGAAGAAAAATTGAATTTTCCTTGTAGAGAGGTGTTTCCTATGAGACAAGAAGCAAAAAACAGAAGACGGAATTTAATTAGTGTACATATATATATATATATATATATATATATATATATATATCAACGGCAGTATTAGTTTTTTTAATGAATGAATGACAGTCTACATCTGAGTGGGAAACTACGTTGGCACACGCAGAGTTCAATAAAACATATATTCTTAATATTTATTATATTTTAATGTATTGTTTGCCATTTATATTTGATGAGACATAATTGTTTCGGGCTCTGCCGGAAGTCGGTCATTCTCACAGGGGTCTTCCCGCACCATGGTTGCGGGTTTGTGCTCTCCCTCACATTCTGAATCCAATTGGGGATTCGAACCTATGAGTACCAGGTTAAAGCCATAGATTGTAGAACATGTACCTGGACTCACAATTCATGCACTGCTCCTGGAGGTCATGGGTTCGAGTGTGGGAAAAGCAAAAAATCCACTACCAGGGATGGGAAAGATCATGAGTTTAAACGGATGTGCTGGCCGATCCGGCTGTGTCCGGGACGTCATAGTCATCCTCTCAACGAAAAGGGCGCCTTTTCTGATGAGACATAATCGTTCCGGGCTTTGCCGGAAGTCGGTCATGCTCACAAAGGTCTTCCCGCACCATGGTTGCGGGCTTTTGCTCTCCCTCATTCCCTGAAACTGGGACGCTCTCCTGATTTCGAACCCATGACCTCCAGGTTAAGGCCATAGATTGTGGAGAATGAGTACCACTTGGGCTAGTTTGATGACGCATAGCCCGCTACACCGCGAGTCGGCCTGTGCCTCAATGGCGACCAGGTCGTCGGGCTGCGAAGCTACGACCACAGGGGTTTACCCACTCCATGGTAATGGGTTTGTGCTCTCCTTCATATTCTGAATCCACTTGGGGATTCGAACCTATGATCTACAGGTTAAAGACATGGATTGTGGAACATGAGTACCACTTGAAGGGTCGAAACCAGGTGAGTGCGCCAGTTTTAGGGTGTGAAGAAGGCAAAAAAACCCACTGCCAGGGGTGGGTAAGATCATGAGGTGAGGGTCCGACCTACTCAACCAAAAAGTGCACCTTTTCTAATGAGACATAATCGTTCCGGGCTCTGCTGGAAGTCGGTCATGCTCACAGGGGTCTACCGGCTCCATAGTTGCGGATTTTTGCTCTCCCTCATCCCCTAAAACTGGGACGCTCCCCTGGTTTCGAACCCATGACCTCTAGGTTAAGGCCATAGATTGTGGAGAATGAGTACCAGCCCAAGTGGTACTCATTCTCCACAATCTATGGCCTTAACCTTGAGGTCATGGGTTCGAAACTAGGGAAGCGTCCCAGTTTCAAGGAATGAGAAAGAGCAAAAACCCACAACCATGGTGCGGGGAGACCCCTGTGAGCATGACCGACTTTCAACAGAGCCCGGAACGATTATATCTCATCAATGTTAATTAGTATCCTCTTAATTTAAGCCTAGCTAGAAAGAGTTAGGCAAGACATTGATACATGCGAAGCACTGAGCAGAAGAAAGAGATATCTCGAGTGTGAAGGGGGTGTAACAATTAAAGTTGACAATAAGAAAAATGTGTCTACACCTGTGAGCACCCCGATCCGCAGATCGTTCCTGGGCCTTTTCGCTCTGGACTCCCGAAATAAAAGTGTGATAAATGCGCAAAACACATTTATATTGAAAACAGAGTCGTCACCCTCGTTTATTTAGGAAACGAGAGAAAAACTGAGATTGTGGGTTCGGAGCCTAAGTTACAAGTTGGGAAGATTTTACGCCAACTCGCCCTTTCGGTCTCTTATGATTGCATGCTCGAATTTATATGTTACGGGTTTATTATACTATGTGACAGAAGAGAACGGATCACGGATATTTATATCTCCGTTTACGTTATAAAATGTATACATGCTTTATTTATTACAAAAGAAACAAAATAAATATAATATATATTTATATTTAATGGAAATAACTAAAATGAAATTTTAGTTTAAAGTATATTTATATATATATATATATATTACATATTTATATATATAGATATACATATAATATCAACTATATAAATAAAAACGAACATTTCGATATTTGAATTTAATGAATATGATACATGTATTTACATATCAAATGTACCGGAATAAATATATACACATTTATAATTCAAATGTATTTATTTACATATTAAAAATGGGTACATAAAATAACGAACAGAAGGATTTTATCTTCTATCGTTTTACAGAATTCAGGCCAAGTTCTAGGCCGTTGTGTTATATTGGATCAAGCTAGCTCGTAGTCTGATCGTTGTGCTTCCACTGCTACCGATACGAGGAAAGGAAGACTTACGTTTTGATATTGGGCGTGTTCAAAGAACACTGTGTGTTTGTGTGTGTGTGTGTGTGATTTGCCCAGGGAGAGGACGATTTGTTTTCTCGGGCTGAGGGAGAGCGAGAGAGAGAGCAGAGAGCTTTTCTTTCTTTTCTTTTTCTTTTTTTTCTTTTCCTTTCTACCGTGAGAGATAGAGAGGAAGAGAGAGCTAATGATTTTCTCCTTGGATGAGGGAGTGAGTTGTATGAATTGAGTGTGTTGAGTGTTATTTGAGGGAGAGAACTGAGAGCTCTTATATAAGAGGCTGAGAAAGAGATGTTTTGATGTTACTCTCAGGGCCAAGCAAGGAGGAAGGTTTGTTTGTGCCTTCAAAGTCTTCAGCAGCCGGCGGCTTGACTTGTATGGTAAAGCTTGGTTTGGTGTGCGGCGCACCAGAATGGGCATCCGCGCACCAAAGCTGATTTTGGTGTATCAGCGCACAAAACATGTCTTCAGTGCACCAAATCCTGAAATTTACACTTAAAATCTTCATCTTTCATTCTTTATGCTTTAGGTCTCCCGTCAATTTTATTTAATCTTTGTGCCTTGAAGTTGTTCCTTTGGCTTTTCAACCTTGGAATCATCTTCTTTTATGTTTTGCACCCTGTAAGCTTTGTATCTTCAGTTTTGACCCTTTTATGTTGATCTAACTGAAGTTATTGATGTTTGTTGGACGTTGTTAGACCTATTTGATATTTTGTTCCCTGAAATAATCATAGAAACAAGTGTTAGTCCATTTATAAATACACAATTATTTATAGGACAATTCGTATAATGTGGGGTACGAATTCTGGGTGTCTACAACACCTTGGAGATGGTGGCATGTGGACCCATGCCTAGCTTGATCAATTTTGTGTGTGTGTGTGTGTGTGTGTGTCAGTGTGTGTGTGTCTTAAAGGGTTGTGGATGAGAAGGGTTCGAGCCTGGGACCTCACACTTTGTGAAGTCTCAACTCTACTGCTTGGTCACCCCTTCTGAATTAACTTGATCAACTTAATTCTTAGTGTTCAGTATTGTTTTGTTCATAAAATGAGCACAAATTTTCTTGCATAAATTTTCAGTTGACTACTAGTATTAATTGGTGAGATATTGTGGTCTTGTTATTTAGTAGACCTGCAAAACACAATAGCAATTATAGAAAACCGGTCAAGATGCCAAGTTATTTTATGGAAAAATTACGGCCAGTCCCCTTTAGACAATTTACAATCACTTAAGTCCACTATAATTGTTTTTAACCGCTTAAATCCATTAATTTTAAGTGATAAATTAGCTATTTGTTCCAAAACGGCCCCCTGTAACAACAAATGACATTTTTAGTGTAAATTGTGCATCGTCATGTGTGGGATTTGTGCATCATCAATATATTTGTGATTTTTGTGTTAAATATGCATCGTTAGTATAGAATGTGCATCATCAAGTATAATGTTGTGCATCGTCAATTATAACAATATCATTTTTAGTATATTTTTTGTGTTAAAAAATTGCATCGTCAATTATAACAGAACTATTTCAGCATAACGTGTGTTAAGTAATGTGTTTCGTCAAATATAATTATGTGCATCGTAAATTATAACAATATTATTTTCAGTATAATATGTGCATCGTGAAGTATCATTTTTTTATGCATCGTCAATTATAATAATTGTATTTTTTTATTAATTCTTATTGTTATTACAAAAGTTATCAAGAATATAATCCATAGCTCACAATTGACATTATATGGTATGAATTTGGTGGTATGTAATAGAAAAACGTTGTCTATGTACATGAGCTGACCCTACCCTATTACACAAAAAGACTCGATATATTCGAATGAGCTCTTTAATATTACTCAAAGGAGTGCATTCCCTCAACATTGATCATGAAAAAAGATTAATGCTACTCCCACCGGCCACATAACTAACGATTAGTTTTCTACTTGGCAATAGAACATAACATCCTTTACATTATCTCTGATCCTTAAATGCAGCCAAATGCGCATAGTAAGCATGCAAAACTGCAAAAGCCATCAACACAAATGTGAAATTAAAGTTGCTGTAAATAAGATCCACAAAACAAGTATAATGTAAAGTAATTTGTTTATAGACTTATTGAAACAGATTGAGTACACCTCGTATATCTGAAAAAACGTTATTGAGATTATAACATAGTATTTGAATATGAATCCAACATAAACTTGTATAAGATGGTGTCACTTTTGACCTTAAAAGTGTAACTTTTACACTAAAAGAGTTTTGTACCTAAAAGAATTTTTAAACGATGCACAAAACTTTATTAAGTCTAAAAAGAATAAAATTTGTTCATCGTGATGCACAAAAATAATACTTTTTATAGTATAACTTTGTGCATCGTAATGCACAAATTATGTGCATTGCAAACGTAATTTTAAAAAAAGATAGAAATTACGCAATGTTTATCAGCACAAATACATAAAAAGAGAGAAATAACACAAAAAATGTAATGTTTGTATATATATTTCACTTTATTCAGGGATTACTAAACAAAAAGTACATTTATAAAATGTATTACATACCTGAGATAATATAAAATCCTGGATTCAAACTTTTCCGTGAAGATTTTGCTAAAAGATATGTGTGAGTACTTCTTGGAACTCAGATCCGACTCCACTGACCAACCGTAAGTAGCAGTTGATCTTACATAACCTATTGATTTGTTGAAAAAATATTTGCTCTATTTTTAAAACCTTAAAATGTATTTAGTAATACTGACATAATATTTAGGCATTGTAAAACATCCTACAAACTTATTGGAGGTAGAGTGTTTTTTTTTTGCTCCGTTTGAAGTGAAGATTGTTGTGTTTCTGAAGTGAAGATGGTTAGTTTGTTTTTGTGGTTTGAAAGTCATCGGTTAGTTAGTATTGCTAAAATATATTCAGTAATACTAACTTGATATTCAGCATCGTAAAACATCCTACAAACTTGTTGGAGGTTTGAGGACGATTCAGCAACTATTTGAAATATAACCAATAGAATATCATAACGTTTTCAAAAGTTTTTGCAAAATTTCCAAAGGGTTTAAGATTTTTTTGCTCCGTTTGAAGTGAATATTGTTGTGTTTTTAAAGTGAAGAGGGTTAATTGTAGTTTGACAGCCGATGTAATGCGTACGTATATCGCATCGTACATGTGTAAAAAGTTGTGCTTTGCAAGTGAAAAAAGGTAATTTGTGCATCGTATTGTATTTGCGATGCATCATTTTTTTTAATTGATATGCATAGTTTGTCGTTTCTTGTTTGCCATGCATAGTGTGGGCTTCCTTATTTTTATGTGCATCGTCTTGTGTTGCGATGCATTGTTTTTTATTTTTTGCGATGCATGGCGTACACTGTTCTGTGTTTTTTAAAGGGCATAGATGACATTTTGCAAAAAAACATGTCATTTTTCGGTTGAAAATAATTATATTAAATTTTAGTGAATGAAAATTATATAAAAGGGACCAACCCAAATTTAGCCCTTATTTTATACACTAAATTTTGTGCTTATTTGATGACTATAACATTACCCATTCTTATTTTAGAACTTAAGGTTATTGGCTTAATAACAAAAGAGGTTAAGAACACCTTCTTCAATATTTTCAACCCTCAAAAATCAAAGTACACCCCTTTTAGTTTTCTATTTTACCCCTCCTACAATTTTTCCAAAATCATCCCCAATTCACTACCTTCATCTCCACTCCTCACTTCCCTACTCCCTTTCATCAATGATGCCCGCCTCCCCCTACCTCTCTGTTCGTCTCTCCCCTCCCCTTCGTACTCTCTCCCCGTTCCAATCAAATTCATCATAGCTCACTAATATGCGTCATCACCACTATGGCACCATCCTCCTCCTTACCTTATTCCCTCTTCAAACTCACCACCAACAGAAAACATTATTCAAACCCTAATTTACTAATTGAAATTCATTACAAAACTGCACAAATTGCAGTCGCTCCCCTGCCGACACCCTCCCTCCCAGGAATTTTTTTTAAGCTGTTCGGGCACCCCCTAACCAAACACTCATAGTGGTATTCGGCACCCCTTATCGAACAGCTTTAGCTACGTTTGGTAAAGGCTGCCGAACAGTCCAAAATAAATATTTTTTTAAGCCTAAAATAAAAAATATGTAAGGGCATTTATGTTAAAATATATAATGATATTTTTGTAATAAATGATGGGTTGTATTTAGAGGTATTGGAGGTGTTAATAACGACCCTCAATAACAAATCATGTACTCCCTCCATTCCTAAATTATTGTCTTGCTTTTCTTTTTTGTCCGTTCCTAAATAATTGTCTTGTTTGAAACTTTCCTTTTTAGGACATCACTTTTACCATTTTACCCTTATTTTTTCTTTCTACTTTAATTATGAGCCACATACACATAGGCATTAAAGGAAACTACACACTATACCAATATTAATAATCAAATCAATTATTTTTTCTTAATCCGTGTGTCGGGTCAAACAAGACAATTATTTAGGAACGAAGGGAGTATATTAGAACTATTATCCCATATTGACTAAATAACTACTCCCTCCGTCCCAGATAAATGTTCCTAGATGATAAAACATAGGAATTAAGAAATATAATTAATGATATGCTGTAAAATGTGTTCTGACGATAATACCCATGAACATTAATTGAGTTCAACTATTCTAAATAATTGAATTTCTTTGGGATATTTTATATTAAATGAAGTTTTAAGGGTATATTAGGAAGAATGATAGAGAATAGTTAGATCAAAAGTCTTTAAAACATTAATTGGGACATCCCAAAATAGAAAGTAGGAACATTTATCCAGGACGGAGGAAGTAAAAGTTAACAAGTACTCCCTCCGTCCCTAAATTATTGTCTTACTTTTTTTTTTATCTATCCCAAAATAATTGTCTTGTTTGAAAACTTTCCTTTTTAAGACATTATTTTTACCATTTTACCCTTACGTTTTCCCCCTACTTTAATTATGGGCCACATATACATGGACATTAAGAAAAATTAAATATTATATTAATATTAAAAATCAAATCAATTATTTTTTTTAATCCATGTATCAAATTAAATAAAACAATAATTAAGGGACAAGAGTGTATATGATTTGACAAGCTATTCTATTTAATTCCTGCCATCCTCTCCGAGATCCTAACCCCGTCCCAAAGAAAGGGTTTAACATTTGAACATTCAAACTTTTTAAAAATATATTTTATTCTTATGTCTTTTAAATTACATTAAAATAATTATATTATTATTATTATTATCATTACTATTATTTTATGAAATTTTATGTTTTTGAAACTCTTGAAATTGAAATTTGAAATTTTTTTGTTAAGGGACCACTGATAAAATCAGTTATAGTCGAGGTTTTGTAATGTCATTAATCCTCAGAAATATAACTCTTTCTTGACGATAAACTCATAAAAATGTGTTTTGACGATAATACTTATGAACATTAATTGAGTTTAACTATTCTAAATAATTAAAAAAATTAGGATATTTTATATTAAATGAAGTTTTAAGAGTATATTAAAAAAAATGATAGAAAATAGTTAGATCAAAAGTTTTTAGAATATTAGTTGAGACATTCTAAAATAAAAAATAAAAACATTTATTCATGATAAAATGAGTAAAAGTTAACAAGTATATGATTTGACAAGTTATTCTATTTAATTCCTGCTATCCTCTCCGACTCCGAGATACTACCCCCGTCCCATAGAAAGGGTTTAACATTTGAACATTCAAACTTTTTAAAAATATATTTTATTCTTATGTCTTTTAAATTACATTAAAATAATTATATTATTATTATTATTATTATTATTATTATTACTATTATTTTATGAAATTTTATGTTTTTTAAAACTTTTGGAACTGAAATTTAAAAAAAAAATTTGTTAATGAACTATTGATAAAATCGATTATAGTCAAGGGTCTTGTAATATCATTAACCCTCAGAAATATAACTCTTTCTTGACGATAAACTCATAAAAATTGAACCAGGATTTGCACCCCTCTATAGGCGTGCGCTTGAGAGAGAGCCTCTATACTATACAAACTTAGAGCCCGTTTGGTGCAGCGTTTACAAAATGCAGTGTTTTAAAAACGTAGCGTTTTAAAAAACGCAGTGTTTTAAAAACGGAGGTCTTTCCTTATAAATACGTTTGGGATATCACTTCAATACGCAGCTTTTTTTTCTTAGTGGCGTTTTAAAACCTGCGTTTTGGGAAAAGGAATTCCAATTTTAAAACGCATGCGTTTTGAAAACGCCGCCGCAAAGATTGAAACACATTTTTGCAAATAAGCTTTATCCCGCTTTGGCCAACGCTGACCAAACGGGCTCTTAGAGCCCGTTTGGTGTAGCGTTTTGAAAACGCAGCGTTTCTAAAACGCAGATTATTTAAAATGCGGCTTTTTTCTTTATAAATGCGTTTGAGATATTATATCAAAACGTTGCTTTTTATTCCCTACTGCGTTTAAAATCTGCGTTTTGGGAAAAAGCTAGGAATTTCAGCGTTTTAAAACGCAGCTGCGTTTTGAAACGCAACATTGAAACGCTAAGAGCTCGTTTGGTGTAGTGTTTTGAAAACGCAGTGTTTTAAAAACGCAGCGTTTCTAAAACGCAGATTATTTAAAACGCGGCTTTTTTTCTTTATAAATGCGTTTGAGATCTTATGTCAAAACACTGCTTTTTATTCCCTACTGCGTTTTAAAATCTGCGTTTTGGGAAAAATTTAGGAATTCCAGCGTTTTAAAACGCAGTATTTTTGCGTTTTAACCCTGCGTTTTGGCCAAAACGCGCGAACAAACGGACTCTAAGTTAAGAAATAAGTTGCGTTTTAATCCTGCGTTTTGGCCAAAACGCGCGAACAAACGAGCTCTTACTCTATACAAGAAAGGAGCTTGTATATAAAGTAGCTTTGCTTTTGCTTTCTTTCCAATGTGGGATAAACTCACTTATCTAACTTCAACCCACCTACTTTAGGCATTAAAATCTCTATCATCAAAATATTATTTTGGACAAATAAATATACGATTTCGATGTTTACACAGAGTAGAGCACATTTTCACAATAAAAAGATAATGGCAAGTTAATAATTTCACAGAGAGGGGGGCTACGTTTAGCGCATAGGGGGAACTGTGTTTACCGCCTATATATTGCGAATAATTTCTTTTTAGAACAATAAAAAATAGAAAAAGGAATTATAAATAAACACAGAAATGAATGAAGTTTCTGGTGTACAATTTGCGGAAATGCGAACAAACACGAGTAAAATGATGACTTATACAATAGAAGCTAAAAGCAAGATGTTGAGGAACATGCCAAATTGAAATGGCAACACAGATACAAATTGAAAATGTTATTCATTGACACCTGTATTTTGACTCTTTTCTTGTTTTTGTCACAACTGTTTTTTTCAATCTGGTCACTTAACCAAGTGAATTCTAAGGAAATGAAGGTTACATTTCATGAAAAATTAGGAATAAACGCAAAAAATACCCATAGGTTTAGGAATCTTCCAACGAGTCCGAAAAGATTGACAACATTATTTTTATGAATGAAAGGACTTCCATTATTTTCTAATTATCTAAGTAAACTTAGAGTCCGTTTGATGCAGCGTTTTAAAACACATTTTTTTTTTATAAATGCGTTTGAGATATCACTTCAAAATGCGGCTTATTTTTCTTAGCAGCGTTTTTAAAACTTGCGTTTTGGGAAAAACTAAGAATTCCAGCGTTTTAAAACGCAGGTTTTTCTGCCGCAGAATTAAAACACAGTTTTTGCAAATCAGCTGCGTCTTATCCCTGCATTTTTGGCCAAAATGCAAGACTAAACGAACTCTTAAATCACGTCTGCCCTTTTCACTCTCTTATCTTGTATTTACCAGCTTTACAAAGTAATTGCAATAATATTCTTGGAAGGATCTAATATACAAAAATTTTGTTGGATATTTTAATCTATGCAAATAGTTTTAGCCAACTTGGTTGGTATTCTTTGGGTGATCATATGTGGGTGACTAATGTTCAAATGAGTCATAAACTATGAAAGTCAAAGTTGTAATTAGATTTTAAATTAAAACCATTTGGCGATAGGAATTCATAGTTCAAAGATTTTTTTTTTGGGAAGTATATTACTTTAAGTATTTAATACTTTTAGTTTACTTGTTACCCAATTGAAAAATAAAAATAAGTTTGTGTATCGTACTAGGTTTGTGAACCTAGTGTTTGTATACTAATAAGGTAGTGAGTAGACTCGCACTCGTTGACTCGTCTTGAACATGAGTCAGGATGTCTTTTGTCTTTTATCTTTTATAATAAAATCTTTTGGATAATTCACAACTATTTACTTTGTAATCTAATAAATCCTAACCGAATAAAACAAAAAAAATAAGTGAATTGGACTTTAAAGTCAATTCTTAATTTTAAAGGTTTATTTAGCAACTATAAGATCAACAGGGCTAAAATGAAAAAAATGGAAAAGGGTTCGTGATTACACTTTAATCATGAGTTTGGCCGTTTTTTCCCATTAAGGGTGCCGTACGGAGAGAAATAAGAAACGAGGGAGAGCAGCCGCACGGAGTGGGTGTCTCTCTGAGTCCATTTCTCTTCTTCGGTTGACGCTACGTTTTTCTTCGATTAATTCTTATGAAAAAATAAATAGAACTTAGGTAAACTAAGATAGCGATTAAAGTGAATCCAAACATATGTGTGTAATTAGGTGTAGGTTCCGAGATCGTTTCATCTACATAAAAAATTGTCAATACTTGAAATCGCATGAGTAAAGGACAATATTTTCTCTACGTCAAGTCTGTGAAACACATGCAACTCGATCTAATAGATTTGCTAACTACTCTTTATTTTATATTGTTAATTTACAATTCATGTCAGATGTTGTCTATGATTATTGACTGAATTTATCACTTTAGTATGAACATGATTATTATGACCAATTGATTATTTAATTGTTCCGTAAGTTAAATAATCTGCTCGTTACATGATTGATATTTCAAACAATTTTATCCCCCACAAATTGGGAGAATGTATGCGTGGGGATGGAAGGGATGTAATATTGTATATCATCTTGAGTTGTAATATACGCACTATGGTACCAAATTAAGCTCTTTAAATGTATTACGTCAAATAATACATATTCTTGCTCAAAATTATGTTAGTCGGCTATATGTTTGTCCAATCCACGTCGAATAATCCAAGTATTGTGATCGATTCATTTCAAGTTTTTTCGAGATGAAATGAAAACCCTAATGTAGAAGAACATCCTTTCAATAACCATAGGGATCACACCAGAGCAGAAACACAAGGGAGACTATATATGAACATGTCAACTTTAATATAAGTTCGGTATATATATATATATATATATATATATATATATATATATATACTTAATAGTTGTAGTTTGAAATATTTATAGGTCAGCTCCAACTAGAAGTTGTTTTTTTTTTTTTTTCTTTTAGCATTTTGTGGACCCCCATTATAAGTTATAGCAAGGCAGAGAGACAGCTAAGAAACCACAAATAGGCCTTGCAGAGAATGCTTTGGTCCCCTCATCCTCCTCTTCAACAATACTCTTCTCTCCAACCTTTTCTTTATTGAATGCATGAGATGAGATCCCAGCTTACAATATCTCAGAACCTTGAAGTCAGTGTCCACCTTGCATTTATATATAGCTAGTGATATAGTACTATATATATTTATGGGGTTGGATAAAACCAAAGATAGTTACACTTTAATTGAAGAATACTTGGCTGGCAGGGAATCATCAGGCAAAATATATGTTGGTTTTTGAAATTGCAAAATTAATGCTTTTTCAGAAGGATCCCCTGATGAGTGTTTGAAGGGCTTTAATTATTAAGGCATTCAAGATTTATAACGTTTCTGTTTTGGAATTTCATTAGCTTACTCACCAAACCTATCCAACAATTCCGAATATAATGTTAGTAGTCTGGAAAATATACCGGATTTGTCAATTCCATTTGAAATCCATAACTTTTTAATTTAAGCAAGGATTGATTTTGCTCGAACAGTCTAATTTACTTTGTTTACTGTAGGGCATGTCTTGTTTCAAGATTCATCAACGGAAATCCTATTTCCATTACACATATTTCCATTTTTTGTTATAGTTAGTATAACTAACTATTGCTCTTATCCAAATTTCCTTCTTTTTATCTCAGTCTCACCTAGGATTTTATCTAAAAAAGGGAATTGGTATACGTTCAGTTTAATATGTATGAATGTACCTGATAATTATCAGAGTAATGCTAGTCTTCAAAATGACTACCAAATTTTATGTCCAAAATGATGTGGCATTTAATGTATCATCTTGTTAGCTTCATTTTTTAAAACCAGATTGGAGTTCATAAGATGACAATAAAATGTCAAATCATTTTGATAAAATTGATATTTATTTAGAGCTAATAGAATTCATGGCTATGATAAAGCCATAGAGTAATACTAGAACTACCAAATAAGTACAAAATTTTGTGTACAAAATAACGTAGTGTTTTATGTATCATCTTATTTGATTATCATTTTGTGAACTCCGATTAAGATTAAAAAGTAAAGTCAGCAAGATGACACGTAAGATCTACATCATTTTTTTTTGCACAACTTTGGTTCTTTTCCAGTGGCTTTGCACTACTCTAAGCAACATAATTAAATTAGTAGCTTCGATGGCTGTGATCAGCAAGGGAATTGTTTTTCCTATAGAAGACGCCATTTTGAAGTCTGTTGATCCCAATTATTCAAATTTGTTAATTTAGTGATGTGGCTTCATCATCGCCACAAAACTCTATCAATTACCAATACTAGAATGTAGCTACTTGGGTTATTGATGTTAATATGTACTTGATCACACCAAAAAGGTATTCGTGACCACGTCGGATCTACGTGTATAGCTAGCTTCTGGTCAAGATGCCTCGGCTCTCAAAAGGCGTCTCGTGTCGGGACCGAACCGTCGTGAGTGAGCTGTATTCTTAACTGTAAGACAATGAAAAACACCGTCAAGGATGTCGGGGGTTTACCCGACTAGCACCCTCCGGTGTGAGAATCAGTATCTTAATAAATGTAGAGGCAGTTTGGTGTTAAATGCTGACTGATCATTCACAGGAAGTAAAGATGAGAGTGTTTAATGCTAGTAGTAAATGTGATGCTCCAGTATCTTAGTTTGTTCTTGGGAGTAAATGAAGCTTGGTCTTTAATGAAAGTAGTATCTTCCTTTTTATAGCCAGGGATGGCGTGTTAAAAGGTAAGAAGTTAGTCACCTGAACCTGGGGGAGTTGGTGATTATTAGGGAACCCATTCCTCTGTCAGTCTGCAGGGACAGGATAGAAGTTTTTGCCTTGGAAATGGGGAGAAGCCATAAATGCTACTGTTGCTTTATTTAGAATCTTGCTTCTTCCAGGAAATATTCTGACATACTGTGAGCATTAAATGTTTGATGTTGACCCCATTTAGAGGACAGATATTCTGGAGGTCGAGGTTCTTACACTGATCGGCGAGGATACTTGTGGAGATGTGCCGAGGTTAAGCTCGGATGATAACCTCGGCAGTAAACTTTAGTCAGGAACCTCATCTTGAGTCCTCGGTTGGAATTGAATGCTCGGTTACCCCGAGGGTCGAGCTACCTTGGTCGTCGTGTAGGTTGAGACCTACTAGAGCTCTCGTGGAAAACACGTGGAATGGGTATTTGGGAGGATCCCATCAGTAGCCCCGAGTCCTCGAGTGTAATGGATTTATCCTGAGCGAGAGAAATCAATCCCACAGTCCGTCACATGCGCTCCGAGCTCCTTTCTTCTCTAGAGGTAACGAAACCAGCTCGATCTGGCAATTTCGGCGAGCTGTTCTGGAAGCTACACGTCAGACTCGTCTGGGGAAGGCACGAATGCAAAGGGTGACATCCTCGTGACGATGAGTGGGGAGTACGGAGCTGCTCTGCATTAATTTCGCATCCTTTCAAATTTTAAAACGTGGCTGGACGCTCTTCTACTCGCGCGTGGTCTTCACGATATTGGCTTTCAAAAGAAGCCAAGCTAGGATCTGCGTGTTTTCTATTCGGGTCAACCCAATAACCCGGGCTATAAAAGGGGAAAACCACTGTTCGATTTTTACTTTTCATTAACCCCTACAAAAACCCTTATTCTCCGACGACTCCAAGAGATTTTCGGCGACACTACCGTTTAAGAAACTTTTTTCTGCTCATTCTAGCCATTCTAGTTCCCGTTTGTTCTGTAAGTTAGCCTCTCTTTCCTTTTCTGCTTTCTTTGATATCGGTTTTTAGCTGGTTTGGCCTATTCCTATTTGGTAACTTTTGGGTTTTTCGACTTCTGTCGCTGATACTAACTCCGACGTCCTCTAGATTCTTAGGTGAACTGTTCATCTTCTCTTCTCATTGTTCCGAATTTTACCTCGATTCAGGTAATTTATTGCTCGGCTCCTCTTTTTACAGTCTTTAGTATGTCGTTTCTAGAAGGAGTCAATTTTGTCTTCAACCCTATCGAGTCTTCGAACTCGACATCTTCATCAAGCTTTCCCTCTACGAGCTCGACGTCCTCGTCTGGCTCTGCTTCCTCGTCCGTTTTTACTCTCTCACCTACAGGCGAGAACATATATAGACAATCTCACAGTCGATGGGCCTTTGTACCCCCCAGTGCGGCGAGGGCATTCTTGGTGAGTCAGGGTGTTGAGGTAGAAGATTTTTTCGTGGTCGCTGACGACCTTTATGATATTCCTGATCTCCCTTTGTCTTCCGCCATGCAAGTATTCCGTCCCCATGAGGTTGTAGACGAGCTCTGGGACCATTATTTCACCATTGATAAAATAATAGCCTGTATTAAGGCCAGGAGGGAGAGAAGGGATCACGAGGCTGCTGAGGCCGAAAAAGCTTGTGCTAATCGGTCCAAAGTTTATCAGGCCGCTAGAGCTGAGAGAGCCCACTCTGGTCATAGGAGATACAAAAGGAAAGCCGCGGGTCCTTCGTCTGCCCGCGTATTTAGGTCTAATGAATCCGCCTCTGTGCAGATGGCTAGGACCAAAGGCGGAGCATCTACATCGGGTCGACCTCCAGTTCCCCCTGTAGCCTCTTCCGAGCAGAGAGCCCCCAGGAAACAGGCTATGAAAGAGTGGAGAAACCAAGCGACCACCACCGATTTATTGGTCTGGAGGACTCGTTTTGAGTACTTGACCAATGATTTTCGGGTTTCACTCCCTCAAGCTGACAGCCAGTTATCTGATCTTCGACAGAGGATGGATAAGGTTGGCTTTTATCTTAGCTTTTTTGATGTTGGCCTCCGATTACCCTTCGATCCCTTTATTTGTCTTTTCTTGAAGAGCATGTCGGCCCATCCTCTGGACCTCTCTTTGAACACTGTGAGGATGTTGGCGAGCTTCATCGTAGTAGTCCGCTCGCATGGCTTCGAACCAACTCTCAACCTTCTTCGCCACTATTTTCTAATGAACAATACTCAGGGTCAACTCCACTGCAAGACCCAGAATTATGGGGTTAAGCTCTTCACCGATACCCCCAGCAAAGTCAGTGGCCGGGCGGACAAAGTCATTCTTGTTGAATGTAGGAGAGGATGGAGTTTTCCCCCTCCTCGTTAGGCCTTTAAGGTCCGCAACCTTTCCTCAGATGAGTTGACGGCCTACAAACGAGGGGTTAAGGCCGCTATCGAGCTCGGTCTAAGCTTCGAGGGCAAGGTCTCTTTTCGGCTGTATGATTGGGCAGCCATTGTAAGAAGCGAGTCCTTACTGCGCGTCGCCGGGCTTTCGAGCAAAGACGTTGCCACTGTGAGGGTGATTTGCCTTGTTCTTGCAGTGAAAAGTTTTGCGGAGTGGTCTCTACACCGTGACCTCCAGTTTGGCGAGGACTGCGTATTCTGCCCCCGGCGAACTAACTCGGGCTGTGATCCCAGTAATAATTTCCACCTTAGTGCTTTGAATATATTACATGATTTTTCTCATTGATTTTTTAACTGTTTATTCTTTTCAACAGCCATGTTTCAGATCGATGACTTCCTCGCCTCTCCAGATGTTTTGGAGGAGATTTCTGCAACCCGAGTTGCCGAGCTCCCTGCTGCCTTGGCTGACATCGAGGTCACGGGGGAAACCACAGCCGTTCCCGTCGTCGATGTGGGGCACCAATCCGCCACCGAGCAGCCACTGAAGAGGACCACCCGAGCCGCTAAGAGGTCGACCTCTTCTTCAGGCGAGCCTCTATCCGATGTCCCTCCTCAGCCCAAAAGGAAGAACGTGTCGGTGGCTACTAGTTTGATTGACGAGGAGGTTGATGAATGGGAGCCCCCCAAGGATGTTGACGTCGGTAAATCTTCTTTTGACCTGCCGAGTGGCTCCTCTGCCAAAGCTGGTCCCAAGGAGAGTGGTGCTCCCTGGTTGAGCGATACTTTTGAGTTGCCCAAACCCTGCCTTAAAAAACCTTTTCCACATAGACAAATCATCTCCGGCCGTGACTGCTGGCCAGGGTATCATCCTCCGCTGTGTCGATGATGACCTTTTTGAGGAGCTTGGGGCCCTGAACCCTGCTGAGGCTTTGGGCTGGGCTGGTTTTGCCATGAGCGAGGTATAATTTATATCCACTGAAGTCATTATTCATGTTATGGTCGACTTTTTACTGATAATCTTCCTTCTTAAGTGGGCACTACTCTCCAGTTGTTCGGCAAGGAACTGAGCCGCACCCGTGCTCACATGAAGCATTTTGAGGCGGAGAGGGAGAAACTGAGCAACGAGAATCTCTCTCTCAAGGGCGAGGTAGAGACTCCTATGCGAAAAGTCGACGAAGCCCAGGGCAGAGCTTCCTTGTTGGAGAGGAAGATGAAACAGGCGAGGTGGGACGCCGAGCAAGCTCGTGGCTCGCTATCGGTGACGGTCGCTGAGAAGGAGGCCTTGGCTGCCGAGAAGCTGGCAGAGGAGCAGAAGGCTAAGGCTGTTGAGCGCGAGGTTATCAACCTTAAGCTCAGGCTTGTTAATCTTGAAGGAGATCTCACCGCTACCAAAGCCATGCTCCCGGCTGATCAAGTTATTGAAAATTTTAAAACATCCAGGGAGTGGGGTCAGGCTCTTACCCCTTATTTCATTTGGGGAAAGGAGCATATCCTGCGAGTGGCTGCGACGGCGGGCATTCCATTGGGCGACCTTCTTTGCTGGAACAAGACCTTGTTTTTTGGTGAGGAGGCGAGGAAGGGCCATGTAATGGTGCCCTTCGATGAGGATGAGCTTAAAACTCTGCACGAGGGTGATGTTAAGAAGGGTAAGCAGCCATGGAATCCGCCAACACCCTTCGACCATAACCTCCGCAACCTTGCCAAAATTTTGAAGGCCGATCCTAAGGCTCCTTTTGATGGTGATCTGAGGCTGCAGCAGTTCGAGGGGGAGAAGACCAACCAAGATGAATATAGTCGGCCTGTTCATGATGCTGAGAGGGTCTAGTCTTACTCCTTTCTTGTAACGAGCTTGCTCTTTGTACTAAACTATTTTTAGTTTGTATTCTTAACAATGTTGCCGGTCTTGACCCCGGGCTTTATGTATATATAATTTTTTACTCGATAGTCATTGAATAGTTGAAGTATATTTTGTTTTAAAATATTTATGCCTTTATGGAGTCTCCTTTGTGTTATCATGGAGATTTTTTTTTGGACACCTTTTAAGGTTTTATCCTTGATTAACGAGGAATGCTTCAAATAAATCGTCCTGTTTTATCCTCGATTTAATGAGGATTTATTATAGGTAGAGCTCTAAAATTCCCCCCTTCCTAGGGGAATACTTTAGATAAAGCCCTTATACCTGAGAATATTTCTTAACCTCGTTTATACAAGGTTTTGGTAGCAACAAATAATATGAAAGAAACTCAAGACTTTCACATATATGCACTTTTTACAATAGTTTTTACAAAACATTTCATTGATAATAACGTCTGAGGTGGTCGGCGTGCCATAGGTTTTTTAGCTCTTTTCCGTCTGGCTTAGCCAATCTGTATGTGCCTTCTCGGATAATTCCTGTTATTCTGAAGGGACCTTCCCAATTTGGGGAGAGCTTGTTCCTGCTCGCGTTCCTCCCCGTTACTTCTATCTTCCTGAGTACCAAGTCCCTTGTCGAGAAAGACATCGGCTTAATTCGTTTGTCGTGGTGGCTTTTGGTGAGCTGCTTGTAATTTATCATTCTCATTCTCGCTTCGAGCCTTCTTTCCTCGAGTAAGTCTAAGTCGAGCCCCCGGGCTTCTATGTTCGTCTCTTCATTGAAATAGGACACCCTGCTGGTCGGAAGGGCCATCTCTACAGGTGCATAGCTTCTGATCCGTAAGCTAGGGCGAATGGAGTTTCCCCAGTTGATCCTCTCACCGAGGTTCGAATACTCCATAGGACGGCGGGGAGCTCGTCGAACCATCTTCCCTTTTTCTCTTCAAGGCTTCTTTTTAAAGCATGAAGAATCTGTTTGTTTTAAGCTTCTGCTTGGCCATTTCCTTGCGGGCGAGCTACTGAGGACATCCAGTGTTTGACTTTCATGCGCTCACAGCTCGTAGTGAATTTAGTGGATAGCTGCGTTCCATGGTCCGAGACAATTACCCGAGGTAACCCAAACCGACACCAGATGTAGTCGTGGACGAAACTGATGGCTTTATCCTCGGCAATGCTGGCTAGGGGTTTTGCTTCTATCCATTTGGTGAAGTAGTCGACCGCAACAATCACAAACTCGCAGTTACCCTTAGCTTTGGGGAAGGGGCCGATGAGGTCTATTCCCCACATGTCAAACGGCCAAGCTGCTACCACTGGAGTCTGAGGGACTGCTGGTAAGCGAGGGATATCTGAAAATCTTTGGCATTTGTCGTATTTCCTCACATAAGCTTCCGCGTCTTTTCTCAAGCTCGACCAATAATAACCGTGGAAGAGAATTCGATTGGCTAACGTCCTCGCGCTGGGGTGTCCTCCGCAAACACCTTCATGAACCTCGGTAAGCAGGTCCACCACTGTCTCTGGCTGCACACATCGGAGAAGTGGCTTAGTGAATGATTTTTTATAAAGCACTTCTCCGATCACGGTGTACCTAGCTGCTCTTTTCCGTACGATTTGTGCCATGACGTCGTCTTCGGGAAACCTTTCCCATTCAATGTATTCCTGAATTTCATCGATCCAACATTTAGGAACAATTGTGATGGGTAAAACAGGCTCTTTGTTGACGGAGGGTAAATCTAGGAACTCCGTCTGCACTCCTTCCGGAAGATCCTCCAACTCGTCGGAAGCTATCTTTGACAGATAATCAGCCCTAGCGTTTTGCTCTTTCGATCTGCACCAGCTCCCAATACTTGAATTCCCCTAGCAACTTCCTCGCAAGCTCGCAATATTTCAGCAACGTGGGGTGGCAGACCCCATATTCCCCTAAAATTTGCCTTACAACGAGTTGAGAGTCACTAAAGATAAACAAGTGTTGAGCCCCGACTTCTTTGGCTAGCTCGATGCTGGAGATCAAGGCCTCGTACTCTGCCTGGTTGTTGGATGCGGGGAAGTTGAATCGAACTGCTCTGCTAATCTCCTCTCCTTCAGGTGGTACTAATGATATCCCCGCACCATTTCCTCCTTTGCTCGACGAACCATTGACGTACATTGTCCATCAGTTTTTCGGTCTAGCCGGGGACTTAGGCTCCAAGATCTGAGCTTGAGTCATCCCTGGCAAATGATGTTTCTGCGATGAAGTCTGCCAAGATCTGAGCTTTGACCGCCTTTCTCTGCTCGTAGGTAATATCGTAGCCTGATAACTCCACCGCCCACTTCATCATCCTACCCGCGACATCGGGTTTGTGGAGTATCCTTCTTAGTGGTAGGTCGGTATAGACGATCAAAGCATGGGCTTGAAAATAATATCGAAGTCTCCGAGCTGCTACTACTAAGGCCAAGACCACATTTTCGACGTTTAGGTACCTCGTCTCCACGTCGTTTAGAGCGTGTGAGACATAATACACAGGTCTTTGAATCTCCTTGTCTTGCCTCAGTAAAATCGACGCTACAGCTGAGTCTGAAGCCGCGAGGTATACGTACAAGATTTCGGAGGGTTTTGGGCTGGAGAGCAGTGGCGGGCTGTCGAGATATTCCTTCAGCTTGGCAAATGCCCTGTCGCATTCTTCGTTCCATAAGAAATTCTTTGATCCCTTCAATGCTTTGAAAAATGGCAGGCTCCTTTCTACTGCCTTAGCGATGAACCGACTTAAAGCTGTAATATGCCCATTCAGTTGTTGGATTCCTCGCATTGAGGTTAGAGCCCGCATGTCTACCAAAGCCTTGATCTTCTCGGGGTTAGCCTCAATCCCCCTTTCATTCACCATATAACCCAAAAATTTTCCCGACTTCACTCCAAAAGCGCATTTTGCGGGATTCAGCTTCATCTTATTTTTCCTCAGGTTGGCGAATGTCTCATCGAGGTCGGCGACGTGGCTAATCCCTTTCGTCTTGATAACCATGTCGTCGATGTATGCCTCTATATTTCTACCGAGCTGGTCCCCGAATACCCTGTTTACCATTCTTTAATAGGTCGCTCCTGCATTCTTCAACCCGAACGGCATCATCACATAACAATATAGTACCCCCTGCTGCTCAGAATACAGTTAACTTCTGATCAGCGAGCCACATCCGGATTTGATGATACCCAGAGTATGCGTCGATAAAACTCAGAATTCTGTGACCTGCTATTGCATCGATGAGCTGGTCGATCCTTGGGAGTGGATACCAATCTTGTGGGCAGGCCTTGTTGAGATCGGTGAAGTCCACGCACATGCGCCACTTTTTGCTTGTCTTCTTGACCATCACTACGTTTGCCAACCACGTGGGATACAGGATTTCCTCGATGATTCCTGCCAGAAGTAGTTTCTTCACCTCCTCTTTAATTGCGGCTTGTTTCTCTGGGGAAAAGACCCTGGGTCGCTGTTGTATAGGGGTAATGCTTGTGTCAACGTTCAATCTGTGTACCGCAACCTCTTCATCTATGCCCTCCATGTCCTCGACCGTCCACGCGAAGACATTGGTGTTAGCCTGCAGGAATTCGATGATTTCTTCCCTTTCTTTTGGAGGTATCTCCCTCACCACCTTGACTTTTTGGCCCGGGTGATCGAAGTTTATGACTACCTCATCTAAATTTTCATGAGGCAGAATGTCGGGCTCATTGCGGTTGTCTAAGCTTTCTACTACAATCATCTCGTCTTGAGGTCGATCTCTTCGTCTTGGAGTGAACTTCGACTGGTCCTCCTCGGGCATTTCTGAACCTCCATCCTTTTCTGGCGAGCTAGTTTCCCTAGCTCGCTTTGATTGCTATTGTTTGGAGATGGGGTTGGTTTGACTAGCCTGGTTCCCTTCCACTCCAGTTTCTTCAACCAGTGCCTGTGTAGTCGAGCAACCAGCGGGTCCCTCTTTCCCAATGGGAGGATCTTCGGGGAACTTCTTCATTGATGATGTGGTCCCCTTCTTTTTCATCTTCTCTTCATCTTGTCTAATCAGCTTCAGGTACACGAGGGTACTTTTAGGGTCGTTTTTCATCATGCCCGTTCCTCCGCGGGTTGGGAACTTGATTCTCTGGTGGGCTGGCGAAAAGACCATATCGAATTTTATCTGAGTGGGCAGCCCAAGTATTGCATTGTAAGGGGAGCCGAGGTCAAGTACATGGATAGCGACATCTTCGGTCCGACTCCGATCATTGTCTCCGAGGGTAACCTGGAGAGTTATCACACCTTTGACCGAGACCTTGTGTCCCGTGAATCCCTCGAGCCTCACCGCTCGGCTAAGATGAGCATCCCCGAATCCCAGTGCTTTGAAGTAATCATAAAACATAACATTCCGCCCTGCCCCCGTATCGATCAGCACTCTCCTGACAAACCGGCTGATGTGATTCCAAGATCGTGACAAAGCGGAACCAACCAAGAACGCAAATTAAAACAGAAAAATAACGAGTTGAAGAAAAGATAGGGAGCTTCCCTCAACCCTAGGGCCGATTTAATCCCTAGAACCTTGGGGTGCAACCTTAACCCACTAATCGCGATTGATTAGGAACCAAGATCACCGAACGCCACAAGCCTGCAGCTCAACAAACTTGAGAAGTTCAAGGGTTGAGAATTCTAGTCCAAGAAATCTCTCAAAAGCTCACAATATTGTGAAAACTCAATTCAATTGAATAATAATCAAAGATAAAGTTTTACAATGAAAAAGAAGCCTTTATATAGGCCTAACAATCCAATTAAACCTAGGATACGTTTATTAGGAAATAAAAATACCTAAAATATCCTAAAGTTACCAAAACTGATGAAAATACGTCAAAAATTCGCGTTCCAGTCAAACTGGCTACAAGGCGATTGCCCTTCAAACAGTACACAAGTCGATCGCTTCCTCTTGAGACAGGGCGATCGCTTGGTAGGCAGAATCCAAGGCGATCGCTTTAGAAGATACAGAGCGATCGCTCTGTGGCCAGAATCTTCATTCTTCATACAAACGACCCTCCAACACACATACGATCCGTCCTGCACTGTTTTGAGTCGCGTTGGCCTTGATTGAGTGCACGAGCGTCATGAGAGCTTCCCAAACTTTCTTGATTTGCGCTCTTGTCATGGGGCCTCCGGTTATCGTCATCGGATCTTTTTGAATATTGGGTCTTGGTCCTTGATCTCCATCACCGGCTCCCGATTTGAACACGAAGAGTCAATGGTCGTTCCTTTGTCGTGGGATTTGTTGCAAGCTCGGGGATAAAATGTAATTCCTTCCTCGCTCCTATGGGGCCGAAATAACACTTTGTCCAGGCTATGAATGGTGTCTTTAAGCTGCGTTATACTTCTCGCGTCCCCCTGGATGGTATGGACATCGGCATCTTCTTCGATGGGGTTGTCCCTAGGAGGGTTTCTGGGCTGATTTACTGGTCGTGCTCCACCGAGCTCAAATATTTTGAGGGATTCTCGGTCAATCAACTTCTGGTTAATTGGAAGCACTCCTCTGTGTCGTGGCCATTCTCTCGGTGGTAAGCACACTTTTTATTTGGATTACGCTGATAGTCAACTTTTGTCAATGGGTGTAGTCGTTCTAACTTGTTTTCTCGGAATAGCACGTTCATGATGTGCTCTCTTATTTCGTTCAAGGGTGTATAGTGTTCCTCTTCCCTTGGGGTTTTATTTTTATCTTTTCTCGCCGTTGCTTTTGACGTTGGCACGTTAGCCTTCACCTCAACAGTCTTACTCGCCGATGTTGATGTCCCCCTTTTTAATGCCTTTGCCTTAATACCGCTCTCCGATCTTTTGGGCAGCCAGATACATGGCCGCACTTGAAACTGATGGCTGAATATTGAACACATGGGACATCATGCCCGGTTGGATTCCCGCCTCAAAGCAGAGTATGATCATTTTGTCGGGCACATTCTGGAGCTCTTCGGCCACAGCTCGGAATCTTTTCAGGTATGCGACTAGGGACTCATCTTCGCCTTGCTTCACTTTGGCGAGGTCTCGATCGGCTTTTGGTATATCTCCCAAGAGAATTTGTTTAGGAACGAGGTTTTGAACTCATGTCGCCGGGTATTGAGCCCTTTCGAGTTCTTCGAACCATTTCAACACCGCGCCTTCAAAAGTGCTCAAAAAGGCTTTGCACCATAAATCTAATTTGCTCGAGCAGATCCCCATTTTAGCCTCGAAGCTAGACACGTGCTCCTTGGCATTCGTCTTCTCCTCGTAAGACTTGAGCGCGGGGAGTTTGAGGCGCGAATCGGGCGAGGTTTCCCTAATTCGCGCAATGGGGCGAACCGATCTCTTGACCTACTATCGAGTTTTCGACTCCGTGGCTTCCAGCCTTTCTTGGAGTTTTTGAGTAAGCCCTCTTCTGACTTTGCCGTCTTGTCTTCGCGAGGTGGTCGAGGTGGGATGTCATTCTCCCTTCGTCGTTTATGGGAAGTGGCATCCGATCGGCCCTCACTCTTCTCCAGAGTAGGTGATCGTGCTCGATGTGTCGTCCTTCCACGAGACCGTTCTCCTCGACCTCTTCGTCCCGACACTCCTTGTGATACCGAGTGTAGGAGATTCTCATGAACGCTCAATTTTGGGCGAGCTCCTCTGTCATCCCTGGTCAGTCTATCATGAGCACTGATTCTCTGGACTTCCTTGGGTCTCTCAATCCTCTCGTGAACACTTATCCTGGTTGCACTGGAACCAGAAGTACGTAAATGAGACCTTGCCTCTGATCCCCTGATCGACCTCGCCTGGTATTCGTCAGTCCGCCGATTGTCTCCTTGATCCTTTTGTGGGGGAGCCACCAACCTGCGAGCAAGTTCATGCTCGCGTATCTCCAATTTCCTCTATTTTTCCATGAATGTTCTTTCTTTTCGGATATGCTCGAGCTCAGCAAGGTCCCATTCTTTCTGAGTGAGGATCCTCGGTTCCTCCCGTGTTGCGACTTCGCCGATGTTGCGAGCAATGGCCCCTACGGCGGCGTTGCTCGCGGGTGGGCTCTCCCTGGGGCGCCCACTGTTCGTCCTCTTGCCTTTGCCGGGAAGAGCCTTCTTCTGAGCCGCCTGGGTGACTTTTGCTGTCCTCGGCTCTCCTGTGACTTTAACAGGTGTCTCCAGAATGGGGTTTGAAGTAGTCTCCATAACGCGCTCCGTAATTTTCTTTGCTGGAGACTCTGCTCGGGGAGCTATTAAGGCAGTTGTAGGAGGAGGCTGTTTAACAGGTGTTTGTTTACTTGTCGCCATCTTACTCGTTCTCGAGGTTGTTCGTTAGTCCCGACAACGGAACTAAACTGATCACGCCAAAAAGGTATTCGTGACCACGTCGGATCCACGTGTATAGTTAGCTTCTGGTCAAGATGCCTCGGCTCTCAAAAGTCGTCTCGTGTCGGGACCGAACCGTCGTGAGTGAGCTGTATTCTTAACTGTAAGACAATAAAAAACACCGTCAAGTATGTTGGGGGTTTACCCGACTAGCACCCTCCGGTGTGAGAATCAGGATCTAAATAAATGTAGAGGCAGTTTGGTGTTAAATGCCGATCATCACAGAAGTAAAGATGGGAGTGTTTAATGCTAGTAGTAAATATGATTCTCCAAGATCTTAGTTTGTTCTTCTGAGTAAATGCAGCTTGGTCTTTAATGATGTTAGGTCCGAGGGTTGCTCGTATAGGCTAGAGGGGGGTGAATAGCCTATACTTTGTGTAATAAAAATTTCATCCAATTTTAACATTTAAATTGAAGGGTAGATGAAATGATTACTACACATAGGTCATCTTCCTCATTCTGACTGCTTAGCCGAAGATAGAGACATCGGATGTCCTTGATCAGCAGACGTAGAATGTGCAGACGGAAGAAGTTTGTTAAACTTAGCTGATGAGAATAAGTTTGAGCAATGAAGAATAAACAAAGATAAGTTTAACAATTTAGATTAAAGTAACGTAAAGATTTGATATGAAAGAGAACTTAAGCTGACTATAATCTGTATTAGATGCATCATTTACTTTCCTTAAACAGATTGCACATGATAAAACAAATTACACAAGAAAGAGAAATCAAGGCTGAATGTAACAAACATATATTTTATATTAAAATTCAGCAGAGGTTTGCTCACAGGCAAACATGCTTAGTACATCAACCTAGACTCTCTAACCTAGCAATCTCCTTAGGAAAAAGAAGGAGAAATGAAGAAAGCGAAATCAAATATATCGAAAATACATTAGAAGATGTACTTAGTATTTATTAAGACATCTTCCTGTAGTTTCAACTCGATATATTTGTTGTGAGAAGAGAATATTAGGAGTTGTTCAAATAGCAAGTATTTGAACAACTGAGTGCTAAGCACTCGACCAAAAATGATGACACCTTATTGCACAATCGACACGACTTATAATGTAGTATAAGTCCGCCGATATGAATGCAACTGGACATGTAAGTTCGCTCTTCATCGGACATCTTCAAGCTTGATCCGCTTCAACGATCCGTAAGATACTTGGTCTCTTTGGATGATGAAGTTGAGGCCATCAAGAGACTTAGTTCTTCGAAGGAAGAAGAACTCAAATCAACAACAAGGTTGTTGATCAAGCGAGCTTCTCGCCTTTGGATTTTCTTCTCTCTCTCTCACAAAGTGTTTGTTCTTACACTTGTGATTTCTCACTCTAAAGGAGTGGTTCGGATTGAAGAAATGAAGATCAATACCACAACCTTTCTCAAGCATAAGCATACGCTTTGTGTGTTCTAGTGCTTGTGCTCTCTCTCTTGTGCTATCTGAAATGAGGATGAGAGTCTTCTTATATAGCTGGAGAAGAAGAGGTGACCGTTGGTGTATTAAATAGGTTTATGCCCGTTGGTGATCTGAATCTCATAATGTAGCAGAGTACATCTTTGGATTTGTTGGGCAAAGACCTTCAGTTAGGTTTAAGTCTTGAAGATAGTCCGTGACACAGGCTGGACATAGTTGGACGTGTCGAGCTTAGCCTGGATGCAGTCTGACTGATTTGGACGTATCATAGCTTTGACTGGAGTGCAGTGTCCTGTGCTTGGCCTTTTCTGGAAATGAAGCTTTGAAGACCGCGAACACTATTCTGAAGAGGAAATGTCTATTGGATAAACGTGAAGGTGCAGACATCGATGCGTATCTTGGATTTGTCAGACAGATCTTGTAACGGATCTATTTTGGCTTGAAGTGCGTTGAATAACGACCGATGTATCTCGTGATCTTACAGTTTCTCGGCAATTTGTTCTGATGAGGGATTTGGCCGATTCTGAGATCTGCCATTATAGAACTGATGATGTAGAAACCGCTGATGGTCACGATGTTCCTCTTGAATAAATAGCTTCTCTGCAGTTGCTCTGATGAAGTGCTTTGGCGGATACGAGAATCTGCCGATATAGAACTGCTGATGTAGAGATGGCTATTTAGGCATCATAGCCGAAGGGAAATGTCTCAGTGAGACATCCGCCGATGGTCACGTCACCGGCAATTTTAAGAGCTTGATTCATATGAGGGTTTGTCATCATTCGGTAGGACAAAGACTCGGATATGTACAAAGACTTCCTAGTCTAGTGACCTATGCATTGTTTCAACAAGTTGCCACGCTAACCGGACGCACCCTTTTAGCCACTTGTGAAACATGCGTTGTAATGGGAACAAGCAAATCACCGTGTTGGAATATGCATACATATATATCATGATTTACGTGCATATTCCTAACAATCTCCTCCTATTTGCTTGGGACCATTACTACAATTGACTTATACATATAGCTCTTTAAAGCGCTTGTTCAATCCTTAGTAATAACATGCCACTACCGAATATTCATTTATATCAAGGCATGCCCTAGGTTGAACTTACAAGCGATAGCGTATGTATAGTCACCTATTTGCTAAGTATTTACAGACTCAATAAATGAAAGAGAAAATACAAAGCAATAACTGAAATGATTGTTAGGCAAATGATAATATTGCCTTAAGAGTGTGTTTCTTGCATCGGATGATCTGAAGAATGTTGCTCAAGCAAGAAGTAGAAAGTATAAGTAACTTGTTATCTAGTTCTTAATCGAATTGATTAAGCATCTTCATCTAGTCAGCGTATTATAATAGGCATATAGTATTTTGCTGTGTGGGTAGATACACAATCTTACAAGTTGTCTATCTCTCCTCCTTACAAGTTGTCTATCTCTCCTCCTTACAAGTTGTCTATCTCTCCTCCTTACAAGTTGTCTATCTCTCCTCCTTAATAGTTCATACTTTGGGGGGGGCATTACAACTTCACAATCTCTCCTCCTTAATGAATATTATTCTCAATAGTGTTAATTTCTTGAGGCCTAACTTCCTTCATAATCACTTGGGGTCATTACTTCCTTATTATAATTTCATAATCACTTGGGGCCATTACTTCCTTATTATAATCTCTCCTCCTTAATGGTCACAAGTTAAAGAAAGATTGATAGTGATCAAATGAATTATGAGTTGTGACAGGTAGAGAGCAGGAAGTTTGGTTTTGTTAGACACTGTCATTTGAGAAATGCTGAATTGATTTAGCTAGATGTACTTCTGCAGAGAATATAGACCGTATCGAGTAAATACCCTCGTCATATTTGCGATTCTTAGTGTGCGATAGCGTATAATGCACGCTTTTCATGTATAGGACTTACGTAATAGGATATCGAGGTGAGGAATTGTGTTTCCATTGCTTGTAAGAAGATTTTACAAGAATGTAGTGTGACAAGCTTTATTTTGTAATAGGAGTGGCAAATAGGGTAAGTCGTTTAATTAGTGATACCAATTGGTGAGTAGTAAAGCATTCAAAATAGTCTCCTCCTTAAGGTATATCAAGTCAAAACAGCAAGTATGGTTGAGTCTTATGCCGACTTTTGTTGGATGCATGAGATATACATCTAAAACATGAGATGTAAGATCCGCCACGAGGTATTGCTGAAGTTCATCAAGAAAGTAAACCAGGCATGAGCGAGTATGTACCAGACAAATTTTGAATACTTAACTCAAAAGAAAATGGCAAATGTAGATAAACAGATGTTCACAAAATTAAACACGTTACCTATTTATCATAATAAAACAAAAGAGGATTAGTTTGATAAACCATAGACCTAGCTAGTCATCCTAATGAGGTAGAGTTAAAGGATGAAGGTCTGATTCTAATCGAAGGGAACATTGACCGCCGAATTTGACGCAGAATGGACGTTTGTCGGTTGAAGCTCCTCCCGAGATGAGGGTTGCTCAAGGTGAGCATTTGAGGCGATGGGAGCAGGGCGAGTAGCGGTACTGTCTCTTGTGGGAATCCAAGGGATGAAATTGGATACATTGTTCTCGGGTCTCGAAGACGATTCCTTACACGACGAGAGATTCGACGAGGTCGTTGAATCACTTGAGGAAGAGGAGTGGCAAGAAGGACCATCATACGATGACGCCATTCGGTGTGGGAAATGGGTCGATGAGGAGGACAGGCAGATTTGGTGAACACATGATGCAAATGACTCTATTGGTGGAGAAATTTTGAGGTACGCAGAAGTCAGGTGCTGTTGTTGGAGACTGATACAAATTTTATACAACTTTTTGAATTTTTGAGAAGATGAAAGGGTTTCTTGATTAGAGGAATGGGAAAAGACATTTTGGGGGCTTAAAGAAGTGAGTGCATTTAATGACATAGTAATGATAGTCTGATTGGGTATTATGTCATCATGCTTAGTGTAATTATGGCTAGTACATAGGCAATCTAGAAGATATTAATATTATTTTCAAACAGAAAGTTTAAAAATATAATCAGATTAATTTAATTGCCTTTATTGTGGTATTAATGGGTACAACTGCTTCTAGAAATAATATGAGCTGTTATTTTACTTCAAGCGAATTGTTTGAGTAAATTAATCAAAAATAGAACAGCATTGGTTGTTTAAGGACGAATTGGGGACAAAATAACTTGACCAAGCCATATGGCACGGTTGTACATGACACATATGTGGAAGTTTTTAGAAGAATGTGTCTTAAGATTGTCTGATACCAATCTTGAAGTCTGATACCAATTTTGAGAGATTTGATGAGTCTTTTATTGAATGAAGACACTATCAGCAGTTGTATTAGGTATTTGCTAAAGTAGGAACTGCGATATCAATTGTTATGTCTATTATTGGTAGTGTGATTAATATCGCCTAAGGTAAGGACAATGATACCAATTGAATAGACTCTATTTATAATGGACATCAATCTATTTAAGATTAATAAAGCTTAGTAAGAATATTAAATAGACCAAGTATGTGAGATATTGAATGTGTACCAAGTGATGTCCGTTCTTCTTTCGTCCAACGATCTAGGTCATCTACATCAAAAGAAGAGATCTGCAGACCAGAATTGTTCTCAAGAGAGTGAGACGTAGCCTATATACGCAGGGTCATATCGGTGTTCACTCGAGGAAGGACTTAATATTTGAAAATATTAGTCTTCCCAAGAATTCTTGAATGTCGACTATCTTGAGGATAGGTCGAGTTACTAGAGATTTTTAACTACATCCTTTTGACAAAGAATCATGATAAGGTGTAGCGAGTGTTTTGAATTCAATCGTATACCAATTAGCCGTTGAGCCATTATAATGGGAACAACTAATCAAGCCTTTATAACTACAATCTCATAAGGTACACAAGATTTTGTAGTTGTCGTAACTAAGAACACAAAGTGCTGTTGAATTGTCTTGAAAGGTTCGATTTAGCAGACACCGTTGTTCAAAGCAGATTTACTAATAATCTTGACCTTTTAATCATGAAGGATAGAGATTGAGTAATAGCAGATTCCTTGATAGGTTGACATGAAGGTCATGAAACCGCATCGCCTATTTGTTAAGAGACTATAGGTTTTGCGTAACTTGAATTTACTCATTGTGAAAAGATTAAATTCGAAAGGCAATTATCATGGTGTCTAAGGATGAAAGTTAAGCAAGAGTAGAAGACCATAACTTGATGTAGCAGATTGTTCAAGAATGGTTTGGATGGGATGTCGCCAGAGTTTGTGTCTCGGTAGAGTGATCATTTCATTAAGAACAATTCTTTTAATCACCGAATAAAATGGAGATAATAAAGAATAATAAGTTTGATCAACACACTTAACACATTAGTTCATGCTATCAAAGGAATGCAGCAAGTAGATAAGCATGAGAAAAGTTGCAGCTTGTATTCAATAATCCAAGTAGTTTTACACGTGTGTTGCAAGGATCGGTGATTACAAGAACAATACAAGCGGATTTTTGACGAACTGCAGATTACATGAGAAAGATACATAATGATTCAATTTACGTAAAGAAATACATGTTACAAATTTGTGTCCTATAGGTCCTAATCCTAGACATTAGATGAGGAGTCATCGGTCAAGGATTTAGAAGGAGTTGGATGATAAGAAGATGGCCGTGTTCTTTTGATCTCCTCCAACTCTCGGGAGGCGTAACATCTTCACTTCTTCGGGTCATTATGAGAGCACCGAAGGGTGATGGCCGTCAAAGATGTATCGCTTGGCCCATGAATCCCCTTTGATATTCACAGGGACTTATGGTCGTTGTTAGCAGTCGTCATCTTTGTCAATTCCATATTAGCTACTTAATTCAGCAGAACCGAATTATCTCGCATCGGCCATCTTTGAGGTGATGGTCGGCATACCTACATATAACCGTAAGACTTGTTGCACATGGCAATATGTTAAATGTTTTCCAAACATTTGACATTTCTTTTCGGGATCTTTTCGTGAAGTTCAAGTATGCAAGCACTTCCAAAAGTGGAATGAGTATGTGCTAATTGATTTTCCCGTGATTCATCTCAGACATTTTAGAGTATCAATGAGATTGATAGCTAAAAGTTAGAAGAGAGAATGAAATCACTTTTGCGGCATTAATTGATGGTTTTCTATCTTACTTTTAAAACTAATTGACTAAAAGAGTTCTTAAGTGTTCGACAATCATGGTTTGCATATAAATCATGCTTGATGGCAAACTTCTATGATTATCGACGAGACAAAAGAAGATTTTTTATCAATTGTTTTCTCAACAAGACGTGGAACCATAATTAATGATTTCGATATACAAGACTTGATGCAATTTCTCTCATGTTTGGAAACGTGTATTGAAGAAGATTTTGGAAATGATTTTCACGCTTTACGTATGATATTGAAAATATATTTTGAGAGAAATTTAGATCAGCTTTTGTGAAGTAAGAAATAAAATCGAAACAACTCGAATGATTGTGAAGAAATCATACCCAGTTGTTGAGGAATTGACTTGATCCAATCTTAGGACTTGGATTTAGTAACATTTGTGAGATTTTGAATCATCGATTTGTAACTAGTGTAATCTATAGGCGTTTGTGAGTTTTGTCATAGTAGAGATTTGAATGAAGAAGGAGCTCTACTTATACTCACGGAGGTTAGATCGAAGGATACTCAATAATGAAGCATTACCGTTGAGTTGTCCTTCGATCACGCCTGGCAGGATAGGTGTGAAGTCTAGATATTCTCAAGATTCTTGGTAAGGATTGATGTTGACTGTCTTGTCGTTTTCCAAGATTTTGAAAATAGTCTTAACTTTAATCGGCACAAACTTCAAAAGTGTGCCTCCACCTTTAATAGACTTGAGAGAGTAGGTCTTTAAAGGGTTTTTACTCCTATAAGTCAGCACATACAACCGAGCTTATGAAGTGTTGGTTGGCGATATGGAAATTCACCAACCCAGGTTTTGAAAAACATTTGAAACCGGTGATAAGAAAAATGCCGATTTGTTTTTGAAAACCATTTGCATAAAACAAATCATACAATCAATATATGTTGATAAAAGTGCGATGACAAAGTTATTATGCATTATTGTCGATGATATGTGTGAGCATATTAGTTCGAGACATGAGCACAGTCATTAGAAAGCAAATAGCTAACCTGTTTTGTATAGTCATGAGAGAGGGTCTTTATCAACTCCTTTGGACTTATCGCAGATTTTTCACTTCATTGTTATAAAGTCCAAGTGAGGATTTTGACCTTGAGTGAGTGAAGGACATGAGTGAATTCTCATGAGTGATCGCGGTCCTTCATGAATCGCAGCCATGTTACTATCTCCGATGGAGAGAGGTGTTGCATGATTGACCTTTTCGTCATATGAGTTCCCGCCTAAAGTACTCATAGAGAAAATTAGCAACATTTATGAGCTAAAGATAGCTCTAGTAATCCAATAATACAAATGAGACTTAATAAGCATGACAAAAGAATAATTATTCAAAATACAACTTATAAGTGTAACCCAAAGTGTTAAGAGATTAGGAGTCGGGTTACTTCCTCATTAAACTCTTTGAACGCATCTCGCTCATAGTTGTTGAAGCACCGTTCTAATATTGAGCATAGGTTCTTTGAGTGTATTCTTACTCGGTGAGGCTTTTCATTGAAGGAAGACAAATTCATCATTGATGTCCTTAGGCCAAGAACTTACAATCTCGGTGATTTTGAAGATGACATATCTTTGATTTCCTTTGAATTTCCTTTGAAACTCTTCTTATTTCCTCTGCTCTAAACTTTTATAAAAGTTTTCTTGAGAAGGTGTTGGATTGGAACAATCGTTAGCCTTATGTCAAGAGAGCATGTTTTTGGAAGTGATTCTAAGTAATTCATCTATCAAATATGAGTTTAACCCATTTGCTAAAGAAGATACCAAGATTTAAGGATAGATTTATGAAACATGCATAATCCTTAGCAAGTCAACCTCCACTATAATACTTCTCTTCACAATATCAATGTAATTCTGATATATGATAAATTTTCTTATAGTGATCACATTGTCATCACAATACTTTTTCTCACATGTTTTTGAAAACAAAATTTATTTCGATTTGAAGATGGTTTTCAAAAGGCTTTCGTGTTTCTCACCAAAAGGTTTTTGTGAATAAAAGATTTTGAAAAGACTCCTTTTGACTATGCATCTAATCGAGCAGCAGGATCTAAACTCTCGTGTTGTTAAGCCCGAAATAAAGTTTACGAGCTCGCCAATTGTTATAGGCTAGAGGGGGTGAATAGCCTATACTTTGTGTAATAAAAATTTCATCCAATTTTAACATTTAAATTGAAGGGTAGATGAAATGATTACTACACATAGGTCATCTTCCTCATTCTGACTGCTTAGCCGAAGATAGAGACATCGGATGTCCTTGATCAGCAGACGTAGAATGTGCAGACGGAAGAAGTTTGTTAAACTTAGCTGATGAGAATGAGTTTGAGCAATGAAGAATAAACAACATAAGTTTAACAATTTAGATTAAAGTAACAGAAGATTTGATATGAAAGAGAACTTAACAGTTGACTATAATCTGTATTAGATGCATCATTTACTTTCCTTAAACAGATTGCACATGATAAAGCAAATTACACAAGAAAGAGAAATCAAGGCTGAATGTAACAAACATATATTTTATATTAAAATTCAGCAGAGGTTTGCTCACAGGCAAACATGCTTAGTACATCAACCTAGACTCTCTAACCTAGCAATCTCCTTAGGAAAAAGAAGGAGAAATGAAGAAAGCGAAATCAAATATGTCGAAAATACATTAGAAGATGTACTTAGTATTTATTAAGACATCTTCCTGTAGTTTCAACTCGATATATTTATTGTGAGAAGAGAATATTAGGAGTTGTTCAAATAGCAAGTATTTGAACAACTGAGTGCTAAGCACTCGACCAAAAATGATGACACCTTATTGCATAATCGACACAGCTTATAATGTAGTATAAGTCTGCCGATATGAATGCAATCTGACATGTAAGTTCCGCTCTTCATCGGACATCTTCAAGCTTGATCCGCTTCAACGATCGTAAGATACTTGGTCTCTTTACTGGATGATGAAGTTGAGGCCACTGAAGAGACTGAGTTCTTCGAAGGAAGAAGAACTCAAATCAACAACAAGGTTGTTGACCAAGCAGAGCTTCTCAGCTTTTGGATTTTCTTCTCTCTCTCTCTCACAAAGTGTTTGTTCTTACACTTGTGATTTCTCACTCTAAAGGAGTGGTTCGGATTGAAGAAATGAAGATCAATACCACAACCTTTCTCAAGCATAAGCATACACTTGTGTGTTCTAGTGCTTGTGCTCTCTCTTGTGCTATCTGAAATGAGGATGAGAGTCTTCTTATATAGCCGGAGAAGAAGAGGTGACCGTTGGTGTATTAAATAGGTTTATGCCCGTTGGTGATCTGAATCTCATAATGTAGCAGAGTACATCTTTGGATTTGTTGGGCAAAGACCTTCGCTAGGTTTAAGTCTTGAAGATAGTCCGTGACACAGCCGACATAGTTGGACGTGTCGAGCTTAGCCTGGATGCGCCGACGATTTGGACGTATCATAGCTTTGACTGAGTGCGGGTCCGTGCTTGGCCTTTTCGGAAATGAAGCTTTGAAGACCGCGAACACTATTCAAGAGGAAATGTCTATTGGATAAACGTGAAGGTGCGACATCGATGCGTATCTTGGATTTGTCGACGCATCTTGTAACGGATCTATTTTGGCTTGAAGTGCGTTGAATAACGACCGATGTATCTCGTGATCTTACGCTCGGCAGCTTGTTCGATGAGGGATTTGGCCGATTCTGAGATCTGCCATTATAGAACTGATGATGTAGAAACCGCTGATGGTCACGATGTTCCTCTTGAATAAATAGCTTCTCTGCAGTTGCTCTGATGAAGTGCTTTAGCGGATACGAGAATCTGCCGATATAGAACTGCTGATGTAGAGATGGCTATTTAGGCAGTCATAGCTGAAGGGAAATGTCTGCTAGTGAGACATCTGCCGATGGTCACGTCAGCTGGCAATTTTAAGAGCTTGATTCATATGAGGGTTTGTCATCATTCTGGTAGGACAAAGACTCGGATATGTACAAAGACTTCTTAGTCTAGTGACCTATGCATTGTTTCAACAAGTTGCCACGCTAACCGGTACGCAGCCCTTTTAGCCACTTGTGAAACATGCGTTGTAATGGGAACAAGCAAATCACTGTGTTGGAATATGCATACATATATATCAGCTGATTTACAGGCATATTCCTAACAAATGAAAGTAGTATCTTCCCTTTTATAGCCAGGGATGGCGTGTTAAAAGGTAAGAAGTTAGTCACTTGAACCTAGGGGAGTTGGTGATTATTAGGGAACCCATTCCTCTGTCAGTCTGCAGGGACAGGATAGATGTTTCCGCCTTGGAAATGAGGAGAAGCCATAAATGCTACTGTTGCTTTATTTAGAAGAAATATCTTCTCTCAGTGGGAATGTCTTGCTTCTTCCAGGAAATATGCTGACACACTGTGAGCATTAAATGTTTGATGTTGATCCCATTTCGAGGACAGATATTCTGGAGGTCGAGGTTCTTGCATTGATCGGCGAGGATACTTGTGGAGATGTGCCGAGGTTAAGTTCGGATGATAACCTCGGCAGTAAACTTTAGTCAGGAACCCCGTCTTGAGTCCTCGGCAGAGTCCTCGGTTGGAATGCTCGGTTACCCCGAGGGTCGAGCTGCCTTGGTCATCGTGTAGGTTGGGACCTACTAGAGCTGTCGTGGAAAACACGTGGAATGAGTATTTGGGAGGATCCCATCAGTACATATCAACTATAGACTTTTTATCTAAACCCTCTTGCACTTTACACAAATTGAGCTCATGAATTGTACCAAATGACAATAATAATTAACGAATATGAAATCTCTAGAGATGAGCATACATAGAGTTGGTGGAGTTCACAGCCAAAATTTTGTTACAATTATACGCGAAAAAAGAAAAGAATACAGAAATCAAACACACATCCTAGGTGCTGCAGGGGGTGTGTAATTCTATCTTATTATTAATGAAATATTCTTTGATGCCAAGCAAAAAAAAAAAAGAGAAATCAAATACACACAAGAATACAAGGTTTTTCAAGGTTTGACCAAAACACACTACTTCCTCGATGGATAATCCGATTACTAATTCAAAATCAAATTCAAGATATAATCAATCTCATAGACCATATTCTTATTTCCTTACCATCCGTGCTTTTGATAAGAGTAATATATGTGATTCATCTTTGTCAACACCAGTGACAACATCAAGTTCATCAAGCCAAAGTAAAGGGTGGTCCGAATTGTCAAGCTTAGAAGATGAAGGATGTCCAGCTCAGAAGATGAAGGATCAATGTGTAAATATAAGTTAAAGAATCTTAGTTAGTTAGTTAGTTAGTTATAGACATTGTAGCATTAATCTCTCTCTTGCTCTGCGATTGAATATATTCTGCATTACTCTTGTAAGTAAGTAAAATTTGATAATGAGAGGAATATTCATCTTCTCCAAACATTCAATTGCATAAGATCACTAATTTCAACATGGTATCAAAGCTCGATGATTCATGATTCTGGTAAATTTCTTAACATTCAAAATATATCTTTACTTCTATGCTTCCGCATCATTTTGTTGTTTGATCTGAGTATTGAATCCGTATCTTCGCAATCTGAGAATTGAATCTCTACATTCTATCTCAATAAAATTGCTTGTTTGATTCCTTTAATTACTAAGTCAAATTCCTTGTTACAATCATGGTCGAAACTGGAAACATATCAGATCAAGAAGATCAAGTTGAGTTGTATGATCTTGAAGAAACTTCAATTCAATTAAACCCTAATCATCCTCTCTATCTTCATCCAAATGATCACCCTGGAATAAAAATTATTTCACATCTACTTACTAGATCGAATTATAGTCAATGGAGTTGTGTTATGACTTTATCTCTTGAATCAAAATTGAAGATATGTATGATCAATGGTCAGTGTCCCAAACCAAAGACTGAATCCAAATATTTAGGTCTGTGGAATAGATGCAATAGCATAGTCACTTCATGGCTTATAAATGTAGTATTTCCAGAGATTGGGTCATGTCTAGTGTATTTGTCTACAGCCAAACAAGCATGGGATGATCTGAGAATAAGGTATTCACAAACCAATGCTCCCAAAATATTTCAAGTGAGGAAAGATTTGGCATCCTTTGCTCAAGGACATTTATCTATATCAGTTTACTGTACAAAATTTAGGTCTTTTTGGGATGAGTACTATGAGTTGACACATTTGTCAAAATGTTTGTGCAATTGTGAGTGTGGTGCTGCAAAACAACATGAAGAATTTGAACTAGTGCACAAACTTACTCGGTTCTTAATGGGCTTAAATAATAGCTTCACAGCCACTAGAGGCCAGATTCTTATGATGAAACCACTTCTTGATGTCAATGAAGCATTGAACATGCTACTTTAAAAAGAGAAACAAAGAGGGAGTTCTTCTATATTAGCATTAATATAAGTCCTAATTCTGCTAAGTCCCAATCGTGCTGAAGTTAGCACTACACTGCTAAGCAAAGGAGGAAGTGGTTATAAATGAAGTAACTACAGGAAGAAAGGCAATATGTTTTGTGATTTTTTTCATGGTGATAGTCACATCAAGGACAAATGTTTCTTCTTGCATGGTTATCCAAAATGGCATGCACTGTTTGGCTTAAAGCCAGACTTAGCAAAAATGCCTAAAAATCATAAATCCAGGGTCAATAAAACTATGGCTGCAGTTGGAACAAATGCCACTAACATAAGCAGTTCTCTATCACAGAATTACACTGGAGATTATGAAGATCAATCCAAGAATTCTGTTATCTCCATTACATAGCTTCAACAACTTCTAAACATGATCAATTCAGGCTCTGCTGGATCTCTTGATAGTCTTGAGGCTCATCTTGCAGGTATTGTATTGTTTAATTCAAAGATTGTTAGTCCTATTTGCATGTCTCACTTCACAACTAGTACCACTAATTGGATTATAGACACAGGTGCAACTGATCATATAACTTCTTACTTTCATTTGTTGATTAATCCCATGCCTGTAAAGTCACATATTCACTTGCCAAATGGTAATAAGGCTGCCATCACTCACAAAGGCATAGTTCATTTGACAGCCAACATTACTTTGTTCAATGTGCTGTATGTGCCTGATTTTACCTTTAACTTGATTTCTGGTAGCAAGTTTACCATAGATAACAAAGGCATTTTATTATTTTTACCCACTATATGCCTGTTTTAGGACTAAATGTTGAGGAAGCAAAGGGTGATCGGTAGACATCAAGGTGGTCTGTATAAGCTGAACTTATCTGAAAAGATTTGTGCTTAAATTAGTGCAGAAGGCTGCAATTCTCTCACTACTTCTCTTAATTCCTTTCCTCAGTCTAATCAATGTAATAATGCTACCTCTGTATCTTTGTGACACACAAGACTGGGTCATGTTCCTTTTTCTAAACTGCATTTAATTGATCAATTACCTTGTAAAGCATCAACTATGCAGTGTAATAAATTCTTGTGTGAGGTTTGTCATTTTACTAGACAAACTAGAATACCTTTTCCACTTAGCTCATCCAGAAGTACTGCTTGTTTTTCTCTCTTGCAATGTGATGTATGGGGTCCTTATAGACACATATCACATGAGAGATTTAACTCATTTCTCACCATTGTGGATGATTTTTCAAAAGCAACCTGGACCTATCTCATGAAATCAAAAACACAAGTTCCTCACCTTCTGTTGGCTTTCATTAATATGGCTAAAACTCAATTTCAAGCTTGTGTTAAAGTCATAAGATCAGATAATGAGACTGAATTTTTTAGTCATTCTGTCACCAACATTCTTAACCCCCTTGGCATTGTACAAAATAGCTCTTGTACTGAAACACCTCAACAAAATGGCAGGGCAGAAAGAAAACAAATTAAGATATCTGTTAGAAATTGCAAGAGCACTCAGATTTCAATCTCATCTTCCTTTAAAATTCTGGAGTGATTGTCTCTTAACTGCTACACACATTATTAATAGACTTTCTTTCTCCATTCGGAAAAATAAGACACCATTTGAGGTCCTCACTGGCCATGTCCCTGCCTACTCTCACTTGAGAAATTTTGGTTGCTTATGCTTTGCCTCTACTTTAGCTTATGGAAGAGATAAATTTGTATCCAAGGCTAATAAATATGTATTTATTGGTTATCCATTTGGTAAAAAAGGTTACAAACTCCATGATTTGCAATCCCATAGAGTTTTCTATAGCAGAGATATGATATTTTATGAGTCTACATTTCCTTTTTAATCTATTGACTCTTCCATTTCTAGCTCCTCCCATTTTACCCACTGGTTCAGACTCACTCTTCTTCTTTAATGATTTGCTTCCAACTTCTCCTTCTAATGATCATTCTATATAGTGAGGCTTCTTTTAATGATCATCATCCTGGCTTATTCTTTCCTCAATCCTCTCATTCTAGTTCTTTTAATGATCATAACCCTTTCAAAGATTCCTCAATTCCTTCTCCTCCTAGTGTTCACAATCCTCCTCAAGATGCTGTAGGCACTTCAAGGCCTATAAGACATAGATATCTTCCTTCAAGGTTCAGTGATTATACAGGTTTACCTGCTTTCTTCAAGCAACCCCAAGCTTCAACAACTTTGAGGTCTGCTTCTCATCGATCCTTATTCTCTGTCAAATTTCCTTTCTTATGATAATTTCTCTCCTGCTTATACTATGTATTGTTTAAATTTGTCCACTTCACCTCCTACTCCTACTACATTTCACCAAGCATCTAAAGATCCTCAGTGGTGCACAACTATGGTAGAAGAGCTCAATGCTTTAGTGGCTAATGAGACTTGGATTTTGCAATACTTACATCTTGATAAGCACACAGTTGGTTATAAATAGGTGTATAGAATTAAATTTAAACCTGATGGTACCTTGGTTAAATATAAGGCCAGGCTTATGGCTAAAGGTTTTACTTAGGTTGAGGGGCAAGATTATTTTGAAACCTTTGCCCCTGTGGCCAAAATGCCCACAGTAAAGGTACTTCTTGCTTTGACAGTGTCCAAAAATTGGCCCCTTTTGCAAATGGATGTTTCCAATACATTTTTGCATGGTGATTTAGACCAAGAAGTTTATATGGATGTACCTGCTGGATTGACTATTCCATCTCAGTTTTATCCAACTAAATCCTCATCGGTTGTATGCAAACTGGTCAAGTCCCTCTATGGGCTTAAGCAAGCCCCTAGACAACGGTTTCATAAGTTTTTTGTAGCATTGTTTGACTTTGGCTTTGTTCAGACTCATACAGACCATTATTTGTTTGTTCTTCATCAAGGTTTTCACACTGTTGTTGTGTTGGTTTATATGGATGATTTGGTCCTTACTGGTGACAATCTTGATCTCATTAAAGTTGTTCAAGTTCATCTTCACTCCAGGTTTAAGATCAAGGATTTAGGACCTCTCAAGTATTTTCTAGGCCTAAAAATTGCTAAATCTTCCAGAGGTTTGTATATGCATCAAAAAAAGTACACCTTGGACATTCTATCAGACACTGGTTTGGAGGGTTCAAGGCCTTCTCTTATTCCTATGGAAACTCATCACACCTTGGCTTCTGACAAAGGAGAATTGCTCTCTGATGGTGGTTCTTACAGAAGGCTTGTTGGTAGGCTTGTTTATCTAAATATCATAAGGCCTGATATTTCTTATCCAGTCCACATCCTCAACCAATTCCTTTTTAAGCCTCGTCAACCTCATCTGGATGCAGCTCTTAAACTTGTTAAATACTTGAAAGCTTCTCCTAGCTAAGGCCTGTTGTTTATTCCTTCCTCTCTTCTTTAACAGCCTATAGTTGTAATACCCTGGATTTAATTATGACTTATGTGCTTACTTTGTTGCATGTTAACATGTTATCATGAGTATTTGGATTGCTTGAGTAACATGTTAGATTAATCATGCCTTGACACTTGATACATTTTCTAATTTATGTAACATCTATTTAATAATGCATTAGTTGATATAATTCTTATAAATTTCCATGTTAAATGTGTGTTGCTTGTCTAGCATGATTTTAGGACATTTCGGAGAGCTTTGATTAATGTATTGACTTCACCTAAGAGTTAGAACCATCTTAGGACTATTTGACATCTTTTTGGGGTCTTTTTAGAGCACATTTCGAGAATTTGATGCAACAGGGGCAAGGGCGAGCGCCCAAAAGACAGAAAGTTTTGTTTGTGAAATTTGCAGGTTGAGCGGGCGCCCAGGCGAGCGCCTAGGCGGCCGCCCCGTTTCCAGATTAGTGTAGCTCTATTTTGTTGAGTTTTTAAAATTGGACCATTTCACCCTTTGACCCCAACTTAAATGAAACAAGGACTCTTTGACCAGCCCATTACCCTCCCTAAACCCCTAAGGAGACTTAGAAACACTTCACTTTTTCACTTTGCTCTTCCATGGAAACTTGAGTGTTTGTGTGAGAGACAAAGGTGAGATTAGTGTGTGTGACTCCTGTTCTCTCAATCCAACCATTGGATCTTCCATACAAGACCACCAAAGTGTTGCTAAAGACTAGGAGACTTCATTATAAGGCTTTGATTGTGAATTTGTTAGTGTGGTTGTGCAATTTGAGGTAAGTTACTAAACTCCCTATGCATGTTTAGAAATGGTTACATGTATGAACATGCATGACTTGTATTATTACTAAATTCATGTCTAAATGTTATGTTAATATGAGTAACATGATATTATGTGAAATACAATTGGTTTGGACGGTTTAAAATGTGTAAAGATTGATAACAACCAAGGAAGTGAACTATTGAACAAGTTTGGGACTTTAGATGGGACAATTTGCATATAGCAATTATACCGAATTTTATGAACCTTAGAAATGACCCCGAAATGGATTTTAGAGAAGATTATAATCCCCCGAATAACAAGTTAAATTACTACGAAGAATAGAGTTCGTTTGATTGGGTTTTCATTCCTCCGTGTTTTGTGGAACTGTTAAATTAGAGACTTGTAAATGGCTCTGAAATGTTGATTAGAATTCTTACAAAAATTATGTTTGTTGGGTATTAATTGTAGAATAATTAATCTACTTGGTATTTGTCAAGTTCACTACTTTTGAACTTGATGGTTATTTGCATAAGTTGAGTATTGTACCAATTTGTGCATCGCAAAGAGTCCAGCTGTCATTTGTTGTTTAATCAAGGTGTGACGACCTATAGTCTTTACGGATTCATTTCATGATCGCTATAAGTCGTCATACCAGAGTTCACACACCCCTCTTTTGTTGGTCACAGTTGAGAAGTAGCCCCACTGTTGTAGCAATACGCATAACTTTGCCTTGCTAGAAGAACTCGATAGGTTTATCGGGGACGTCGATACTACGTACATGGGTATCGAGGACTCATGGTTATTTTGTATATTGCTGGAGCAGCACAAAGATGAAGAAAGAGAAATGATATCCTTTTATAATGTGGTTTATTTACGAGCACTTTTGTGAATATCAAGATGCTATGTGAGATATGTTATTTGTATATCAAGGCTGATGATATATGTTCAGTTGTGGTATATAAATGCTATTACCATGTTATATTTATTACTTGAGCTTTATGTCATGTCATGTGGTTGCATTTAATAACTTATTGAGTGTCGACTCACCCCATTTGTTGTTTATATATTTTTCCTTAGATCCGAGCCAGCCAGGGAGTTCGCGATGAGACCGGAAAAGGTTCACGTTAGCTTGCAGGTCGTCTTTGTTTTGTAGCTCGAGAATCTGGTACCTAGCTAGTTATTTTCTTTTGGTAAGGACGAACAGTTTTGTGATGTTATGTAAACTTTACTATGGGTAGTACTACTTTGGTGTTGTTTTGTATATTCTTTTGGTAGCCGACATATGTATGTTATACTCGTGTATAACCTTGTTGTTAATTTAGTTTATTTCCCGAGCAAGTTGTAGCTCGTGGTTTATGTTTATTATTCCAGCATGTTGTGGCCGATGCTGTTGTTGTTGTTGTTGTAGTTGTTTTATTTCCCAAGTTTTAAACTTGAGGTTTTAGTTGTTGGGTTCCGGCTGTAGTGTAGCCGAAGACTTGTTTTTTTTTTTAAATTAGTTTTTTTTATCAGGTTTGTTTTGTCGTAAGTACGGGTGCTTACGCCACGTGCTTTTCTTGTTTGGTTGTGTCGTTGTGTTGTTTGGCGACTCGACCTTGGGATTTCGTATAGAGATCCGGGTCAGGGCGCCACAATAGTGACTCTGACTGGGCTGTTTGTCCAACTACCAAAAAGTCTTTGTCTGGTTTCTGTGTAATGCGATCTCTTGTTTTATGGAAGTGCAAGAAATAATCTACTGTTTCTCGTTCCTCTGCAGAGTCAGAGTACAGGGCTCTTGCCAATGTATGTTGTGAGATAACCTAGCTTCTTAGCATGCTTTCCAATTTCTATATTCCCAGTCTCACACCAGTTCCTTTGTACTGTGACAATCAGTCAGCCATTCATATTGCCGTTAATCCCATTTTTCATGAGTGCACTAAACACATAGAAATTGATTGTCACCTTGTTCGCGCGAAACTCACTGCTGGTATTATTCAAACTCACCATATTTTTTCTTCCTTCAACCCTGCTGATCTCTTCACTAAGGCATTGTCCAGTGATTCAGGCTTTACTTGTCAAGTTGAATGTGTTCACATGTTTCACGCCTCCATCTTGAGAGGGGGTGATAAGAGTAATATATGTGATTCATCTTTGTCAACACCAGTGACAACATCAAGTTCATCAAGCCAAGGTAAAGGGTCCGAAATGTCAAGCTTAGAAGATGAAGGATTTCCAGGTCAGAAGATGAATGATCAATGTGTAAATATAAGTTAAAGAATCTTAGTTAGTTATAGACATTGTAGCTTTAATCTCTCTCTTGCTCTGCAATTGAATGTATTCTGCATTACTCTTATTGTTGAGAATGGGATAGCTCGATTACCCAGGCAAGAGGCCAGTTCCCTTTGATTGGACCTCAAAGCGGGGTACGCCCCCCGCGGTATGGACTATTCGGAATTTTGGATAGCATGCGGCTGCATAGTGCGTCCGCATGGAACACTGGAAACTATGCGGCCGCATAAGGCATCCGCGTAACGTTCTGGAAACCATGCGGCCGCATAGTGCACCCGCATGGAAGCTTTACAAATCGTATGCGGCCGCATAGTGCGACCGCATAGCGGCGAGTTTTAGGGTTTTTTTCTATTATATCCATATAAATAGTTGTATACCTAGAACGTTTATAGGTGTGAGCCTCTAATAAAATTTCGACAGTCCGTTGGCCCCAGTCTCTCTCTCTTCTTTGTGATTGATCCTATTATACTCTGTTAATTTGTTTGCTAGTCTTCCGCTATGCACAACACTTTGTAAGTAAGTAAAGTTTGATACTGAGAGGAATATTCATCTTCTCCAAACATTCAATTGCTTAAGATCACTGATTTCAACAGCTTTTACTTATCAATTTTCTACAACACATAAGAAACTAATATATAAACAGAGCTCTATGGTTTATAATAAAAGCCTGAAAATACAAAGGTTCCCTTCATCACTAAACGCTAAAATGTACCTCAATCACATTTCCCTACATCTTGTGTCAGATATCGTCATGTGAGATCAGGCTTCATCTCTTACAGATTTGGTCATACCATAAAGTTTGCTAATCAATTCGTTGGGATGACTTTGCTCTTGGCTTAAAACTATGTAGTTTTGAAGTCTGTTAATCTCAAGTACCACCAATCAACAGATTTTTGGGTGTGTTTGGCATTGGAGTATTAAAGTTGGTTTTTGAGTTTTGAATTTTTATTTTGTAATGATTAAGAAAAAGTAAAAGGGACAAGGAGAGAAGCTAATGGTGCAAAAAAATAGAGAAAGTGAAAAACCCAAAATTAAAATTCTAAAACCCTGGACAGAGAACAGACCTTAATATGTTAGCTAAATCTGATCGACCATAAAATTTTAAAAAATTAGGAATCTCAACCTCTAGATGCACTGATTTAATCGGCCACGTTCGGTATATTTGTATAGTAAAGTGAATAACCAATAACTAACGCCATATATTAGCAATCAAAAAAGAAAAGAAAAAAAGGAATTGACGAAGAAGAAGAAAACCTAGAGAAACAAAACCCATTTCAGAAAACAGAGCCTTATAAAACAAAAACCCTATTTGCTGACAAGAACAGTAATATCGACAAAGATTCGCAATGTAAAAAAGAAAAACCAGCGTATCTTTGTAGCTAGGGCTGTAGTAATGTGTGTGTGTGTGTGTGTTGTATCGACCAAGATACGGGGATGGATAGTAAAAAAGTTCGTTTGCAGAGAGATTGATACACAAGAGAAAGAGGAGAGAGAAAGTGGGGTTGCCTTTTTTGCTAGTTTTTGAGGTTTAGTCTTCTTCCACTGCATGGGCTCCAGTACTCATTCACTCTACCCAGTCAGTCAGTCAGTCAGTCCGCCCCACCCCCAAAAAAAGAAATAAAAGAAACAAAGGAATTGGCCCCGTTAACACCACAGTCATCATTACCTCTCACCTCTCTCTCTCCCTCCCTTATCCTCATCATCTTCTTCGTAAGCTAAATTAAACGGTGTTTTTTCTTTTATCTCTCTCTTCCGAAACACAAATGACTGACTACTACTATGATATATACTTCTTCAATGCACTGCCAAAACACAACCGCGAAAGCAGATTATGATTATTCCGGCATCTAGGCTCTCTCTCTCTCTCTCGTCTAATTTTGACAAGCTAATCCACAACTACAAGTTAATCATCAATGTACGTCATTTTTGTGTTAGAGCCCGTTTGGTAGTACGTTTTGAACAAAACGCTGGAATAAAATGAAGTTTATTTGTAAAAATTGTATTTTAATATTACGGCAAAAAAAACTGTGTTTTCAAAACACAAATGCATTTTAAAACACTTAAATTTCAAGTTTGATCCCAAAATACAGGTTTTAAAACGTTGCTAGAAAAAAAAATTGCGCTTTTAAGTAATATTTCAAACGCATTTATAAGAAAAAAATTGTGTTTTGAAAAATCTGCATTTTAAAAACATTGCATATTTAAAAAGATATGTTTTGAAAACGTTGCACCAAACGGCCTCTTAATTTAATGGTTAAAAGCATCAAACTAGCTCGATCACAATTAGAGACCACGTTTAAAAATCTTAATAATTGAAAAATATATTAATGTATTTAAAGTTATAATCACATACATGAAATAAAGTTGAAAAGTCACAAAATAGAATACTAGACTCCCTAAAATACAACACGAGAGAGTAATTCACAAGTTGGGCATCAGTGTTTGCCACCTTTGTGTTAATCCAACGGCTAAAAGTATTTTCTACGTTCTTAATAAATGTTTCTTTTTAGTTTTTTTTTTTTTTTGTAGAAACTATGAAAGTTGATTTTTATGTTATTTTAGTAGTACATATTTTTAGTATTAACACTATAATATTGTAAGTACACATTGATTATAATAAATAACAAAGGTGAATTTAGTTACTTATGCAAGCAGGATCACTCATTTTGAGACAATTTTTATTCAAAATACAGACACTCAATTAGAAACGTAGAGAGAGAACAAATTTTGACCATCAAATTTAAGACAGGATACAAACATGTAATCCATATATATTCAACTTATAGAAATAGGTAACAATCGGAAACCAACTGGTTTAAATTTCATGACTTTTTAAAATACAACTTGGGGTTTTTATTTACTTCAATTTTTCTTCCAAGCTAGAAGGAATTAATAGATTAATAATTTGTTGAGCTGTGATTATGAATGAGTAAATAGTTGGGCGTTGAAGCCAAAGCAGAAAACGATTGTCTTTTATATAGAGCAAACTTATTAGTGTCAACTGTCAAACTCTCTCTATTTTCCTATAAAATTGTTTATAGTACCCGGCGGTGCTAGCTAGGGTTTCTTTTGTCTCCATTTCCCCACTAAACCCCATTTTCCTATTTAAGACCCCCTTTCGCATTTTTTCCATCTTCCAAAGATGCCTCTACCATAAATGTTGATACTATTACTACACCATTATGGGTGCTGAGCTTGGCCTTCTCTCCATATCTAAGCTCCAACATATAGCACAATCTCAACTGAACCCTAATCCTAATTTAACCAACTCCAGCTCCTGCTCGTGGATGTGGAATCCTAAGCAATCGGCGGCATCTCAAGAGGATGATGATTCATGGGAGGTACGAGCATTTGCAGAAGACACGGGCAACGCAATGGGAACAACATGGCCGCCACGGTCATATACTTGTACCTTTTGCAGGAGGGAATTCCGGTCCGCACAAGCATTAGGCGGCCACATGAACGTTCATCGCCGTGACCGTGCTCGGCTCCACCAAACACAGCCGAATTCGAAAACCACAACTTCCTCCTCCCCAGCTCTCTTAATCCCTACACAAGAACTTGTTGCAAATGGTGGTTTATGTCTCCTTTACTCTTTGCCTAATCCTAATGGCCTTTTCAGTCCTTCATCTATACTTAATCATATGGAAACACCCTCGACGCTTCTCTCTATCACCCAGTACCCTACTAATAACTTGATGCCACCTTCTCCTCGTCATCCTCAGCTTGTTAACTTTCCGGTGACCGGGACTCCTCATAGCATCAATACCTCTCATTGTCACTCTAGTAATAGCGAAGCTTCAGCGTCCATTGATAACGAAAATAATCACGATAGTAAAGACAACAAGGAGGAGTCAACCGTTGAAGAGCTCGATCTTGAGCTTCGCCTCGGCCGCAGCTCATGACAGTACTTGAGAAAAAGAGAAAGAAAAAAAGATACTAAGTGTGTGTTTTGTGCGTGTTTTTTTCTTGTTTGAGAAAAAGAATTGAAGTACTGATCAAAACTCTGGTTAATTTGGTTTTAGCCATTTGAAAGGCCACAAGTTGTGCGTTATAAGTTTGACACTCTCTAACCGGGGGGCCGGGCAATGTGTTAAACAAATAAAACACAACTTGTAGATGATTAAATTGTCTTTCAAATAGTAGAGTTTCCTTTGGATCGAACTGGGTAACATACAGTCTAGTTTTTCATAGACCCGATCGAGTGAATTTTATTTTCTTTATTTTTTAATTTTGTTTTGTGATTAATGAAGGTTGTAAATTGAAAGAATAGAGGGATGGGTTTAGTTTTAAGAGCATATGAATGTTGAAGGTAACACGCGCGGGTTAACTTTAGAGAGAAAATATGATAAAAGCTTCGCAATGAAGTGTCATTTTCTGTTACAGGGTATCTGAATAAAAGGCTGGTCATATATTTCCGTGGAGATTTTTATGTCTATCACGTACGACCACGGGAATTTACAGTTACACCCTTTTAGAATAAATACACGTTTTTTTTTTTTAATATTAGCTCGTTTCTAAAGAAGTATTATGTTTTAGTTTACTTTTTTTTATTTTCAAGAGTACAATTATTATTATATCTTTAAGAATACTAAATTTTTTTGCACCAAATGATGTGTCAGCTAATATGATGCATTAATTAAGATTTTTAATTTTATTTTTTGTATCACATCAGCTGCCACATCATTTAATATAAAAAATTTAGTACTCTTTAGGTATCCATAGCATTACTCTATGCTTAAATATAAGTTGGATCTTGTATGTTAACTTGAAACCAATTTAGGGACGAAACTTTTGATACGTATAAAATACCACTTAGAAGAAAGTTTCAGGCATCTAAAATAGTCCAGGACTTTTTCATCCTATCTTCTACTCAAACAAATTAATGGTGTGATAAAACTAGGCATTTAAGGAAGTTATGTTAATTTGTTGTGAATTAAAACTTTACTTATGAATACGTTTAATTTAAAAATGATAAGTGTGTAGTAATGAATGACTTTTATCTTTCAGAATGATCATATTAATTAATATCACCAAGCGCGTAGATCAATTGGTAGTGGTTGTTCTAACTTAACTATAAGTTTCGGGTTCGAGCTTTGTAAATGCAGCTGCATTGAAACTTGGTAACGAGAAATTTACAGCCCTTGTGGTCCTCCCTGGCTCAGGAAATTAGGGTTCTCCGCCTAACTTTCTTTAACCAAAAAATAAATAAATAAATAAATAAACTATATTAATGGGGGTCGTCAAATATTCCCAAATGGTGCAAATACCCTACAAAGAAAGGTGGACAATAAAACAATTACCAAAATACTTTATTAATTTTAAAACTTACAACTTATACGTACTAAACTGCAAATTTTCAATACTTGAAAAAATAACTCAAGCTAGATTGATCTATCGGTCGTGGAGCTTTGATCCTTAATAAATAGAAGAAAATACAGGGGTCAAGGTGATTGTTAAGTAAGGTTGATTGATATATTGAAAGAAACATGTAAGAAAACCATAGTGAAAGTATCATCTTATATGAGATTTGTTAGAGGGATTGAATTCAATCCGGTAGAAGAGAAATAATAACAATAATAATTAAAAAAATAAAAATAAAAACCATAGTGAAAGTGATGCATTTGTCGATCTGACTCCACTTGAACAGAATGAAGAAGAAGAAATCGACCATCATATCTATAAACCATAAGAGCGAGCCCAAATCTCAACCTTCATATTAATCCCTGCTCCGATCGAGAAGTTTGAGAAAGCAGCAAATTGACTATCCTTCTCTTTCAGATGATTCCACCCCCTGTACATACCTCTTTTAACTTGAAATCACAAGTGTTGGAGGGTTTCCATTTAATCCATTTACCCTTTGCTCCAACATTTGGGACCACTTTAGATTGGAAAATCAAGTAATTCATAGTATTTTTTTAAGTATTGCAAACTACATGTTTTGTGATTTTGAAAAAAAATAAAAGTCAAATTTTCATTTAGAAAACAATATATTTGACTCAAAAAAATTAAACATGACAATAATTTATGAACGAAGGAAATATATGGTTTGAAGCAAGCTCTAAAATATGGGCATGAGAAATTTGATAGAGTTAAGTTAGATTATAGGCTTAAGATCAATAAACATGAGAAGTGTTTTGTATCATAAGAAAGGTAATGGAGAGAAACTAATTATGTGCCTATTTGTGGATCATATATATATTGATCAATGGGACCAACTGAAGCTTCATTTAACATGTAATTAAAAGAGCATTCGTCTAGAAATTTTGATATGAAAATTTGGTTGAAGCTAGTCTAATACCAGGATAACCTGTAAAGGAATGGCCTTAACCCAGTCAAGCACTATGAAGAAAATGTTTGAGGAATTAGTGTGGGCATGACCTTGGATTTTATGCTCCTCAACATCTTAAACTGAGGTTACTGAACTAGGTTACTCAACTTGAACAGAGGTTTTGGGTGATCAGTTAGTCCTTCAACTGACGACAGTTAGTCCCTCAACTGACAACACAGTTGATGCGTTAGTTTCTAATTATGTTTAAGACAAAAATGCCATTGATCAGTAAGTAATTGGGATCTCACGTGGATAACAAATGCAAAATATAAAAATAAACTTAAAGAAGAATTCCTTTTTCTTTTCTCTCTCTACATGCCTTCTTCCCCCACTTATTCCCAATCTTCATACACTACTCTACAAACCCAACAACCTCCCCTACAACATTAGACTTAAATTAATCAAATCCATTTTTCATGTATTACAATCCCAACACTTCGTAATAGTAATAATAATAATAGTAGTTATAATAATAATAATAGTAGTAATAATAATAGTAGTAGTAGTAATAATAATAATAATAATAATAACAACAACAACAACAACAACAACAACAACAACAATAATAATAACAATAATAATAATAATAATAATAATAATAATAATAACAACAACAACAATAACAACAACAACAATAAGAACAACAATAAGAAGAACAACAATAACAATAACAACAAGAACAATAACAATTACAAGAACAACAATAACAAGAACAAGAACAACAATAACAATAACAACAATAACAATAACAACAATAACAATAACAATAATAACAGTAACAACAATAACAATAACAACAATAACAAAATATTAACAACAACAACAATAACAACAACATCAATAACAACAACAACAACAATAACAAATAACAATAATAACAAATAATAATAATAACAAATAACAACGATAACAATAACAATAACAATAACAATAACAACAACAACAACAACAATAACAAAAACAAAAACAAAAACAATAACAATAACAATAACAATAACAAGAAGAATAACAAGAGGAATAATAATAATAATAATAATAATAATAATAATAATAATAATAATAATAATAATAATAATATAATAATAATAATAATAATAATAATAATAAGAAGAAGAAGAAGAAGAAGAAGAAGACGAATATTAATAATAATAATATTAATAATAAGAAGAAGACTATTAATAATAATAATAATAATGTTGTTATTATTATTATTATTATTATTATTATTATTATTATTATATTAATAATAGTAATTCATTATTAATATTACTATTATTATTAATATTAATTAATAATAATAATAATAATAATAATAATAATAATAATAATATTATTATTATTATTATTATTATTACTATTAATATTATTATTAATATTTTTAATATTAATATTAATATACTTACGTGTGCCGAATTCATCTAATAAGTAAGAATTGTTTAGTAAAAGCGAATTGGAAATTTGGTTGTAGATGGGGTGTTTCGTATTGGTATAGACAAGAAGAAACAAACAAAAGAAGGAAATTAGAAGAAACATCCAATAATAGTATTTAGTACGTTGTTGTTGATGAATGACAGTCTACATCTGAGTGGGAATTGAAACAACATACGTTTGGTATACGCAGAATTCAATGAAACATCCTTAAATTGAATTTATTAGCTAGGCAATCATGCATGTTATTATTTTCTTAATTTAAGCCTATAAAAAGTTAGACGACAAATGAATACACACGAGGGCATGGGTACAAGAAAGGGATGGCCTGAATATGGAGGAGGTGCAATCGATTGAAGAAAGAAGAAAATACTCGTATACCTTGAAGGTATGTAGTGGACAGGTGGACCCGTTTGGAAATATATATATATATATATATATATATATATGTATGTTGTGCACAGCGGAAGATTAGCAAACAAATTAACAGAGTATAATAGGATCAATCACAAAGAAGAGAGAGATTGGGGCCAACGGACTGTCGAAATTTTATTAGAGGCTCACACCTTCAAACGTTCTAGTTATACAACTATTTATATGGATACAATAGAAAACCCTAAAACCCGTCGCTATGCGGACGCATAATGCGGTCGCATACGATTCGCAAGACTTCCATGCAGACGCACTATGCAGCCGCATGGTTTCCAGAATCCTTACACGGACACCTTACGCGAACGCTTAAAATCCAGTGTTCCATGCGGACGCCCTATGCGGCCGCATGCTTTCCAAAATCCCGAATAGTCCGTACCTCGGAGGGAACTGGCCTCTTGCCTGGGTAATCGAGCCATCCCATTCTCAACAATCTCCACCTTGGCGAGTATTCACCCAACCCCTTAAAAGACAAAGAACACGAACCCGAAACCACCTTGAGCACCTGTAGAACTGGACCTCCCACATCTCTAACAGCTAGCGATGTGCAACAAATCCAAGCAATGCTTGAACTTATCAGTTACAACTGGCTTTGTCAACATGTCTGCAGCATTATCTGTGGTGTGAATCTTCTCAAGCAGAATATCCCCATTATCAATCAACTCACGAATCTTGTGAAACCTCACATCGATGTGTTTCGTCCTTGAGTGATAAATCTGATTCTTCGCTAAGTAGATTGCACTTTGATTGTCACAACGCAATAGAACTCCACCTTGCTGAACACCCAACTCCTTGACTAAGCCCCTAAGCCATAGGGCTTCCTTTGCAGCTTCAACAGCTGCCATGTATTCCGCTCAGTTGTAGACAATGCAATAATGACCTGAAGCATAGCTCTCCAACATATAGGTCCACCTGCTAGGGTAAACACATAACCTGTGGTAGATCTCCTACGATCATTATCGCCTGCATAATCTGAATCAACATACCCTACAACTGAAAGCCCCACACTCTGCTTCTCAAACATAATACCATAGTCCACAGTGCCCTTCAAATATCTGAAAATCCACTTGACTGCCTCCCAATGCTGTCTACCTGGATTAGCCATATACTTGCTTACCACACTGATTGCATGTGCCAAATCTGGTCTAGTACATACCATGGCATACATGAGACATCCCAATGCGCTTGCATAGGGAACCTTTGACATGTGTTGAGTTTCTTCAACTGTAGTTGGGGAATCTGAGGTAGATAAACTGAAGTGATTCGCCAACGGTGTCGTCACTGGTTTTGCATCTCCCATGTTAAACCTCTCTAACACCTTCTTAACATAGCCGGCTTGAGACAACCACAATCTTCTAGATTTTCTGTCTCAACGAATCTCCATACCAAGAATCTTCTTGGCAGCCCCCAAATCCTTCATGTCAAATTCCTTATTTAACAAGGTCTTTAATTTCTTGACCTCATTAACACTTCTACTAGCAATAAGCATGTCATCCACAAACAGTAGCAGAAAAATAATAGAGCCATCATCAAGGCTTCTCACATACACGCAACAATCATACTCACACCTCTTATAGCCAATACTAACCATATAAGTGTCGAACCTGGTGTACCACTGTCGCGGAGACTGCTTTAGCCCATAAAGTGACTTCTTCAGTTTACAAATTAAATGCTCCTGTCCAGGATGACTGAACCCATGTGGCTGCTCCATGAAGATCTGTTCTTCTAACTCACCGTGTAGAAAGGCAGTCTTCACATCCATCTGCTCCAATACCATATCATAGTGTGCTACAAGACCCAACACAATTCTGATTGAAGTGTGTCTCACAACGGGCAAAAAAATCTCATTATAATCTACCCCTTGTTGTTGCGAGTACCAGTCAGGTATGGGTTTGAAGATTTGGTTTCATATGCTCTTGTTCTTAGTAGTGGAGATCCAAATACTTATCAGGAGGCGATAAAAAGTCCAGAAAAAGATAAATGGGTGACTGCTATGGCTGAAGAGATGGAATCACTTCATAAGAATAACACATGGGAGTTGGTGGAACTTCCTAAGGGGAAGTGAGTAATTGGTTGTAAATGGGTATTCAAGCGAAAGAAAACAGTATAAGAAAAAGAGGAGGAAAAGTTCAAGGCACGGTTGGTGGCAAAGGGGTACTCGCAGCAATAAGGGGTAGATTATAATGAGATTTTTTCACCCGTTGTGAGACACACTTCAATCAAAATTGTGTTGGGTCTTGTAGCACACTATGATATGGTGTTGGAGCAGATGGATGTGAAGATCTGTTCTTCTAACTCACCGTGTAGAAAGGCAGTCTTCACATCCATCTGCTTCAACACCATATCATAGTGTGCTACAAGACCCAATATCATAGTGTGCTACAAGACCCAACACAATTCTGATTGAAGTGTGTCTCATAATGGGCGAAAAAATCTCATTATAATCTACCCCTTGTTGCTGCGAGTACCCCTTTGCCACCAACCGTGCCTTGAACTTTTCCCCTCTTTTCGATCTTTGCTCTTGAATACCCATTTACAACCAATTGCTCGCTTCCCCTTGGGAAGTTCCACCAACTCCCATGTGTTATTCTTATGAAGTGATTCCATCTCTTCCGCCATAGCAGTCACCCATTTATCTTTTTTTGGACTTTTTATCGCTTCGTGATAAGTATTTGGATCTCCACTACTAAGAACAAGAGCATATGAAACCAAATCTTCAAACCCATACCTGACTGGTGGTCTGATTGTTCTCTTGGGTCTTCCACTTGAAGGATTTTTTTCTTCAACCTCTTGTGTAGTTACCTAGGGATCGGGAAGAGTGCAATCCAAATCCACCTCCGGTAGCTCCACCTCAATAACATGCTTATAACCCCTTTCGTTTTCTGGCTCCTGTTTCTCCTTTTCTTCATGAGTACACTTTAACATAGCTTTCTCATCGAAAACCACATCCCTGGCTGATCACTACCTTGCTTGACTTGGGATCCCAAAGTCTGTAACCCTTTACCCTTTCACGAAACCGAGAAAAATACACTGTTTGGACTTTGGATCAAGCTTCGATCTTTTTCTACTAGGTATATGTACATAGGATGGACACCCAAACACCCGAATATCGGAGTAGCCTACCTCAGAACCCGTCCATACCTCTTCAGGAACCTTGCAATCTAGTGACGCCCTTGGTGATCTGTTTATTAAGAAACAAGCCATACTCACTGCATCTGCCCAAAAACATTTTGCTAACCCTGCATTCAATCGTAGACACCGAGCCCTTTCCGTAATAGATCGGTTTAACCTTTCTGCCACACCATTTTGCTGTGGTATCCTGCGTACTGTATAATGCCTTTTGATTCCATGCTCCGCGCAAAACTTCTTGAACTCCTTATATGTGTACTCTGTACCATTGTCACTTCTCAAACATTTAACCTTTCTCTGCCCGTTTAATTTTCCACTTCAGCCTTCCATAATTTGAACTTCTCAAAAGTCTCATTCTTGTGTTTCATGAAGTAAACCCAAACCTTCTTCGAAAAGTCATCAATAAATGTCACGAAGTACAGATGTCCATACCTTGATGATGTTCCCCCAAACATCAGTATGAATGTAGTCAAGGATTCCCTCTGTTGTGTGTTTAGCAGTCTTGAATTGCACTTTATTTTGCTTTCCAAGAACACAGTACTTACAGAAATCAAGTTTGCAAGTCTTAACACCCTTCAACAGATTCCTCTTATGAAGCTCCTTCATACCTCTTTCCCCCATGTGACCTAATCTCATGTGCCAAAGAGTAGTAGCCTCATCTATTTCAGGTTTCGACTCTACAGAACTAGCTCCACCTATAACAGTGCTACCGAGCAATCTATAGATATTTTTGGGTCCCCTCTCACCCTTCATCACCATCAATGCACCCTTACAAACTTTCATCATACCATCTTTAGATCTATAACTACAGCCATTATAGTCTAAAGTACTCAATGAGATCAGATTTTAAGAAACTTCCGGTACATGTCTAACATCATACTACGTTCGTACCAAACCATCAAACATTTTAATTCTAATAGTACCTATGCCAGCAATTTTACAAGATGCACCATTGCCCATAGTCATAGTAACTACTCCAGAATTAACTGACCTATAGGTGTCAAACCAATCACGATTGGACGTTACATGAAACGAACATGCTGAATCCAGAATCTAGAAATCTGCAGGGCGATCTACTGTTGATGAAATTAAGAGCACATCATCATCTTCATCTGAACCATCCATAACCACATTAACTGACTTCGACATACCAGCACCATTATTGCCCTTCTCCGAACAATCCTGCCTCTTGTGCCCCTTCTTCCCACACTTGTAACAATTTCCCTTGTACTTCTTCCTTGACTGCGACCGGGAATTCTGATGATTCTTCGAGTTGTCTCTGGATTGTGACCTCCCACGATCCTTGTTCTCTTACACATACAGCCCTTCTCCTAGCGGTTCATCAACAACTGTTTTCTTTCGTTGATGAAAAGCTAAGAGAGCCTCTGTAACGGGTCCCAACTCAAGAGTATCTTTCCCCCACGTCAACGTAGTTACAAGATTTTCATACGTTGTGGAAGACGGCAACGAATTTAGCAGCATCAACGCCTTGTCTTCTTCCTCAAACGTCACCTCCACCCGTAGCAAATCATTGATGATTTGCGTAAACGTGTTTATGTGAGCGTTGAGATCAGCCCCTTCTACCATCTTAAGCCCATATAACCTTTGCTTGAGATGTAGCTTATTTGACAAGGATTTTGACATATATTTTGCCTCTAAAATTTCCCATGCCTATGTAGCTGACTCTTCATCAATTACATGATACACCAATTCGTCCGCAAGGCACGAACGAATTGTTGAGACAGCCCTCCATTGGAGTTCCTTCCAATCATCCTCCTTTACATCTTCAGGTTTAGTTTTGTTCCGAAGAACCTTCCCTAAACCAGCCTACACCAAAGCATCCTTAACCCTTCTCTGCCACAAAGCGAAATTCCCCGTTCCATCGAACTTCTGAACTTCTTGTTTGGAAGAAGAGCAACCTGATCCTAAAGCAGACATGTTAACCTGGCTCTGATACCAGTTGTTGTGCACAGCGGAAGACTAGAAAATAAATTAACAGAGTATAATAGGATCAATCACAAAGAAGAGAGAGAGATTGGGGCCAACGGAATGTCGAAATTTTATTAGAAGCTCACACCTTCAAACGTTCTAGGTATACAACTATTTATATGGATACAATAGAAAACCTTAAAACTCGTCGCTATGCGGACGCATAATGCGGTCGTATACGTACGATTCGCAAGACTTCCATGCAGACGCACTATGCGGCCGCATGGTTTCCAGAATCCTTACACGAACGCTTAAAATCTATCCAGTGCTCCATGCAGATGCCCTATGCGGCCGCATGCTTTCCAAAATCCCGAATAGTCCGTACCTCGGAGGGAACTGGCCTCTTGCCTAGGTGATCGAGTCATCCCATTCTCAACAATATATATATATATATATATTTGATTTTTTTTTAATAAAGAGTTAATAGTAGCATTTTAGGGCTCAAGGTTAACAGTTAGGGTGAAAACAAGCCTCGAACTGAGCACTTGAAATGGTGTTCAAGCTTAACTTAATTAGTTCTCGAACCAATATCAAACAAGTTTTTTTTTTCAAGTCAAGCTCAAGTAGCTTAATATTTTCAAAAGACAAATCAATTAGTACACTTATCGAGTTGAGTTAATTAATTGTCCAACAAATTTAAAATTTCGCGTTTGAGATTGGTTTGATTGTTTTACGAACCAATATATCTCAAACGAGCTCTTAATTTCTTGAACTGAAAACGAGTCAAATTCAAGTAGCTCTATTCGTAATTCAGCCCTAATTAGCATCGCTTCCTATTTAATCATTCTAAATTTTAATTTTAGCAATTTGGGATTTAATGTTCCAATTTTGTATTAAATGGAAGGTGTCGTTCAGTCTGCATGTGTACGTCATGTATCAATTTTTGTGGACATATTTGGTCGATTTTCAATTAATCATAATATAAATTAAGGTGGTCTATTAATTTTTATATAATTGAATGGATATCCGCACATTAAAATCTCTCTCTTCAGTAATATATAATTGAAGGGCAAACCTTACTCTCCACATTGGCAAGGTTGTTCTCCACATTTTCCTAAAATTGTTGGATTTGGTGCATTATGATACCATGTCACTTTTACACCATTGAATTGATCAATAAATTTCCAAAGTTATGCCTTATGCAATCTGCTTCTTGGAGAGTTAAAGTTGATAAGGATAATGCTGCAATCATGGAACCAAATTCAGTAAATCAAGCTTGTGTGAATATGTAATGAGCTGTAATTATTTTGTAATTGATTTAGCTTAGGTAGTCCACGATTCCTTGTAGTCTTTACCTTATTTACGTGATCTCTTGTACTGTATATATAGACATAACAGTAGCAATAATACTTATAGCAACATTCCTTCAAATCTCTCTCTCTCTCTCTCTTGGGCTGCTCTTTTATGGTATCAAAGCCAATAAGATCTTCTCCCTGCAGAATGTTGCAATCATGGAACCAAATTTAGTAAATCATGGAACCAAATATGTAATGAGCTGTAATTATCCTTATCAAAAGTAAGTCTTTTTTTTTTTTTTTTTCCTCTTTTTGGATTGAAGGCTACAATTCCATGAAACCAGCTAGCAGGGGATATCACTCAAGCCATTAGGGATAAAAGTAAATTTCCCTTAACTAATGATTGATTCAACAATCACTAAATTAACTTGTTACTAAATTGACCTAGCTAGATAGCTAGCTATGAACACCAAAAAATATATATACCAGATTATATATATGCATCCAAACGTACACTTGCAATATTATCCTTCCCATGCACCCTAATTAATTATATATATAAATCCAATTCATAATTCCTAGCATCCATAACCAAATACTAGGAAAAGTTGAACTCCATGTATATTTAGGTAATTTACATTGGAAACGGAAGAATGCCTGTGATGATCTAACCAACAGGAAGAGAGAATGCGCGCAATTTCAGCCCAAATTAAGCTATAATTTTATCATACGCCCTATTCTAACTTCGATCTCCTGTGCATATATAGTTTTTGTGGTCCAACACAAGATTAGTAGTAAGATTAGCACAAACTTAATTTGATGGGAACTTTAATATAGCAAAGAACAACTTCATGTTTTTGGAGAAGTCTAGAATATATATACCCTAATCCAATTAATAAAGAACATCCCTTTTTCCATGGAATTAGACGAACCTTTTCCACCTCCAATCCCTCTAGTTGTCTGTACGTGGAGCTTATGCCAACGTATGTATCAATAAGCTAGCCTAGCTCATCTGACCGTCAAAAATTGAAAAATATTTAACTTTTTGCTAACAGAGGTTTAAAAAATAAAATAAAAAAGCGTTCTCTAATTTAATGCATTTCCGGATCTGCCTCCCTATGCGTTGTCCACTTATTAGGTCAAAACTTGACAGATTAGAGATAAGATGGACAGGAGATCTATGTTTCGGATGGTTAGGAGGACAATCAGTTCAATTCAGGGAAAACAAGACAGAATAACAAAGTTAGTACTAGCTTAGTATTATATTTACTAGATTTGTACTTTGAAATGCTCTTATAGGTCAGCCCTGTTTTTAACCATTTTATGGACCACAAATAAAATTTGTAGATAGACAGAGAGCCAGCTAAGAAACCACACAAATAGGCCTGCATCTGCATCATTTATAAGTAGTAGCTAGCTAGTAGTGCAGAAATGCTTTGGTCCCCCTCCTGTCTTCTTTCCTTTCTTGAGTGATTAGTGAATGAGATAAGATGCTATATTATAAAGCTTGATTATCTCTGCTCACAATATCTCACAATTAACCTTGAATTTGATCAGTCTCCACATATACTTCAATTCTCTACAATTAATATTGGGGTGGTTGGATCAAAAGAAAAGTTCTTACTTCACTAACTAGTTTATGGTATCGTACACTACTTTGTGTCAATAAATGAAGCCACAATATATATTAGCATTCAAGAAAACCTAAAGAAGAGAAATAGAAAAGTACTGAAAGTCCAATATTCTAGAACAGAATCTTAAGTTGTAAAACAAAAACCCTAGTAGCTGACAAGCTCTGTAATAATATCAACAAAGATTCGAAATGTAAAAAAAAACTGTATCTTTGTAGGACTGAGAGAAAGAGAGAGAGTAATTCACGTCGACCTAGATACTACTGATACACAATGGAGAGAGAGAGAGAGAGAGAGAGAGTGTGTGTGTGTGTGTGTGTGTGTTTGTGTGCGTGTGGGGTCGTGAAAACCAAATGCGTGTGGCAAGTTTTTTAGGTCAAGTCTTCTTCCACTGCATGTGTGGCAAATTTTTTAGGTCAAGTCTTCTTCCACTGCATGGGCTCTGAATGCCTCCCAGTCAGTTAGTCACCCTCCCTAGCTCCCATAGGCTCCCTTAGCATCCCAGCAATCATTAACCCTCTCCCCCCCCCCCTCTCTATCTCTTATCCTCATCTTCCTCCGACACTTCAAGGTACCTTTGGAGTTTGGACTAACATGGCTCATTTTGTAGTAATTAAAGAGAAAAGGTAATAAATATAGAAGAAACAAATAGTGGGATAAAAAATAAATAAAACCCATAAAACATGTTACAAACTACGGCCTCGGAAGTTCTTCACTCCATTCTACCTCAATCTTAACCTACAAAGCATAAAAAATACTCCCTCCCTTCTTAATTATGGTTTTATTTGACTTTATTTGTCAAACAAAATGATTTTCAAATACAAATTTTATGTATATTATTATATTTTTTTCAAAATCATAAAATACATAATTTAAAATACTATAAATTATGTGTTTTATATTTTTGCAAAAAAAAATAATAATAATATACATCAAATTTGCATTCGAAAAATATTTGTTTGATAAAAAAAAATTAAACATAACAATAATTTAGGGATGGATGGAGTAACTTGTTATGGGGATAACTGTTAAACAAGATGTTAAGTTGGCGTGATCTCTTCTACGTCAGACTTAAGAAACTGATCGTGGGAGAGAATGCAGAAGTTCTAATAAGGAAACTCAAAACAATATGAACAAACGCACCTTAAACATTAATATTTGTTTAATTTTTCTGTGTTTTGTACTTTTTTTGTTTGTATTGGTATGTGATTTGGTCTTGTATCCTATATATAAGTTGTAACCTTAAAACGTGTATAAGGTTATCATATCAATATACGGCAGTCTCAAACAATGGAAAATTTTTATTTCTTATAATTTAATAAAGGAAGGAGAACGGTTTTCTTTTTTCAGACTTCAAATCTTCTATCTCACTCTCTATCACACTCTCTGTCTCATTAAATCTCAACCCTACATGTTTCCTTGTAAAAATTGTAAAAAAAAAAAACAAACTAAAATAACAAGTACACTAAGGTTAGGATTAAGTGCAACACGGAGTGTGATAGGGAGTGAAATAGAAAATTTGAAGCCCTTTTTTCATGACCTAATAAAATGGAGTAGGTATGTGCTTAACTAAAAAAAGATATAGTTACTATATATACGGTCCCTTAATTATCTTTATACTAGATTTTGTGCCCGTGCCTATGGCACGGTGACAGTAGGGATCAGATTATTGTATATTCGAGGTTAACGTATGCTCGAAGTTTTGTAAGGGGTGAGTAAGACTTAATGACACAAAAGTAATAATGAATTATGTATAACGGAAGGGAAAACACAAAAAGACATGATGAGATATGAATGATTGTGCTGAAAATGTTTCTTATTCAACAAACGAAGATAAAGAAACTCCAGCAAATATAGTTAGTATGATACTTAATTGTGTATATCCTTGTTCCTAGAGCTACTCTTATTTAAATGCACATTGAGATATGAATGATTTGGTTTCCTTTGGCATGATGTACAAAATATAAAACATTAATGGAACACAATTTCGCTAAAATGGTGAAAATGAACCCAAGGGTTATCTAGCAAACAACGGTTTATCTTTTTTTAAGTGTGTGCTGGGGCAATAGTTTTTGACTTGCTTGTTTGCATTGAACAATGATAAAGAAAATCCAGTCGAGTGCGAAAGAACATTTCTAGAGGATATTCAATTACCACGAAAAGATTTAGTTGCAACTCGAAACTCAAAAGAAAGAGCTTGAGGTCAAGGTTAATGAACTGGAGCAACTTGAGGTCCTGAATGACCATGAAAGAAGAAAGCTAGCTGGAGAGATTGAACAGGTGCTGAACTTCTTGCTTGCTTAAATGCTTTATGTTTTAATCACACACACACAGCAGCACACACAACACACAAACTTACAGGAGTAAGACTAATATATGGAGGGTAGCTAATTCCAAAATTACATAAAAAGTTCACAACACACACACACAGAGAGCAGCCACACACACACACAGCAGCACACACAACACACACACACAAACTTTAATATCTCAAAAAAAAATTGTGTTGATATATTAATGCAGAATGTTGCTACAGTACAATTGCATAGATATTAAAGAAGCAGGTGACTCTGTTTATCATAACTTCTTTACACCACATAGATATTAAAGAAGCTGCAGGGATTAAAAAAAAAAAAGTGGTAGGAGTAACAAAATGCACAGAGCAGCAACTTGACTAATATTTACATTAATTTACTTGTGTTAACAATTAAAATTACAATTCATAGCAACTTTTACAACACTTGAAACTTTAATACCTCAAAAATAAAAATTAAAAAAAAAAAGTCAGCAGCCACACACAAATTACATAAAAACTTCACAAATAGCTGCTAGAGTTCTAATATCATATACAGGAGTAAGACTAATATATGGAGGGTAGCTAATTCCAAAATTACATAAAAACTTCACAACACACACACAACAGCAGCCACACACACACACACAACACACTATCTGCTCCTTTGCTTACTCCCCCCTTTCTTCCACCAAGCCAATCTCTACTAAAAAAGAAAGCTCATTCTTTCTTCCCTACCCTAGCAGCTCATATATTGACTCCTTAGTTCTAGCAAAGGCAAAAGAAAGCGACCTCCATATAAGCATGTTCTGATTCAAATTAATTTTATTATTTTGTATGTTTCAGGGAGAATTATGGCTGTGAGGTTGTGTGCTTTACTGCAGATGTTGGTCACGTATGTTGACAAACTTCAATGTTCAATGTAAATTTGGTCGTAAGGGAGGGTGTGTGTGTGGACAAGTGGCTCTATTTACTTGTTTTCCTTTTGACCCTCCCACATTCTCTCCAAAAACTTACTATTCACCCCTTCCGCCCACCCAACCACCCCCCCCCACCAAAAAAAAAAGGAAGAAAAAAATTAAAGAAAAGAAAATGCAAGATGACCATTATAATATATTTTCAGAGGTGCCTGATTCAAATTGCTAATTTTGTAGGGGATTATAGAATTGGAAGGTTTGGAAGAAAAGGTTAAGGCAAGTCAGTTAGTTGTGAAAGATTTGATGGAGGAATTTGTTGGAGATTACGTATATCCTTGTTTGCAAGCTGGCGCGATCTATGAGAGGAAGTACTTGCTGGGGACCTCAATGGCACGCCCTAGAATTGCAAATTTCTCATACTCTTTTACTCTTTTTCAACGTTTAGCTGATTTCCAATCTTATACCATCTCATAGTTTTTAATGTCTTTGGGTAATTTACTGATACAAAAATAACTGTATCCTTTATCCGGAGAATTCATATATAAATATTTTGAGTGATGTGTATTCCTCCTCTTTGTTCCATGTTTATCAATTCATATATTTTTCATGTAATGTTGCCTTCCTGTTTTGCCAATTGGCATGTCTTTTTATCATTGCTGATACAATTTGATATGAGCTATATCATGAGTTCTGTTTTTATAAGTTAAGACATAGACCTCTGTCACATAGAATGATTCGTACTCTCTATGTTAGTTCGTCCCCAAAAAAGAAGTCTCATTTCTAAATATTGCTCTCCATTTTTTTCTCTCGTACAAAAACATGAGGGTGCTCTTATACCAAAAAAAAAAAAAAATCGTGTAGTTCAAAGGAATTATATGCCAATTGACCCTCAGAAAAGGGATTTTTTTTTTTTTTGGATCAGAGGTAGTATTAGTTTCTATCTTTGGCACTCACTACCATGTCTCATAGATGAATGCAGCACCCTAGATCAACTTGATCCTCTTGTTGAATTCAGATACTCTTCAGAGACCTGACCATCAGAGAGGGTAACATAAAACAATGATTTTAAGTATTGTACACAGGGGGTGTGTGTATTGAAAGCTTCAGTTGTATTGAAAGCTTCGGTTTTGCCTACATAGCTCTTAAAAGGGGTGGTCTTTTTAGTACCTTGATTGCTGATGGATACCGAAACAAAGACTGAGAGATCTTAACACAGAAGTAAGTGGAAGAGTGGAGACAAATTCTGTTACATGCCAAAGTTTATGTTTCTAGGGTGAAAGAGGAGAGTCAATGTTGATATCAACACATACTGAAATGCTAGTGATCACGCCAAAAAAGGATTGTGAGTCGTGTCTGGTCCACGTGCGTAGTCTAGGTAGGATTCCGGCTTTGTGTTGCAGGGATTGTCCTTGAAGTATAAACTGCTTGAAACCTGTGACCAACAAAGTACACCGTAAGGGGCGCTGGGTTGTCCCAGCAATAACCCTCAGGCGTGAGAATTAGCAATACGTCGTAGGAGAGGTAAAGCTAAGAAAATATGTAAGCAAGTATGTGTGTATGCGTGTGTGTGTATGTGTGTGTGTGTACCGTATGAAGCCTGTTGAGGGTGTTATTTATAGGGAGGTAAGCCATAATCCTTATTAGATTCGGACTAGGAGTGATTCCCGTGTCTTTCGGATTACGTTACCTTATATGCTTAGGACTGATATGAAAAAGAACCATAGCAGGACTCTTCTCAGACATGGCGTGATTCCGTATAGGATACTGCTTTGCCGAGCTGGAGGGATTTATGCCGAGGTCAGCCTGGATGCTTCCAGATCGCTCTATGGGGACAAGGTCGGCCTGGCATGCACCAGGTCGCTCATTATTATCAAGGTCGGCCTGGCATACGCCAGGTCGCTTGATGTTGGTGCGGTCGATCTGGGATGTCCCCAGTGTCGCGCGTGGGTCCCCGTGTCGGTGAGAGAGTATACCGATGAAGCGGCGACACTAGTAAGCGCCTTCTAGGTCGTCAAGGTTGAGGCGGACGTATGTCACTTTGACGCTGGCCTAGCTGGAGCTGATGAAGCCGTAATGCATTCCGCGTGTCCAGCTGAAGGCTGAGGTCGTTTAGCTAGCTTGGCCCCTTCGAAACCTTTTGATACTACAATTATATATTAAACATTGCAGCCAAAATGAACGGTAGAATCGATCATCAATTTTCAAATTCTATGATTTCTTTGAACAAAAAAAAAAACCGAAAATCAATTGAAAATGATCCCAATTGAAAATTTTGAAGAACAGACACACAAAAGCCATACATATATTCTCAAATATACCAATTTGAACAATCAAATTGAAAAACAAAAAAACAAAAATCAATTGAATATGTAGACTTACAGTTGAGTTGAGATAACTACAGTGGCGGATGTTAGAAGGAGGGCGGTGAAGTGAGTTGGAGACAACCTTGGAGACGACCACAAGGGCGGAGGTTAGACGGAGAGCGCCGGAGAAAGAGAGCTGTCGGAGAAAGAGGCCTAACACAACGACCACAGGGGCGGAGCTTAGACGAAGAGCGCCGGAGAGAGAGCTGTCGGAGAAAGAGGCCAATTTTGGGGATGGACTTGGAAGGAGAGACTGCTGGATTTTGTGGGTTTTGTGGGAATCCTTTTCCATGGTGGAAGGAAATTCGGAGAGAGAGAGAGAGAGAGAGAGAGAGAGAGAGAGAGAGAGAGAGAGAGAGAGACGAAATGGAAAGAGTTGAGGTATTACGGGTACGGGAGATCGGAATAACTACCCTCACACGCTTGCAATCTCAACTTAAATTTTGGCCATAAGATTTTAGTAAATGAGTAAATCTAAGCCAGTAGTTGTCTCTCACAATTGTACACGTGAGAGTCAACCTGTATTGTTATATAGATATAATTACCTATTGAAGCCTAAAATTATGGAGAGACTAACGCAGTTATCTCAATTGCCTTAACAATAGAGTCGTCCTTATAATAATTTAAGTAATTTAAAATCGATTATTAATAACAAAGAAAATTTTCATTCTACTAACTCCAGATAAAGTTTGTAGATACCGAAATTTGAGAAGAGAAAATACTTTTTTTTTCTCTTTTATGAATGGAGGGTGCATATTAAAAGTGCGTACTAACTCGAATGGTTCAAAAGTTGCTCCGCTCTACAATATTGACCGGTAAATCAAAATCAGTAGCATGAAATGGTTCTTTCAAAACTCTTTTTTAGGAGCAGGACCCGTCCGGCTCCCAACTCCCATAGTTGCATCTTTGAGGACTTTTTGGTCATTTTATTTTATAATGCGGGTGGCTACGATTTAAGAACTTTGTTGCTCCTTCAAATAATTCTCGGGAATATTTCACCGCATTATTATATGCTTTGTACTCCCTCCATTCCTAAATAATTGTCATGTTCTACTGGATACATATAGATTAAGAAAAACTAATTGACTCTATTATAAATGTTAGTATAAAAGTAGTAGTATGTAATTTCTTTTAAAACTCATGTGTATATGTGACCGTATATCATTAAAGTAGGAAAAAAAAGTAAGGATAAAATGTTTTCCTAAAAATGAAAGTTTAGAAATAAAATAATTTTATTTTAATACGGACAAAAATGAATTCTAATGAGAAACCAAGATCGTCTTCTAGGCTTGATGATGAATGACACCTCGACCCAATGCCCTTAATTAAACGCGAACCTCGGTATTGTCAATGACGCCACAATTGCGATAAATCTCCAATTGATAAGTCTAAACGAATGAATGCACCACAAGTATTCAGTCCAAAACACTCAACAATTCAATCTCATAAACCAATCAACTCCTTTAAAAAGGAAACCCTAAACCTTTTCAAACTAAGAAATTAATTAAAATTAAATAAGGAAAATAATATCACTAATTAAAGTCTCTCAACAAAGGAATTAAATTTAAATTTAAAGAAATAGAAAAAGCTATTAAACTTAAACCTAAAACTCTAACTATCTAAAACAAAATTCCTAAAATATCTAGGACAAATAACAATAGAATATTAAAAATAAAACCTACAAAAATACAAAAAAGAGCAAACTACACAAATAGTCCCTATGCTCTACACTTTTTTCGGGTTTGGTCCTTGAACTAAAATTTGAAAAAATTAAGTCCCTGTACTGAAACTTTTTACACAATTTCCGTCCAACTCCGTTAGTTTTTTTCCGTTAAATGTGCTCACGTTCCTCTCACGTGTTTTTGTCCAAGGTTAAATTTGTCTCTGCATTATTTTCTTTTGAATAGACAAAAATACCCTTAATATTAAGTTTCTTCAAAACTAGATACGAGGGTATTGATGTAATTAATTAAATTATAGCTTTTACAATTTTCTTCTTTAACCCTTTTCTTTCCACCATGGCTGCCACTGCTACTGTGAAATCCTTTCCACCATGACAGCCACCACCACAACACCATTGCTCGCAAAATCCTGTAAATTTTGAGGTTGTTAATCCGAAGTGCTTAGGTTGAGAAATCTTGCAATGTTTCTGTTCTTGAAATTCAATTCAAAATCGAAGACTAAACCCAGCTGGTTTGAAAGTGCTACAAACCTGCAGCAAATTTGTGATTCCCAACATAAAGCAAATCAAATTAAGGATAAGAAAAAAGAGCCTATTATGGCCATGTAAGGGGACCGACTTCCCAGAGAGAGGTTAATGCCCTCGGATTGTATTCATATGCCCATATGGAATTAGGTGAGGGATTCCCTAAAAGCAGATCACCTAAAAAGCCATAACAAGCTCAAATCTCTAAGCCAAGATCGTTTTTTCCTCAGCAATTGATCCAAAAAGTGCTACAGCTTATTCGAATTCACTAGCAACTCTAACTTTTACGAGTTGTATTATGGCACTTAGCCCAACCAAGTAATGACTTCTTCTATAAAAGACCAAAGGCACAGTAATGAGAGCTTCGATTGAATTGAAGCTGTTCGCATGCCCTTCTTAATAGACTTCTGACTAAGACACTAAACCACGGGTAGATTCACCAGCTAATGCGGTTGGGAATGCCAGTAATGAACTTGATAATCGAATTTGATTTAGGTCGACCCCCAAAATCGGCAACGACGGGCTAAGAGAAAGAAAGAGAATTCGACAATCCAACCACCAAACTCGATTTAGGTCGAGTGCAGGGGAGGTAAGAAGACGGCGATGGGCATTGAGGGCATTGAAGACGGTGACGGGCTGCCATTTTTTCTTCTGTGTGTGTGTGTGTGTGTGCAATTCACCATCAAGCAACCATCAAAACCTAACCCTAACTTGACCCCAATTTGATTTAGTTGTAGGTGATGCCAATTTTATGCTTTTGTAAAATGGTCCCTATACTTTTTAAACTGAAATGCCAAGTTTACCCTTAAATAAAATCACGTGAGAAGCACGTGTTCAAATTTAAGGGTAAAAAATGGACAGAGGGACCAATCCCAAAAATGGTTCAGTACAGGGACCATTTAGGTCACTAAAGGACCAATCTCAAAAAAGGTGTATAGCACAGGGACGATTTGTGTAGTTTGCTCTACAAAAAACCCTAAAAATCCAGATTTTGGAGTATGTGTCTGATGCAACTTGCATTTCGGAGTCTTTTTTACTTTTTTGTTGCGACCAAACTAACCCCTAAACTTTCAAATTTACCGCTTGAGCCCCTCCACTTGCAAACCACATTTTATGGATCTTAGGATCACATTAAGTTCTTCCATACAACAAAGAAATAAAATAAAATAAATAGTTCTTCCATAAAAACTAACAAAGAACCAAGAATAGGTCAAGCTTAATAAGTGTCCAAGCAATATACTATATGGTGCCATCATGACCGGCTCAAATGTTTACAATTGGGGATCACGAGTTCATGACTCATATTATGATATCTCACATTGGTTAGATGTGAGATTTGTGTGTGTTTTATAAGTGGGCACCCATTACCACTGGCACCAATCTATCCATAGACTTTTGGGTGGCTTGTGGTGGGCCAATTGACTCAGGTGCTTAGTGGGCCAGTGCTTGGGCTATGCGTGGCAAACCGAGCTTCGGGCTCGAGTCGTTATAAATGGTATCAGAGCAGGTTCCGGCCAGAAATGTGTTGGAATACATCCCCTGGGGTGTCGATTCTTTGGCCTCCTTTGGGTCTTGACGAAGACATCAAGGATTCAAGTGGGGGAAATTGTGATATTCCACATAGGGTAGCACCAACCTATCTATGAACTTTTGGGTGGCTTGTAGTGGGCCAGTTAACCTAGGTGCTTAGTGGGCCAGTGCGTGGGCTATGCGTGTCGGACCGAGCTTCGGGCTCGAGTCGTTACACATATACAGTTAAAACGCTATAAATTAATACCTTGGGACCAGCAAATATTATTAATTTAATGAGATATTAATTAATCGATAAATTAATAATTATTAATTTATATATTGATTAATAACTTATTAATTTATAGATTAATTATTATTTTATTAATTTATCAAGTAGCTATTTTTGTAAATGAAGTACACAATTTATTATGCTTCTTTCAATCTACAACTTAATTTATTATGATTCATTGTTCAATGTATTACTTTATGAACATAAACACTACATCCGTCCCAAAATAATTGTAGTTTTAACAAAGTTTTTTTGTCCCAAAATAAATGTCGTTATAGGATTTTAAGAAATATTTGTTTATATTCTACCAGAACTGCCCTTATTTATTACTCTAATTAAAAATGATTCTTAAGAGAAAAGAACAAAAAAAAAAACTCATGCAACTTATTTACAATAAATAAACTTAAATAAGGGTAAATCAGTCTTTATATAAACTTCATTAATCTTGTGTATAAATTGCTAAAACGATATTTTGCTAAAACTTAAATAAGGGTAGATAAGTCTTTAGTTCTGCAATCTTGTGTGTAAATTGCATTCTACAAGAATTTTCAATGACCTACAGCCTCCATTTTCTTTTTATTACAGTTTAACAACTTTTGTTCCATGATTAACTCAAGTAATTGTTAGAGTCATCTCCTCCGAGAATCACTCTTCTGCTGTCAATTGTAATTAGTGTACAATATTAAGTTTCCTTGCTAGTATTAGGAAAGGTCTTGGTAGTCAAACAATGTCAATTAAGGAATTGTTATAGCATTAGGAAAGTTCTTGGAGATCAAGTAATTTACATTGTATTTAGTCATGTAAGTCAATACAGAATATTATTGTTCCAGCCACACAAATCCTTTGTATTCTATACGGTATCAGAGCATTATCTTGCTTAAACGTGCATTGATCCTTTCTTTTTCGATCCTACCATGGCAAGAAAATCCGAACCGGTCATCATTTAGATCAATGTTCCTACGCATCTCCCCACCAAACTCAACCAAAACAACTTCATCATGTGGTGGAGACAGTTATTCTCTACTCTCATTGGATTTGATCTCCTCGGATATATAGATGGCACAAAACAGGCCCTTGCGTGGTTTCTTGACGATGATGCAAAGAAACCCAATCCAGATTATAGCACTTAGTATCGTCAAGACCAAATCATTGTAAGCGCGATACTAGGCAGTTGTGTTGAAACCATTCAGCCCTATATTTCCACGGTCGAAACATCCAAAGAGGCAAGAGAACGTCTCTCAACACTGTATGCAAACAAATCCCGAACAAGGGTTATGTCTCTAAAAGAAAAGCTCTTTGACAATCCTAGGGACACACGATCAATCTCAGAATATCTGCAAGACATGAGGGCTATTGCGACAATTTAGCACTCGCAAACAGCCCCATTGATGAAGATGACTTGATAATTCAAATTCTCAAAAACTGGACAGTGACTACAAGGAAATCTGTGCAGCCATTCGTGCAAGAGATTTGGCAATAACCTTTGCCGAACTCCATGACAAACTTATTGATTTCGAGATACAAATCAACAAATGTGAAAAAAAAAATGATCCCTATGATCCCAACAGCAAATTACACCCATCAGCTAGCAGCCTTCCAAATCATACCCAATGTCCAACAACAACAGACAACCTCCTAAATCAAATTGGCAGCAAAACACCCAAAGCCCAAATAATCAACGATGGTACAACAATCCTCACCCTCGCTCTTCATGGCAGCCCAATCACTCAAATCCCAACCATCCCTTCTCTCCCCAAACAAACACATACTGTCGTTTTTGTGATCGAGCAAGGCATCCGACTAACGAGTGCCGAAAGTTAGCTCGTTTTCTTCGTGAGAATGGTGTTCAAACTTCATCTAGTTGTCCTACCCAACTAGTGGCCAATGCCACATCCATGAATTCCAAAGTCGTTAACCCATGGTTGTTTGATACTGGTGCTTCTAACCATGCTACATCTACCTCAACTAATTTGCAAAAGCTCTCTGATTATGGTGGCCCAGATGAAATTGTCCTCGGTAATGGTAAAGGTTTAAGTATTTCTCATATTGGCAGCATAACACTTAGCACACCTCACAAACCACTCGCAGTAGACAATGTTTTGTGTGTTCCTGAACTTCAAAAAAAATTTAATTTATGTTGTCAAACTTTGACAATCCAATAATGTCTCGATTGAATTTTTTTCCCTTTTCTTTTGTGGTGAAGGATCTTCGCACGGGGACGTCACTACTTCGAGGGCAGAACTCCGATGATGTGTACTATGCACTATTCTTGGCTCATTCTCAAGTACATATAACCGCAAAATCATCTATTTTCGAGTGGCACCATCGTCTTGGCCATCCTTCAAATAAAGTGCTTCACTCCATTTTATAGAATCACAGTTTAATTTCTAAACTCCCTTGTCACGCCCCGACCCGAAATCCTTTACGGACTCCCTAGTCGTAGTCTGAATTCTGTAACAATAATTAGCAGTGAAAATTCTGCTAAAAATTGGAGCTCATCTATATTCTCAAGCCAACATCTTATATATTACTGTCTCGAGTCATTGATCTCAAAACATCTTCTAACAACTTGATCAGAGTTACACAGCTGGGTGTAATGGCATGACAACTTGTGCCAGCTACTAACCATACATACGTAGCTATGCCACGTAACCTTAACAAACGTATCTATCTCATCGTTACATAGCTCTATAGAGCTATTGTCCTGAACAACATCTCAACAAATCCCTTCTAGTATATCCCACTAGAGATGCCCAAACGGTTCGGAACCGGCGGTTCGAACCGGAACCGAACCGCCCAAAAAACCGCATAAACCGGGTGAGGAACCTGAACCGGAACCGCGGTTACGGTTCGGTTTCGGTTTCTAATTTCTCAAAACCGTAAACCGCCGGTTTGGAATTCCAAACCGTGAAAAATCGCCAAAATTTAAATTTTTAATTTTGAAATTGCCTTGTTTAATCTATAATTTCAAAAATGAAAAGTTTACAAAGCTTTAAAAATTCAAAAAATGCTTTGTACAAAGTTTTAAGATGAAATCTTTTTTAAAAAAAATTATAAGAAAATATTAAAAAAATAATTAAAAATTACGGTTTGGGCTTAGCGGTTGAACCGAACCGTAACCGTGATTTGTCGGTTCGGTTACGGTTTGTTGTCTGGCGGTTTTTGGAACCGACGGTTCGGAACCGGAACCGGCGGTTCGAACCGTTTGGGCATGTCTATATCCCACAACGTCTGCTCTATCTGCTTACCAACCTCAGGAAAGCAAACAAACACAGAGTGAGTCGAAGACTCAGCAAGTTACTAAATGCAATTACATGACATGTGATCATGCAGCATGTCAACACAAGATATAACAATGCTTTACATCTAATCTCAGTTAAAAGTAATATATCAGAATAACAGATAATTCCATATTCATGATAGGTTCAACTGCCGCCAACCGTCCCATACCAGTTGAAGACCGCGACCACCTCATATATATGAAAGCGCATTATAATACCATGTAATATCAGAGGCTCAGCAGCCGCCAATCGTCCCATACCAGTTGGAGACTATGACCAACCGACATACATGGCTAACTTATAACAGATAACTTACAGTACTCTTATCAATGTCGAGATATGCCTCACATATTTCTTTACTTTCCATCTTTACTTTTCTTGTCTGTACATCTACTGCTATTGCAGTGCAAGTTCCTGAATGAAAACCTTTACTTGTTTTATGGGCGGCTCCACCTCTACGGGTAGCCCTTTCGTCATGACTGGTAGCATAGGTGGCTCCACCTCTATGGGTAACCCTTTCCTCATGACCGATATCATAGGTGGCTCCACCTCAACGAGCAGCCCTTTCCCCTGCGTCTAATTGTCATTATTTACTGACGACAATCAGGATCGTAGTATGCCAGTGCCGCCCTATTGGTTACGAAAGTGGGACTACCTTCTACCATGGCCAGTGGTAGGACCATTACTTGTCCACAGTTTTCACCATGCATCATGATTTTTAATGTGATTCCAAGATCGTGACAAAACGGAACCAACCAAGAATGCGGATTGAACACAAAAACAACGAATTGAAACGAAAAGATAGGGAGCTTCCCTCGACCCTAGGGCGGATTTAATCCCTAGAACCTTGGGGTGCAACCTTAACCCACTAATCGCAATTGATTAGGAACCAATATCACGGAACGCCACAAGCTTGCAGCTCAACAAACTTGATAAGTTCAAGGGTTTGAGAATTCTAGTCCAAGAAATCTCTCAAAAGCTCACAATATTGTGAAAACTCAATTCAAATTAATCAATATCCAAATTAAGTTAATATTTTACAATGAAAGAGAAACCTTTATATAGGCCTAAACAATCCTACTAGCCCTAGGAAACATTTATTAGGAAACAAAAATACCTAAAATACTTTAAAGTTACCAAAAATATCAAAAATCCCATAAATTAGCGAAAATCTCGTCTTTGGTACGCGAAAGACTATGCGGACGCACTATGCGGCCGCATAGATTCCAGAAAGGCTATGCGGACGCCCTATGCAGCCGCATAGATTCCAGAAACCCTATACTTCCTATGCTGATGCATTATGCGAACGCATAATGTCCAGAAACTCAATGCGAGCCTTTTTGGCCCTCCAACATGCAAACGAAACCTTCCTTCTTTGTCTTGAACATATGTGGGTGCTATGAGAGCTTCAAAAACATGCATGGACTCCTCCTCTTGGGCCTCGAATGGGCTTGCATGATATTGAACCCACTTGATCATAATTGGTTCACTTAACATGGCCCTTGAGTCTTGGCTTGAACCACGGTTCTCATCAATTTTTATCATGTATAACTTGTCCACGGTTTTCACTGTGCATCATGATTTTCATCATGTATAACTTGTCCACGATTTTCACCGTGTATCATGATTTTCATCATGTATTTCATGCATCAATACATTCCCCAGTAATTACTGCTGGTTCTCATTATCATAAACAAGTAGATGTTTACTTGCTATCATGCTTTAATTTTATGAACAAGTAGGCGTTTACTTGTATTAATCTCATGCTCACATATACAAAATATTTACTTTTAGCGCATGTTAACATATCAACTTATCACATATTATTATGATTAAGCAGATGTTTACTTGCCATTAATTACTTTGAGCACATTACTGGTCTCATATACATGTCATTTACTCTTTACACATATCACTATGGTTAAGTAGATGTTTACACATTATACACATGCTATTATTCTCTGCATATACCATATCATATGTCATAGCCCTTAACATTTATTTGTAAGCAGCTATCATTACTTTACTAAACTATCTTTGTTCCTATTTTACAATAGATTTCATTACTATCATCATATTAATAATCATTATTCGTGACGTGATACTTTGTACCCATACTCATTTCATGTCCACTTCACTGTATGTCATAGTATTTATAACATTATAACTTTATTAATGTGTCTCCTTAATATTTTAGGGACACTTCATATAATATCCACTAATCATATCACTTGCTAATAACTAGTACACATATGATCATGGCATGAGACTATCTTTAGTTTATTATGCATATGCTTTAAAATAGGAGGGGGTTAGTAACTTACCTCCCTTTTTGAAAGGGTTCTCTTATTAAATATATTGCTCCCACAGAGTTGGTTCGTTCAGACTTTTAAGCAACCATTTATCCCAACCACGTGTTACTTTTACAAATAGTATATGAACTACTTTTCTTTTATAGCATGATCGAGAACTATTTTTAGTCTATCATGCAATATTTAAAAACGAGGGTTTAGTAACTTACCTAGCTCTAGCGTTTTTTCTTAACTAAACTTTACCCGGAAATGATTTACTCATCGAACACATCGTTTCTACGGAAATCAGTTTATCCAAATTCTGAGTGGTTGAGCATCAAACGAGCCTCGCTGGAAATGATCTACTTGTCGAACACGTCGTTTCTATGGAAATCAGTTTATCCAAATTATGAATACCCGTGCACCAAATGAGCCTCACACCCGAGAGAAGTGAAAAAGTGTGTGTTTTAGTGTGTTGTGTGTGAAAAATATATGAACTATGAAGATTTCTAAACCCTTTATATATGCCTAAGGTAAGCAGGTGAGTCACCACCCTTTTTCCCAGGTTGCGACACGTGGCAGCGAGGTGTCACACATATACGCAATGACTCATCACGAAGGAAGAAGAGGTGTCGCGAAGATAAACAACGACTCATCAAATCATAGTACGAGGTGTCGTAACAAGAGAAATCCTTAAATGATGACTCATCATTCTTGTTGATGAGTCAATACTTAAGCATGAGGTGTCATCACAAGAAAAAACTTCAACATGATGACTTATCTAGCCAAGCACGAGGTGTTAAATTTATCCGATTTCATCTTTATCCACTTGTTTGATCTTATCTTGTTTTGATCTTATCCTTTTATTCTTTCTTATCCTTTCGTGATACTTATTCAACTTCCAATCTTAGCCAAATTTTCTGTCTTCTAGCGGCCAAGACATATCCAAATAAATTCAAATAAAATCTCAAAGGACTCTAAAATGATTATAATACCCAATATAAGATAAAATAAAGTCAGGGCCTTACATCCCTAGTGATTTAAATTTCTCATGCAATTCATGTTTATGTCACAAGAGTCATAAATTGTCATTTGCTACAATTTCTCTCATTAGTAATAAACCTTTGCAATTAGTTTATACCGATGTTTGGGGATCTCATAAGATTATTGATGGTTTTTATTATTATCTTATTCTTGTGGATCATTCCACGAAATATATTTGGTTGTATCCTATGAAGAAAAAAGTGGATGTCTCCACTTTATTTTCGTAGTTTAAATCACTTGTGGAGAAATATTTTTAACTACCTTTTGATCTCTGTTTTTTCTGATAATGGTGGGGAATATGAAAAATTAATTCCTATTTTCACGGCTTGTGGTATCTCTCACCTCACAACCCCGCCTCACACCCCGGAACATAATGGCACCTCCGAACGACGCCATCATCATGTAGTTGAAATAGGGCTCTCACTACTTCACTATGCCTCTCTTTCGCTTTCCTACTTGTCATATGCCTTTCAAACTACAGTCTACCTAATCAATCGCCTTCCCAGTACCCACTTATTTATAACAAAACACCGTTTGAGATGCTCTTCAATCGTCCTCCCAACTATACTCGCCTCAAAACGTTCGGATGCCTTTGTTATCCATGGTTACGCCCCTATTCCTAGTCCAAACTACTTCATCGGTCCACACCGTGTATATTCCTTAATTACTCAACCTCCAAGCCAACATATAAATGCCTTGATCTGACCACTAATCGTTTATATCTCTCACGATATGTAATTTGTGGAGGATAAATTTCCTTTACAGGTATGAAGTACACACCACCCGTTCTCCCAACTAGTACATGAGGCCTGTCATACGAGTCCTTCACAACAGCCTTCCTCGTCCTTCGACAACTCCGCAAGTAACATCACCTCCCCTGCCTCTACTATTGTCACACCACCCACGTTCCCCTCCCCTACCTCACTCCCGTCTCTCCCCTCTCCCTATCTCAACCCAACATTTCTCTTGCCACATCTTTAAATTCATCCCCAATTCAATCACTCCCAACAATATTTCTCCTGCCACATCTTTAAATTCATCCCCAATTCAATCACTGTCTCACTCACCCACCACCTCCCCTACATCCCCAAATTCCCCACATATCTCACCATCTCCAACACCTAATACTACACGCCCTGCCCACACTCGCACCTTAAACCCACGATACTTTAATGATAAGTTTGTTAATATCACCACCGCCCATCCCATGCCACCCTCTCATGAACCTAAGACTGTTACTCAAGCCTTAAAAATTCCTGAGTGGCGTGCTGCCATAGATGATAAAATTAATGTCTTGCTTCACAATGGTACATGGGACTTAGTGCTACCATCAAATCATACCCCAATTGGATTTTTCGGGTCAAGTGGAAACCTAATGGAGACATTGATAAGTCACAAAACCGGCAACTGTTCGCCTCGTTTTAAACCTTTCTCTTTATTACAATTGGCCAATTCGTCAATTTGATGTCAACAATGTTTTTTTTTCATGGTACACTTCATGAAGATGTCTATATGAGTCAACCACTAGGCTTTGTTCATCCTCAATACCCAAATCACATTTGTCATCTTCGAAAAGCACTATATGGTCTGAAGTAAGCTCCCCGGGCTTGGTACCATTAACTCAAGAATTTTTTAGTTCAAGCTGGGTTCAAGAACTCATTTGCTGATGCGTCTTTATTCATCTATCGAAACCAGGGTATAGTTACTTATTTTCTTATGTATGTTGACGATATCATATGGAAGTGATGAACAGTTTCTTGAGCAGTTCGTTGTGCAATTGTCTCACCGTTTCTCTTTTAAAGACCTAGGTCCCCTTCATCAGTTTCTGGGTGTTGAAGTCATCAATACACCTGATGGTCTATTTCTATCACAACATCGCCACATCACTGATTTGTTGGAGCAATTTCATATGAGCAACGCCAAAGAAATTGTCACCCCAATGAACAATTTTCAACATTTCTGCATGTCCGACAACAGTCCCTCTGTTGATCCTACTCCTTTTCGAAAGCTCGTTGGCTCGCTCCAATACCTAGCATTCATAAGACCTGATGTTTCATTTGCAGTCAATAAACTTTCACAATATATGCATGCTCCGACTGAAATTCATTGCCAGGCTTTAAAAAGAATTCTTCGCTATCTCTTTAAAAAGAATTCTTCGCTATCTCAAGGGCACTTTTCATCATGGTTTGTTCCTCCGTCGTGGTTCTCCTCTCACACTACAAGCTTTTTTCGACTCCGATTAGGGTGGTTCAATGGATAATGGCAGATCCACTATAGCGTACATCTTATATCTCAATTCTAACGTGATCTCTTGGCGCTCGGCTCGCCAAAAGTCAGTCTCTCGATCTTCCACAGAAGATGAATATAAGGCAGTTACAAATGCAACAGTAGAGGTCCTTTGGGTTCAACAACTACTCGATGAATTAGAGATCTCTCTCTCACAGCCGCCAACCCTTCACGGTGACAACATAGGTGCCACTTATCTATGTGCGACCAGATATTTCATTCATGCATGAAACATATTGCATTTGACTATCACTTTGTTCGTGAGAAAGTCAGAATGGCTCTTTGCAAGTTCGTCATATTAGTTCCCATGACTAGCTGGCCGACATGCTCACCGAACCTCTGGGCAAGTCACAGTTTCTTCTTCTACAATCCAAGATTGACGTCTCCAATGGAGCCTCCATCTTGCAGGGGCGTGTTAGAGCCATCTCCTCCGAGAATCACTCTTCTGCTGTCAATTGTAATTAGTGTACAATACTACAATATTAAGTTTCCTTACTAGTATTAGGAAAGGTCTTGGTAGTCAAACAATGTCAATTAAGGAATTGTTATAGCATTAGGAAAGTTTTTGGAGATCAAGTAATGTACATTGTATTTAGTCATGTAAGTCAATACAGAATATTATTGTTCCAACCACAAATTCTCTGTATTCTATACTTCTCACATTTAGAGCCCGTTTGTTCGATTAAAACACAACTTATTCCCTAACTTAGCGTTTTAATACTGCGGTAGAAAAAGCTGCGCTTTGAAACGCTGGAATTCCTAGCTTTTTCCCAAAACGCAGATTTTAAAACGCAGTAGGGAATAAAAAGCTGCGTTTTGACATAATATCTCAAACACATTTATAAAGAAAAAAGCCGCGTTTTAAATAATCTGCATTTGAGAAACGCTACGTTATCAAAACACTGCGTTTTGAAAACGCTACACCAAACGAGCTCTTAGTGTAATGCCAACTCCACCTATCTTCATTTGAATTTTTTACAATTACAGCCACTCGAATATATATATATATATATATATATATATATATATATATATATGTCTTTTCTTGGTGCATACATGAGCCAAGGCCCGAATGGAGAAAATAAATTAACCACATGGCTAACCTTGACCGTACTTGTTATTCTGTAAAAAAGAAATCAAGTTATCAAAAGCCTCGTCTAGTAGTTGTAGACCAAGGGATTCATTACAAGCAACTGTTGCCCTCCAATCTGCATTCCAACATCCACTTGGATTTACAATTGGTTGAAATTTTTCATGAATTGTGTTGGTACTTGGTATCTTACAACTGGACCAACCTTGACATTTTTTTTTTTTTGATATTCTAAATCTATTATAAATCTACCCTAAACCCCCAAAGACCCCCAACGAGATTTGACCCTAAATCTCCAAAGATTCCCCAACGAGATTCGACCCTGGGACCAACAGTAGGAGGAGTGAGACTCTTATCAATAGAGCAATTACTAAATCTCTCCTTGACATTTTCTTAAACCACTCAAAACCGGTCATCTTACATTCCTCAATTAATCTACGTACGAACCATTTGGTTCGAGTTACCAAAAAGACAAATAATAGTACGAGCTCAAGCTTGTGGTATTATTTTAAGTTTTAGTGTTAGAGCCGTTGGATAGTCAAATGTTGCTAAATTAGTAATTATTTGAAAAGTTCATATCATTATTTAGAAAATAATAAATTTGATGGTGTATATATCTAAGTAAATTTAATCAAACGACATTAACACTAAAATTTGTAATAATATCACAAATGTAAACTCGTAATATTATGCCTATTAACAAAAACCAAGATGCTCCTAGCTTAAAAGTCGTACTTCATCCGTCCCGCATAAATGTTTCTACTTTATATTTTGGGATGTCTCAACTAATGGTCCTAATGACTTTTGATCTACCTATTCACTATCATTCTTTCTAATATACCCTTAAAACTTCATTTAATATAACACATCTCAAATAAATCTAATTATTTAAAATAGTTGAGTTCAATTAATGTTCATGTGTATTATCGTCAGAACATATTTTATAACACATCATTAATTATATTTTTTAATTTATGTATTTTATTAACTAAGAATATTTATTCGGGACGAATAGAAGGGAATATCTTTTTTTCTGAATTTCGAACCGACGATCATGCAGGTAGTGAAAGCTTTATCTGCTTGGCCTATCCCTAATCTCTCCTAGGTAAGAAATTAAAACACAGGAAAATAGGAATCAACCAAAGGTTCTAACGTTCAAACCTTCTTGGAGTAACTATGGAATAAAATTTGTTATTAGCAAAAGTAACATATAGTAATTCTGTTTGGATAGATAATTTGTTTAGTAAATTATAATGTTTTGGCAATTTTATATAATTAACGAGGATTGCTATTAATACATCCAAAACTCTTAATACACCCATTTACTAAGAACATTCCCTCCAATATTTCTAACCACCCAAAAAAACTAAGTACAACCCCCTATTTTTCTATTTTACTCCTCTTACATTTTTTTCAAAATCAACCCACTTTACCTTTATCTCCACTAGAGCTGTCAATACGGATTGAACCCGTCGGACCAGCCCAATCTGCCACCAAAATGGGTTGGGTTGGATTAATAAATTTTGATCTCACCTAAGAGGCGGGGCAAACGGGTTGAACCCGTGCGGGTTACAGGTTAAAGCGGGTTGGGTTGGGTTGTGCTAACCCGCCAAATTGCTTGACTATATAAATTTAGTTTGACTTTTTGATTTTTAAGAAACATAGTTATATTCCCTTGATTTTTTTAGCTTTAATTTGTTAGATTATTTCTTGGCCTTTTGTTTGATTTTTTATTTCATTAATTAGAAATTTAAAATAGTTGTGATATATATACATATTTTTACTTTAATTTGTTTGACATATTGAGTTTATTTTTTAAAAAAAAAAATTTGACGGGTTGACTCGCCCCAACCCGTAGCCCATGACAGGTTGGGTTGAGGTATTTCAGCCCACTCATTTGGCAGGTCAACCCAACTCAACCTGCCTAGTAGCCAGTTGTTGTGGGTTACTGGTCAACCCAACTCGTTGGCCCATTTTGACAGCTCTAATCTTCACCCCTCCTCCCTCCAATGATGCCCGCCTCCCCTTCATTCCCTTCACTTCAATGACACCATCCACCTCCTCACCTTCTTTCCTCTCCAAATTAACCCACCACAAATAGAAAACCCTCTTCAAACCCTAATTTAAGCCCTAACCCTAATTCTAATTCTAATTCATTACAAAATTGTACAAATTGCAGTCACTCTCCCGCCACCACCCTCCCTCCCAGGTTATTTTTTTAAGCTGTTTGACACTATGTGACCGAACACCACTATGTTCGGCAACCCCTAACTGAACACCCATAGTGTGTTCGGCACCTTTTACCGAACAGCTTGAGATGTGTTCAGTAGGGGCTGCCGAACAGTCCAAATTATTATTTTTTAAATCTAAAAAATAAAAAATATATAAACACATTTAGGTCAAAATTTATAATAATATTTCTATAATAAATAAGTGGGATAAGAGTCTTAATATCAACTCTCATAATTAAATAAAAGAGTAAGAGAGAAATAAAAGCGTTTAAAACTTTAAAGAGAGAGAATATGGAAGAAATCACTGAGCCTCAAAACTAGAGATGTTAAAAGGGTCACGGCCCGTAGGGTTGGCCCGTTTAAACCAAAAAAAATAGGGTTAGGGCTCAATATTTTTGGCCTGTTTAAAATCAGGGCCCGTTAGGGCTGGTCCGTTTAACCCGCGGCCCGTTAGGACTGGCCCGCTAGGTTTCAGGGTTGGCCCGCCAGCCCGCGTAATATTAATTAAGCCGTAAAAAGTTTAGGAGATACGTAAAACAACCACCATGAGAATAAAACTAACAACCTTTTAATCCAAAGTCAAACACATTTATCCTTTGCACTACAGGTCTTCTTTGTGTACTTGTGAATAAATACTGAAATATAAACAAATTTTTTGGAAAGAACTGCTAAGTAGAGCTATTACATTATTTATTTTGAGAAAAACAAGTTGGAAATTATAACACATCGATGTAAAAAAATGTCTAATTTATATTTCTTTTGAAAAACATAAGAAACTATCAAAGTTATGAATGGTTTATCGATTCACTATTCAAAAATATTGTTATATCATATCTTTAATCGTGGTATAGTGGCGTTTAAAACCTTTAGGGTTAGGGTTAGGTCTGCAATATTAGTGGAAAAAATTGGGCCGTTTAGCGCCTTAGGCCACAACCCGTTAGACCGAGCAGATAGAAATTTTAACATCTCTACTCAAAACCAACCAAGTCTATGAAATGACAAATATGACCCACCCAATTCCTTAATGTGCCTAATTTGAACACACACAAACACACTCGCATTTTCTCTTTCTCCACACTCTCTTTTCTCGCTCAATGGAGACTTCTGCCGTAAAAGAAACGCTTGGCTCGCTAAACAGAGACACCTTCGTGCCCCTCCTCTCAAAACTCATCGGCGAGTCGAAATACGTACAGAACAACCCACCGGAACTCATTCCGGAGGAGGACAGAATTGTCAATCACGTGCTCGACGTCCTCCTTCCCTACAGCACCACCACCGGCGGCGGCCCTTTGATCGTCAACCATGTCACCTACCTACCCAAGAGGGGAAACCTTATTGTTGAGTACCCGGGAACCGAACCCGGCAAGATCCTTTCCTTTGTTGGAATGCACATGGACGTTGTCACTGCCAACCCTTCTGATTGGGTGGGTTCCACACACACACAAACACACCACCCTTCACTCAATTTCTTGATATTTTGATCTATATATGACGTGGCTATGTGTTTTTCATTTTTTTTATGTTCAAAATGTGGATATATATGTATATATGTATATATATGTATATGTACATATGTATACTGTTCGGTTTTTTCACCCATTTTAGTGAAATCGTATGCATAGTGATGCCTGATTTTTCTTGTTTACTCTCTCCACTCAAATTGAATGTACCTCTTTTAGTTATTTTACAAAAATTAAGTAACTTTTAAGCTTGATTAGTACATGTACATGGATTCCCTTAGTGACAGCATTATAAAATTGCTGCACTATTGCAAGTGTAGCAGAGGAGAATTTAGTAATTTTATAGAAAAAGAAACGCTCATTTTGGAACAAATTTTTATTTTTTAAAAAAGTCCCTCAATTTGAGACGGAGAGGGTAGTACTTATTTTTGTTGTTGATTTTAAGGTTACACAATTGTTAGGGATGAACTTCGGCTATTTATAATGGCATTATCTTTTTCTAGGTTTGAGGTGTATCTATCTTTTCGGATTTTTATCGATTATTTGAAAGATATCATTTCATTAGTAAAATTGGGTTTCAGCTGATTCTTTTTCTTTTTTCTTTTTTTATGGGTTCATCATTACATTACTTCTTATTCCGGATTTCATCCTATTTAAATTCATAGTTAGTTATTAAATAGGTTTAGAAGATTTTGGAGGGTAACTTGTGCAATTCTGGAGAATTGATATTTGTAAGGAAATCATTGTGTAAAAGCACTTATTGGAATGTCAAAACATGGTGTTCATTTTTTTTAAGGTAATGAAATTACTTTGAATGATGTATTAATCACTAAATAATGTCTACAGTAGAAAATGTTCAATTACCTCTGGTCTTTGACGTATGCATTCATGTCATCAAGATTATAATAGCACTTATCTCTTGTGCCTGTGTATTTCAGTTATAGAATACGTAACTGTTCTTTCATTTTTCGAAATTATTAGTTGCTCAAAAGAAATTTTGCATAGCTCATCAATAGGAGTTGTTCTGTCAGCAAGCAGGTACAATATGTGTTCAATAAGGTAAAATCTAAAGTGGCATTAGAGCTTTTCTTACTTTCTCCTCTAACATGGTGTCTCTTTTGCTTGTCATTCTTTGGTTAGTGTTTGTACTAAGTCCTTGTGATAGGGGTAGAGGAGTAATAACCTCGGGTGAAGAACTGGCGTTACACACTAGGACTACTAAGAGAGCGGGATAGGGGAGAATGAAGAAGAACCAGACTCAAAGAGGGAGGACAGGAAAATTGTGTAGTATGTAAATAGTGGTCTCTTATCTCATAAATGCAATGACTGACCTTTTTATAGGCAGCTAGGAGGGGGAGCCTCATGTGATGGACCATGTGCGGTCCGTACAATTTAGCAGCACTCCCTCATTTGCCAGGTCGGTCACGTGGATGAGAGCTGTGTGTCTCCATTTATTTTTATTTTTTTTTGGGGGGGGGGAAGGGATCATCCACAATTTTCCTATTGAACTTAGCCCGGCCACATGCAACTTGGTTATTGGTCCGCGGGACAATGTTTTTTCACCCTAGCCTCCAGTCCACAACCCTTCTAATAGTCCCAAAATGCGGAAAGGTTGTATGGCCGTTTGATATGTACATTCACTTCAGCACATTTTTCTAATTTTGTTATGTTGTTCATAATGGCCTGGCTTTTGACAGAACTAATAGACTGGGGCATTGGCGTTCCAGGTTAGAAACATGATATTAATGCGCTGATTGTGTTCACTTCAGCACCATCCTTTCTGATGGTATTTATTGGACATTTCTGTGTAATAGATTCTGTCTGTATTTATTTTATATATTCTCCTGTTTTAGGACTGCTATTTATGCATCTTACGATGATTTTACTTGCAGGATTTTGATCCTTTCTCAATGACTGTTGATGGGGACAAACTTCGGGGCCGTGGAACAACTGATTGTTTAGGACATGTTGCTCTTGTAGCTGAGCTAATGAGGAAGCTGGGGGAGACTAAGCCAAAGTTGAAGTCCACTGTTGTTGCTGTCTTCATAGCTAGTGAAGAGAATTCGTCTATTCCAGGGGTTGGTGTGGATGCACTGGTGAAAGATGGTTTGCTTGATAAGTTAAAGCAAGGACCGTTGTAAGTTGAAAATTTTGTTCTAATGCACAACCGCCTACTGTTGGAGGGTATCTTCTAGATTACCTTCATGGGGAAATGTTAGAAGATTAAGCACTTTGTTCTCAAAACAGGTTTTGGATTGACACAGCAGACAAACAACCTTGTATCGGTACTGGTGGTATGATCCCTTGGAAGCTTCATGTTACTGGAAAGCTTTTTCACAGTGGTCTGGCACACAAGGTATTCCAGTTTCAGTCAACGTTGCTTAGAATCACTTTTGACGATTATTATTGATTACTGTTAGAAATAGCAGTTGATGTTTTCCCATTCGACTATGATATTTTTTGTCCACTGGAATGCAGTAGAAAGGATGCTTGGTTCAATTTGTGAGAATCAATTCCATTAGGTTGTGATACAGAAGTTTGGAACTGATTCTAGATCTGGAATTGATACCATCTGAGTATCGCTTAAAGTTGCTTGGGTTGACTAGCGACATATATATGTAAAAAGAATAATTAAACTAATTCTACCAGAGTATCTTTTTTTTTTTTTTTAAAGAAAGCACATTTGACTAATATGTTCCATCAAACAATGGTGTGTATGCCTTGTTCCTTCCACATAGCACGTTAATTTCCTTGTCTTATCCTTCTACATTTGACCATACTTTGGACTTTGCTGCAAGAATTTTACTGCCTATTTGAATACTTGTTTGTGTTTCTTATTAAGTGTTGTACAAGGCTCTCTCTATAGCCTTAATGTGCGTGTAACTAACCTTCTATTTCTATCAGTATTTGCATATCTACTAGTACATTGAATGTTTTCTTAGGCATGCGAGATTGAGCTGTAAATGCACCTAGCAACTGAAGCTCAATTGTCGATCAGCAGAACAAGTCTCTCAATATGGACATGTGAGATAAATGACCCAGAAAGTTTCTTCATTTATCATGCTCAAGTCAAAGTTGTTCAAAAAAGTTAATGAACATCTTAAGGCCATCGTATCAAACGAAGCAATTTGAGCGTGGATGCAAATAAAACGTTCATCGTTGCATATAGGTACTAAATGTAAAGAGGAAAAGGCACAATGGATAGGCAAGGGATGCCACATTGACAACTCAACGTGGTGAAAACTTAGCAACGGTTTCTTATAAAAATAAAAAAAAAAAAACTTAGCAACGGTTTGTTGCATCAGTATTGGGGTGTACCTGACAGGTTAGAGACACCTCACCATTGCCTAGGTTTGGTGAAAATGAGCAAGGGAGGTTTTAAGAAGCTAGTCCAGGTTAATAGACTTATAATAGCACTTGAAATATAGGATTTATGGTGGGCACATGGATGGGGTTGGTAGTATCAATCTACCACACACACAGACACACTCACACACATATCCAGTCAAGGGTTTCCTAACAAAGGGCCCATTTTTCTTTTCCAAAAAAGCTCCTTATATATAGAATGAACACTAATAAAAAGGGGTTATTATGTAAATTGACAATAATTTAATAGGCCACCCATGTTTTACTCCCTCCTCCTGAGCTTTCTCCCTCCATCTCTTAACAGACCTCTGCCCATTTCAAGCAGCAGCAGCAGCAGTGGATTCATAACAGCTGAAATTCATGAAAAACATCGGAGCTTATGGGGTAACTGGGATCCACCAAAAATCCAAGGCTCTTATCAGCGGAAGCCATGTTCTCTATATATTTACGTTCAGCTCCAAGCACAGATCTTTTGACAGAAAATAAGTAGTGGAATGCTGCCAATGGATCTATTCGAAACTCCATATCTCGACTCTCAAGTATTTGTTCTTCACCGCAGCCTTAGCTTTGCTTATTCTTCCTCTTCAAGTAATAGTGTTCTTCTTTCACTTCTTCCTTTTGAGTTTTGCCTCACCTACATTCCAAGCTTCCTCTCCCAAAAGAGAGCTGACGAGCAACTTCCTTCCTTTATGGGTCTCCATTGAGCAGTGAAAACGACCTGTTCCACCGTATCTTCTTGTATTATTTACAAGATTTCGAGATGGAAGAATTCTTTCTCTTGAGCTCGCTCCCACTCAAGGTGAGAAGGAAAAGAGGAGCGAGAGAACAAAGTAAACTGCAGAATCACTGGGATAGCTATCGGAGAGGGTTGAGATGAGAAAGATGGACTGGCACTTGATCTGAGAAGTCTGGTGAAGGGTTCTCGGATAGAGGAGATGCAGCAAGTCTAGGATCAGAGAAAGATGGGTGGGCAAGGGGATGCTGTGCTCATGTCACATCCAAGAGGTGAGAACAAAAAGATCCAGCTGATAGCACTATCCCATCCAAAACGCCAGCCAAGAGACAGGTATTCATATTTCTCTGTTCTAGACAGATAAGCCAGGTTGATCTTTCTGACCGCCATGTAGCCAAAACTAGCTTAATCTGAAACTAGCTTTTCCTTAACGTCTGTAACTAGCTATTTTAGACTGAAAGCCTCATAAGACATTTAGATTCACCTCTCGCCCCAAAATGCTCCTTATCCCAATTGATCATGTAGCTTGAATGGAAAAGATCCTATTGCGTTACCCACAATTATTCTTAATATCCACAAATATAAACAGTAGACCAGAGGAGGGAATGCTTCATTAGCTGCCGGCTTCTCAAATTCATTTTATTCCATAGGAATCTTTTACTTTCTGCAAGATTTTGGCAGTGTAGGTGAAGGTTGGTTGCATTGGTGTATGGTGCCGATGAGGAAGTAGAAAAGATTTGGTCGATATGACTACTTTTAGTAGAAACATCTTCATATGGCAATCATTTGATAACTAAAATACAATTTTCAATACCACCGATCGGAAAACCCCGCGAATTCCTCTCTTTAAATGCAATAGAGCTAGCGTGGCCAACCTTCCACATTGGAACAATTTTGGTGCTGTCATTGTTAACGACTCACCATCCATTACTACTGCCCATTAGAGAGAGAGAGAGAGAGAGTAGCACCTGGGTTGGGACTAATTTGGAGTGGCATATTATGTTATAAAGAGGTTACTTTTTCCTTCTATCTTGCCTTTGGCTTTTTTTGTGCGCCTTTGCTGGAAATAAAGAGAGATAGAGAGACAAAAGTGAGTAATATTACATGCCTATTAAATTATTCTATTACATAGTAACCACTCCTTATAATTGTTTCATTTTTTACAAAAGGGAGCTTTTTAGGAAAAGAAAAATGGGCCCTTTGTTAGGATTGATTACCAAGAGAAAAAGGTATGGGAGAAAGGTAGAGAAATAGGAATTACAAGGCAAGTAATTGGTTAGAATGAGGTCAGGATACCTGTCCTCTTTGTGGATGATACTAAAGCTCGGCATGCCAATATTTCCATATGGCATTTTTAGCATTGGTGGGATGCAGTGAAGGCCGATTTGATGAGATTATTGCTGATTTTGAATTCTGAGGAACCATGTTAAATCTCTCTCTCTCTCTCTCTCTCTCTCTATATATATATATATATATATATATATATATATATATATCGATTAGCTTTGTTCCCAAGAAGAAATGATTTGTTAAGAGTTTTTGTTTGTAGATTGCTTAGTGTTGAAAAGATCTTAGGTAAGGTTTAGGCATGCGATTAGATGATGTCTTGCTGGTACAATATTTAACTCTCTATATTTGTTCAAGATTGCAGATTGCTGGAGCAACTCTTGTCACTAATTAGGTTGTTTAGGATGTTACTAGGTGCAAATATGCCCAAATTACTTTCTAAATATGCTCAAAAAGACTGATCCAAGAACCTAAGTAAAGGCGTATGTTACATGGACATGGGTACAAGGATCGGATACGGGTTTGGATCCGAGTGTCCGACCTGCCAAAAATTATAAGATTATACACTAAATGTAGGTGATTGACTGCACACCCACACCCATGTCATGTAGTGTTGACGCGGGTACTTTGGCAAAAATGAAGAGTCCTTGTAACACAAGCTGAGGTGGAATATTTTAATGACGAAAGTAACCAACGAACTTTGAAGGGTTCCCATGTACCATTGAACTCCTTTAAAGCGCAATTATTTTTTTGAATTGATCTTGTGCAACATCTTTCCTTAGCTACCTATCGTTTTTCTTAAGATTCATGTTCTTCGTGATGAGCTGTTCAATCTTCTTTAGCATCTATGCTACAATGGATTGTTTCTTTCCCAGTATCATACTTCGTCCTTTTTCCTCCATCTTCATATTGTCTCCCAAAAACTTTTCATCAAATTGCTCTCAAAAGGATCACATTTTTTCCCCTATCACATTTATTTTCCCCATTTTATTTATCCACAGAATTCCAAATATCCTAAACAATTTAAACCAAATCAACTGAAATTATCAAATTACAAAACTTAATAAATCGAAGAACAGTTTTGGATGCCTCATAGTTGCTACAACCTAAAAAATCTCGTGCCAGAATTGTCAGGGCAATCACATGTAATCCCAATAAAGTCTCAAACGAATCTCCATGAACTTGAGCATCCATCACTTGATTTCTTTCCTTCTTCGAGCTAGTTTTGAAATTGTCCATGTTAACCTCTCATTGTGCAGTTAAGGAGTTCAATGGCACAATGGGACCTTTAAGCAAAGTCCATTGGTTAGCTTTGCGATTTGAAGTCCACATTAGCCTCTCCGTTAAATATATCAATGGAACACAAACCTTAGGGTCTTTTTGAGCATATTTTAGAAAGTAGGTTCGTCATTTTGAGCATTTAAGGAGTTCGATGGTAAAAGGTGACCTTAAGCAACGTTGGTCGGTTAGTTTTGCCATTAGACCTTTTGTTTTTTTTTTTTATCTCTTTCTACTATCTTTCTGAAGCTACAAATTAGCTGAGAATAAGGGTAGAGGTAGATAAGATTGAGGAAGAAACTGAGAACTCGAGCATTATGTGGAGTTGTGCTATAGCCTTAGAACAGACCACCGATGAGGATGTTTCTAACTAGTGGTATGGTGGGGGTTGGGGTGAATTGCTTGGAAGGTAGAAAATACCGAAACTTTTGAACTGCTGAAAGTTTGGTTCTAGGGGAAGAAATACTAAATTTAGGATGACGTATCCAGTCATCTTTCTAATTATACATTTGTGTAGCTGTATTTAAACTTCTGGGATTGCTTATTCTCTGCTGAAAAACTACTTAGAGACTGTGTCCAATATATTTCTGTATATGTGATTGGTTCTGTTGTTGAAATCTGTTACTGCAGGCTATTAATCCCTTGGAGCTAGCCATGGAAGCACTTAAAGAGATCCAGTTGAGGTTCTACAAAGACTTCCCTCCCCATCCTAAAGAAGAAGTTTATGGATTTGCAACACCTTCAACTATGAAACCAACTCAGTGGAGTTGTAAGTCTTGAGCATATTGGGCAAATAAATATTTTCTTCCATTTTTAAAAATCTCTTTCATTTCCCTATATTCATATTTCCTTCATAGATCCAGGAGGTGGGATCAATCAAATTCCAGCTGAATGTACAGTTTCAGGAGACGTCAGGTTTATCTTTTTTTTTTTTTTTTTTTTGATAATTCACGTTAAGACCTTGGATTCATATAATTGTGTCTAACTATGCCCCTTTTCTGCTGCAGGTTGACTCCATTTTACAAGTAAGCATCTTTTCCTGTTTCTCTCAATTTGGTTTCATAAATCGAAGTCAACTTCTTGAACTTGAGGTCGAGTTTAGCTTTTTTACTTCTCAATATTCTTGTCTAATATGTTTATGAAATTTTAATAGTCTGATACCTTTCCAGTGTATCCGATGTGATGAAGAAACTGAAGGAATATGTGGAAGAGTTAAATGTCAATATTGAGAAGCTTCCTGCAAGAGGGCCCGTCTCAAAATATGTCCTACCAGATGAGAATCTGAGAGGAAGGTAATCCTTCTTTTAAATATTTAATGGGAACATCGTGGCATACGCCTTTAATGTCTTCTTCTAGACACTAACAAAAGGACATGTGTCACATGTCAATCTGTTGTTTCAAATATTTTAATTCGCTGATTAACGTTTTAATATATATTTTTTAATTTACTATCAGAATCACAATTTCATTCGATGAGGCAATGTCTGGAGTTGCTTGTGACCTTAATTCTCATGGCTTCCATGTATTGTGCCAAGCTACTAAAGAAGCAGTTGGGCATGTAAAACCGTACTCTATCACTGGAAGTTTGCCTCTCATACGAGAACTGCAAGTGAGATCTAGCTTGCTACTATTTTTTTATTGGCTTTTCATAAATTTGATGTGTGCTAATTGTCCCTTGTTATCTTTTGACAGACTGAAGGTTTTGATGTTCAAACTTCAGGCTATGGTATGATTCTCCTCCTTTTGTATTTGAATTTAAGTGTCATTTTGAAAAGCTGCTGCCACGTACTCATAAACTTTATTGTAAGCCACCATGAAAATAATTTATTCTGCAATCTGCATATAAAAGAAAATTCTAGAAATTTGAATGATTAATAATTCAAGATATTTCATTCAATTGGCAGTTTGTAGAAATTAGTTGGTGATGACTGGGTAGGGATATAAATCAAGTTTTGTCAAGTCAAAGAGATAAATGGGCAAAGATGAAGAAACCACATTCGGCCACCAGTATAAATCCTTTTTAGGGATTATGAATAAATTAGTTGGCAAACCCATACCACCATTCATTGTTTTTAGGATGTTCATGACAGAAACAAATTACAAAATTCGAAAATTTTCTCTGTAGGGATTTAACTCTAGCACATAGGTTCATGAATTAATCCAAGATGAAGGACAGAGCTGAATGAGTAGGGAATGTCTCTGGAGAATGAATATCTTTGTCATAACATATCATATATGTTTTGACTGTTTGAACTTGTATGGTTTGTAATTAAGTAGTTCCATGTTCATTTTGATGTTTGAACAAAGTTTATATTATTGCTGAAAGAGGAAGAGATGCAGAATGATAGGAATAATGAATGACAGAAAAATTGGTAAAATAGCAATAAACTGAAGAACCTTTAATACTGCCTAATACTATGTTTGGTAAGATTTTTTCTGTTCGGAACAATTGACATCATTTAGGCGAAGAGTCCCATTAACATGGAACTTAATAATAGCTAGCTGGTGTGGGATAGTCGGGCCTGGGAGAGAAAATAATCGAAAAGGTAACTTGCCCTTTCTTGTCACATGCCTTGCACTTGTCATCTCTCATCTCTCTCCAGTTCTTTCATACAGACCTAAACCAACAAAGTCTCCACCCTTTCTCCCTTTCGTCATACCAGCACCAGAACCAATCCACAGCCTTGCTTCCTCCATAATCACCAGCCCCAATTGTCACTACAGACACCACCGCAATGAGTCACCAGCATTGCCTCCGACAACTTCATCACCATAGCATGTCACCATGACCAACCTCACACCACCATCCTTGCCAAAATGTCAGATCTCGAGACACCTCTCTGCAGGAAGCTCTTGCGTCTAGTGCTCTGCTGGATGAATAATGTACTGCCAGTTTTTGTGTTGGAAAACTTTATAATGGTCTATGGTAGAAAACTATACTAAATGGATATGACATGAAGCTCCTTGAACAAATTAGCAGTCTTATTTGGCCTGATTGGCATGAGTTACATAGGCAAGACTGGCAGGAATTAAATATGGAGCGAGAAAATTGAAACCCTTGGGAGAGTCTTTTTTTTCGTTGGGAAGTAATTGTGTAAAATATCTTGTATTAATAATTTACCTTGTTAGCATTTTCAGACTGTTTGTTCAATTGCACAGATACTTTTTTCCAGCCCTTCTTAATGTTTACAAGAAATTACCTTCCGCCGTCAAATTATGAAAAACATTCCATCATAACCAGAAAGATCTTAGTTACTGTCTGTGGATCTATATGCAGGTTTGATGGCTACATACCATGCCAAGAATGAGTACTGCCTTTTTTCTGACATGTGCCAAGGGTATCAGGTGTTTGCCAGTATCATCTCCCAACTAGAAGATTGATATTTCAGAGGGCATACTGGCTTATACTTACCAAAATCATACACAATAGCTTATACGACATGGTAGAGAAGAAAAATTGCTTTTTAAAGATGATGTTCATGTTTTTTTGTTAATCACTATAGTTGCAAGTGAAGAAGTAAAGGACTTATTTACATTGCCTCCGCCTGTTGCCAGAGTTGTTTTTGGGAGTTTGCTATTAGGGGGTAGTTTGCTAATTCTAATGGAACGAACCTTTTGATTTGGTATTTGTTTCCTTGGAACATCATAATTTGTCCTGAAATGTATGATTGTGAAGTACTACTAATCATTTGAATATCATCGAAAAAATTGTGGAAGTACTGAGCTTCTGTGATGGACCATTATGTTTAAGTAGCCTCAAGACCATCCAAGTTCCCTTTCCTTTTTGAGGGGTGTTAAACTAAAGGTAGGATCCCTGTGGTCCATGTTGAGTATATGCCATAAGTTTCTATCCTGGTCAAGAGCTGCACCATTGCATTTCGACTAAGTGCCTCCCTGGTGAAGTCCAAGAGGTATGCATAGCAATTCAAAAAGGTCTATTTCCTTGTGGCAGTCCCCCTGCCCCTTGGATCTTTATTGGGTCAGGTCCATCCCCCATGGGCAAATCTCTGTGCTGGAGTTCGTCCTGCAGAACCCCACATATACTAGCTATGGTGGGCAAAGGCAATCTTATGTAAGGAGACTACTCCAATAGCATTTTGACGGTGGTCGTTGTCTTTTATTCGGGTTGAGTAGCTTTGCGACCTGGGTGTTGATGGTGGGATCAAGTTTAGGTTGGAGTCTTTCCCGGTAATAGAGCGAGCCAAATTGGCACTAGGTCTGCCAGGATCACCAACTAAGAGTCGACTCTGCCCAGTAAGTCGGTAACCATATACATTTCCCTCTTTCCCTGCCTACCATACCTTTTACTCTTCCCACCAAATTGGGTATTTGTTAAAAATCTCCAAGCTTTTCATCAATGAGTAGCAGGTAATCAAGAGAACTCATACAAGTTGGGTCAATTTTAGTTTTGAGTGTTACTCCAGTAAAGATCAGACTGTCCATTGATTCTTTCAATAAGATTACGCTACCAATATATAGTAGATGCCACTTGTTTCTTTTTTCTTTTGAAAAAAAAAATACATGTATAGTACATATTATTGACTATAGATGATTGAGCTCTGCTATGTTCTATACAAATTTCCTCCATCCCAACCTATAAACTACCTTCTACTGGCCTGCGTGTGCCTACTTCAGAATTTGCTTGAGTTCACTTCTTCTAGTTTAAGCTGCTGGATTCTCTGTCGTAGTCTTCGCCTGTGATCGTGTATCTTCCAGAGTCCATGTCCCAATATTACAGCCGAGTATATGCCGTGCGTTATGATGGGGGCAAGAATGTTATTTGTCTGTCACAGACGTAATGGTAGATGAATAAGAATTTACCGATTTGACAGCCAAGCCATATTAACAGAAATTATCTGTACCTGATTCCATTCAAATCCAAGGTAAAGCGCTAGAATCCCCTCCAAAAGGGGAGAGTATATCTTTTTCATTTGCCTTCTCTCGTACCAGGCTGCAAAAATTTCAAAGTAGCAAAATGAGAGAGAATTCAAATGTTTGTTTAGGCATATGATTCTGTACAAACAGAAATTTTTTATTTTTTTATTTTCCCCTTTTTACAGTTAGAAGCTTTTATACCTGCAAAAAGCTTCTTCATATCATTGCGACCAAAGCGAGAATTTAGAACGGGTGCAACAACATAAGTTGGATCTGAAAGGAGGACATGGAGTTTGTTACTTGTAAGCTAGCTATCTTACATAAGTGAAGCAATGGAGAGGATCACAAAGACAAATGTGAGAGAATCAACCTTTCGGGGAGGCGGCCACGTAATAAAGGGAGCCCGTAAGAGCAGCAGTGATCACAGCTGCAAATGCTTGAGCGAATGGCACTAATGGAGGTAGCACACCGGTCTACATTTTGAAGAAACAACATATAGGTTAAAATATGGATACTATTCATTAAAAAAAGAAACGAAGGTTGATAACAAGGTTGTACCAGTGAAGCCATTCCACGAGCATCAGTTACCAAATCTGAGCTTCTCAAAAATATGTCGGCTAATGCTCCCTACAGAGTTTCAGAAAGGAAGAATATGAAGATACAATTGCAATGAGAATTCATAATAACTGTAATACAATTGTACAATTGAATTGGGAAGAGAGAAACTTTTTACTTTGACACGTTATACCAAAAGATGATGGAAGAAGTTACAGATATGATTAAGCAACAGCTATGAGCACGTGTTAAATACTCTTATTTTAGAAAGTTTCTCATTTCTTTTATCAATGTTACGAATTTCAATGTATAACCTTCCAAAGGTGGATACTTAAAATGCGCCTTAAGAGCACATGTTAGCCAAACTCATAAAATCATTGTAGAAGGAAAAGAGAAAAGATGAAGGATCACTTTTTCTTTCAATAGCTTATTGCTCTCTTTGGTCCTAGGGAAGGTGAAGAATGAAATAAAAACATCATTAGAATGGCAAATGTCTCGATTCATACTTCTACGATGGTCATTGTTAAGTACAATGATATAAAAGAGTAGTAGAGCACTCTCAAAACTCGTATATTTTTGTAATGAATTTTCAATATTCTCATTTTCCTTCTACTTTGCCTGTCCTAGAATTTCCCTCAAATCAAATAGACTCCAAATCGAGGACGCCCTTGGTGAAGGATTTCCCCGGTGCGAAGATCCTTCACAAAAAAAGAAGATGATGAGAAGGTAATAGACACAGAATTATCTTGACAAAATTTATGAATGGAGATAATATTTCGAGACATGGACGGAACATGCAGAACATTATTTAAAACAAACGAAGAAGTAGGAGAAGAGAGAGATGTAGAACCAGTGTGAGTTATATTTAGACCGGAGCCATCCCCAATGAGCAGTTCCTCGGTGCCATTGTATGGAGAGTGTAAAGCAAGGGTCTCAAGATCATTAGTGGCATGATGACTTGCGCCACTGTCTAAGAGCCATGAAGGAGATGGGTTGTTATGGAGATAAGAGTTGTAGGCGGCAGGAGTGGGGGAGAAATTAGGACGAGACTGAGGACGAGGGGAGATGTTAGGGTTGGGAGGCGGAGATGGGAAGACGGTATTGGGATATTGTTGGCGGAAGGAATGACACTGAGAGATATAATGGCCAGGGGTTCGACACCATTGGCAACGACCCTTGAAGGGTTCTCGCTGTCTAGAGGTAGATTTGTTGGCATGGGTGGAAGGAATAGAGGAGGGGCCGTGAGTGGGTGGGCTGGGTGAGGGGTTAGCGTTTTTGGTAGGAGGTGTGCGATTTTGGTTCCGGGTGATATAGTGTACGGTGGCAGGAAAAGATGGGTTGGAGGTTGTTTTGTGTTTGATGATGAGCTCACGATTGATTAACTTCTCGTGTAACTCATCAAAGGATATGGGGGTGTCACGGCTGAGTATGGATTGAACGATGGAATCAAAATCCGGGTCATTCAATTGATCCAAGATTTTCTCAACAAGGTCATCGTTGTCTATGGGACGGCCAAGTGAAGCGAGTTGGTCAGAACACAGCTTGACGTCCTACATATAATCTGTGACAGAGCGTGGGCCTTTGGTTATAGTGCGGAGTCGATCCTTGAGCTGTTTGATGTGTCCGCGGGTGGGGTTTGCATAGGTTTTGGCTAATGTCTTCCAAACATCGAGGGAAGTAGTGCATTGGGAGATGAGGGGAACAAGGGAGGGTGATAAGGTACTAGCAAGTGCGCCCAAGAGCAGCTTGTCTTGGCGAAACCAGGTGGAGTATGCCGGGTTTTTGGTGGGTGTAGATTTGGTGGTTGCAGACTTTGCGGTGGTGTCATCGGAGGCGGGTGTGGCTGGTGTAGAGGGCTTGGCTGCGGTGAGAAACTGTGGTGGGGCGAGACATGTGCCATCAATATACTCAAAGAGGTCATGACCTAGTATGGTGGCTTCAACTTGAATCTTCCATGCTAGGTAATTCGTGGAGGTTAGTTTAAGAATATGAGAGAGAGATATTGCAATGAGTGGCTTGGAGGGCTCGGCAGAATTGGGAAGAAGAACAAAAGACTCAGATGATGCCATAAGGCCAGAAAAAAAAAAAAAGAACAGCGGTGGAGGTAAAGTGGATCTAGGGCTTTGATACCATATGACAATATTAAAGTATTGGAGAATCTCAAATCATATTATTGACTTGTAAACATATTTATATACACAAGATAGCTTGGAGTGCAAGATACGAAAGTAGTCCTAATATAATAAAAGTGTAATTAGGAAAGTAGTACAAGTATAATTAGGAAAGAAGGTATCCTAATTTAACTAGGAGAGACGGGTGTATCTCTATCAGTTCTCTCAATAAATCCATCAACAGAACAAGAATGTAGTCATATTCAAGGAGCGAGACAATGCAATGTGAGTTCAAGGTAAAGGGGCAAGTCATACCAAAAATATGGTCTACTAGTAGAAAAGTACTCAATTAGCTCAAATCTAAAAAGTTTTTGAAGAAAAAAAGAAAAGAGAGAGAAGCCTCATTGGGTACCAACACTTGATTTTGGAAGTCATTCACAGATGTCCAAGTTAATCGAGTAATCTTTGATGTAAGAGGTGATAAGGATTGAAAACACTACAAGGAACTCACCTGAACAGCAGCCCGGTAGAAAAGCTCCTCTCCCACGGAGCTCGCAGCAACAATGAGTATAAACTGCATGAGTTTAATAAAAAGAATCAAATCTTCCTGACATTCTAGTCTAATAAGATGACCAAAGATTATATCAAGTATGACTGTCCAGATGATTTACCTGCCATGGAGACATTCCATAAAAGAAACTTCGTAGCTCCTCATCCTCCACATCCCTTATGGCACGAGCATGAGGTGATAATTTCACAACTTCATCCTGCAACAAACAAGGGAAATTGGTTTAAACGGAAAAGAAAAATAATTAGCAATGCCAAAACTACAGTAAACGGCAATTTTACAGCTAGAAGGTATCTACATATGTCAACCTAGAGTCCACCCCGCTGCAAAAGTTAATAGTATATCAATAAGGAAGAGATGAAAAGGATGAAGTTACACACACACAGAGACGAACAGAAAATATTACAGTGTCTTGGAAAGATGACATACATCAAGTATAAAGAGAAGGGCCATAATGGGCGGAGCTGCGTATCCAAGTCCTACGACAAGGGCGTCTAATGATGGAGAGAAACCTCCCGTGCAATCAATTCCTGCGGTGGAGCATATGAACCTTCCCGCTAAAGCCATTGCACCATATATACCTGATTTTTGGGGAAGTTGAAAGAAAATATATCAGAAATGGTCATTATATGCTCTGTAATTTATAAAAGCATAGAAGGAGGGGGTGGAGGATTGGTTGGAGGAGAGTTTGAGGACGAAATATCATGTTCAGTAGAGTGAACTTCCATGCAAACTCCTTCCATAAAATGAGTAGTACAATGAAAATTTAAGGTTATCAAAAGCTTTCAAAAGCCTTTTGCATCTTCTTTCCCTTCATTTAGCTTTAAAGGCGATTCCCTTTGACTTTTCCTTTAATATAACAAAGAAAAAGGTGCAGGGATAGCTTTTCCTTCAAATTTATCATCCCACTCCAATCCATAAACCCCACAAGTCCTACAGCAAATATAGTGAAAAAACTGAAATAGTTTTCAAACCCTCAGGGGTGACTTAGTTATAGACCCAAGGTTTCACAACTCAAAATCTGAGATTCAGGTTACCAAATGTGTAGCCTAAATGAGTTGGGACCATGGGCTCATTCAAACTAACAAATTCTCATTCAAGAAATTGCAATCATTCAGACAAAATCGGTACCACTTTTAACTAAAATTGATCAGTAGTTCGTTCAGTACAAGCTTCAATTCTAATAACGTTTTTTTTTTTCCAAAAAAAGGTTACTTTCTTACCAAAAATTCTAAAGTAAAATTAATTTGGCACATAAATAGTCTTCCTAAAAATGAAAACTAATAAACACTCTAAAGAAACTTCATCTAGACATCATAACACACAAATTATTACACCACAATTGATGGAAATTTAACTCTTCATTAATTTCTCTCAACTTTCTCCCAAGTCAAAATTATGGCAAAAGCTAACATGATTTGTTGATGCAAAAACTTTCTAACAGTATATACTTACTTTACTGTGACTATTGGGATACATGTATGTTTGTTAGCTTAACCCGAAAATTAATTGAAAAAACTTTTTTTTCCTTTGAAAGTAACTAAAGTTGTAGTAATTCCTCTTTCTACCCCTAAAGTTTCTTGGCAACCAACCAAACAAAGACATAAAATTTCCTTAAAAAGAATACTTACCAATTCCATAGCTGAGCCTTACAACAGCACCAATCTTCTCCCAAACAGGAAACTCAGCCTCAGCAAAGCTCTGATTGAATGTGGTCACCTCCATGGCAGAACTCGTGTACCCTCCTCCACCTCCACTCTTTGTACCTCTTCCCCCACCTTCACCACTCCGCTCCGCCGCAACCCTCACCGGAAACTTCACTACCCCCCCGAGCCACTTCATCTTTTTCTTCTTTAACCTCGCCGGCAGCTCACAAAGACCAGCCCCACCACCAACACCTATTCTACATGAACAAAACGACGTAGTTGCCGTTGATGGGTTTGAAGCTCGGGAAATTAACGGGAGCTCCATATTTTTTTCTTCTTTAACTTCTTTATTCATTTGCATGTGATTGGTTTCGTGATGGAGTTGATGGATAATGGTGGATAGTCATTGGTTGATGGATGGAGAGGTTAGTCATTGGAGTGGGTCTGATTGGTGGGACCTAGGATGTAGTAAATCACAAATAAGCTGTGTTTGGATTTTAGTATTCTTATAGTTCTTAAGAATCGGAGTAGCCAATGAGTCTTTGCCATGTGGAGATAATGTTTTTTCATATTAGGGCATTAGAGACGTTACCATTTATATCACCCTCTAAATATCTCATATTATCTGTTATAATTATACTTTTTCAACAATTTAAAAAAAATTACTCCAACAACCTTATTTTCTTTTACAATTATACTTTTTCAATAATTTAAAAAAAAAATTTAATCCAACAAACACCCTCTCTAAAAATCTCTAAAAAATATTTTTTATCTATATCTCTCTCATCTCAACTAATAAATCTAACCACAAAGATTTTTTTCTCTTTTTTATTTAAATTTTTTTTTCACAATCGGAATGAAATATTGTATATTTTAAATTTTATATTCTATGAAAAAAATAATGTATATTTTAATAAATTCAAATATTTTTATTTAAAAATATATGTCAATCTAAGAAGTAATTTATATTTAAAATACATTTTCATTATTTTTTTTCTCTCTCATATATTAAGGTCACGAGAAAAAAAAAATTTGGTTGAAATGAATTTGCAATTAATTTAAAATTTTCATATAAAAAATGAGTATTTCATTGTGTTGAGAATGAGATGGCTCGATTACCCAAGCAAGAGGCCAGTTCCCTCGGCAGGAAGTAGGACTTGATTGGACCTCAAAGGGGGTGCGGGGGCGGAGCCCCCTACGGTACGGACTATTCGGGATTTTGAAAAGCATGCGGCCTCATGGAACACTGGAAACTAATTCTCAAGAAAAGAAGTTTTAACAGTCATGATAAACATGTGCATTAAAATTAATTCTCAAGGTTTTTGTTAGCTAATACGTGTTTTTAGTGTTGTTGAGACATTAGGGATTAGGGAAGCAATTGTACAAAATATAGACAATTCAGGTTGAATTAAAAGACTTGAGGAGTCATTGTGCAACGGTCTTAATACGAAGGATAACTACATTTACACATGTGAACGAAAGATTAATTTCTAACCGTTAAAATTTAGAAGATAATGAGATCTCAATCAGTAGTTACCTTTAGTCAATTGCACGTGTGCAAACTGAGCTATATTGTAACATAAATTGAGAATATTCTCGATAACAATAAGAACATGACCTGTCTTCGTCTTGAGTACTTCTACTTTATAATAGTATGATAATAAAATTAGTGCATATAATTTTGTTCAAAAACATAACCGAAAATCAACCAAACATTGTAACAACCATTTGTCTCGCAACACTCATAAAGACGTAAGCCAACTTAATGTTATTGTTACCCATGTTGTAAATGTCAAATGATGATCTATTTATTTTGGCAATCAAATTTGCTATTTTAGGATTTGAAAGGAACATCAAAGTCTTAACCTACTCCTGTTGCTATTAAGTTTTTGGATAATTCTAAATGTCCTAATTAAATTGCGACATCTCAAAAGTAATTGTGTGTTATTAATTAGGTTAGATTTAAGTATAATTAATGAAAAAACTAAGTAAATTACTATTTTATCCTTAAAATACTATCAAAATTGTTCATAGAGGATGCGATTGTGAAGATCTCTCTTAATAGCTTGTGTGAAAGTGATAGCTGACCGGAAAAAGGCTATTAACACTCCAATTTTTAATTACAATACTACCTCCGTCCCGAATAAATGTTCTTATTTTTTATTTTGGGATGTTCCAACTAATATTTCTAAACACTTTTGATCTACCTATTCATTACCATTCTTCTTAATAGCTTCATTTAATATAACACATTCCAAACAAACTCAATTATTTAAAGTAGTTGAACTCAATTAATATTCATGGATATTATGGTCAGAACACATTTTACAGCACATCATTAATTATTTTTCTTAATTCTTGTATTTTATCCACTAAAAATATTTATCCGAAACGGAGAAAGTACTTATCATTATCGGTATAACATATCAAGCATATCAAGCATTTGCCTCGAGCAAAATAAAAACATTTAGCTAGATTTTGGCCAAAAGATCATGTGGATCAAGCATGGTAACCTTTCGGGCTCATATATGTAATAGGCTATCCTATATTCCACAATCATTTTCTATACCAAGGATAAGGTCATCTAAAGTTATCTTAAGCACCCAATCAGAGTCTACAGATCAAATTTAGATGAATTCGGTGGGCCCACTAAGTTGGAATACGAGATTAAAGTAGGAAAACGACGTTAAAAAGTACACTTTATTTTAATTAATTATTCAACAAAGAGTAATGCTGTAGATAATACTAAATCTTTTGTACTAAATAATATGTTAACTAATGTTATGTATTAATTATAATTTTTAATTTTATTTTTTATACCACATCAGCTGACATATTATTTGGTGTAAAAAATTTAATACTCTTTGGTTACCCATAACATTACTCTTCAAGAAATCAAATTTTTAATAGTTTGAGCAAATGAAAAAAATGGCAAAAACAAGAAAAAAGTTGCAAAAGGTTGAAAGTAAAAGGACATTTCACCAGTTCCTCTTCTTCACCTCTATTGCGATCGTGGTGATTGCTCTAATACCAAATAAAATAAAGCCAATGTAAATAGATTGATTCAATGCAAAACAAATGGGGATTCCTAAATAAGCACAAAGCATTCGTGAACAAGAATTTTAAACACAAGAAAACCAAAAAGAAAGGCAATCAGTTTATAATTTCTAGGGTATACGTGTGACTGTGGTGGCAGAACTCAAGTTAAACACAACCTTGAAGTAGGTTTTGGGGTGCAAATATTCCCGAGTGCCCTTCAGTTTTGCCTGGTTTTGTGGGTATGGGGGGGTGTTTCATGGTTCCGACGTGGTTTGACTCCATATAAGTATACTCCGTTGATTCAAAACGAAAAAAAAAGACAAGGAAAGGTTAGGCCCTTGAGCCATCTGATTGGCATGTTTGCCAAAAATGCTCTTAACTAAGAAACTAATGAAACATAAATAAAGACTTAAAAGGTTACCCTAACTGAGAAAATCAAGTTACATGAAAAGGAAAAACACCAAACGCTGTCATTATACATGTCCTTATAATAGCAATTCTAATTCAAATTGCTCCCTAACACTGCTTATCACCAAAAACTCAAATGCCTTGGTACTCAACATATACCATGCAAACACCTCGAAAATTACCATTTATGGGTAAAAAGCAAGTCTCTCGCGTTCAAAAATATGGTACTCCCATCTCTTCATTGAAATGTTAGATGGTGTACCTAGCAACTCTGTCCCTTTCAACTTATAAGGGCAGAGAGCCCAGAGGACGTTAGGTAAATAGATCCTGGAGATCAAGGATATCAGCGAGGACACCAGCTGCTGTAGTGTCATTGCCTGCTCCAGCACCTTGAATAACCAACGGTCGTGCACTATAGCACCGACTGTATATTTCCACCTGCAGAAATATTGCACACAAGTCATCAAACTTCAACAGAGATTTTATGGATGCATATTTGAAACATCACATTGAGATACAGGAGCTATTTTATTTTATTTTTAAATTTCCACGTAGATGCTTGGGGAGAGGGCGAAAAGCTACAGTACTTAATAAGGTGACAGTAAATACAGGTATAAATATGTTGGCTAGTGTACATTTGGGACTATGCTGTGCAGGCAGTAGGTTCCTACTCCACATACACAAAATTGCAGTACCCTCAACCCCACCTCCATAGGGGGGGAAATAGAAATGAAAAGGAAAAGAACTACATTATGCTGGCAAGGAAATGACAGAATTTGTGATATCTTCTGGCATAAAGGACTGCTTGATGTTATTGTGCTTATTTTTTATGTTGAATCAACACCTAGAATGCATTTCAGCTAGTACAGCATTCCAATCATCAGTAAGCAATCTTTCTTGGGCCAGTTTCTACACATCCTGGGTATTGGAGCCTTCCTACGGTGAAGTCATTTTAAAGGTGAGAAGGGTCCGGAGATTGACTCTTAGTGCATAAAGACACGAGTAACAAAAGGAAATCACCTTTTCAAAATTAACTTGTTTTTCCATTGGGTTCCCTGTTGTGTTTGAACAACTTTTGGGGGTGAGCAACAATTTTCTTTGCATAGCATTGCACCAACCAGCCCTTGCACTGAAGTTAATGTGAACTAAACTCCATGTAAGAAGCTAATCTTTCCTTTTTGATATGTACTAACATGAGACCATTCTGAGTTTACAGTAGTAACCAACTTTCCAGATTCACAATAGTAGATGAATAGGTAACTAAAGGTACTCAGATATACAAGTTTTCAGCGAGACGGACTACCTCTCCGGCTGCTCTTGCAGGAAGTTCACGGGATCAAAACTACTTCTGGCAGATGCAATTTATCAATGATCGCTTATAGCCATGGTTTCTGGTTCTGGTTTAGACTGTTTCTGCCTTTGTAACCAGCATATGCTTCTAATGCAAGTTGCAGTAATACTCATGATTCCTGTCACCTAAGACACTGCAAACTGGTTTCTAAATTGGTTTTTGTGCATCTATACATGTGAATACAATCATCTCCCCTTGGCTGGTCTTTACATGAGGCCATTAATATGCAAGTATATTGAAGATTGTTTCCAATCCCAGACTTTGAAGCACTCTTCATTGAAGTCTCTCAATTTGAGCTTTGTATACATCTATATTAAACACACACACACACACACTTTATAAAGGGGAAGGGCTCAAAATGGAGCCCTGTTATAGAACCCTACTTTGGTAGTTTTGTTTGATTTCATCGATTGAATACAATCAAATCTAATCAAACGGATTCATATTTTGATGCAACGAAAACACGCCCTTTTAATTTGTTGAATATACCCGTCTTTGAAATATAACTACGACTCTATCAATAAAATGTATCCACCACTCTTACAAAAGATATCTACCTAAAACTACCAAATAATTGAAAAAGAAGTAAAATTCATAGAAACAAATTACAATGATAAAATAATCAACAGCCAAAGGAAAAAAAATTAACAATACCATATTTACTAGTGTGTATATATATAGGGAAGAGAGTGAGAGCCGGGGTGGGGGGATAGAGAGAGAGAGAGAGAGAGAGAACAGTGAGGGATTGGGAACTGTTGGACGCAAGGGCTTAACTTCAATGTGGTGGTAAATTTGAGTAAATCTTTTTTCCATAGTGCGAGTGAGTAAAGTGGGACTTTTTTTGTGTAAAGACGAGAGTCAAGGTTAAAATGATTGAGCTGCTCACTGTAAGAAATACTCAATTAAAGATGGCCAACAGAACTTGCAGGGTACCCTATCTTGTCAAGCCCAATCATATTGTCAAGTAGATTAATTTGCTTTTTGCTCATCAAGTACTATTGATAGTCAACAAATATATATAAGCTCTAGGAGGACACACTGTATCATAGCTTTGAAGAAGAATCAATCATCCACAAAAATAATACACCCTTTGTCCCAAAAATAATATACAAGCTCACTTTCTTTTTTGGGATGGCACATAAGAGCAACGTCATGTTTTTAAAAAGAAAGAATTTTTTTTGAAAATCAATGGAAAAGTTCTAGTTCAAAATTAGAAAAGGGACTCTTTGTTTGGGACAAAAGAAAATGGAAAATAGGACTCCTTTTATGGGGCATGAGTGTCTTAGAGCAGCGGCAAAAAACCTACACTTCAAACACAGTTGCCACTATATACCAACTCCCTCACCACTGATTTACTCTAATAACAAATTTACTCTAATAACAAAAAGTACAGCTATTCAAATTTTGCCACCTGGATACATAGTCCTAGGGTTCACTCTATAAAACACAGGAGGGAAACGAACAGAAACTCTTTCTTTGCCTGCCACTAGAAATCCATATCATTCATTATATATCATAATTTCCTACTTTTCCCTTATCCAACTGGTTAGTTCACACCTGACCAAGATAACCCTATCCAAATCCGATCTTTACCCTAAACAGTAAATCAATCATTTTGGCAGCCCATGAATGGCCAATCTACCACCTCGTAGTTTACGGAAAGTTTCAGTTATACATATTTTTAGGTGTGGATGTTTAAGTAAATATGACTTATCCTGCAATCTAGAAACGTTTCTCATATGTACAAGTTATAACCAACTTCAAATTTTCATACCCCAACAAAATAGCTCAATTAGACTAAAAGAAACAATATAAGCATGAAGTCTTAAAAGGTAAATCCACCAAAATTATGTACCTTGTTTGCTTTTCTTTTTTCTTAAAAAGAATGCTGTATATGATCTTTGATCAAAAGGTGGTTGTCGAATTGCAAGTGATTAAAAATGAACTATAGTTATTTAAGAGTGCTCACCACATTGTCACTTCCTCTCAATCTTCCCAAAGCAGACTCTTTTGGGAGCTCTTGAATTCCAACTTCACACCTACCAAAGTGGGAAAAGTAAGTACAATCGAATTTTAGCTAAACAAATAATCAATGTCTTTTACGCATGAATGAGGGGGTACGGTATTACGGTCACAAAAACACAGGAGGCCATGCACACGAATACACACCTAGTTTGACCTTAATAAATGAAGTAAGAAAAGGTCATCATAAGTTAGGAAACATGACAACTATAAATGAAAGCATGGCTGATAGCAGACCAGGTTTGGAAATTTTTTCAGATAGCTAAACAATAAAATTGTAAGCCATGTGCTCAAACACTCTCCTCTGCACTAAGGGGTCTCACCTAGAAGCCCTTCAAGAAAATATGGCAGGAAAACACAAACTAGAACCTGGAGGACTTGTTTGGTACGCTTATGTTTCGACCACCCTGCTTTAATCTATCTTGCATGGACTCTACAGATTAGGTCTTGGTACCTTTCGACATGACACCACATGGATATAATTTTGGTATCTACCTCTAACTCACTTCTGCTACCCTCCAAACAGGCATCCTCAGATTGAAATAATAAGTACAGTAAAATACCCCCTACAAGGGACACAGTTTATCAACTTTGTTCGAGTGTAGAGCATAGAGTGACAAGGGTATTTGACAAAATTGTGCTGTTTTTGTAATGATAATATATAGAGGGTTTCACCTTACAGTTAAGAAGAGCGCCCAACAACACAGATCGAAACCAAGCCTTCTTGCCTGTTTTCCTCAGTCTTTCCATTCCTTCCTTCATTTCCTTGGCTTGCATAACCCTAACAACCACAAAGCTATTGGAGCAGTACCAAGGATCAAACCTAGCACACTGGAAAAGTTTTATGAACGCCCAAGTTCAACGCAAGCTCCTACATAGTGTTGCTCCTGTTCCGGTGCTGCATGTCGAGCTATAACCAAAGTACCCATGTCAAAACGACATGACATGGGTGTGGGTGTGGCAGTTTTCCACTACATGCAAAGTCTTAAAATTTTGGTGGATCCAAGACCCAGATCCACACCCGAATCTGATTATTGTACCCGAGTCCTGGTAACATAGCTGTCGTGTCTTACTTTCTAGGAAAGTTTCATACTGATGTACCACTAACGTGTCGTGTTGTGTCATACTGCAAGTGTCGGTGCTTCTTAGGACATAGCTTTGAGGGCTGAGTTGGGGCTGAGTACAAATTAAATTTAGGGGTATCATTTTCTCACTTATTCATTGATAATAAAAGTTATTTATGCTCTATTTCGGATAGCAAAATAATACCATGTTCTTAAATATTTCATACCAAAACAAAAGAGCAACTCCATCGCTCCGGCTATCCCTCCTTTCCTTAGGCACCATTTGTTTCACGGAAAATGTTTTCCGGAAAATGATTTCCAAGTTTTCCGGTGTTTGGGTAACATTTGGAAAACGAGTCAATGCAGAATATTTTCCAAGTCAATGGAAAATACTATCTTTTGTCTGTAGAATGACTTACGGAGCAGCTGCTCGGTAAGTCATTTTCCTTTTCCGGGATTTCCAGCAAGGCTTGCAACGGTAATAATCCCATTCAAGATTCTCCCCTGTTAGCTTTTCAATCTTGGATGAAAACTATAGTACTACTACTATTGCCTTTCAATGGTGCAAATTGCAATGAAGACGTGTTACCTTCTTTTTTTCGTTTGTTTTTTGTCCTTGCTCTTCCTTTCAACTTCACAATTTTTACTAATGTTTATACAAAAATTAAACCTGATCGTACACAAATATATAAATGCACACACAATTACACATTGGATAGAATATTGGATTCTCTCTCAACAATTTCTGAAAAATATAGTTGTATATATTTTGTTAAACCTGCTATGAATACTTTCTCTTCCAAATATAAAGTGCAAAGGGGATACGATGGGATTCTAATAATTTTAAATTATTAGCAATTTTGAAAGAATTACTTATAATTTTTAAGTTCTAAAAAGTACAATTATTGTATGTATGCATTAGTGTTTTTTGTCACATTTTCAGTGTGTGTACCAAACACCTGAAATCATTTTCAAAAGATTTACCAAAAATAGAATATTTTCATTTTCCAGAAACTATTTTCCAAAAATCATTTTCTGGAAGTTATTTTCCTTGAAACAAACGGAGCCTTAGTCTCGTAGGCTTTTCCATATTAGGCTTATGCAGCTTCGGTGCTTTCTTACCACACGCCTTTGCTTCGTGCCCTAGCAACCCACAAGAATGACCGAAACCAATATTCCCCTCTTTCTCAAACTCTTGCCAAAATCCTTCCTCCTTAGAAGAACCAATCCACACATGAGATGGCAAGGGCTGGGGCACGTCAATCTCAATACAAAGCCTAGCTACATAGGGTGTGATAGAGCAAGGGTGTGATCGCCCGCACCTATTAGGCTGTTACAGGAGGGATACGGAAAAAAAAAGGAGAAAAGTACTAGATTGAGGGACAAGGAGTCCACCAAAACAGCTGAGATTCAAAATAGCCCAAAATCCAAATTCCCTTTCTTTGTACTGATGACAGATTAATGCTTTTTAAACTCTTCTTAACACTAAAATTTTAATGTGTTTGGTATTCCCTGAGGAACAGAGAAGTCGTACTTCAGAGGGAAAGCAACCATTCAACACACAGTTTCTTCACGTAATAAAGCAATCCTGCCCGTTCTATTGAGTAGCCTCTTCAAGCCCAGAGCTAACCAATAATATGTGAGAACATTCATCATGAACAACAATACTCGAATCAGAGGGAAAGCCGCCATTCCATGCACAGTTTCTTTACGCTAACTCACTTTTCATGGAATTCTTTTTAGCTAAATGTTGGCAAAAGGATGTCTTGTACAACCCATTCGTCGAAGCCAAAGGCCATTTCAGTATATGTAGGCATATTTGTCTGCTTATTGTATAAATGAGCTGCATTATCAGGTTATGGGGTGCTTAAGCAATAGCCAGATTGATTTTTATGACTTTCTATACGAAAAATCTAAGAATATGCTTAAGCTGGTGGGTCTCAATCCCAGAACAATATGCAATATAATGAACTTTGAAATCTCAAGTATTATGAACTGAAAGAATACCTTGAGTCCTCAATTACACAAACATAACGCAGTACATTTCCTTTTAAAGAAGCATTTTTAACCCTCTCCTGAATATCCTGATCCAGCAATGGAAGGCCATTTACCAAAAAGTCTTCCACGGGCATTATATTGGGTCCCACTTTTTCAGGGTACAAGCTTTCAATCTGCAAGACCGAGCAGATGAAATTTAGAAGCCAGTACTTAAATAGAAGTGAGGCAATACAAATATGACACATGCACTAACCTTAATGCTGTCCATGTTAATACGAAGCCCAAGAAGCCGAGCAAGGATCAGAGCCTGTTCAAAGATTGTGAGGTGAAGCCGTAAAAATATACATGTATAGGTGGGTCGGTCTGCACACACATGTACAGATCTATTTGTTAATATGTACCATTTATATATCTTTATCTGACTTCAAGTATTTAATAAGATTGGCTTTTAATCAATATCTTGGCTTCCCTCTTTGGTGGGAAGTTTAAGGCAGTGTTCTTAGTTAATTTTCAATGCTTCCGAAAGAAGGCTAAGCTTCACTTCTCAGGGACAAAGGCCAACCCTTAAACACATTTGCAGTCTAGTTTAAGGCCAAAGGTCAACACTTAAACACCTTTCAATCTAAGCTATGTATATTGTATCAGCCTTCAATCATTCTATGGAAGTCTTTGATGCCATAGAGAAGATCTTTGCAAAATCTTTTACAATGCAGGCAAAGTGGAGACAGAGATATTAGAGGTGTAAGTGGGGAGATTTCGGCTTCACTACGAAGAAAGGAAGCTTAAATTTGCATCAGTTGGCTCGAATAATTAAGGTTATCCGTGAGGTTATGTCTGAATTCACAAAACAAGAGTTCCCCTAGGTCTATATATTGAAGCTAAATATTTTGTAGTTTGTATAGCTCTTTTGTGTAGTAGTATACTCCCCGTATACAAAGGACGCGCCGCCTAATTTGGCACTGTGATTAATATATTCCTCTAGTTATTTATCAAAAGAAAAATAGGCCAAAATGTTCATGAACCATTGATGGTCAATTCCATAATTGTGACGGCAGATAATATTGACCACCTTCAAGAAAAACACAATTTCTCACTCCAAGGAACTCCAAAAGCACACCATTTGTTTCATTGGAAACTAGGCTCATCAGCTCATGGATCTCTCAAACCATGTCTGGTACATGTTAAGGCTTAAACCGTGTCTGGGTATGTTTAGGTTTAAACCATGTATGGGACATGATAAGGCTTGATATACATTTGTTAATTCCCTCTCTCTAACAGCTTAAACTTCGATATAAGTTGGCCGCTTAACATGGTGTCAGTCTGTTTGTCGATTCTCTGGTTACGCTAGGTCTCTAGGGCTCAAGTCATCTGGCTTGCATGTTTTACCCGAGTATTGTTTGTGCATGAGTTGGCACTCTCTTTAGTTTGGAATGCACCTCCGTTTATCTCTCCACGTGCTAGCGGGGGGGCTGCACATTGAGAGGGTAGTGAGGGGGATGGCTAAGGCTTGATAGACAATGTTGGCAACTCTCATTAACAGCTTAAACTTTTACATGAGTTCAATACTTAGAAAGGCAAATGCTGAACCTCTAGTACAATTAGAATTTTTCCGCGAACTTGCCTATATAATATTTCTGCAGATTTTTGGATATCAGCATCTTTCTTGCAATATTTTATTTTTGGTATAAAGCCCAAGGATCACGACACTGAGAACACATCGAGGAGCCATTCCCGACATCAATACTGCATAGCAGCTTAATCACTGGGCTCCTTTTATGTCTTGAACCCTCAAACAGCAAGAATGTAGGTGGAGTGAAGAACATCTTCGTACATTGAGTGCCCTCTTGTATTGTGAGGAGCTCCACTCTCATATTAACTATATTGATTAGAAGGACAGAAGTAGACAAATGTGGATTTAACAATTATACTGCATGAGATCTCTTTATACTGCGTGAGATCTCTCTAATGATGAGATTTAAAGGACTACCCTTCCTGCTCTTGTTTGGTTTATATGCACCAATTTCTCTCATTTTGTAGTTTCTTTCATGGTAGGTCCCTCTGGATAAAATCAGATTTCAAGGTCCTTCTAGGTATAACTTATTGGCATGTGCATGTGGACTCCCTTGCTGTTGCTTTCTCGTCTGGTCTTGAACTATTCCACCATTTGGACTATTTTTAATCATTTTTGGGATACCCTACCAATAGCCTGTTTCCATGTAAGTGCTTCATATGCTGTCTGTATTCCTCTTTGACCAAGAATGAAGATAGTTTCCTCATAACTCGTCTTGGTATTTGTTGAGAGCTTGTGAAAACTCACAAACCAAGTTCTTCTGAGGGTACCTGTGTCTGACTCTATTTTACAGGAGTATATCAGCTACTGTCCAACAGGTCCTTCACGTTACACATCACAGTAAGATGCTTTATATCTGCCTTGTTATTCAATTAACATCAAATTAGTTCAATTAAATGTTAATGATTTCTAAAAAAACACACAGGTCCAGTGTGCCGGCAACATCATTCTTGTGGCACAGCTATATTTTCTCGTGCTATTTTGGTTTTGGCTTAAATACCATTAGAGTCTCATCTCCTCTTGTATGCACTGAGGAGTTTTTTTTGTTGTTTTTTTTTTTTTTCAGTTTGGATTTACAAATACTTAAGTGAATCCTACTCCAGGGTCTTGGCTCACATAGTTGAAGGCAAATGCAACATGCCAATGACCTTGGTGCTTTTCTATACAGATTCCAAATTTAAGTGCAACCTCCAACAACCGGAGTCTTACAGAAAAAGGAACATTATCCCAGTTGTTGGTTCACTTGCAGAGGTGTAATGCGATAGGAACTGTGATTAGAGCAAAACAATGAAAAGAAGACTGATTTACTCGAACGTCAAGGATATTGTCCCATGCATAAGAAGCTAGATAAACCAGGCTCTTTTTGCCTGCAAACTATCTTGATCTGCTTTTCAAGATTTCTTCTCACTAAAGGTCAGGCTTCAAATTTACCTCTTGTACTTTACTTAAAGCAATGAGCTGTTCAATTATCTTCCCTTTGAGTAGAGCACCCTCAGGCCATGTCCACTCACGAGCTTGTCAAGTAAGAGGTCTATATCACTCTTGCGAGGTCTCAAATGCTTCAACAAAATTGTTGGCTTAGCCATTTCAATAAAATAGATAAATTAAACAGATCTGCATATGCAAACTTCACCCTTCTATCAACATAAGGAATTCCACAGAAGATTAATTTCATGAGACTGCTGTCTTATCTTTTAAATCTGTTCCGATTGATCCCGAGGCAAGTGGATTGTACATTAAACAATAGAAATCATTACACAAGATTGTAGTTAAACATCAAGTATATCAATAGTCAATCTTTGATATCAATTCTACACAATTTGGTTCTCTTTTATTGGACCTAGTTTGCTAGGAAGTATCATGGAATTGATAGTCAAGATATCTACAACTCAACTCAGCTTTTGTCCCAATTACTTGGGGTCTGCTACATGAATCCTTTTCCCCCCCTTCAATTTGGTCCAATGCAAGGTCGTCACACAAGCCACACTCATTTATATCCTTCTTTATTATGATTGTACTTGTCCATGTTAGTTATGGTCTCCCCTACCTCTAGCCCGATTGTTGATGTTGATACTATCACACTTCCTAAGTGGACCACTCAAGATATCTACTCATACGTAATTGACCTATGCAGCATATTTTTGACAAGCATAACCATTCAAACAGTTGCATACTTCTAAGTACTAGAGTAATGTAACGATATCAAGCTAAGAAATGCCTCAAAAATGAAACTATTATCCCAAGATACAAATAGAAATATTGCTTTAGCAGGAATCTATGCAATTAAATGTCACGTTATGACCAATAAATAACACAAGCATGTTATGTGAAATACAAAATTGAGGTGTAAAGAACTTCAACACAATTAAAAGTAGAGGTAAATGAACCTTTCTAGCTACATCCATCCCGCTAAGATCATCACGAGGATCTGAGAATAATATGAAAATCATGATAAGTCTCCTTACAAAAGATCTTACAAAACTTAAGAAACAAGATACATCAATCAAGTGATTTCAGACATTCCCGAGGCAAGGTTTTGAGTGGGGATATGGATTAAGAAATAAATTTGGCCGGAAGCAACAGTCAAGGGAATATTGGTAAATGTATATAGCAGTAAGTAATCACAGCCATGACCTTTTTCAAGCCACTTCCCAATCCCTACCAACCCATTGAAATGCACATTTTGACATCAACATCTCATAATTTGATTAATACACTGTACAGCCTGTGTAAAAAGGGTAATGAATTCTCTAAATCAATGCACTGGCAGGAAAAGTGCACTTCCTTATAGAGAAAAAAATGTGTTAGCAGAAGAACAATTCGAAACCGGGGAAACCATTTCAGTTAGCCTATTGAAACTTTAATTATTCTCTTAGTTGTGATGCCTAAGAAGTAAGAACATTGACGTGGACTTGGGTTTGTAAATATTATACATCTAACAACAAGAAAGTCTGCATTATCATGTTTCAACCACGCTTTTCAAGAGCTAATCAGACCGAGTTCTCAAGCAAGGGAGTGAATTCTATGCTTTATCATATTTATCGCCCTTTCTCAAAATTCATAGAAGGGAAATTGCTCTCATAAGGAGCCCCCATGCGACTCGTCAATCTTTAAGTTATAGTCGTACCTTAGGCTACCCAAAGTATCGACCAAATCCCACTTTGCACCCTCAATTGATATTGTCCCACTTACACACTCCACGTTAAATTTTGTACCAATGACCCCCTTGCTGTGACGGGCGTTAGAAAGTTAAAGCCAAACGTCACGTGCCCTTGCAAAAGCTGGGCAATTTTGTCATTTCAAGCAAGGGACCCACCTAGGGCTTAATAACAACCATTTCCTCCTTTCTCTTTGTCTTCTTATCAGTCATTCAATTTTTTTCTTGAAATCATCAACTTAAATTCTTATCTATGACTTCCACCACCCACTACCCAACAACACCTCCAAACCCCATAACCACCACCACCACTATCACCTTCAAACCCATTAAATCAAATCCAAAATAACCACCAAATAGCTTTGCCTTTAAACCTACAACCACCACCCCACCGACCACCACCAATTCTCACATCCCTCTCCCCCCCCCCAAAAAAATAAATAAATAAAATCCACCACTCTCGCACCAAATCCCCCGATGGCCAGTCCTTTGCCAACGTCTGGCAACCATATTGCACCAGAACCACCCTCCTTTCCCTACCTCTCTCACGCTTGTACACACACACAAAGTGTGTGACATCACAAAGCACAATCCGCCAATCTCTGACACTAATTCACAGCACATATCTCTCTCTGGTCTCTCTCACGAAACCATAAACCAAAGTCTCTCTACATCTGCCCCCATTGTCGCACCATTGCACCACCAACCCAACTCCCACTAATCAACCTTCACAGATGTGAATCATTCTAATTCAATCCCAATCGATCAAACATAGATCATCTAAAAGATGGTTGTGTGTCTGAGAGAGAGAGAGAGAAGGATTGTGTTGATAGCTAATTCAGGGGAAGGAGAGAGAAGAAGGAGGGGATGAATCTAAACATGAATTAGTTGAGGGGAAGGATGGTGTCAACGGAAATTATCAGCGGCAATCACAGCTGGACATTTATTGTACAAATTCAGCTTATATTAGACACTTATAGGTGAATTCTTGGGGAGGAAAACACGGTTTCTGGCTCACACTTTTCTAAACTTTGACCGATAATGTGCACCTCACATGTCTAAATGCATGTAAAAAGACGTAAATGTCCTTCATGTGCAACGCACATGATAACATCTGTTAGATCAGGGCATGGGTGTTACGTGGGGAGCCTACATGGGACTATTGATTGGAGCGGCAAAGTGGGATTGGGTGGATACTTCCACGGGGGGAAAATATTTTGGCCCGTACTTTATTTATACTTCACTCACCTATTTCTTCATTATTCATTGGCATTATGCCATCACAAATCATTTTACCTGGTTCTGTATAGCCAAGGCCCTTCGCAGCTTTGACAACCTGGCTGAAGGGATTTCCATCTTCGATCCCGCTCATTACATATCCCAGTGTACCTATTAGATACAGTATGCAGAGAAAATATGAAAATACTTTGTAACTAGCAATTGTCATTGATAAAATGCAGCATAAGGAAGAAATGAACTGGTTTTGTCACTTGCTGCTTACAAATAAGTTTCGAAATTCAGTACCACTCAAACTCCCAATAATACGGCGGATGGGGTCTCCAGATGAAAGCATACGATTTAAGGATGCTATGATAGGAAGGCCAGCTCCAACCTGTTTAAAGAAAAAAGAATGCATAAAAGGTCGGCCCTTTCACCATAAACTTACTACTGAAGTCATTTTATGAGAGAAACTAGGAAGAAACATCAAACATTCTGAGGTATAAGACAAGAAAGAAAAAGCAGTAGGGCCAGGATCTACTCAGAAAACATGGTCCTTCAATAAACAAGATAAACTACCAAACTTCTTAACAACTGATGTCTTTTTCTGTTCCTTGATAAGTTAATAAGTATAATAAGAAGCACCAATGCGGGACAAACCAAAGAATGTAAGCAGACTAAACAATTTAAGCAAAATGGCTTAATATGTTATTTCTAAAATGTGCGACAAATATTTCCAATATAGTGATTCTCCAAATCTGACAAAACTATAATAAGAAATCTATAGTTACAGCCTCACACACACATACCCAAGACAAACACTAGTAGATTCAAAGAGAGAACTTAAAGCGAATAATTGCAAAAGAAGCCAACATTTTTGCCAAGATTTCCCTTTTACCATCGAAGTTTCAAAATGATCAGCATACTTCGAAAATATGATCAAAGAAACCCCACCATTAATCTCCCATCTAAAAAGATAATGGATAGGCTGAAATGTGCATTCTTTTAATAACCTCTTCGCTAAGTTTAAGGATGGGAGGCCAGTGGGAAGGTTTTTCAATAATTATATTTCCAAGAGTAGTTTGGTCATTGTGAGCATTATGGAAGTCAAAAGGTAAAAGGAAACCCTTAATTGAAGTTCATAGGTTGCTATTGCCATTAGGCCAACAGAAGATTTATAAATGCATAAACTGGTTATTTTTGCCATTAGGCCAATATAAAATTAAATGCATAAGATTCATTTGGCACAGTCAAATCTCTGTGTCATAAATTCTCTAGTTCCTAGACCAACAGAAAAACTGCCTATTCCTGGACATGACTGTACATGGCATAGTCATACTCCTGAAAGTAGATAGATGAGAAACCACGGTTTTAGCCGCATCCGCATGCCATGGAGCAAAATGCGATGCACTTTCCTTGCTTTCTAACACTTCTGTTAAGTTACAAACTCATCACAAAAGCTTATGCTGATAGGAGAGGACCTAACAATAGACAAACACACACGCACGGACTCACGCGAGCGTGCAAGCGCATACACACACATATATCATGCTTCAACACTCCCCCTCACATGCAACCCCAACTTGCACGATGAGACTAGAAAGGAAAAAGAAGCATTCCAGTTTTGCCGTAAAATCAGATATAGGAACTCCTCAAAAAGTGTCCCTTGCCAACGCCCAAAGAGAAGCCAAATACACCACTCTATCCCAAAGACGAGACTGAGACAACTCCTGATCTGGGAAAATTCTTGAGTAGCAAAAACAAAGTACTGCCATAAAAAACGAACATCGGTGCCCCTACCAAATCCTCTGATTCGCAACTGGAGAAAAGAAGAAATTGAATCCAAGCTAACCCACAGTTCATACGCCACCCCAAATAACTTATTCCATACGATCTCGCCCTTTAACAATGAAGGAACAAGTGAGCATGCAACTCTGAGGAACACTTACACATCACGCACCAGCCTAGGGTTATCTTCTTGTAAGGTCTACGGTGTAACAAGATATCGCAAGTATTGAGCTTAGTGAGAACCAAGGACCAAAAGAAAGCTCTAATTTTGAATGGGACTCGAGCTCTCCAAATGAAGTTAGAAGGGAGGAACTGTGATGGAGTTGGAGACTGAAACAAGTGAGACAAACCGAGCGACAAGAAGAGCAATAACCCCTTCAGTTTCCAATCATTAAGATTAAGAAAGAAATGGAAACTCCAAGCGGGAGACTTGAAGGCCCCATAAAAGAAAGCAACTATTGGGGCTGAATGAATAGACGGAATACGGTGCAAACGAGGGAAAGCAATTCTCAGCCAAGTGTTACCCACCCATACATCTTCCCAAAAACGAATGTATCTACCATCACCAACTTTGAGACGAGTAAAAGGGAGGAACAAAAATAACACAATACCTTTCGTATCTAGAGCTCTAATACCGCATTAAGTTACCAACATAGCTTAAAGCTTAAGCATTTAGGGAGAGGGTCAACAATGTATATCATGCTTTAACACCATTTAACATCACTTCTGGACAACTCCAACCATGTTGTCATCATTATGATCATGTCAAACACAGGAACTCTAGAAAGCAGAATGAATACTTGAAATATGGACTACACATCAAACCCACCTTTTTGGAAGAATCAACTAAAGAATGTAGAAATGGAAGGGAAAATGCTAAAAGTTACTGCCCTAATATAAATGTAAAGCCAGGATAGAGAAAAGCACAAATCGTTTGACTGATATTTTTCCCTGGTCTATTCCATCATCAGTTGACCAGAAACATTACAAACCGACACATCTCTAGACATTACAGGAAAAGTCTACATCTTTGGAAAACAAAATAAACACCATACAGTATAATATTCTAATCAACTTCAAGAGAATTAAGCTGAACGGAAAAACAAATGAATGATGTGTAAACTGTCCTTCTTCTTGTACACATGGAAAAGATCCGACTTAAACACAAGTCCAACGAATTAGCTGCTTACTGCATCAAAATCAGCTAATAGTAGATCGTGAAACAAGCACTTACAGTTGACTCATGCCGAATGCGGCGAGGATGTAAGACCAATTTATCAAACTCTTCCTGCAAGCCAAAGGGCAAAGGTTCTGTCAATGGTGGTTCAGAGTTATGACCTATGGGGTACTTGAATGGCAGACTGGAAGATAAATGGCAGGATTATCATTTTAACCGCAAAAGATTTTTCAGATCAGATATTGGTACAGGAAGGAGAAAAATCAAAAAAGAGATTTTCTTTTCTTTTTTCTTTTGGAGAAGAACCCTAATGATTATGAAGGCTCCACTGTTGGGCTCAAGTAAATTATATCAGAGGAACAACTAAAGAATGTAAGGACAAACAAAAGATTTTCAATAAGAAAGAGTATATACAGGAAACATGAAGGAAACAATTACCATTGAAGAAGTAAGAGGCTTCTTATTGGCTAGAACAACACAACCGCCCAAATCAACCACTTGAGTTAGCAGTCCAATAGTCTCCGCGCTTGCAGAGCAATCAACAAATGCCAAACCTGTTGCAGTAAATTTTAAGTTGGCCAGAAGGATCTTTGCTTGAAACATCACATACCATGTAGCTCAAGTCCAAGATTGAATACATGATCACAGGCAAGAACTTTCAGTAACTAACTTCACTAAGAAAGATTCTATAACACAACTAGTAGACCTACTTTACTTGGTATGGAATGTTTCGCAACTATGAACCACGTGTTCATGAAATCTATGTAGCCAAAATGAGTATGTTAAGATGGATAAGTAGTAAAACAAAAGATAAATTTGAAACTAACACATTTGATATTAAATAAGCACAGGAGATAGCTGAGAGACCCAATAGGAGATGATAGAGAAAAAATCACTTAAGATGGCTTGTACTTGTAGCAATAACTATGTCAGTAAGGAAGAGGGAAATCATCAATATCAAAGGCAATGCTGATAGGGGAAGACCGACTAACATGGATTGTGATAACTGATAATTAAGGACTTGATTGAATGTCATTTACAAAAAAAAAAAATTGATTTGGACAAAGCATAATGGCGAATAAAGGATTTATGTAGCCAAACCCATGTAATTGGGAGAATCGCTTAGTTTTTCCGCTTTGATTCTATCCTTGCCACAAAGTACGCATGTGCTAATATGTTACATGGTTGATAAACTTGGAGCAAGTGTAAAATGAGAGTTTCATAGCATCTGGGCTCAAATGTACCACAAACCTGTTGATCTAACAAGACGTGCAGCAATGTTTGCGACTTCTTTCATGGATTCTGGATTCGTAAATGCATTGCATTCACCTGAATAGCAGAATAGGAAATCAAAAAAGTGAAAAGAGAGAAAGAAACATAAGCATATTTAGTACCCATGAAGTACTACAACACTACCTCAAGGCCCCTTCGACCCACCACAACTTCTAATACTCCCTCCGTTCCAGGCAAAGAGTCCACTTTTGACTTTTTTTTGTCAACTTAGCTAAAGTTTGAATGATAATTAATATAAATTTAGTGGTTTTTACAAAGTTATGAAAGTTGCAATCCATAGTATTTATTAAGATAAATTTTAAATTAATGAAATTTTATTTCCTAAAACATAAGTAAAGTATGTAAAATTTTGATTTAAATTTAATCACATGTTGACTTCTAAAAAAGAAAAGTGGACTCTTAGCCTAAAACGGAAAATATTGCTCCAACTAGCTATAGATTTCAAAATGGAAAATATTGTATCAGAACATTGCAGAAGGCAAAGCTTACCTAACAAATCTAGGTAAGTATGGTTTAAGAAAAGAATAACAGAATACATTACTCCAACTATTATTATGAGAAAAGGATCAAATTACCAAAGTCACTACACTTCAGAAGAGAAGAGCCATCTGACTTGATCCGGCAAACTTCCGATAAAAATGTATCATTTAACTCAGTAGTGAACAAATCTGGTGCAACAAGCAGTGATTTACTATCAGATACACCCACAACCCGCAAGCGAATTCCCTGTCACTCAAGCAAGATATACTTAAATACCTTTCCTTAAGTAAAAGAAAAATCCATTATCCACAAAAAAATAAAAATAAAAAATTGAAGACCATGGTGTAGTTTGTTATATAAAGTTTCAGCATATATATATATATATATAGGGAGAGAGAGAGAGAGAGAGAGAGATACACCTCATGCTTAGACCATATCCACAAAATAAACAAGATCACCAAGTAATTACAACCGATCATTGAGATCTACTCAAGAATTTTTATTTTATTTTTATATAAGAGATCTACTCAAGAATTATAAGTCAAGAGAATTCTCAATGAACCTCCAGCCATCAAAAATTGATGCTAATCTGAGCCCTTTAATGTGCGAATCAGTGGTATTTCCAACAGAAAATCTAAGGTGAATGCCATAGTGCATGAACAGTGATCATGCATAAAGATACATCTCTCCAATATCAAACTCGCATACGATGACCAAGGATGTGATAGAGGTAACACTAGAAAAAGTAACAAACTAGTAATTCAATATCATTGGACCATAACTTTTGATCTTGGGAAGGTGTGGCACTGTCAAAATATGTATGAAGCCTCTCTACAAGTACCATAAAACAGCAAACCAGCATTGCTCTTGTTTCCAAGGTCAAAGTCCATTCAGCATTTTCTAGCATCAGGTTTGTTTGGACCCCTAATATGACTTTGTTTGACATATTCTTTATTAAAATATAGAATATTTAGTAAAAGGGTCAAATTTATAGCAGGGTAGGAGCGGAAATCATAAATGACGTATTTTTTTCGAAATACAGAATGGTGCAAAATATAATGCTCCCTCCATCCCAAAAAAAAGGTCCATTTCCTAATTGGAAAGTGTCACGACCAAGCCCGAGAGACGAACCGCGAGGCTTACCACGCATTGGCCTGAGCACCTAGGTCAACTAGGCCCACAAGGATAATTATTGGATGCATGCCTCGCATCGGCCCAAAGAGCACCTGGGTCAACCCACCGAAAAGTTCATGGATAATTGTTGGGGCTAGTCAGTCATAGGTGGCCACTTATAAGCCTACACTCCTATCCACATCTGATGTGGGATTGGGGTGTTACAAAAAGCCAATCTAAGACAATGTCAAATTATTATTTAGAATACTGTCAATAACAACTTTTAGAATCTGTAAAAATAAGTAAAGTTATAAATATTAGGTTAAAGTTTAATCAAGTTGATTAAGAAAAGTCAAAGCGGGACTATGTTTTGGGACGGAGAGAGTAAAATTCTAGTTTTTAAGTATTAAAAGTTAGTTTTCCTTAAGCTAACAGTACCGAAAAAGAATTCTCCAAAATTAAAGGGAAATGTCCCCTTCTTAGCCACCCTAAGTGCTACAGGATAAATAGAACCATTTCAAATTGAGTGATTATTCTAAAGTGCCTCTCTCCATTCCAATTGAAGAGTCCATTTTCTAAGTTTTGATTCTTAGCAATGACATGAGCTTGATCATTATAACATAACATTCCATTAATATCCTTATTTTGTAGCAAATGAGGGCCTTTATAACAAGGCGGAAATTACAAGCTAATTTTTAGAAATCAAAATTGAGTTTCTATGTAGCCACCCGTGGTGCGTGTGATTAATGAAACCATTTTATATTGGGCCATCATTCTAAAACTACCTCCCTCCATCTCACTTGAAAGTCCATCCACTAAAGTTCAATTTTTGGCAATACCATGAGCTTAATCATTATAACATAACATTCCCTTAAAATCCTTATCTTTTTAGCAAATGAGGGTTAAAGTTTAAAAAAAATATATGGAACTTATATTAAATTAGAAAATAGACTCTCTGAATGTGACATCCAAATATGACAAACTGGACTCATCCGATGGGACAGAGGTATAGTATTCCCTCTGTTCTACACAAAAACTCAATGTTTGAAAAGCCAATTATTTCACAGGTACTTAAGTACCCTTGGGAAGTGTTTGCTCTATCCAACATGTTTTATCCATTAGAACATCATTGGACTCACAAGCTTAATACTCCCCCCACTTAAAGAGTTCACGTTTAAAAGTCAGAACATTTTAAGGATTACTATACTTTTCCATGAACAACATTACCTTTTAAGAATGAACATAGTTTTCATGATTTAATGTAATAAGGGTGAATCTGAAACCTCAAAATTTCTTAGCTTAATTTTCAAACACCACTCTTCAAATGAAACACCCGGAAATAAAAAGTAATACTCTTTGAGCACATGGAGGGAGCATTTGAAATGAGACTCTCCCAGTGGACCATCCCAAGCATGAATCTTTACACGAAATGAAGGGAGTCCTTCCTTCAGTTTTCAATTATAATAAATTGCTTTCATGTCTCTAATCAAATACTCCCTCCGTCCCTAAATCACCCTCACTCTTTATACATTTCTATCCTTGCGTGAGTGTCACATTTCTAATGAATAAACTATATTCACCTTTGCCAATTGGCAACTATCGTATCCCAGCGCACATGTGGATGCAGAGTGTTTCAGCATAAATGCCACCAAAACTCCTTAAATGTCAACTTCCATCACGGAAAACTAAAAATAGACGCTCATTTAGGGAGTGAGTTAGTTTGCAATCCAAAGGCAGGCGGAATAGAACAATTTACACTCATTTAGGGAGTGAGTTAGTATGCAATCCAAAGACGCTCATTTTGGTAAATGATGATCAATACCCAAAATTGTCATTCCATTTCCATGCCAATTTAGTACAAATTACATTCGATGATATCTCAAATAACATGGAAAGGAATCAGGATTGAGCACATATAAATATATAATCACAAAGAAAATTTTGATTTTCCCCACAACAATAAAACAAACATTAAACCTAATGTTTAGACCGAACAAAATATATACTAATAAAGATAATACTGATAACCTGCTTTGCGGGTTTCAAAAAACAATAATAATAATAATAACCTGCTTTGCGTGAAGGGATCGACAGGAAACAATGTGCTCAAGGAGTTGACGTCCAACGCCTCCACAACCCATTAGAATCAACGGAATACTCTTCATTTTTTATTTTATTTTTGCAATTTTCTATTGCTCCGGTGGCCGCCGATTAGTTATTGATTCTCTTATTGGCCGATTCTGGTCAGTGCTTCTTTGCTCTTCTTCTCTTTGCTTTTTGTTGGCGCTCTAGAAATGCATCTTTTTTTCTTTTTTTCCTAGATGAGTTTTTTTTTCCCCAAAACTAAAGTACTGTATTTTCCAAAATATTCCTTTTTCCAAAAAGTATTTTCAATTTTCGTTCCATCAAAAAAAAGACATTTTCGTTAAAATATAATCCCTCCGTTTCAGACAAACAGTACACTATATTACTTTGAAATGTTCCACCCAAAAAATTTACTTTAAAAAATTATGAAACCAATCTTCATAAAACTTTCAATTTAATCCTCCCCATATGTTATAAATATCTTAACTATGTTAAAAAAAATTATAATTATAACAAACTTTAATACTACTTATATATCTCTTAATTATAAGACTTTTTAAATATTGACTCTTTGAGTGGAACGGAGGGAGTAAGCCATTAAAATGGAGTATTTAATTTTAATTTATGATTGCAGTAGGATATGCATTATTTTGTAGGAGTAATACTTTTCTATATTTTTGGGAAATTAACAAAATAAAAAGAATATAGTAAAAGTATCAGTAAATCTCCTGCGAGAGCGTCTTACAGATCCTAATTCGTAAGAAATATCACTCTCTCACAGCTCAATCCATCAACACATGGTGGGTCGGGTTAATGAGATTCGTCTTACAAAAAATACCCATAAAAAGGGTATTTTCTAAGTTTTTAACTAAGAGTCCGTTTGGTCGAGCGTTTTGGCCAAAATAAAACGCAACTTATTTGTAAAAAATGTGTTTCAATACTGCGACAAAAAACGCAGCGTTTTCAAAAGATAGTAATGCATCTAAAGAATTCATCCATATATTCTGACGAGCGTACAACACTTTAAAATATATTGTAAATTTATTATGTAGATAAATTGTGTTAATGTAGCATTTTTCCAGTTAAAAAGGACTGCTTTAAAACTTGGGATTAGCTCTTGAAGCTTGTCCTTATCATATGTTTTCTTTTTCTTCTTTTTGGTGACACTTATCTTTGAATATGGATCTACCTTAACAAAATTCCCAACTTTCTGACCAATCAACTTAGCATCAAAATAGACGTGATCTTGGCCTCATCCTCTAACACAAAAAAGTATTAGGAATCCCATAGCATACCATGTACTCCGTCCGTTCCACGCAAAAAAATATATTATACTATTTTAAGATATTTTATTTATTTAAAGAGTTTATTTTCAAAAAATTATTCTTATAATTTTTATAATTTTTTGCCTTTATCCTTCACTTGAATGTGCTTAAGTATTTTTTTAATTATGACCAAATTCAATGACACAACATATACCTTAATAATATAATTTTTCAAACGGACTTTGCATTAATTTACTACTGTGTTTCATAAAACAATCTACAGGACTACTAATATCTGATTGTGTTACACATGGCACAAAGATACACAAAAAATTGAATTTTTGTTAGTTCAAATTGAATGGGTACTGCTATTAGTGATTTTAACAAAAAATTACACTTTAAAAGGAATATTTTGAGATATCTTAGACAACAAGTATATTTTAGAAAGAGTTTTCCGCAAAAAGAATTTTCCAAATGCATACATAGACTGAGTTAGGGGATCCTTGGAGTGGACGCATGAGCTGGGAAAACAATTTGAGAAAAGTACGTATAATTACTTATTTAAAATAATTACTATTTTATTTTTCTATATAGGTTCAAGCAGATCAATCACATACTCTTCTTTTTCATCTCCGATTATGAAAATTAACACAACAATCATAAATTATAAACTATTATTAATAAATTAAATTAAATGAGAAGAGTTAGAAAAATCTTATGATGTGCTGAATAACAACGACGACGAGGAGTAAAAAAAATGACCGTAAAATAGTTGAAACCAAATAAATTATAAATATAATACAAATCTTGACTTAATAGAAAAATATCATTGTCCTTTTAAATAAATTCTAACTATTAGAAATTCAAATACCATCTTTTCATCGGGATTGTGATTTTATAAATTTTAGTAATTAATTTCAAGATTTTAGTAATTTATTCCTATTTTAATTATAATTTTTACACTATCAAACATTATTAACCAATTTTATTGAATTAATTCTGCAAAATTAATTTCAATTCCGTAATCGAGGTCTAACAGTAGTCCAAATGAAGGCAACTTATAGGTAGTGGGTCTGACTCAAAGTTCCACCATTATTCAAAAAGTTGGCACAGAATCTTCATAGTATTTGGTGTTGGACGTGGAATGGGCACCCAACCTCTCACCCTAATTTGCCACCAACCCCTCTCTCTCTCTCTCTCTCTCTCTCAAATAGATACTTACAAAATACAAACACTGGGTGGTATAATTTTGTTAGTAATAGTATTATTGGTAGGTGTATATGGCCCAAGTTGGCGGAGATAGTGAGTGAGTGAGAGAGGCTGAGATTCTCTCTCGAATCCTGTCCTCTTCTCTCTTTATCCCCCCACTCTTTGCTTCACAATCTCTCTCCATATATGTATAATGTATAAATATAAAGAGGAGAGAGATCCAGACCAGACCAACCGCAATCTTGTTTCTCCGACCCAAACTCTCTCTCATGTGGCTCTGAATCTTTTCATTTAAATTAAACTTCTTACGTTACAGTTATAGTTACAGTTTCATATACCCTCTCTTCTGTTTCTTTTACTATTAAACCCCTCAATTTTTCTCACTCATCACTGTATTTGCCATCAAAAAACCCCGCCTCACAAATCCCAATTTTTACTTACTTTTTCTACAGGATTATTTGGGATTGATATTTTTGAAAATGGGCATTGAATGAGATATACCCATTTGGTAATTTTATTTTCCTTTTATACCCCCTTACGATGGAATTGTTTTATAAATGGCTACAATGGATCTAATTCCATTTTGGTTTTGTGTTATTTCAGTTTGCATTCTTTAAGGGTTTTCGAGGAAGGCAGTCAATCGTTTCAGCACTCTTTTCTGGGGGTTGTATTATTAGATTATCGGCAAGGTATGATTTTTACTTTCGTGGAAAAAGGAGTTCTTTTTGTTTGATAATCATTTCTAAAGCTTTCCTTTTCAATCAATACGTTCTCTGTTTCTGTATATGTGCTCTTTCATGTATATTTCAAGTGTGTGTGTGTGTGTGTGTGTTTCAAGTGTATGAAAGCTAGGTTTCTTGTCTAAGCTAATTTAATTACATTGGGTTCAAACTTAAAAAGAAATCATAGTCTTGATATAAGTATGCATCAAGTTGTTTTATGGTTTGTCATTGGGAGGATTGATCTGTTTAGGCATGTGGCTTTCTTTTCCTTCGAATTCGTTATGTTTCTGATAGACATTGAGTATGTTAGGATTCAAGTTTTATACTTTGTTTTGTTGTGTTTGACTTCCTGGTCCTTTCTTTGATCTATAAATTAATTATTTTGATTTTCTTTGCATAAAAGTTAATCTTTACAATGTTTTTTGTGTTCCTATATCGAATTTATACCATCTTTTATCCACTAAGTAATGTCTCTAAAACTCGTGTTTTATTTAATCCATCTTGAAGACTCTAAGTTGATGTTTTGCATGTGGCTTTTATTCTACACCTGAAATTTGGTTAGGCTGGAAAATAACATGTGCTAAAAAAAATGTTTTTTTTTTGTACTTGAACCTATAAATATGTTTATTGAGTCCCCACCCTCAGTCTCACTTGAAACAGGACATAATCATTTCAGTTTCATTTTTCTTTTCACAAAGGGACTAGATGAAGAGATGAAATTTTGTTATGCTGGAAATTGAAATGTAAAACTATGAGCCAAGTGTCTGTAGTGTAATAGGTCAACCAGTTGCAATGGCCATTTCGCAACCTCACTTGCTACATGACTTGATGATTCATTTGTTTGTTCTATCTACAATGATACAAGATTAGGAGACCTAATAGAGTAAAAATGTAATTTGGGACAAGCATGTAAAAGTCTAGTTTTGCAGAACAAAAATGTACATGATACTGAGTACCCTTTTCTTAATTGCAATTGCTATGAGATTACTGGTTTATGGTAGTAGCTATCCAACAATTATAGTTTGATTACATGAATCCTTTTAATATTCATCTTATTTCTCTTAAGGACTACAGTTCTGGTTAAATGTTGGTATCATTTAATTGACTGTTGATGTACCTCGGCTCTTGATTCGTTGTTTCGAACATATGGTCAGAAAGGAATCTACGTACTTACTTGAATCTTCAAACTCATGGCTGATAGAGAACATTGTGCTTTTGTTGTACTTAACCAAGGATATCACATCGTTGGTGGCAAATGTGAAGGGAGCAAGTATTGAAGAGAAAAGGGTACTAAGGAGATGATATTTAGAGACTTAGAAGTTTTAAGGAAAATAGACTAGAGGAATTTGAAGAAAAGAAAGGAGGGGAGAAGACATTTCTTTGAAGAGAGTAAGGGAAAGAGAAAGAGGCGCTGATAAGCCTCCAAATCTGCTAGGGACTCCTTGCACACAAGTAAAGAAAAGAGAAAATGAGAGGGAACATAAATATCTTGAAAAATCCTCAGATATTGGAGTTGTGCTTTGACTTTTAATTGTTTTTTGAATCTGTTGATTATCACCTTCTTACAGGCTTTACGAACCTCAATTCAGTTATGAATTACAAAATGCCTTTGGAGCCCTAAAAACTCTCAGCCTTGAGTTTTGCTCATTAAGTCAAGTATCTTCTCGTATTTATCTTCAAAAACAATTGTTGATATCTTTTCCACGAAACTGTTGCAGATTGAAGCTTAGCTTAACTCTTACTGCCTTTTATCATAGAGGAAGCTAATAGATTTCTGAATAGGTTGTCTAGCACATGGCTGGTAATAAGCTGTGCTTTATCATATGAAACGGTAGCACATCTTTGTACCATATGGTAGGGAGGAAGATCTGATCAATGAGAAGAAGTGTGAAGCAACTAAATAGATAGAGCCATAGAGGGAATCAGGAGAAAACTCAATTGGGGAGGGTAGAAAAAGTTTTCTCGACTCCAGAAGGACATTAACCTTGAATTTACTAGGGGTCCTTCAGTACCTAATCAAAAAGGAAAGCAGGACTCAGGAAAAGGAAGGTAATACCAATCTGAAAAGATAGAGGAGAGAGGAGAGAGAAGACACAAGGACAAGAGAGACGGAAAGAAGATAAAGAGAGCATAAAGCTCCTCCAAAATCCTTCAATGTTCACGTACTGGAGTTTATTAATAGGTTGGTCTAAAGCTGTAAGGCCTATCATAGCCTTCAAAAAAATCCTAAATTAATAAGGATCTTTAAGTGTATAGCCCTACGTATAAGTAGTAAAACCCTAAACTTTATAAGGATAAGCTTATACATCAGATAAACTTGAAATTCCTTATTCTCCTACGTACAAACTCTTTCCTCTGCCCTAAACAATAATATGAATGTAAAGTAAATGACCTTTCCTGTCCCTGGCATGAACTGGTGGTCTTTGTTAGCTTTAGGGAAACATTGTGGTCGTCCTCGCACTATGACATTGACTGTTTAGGGTTGGTTGTCGTACGTTTATTGTGGAAATTATGTTATCCCCGAAGTGATTTGGCTATGGCATAGATTTGTTCAAAGTGTGCATGCTTGACAAATCCACAAGGATGTTTCTTGGCTAAGGAAACCCCTTTCTTGTGTGATTTGGATTTTTGTATGCAGTTATTCACTTTTAGCCAGAGTTATTGCCTTGTTGCCCAAATTAGAGGCTGAGTTGGCTGTATTAGGAAACGACTTGGGGCGAAAAAGAGTCGTGCTCAGTTGAACACGAATGATCTAGTTTGCTTCATACAAAAGGAATGGTGCTCAAGCATACTTTACTTATCAAAAAAAGAGGTGCTCAAGTATACTTAAGATAGATTTCATGTATATAAGAATGTTTGAGCTCCTTTTCATTGTTTGACAACTCCAGATAGTGGTTAAGCATGTTGGACATGTAGATTAGGGCCCTTTTGGGTTTTGCATTACCAAATCTAGGCATATAACATCTATTGTTTATTTATTTTCACAGAAAAAATTCATTCCTATAAACTTGTTCTTTTAGGAAGTGGTAGACCATAGCACTATACCTTTAATTCTTTTTCCCTAGCCATCTTCTAAATTACAAATTTTGTTAGTTGAATGCATAATATCTGGTCAAAGATTCAACTTTGCAGAGTCTTTGTTCTACTTGATTTACTAATTAGTAATTTAGTTTAAGTTTAACTGTACAGCTTATGGTTAGCTCATAAAACTATGGATCATGATGACTTGGTATTTAATGTATAGTTTATGTTTAAAATTCGCAGATGGGTGATGTAGCCAAGGACTTAGCGGCTGGGACTGTAGGCGGGGCTGCACAGTTGATAGTTGGACACCCGTTTGATACCATCAAGGTGAAGCTCCAAAGCCAGCCTACACCATTGCCCGGTGAACTTCCTAAATACTCTGGTGCAATTGATGCTGTTAGAAAAACAATAGCAGCAGAAGGCCCAAAGGGTCTGTACAAAGGTATGGGGGCCCCACTAGCCACTGTGGCAGCCTTCAATGCCGTCCTCTTCACTGTTAGGGGGCAAATGGAGGCACTATTGAGGTCTGATCCTGGTACCCCCCTTACAGTGAACCAGCAGGTAGTTGCTGGCGCTGGGGCTGGAGTTGCTGTCTCCATTTTGGCCACACCAACTGAACTAATCAAGTGCAGGTCAGTGCTTCCCTCTACAATTATAGAATTTTTTATACATTGGGTTAAATTATATCATATGAAAGTTTGAACATATAATTTTTTTGATACATAATTTAATGAATTTGTGCTAAATACAATTGTTATTTTGATTAAATTATGTACAAATTTAAATTTATATTTTCTAGTTTCTGCACACAAGTTTGTGTCATTTTTTGAGAATTTCCGGTTGGAAGTTATGGGTAGGTGTTGGAGCTTCCTATTTATAGAGGGTTTCCCTTGTTTGTACTCCAAGTGTATATGGGTTGCGTCCCCTTGACGCTTTACTAATCTTTACTTGTAAAAGAAGAAAATCCACCAAACTCATTTGTATTATCTATCTTCAATTCAACTTAACATACTGATCTTTGTCTCCACTACTTGGGGTTGGCTTATTATTTGACATAACTTTTAGTCTAATCCTTGAATATATTTGTTAATTAGACGAGCTCACCCGTTTTCAAGCTCGGGTCATTTAGCAAGTGAGTTTGACATTTGCTTAGCAAAGATTGTATCAGAAAAAAAATGAGAATGGTGTGTAACCCTGTACGATAGAAGAGTATAAAAATACGTGTCAATATAATCTTGTTTACAAAAATAGGTGTCATTTGTTGTTTTATAATACTACCTCCATCCCAAAATGAGTGTCCATTTTAAAAAATTTCTTGTCCCAAAATGAGTATCAATTTTTGTATAAATTTACTAAATTCACCATTGCTAACTATCATGTCCTAGTGCTCACTTGCAGTGCCATAGCACAGACAGTAAGGGCAGTAATGCATAAAATGGCCTAAAAGTCAATTTCCTTAATTTTAGTGAAAAACTAAAAGCACACTCATTTTGGGGCGGAGCGGTTACAAGGACACTCTTTTTGTTCGTCTTTCCCTGTATATTTTAAGCATTTTCGTTGTGTCATTTTTATAAGAAAATATGTCTCAACCTGATAAGATTATAAAAGATCTGAATATTTGATCTTGAATTTATAGATGCTTTTCTTTACTCCATCTGAAGTTAACTCCCAAATCTTCTCAAATTATTTAACCTCAGCAACAATCTAGGTTACCTGTTCTCCCTGGACTTTCAGCTATGTGAGAACAATGGATAAATTTCTGGTCTTTAGAGATTTACCTACTTGATGCTACTTAATTTTTTGTGATAAACAGATTGCAAGCCCAAGGTGCATCGGCAGATGCTGGCGCAGCTGGTTCTGCAGTAAAGTATGGAGGGCCAATTGATGTGGCAAAGCAAGTTCTTCGGTCCGAAGGAGGTGCGAGGGGTCTCTTCAAGGGATTGGTTCCTACAATGGCTCGTGAAGTACCCGGAAACGCTGCTATGTTTGGTGTCTACGAAGCCCTAAAGCAGTATTTCGCTGGAGGACGGGACACTTCTAAATTGGGTAGAGGCTCCCTGATGTTAGCTGGAGGCTTGGCTGGAGGTGCCTTCTGGATATCTGTTTACCCAACTGATGTTATCAAGAGTGTGATTCAGATTGATGATTACAAAAACCCCAAGTACTCTGGCTCAATCGATGCTTTCAGAAAGATTGTTGCGGCAGAAGGTGTGAAAGGCCTGTACAAGGGTTTCGGACCTGCCATGGCAAGAAGTGTTCCAGCAAATGCAGCTTGCTTCTTAGCTTATGAGGTGACAAGATCCAGCTTGGGATGATATATTTATATGACCCTCTTCCTTTGACAAGACAACTATTTTCTCTCCTCTTCCTCCCCAAAATCTTGAAGCCGTTCGCTTTCTTACAATGGAATTTGTTTCCTAACATTGATTTTGAGACTAAGAATCAACTATACCAAGAACAAAGTTTCCGTGGCTTCATGTTGACCAGTGTTTTACGCTTCTTTCTTTTTCTTTTGCCTTCTTAATACTCTGTGCACCCTCTAATGTTCTTTTACAATTGCTTTAAATTGGTAAAGTTGATAGCTTTTCGGATACAATTTTCCCTTTAAAGTAGGATGGTGCAGTTACTGGTAACTGTATGAAATACTATGCAGTCGAGTGAAAGCATATACGGTGAAGGATCCATTTGGCAATACGGTGTTATGTTTCTTTATTAGCGTGTCGCTGCAGCTTCATGTTGTAAGATATAATAGCGCAATCGTCACTGGTTTTATTAGGTGCTTGTACCATACAAGCTCCTAATTCGTTCACGAACTGTGTACTTGGCATTTTCCCCACAAGATATATAGCAAGTCCAAAGAAATCCCACGAATTGCCTAGGAGTACCTGCATCAATACCAACCTTTTCTTTACCCTGACTTGAGATGGAGCAACTCGTTCCAACTCTTTTAGTTGTAAGAAGATACAATGGAGCAGTCGCAGTTTTTTGTATTACTTAGGTTAGGAACCGATACCGTACAAGCTCCTAATGCATTGAAAGAAAGAACAGGTGCACTTCCCTATTTTCCCACAAGATATAACAAGTGGTAAGATTTCCCAGCATGGCCTAAATCCACAACTACCTAACCAAAATCTTTGCCACATTATGTAACAAAGTAACAAACTTTGCATCTGACTCCAAATCTTTTGGTTAGTCAACTTGACTTGTAACTGTTTTTAACAAACTTGCGCGCGGACACACACACACACACACACACACTCCCTATATGTACATATTTACACACACCACGTATGTATTTCGGGTGTTCTTACAGTGGATCTAAACAGGTTTTCAAAGTTGTGGGACAAAAATGGATGATCAGTTAGAGTCTCGTCCCTCCATGCCACTTCTTTCAAGAGTGGATCGCTTGGATTGTCTTGTAAGCTTAAATCTAACCCTTCTTCTTTTGATTTCCCTTCAAATTATCGAGATTTATTTTTTATTAACATTTTGTAGCAAGTAACATACGTTGTTATTATACATATACAGATGAAATATATAGCAGGAAAAACTAGCTTATGGAGAGGCTTTAGTTTTTCATTTGGCAAAAAGAAGAGAGAATGCATGCCACTGGATGTTGTAGTACAGGAGGCTCAGTCGAAAGGAATGTTGTTGGATCGCATCGGGTCTCTCGAAGCTCGCCTTGTTCAGGTAGTAATTCCATTCTAGTATTTTGTTTCCAAATTAACATCAAAATGTTGTATCTAATTCAAAAACACTGGCATTATCTTTAAAACACCCTCATTCGGGCATTTATTTTGGCAAACTTCAGCTATCCTTAGAAATTGAATCTCGCAAAGCATCAACATTGACGTCAGCATCAGCATCAACATCTTCCTGTGAAAGAGAAACAAATTCTTCGTATCCAACGTTTAACAATCCCAAACGTAGACAAGAACAATTGGCTCAACTCCCCGAAATCACCAACGGTGAATTCCAGGTACGTAATAATCCCTGACCTTTTGAACAAATGGACGGCGCAGTGCACGAGACTCAGTGGACGAAAACATCAACCGCTTCAAATACATCAAGACTTGGATAATAACATGCTATATTTTATAGCTAGGTAGTTATGGGATTAAGATTGGTACTTGATAGAAAATTTTCAATCTTGTGGATATTTGCCATGCATGCTACATTTAAGACATCATTGAATCCAAATTTAGCTTAAGATAGTGGTTTTAATTATATGTTTCATGTACAGACTAAAGGTGAGAGATTGCAGCAGAAGAAGAAGAAGCAGAAGAAGAAGGAGAAGGAAGCAAGTCTTAGAAAGCAGAAACTTGTGAACAATAGTAAGAGGGATGAGAAGAAAGGCAAAAATGGGAAGAAGGGGATTCCTTCTAGTTGGCTCCACCTAAGAATTTTAGGATGCTAGTGCTTCATTTATTGGTCCTTTCACCCCCTCCATTGACCTTTTCATCTCTTTATTATGCTTTTCTTTTCTAAATTATTGACCTTTTCATCTCTTTATTATGCTTTTCTTTTCTAAATAACTCCATGTGTTTTGGATATTAGGGTTTCATTAGTTTTATCTTCCATTATATTATTGATTAATTTGACTGTGAAATGAATATTAAGAAAGAAATTTCTCCAAGGAATTATTATTAACACTCTATATTTCAATTATATTGTACCAATACTTTATATATATATTGTATCGTGTGTCACATGGAGTTTAAAAATAAAGTGTTAACAGCGAATTCCTTGTGCCAATCCCACTTCTTCCCAAAAATTAGCTAGAGGATAAGGCTAGCTTTTCCTTTTCTTACAACTAGTGTCTTTTACAAGATAAGAAGTTGAGTGTGGGAGTTGATAATGATTTGAGTTCTAATAGTGATGTAGTGGGCGGGCAAATGAACTAGATAACTTCGAAAGAGACTTTCTCTCTTATCATTTGAAGAGTCTCTATCATGAAACTTAGACCTTTAGGGAGATAGATTAACTACCTTCCTTCAAGAGAAATGGGGAACTTTCCAACGGTAAAATACTCAGAATTCAAACCAAACCTGATTCAGACCAACTCGAGTCTTCTAGTTGTTCTACAAAACTGGACGAGTTTGGGCGGTTAAGGAAATGGTATAATTTCGCCTCAACCATGGTATAAATAAGTATTTTATGACTATTTTGCCCTTAAAATAAGAAAACTTTTTGAATGCTTACACATCATGTATTTGTAATAATAGGGTAAGGCTTCCAATACATGTATGTTCTAATTTTTTAATTCAAAACCCAAAATCAAGATCTTGGGTCTCAACTTTCGAAAGGAAAAAAAATTGGCCTTTAACCTTTGGGCTTAAGTGAAGGAAGCGGGTTCAATATAGAATGGGTTCGTGTTTACGGGTTGGGAAAGGTTTGAGAATGGGGAGATGAGCACAATCCAAACCCACCCATTGTCATCCCCAATCATAAGAGAGGAAGAACTAATCGAGAGAAACTTTAAGGAAAAATTGCGGGCCGGACCCTTTTTACAGATTTTCAACCGCGTTAGTCTCATATAATTATTTTTAATCGCTTAAGTCTATTTTTAGTAATAAATTGATCAATTGTTCCCAAACTGCCCCCGTAAATCCCGTATTTATTCCTATTGCGATTTCTTACTAAAATTTTCATCCATATCAACTTGAAGAAACTTAAAAAAATAAAAACGAATAAGCAGAAGATCGAACTCATTGTGAAATTGAAATCAATGGATTCAATGGAAACTGCTGTCATGTTGTTGTTGAAATTCAGAGGAGATATCATTGTTTCGAAAGTTTCAGAGAATTTTGGTTTATCTGAGTTGATGGAATGCATTAGAGATAAATATTTAAATTTTCAATCGAATAATTGGAATTTGAAATACACTGTAGGATCATACAACAATTGTTGTTTAAGCAACGAATAAAATTTCAAAAACATGGTGTCATTGGCCAAAATTTTATCAGTTTGCATTATCATTGTTCATGTATTTGAAACTGATAATTGTTTGATTTACGGGATTAATAAAGAAGGCAAACATGGAGATGAGATTGCAGAGAACGTACACGATGCAATAGTTACTACAGACGATGCACAAGAGTTGCATCATGATGCACAAGTCTTAGACAAAGGTAAAGGAAAAGTTGTGTATCGCGATGCACCACATCTATTTGGCGATGCACAACAATGTAATGAGCAGAACAGTCAAAGTAAGTGTACCAATTCTTCAAGTTCTGAAAGCGATGATGAAAGTGTCTCATGTTACGACTTATGTCCTATTCAAACACGAAAGGAACTCTTGAATTCTGGTTGGGCATCTCTTATTGCTAGTGTTGGTCAAACATTTAAATGTGGAATGAAAGATTTTCGTACACAACTTATAAAGTATTCATTCAAGATTGGATTTGAATTTATTTACATTAAGAACAACAATAAGAGGATTACCGTTGCTTGCGGGAAAAAATTCAGTAATGATTGCAGTTGATTCATCAAGGCATCTTCATCTATTGATGAATCAGTCTCCATATCAGTGTTCTAAAAATCGTTAGGCGGGCGCTAGGCCCTAGGGCCTAGTCGGAGCCTAAAAATTGAAGTATAATTACACCATAGATTCATACCAAATCTTCTTCAACAATAGTAAATAACTAAATATAACCAAATAAATTAAAATTAATGATTAAATTACAAGATTAAAAGTTAAAAAGTTAAAAATTAAAATCAAATTCAATATAATTTCAAAGTAGAGGGGAGAAGGAAAATAATTTGATAACTTAAGGGGGGAGGGGAAATATTTTAATAACTTGAAAGGGGAATACTTAATAACTTATATAACATTAGAACCTTATTGTTATTTTAAAATTTGAAAAGTGAAATTGAAAATTTGAAAACGATAAAACTTAAAACTCTCCCAGGCCTTGGAAAGGAAAGGGGACGGAGAAAGCTAAAGCAAAAAAGAAAGTCTGCAGCCCTCCGGTCCAGACTCCAGTCACCTTATCACCCACCGATTTAAAACTTAAACATATAGTTAGCTTTCCATCAAATATTTCAAAAGGTCCCCTACGATTTGAAGCTCTCCCACGGCCTCTCTTAGTTGACGGCGAACTCTCCGGTCCAGTCACCCTCACCCACCGACGGCAGCAATAACCTCCCTTAGCTTTCTCTTTCTCTCTCACAGTCTCACTCTCGCTCTCTCTTTTTCACTCCACAGTCACTCTCGCTCTCTCTTTCTCGCTCACTCTTGCTCCTTCGCTCACCGGAGTTCTCCCTTTCTTTCACCAGCGGGGTGTTAGGCGGCGCCAATGGTGACTAGTCAGCGCCTAGGCCAAGACGGCGGCGATTTATCATGTTGGCGATTTTTTGGCTGATTTGACCATTTTCTCGGCGTTTGGGGAGCACCTAACGCCTAAGCGGGCTCCTGGGCCGAGTTTTCGAACACTGCTTTATATACAAGTACAACCTTTCACAGTTTTCATCTGACCATGATTTACGATAATAACTAAAAAAGGATGCGCTGTGGTCTAATTGCGCACTTGATTCTTGATCATGTTCGCAGTCGACCAAGCTATTCGCCGATTAATATAATTGATCACATGAGGACCAATTATGGCATTAAGATATCATACAGTAGGGCATGGAGGAGCGTCGCGAAGACTCGAAAGAAATTTTTGATTGTTACGAAAAATCTTTTTAGGAACTGCAGTGGCACGTTAAAGCGTTATATAAGAGTAATCTAGGTAGCTTTGCTTTCTTGGAATCAGACAATGTTACGAATCGTTTCAGTAGGTTGTTCATTTCAGTTCGGGCATGCGTAGATGGTTTCAACTACTGCCGTCCTATATTATTCATAGATGTCACATTTATGAAATCTCGATTAAAGGGCACTCTTTTATTTGCCACGGCCAAGGATGGAAATCAAGGTACGTCCAATTTTTCTATATTTTTTCCTTTATTTCAACATTATTTTGATTAGTATCATAGTGTGTTCATGTTTATGCCCCTGTTAATAATTGTATTTAATAAGAAAATACATTTAGTACATTTGTGTGCCATCAAAAATAAAAGTTGTGCATTGTGATGCACAAAATCAGTACTTTGTAGTACACTTTTGTGCATCACAATGCACAAAATCAGTACTTTGTAGTATACTTTTGTGCATCGCGATGCACACTAGTATGCATCGCAAATGTTATGTTATTAATTCAGTAAAATAATGTGCATCAGAATAAAAAGTTGTGCACCACAATGCATAAAAATAATAATTTTTTAGTACAAGTATGTGCATCGCGATGCACACTTTAATGCACTGCAAAGGAAATTTTGATTAAATATTATTCATATGCTACAGTTATGTTCCCGTTTGCATTTGCGGTCATAAATTCTGAAAATAGGGATAATTGAGATTGGTTTTGTGTTAAGTATTCAATAGCATACTTTTTTTGGAGTGGAAATCCGATGCATCGCGTACGTGTTAGAAGGAAGGGCATACGCGATGCATAGCGTACCTCTTCCTTATTTTTTAAGGGCATAAACGATATTTCGTAACAATAATGTCTTTTACTGGTTTGCAGGCCCAGCCCAAGGGTGAAGCCTGAAAAGATAGGGCTTTAGACCTCACAATATTTTAGGCCTAAAAAAAAAGGTCAAAATATGAAAAAATCTCCCAAAGTATTCACCCAATCCCATAATGGTACCTAAAACTAAATATTTTCCACCTGGGTATACAATGTTACCAATTGTCCCATTTTGGCCCCTAGCCCCTACGGCCGTTAAACAACTTACATTAAAGTGCACATGGGAGACCACGCGATAGTTTTTTTGTCATTTCACCATGGCCATGAAATTGGATCCCAGCTAAACCCGATCCCACCATTATCTTCTTCTTCTTCTCTCTCTTCCATAAAATTCACTGGCCACTGTCCACCGCCACCATCCTCCACCACTTCAACACCTCCACTTCCATTCTCCACCACCACCTTCATTCTCCACACCATAACCCCACCATTCAACCCTCACCAAAAGCAAGAAGCAAACCCCACCAATTTTTGTAAATGCAATTTTAGTTTATCAATTTTAAAAGCACCTCTGGTTGCAACAATGGAGAAGGAGAAGAGATGAGAAAGAGAGAGAGAGAGAGAGAGAGAGAGAGAGAAAAAAAAAACACTAGCTCCACAAACCCACCTCCACAAATCTAGTCTCAAATTGGGTTTAATTTTTGAACTTAGTAAAGCTCCGTTCCTGAACTTAGTAAAGCTCTAGATCTAAAAATTTAATTACCACTTTGCACCCTGATCTGGAAATATCAAGCTTATCAATCAAGGGCCCCACGCGCATGTAATCTTCATTGTCCTCGGCGTCGATGTCTGCGATGTCTAACCCAGCTTTATTTCTCGCCGCTCTCTCTCTCTTTCTCTCTCTCTCTCTCTCCCTCTCTCTCTTTTTCTTGCTCTACTTCGAATAGGATCTCATTGGCTGCCTTTGTGAAGTATTTGTAGTTGTTGGAGGCGGAGGAGAATGGACAGGAGGTTGGGTGGTGGGGAGTGGTATGGGATTGGAAGGGGAGTGGGGAGGTTGGGGTGTGGAGTAGCGGTAGAGGAATCTAGAAATCGGTGAGATGGTAACAAAGGTGCGGCGTAATTGACGGCTGAGAATGATGGCCGCCATCGCTAGCGTTGGAATGTGGGGTTTTTGATGGAGGGGATACAAACAAGGATTTGTACCTTGCTGATTAATTATAATATCTTTTTAAAATATATTTTTTAATGTTAATTAAATTAAATTAATATTAAATATCAAAATTACGTAAAAATAAGTGGCTAATATTTTAAATTAGATTTATATTTATTTTTTATTTTTATTTTAATTAAATCTCACTTTGCACCCTGATCCAAATAACCAAAATAGCCATCACGTGACTCTCACGTTACAACTTCCGTTAATATTTGTAATGGCCATCAGGTCTAGGGGCCAAATTGGGATAATTAGTAACATTGTATACTCAGTTGAAAAATATTTTATTCTAGGTATCATTATGGGATTGGGTGATACTTTTGGGAGTTTTTCATATTTTGGCCAAAAAAAAAAGGCTTAAATTGCTATTTGCTCACCTTACTTTGGCAGAAAATGCATTAAACTAACCTTTTTTTTTTCTCAATTTCATCACTACACTTGACATAAATTTCACGTTCATCACTCCGTCTAGTTATTTGGATGAAAAACTTTAAACTTTTATAAAAACTCAAAAATACCCTTATCTTCTATACCAAAAGTCCACTAATATGTGCTTATGTGAGAGAGAAAAAATGAAGATCTCTTTCCCATTTACTCACCTCCAAACTCTATAATCACTCACCACCAACACCACCCACTTCCAAACTCCACAACCACCCCTACTAAGACCACCACCGACATCACCCACTTCCAAACTCCACAACCTCCCCCACCTGAACCACTACCAATATCACCCACTTCCAAACTTCATAACCACCGCCCACCACCAATACCACCACCCAATCAAACCAAAATTAAAGCCTTCACCACCACCACCCCCCAAATGCCTCTTTCCTCAAAGCCACCACCATCTTGGGTAACATTTAAATCATAAAATTTTCAATTCCATAATCAGATACACCGGTGTTTATCAATTTTTTGAAAAAGAAAGAGATTTTGAAAGAGAAAGAGAGAAAAAGGTTTTGGATTTTTTATTTTATGGGTTGCTGCTGTATTTGTATTTCAAAAATAGGGGATGTTGAAGAAGACGATGAGGGGAAATAGGGAGAAGAGGAAGAGAGGGTAGTTTAGGCATTTAAAAAAATAGACAGAAAAATAGACGGTAACGGAGGAAATGAGGAATCTCTTAATGAAATGCAAATCGAGTGACTAGATTGCATTTTTTTGGAGCGGAGGGACCAAACGCATAGATTTGGTAAAGCCGGGGGACCAAATGATTATATAATTCGTTGTTTTATGCTAATCCCTGAATTTGATATTCTTAATCCGACATATGAGGTACTGCATACTTAATCTGTATACAATTCTGGCAGGATTTTTAATCATAGCAGCTGCATAACACATATATTGTGGTTAGTCACGTAATCAAAAAATTATAAAAAGAAGTAAACAGGTTTGCAACAATTGGGAATTGCGATGCACAAAGTTATGCATCACGATGCACAAATTAATGCATCGTGCACCCGATGCATAGGGATGCTCAAAATTTTAAACCTACAAACACTGTTTTCATTTTTCAGTGAACGCGATACAATATTTTTTTACCAATGACACCATATATTTTTTTTCAAATAATGCATCAAAAAATAAATTTTTTATACAAATGTATACAGATTTCACTATATTCAAGAAGTTGTAAACAAAAAATACATCTATAAAATGTACTACGTTCCTGAAATTTCTTCAACTTCGTGTTTTTCTTGTTCTGGTTTCGAAGATATTTTTGCTTGTTTTTTTTCAAATCGTCTCATGTTTCTTGATGTTGCTTGTTTTTGAATCGCCTGATGTTTTTATGAAGTTGTTTTGAATAGTTTGATGTTTCTTTTTGTTTTTGGAGTGGGAAACCGATGCATCGAGGTAGGTGTTAAAAGGAAGGGCATACACGATGCATCATTTTTTATTTTTTGCGATGCATAGCGTGCACTATTTCTTATTTTTAAAGCAAAAATATTATTTTTTTCGTTAAAAACAATTATGGTAAATTTAAGCGGTTAAAGATTGTCAAAAGAGACCGACCCAAATTTTACCCAAATTAATATCCTGCAAATCTGATGGCCGGAATCCTAAAGCTAAGTTAGCATAGGATTAACCCACCAAAAACACCCATTATGCAAAAATAAATAAATAAACATCATTTCTTTTTCAACAATCTCTCTAAACCACTTTTCTTACATAAGTCAATGAAAAGATATGAACATCAAGTGATGGCTTAAAGAGAGAAAGAATTTTCAAAGGACGAGTGAACATCAAGTCATGGACAGTTAATTTATTGCAAAAGACTTATTTGGCTGAGACATATACATACCCATTTTCGTCGGCATTGATGTTGTCTGCATTACTTTTTTATTTTATTTTATTTTATTTTTATCTAGTTTGTGCTGCTCTATATATCAAATACAAGGATATACTACTACTTTCTCCTTCCAAAAACAATCCTTCCCTATTTAATATGGGTGTTACCAAATACCGTACCTCATAGAATAAAGGGAGTAAACGGCTCTTGATTATCTCCAACTAAATAAACGGCTCCTAATTATCTCCAAACAAACAAAGACTATGCTCCTTAATTCTTCCATCAATATTCTACAATTGAAACTAAACAATACTAATAAATACTAAATTAAAGTTAGATGGTGATATGATCTACAGTTAAATTGTCATTTTTCTGTTTAAGAGATTAAACTACCCCTCAAGAGTCAAGACTATAAAAACAAATTTTACACTCTCACCCATCATATTTTATCATTCACACACTCTCTCAAAAATCAGCTCTCTCTACTTTGAATCATTCCTAAATAAAGGTATGTTTTCATTTTTTTTTATATAATTATTTTTTGGTTAATTATTATTTTATAATTTTGATTACTTTAAAAAATAAACTATTTGGTCAAATTAATGAGTGATGTTGGTTAGAGGTGACACTCACCCCCAGTGTCGGCGGCAGTGGTAGTGGTAGTGGTAATGAGTGTCACCTCTAACTAGCGGTATTCATGATTTTGACATAATTTTTTTTTGTTTAATTGGTATATATATGTGATAAAAAAGACGAATTTTACTGGTCAAATTCATGAGTGCCACCAGTTAGAGGTGGCAGTCACACCACCACTGTCACCAGCGGTGGGTGGCAGTAGTGGTGAGTGTCACCTCTAACTGGCGGCACTCATGATTTTAACCTAATTTTTTAAAATGTTTAATCGGCATGTGTGTTTAAAAGAAAACTATTTTTTGTCAAAGTTATGAGTGTCACCAGTTAAAGATGGCACTCACTACCATTGTCATCAGCAGCGGTTGGCAATGGTAGTGAGTGCCACACCAACAGGTGGCACTTATGATTTTCACCAATATATATTTTTAGAAAATTAGTAATTTTAGAAATTGGTGTGTATATTGTAAATAACTTATAAAATAATTTTTAGAAATTAGTTTTTAGAAAATTAATTATAATTTTTTATTATTTATTTTAAAAAATAAAAAAATAATTAGAACTTAACGTAGAAATATGTGTTAAATCTGATTTGGTAAATAAAACTCATAAAATAATTTTTAAAAATATTAAGTTTTAGGAAAATTAATTATTATTATTTGATCATTTCTTTAAAATAGACTTTATGTATTTAGAAAAGAATTATAAACTAACTTAGAAGTAAGTGTTGTATTTGAATTTAAAATGTATATTGTAAGTTAAATATATTTAAGGTGACATTTATTGATAAATATTGTTACCGTGACATTTAGATGTAGGTTATAGTAGAGGCAGTGGTGATAGATATTAGGAACGAAGATTTAGACTTATATTATCATCAAATTAAGGATTGATGCATCCCTGTGTCTACACGAGCTAGGGTCCCCTAGAGGTTTACTATCAGATACCTCATGACGTAGACATCCAAAAGCAAAAATAACAGTTGAGACCTCAGATGTTTCTAGTGGGCTTTACGTCTTGTATGCTCCGGTTGGCACTACTGCCGTGATACTCGAGACGGTCCTTCATCTTTTTCTGATGATATATTAGAGGCAAAGACATTTCTTCAGCAGATGAGACCTATGTTTGACTCAGGTGACTGCTTTATTGTTCATGTGACTAGTTCTAGCAGGAGTTAAGGTGAAGGAAAAAGGTCTTATGTGCCTCGATTTTCACACGTTCCGGCAAAAGGCCGGGAAAAAGCGCAAGGTCGTAGCCGAGATAAAGGACAGGGTAGTAATGAGTGTTAGAGGTTAAAGCAAGTACTTGATGAAGGTTTCTTGGCCTATTTCACATGGGGTATGGAATGGTGAGATAAGAATTACTTTTCATGCTAAACTATTATACTTTTTTAGGAAATTTATTTTAGTTATTTATGCTAATGTTTTATTTTGTTTTGTTTAACAGGAATGGGATACATTAATTGGCCAAAACGGTACTGAATGGTTATTTACATGGTCTACTTCAGGGTTGGCGCATTTGAGGGATATCATTTATTCTAACCTAAACATGTCCCTGATTTTTTGCTTTTGTGGAGAGATGACATATGGTAATAAACAATATTCATGTTTTTCAAGAAGATGACTATTACATTCCATGATGTGTGGTATCTACTACGGATCTCGGTTGAAGGGAATCCCATCATCTCCGAGACTTGTGTTGCTGGCCTCAAAGGTCAATTAGGGGCCCTATTAGACTTGAGTTTAGACGATGTGATATCTAAGTGAAAGTCTAGCACAGTAAGATTTAGTACGTTGCAGAATCGTTTATCTTGAAACAACGTAGGTCTTCGTGCTAAAACTAATGGATATTTGTTATGGTTGTTGGGGGCGACACAATTTTTGGACAAAACAAAAATAAGAACATGTGTCCACTTCTTGCCGTTTCCTTGGAGGACGTGTCATCTTATTCATTGGGTGCAACAGTCGTAACATTTTTATACTGTGAGCTCGGTGTAGCATCTAGGATGTATATTTGTCAAATCACCCGTTTTCTGACTCTATTGAATGTACGTTTAATTATGTTACGATGTTAATTATATTTGTATTTTTTTCGTCAATCCAGATTTGTTAGGCTTGGATAAATAAAAAAGACAAATTAGACATTGACTTGAAAAAACACTCTAAAAAAAGAAATGAGACAATTATTTTAGAACATTCCAAAATGTAATATGAGACACTTATTTTGGGATGGATGGAGTAACAAAGAAATAATTATCGATGAATAATGCAATACTTACAACTCAAGTATCTCAAAAAATAGAACTAATTTTCAAATCAACCAAGCAAGACTGTTCAAACTTATCTAATCAACAATTAATGAGATTTGAAACCCTCAAACCATCCAATCAAGATTTTACACATAAGATTATAATTTTTATATGTTGAAAGATGGTGGTTGGAACGTTAATATTATTGATTAACAAATTAAAGAGTTCCGATTTAGGAGGTGTGGCCTCCTAAAAAGTCAAAATTTAATACTCCCTCCGTCCTGAAATTATTGTCCTGTTTGACTTTTTTTTGATCAAACAGAATATTTTTCAAACGCAAATTTGACATATATTTTTTTACTTTTTTCAAAATCATAAAACATGTAATTCGTAGTACTTGTCAAACAAGATATTAATTTCAGGACGGAGGGAGTACTACCTCCGTTTCAAAATAATTATTATTTTAATAATTTTTTTTATCCCAAAATAATTGTCGTTATAAGATTCCAATAAACATTGACCAATATTCTACTAAGACTTTTCTTATTTACTACCCTCGTTAAAGAGGATTGTTAAGAGAAAAGAAAAAAAATTTAATCATACAACTTATCTACAATAAATAAACTTAAATAAGGGTAGATTAATCTTTATGTAAGCTTCTTTAATTTATGTTCAAATTGCTAAAACGACAATTATTTTGGGACGAAAGTAGTACATACGAGTGTTAACTTTTAAATCAAGTTTTTTTGATTAAGTTTACCAAAGTCACGGTTATCAACTAGTCTTTATGTTTCTGATTTTATTTTATCTGACTCTACATACAAATTAAAAAAATATCTTGACTTTATCATATAAATTTTATTATTTTGGTCTTTGCAATGTTATTCATGAAAAAATGACTTCTAAACTAAATTTTCTGTAAATATTTTATCTATTATCAAAACAACATTTCTCTTTATCCTTGTTAATACTTTTAGTAAAAAAATCATTAGTTCGTTCTAAAAAAAAGTGTTCAGTTTTAAAATTTTATATATTAGAGTAAAATAAGATAGGAAGAGTTGAAATTAACCTTAAAAGAAGTTATTTTTTACTCATAAACTCTATCTAGCGTCAAATTAATGAAACAATAAATTATTTTGGACTAGTACTCAATATTATTCATTATTGGGTAACTTATTAGATTGATTTTAGATATAAAATCAAAAAAAAATCAACCCATTAAATATAGTATTAGGTACTAAATCCATTTAAAATTCATTACTCTGATAATAGGTACTTAAAATGATTAGTCCAATAGATCACTTTAAAATGAATTAATAGGTTATGTAGAAGTAGAATGGATAAAAACTTTGATTTCGAGGAAATAAAATTTTACTGTAGTAATTTGATGTATTGTGAGGTGCTTATTTCATTTGACAAGAAAAAGAAAAAAGAAAAGTAAAAAAAGGAGGAGGAGGTGGTTGATAGTGATACTTGATTGATTGGTCCCATCAATATTGGTAGTTAGAAATTCAAAACAAAAAGAGAGAGATAAATTTGGAGAAGCTGATTGGTTCCCTTGCTGGTCCAGCCATGTAATGAGGTGGATGCCCCCTACTTACCTACTTTTTAAGGCCGGAACCACGCAAGCACCATCTCCTTCCTGATTGGTTCACCTCTCTCTCTCTCTCTCTCTCTCTCTCTCTCTCTCACTGCTAAATACTTCCTCCGTTCAGGTAAATTTTTCTTTTTCGATCAACTTAATGAAGTTTGATAATTAACATAAATTTAGTAATTTTTACAAAGTTTTGAAAGTTGCAATCCATAGTATTCTTAAAATAGTTTTTAATTAATAAAATTTTATTTCTTAAAGTATAAGTAAAGTGTGTAAAATTTTAATTTGATTTAATCACTTGTTGATTTTTAAAAAAAGAAAGTGGACTCTTTGACTGGAACGGAGGGAGTACTACTCCTTCCATCTTTTAATTTAATTATTATTTTGTTTAACTCGATACATAAATAAAAAATAATAATTAATTTAATTATTAATATTAATATAATATATAATTTTTTTAATATTTATATATATAGTACATAATTAAAATAAAAAATAAATAAAAACGAAATAATATCTTAAAAAAATTTTTTCAAACAAAATAATTATTATAAAAAAAAAAGAAAAAGAAAAAAAAGACAACGGAGGGAGTAGTAATATACCGTACACAACACTTCTTTTAGTAGTAAGTGGCAACTCGGATTTGGCGCCTCTTCGTCTCACCGGACTGACTACAGTTAAACCATCATCATCATCATCATCATCATCATCATCATCATCTACTACTAGTACCAGCTAGTTGATGATTGACATTACTTTGGGGAGTTGATTCATGCCCACTTGTCTAGTGCCAACCTAAATATGTACTCCTTTCGTTTAAAAGAAATTATGTGTATATATATACTCATCTGTTTCAAACAAAGATTCAACTGTACTATTTTTAGATATTTTATTTAAAGAGTCTATTTTTAAAAATTATGTTTATATTTTTTATAATTTTTTATATTTACCCTCCACTTGTGTTGTAATCATTTTAGTTGTGCTTAAATATTTTTGTAATTATGACTAATTCTAATGACACTAATATATCCCTTAATTATTAGATTTTTCAAACATCGATTCTTTGGGTGAAACGTAATATATATATTATAAATATATATATATATATATATATATATATAGTTGGAAGGTCAAACCCTTAAAATTTGTATCTTTATTTTCTTATTCTATTGGTCCTAATTAAAAAGGTACGCTTTAAATTTTTTGAGCAATTTGATACATATTTTTATTTAGATAGAAAAAATAAAATTATAACCTTTGAAACTACAACTACTACTCTCTCTCTCTCTCTCCAATTGAATACATTATATACTAAAGGAAAAATGGAATTTTTCTATTTATTTTGAATTAAATACATCACATTGACCAATAAAGTTGTGACGCCTATTTTTTATTAATTAAGAAATTCAATACTCACAAATATTAATATTAGGATTATGGAGCTCATTTAAGTTAGGTCACATTGTTTTAATGCAATTAATCTCAATTTTTAATTTTTAATTCAATAATTGATATAACAATAACCATCGATGATTAAAGAGATGGAGTAACCATTAAATATTTTCTCATATATATATATATATATATATATATATAATAAAGTTGTAACCGTAGTATCTCACAATCTCAGATGGCGAAGTGCGCCACTATTCACCCTCAACCCCCCATCCTCCCCCACATCTGCCCAAATATACAACCCCTGCCTATAACATTGAAACTATTGAAGAATATTAATAACTTTTCATTTCTCTTTATTTCTTTCGTCCTAAAAAAGTATTTGTACAAAAATAAGAAAATAAGAAAGTTGATTTTTTTTTTTTAAGGAAAGGAGTAATATTTATGAAAATAACATACTCCTAACTTAGGAGTCCTAAGCTCTCACTGTGTGGAATCAAAATTATATTATCTAGCAAAGAGCAGTTAGGTCTTGTTTAGATTGGTTGTTCGTATTCATTTCGTATTTCAAAAAAGTTTTGTAATAATTAAATTAAAAAGTTTTTTAAAAAAAGATAAAGAGAAAAATTATGAGAACAATGAGTAAAAGAGTAAAAATTATGAAAATTTTAAAAATTGAAAAACAAACCACATTAGTGAACACCGCCTTAATTTTAGAAATGCACTTTAGAGAAATTCGTATACGAGTTCTTTGTAATATATTCCCTCCGTTCCAGGCAAAGAGTTCATTTTTCTTTTTTAGAAGTCAAGATAAAACTAAATCAAATAAAAAAATTACATACTTCACTTATGTTTTAGGAAATAACATTTCATTAATTAAAAACTATCTTAATAGTACTATGGATTACAACTTTAATAATTTTGTAAAAATCACTAGATTTATGTTTATTATTGGTCGAACTTTAGCTTAGTTGACCAAAAAAAGTTAAAAGTGAACTATTTACCTGAAACGGAAGGAGTAATTCCTTGCAACAAAAATTAATCTATGCATTTAGTAGCTAGAAATTAAGCCAAAAAAAGTAACTTAATTATAAATTTGTTGTAAGTTAAGTGGTGAAGTACATTTTTAATTTTTGATGCTATACTAAGCATTTTTAGTCTTTCTTTCTTCTTATTCTTTTTCCGTTTTAATTTTTGGTTAGATTGGTAAAGCGGTTGATCATTTGGAGGCACAGTAACGTAACTTATAAATTTAATTTAAGAATAACTTCCCATGCATGCGTTGGTCACAGTTCACAATAATTGAGACTTAAGGGTCCGTTTGGATACTCCAAATTAGAATTGAATTAGAATCACAATTATAAAGAATTAGATTTCAACGTATTCGAATTTTATGAAGCTTCAATACTATTGTTTGGCTAATCTGTGGAATTTCATTAGATTTGATTCATAATTTCAATTCTATTGTTTGGATACTCAACTAGTTTCATGAAAATGGATTTGCCACTTTTATATACTTTTCCACTTGTATTCTATTTTCAAATAATAAGAAATGGACCAAATAAATTTCAACTACAATGAAAATCAAAAATCAACAAGATTTAATACTAAACCATTAGCACGGTCTTGAGCAAAAAATTGGCAAATGTCTTCGCAATTGTCAATAACAATTCTTGACCTATAAAGGGGTAGCATCAGGATCAACCTAAACAAGAACAAAAACAATTAAAGTTACCAATAATACTACTAGATGTGTGTATACCTAAGAAATTAAGAGAATCTACATAAAACAATTAAAGTCAACAATCCTTCCTCGAATCCACAAAGATGACAACCTTACAGCCGTAAAACAAGATGTGCATATCAAACCAAACCGACAAAAACCAAAATTTCACAAAACCTCAAAGAAATCAGATTGATAATAAGAAATAAAGAAATAACATAGACTCCATCCACGGGGTTCACATACACTAAATAGTAAATATAGCTAAATAACAATAACAACAAAACATGATAAAAATCATATCTTATAGCCAATAGCATCATTAGACATGCAACAGAATCATGCTCCATAACTCTACTAAACCTTCGAAAAGAATAACAACATGGGTAATTAAACTTCAAACTAAGCCAACCAAACAACACACATGCACAAGCAAAATTTCATAAAGCCCATCAAGAAAATCATTTGTAATAAGAAATCAGAAACAAATTAGTCATAGTAATTAGAGGTTCGCACATACTAAATAATTCAGATAGCAAAACAAAATAAAAATCCTAGCTTCTTACAATTTGGAAATGATTACTAGAAAGGGGCTATTTCATGGATGGACACATTCCCAAATTGCATTGCTCGATTGTAACAGGTAGCCGAAGAGAAATATGCTTTCAAATTGGAGACGATTGAACATTAGTGCATGAAGTGAAGAGTACATATAATCGTGGTTGCAAGTCTACAATGCTATTCTCAATTACATACAAATGGACTATTTCATGCAGCAACTGCAGATAATTCAACCATGAGCATCATCTTAAATGACTAGATTTTGATTGCTGATTTGAAAACTATAAGCACAGAGTGAACTGAATTGAAAAGGGCAGATCGCAAAATTGTTCTGCTCCAACATATAAACCGAAACTTGGATAGATGCATCAACCATCTCTTTAAAATCTGTTATTGTTCCATTTCTTCCATATCATCATCACTGAGTGGACCCTCAACGTCGCTTCCACTACTTGAACCATCTTTGTCAAGAAATTTATCCTTGTCTCCTGACAAATCCGAATGACCAAACAAGTCGTATCTCTGAAACTTTCACCTGCTTTTTCTTCCCAGCACCTTTCCCTTCTTTCCGTTTAAAGTAAAGTAGCGCTTGCCTTTACTCACCTATTTTTCCATGTAAACTTCACCTGCGTAAAGACAAGTACTACTTTATAAAGCCTCAAATTTCTAATATGCTTCTCAAACTCCTTCAAAAATTACGCTTGTCTGGACTATAGAAATCCTTTTTCATTATGAAAAGATGGGTGCTCAACAAAGCAAGGCAGCATTCATGAAAGACAAAAAGGGACACTTGCTGCAATTGTGTGTGTGTGTGTGTGTGTGTGTAAATAAGTTGGATGAACAGAACTATGAATTTTGTGGGTTTGATTTACTAAAAATGATATAATAGAGTCTTGGAAAAGTTTTATTCAACAATTATGTAGATTTTTCATTGGTCAAAAAATATGTTACATTACATCAAGCTCAACCAACTTTTACCCCTAAACAATGAAGGCACGACATACTTGTTTATTTTACCCCTCCCCTCCTTCATTCTACAATCAAGCTCAACCAACTTTTACCCCCCCCCCTCCTTCATTCTACAATCTCATCTCCAGTTTTGGTTTTTTACCAGTCGTGTAAGCAAGAAAAATTTCAATGCTAGCTCGTTATAAACATCAATCTCCATCTACTATTTCTCTTTCCCATCAAACAGACAAAAACGAAAACCTTAGTCAATTTTCACCTAACCTCTATCTCCACCCAAAGTAAAATTGAGCAATAAAGCCACCACGAAAGACATCCAACCCTCGTCTCAAATCCTTGTTAATGACATAATTCAAACCCAAATTATGATCCAAAGTATATGTATATACATATACGTACTGACATAACATAATCGAACCAAATTATATAAACAAAAAATATAACCATAAAACTAAACAAATGGCCTACTTAATAAACTGGGTAAACTTCAAATCAAAAGGAAATAGAAACTCAAACAACTATGCAAAATGAAAAACAAAAGGCACAACCAAACAAGTTTCAACTACAATGAAATCATACCTTATTAGCAGTGATCAAATTAATCAAGAGATCGAGAGAGGTCGAGAGAGATCGAGAGATCAAGGGACCTGAGAGAGATCTAGAGATCAAGGGATTGAGGGATGGATGGGTGGAGGGACGGAGGGATCTCGAGATCTCACCAAATCAAGAGAAAAGGGGGAGAGAAATCACAGAGCTCTAATCCATTGGAAGCAGCTACGAAGATGGAAAGATCGACCACTAAGAAGCCATGGGAAAAGTGTGGGATGAAGACGGTGGAGATAAAGTCGACGCGAGTTTTGTGTTAAAATCTTGGAATTGATTTTGCAATTATTTACTTATGGTACAGAATTGATTTTACGGAATTGGACCAAACAGAATTATAGTTCAATTCTAAATTTGTATCTCATTTTAGCATCCAAACAACAGAATTGAAATATTATACTTAAATTCTATTTCTATGCTATAAAATTGGTGTATCCAAACAGGCCCCTATGTATAGCTCGAGAGGATCAAACTCATCAAAACTCGGACTACACCACGTACCTTGTAGTTATCATTGTTAGGTTTTCAATCAAAAAGAAAAATACTCCTTTCGTCTCGGATAAATATTTTTAGTGGATTAAATACAGAAATTAAGAAATATAATTAATGATGTGCTGTAAAATATGTTCTGACAATAATATCTATGAACATTAATTGAGTTCACCTACTTTAAATAATTAGGTTTCTTTGGAATGATTATATTAAATGAAGCTTTAAGGGTATATTAAAAAAAATGATAGAGAATAGGTAAATTAAAAGTCTTTAGGAATATTAATTGAGATATTTTAAAATAAAAAGTGAGAACATTTATCCGGGACGGAATGAATAACTTTTGTGACAATGATTTCCCTACATTTCCGAAAATGAGCTGAACAATCAACAGAAAATCAGGGCCGGCCTGACCTTGGTTTACATTAATTAGCTGACCTCCAAGGAAGCCGTAGCTTTGACTCAGGATTATTCTAGAGCAACTCTTTCTTGTGACCTGACCAAGTTTCATTGCCACCCCCACTGTTTGGCCTTGCTCACTCTTATCCTTTTCTTTAATTTCAGTTAAAACCTACAAAACCAACAAAGTAAAGGTGATCGAATATGTTGTTTGTCTTCACTTTATGCTAAAACCACCAAATATAAAATAGATATTCGGTTAATATCCCCGGCCGATAGGTGTACATCCAATTTCCCTCTTCTAATTAACGTAAAAACATTTTGAACACTACCAAATATAAACTAAAATGAAAGAGAGAACATGTATCTTAATTTGTTGGTTATTATCACCCTCAACTGTAACAAAACTTTACCTATACCATCGATCAACTTTAAGGAGTACTGACTTCTCAACAATCTCTATTGAAAGAACGTTTGGGTGTGGCCATGACATTACCAGAGAATTTTGTCGAATTATTGCAAGAGGGCAACAATATTACCGAATGTCATTTGGAACTTATGAAGGTTCACTTCATGTGTTTGTGTACGAAAGGGATAAAAAGGGCTTCAACCGAATTATTCACTTACTTCTCTTTTGGGTCAGATTAGATATCGATAGACTAACCTTCATTTGTCAATGATTTCAAGTTATGCCATCTCTCCTGCTCTCTAACTCTAGTTCTTCCTCCATATACAATCATGAACCTATCATCTTCTTCCCATAGTAAATGATTATGTACCTATATAACTTGACATCTTTCAGTTCTATTTGCAGTAGTTTTTATGTCAAACAATGAAGAGCCAATAACTTGAATCAACACCAACTGAAATCAAAATTTTCAGCAATAAACTTCTATGTTGGCATAAGAAATATTTATGACGTAAGTTAACTTAGTCTATGTCAATAAGATCTTTCTAATCATGCTAAATGGAACAATCCTTTTCACTAGGTTAATTTGGTCAAAACACATATTTTTAATGAAACCCAATAGAGGGGGTGATCGTGAGTCAACACCATAAATAGGGGGATACTATACAATGTGTCAAAAGCACAGGGGGCATAACTGGAATTTACACTACTTGACTCCTTCCCACTTCCCATAATTGACATTTTTATATTCTAAATCACATTAAAATAAACAAAAACCACCCTTATATTTCCCCCCTCTAATCTCAATATCTCTTGTCTCTCTCTCTCTCTCTCTCTCTCTCTCTCTCTCTGTCTCTAGATGCAGTAGTACAACAAATAAAATGGAGAAAGACGAAACCTCAGAGGCCGACGAGCAACCGCAAGCGGAGGAATCAACCACCGCCCACCACATGACGATCCCGCCGGGATTAACTCAAGATGAGTTCAATGAGTTGGCCCCTTTTATCTCTGAGTTCCACACCTACCGAGTTGGCCCTGGTCAATGCTCTTCCATACTCGCGCAGCGCGTTCACGCGCCCCTCGACACCGTCTGGTCCGTCGTCCGACGCTTCGACAAGCCCCAAACGTACAAGCACTTCATCAAGAGTTGTACCGTCGTGGAAAACTTTAAAATGACCGTGGGTTGCACGCGTGACGTCAACGTCATATCCGGGTTACCGGCGGCCACAAGTACCGAAAGGCTTGATATACTTGACGATGACCGACATATCACCGGGTTTACCATCATAGGCGGTGAACATAGGCTGAGGAATTACCATTCCGTGACAACGGTGCATTCGATCGAGCGTGAAGGTAAGATCTGGACCATTGTTTTGGAATCGTACATCGTGGATGTGCCGGAGGGGAATACTGAGGAGGACACGCGTCTGTTTGCTGATACGGTTGTGAAGTTGAATCTGCAGAAGTTGGCGTCTGTCACCGAAGGTATGGCACGGGACGGTGACGTTGAAGGTAAGTCTCCGGTGATGATGTGAATAAGCTTTGCTGCAACGTTCAGGAAAAAAAAAAAGTTTTTCTGTTTTCTTTTATTTTGGATTTCTGTGCTGTTTTTTTTTTTTCATGTTCATTCTTGCTTTTTATTGACCTTTATGGAATTACGAAAATGTCCTTTGTGTAATATGAAATCACTAATTGGGGTCTAGTGAATGGCATTGGCTAATATGGAAGATTGGGCGTTTTTGGCAATGCGTAAAGAATTGTCGAGATTAGCGTTGGTGAAGATGTTTATGAAAATTTGGGTTTTTGTTTTGTTTGGTTTCGATTTTGATTTTCGCAAATCCAATTTAAGGCTACAAGATACGATCGAGTAGTAGTGTATACGAACGGAGTAGTTTTTTCAAAAATAATTGTGATAAACTCAAATTTCAACCAATTGGAGGTGTAAAAAGTCTGCGACAAAGAAAGAAAAGCTAAAGATAAATGTCTACGCAACGCCCTTACTAACTATTGGAACTCTATTCAAATTGAGTAGTATTTCTTCTATGTAAACTCAAAATATCTGAGTAGCCTAATTTTATTGGATCATTAATTTGAACATAAAATTTAAAAAAAAATTTTAATTAATGACGGAAAATGATTTTAATAATCAATTATTTTGACTAAGAGAGAGTTGATTTGAATGTATATAACCGTGAACTAATTCTGAATTCATCGAAACCTTCTGCTTAATTTGCTCTTATAATAATGAAATGAAGTTGCAATTAATTCTTTAATTCTTTCCCCTTGTGTGCGTAGTAGATACCTCCAAATATAGTTATGTTTGTCAATGCTACCCAAATTAGTATTGTAGTTGTTGAAAATGACAAGAGAATGAATGAGGGGAAAAGAAAATCAGTGTGTCATTTTAATAAACAACTAAATGTGTTTTCACATCATAAGAAGATAAAATGAGAAAGATAAATGGTCAAATGGGCCGGGGTTGACTTAAAATCAACATTTTAATTATTCACTCTGCTTTATTTTGCTAGCTGTAGTGGATTTTAACTGTCAAAAAGTGAAATATATAGTACTACTATATAAGGTTACTTGATTCCTTGTACTTTGCTTGCAATGGCAAGGGCATTAATAGTTTCAGTTTGGGCCCTTTCTTCAAAGGGCTATTTATGGCAAGTTGTAACTGTCAGTGGATGAAAAAGAGCATGTTACTTGCCAAAAATGGTGACTTGCATGTATATGAGTAAACATTTATCACTCATACTATTCATGGAAACCCTTGTCACCAGTCCCCTCCCCCACTGGATCCCACTTTTACATGATTGTCCACCAATCAAAGTGCTAGTTTACAGTCATATGTGGACAGTTCAACTAAAAAAGTCAAGGGAATGATCAGTTGTTTTGGCCAGGTGGGGTCCCACATGTGGGAATGAGATGCCATTGTGGGTCAGATTAATTAACATCATAATCTTATAGCTAGAGAGGTCATGCTTTAGATCATTAAGCTAAAGAAATGTGTAGTTTAATCTTGTATAAGCTGGCTTGTAGTGCTTGTTTATATATATGAATTAATTAATTAAATCACAATTTGATGTTGCAATAATGGAGTTGTCATGCATCACATGGGTTATAAGAATCTAGATATGAACCCTATTTAATTAGTACCTGCCATCTGAGCTACTACATGCGGTTATTTCAAATTTCATTAATATAGATTCCACTTAAGGTCTTCTTTTTTTTTTTTTTTTTGAGAATTCCACTTAATGTCGTAGACATACATACATACATATATATATATATATATATATGTGTTTGTGTGTGTGTGTGTGTGTGTGTGTGTGTGTGGGTGTGTGTGTGGGGGTATAATTTAGTTGTCTCCAATGCATGATTCAATTTGGGTTGGCTTGAGTGAAGATTTGAGCTAAACACAAATCGATTTGCCCCCATTCAAGTCTCATAAGATAGTGGTTTAATTTGATTTCTAACTTGAGAGAGAGAGAGAGAGAGAGAGAGAGAGAGAGAGAAAACCTATGTAGCACAGTTCATGAAGGTTCAATCATCGGAGAAAACGTAACCCTAACTAGAGTTTAAGAGAGATAAGAGAGGAACCTATGTAGCATTTCATGAAGGTTCAACCGTCGTAGAAAACATAACCCTAGCTAGAGTTACGTCTATAACGAAATATATGGTGCCAAAATGACTAAGGCATGTGTGCCCAATAGAGGCCATTTAGGATTAAATCACTAATTTATGTGTCTCTAGACGTATATGTTCAAAAAAATGCTGCTATTATCATACACAGGTTAGCTGGATGAGATACTCATCGTTTTTTGGATACCCAATCTTATCAGAACCGCTTCAATACGACATAGTGATTTCATATAAATAGTTCACGTCTTTATAATCTTTGTTGTTTTCATTTTGTAATTTCGTTTTCATAATCATATTGGGTAGCCCTAATTAAACATGTGGAAAGCCTATAATAGAAATTTATGAAGAAAGATCTAATACCCTATCCGTCTAGCTATCTTAAAATTTTTGACCATTTAAAAATCTCAATGCATATTTATTAACTAGTTTGTCAATAAACCCCTAACTAAATTAAGTTCTCCATCAATTTTAAAATAAGTGTCGTTATAGAATAATGCACACATTAAAAATTTTTGTAGGTTAGCAAATATTCCCTTAATAAATACACTTATTTTTGTGGTAACATTAGTTAAAAAGATAAATTAAGAGGAGATAATCATTGGAAAAGATAAAGTACTTAAATAAAGAGATTATTAATCATTGGGACTTTAGAGAAAAGAATGGTTAATGAGGTAAAACATGCCTTAAAAATTTAAAGCAACACTTTTTTAAAATAATTTTAATTATAGTTGAGACGACTCTTATTTTGAAACGACTTGATTTCTTTAGTTGTTATTAATTTCTAATACCATTAAATTAGGATATAAATGGTATAAAATAATGGTTATTACAAGTTTTATTTAGGAGAAATTTTTGTTTACAACCAATTTAAACAAGACAGCTGGAGTAGGTTATAGGGGGATACCTAACAAAATTAAACTAGTACGGACTACGGAGCAGTAGTTAGTTTATAAAAAAAGTGGAAAAGAGACCATAAATAGCATGGTAGTCGACAATGTAGTTAATTAGTGTGTGGGGTGCTACGTTAACGATATGATCCCAAAGGGACGCTTTCACTTAGTGGAAATCTTCGGTCTACTACTCCTGCATTTTTTTAGATTTTATTTTTTTAACGATTCAAAATATTGCTTTGTTTTTCTAAGATATTCCATTTCCATCGTTTCAGACAAAAATTTATTTTTAAAAGTTATATATAATGTGACTTAATTAAATTAAAATTTTACATACTTTACTTATGTTTTAGGAAATAAAACTTCATTACTTTTTTAAAAACTACATTAAGAATACTATGAATTATAATTTTCATAACTTTATAAAAACAAATAAATTCATGTAAATTATTGGTCAAACTTTATTTAAGTTGATTCCAAAAAATCAAAAATAAACTTTATGCCTAAAACGAAGAGACTATAAAATGAGAATATGGAGATAGGCATGTGGATGGGTGTATATGGTTTAGTGAAAGGTAAGTACGTAGAGTGGAGTTGTCAAAGAAAACAATACTCATGCTTTTAAGAATATCCATTCAACCTAAGTGATTACTAGGATGTTGGCACTACCACTGATAATCCAGCCATACTTCCTCAGTTTTAAGAAGGAAAAAAAAAAAGAATTACATTTAAAAAGTTTAAATTCTTAAATTATAGTTTACTTTATTATTATAATATACTCCTTTAATTTGCCTCAATTTTATATTAACTTTTATTGATCAACTTAATTAAATTTGGGAATAATTACTCCAAAAGATAGTATACTTACCTGTTTTTTTCAATATGAGTTGAGTACTTTTTTTTTTCTTTACACATTATACAACGTTATTTGACTTTCGTTTGCAGTTAAGGTATGCCGTTATTAAAAACTTAACTGAGTATTTCAATAAGCTTTCACTAAGTTTAAAATGGCCAAAATTATGATTTAGTATTTAGAATTTAGAGTTTAGAGTCTAAAGTTTATGATTTAGAGGTTTAGAGTTTATAACTTAAGATTTAAGGTTTTAGGGTTCAGGGTTTAAAGTTTAGGATATGGAGTTTCAGGGCTTAGGATTTAGGGTTTTAAGTTACTTTGATTTTGTTAAGATAAGTTGTTTTAACACATTAATTGAAATACTCCGTTCGTTTTCACTAAAAGCATTCAATTTTTTCCTTGATTGAAAATGAATCTAAAGTTCGAATATGATGTATAAAAAGAAAGTACGCAACCCATATTGAGAACAACTGGAACATATGCTGCCCTTTTGGAGTATTAGTTTTCACGAAATTATAAAAGTTGGTTATTAATAGTTTTCTCAATACTCATTCAATGATTGAATTTTTATAACTTAAAGCATAATAAGTTTATACTATTAAGCACTTTTTTCATTTCAAATAATTATTCCCTATTGGCTTTACACGAGTTTTAAGAAAGTGGTTCACTATATGTAATTTTTCTTTAATATCCTCATTGTATTCCTTAATGTTGTCAAATCAATGGATGATTCTTCTTCTTTTTTTTATTTTTTTCATCTTACAACGAATAAGGATATTATAGATAATTTGCTTAAATATCATTTTAAAACTAAAAAAAGGACACTTATTTTCGAAACCCCCAAAAAAAACAAAACAAAAAAAAACTATTTTCTTGATCAGAGTGAGTATGGGTGTGTTTCACTTTTCGATGTAGTTTTTTGTTTTTCGAGTTTTCTATTTTATTGTATTAATTGTCAAAAAAAAAAAAGAGAAATAGAGAGAAAGCTGGTGGAACCAAAGAGATAAAATGTCTAAAATTTCAAATTAAAGTCACTAGATTGCAAAGGAGCAGACCATATTTGATTCTCTTCTAACTGTATTAAGATACATCTTTTTATTTAAAATATATTATGTTTCTTAAAAAGAAAAAATAACTAAAAAATGAATAGTTAGAGATTATATTTAGAAATAATATTTCTTCCGTCTCAAAATAAGTGTTTAATTTTATAATTTTCTTGTCTGAAAATATTTATATATATATTTTTTACTAATTTCACCTTTATCACTATTATATCCGTGTGAATTTGTCATATCATATATAGACATTATTAATAAATAAATGTTACTCCATCCATCCCTAAATTATTGTTTTGTATGACTCGGCACATGGATTAAGAAAAAATAATTGATTTGATTATTAATATTAATACAGTGTATAGTTTTTTTTAATACTCATGTGCATGTGGTCTATAATTAAAGTAAGAAGAAAAAATAAGGATAAATTGGTAAAAATATTTTTATAATTTCTTTTAAATAAGATAAATATTTTGGGACAGATAAAAAAAATAATAATTTAAGAACGGAAGGAGTATTAAAATAGTTTTAAAATAATTATTTTTTAATTTTAATATTGGGACGAAGAGTACCCCTTCTCAGTACAAAACCCGATAGAAAAATGTAAAGATTTTTGCTTTACTGGATGAGTGTACATAACATAATTAAGAGGAGAGGACAGTTGGGGAGGGGACTTTTTGAGGTGTGGGTAGGGACAGGGTATGGTGGTGGGGATGAAATGAAGGCCATCCATTGGAGGGGAGGAGGCATATACTGCCCATAATAGAGTTGACGGTGGTAGATATATAAAACACGTGAGTGAGTAAGGTGTGGTGGAGCGAGCATTATAAGACAACCAAACCAAACATAAAGTGACTAGAGAAAGTCCAATAAAGTAGACGAAAGGACGTTTTGGGTTAAAGTGCCCATGCAAGTTGCCAACTTGGCTATATCCAAAAGGTAGAATGCAAGATTCCCGTGCGCGTGTGAAGGAGAAAGAGAGAGAGGCGGAGCACGAATGCAAGATTTTCGGGTGTGTTCGAGAAAGAGTAGGGATAGCAAAGGTGCGGTTCGGTTCGAGGATAGTTATATCTAATTTTTTTTTATTTTTTAATTATTATTTTGTTTAACTTGTTATATAAATTAAAAAAAATTAATTGATTTAATTATTAATATTAATATAATATATAATTTTTTAAAATATTTATGTGTCTGTGGTTTATAGTTAAAGTAGAGAAAAAATAAGAGTAAAATTGTAAAAGTGATGTCCTAAAAAGAAAAATTTTTAAACAAAATAATTATTCTAGGACGGATAAAAAAAAAAGGAAAACAATAATTTAGGGACCGAAGGAATATTATTTTTATTCACGGGTTAATTACAACATTAGTCCCTTGACTATTAGCTTTTCGACTAATAGTCCCTTAACGAATTTTTTTTAAAATTTCAGTCCCGTGAGTACCAAAAAGTCACGCGGCTAGTCATTTTGATGGATACCGTTAGTAAATTTCATTAAGTGATCCATGTGTCTCCCACATGCATTTAAGTAAGGAAAAAATTAAAATTTCACTTATTATCTTCTTCCCTAATTCTTCAAACTCTAATCCCAAAACACACACACACTAGCACCTCTTTAACCCAGTTCACTCATTCAACGAAATTCTCACCCATTCTCAAAATTCATTATTCATATCATTAACTTTTATTCATAGCACCTCCTTAACCCAGTTCATTGAAATCAATTTGAATCTTACCGAAACTTAATCACACCAAACCAATAAAATCCAATTGATTCTAGGTTTAAAACTCATCATTCGTAAGCTAAATGTCCACATCGAGATACCCAGATCTGTGATTGAGTTTATCCATGCCACAGATCTGAGATTATCGTCGAAATCACACCAAACCAATAAAATAAAATGCCACAGATCTGAGTTTAAATCACACCAAACCAATAAAATCAAATTGATTTATTATCGTTGAAATCTTAGAAACACCTAGAAATCAAGCAAAGGATCTTGAAAGTGGCGAAGACGGGATCTTGAAGCCGACATTGCTCATTCCAACTAAGTTCACATACACTTTCTCTCTCCTACGAAGAAAGATCTCTTCCCGCACACAATTGCAGACAGGATCTTGAAGCCGTCATTGCTCAGTCAACATGTCCAATGAAGAACCCATCTTTCAATCGAAGTTGAATCCATTAAAATCCAACTTGGGGTTTTCTGATTCGGCAGAGGTCTGACATCATTGCCGACCCGGATGTTGAAATTTTGACAAGTCTTCGTGCACTTGGAGTATGAGCTGCTCCAGATTCAGTCGTTGAGGGAGAGTTCTAATTGGTGATGCTGTGCTTTAGAGTGTGCCTTTCTGATTTTGTATCTCATTTTGGTTCTTGGTTCTTGAATTTGTCCTGAGTTTGTAGCTCATTTTGGACAAACTTTCGTTGTTCGTGCGTTGAGATCAGTAACTGTAACGGGTTCTCTGTCAAGAAACTATTGGGATTTTTTATATTATATGTGAATTTAAGAAATTATTGGGGTTTGAAGAACAAGTGTGTGTGTGTATGTGTGTTTTGGGATTAAGGTATGAAGAATTGGGAAAAAAGATAATAAGTGAAATTTTAATTTTGTCCTTACTTAAATGCACGTGGGAAGCACATGGGTTACTTAACAAAATTTTATTAACGACATCCATCAAAAGCACTAGCCACGTGACTTTTGCTACTCACGGGACTGAAATTTTAAAAAAATTCGTTAAGGGACTAATCGTAAAAAAGCTAATAGTCAAAGGAATAATAGTGTAATTAACCCTTTGTTCATTGATTCAATTTCATTACCCATATCCACCCCATTTTTCACCGGGGAATTAGTTTCTACCACCCCCATACCCATTCCCCATCAGTAACGATTAATCGGGGAATGCTCATGTGAAATCGCTTAAGTTTTCTTCGGCTATTAAACTCCTAACATTAAATTGAAAATATTTTTATTTAAGTATATATAATTTAACAATTAACGTTAATAAAATATGCAAGAAAGAAACTTATAGAAAACACAACAAATCAAGTTCAAAATTTTTTATAAATAGATAATTTTTCTATATAAAACATCATCATAATCAAGTTATTGAAACTAATATGTCTGAATAATTAAGTATATAAGTAACTGCTTATGTTGCAATCACACCACGAGTTAAAAGAACTTCATGAGATTATAAGTATAGAAATACCATTAACAATCTTTCTTAAAAGTCTAAGGGTATGGTTGATATTGAGATTTAGTAATTTGATTTTCAAATAATATGTTATTATTTGTAATGATTGTAAAAAATTAAGCGTGATAAAGAGAAAGCTGCTAGGACCAAAAAGAGATAATATTCAAAGCCACAAACAAGTTACTAAACCGAGAATGGAAAAAAGAACCTAAGACAAAAATAACTCCAAATTTTGTAGATACACGCTAAAACTTCAAATCAATCCTCACTCTTCCAAACTTCAAAAAGCCTAAATCTCCAAGAATGAGATGTTAAGGTTTACATACTAATACATATAGCTTGGCTAATTTGATAGATATTAGTATGTATAGGTAAAATTACACTTAGTACTCCCTTCATCCCTAAATTATTGTCTTTCTTTTCTTTTTTGTCCGTCCCTAAATAATTGTCTTGTTTTAAACTTTCCTTTTTAGAAAATATCACTTTTACCATTTTACCATTACTTTTTCTTCCTACTTTAATTGTGAGCCACATACACATGTGCATTAAAGGAAACAACACAGTATATCAATATGAGTAATAATCAAGTCAATTGTTTATTCTTAATCCATGTGCCGGATCAAACAAGACAATAATTTAGGGACAGAGGGAGTAATAAACGGTTCAGGGAACAGGGTGGGGAATGGGGAGGGTACTAGTAATACCATATCCAAACCATTCCCCAGTTTTTGAATTCGGTTATTCCTCATTACCCGCCCCATATCTAGTCAAACCAGTTAATAACCGTCAACTATGGTTCAGTTCAATTCGGGTGTCCACGGTTCGGTTCAAAATTGCTTTCCTTAAGAAAGAGCAATATACGGAGAGAAAATTTTAAATAAAACCGTTTTATGGTGATGAGACATAATTGTTGGAACCGCTAGGGTTACGATAGGCGATCAACTCAATCTTATGTGGTCATGTGTCTGGGCCTATTTTCACACTGGGTTTGCGTAGTTGCTAACTTGACCTCCAGGATAAATACATTTCATGGAGCATGAGTACCACTTGAGCTTCAGTATATAAGCTAGTACCACGAGCTAGCTAGAAAAGGTACCATCTCCATGAACTGTGTATTTATCATTAGTTCATTTTCTTCAAATCACTTTATATAAAAAAGTGCAAAACCTTGCGCCGAGTGACACCACATGAACCACCGAGAGCAGACCCCGCTTGATTGATCGCGGTAAAATGTTCCTTAACAATTATGTCTCATCGTAAGGCGCCTTTGTTGAGGGTTGACCTTCCTTCCGGGGGACTTGCGGAGACAGACTTTGCCGCGGAGCCGGAAGTCGGGTACATCCGTTTAAACTCATGATCTCCCCTGGGGTGGGTTTTGCCTTCCTCACGCCCCGGCGAAACCGGTTTGAACCCGTGACCTCAGAGAAGTACACGTTGTGGAGCATGAATACCACTAAGCTAGCTGGGTACGCCGGTTTGGGGTGTGAGGAAGTGCAAAACCCGCCGGTGTGACACCACATAAACCACCTTGCCAAGAGCGGGAGACCCTGTGAGCTTGATTGATCGCCGGTCCGTAACCTCTAGCGGGTTCCGGAACAATTATGTCTCATCGAAAAAGGCGCCCTTTTTGTTGAGGGATGACCTTCCTTAGGGGACTTGCCGGAGACGTGTCTTCTTGCTCGCGGAGCCGGAAGTTGGGTACATCCGTTTAAACTCATGATCTCCCACCCTCGGTGAGTTTTTGCCTTCCTCACGCTGGCGAAACCCGGTTTGAACTGTGACCTCCGGAGAAGTACATTGTGGAGCATGAGTACCACTCGCTAGCTAGCTCGTGGTACTCATGCTCCATGTATTTATCTGGAGGTCACGAGTCAAAGTTTCCCGGGCGCGAGAAGGCAAACCCACCGCCGTGACACCACATGAACCACACTGCCAGGAGCGGGGAGACCCCTGTGAGCTTGATTGATCGCCGGTCCAGAACCTCTAGCGGGTTCCCGGAACAATTATGTCTCATCATATGGTAAAATATTTTTACATAACAAATGTAGTATTAATATTAATATAGTATTAATGTAGTGAATTTGTTAAATTGACTATGTCTTACGATAAGATAGTCTTACAGAAAACCTATTCATATATCAATGAGAGTTAGCGTGGATGGGAGTTGCTTTAATCGTTTAAACAAGAGATATTGATTTTGAGACTTAAAAATTTCATTAGGAGAGGTTTTTGTTTCTAACGATTGATGGTATCTTTCAAATTAGTCTTCAGTATATAAGCTAGTAATTTCCTCAGAAACCAAAAAACAGAAAAAGAAAAAAAAAACAGAAAAACCGAGAGAGAGCAAATGAGCAATAGTAGTGATTTTTCTTTCTAAAATTAATGTTTATTTTTCTTCATAATCACAAATAAAAATAAATATATAATTAAAAGTGAGTTAATTTTTTGCGTCCGAGGAAAACAGATGGAGAGAGGGACAAGGGCTAGTTCTAACCCAGATGCTTCAACAATAGGTAATGAGTAATTAAGAGAGATGAATTTCTTATATTAATTTTTTTATACAAAGTTAAATGTTAAGCATGTGATGAGTTAAATATCACATAATTTAACATGTAATATGATCTTTTTAATTCATCATACGTTTGATACCTAAATTTAAACTAAAAAAATTATATTCCTATTATTTTCCATAGGTAATGTTTTTGACCTATAATTGAAGAGTAAAAGAGACATTGCTCCTAATAAAAAATCATATCAAAAGAGAAAAGAAATGGAAACGGAAACCTCCCCTCCTTTGTGCCCCCCGCGCGCGCACACACACACACACAATACATACATTTTAGTACGTAGGACTTCAAGTGAACTGAAATAATTCTAAGCTTTAACATAGCTTGGCTTTTCTCCCGTCATTTCTAGGCATGCACGTTGTAACGACCAAAGCCCGAAGCTCGGTCCGTCACGCATAGCTCACGCACTGGCCCACTAAGCACCTTGGGTCAACTGACCCACCACAAACCACCCAAAAGTCCATAGATAGGTTGGTGCCCAGTGGTAGTGGATGACCACTTATAAAGCACACACAAATCTCACATCTTCCCGATGTGGGATATCACAATCTCCACCACTTGAATCTTTGACGTCCTCGTCAAGACCCAAAGGAAGTCCAAAGGATCGGCACCTCGGGCGATGTGTTCCTACACATTTCCAGCCGGGACCCGCTCTGATACCATTTGTAACGACCCGAGCCCGAAGCTCGGTCCGCCACGCATAGCCCACGCACTGGCCCACTAAGCACCTTGGGTCAACTGGCCCACCACAAGCCACCCAAAAGTCCATGGATAGATTGGTGCCCAGTAATAGTGGGTGGCCACTTATAAAGCACACACAAATCCCACATCTCCCTGATGTGGGATATCACACACGTAATGATACTACAAGTCTGAAGCCTTGGCTCATTTCCGTGTCTCTAGCTTAAAGTTTTGGGAAATAAAATGTGAATGCATGTGGGGATGTTGTGCAATGTCGGCCTAGGGCATAGGCCGACTAGCCGGCCCCATAGGGCCCCGATTTTTTACACTAAAAAATGGCCATCTAATTTTACTTAATAGCCCAGTATATATAAATTATAAAGTTTATATCTTAAAGTGTAATAAAAGACTCAAAATAATTAGGGTGAATTAAATACCGGTCCATTTTTGGATATTTGTAATCGTTCCAGTCCACCATACTTTTTTAAAAACCAAAAAAAGACACTTTTGGGGTGAAATAACGGAAATGTCATTAATGAAATTTAATCAGACACACGTTGTATCGCGATTCAAAGTCGATGCATCGGTATACATTAGTTTCTGCATTGCAATGCATCCATTTACTTGGTTAAACTTCAGGCCGGTCTATTTGTGCATCAGGATGCATCATAATTCATGCATCACAATTAAAAATACATGCATCGTAATTCAAAAATCATGCATCGCGATGTCAAAATCATACAGAGATTCACCAGATAAATTTTAAAAAGAAAGGAAGATTCACAAGAGAAATTTTAGGAAAAATCATGCATCAAGATGTAAACATAATTCAAAATTATACAGAGATTCACCGGAGAAATTTTAGGAAGAAAGGAAAATTCACCGGAGAAATCATGCATTGCGATGTAAACATAGTTCAAAATCATTCACCGCGATGTAAACATAATTCAAAATCATGCATCAGTTTGTGCAGGATGCATCAGCTTTGATATTTTTCTCTCACTCTGTTTCTTCACATTTATCTCTTTAGACAACCTTGACTCCCGTCAATTGATCACCTCCTATATTCACGAAAATCAACTTTTTTAGCTACAAGTTATTGGAATGGAAACAGGGATTCACCATTGAAATTTTAGGAATTAAGAATGAAAGATTCACCGGAGAAATTTTAGGAAGAAGTTATCGGGAAGATTTACCGGAGAAATTTTAAGAAGAAAAGAAGATTCACGGAATTTTTTTTAGGAAAAACCTACCGTACTTGTAGGATACGTTCACGCTGCATAGGGACATTTTAGGAACAATTTTATGAAACTGCCTTTTAGCAGTTAAAAAAAAAGGCTGGACTGGAGAGAAAAAAACGTTATAAAAGTGAATCGGACAACAATTTCCCGAAATAATTATTCTCTATATTAAAGGTTTATCTCTATTATAGTTCACTGCTCATATGTCATTTTAAAGCCTACATCTAATATTAAAGTCCAAACTAAAAGAAAATCAAGTTTCTGTTAATTTATTATTTACGTAAGGTAAGGTAAGAGAATTGATATTCGAGAGTCGGGATTTGGTAATCGAAAAGAAATCAAAGTGATTTAGAGAAAGGAAAAAGAAAAAAAAAAAACACTACACCATTGAATCTTGTGTTATGTAAAGTTTGTTGCCTGATATTTATCTAGGTAATTATGTTTTATTTGCAATGAGTGATTATTTTATTTATTAATTAACTAGATTTACACTCATGTGTTGAATGCACGGACATATAATTTAATAAATAAATTATACTTAAGCAAATCAAAGAGAAAAAATAAAATTAAAAGAATAAATTATTAAAAAGTAATGTTGAAGGTAATTACTTAAATATAAATACATCATTTTATCAAGAATATCATAGATTCTGAAGAGAAAAAAAATATGCTAACAAAATAAATAAATAGTAATTTAAAAGTTATGAATTTAATGTATAAGAATTAAACAAATAAAAGAAATCACATAAATAAATAAAATTATTACATAAAAATTGGAATACTTCTTTAAATATAAATCGGATTGAACCGAACCAAGCCAAACCATTATCTACTATATATATCATTCATATTTGATAACTATATTAGATCTCATCGTCCATTTAGATATTGGGGATTTCAAGACTTAATCCTAACCGTTTATTCAATTTTGTGGAAACCTAATTCTAGTTGTCCTCCTCTCTCTCTCTTTCTCACTCTAAAATAACATAGCGTATCTCTCTCTCTAGATCTCTTATCATCACTCATAGGGCAATTTGTCATTCCAGATTTGTCCAATCTCTCTTCATCCTTGTGATATATGTTACTCTTTATTCATATAATCATCAAGCTTCATTCACCTTTGTTAGCAGCCATGATTATCTCACTCACATTCCGTCGATATCTTCAATTTGGTATTGAGAACGGTATTTTTCGCTTGGTTTTTTTTTTACGGTCACTTAGTTTGATTAACGTTTGTTGTCATTTAAATTTTTAGATCTCTATTTTTTCTTTTATTTTTATATTAATTCTCAAATCTAAAAAATTAACACGTAACAGACAAAAAAAATTATACTATCATGAATCGCAGAAATTTTTTTGTTAATGTTTTTAAAATCTGAAATTTTGTTATTATTTTTACATAAGTTTGCATTACTACTGTTTTTATGTTTTTAACATGTAGTAGTCTCAAATAAATAGACTATGTCGTGTGATATAATTTTTTTGGTGATTTTTTATTCAAATATGATGAAATTACGCAAACACTCATAGACACACACACACACAAAACCCAGCAAATCTAAATATTTTTTGTGTTTTTTTTTTTACATTTTGTCTAATTTTTTGTTAGATCTGGATTTTTTTATTTATTATTCTCGTATTTATTTCTAGATCCACAATTTTTGACATGAAGTAGTCCCAAAAAAATCTACTACCCAGAGAGAGACAATTTTCGAACTCATCATCGAATCTAATGGAATGGCCAGTAATTTGGAGTAAATATTTTGAATTTTGTTTTAATCTTCTATGACTTCTAATTTGTGTATAAAGTTTATGCCTATACGAATTTTTTTTTAGTATCTAAATTTTTTATTTTGTTATATTATTCAATACTCCTTCCGTCCCTAAATTATTGTCTGCGTTGATCCGGCACACGGATTAAGAAAACTCAATTGACTTGATTATTAATATTAGAATAGTATTGAAAAAGTGTGTTGTTTCTTTTAATGCCCATGTGTATGTGGCCCATAATTAAAGTAGGAAGAAAAAGTAAGGATAAAATAGTAAAAGTGATGTTCTAAAAAGGAAAGTTTCAAACAAGACAATTATTTTGGGACGGACGAAAAAGGAAAGGAAAACAATAATTTAGGGACGGAGGGAGTAATATATATAGAGAATTATTGTAAAGATGTGGTAGTCTGATTACAAAGTGATATCATAGTTTCTGGTGAAAACCCAAATTGATGAAGAGAAGCAACCGATTGCTCTTCGTGATTTGGTATTTTTTTTTTCCCTCTTTTACATCGGGGAGACTTTTTTTTAGTGTAATGTATGATAGGGAATATGGATGTATAAATATATGAATATGATTTCCTAAATGGTTTATTTTTTGTCTAGTTTGCAAAAAAATGCTAAGAGGAGAAACAAATTATTATATAAGTGAAGGAATTCTAAAAGTCATGGAATTGGAACACGAGAAGTTGTTGAAATGATTAATTATTCAACAATGCACCAAACCAATATTAGAGAGCTAGAGTAAATTTTGGTGCAAGTTCCTAGGTCTTGATTATTTTATTTTGTGAGTTACTTAACAAATACATTAAATTTTCAGTATAAATAAGGATTTTTATTTTTGGTAATGTAATTTAGGCGAAAAATTACCTTAAATAGTTGATATAAGGACTCAGTTGCTTTTATATATATAGATAGATAGTTTAGTTTCTAGATTTTGTTTATTTAGATTTGGGTCTCATTTTATAAGTTTGCCTAGGACCCCCAAAATCTCCGTATTAGCACTGATATGGCGAGGTGTATGTAGAAAAGAAGGTAAGTGTATTAAAAATATTAGAGGGTGTAATAAAATATAAGGGGGTGTATTTAGAAGGAGTGGGGGTAGGAAGGTCTTTTGCTAGAATGACATTTTTGTAATTAAAAAATTGGGAGCGAGTGTATCTAGTGGAAGTGGGGGTGTTATAGCCCAACTATAAATTAATTCGCGCACATTTAGATAATACAACGCCCAATTCTTTCAAGTCCAATTAACAACCCAAAATCTATACATATGTATATTAAAGTTGATGAGGATGTCTGAATTTGTCACCTAATATTGCATTAGATTTATCTTTATTTTGAAAGTGTCAAGTAATAGGGTCTCTTCAAATTCTAAATGAGTAGTTGAGAATGTCATTAGTCATTATTTATAACGAATTAAAATAGATTAGACATAGAATATTATTACTAAGGGTTAAATACATCATTAATCTCTGAACTTTGGATTTTTACAAGAGTAGTCTCCGTACTAAGACTTTGCACACCATAGACCAAAGTAGGTCATTTTCAAACACTAATAGTCCCTGAGATGGATGACGTTAACCCAAGGTCTATTAAGTGAGCATGTGCTCACTCACGTGTTTTAAAGGGAAGGTAAAGTTGTCTTATCCATTTCTAAGAAGGGGGCCGTGTACATGTTTGTATGTTTGTGTAATATCTCCAAAACAAAGGGGCTATGTGAAATGTTTTCTACCCAAACAGACTCCCCTTCTCTTCTTCTTCTCCGGTAAACACACTTTGGCACCACCACCGCCGCCACCAACTTTTATATCTTCCACCTCTTGTCTCTCCTTCACACCCATTATCTCCGGCATCATCACCCCTTTATTGGTACCCTCTCATCGCCGCTGTCAATCGCCACAAGTTAAATTCAACACCCAATCAATTTTGAAACCCTGTATCTTGTGACGACCCGAGTATGAGATTCGATGATGAACCCCAACTCGGAGCGCCAAACCGAGGAAAGACTAAATAAAACGAGCCCCAAAAGCTCGAAACCAAAACCAAAGCAGCGGAACAACAAATGAACTTGAGCCTCCAAGCTCGAATAACAAAACCCCAACAACATAAAAATAACCTCCACGGCTAAACAAGCGCCGGAGAACAACAACAGCTACAACACCGCGAGTCAACGCTCGGGAAAATCAATAGTAAAATACCAATGGGCACACGGCCACAACAACTAAGAAAACTGGAATTATAACAATAGTACCACCGGCACGACTCCACGAGTCGGCACCAAATACAAGAATAGGAAATACAAGAATCTCTACCCGACATACTAAGTTTACATAACTCAGTTTAACCCACGACCTCACACGTACATGAAATAAGTATAAAATACTAACTAGATACAACTAGAGGATCTTCGAACTAGAGCCTCACTGCGCCGAAACGTATCCTGCAACTAAGGAAAACAAATATGGAAGGGATGAGTCGAATGACCCAGTAAGCTACTAATGAAACAATATGGCATGGCATTATGCACATAAGAATAGCAGGAAAATAAACGAGGTTGTAGCACATAAGACACTGAACCCTATATTCACGAGAGGCTCGAGCCGCCAACCGTCATGCACGGTTGAAGACCACGACCAACATTCGTTCATATAGGAAGCACATAAAGCTCAAAGTAAACACATAAAGGTGGATACGGTGGATTCGAGGTACACCTCCGAAATCCCTTGAAACACTTCCGACCTTATCGCTCCATGAAGCCGTAGTAAACGATCGTCTTGTCGCTCCACGAACTATAAGGGATGCCTTTCTTTGTTATCCAACAAGATAAGAATGATAATAGAGTCCCGTGTTCTTGCTCCAGAACCATAATAAATAAGCGTGCGTTGATCTTTGGACACATCTCTCAATACGGACATCAAATAGAGATAGATGATTGTCTTTGCTGTCGTACACAAATCACGAGAGGACCGGTGCTCGTATCCCCAAACAAATATAGGTACCGATCGCGTCAAGCACGATCTACAAGTACCCAACCGATAATGTACCCGACGCGTCCCGCACGGTCTACAAGTACCGTTGTGGACCATCTTACGTATCCACGTCGACGTATCGCTCGATCCCTACGACCCGAGACAATACGGCTCTAGCCACTTATAGGTATCACAAGGGACCGGTGTCCGTATCCCAATGCATACAAAACAATGTCGACAATGCATCGCCGTTTATTCCGTTCAAGCGTGGACTAGAAAACCCCTACCGTGGCCAACGGTAGGCGAGGCCTGATGTATTGGCCTTCGGCTATTACGAAGCCCTGCTCCCGCAATAGCGGCGTCAATACACCTCCAATGCACATATGCCTGGACTCGATACAATGCACAAGTAGATGTTTACTTATGCCAAACTAATCTAAGTGTGTTCTATTGAATCACAACTTAATAAACCAAAACGTGATGTGTTCTATTGAATCACAACCCAAAGAAATCAAACCATAATGTGTTCTATTGAATCACATACTAAATCATCATAATGTGCTTGTAAATACTAAACACACAATCAATCATCAAAGTAGGATGATTGTCCTATTGCTTACTAGAACAATCACAAATACTACACATCACCCAAGTCCGCCAACGCTAGACTTAATAACCATAACACATGTAAGCCTACTCGTACTTACAAACATAATTCAATGCGTCACTAACACGTTCAACTTAGGATTTCTACGGTATCCTACGATCACAATACACTCCATCTCATGTATATATAATCCACCTCAATCCCGTCGTATGTTAAATATATTACGACTCCCTACAAGTCCCATTGCCCGAAATGGAACGATAATCAAGGTGTATCATTAACTACCTAGGATATGACCAACTCATCATAAATACGTCGCTCAATGTATAGCGACTAAGTCGTTCCCAACGTACGTCACACGTGGCCGTACACAACTCATTAGTAACCTATATGAAGTCACATTTACCTTTAATAATTAATCAAAGCTTGGGCGTAAGGTGTATATATATTTATAATCCTCCAACCCAAATCAAGTAGTCGCGTGTTCAACAACGTTGACTAAGTCAACCTAACTTAAGTTACTCGATCAAGTCTTATCGATGCGTCATCCCACCTTGTAGGAGACTAAAATATTACTCGTCAACTCATTGCACAACGTATAACCTTAACGTCCTATTCGACTCCACGAAGTCGATCCAACTAAAGTCTAGCCCATTCGGTGTAATATTCGATTCACCATATCCCAACGACTACACTCGGGTCTTTCAAATATTCAAAACATCGGGACAAGCCGTAGCGTCATCCTACAATCACGAGACTCAATATACCAAAAATCTATTACTCATAAAAATCTCACGAGTGTACTAACGATTGAAATCTCAACAAGTTATAAATACTTGATATAACTAAAACAAGTCATCGGCGACTATACGGCCGGAACCCAACTATAAAACAAACCCACGAGTCGATAGCTCGGGAAAAACAACAACAACAACGACAATAATAATCACGACACAATCTCGAGGAGTCTCTACTACTCGGAGACAACAATCATCGCAATAACAACAACAACGTGTACACAATGAACTCCACAAGTCTCTAATATTCGGAGACAACAAGATTAACAACAATTCGTCAATACCCATCATTTAACATGCTAGAGTATCACATTGAACAAGTATAACATGTAGGAGTTCATATGCACATAGATAGCACATAAACATCGCGATACTACTCTACGATGCTCAAAATCTAAGAAGGAGATTAGTAACTTACTACACAACACAAATCCTCCACGAAGTCGGAAGGGCTTCGGGTGAAAATGTACTCCTCCACGATCTCTACGCCGCTACGGAGTCCAATCCACGATCCCAAACTAGAACCAAGCTCGAATCAAGCTTCCTCTCTCTCAAAGTACCACTTTCTCTCTCTAAGATGTGGGAGAAGAGATGGGTTTATGATATACTAACAGATCGGACGATCCCTTTGGGTAGAAATGTTCTCCTCGTCGTCCTCTACGCTACGGTGAAGACGGCTCGTCGATCCGACAAGCGGAGCTCAAGATATCGCGAAATCTTTCTCTTCTCTCTCTTCTCTCTCTCTTCTTGCTCTCTCTAAAATCTGAGTTGGGAGGAAGAAATGAGGGAGGAAAATAGAGTGTGATCTTTTATTAATACCATGGGTAAGTGTTTGGTCCAATCCCGGCTTGTTTGAGCATTTTAAACCACTTAAAAACACGAAAAATCGAGAAACGTCAAAATCGGACGAACGAGCACCGGGTTCGTCCATCTTCGCACGACCGTGCCAAAAATAGGCGCACGGTCGTGCCAAACCTTATGGCAGCATCCGACCTCTAAACTCTTGCACGCCGTGCCATTATGGCTGCACGGTCGTGCCAAGGTTTATGTGCCCAAACTCGGTTTGTTTTGCCCTTTTATCCTAGGTTTGATCACTTGGTCACTATTAGGTGTGATCCTATCATCAAATCAACATCAAAACACATCCAATACACACCCGAATCATCTCGTGACGAGGCACGAATGATAACGAACATAAGTCTCACACATATCACAAGTTAAACACGTGAAATGGATCTCAAACTATCTCAACATACGGGTTAATGACAAAGCGAACGTGCTTGTCGTTTACGAACGAATCCAAGATGAGGCTAGCATAACCAACTAGAGAGGAAATGAAATGTACACAAATGCTAAACGAAGTCGAGGATGATCTCGAACGGATATAGGAACAAGGTGCAACTCGCCATGAGTTAAACACGTGTCAAGTGGTCTTCAATCTAACACGTCACGCTTAACAAGCATAACGCCTCACTCTCCGAGGGTTTTAAGGTCAATATCGATAAACTATGAGTGAACTCGGAATGAAGTTGGGTCAGGGTATTACATATCTAGTCCACTTCCAAAGTAGAATTTCGAAAAAAACAATTGGGGAGGCGCGGTACTCAACCGCGTACCTACCGTTACTCCGGTGACATCGAAGTGATGACCACAAGAGGAATCAATTGTGGCTCTGATGATTATTAGAGCCGGAAAAATTAGCTCGGCCCAATAGGTTGGCCCAACCAACCCGATTTTAGGATGGGTTGGGCTCTAGTTTTAGAGGCCCGATGTAAATTTGGACTGAGCCGGCCCGACTCAATTTTAAGACTCGGCCCGATGGGTTTGCGTGCGGGTTGACAAAAATGTCAAAATTAGTGCAAACTAGCCCGAAACAATGCATCGGCCCGCGGGCTGGTTCAGCGGCCAGCCCGATATTAAGAGAGGTTGGGCTTTAGTTTTAGAGGTCCGACACAAATGGGCTAGCCCGGCCGAGCCCATTGCCAGCTCTACTGATGATGAAGGCAATTGCGATGGTGACGGAAATGAAGGCCAAGAGCACCAACATCCATCGCTTCTAAAAGAACAAGGTCAATCTGCATCTGGCCACCGAATGTGATGAGATCCAAAGAAGCAACAATGCACCAAATTCGATGCAAGTATTAAACGGACCGCTGACAAGAGTTCGTGCCAAGAGGATTCGTGAAGAAGTAAGCGGATTGGTTTGTGAGATGATGAATGAAAAGTTGTTGGATCACTTAAACGTTGATCTAAGAGCTCAAGAAACTTGTCTCAATATGATCCGAGGCCATAGAAGCAATTAAAATTGTGAATTGAGCTTTGAGGTAGAGGTAAGTGGAGGTAAAAGTTTTGAGCGGAACGATGATTCGTGGCTTTTGATTTTGAATTGTCGTGGATGTGGACTATTGACCATTGTTATTAAAGATGTTATTTCCACTACATTTTTTGTTTCTACATTATTAATTATAACTTTAAACTAATATATGTTTGGACAAAACTACCCCTTAATTAATTACTTGTCATTTGAAGTTGAGTAGTATATTTCTTATTTTCAAATTTCTTTTTTAATTACTAACATATCAACAACAAAGTAATTTGGCTTTTTCTATTTCTATTTATTTTTAATAAATATGTTTTATCAATTATGTTTATAACATGTTTCATGTTTCATTATAAAAAATCATAAAAGCATTTATCAATCAAAATTTTAGAAAATATAAGATATTTTATTACTACTAAAATAAAAAAGTTTAACTTAATTTAAACAAAATTATTTTTAAAAAAATCAATTCAATGATAGCAATATGGTAGGTATTGACTTGATATTTTTTCCGTGTATCTTACCATCCATAAATAGGATTAAACATGCCTCTTCTCCAAAGCAATTAAATAAACTTTTTTTTTTACTTGAAAAATTAAGATAATCATGGAAAGTCTAATCCGTACTTATTAATGTTAAAAATGAGCCGAGCCGAATCGAACACTAGAATGTTCAAGCTTCTTTGATAATATTAGTGAATTTGAAATAATGTTCAAACTTGGCTTGGTTAGTTCCCGAATCAATCTCAAACAAAATTTTCATCAAGTCGAGCTCGAGTAGCTTGACATCTTCAATAGAAATATCGAGTTCTATGCTTATCAAATCAAGCTTGATTGTTCAATAAGTTTCAAATTTTGTTTGGATTTGATTTGATTATCTTATAAACCAATCTCAAATAAATTTTTTATCGAATCAAACACGAGCTAAACTTGAGTAATTCTATTCATTGTTCAGCCCTAGAAATGAACAACACAATAGTACGATACATTTTGTCATAACTGCACCCAATGCGAGATAGATTTTAACCTAGTGTGAAACTATTTCTCAACACTTTCTTTCTTTTTCTAATTTTTTTTTAATAGAGAAAAAAACTCATCACAGCAGGGTTAATTCATTTATGGGACTAAAATCACCACGAAAACTCACTAACTACGCATTACCATTACCAATGGATCCATGCAAAACGAGAAGCGTACTGGATGTAAGTTATATATTACCACACTCCCTAATTTTACTTTGACAATTAAACTACGGCCCGTAGGCTCTACATCAACACTTAATATGATCTATTTAATATTTATAAAGGTTTTATAAACGAGGATGGTACAGAATTATTTCCACAACAAGTTGATTACACAAGTGGGTTTTTACATGATTGACATGTGGCCATAAGGATCTATTGGTTTTGTATTTTTTTTTTATGTATATACTGTTATTCACTACATGTATATATTTTAAAAATTAATAAAAATATATACATTTAAAAAGTAATAATTGTAATGTGCTTGTGAATCCAAGATTTGTCAAACTGTAGGATTCACAAATAGTTCAAATTATTATTGAAGAAAATGGCTCGGTGCCGTCTTCCTCATACAACGTCAAGTAATCCCCCCCCCCCCCCCCACCAATTCCAACTTTTTCCATGAAGAGGATAATTAAACAAACCCAAAGAAAAAAAATAATAATAAGATAGATATATTATAATTGCAGGCAGAACCCCCATTCCTCCGTAGATTGGTACTCTCTCATTTCCACCAAAAAGTTCACGTTTAAAAAATTTAATAATTAAGAGATATATAAATATCATTAAATTTGATCATAATTATAAAAAAGCTTGAGTATAGTTAACATGTTTATATTACATGTAGAGGGTAAAGTTGAAAAGTTATAAAGATTGTAGTCATAATTTTTGGAAAGTAGACTCATTAAATGAAACATTCTAAAATAGAATAATGGACTATTTGTCTGGAATAGAGTGGGTAATTACCTATTCTTCACATATTTGCAATGAGATGTCTTATAGTTTTTAATTGATACTTTTAGATAAATTCTTTTAAAATTTCCTCTATCTTATACAAATATTCGAATTAAAAAAAATTCATTATTACCATTTTACATCTTTATTTTTCCCATCCAAACGAAACCTTAGTCAAAAAGACCTTAGAACACTTTCGATCACATCACCGTTACATATTTCTCTAACATATACTCCCTTCGCCTCAAATAACTGTCCCAAGTTTGACTTTACACGAATTTAACAAAATTGTTGACTTGTCGTAAAGTGATGTATTGAAAATTTTCCAATTCCATGAGAAATATTAGTTACTCATTTGGTTTGATGTAGTCAACTGATTTTTGTTACGAAATCACAATGTGTACTACTCCCTATGTTTAAAAAAAAAAAAGTCCTTATTTCCCTTTTGGTTTGTCTCAAAAAGTCTCATTTCTAAAAGAGAATTCTAAATTATTTTTTCTCAATCTATTATTAATATTGAATAGATTGAAAATGTTTTTTAAATGCATAATTAAAGTAAAGAAAAATAAAATAGTAAAAGTATAAAGTTTAATTATTTCAAATAATAATTTAGGGATAATATTTATAATGCAATTCAAGAAAGATACAAACGTGTAAATCTATAATCTTACAAAGTTTGACTTATCGAATGATACTAATTTTTTGAGATGGAGGGAGTATTACTTTTAAAGTACTTTTCTTAAAATTAAAAAACGTTAACCATGACTAATTATTCCAATGTAAGAGGGAAAATTGTTGAATACTATGTGATGCGTGTGAATTGAAGAATATAATTGTTTACGGCGCAAGTCAATGAATGTCACTAAACTAAAAGTCAAACACCTTATTAGGGTTTAGAATAGTTGGGCGTAGAGCCAACTTTGGGATGGGACGGAGGGAGTATGTTTCAATAGATTAAGCAAGCTATTGAGTTCAGGTAAGGTAACATGGGGAACATGTAAACCCGTGTGACCCGGCAAGGACAGCCTTCTTTTTAATGTTGGTGACCAAAATAGAAAGTCATACCCAAGCTTGAGTAACCCAAAATGGTACTTTCCTCTATTTGCACCACCCAATGATTTCTAATGAGTGAAATGCCCAAGAGATGCTGCATTTAGACGGCCAACTTTTTGATGCCTATGGATGAACATGCTGAAGTTAAATCCTATACATACACTTTTCACTTTCTTACATACTCAGAATTGAGCATCCGAATCAGGCCGACTTCAGACACAACTCATGATCTCAAAACATACACCTCAACCCTCTAATAATTACTCCCTCCATCCCAAAACAAAATTTATAATTAAAAAAAAAAAATCCATTCCACCCAAATAGACTACGTTTGAAAAATCTAATTATAAAGTGATAGAAGTTAGTAGTGGTAGTGGTAGTAGTAGTAGTAGAAGCCATTCATGTATGACAAACTCATTACTTAACTAAGATGGAATCAAACAAACTTGCATCAGATGTCAAAATCATCATTAACTTTGTTAAATCCAATCAAACAAAACTGCTTATGGAAATAGACAAGCTGAAGTACGACGAGTTGTTAGAACATGAAGTGGAAAGAAAATAATGAACTATATATCTGAATCCGTATCTTTCAAGGAACATAAAGAAACAAGTGTGTCTAACCTCAGATGTTGAAGGCAAACATGATATCATCACAAAGAGCACATAATCTTCAATTCTTTCACTGCTTCAAGATTTTAAAGCTTCACATCTTACTGCCTCAAAGTTTGAGATGCATGATGTTGCATATACGCCAAACTGATAGTGCTCGTGTGTCTAACAGTTGCAGAGCGGAAAAGCGCATGCAGGAGAAAGAAATACAAGACACAGGAAAACTAAACAAGGGAAGAAGTATACAGAGAAGTGAAGCAAAGAAAAAGAGACAATGTCAGTAAACAAAACTTCAACACATATGGCAATATACTTCTAGGGCATCAAATCCCCGTAATGATATGCGAGGAACCTTCCCTTCTACTGAATCAGCTCTATTCAATTTCAGAAAGATGGAAGTATAACAACATTTACCCTACAAAAGTTCCCACGAAAAATACAAGGGGCTGTAACTATATAGCCGATATGGATGCATTTCACTCAAACTTTCATAGGGATTATTGAGCAAGGACAGCTTATAGCAATCCATAATTGGAACTTGGAACCATCTGATATCAAACCTTCATTGCATTATGAACACCACTATGAAACATAACCATCAGAGGGAAGAAACATTATTTCTGGCATAAACTATAGATACTAATTGAACTGAACTAGTGAAACTCTACCGTGGATGTCAAAGAGTACAACCGCAAAAAATATCAACATCCAGGGCCACAAATTGAAGCGACTTTGGACCGTAATATTCAAAAGTGTACTTGGTGTCGATTTTGAGTACCCAATTTGTCCTAAATGAGGTGTTCGGAGTGGAGATTATCCATATCAAGTACACAACAAACAAAACTGAGAAGCCCAAATGAAAAACAACAGAACTATTACCACCACTTGTTCTACTAGCAACATCCACATTTTCATGGACATAATAATTTATCATGAAACTTAAGACTTCTACTCAGCATGTGCAGCTATCTTGCAATTACAATAAATTGTCTTTTTTCTGAGAAGTATTACACCCTGCATGCAGCTTGTAAACATCCAATGACAAGAAACACTATTGTTCCAAACACATATGGTTGAGAGACCAAAACATGTTTGATTACAATTATTATGGATCAGTCATGTCAACACACAATGGAGGATGAGAATCTTATCCGTATATTGATAATCTGTTATTGGAAATTGTGATCATATGAACATTGTGTTACAAAATGCTGTCTTCAGGGAAAAAAAGGGCAGCAACATAAGTAGCAAGAAAGTGATCCAGAGGAGGCCACTCAGAAGAGTATGCATAACGTCCAATCATTACGGAGCAGGAGCATTCAGTTGTCAAGACAAAGGAAATAGAACGCAGTATTTAAAAGTCATCAATTTATGTGCAGTAACAATGACTTACTAAAATTACCCTTTCCTGAAGTGATAGGGTTTGGGGAAGTGAGGAAGTTCTATAATCATCAATCCCGAACCCCAAAATGTAATGATGGAATGAACTGAAACACTTGAACTTTATAAGCATCCTAAGCATGACAAACCCAGCACATGGAAATTTATTCATACACTGGATTGTCAATTCTCCAAAATAAGGTTCAATCACGTTCGTTCTCCACAAGGGAGAGAGTGGGAGTTAGTTGTATGCCAAAAATGCATAATATTATAATAATTGCATTATCCGTTACATATACCGACACACCTATACAGACAAACAAATGTTATGTCCTTTCTTCTTATCCTCATTATTTTAACAGCAGAGAAAACTACAGAAAGGTTGCAAAATGATATAACCATTTTCCAAGCAGGAAAAACTTTCCTGCAAATTGTTTCCAGTACTTCTAATAGGATTTTGCGTTCTGGAAGCTTACGACTAAATTCCCCCATAACCTGCATGTTAATCAAACACATAGAAAGAAATTAATTTCTATTTATTTTATTTTTTCCTTAACTTCACCTTACCATAATTTTCCTGAGACCTGTTATCACACATAAAATTCCCGACATTCAAACGAATCCTTAAGGTTCCAGTTAATAAGACATTCTCAATGAACTTGCAACTTCACAACCAATGCAGAAGTTTTACAGAGTTCATAGAAAATTAACAATAAACGACATTTATCCATGACTTGGAGCCACGTAAATAAGATCATAATTTTCAGAAACACCTTTCCACAAGCCGTTACCAAATAAAGAAACTAATTCCAAGTAACTGCAGTTCTACACAATAGTACAATTCGTTGCGACAACCTACATATCAATTTCAATGTCGGTTACCATATCTCCTCTCATGTTACATTTCTGTCAAATCATCTACATGAGTTCTTCAATCTTCACTACATTGCCTAAAGTAAAACTTGTTGAAGAAAAAAACATAGTACCTCTAATACTGAAAATATATCTTGAAACATGCCTTGAAAGAGTATGAACAAATAAACAAAGGGCAAAAAAACTAAATAGTCCAAAAGACTATTATACAGCAGTGTACAATACATCACTAATCGAACTCCCATGAGAAGGCACTGAGTTACCATGAAGAAGGCCATTGGGCGAAATCAACCACAGAACCCATATAACTGCTCAGCTTGCTTGCTTTCTGGAGAGAGGTTTAAATCCTGGCTACAGTTAGCAGCTTTCTTTTCAGTACATCAATCCCTCCATCTTGGACTTGAAATGGGAAAAAATCCTGAAGGAGATAACGGGAATCCATAACCAGGAGAAGGTGGAGGCTGAGGCCCAGGACCTAATATCCCTGTCTGAGTCAAGGAAGAAAAGGAAAAATTTGGAGAAAAAGGTGGAGGATTCTGATACCCAGGAGAAAGCAAAGGGTAAGGCGATCGAGGAGATAACATATTCAAGAAACCAGTAGGTGATGGCAGAAGGAACTGAGAAGTAGGTGAGGGTAAAAGAGGAGGAGGACCATTCATTCGCGGGGACGGAAGAGGAGGAGGGCCATTATTCATTCGCGGAGAAAGTAGAGGAGGAGGCCCGTTCATTCTCGGTGATAGAAGAGGAGGACCATTCATTCGAGGAGACGGGAAAGAAGACACAGGTGGATAAGGAAGTAATCCGGATGACTGAGGCTGGCCTTGAAACTGCCCCAGACCTTGAGGTGGTTGTTGTTGCTGATACTGAGGATGATTTTGGAACTGTCTTGGTTCTGAATCTATAATGGAATGCTGAAGGTAACGCATGTAAGCTGAGATAGGAGACTCGGCAGTATTCCCCCCAACCTTGATCACCAGTACTCATCGGCGGTGGCAACATGGGAGGCCCCTGTTGACCAAATTGGGCAGGTCTACCAAAACTATTACCATTATTATCAAAAGGAACCACTGGTCTCTGCTGAGGTTGTTGATGCAAAGCTTGTGGTGGTGGATTGTGAATTGGAATTTGGGGCCTGTTTATAGGTGTCAGTGGCGGAGGACGAATCTTTTGCAAACGCATACTCGGGGCTTAGGTGGGTTATGGGGAGGTCTGGGGAGTGGTTCCTGCGAATGATGGGAAGGCGAACCAGTGAGTTGCTGAACGATATTACGGAAATCATTCTTGTTGATATTGTACACCTGAGGTTGAGGTTGTTGCCTAGCAGGGTTACTAAAATTGGGTTGGTGCAGCGGGCTTTTCCTGATGTTTTTCCCAAGCTTGTTCACACCCAAATGGTCATTATTATGCCTATTCCTCGAATAATCTGAATTATCCATTTCTACGGAAAAATCAAATCTTGAAACAGTAATCAGCTATAAAACCTCAAGAATTTCAAACCATTTTGAAGAAGCAGTGTACCCAAATAACGAGAGCTCAAACAAAGAATAATCTTCGAATAATTGATCTAAGAAATTGAACAGATAATTCTAGACAATTGTATGAATAACTCAAAACCCAGGAAGGGGAGAAGCAGACCTGTTGCTTGGATTTGGCAACCCAGAAAAACCCTAGATCGAATCAGCTCCAATTACCAAACAGCAACTCGACTGAATTGAAGAATAAACGCAAAAAATTCCAAAAACGAATCTCACTTCTCAACCTGAAATCCGCAAACCCTAAAGAAAGATTTTGGGTATTCTATCTGTAAAGTTGCAAAATCGGAAATGGAATGAAAATTGAATTATTTGAGGGGAGAAAAGAAAAGGGATTATGCCTTGACTTGATATACTACTGGGTTTTAATTTTCTTGAGGTTTCTCTCTCTAAAACGAGTTGAATTTGGAGAGAGAGGGAGATAGAGAAGTTGAAGACGGAGATTGGAAAGAGAAAGGAAACCCTAGCGTGAAGCAGCGGCTAACGTTTCGAGAGGAGAAGGGGGTTTCGGTTTGGTCAATGGGTGAAATGAGGTGGAAATTGAAATGGGCAAAGCGGAAAATTGAAAATGAGGGAATTGAATGAATAGGAAGCGGAGACATAAGGGCCCCAACTTGTTCCGATTTCGTGACGATCCACTGACGTTTTTCTATGTTTTATTATCTCTGTGTGTGTGTGTGTTTTTTCTTGTGTGTTGGAGAGATAGACAGAGAGAAATGTGTGTTTTTTCTTGTGTGTTGCATGTGTTTTTGTGCCTTTTTGGTGGGTTGTGTGTGTGTGTGTGTGTGTGTGTTTGTGTGTGTGTGTTTGTGTGTGTGTGTGTGTTTTTGTGTGTGTGTGTGTGTGTGTTTTTGTGAGAGGGAGAAAGAGGAAGAAATGTGTGTTTTTGTGTGAGAGAGAGGGGGATGGGGTGAATCAAAGATTACGCAATGTGAGACAAGGGAGCTTTGGCATTATTTGGTGGCATGAGGAGAAGAAAATGGGAGGGATATTATATATAGAGAGAGAGTTTAGGGAGACCACATTGGGAAGTTAGTTAAGTGGCCTAATAAAATTAGTCAAATAAATCTTGTAATTTGGATTAGGAAAATCTGTTAATATCGAGATTTGAGAAAGAAAAGTTATTGAATTTTACTATGTCACCGTTGACCCATTTATAACTAGATTAGACCCCCCGTTTAGTTAAATTTAGGAATAGTAATAAACTATTATAAAGTAATGAAGTTTGTGAAGTGAAGTTGATTTCCATTGTAATGTTCAATCAAGAATGTAACAAAGAGTAAATTGCACCATTGGTCCCTTTATTATAGTTTTCTATGTTTGGAGTCCCTTTTATTGGAATAAGTTTCAAATTTCCTACGGTACTTTCAAAATTCAATGTATTTTGATTATTTCTCTTGATTTAACCCAAGACGATCTGTTAAGTTTATTCATCTATGTAGCATGTGATTTTAATGGGCGGGAAAACATTTCATCTAACTGGAGACAAGAAAATATATATATATATATATATATATACTCCCTCTGTCCCTAAATTATTATTTTGTTTGACCCGATACACGGATTAAGAAAAAATAATTGGCTTGATTATTAATATTGGTAAAGTGTATATAGTTTCTTTTAATGTCCATGTGCACGTGACCTATAATTAAAGTGAGAAGAAAAAGTAAGGGCAAAATGATAAAAGTGTTGTCCTAAAAAGAAAACTTTTAAACAAAATAATTATTTTGGAACGAATAAAAAAGGAAAGCAAGACAATAATTTAGGGACCGATGGAGTATAACAAATGAAATAAAAGAAACCCAACAAAGAAATAATATTTTTCTTATAATTTGTGGTCCTAATTCTATGAAGATTTTCAATTAATGATACTTGGGCAGTCCAGTTTTTACAACCATCTTCAGTATCACTATTTCTGATGATTAGTTTGACTTAAACATAGCAAATTGGGCATGAAACCAGTGGGTTGAGGTGTTGTAGGCTACAACCATTGCCAATGGGACCTGAGTTTAGAGGGCAGGGATTGTGTGACCTATAGTTATTAGCCAACTCAACGATTATTTAGTCCTCTTCGAACAAGAATAATATTCCCTTTGCTAGTTCCATTTGAGGAGATCCGACCCTTTATTTGGAATTGAGTCATCTATTCTAACAAATAACATTGTATAAGTAGAATTGTTTTATTAATGATCCTTAGATATGTAATTATTATTCTATGTATTGTAATGACCCTTTGTTTGGAATTGTTTTGTTAATGATCCTTAGATGTGTGTTCATTGAGAATGAAAAGTCTCATCATTAATGAGCAGAAGGTGGAGGAATGAAATTTCATATTAATGAAGCTTCATTAGTTGGTATCTAGAGGCCGCTCCACCAATTTTTATATACTTTAGTATATTTTTTTGGGTTAATTACACCATTAGTCCATCGACTATGGACTTTTTTATCACTAGTTCCTTCACAATTTTTTTAAAAAAATTTAGTCCCTAGAGTACCAAGAAGTCACGCGGCTAGTCCTTTTGATAGATGTCGTTAGTAAAATTCTGTTAAATCACCCATGTGCCTCCCACGTGCATTTAAGTAAGGGCAAAATTAGAATTTCACTTATCATCTTTTTCACCAATTCTTCAAACCATAATTCCCAAAACACACACACTAGTTCAAACCCTAATCCCCAAAACACACATAAATCATTTCAATACCAAGTTTTAATTAAACCCAATCACAAATCCCTAACAACATTAATCACAAACCTCCAAATAAACCCCAGGCAAACTTGCGAGCTTCACTGAACACGCACTGACAGCCATGGCAAACTCCACCGAGTTCGCCCAATTTCACGAACCCTAGAATCTAAGATCTGTCCACGATGAGCGAACTATCCTAATTTTCAAACCGAAGGTCACCTTCGTCGGTGAGGACAAGTTGGGTGGAATTTGATTGGGAGGGCAGCATCGATGGGAATAGATTTTCGCCGAAGGAATTTAAACTGAGGCGAAGCTCACCGGTTAACTGATTGACCGGGGAGTTATCCTTGGCAGACCAAGCTATGGTGGATGTTAACCAAACTTCCAAAAGCCGAAAGACCTCCACAATACAGTCCCCATGTTCGGTTCGAAACCTAACGGTTTGTTTAATATCCGCAAGTGCACGGGCTATTGTAATATAGCGAGTGCAAGTACGAGTCGATCCCACAGAGACAGGGTTTACTTAGGAATTTGTTTTTGTCTTTAGAATTATAGAATAGATTGGGGGAGATTGAGATTGGTTTTGAAAATGGAAAGAAACATATGCAACAAATACTTTTAAATGAAACTTAATATGACGAAACATTCTCGGGATTGGAAATCATACACATAATTTGTTCATCAAATAGTCATTGTCTTTGAGAATAAGGGTTTTCATAAAAATCAAGGATGATATGCTAGGCCTACACTACTTCGGGTTAAGACAATAGCGTTTGTATTCTTCACTAATTATGTCCTAACTGTTTGAGATTTCGTTTATGGTACTCCCGCCTGTCACAAACGGCATTCCGCTTATCTCTAGTGACCATAATTAGTAAGAATCCATTAAGAACAAGAGTCAACATATTTTCCATTCAAGGAACATCCTAGGCCGTTGAACTACTTTCGTGATCAATGGAACCTAGTTTCTTTATATGGTTCCGTCAACCGAGATTCACCGCTAGGTCCTTCTCTCAATTGATGAATCATACAAGTTGGACGTCTCCAAAATGTAAGTCATTTAGAGATCGATATAAAGAAATTGTTTTAGATGAAGATAAAGGACAAGACTTTCATATTTCAAGATGAACGTTTTATGTATTGAGTTTCCAACCCCAAGAACAAGGGGATTACTCACTAGCCATGTAAAATAAATAAGCAATAATATAAAGGATAGAGTAAGAGAGACTTATTGTGAAAATAGAAGATGAATGGCTGGAATAATACTTCGCTTTTATTGCTTACTTTCCAAGGGATCTTCAAGAACGAATATGAACTTCAATCCTCAAGGATTTTGGAATTCAATACAATAAGTGTTTGTGTCTAATTTCTAACAATTTCGATGAAAATTCGCATATATCTCGTGTCTTAGGCGAGTACAAGGGTCTATTTATAATGGGGAGGAAACTCTTGAAGGTGCCTCCGAAAGGTGCCTTTAAATCTGCGATGTAATTTGCACGGCCGAGTCAAGGGAGTTGCACGCCGTGCTCTTGGCGCCAAATTTGAATTTGACTTTGGACATTCTGCACGGCCGCTCCGAAGGTTAACACGGCCACTCATCCATCAAGACACGGCCACTCCATGCTTTGAGACCAAAAATTGCCCAAAAATGGCTTTGTGCACGGCCGCTCCTTTTGGCCGCACGGCCGTGCTATCGATTTTGGTTTTGTGAGTTTGATTTGTTTGTTGCTCTGCCATGCCTTTGCATCAAAAGTTGTCTAGGCATTCTTTGATCATAAAGACTCAAAAACCTGTCTAAAAACGTATAAAACATACCAAAAAGCGTAAAATCTAATAAATATGAAAAAAGAACTAAAATGTGTCTAAAATGAGATGAAAATGGTAATTAAACTGTGTAAAAGTATATAAAAAGTAAGGATAAATGACTATATAATAGTCACTTATCACCCCACCAGCAGAAAAAATCAAAAAGAATAAAAAAGTTACTTTTACTAGGCGGCGATGATAGAGGCGGGGCAACTGCCAAAGCTATCGTTCCTAGGGAACAATTCTTGGCTCTTCTAAATCCTTTGGTGTATTCAATTGAAGATTAGGGTTTGAAGAAGATAAATGGTTTGAAAAATTGGGGGAAAATTAGGGATTATGGTTTGAAGAATTGGTAAAGAAGATGATGAGTGAAATTCTAATTTTGCCCTTACTTAAATGCGCGTGGAAGACACATGGGTGACTTAACGAAATTTTACTAACGGCATCCATCAAAAGGATTAGCCGCGTGACTTTTTGGTACTTTAAGGACTAAAATTTTAAAAAAAAAATTGTTAAATGACTAGTGGTGAAAAAGTCTATAGTCGAGGGACTAATATTGTAATTAATCCTTTCTTTTTCTTTTTTTTTGTTCATGTCTTTCTTGCCTTTTGAAAATAGCGTGTGATATTTACATGATCCACTTTAATGATTGATTTGAGCTCGATGACCAATTGCATGAGTTTTGAAAGTACGGTGTGAATTTGAGAACTTTTTAAGTACCAAGACCCAAATCATAAAAAGACCTATAGTAAAAGATGGATGGTGCAATTTGTCTAAAGTTTAATGCTTTTATCTTTTCTAAAATGAAGAAGAACCCATTCACATTTTTTTTTTCCTTCCAAAACAATAGATTGAGAAGATCTAGTTGTAGTAGAAATGTAAACCCTAATTAATCATAGGATAACTCTGTGATAGATTATAGTGCATTAACGTCAAATACATAATCATATTTTAATAGTGCATTTATAGGAAAGAAATCTTAGATAAAACACGTGTAAGTAATCTGACGTTAATTTCACTGTAATTATATACACAATGTAGTGAAATTACTAGCACAAGATCTACCAAGTACTTGGTCAATTTAATGTAATTTTTACTGCAATCTCGTAAAATTATTAGTGATAACAACAAGCAATTTTTCTATGAATCATTTCATCTAAGGTAACAATGCTTAATTCACATTGAAATTTCTTTTCATTGAGTAGGTATGAAATTGTTGCCACGTGGCTAACAAAAGCGAAGTCTAGGTTACTCCTTCGAATATCAATAATTTGTCAATTTGATCCTCAATACACAAATGTCTTTTCACTTGAAAGGAGTAATTTGATCTATAAATTTATTTTGTCAAGATCTTAACCTTACACTAATTTTTTGTGTGCAATATTGGTCTTTTCTATCCACTTCTCAAATATTTTAAAAAATATTGAAATATACACATGAAAATTGTGAGCCATGTCTACCTTTTGTAGGCCTATGTACAAAGATTGAGCCAACATCTGGACGCAAGCCCGTTAAAAAAAACAATAAAAATTGAAATAATTGCGGGCTGGTATTTTTTTTGTAGGATTTTCAAACATTTTAATCCACCATAATTGTTTGGGTGAATTACAGGTCGATCCCTTTCTCAATATTTGTAATCGCTCCACTCCACTCATCTTTTTTTAAAACCGAAAAAAGGTATTTTTAGGGTGAAAAGACGATTATGTCATTAATGAAAAAAAATACGCGCGCATTAGTAACCCAAGGCATCGCGATGAGTAAACCAAGGCATCGCGTGGGTTAATCATCGCGATGAGCAACCAAGGCATCGCGATGAGCAATCAAGGCACCGTTTGAATTTCAACCGCTGAAGGGGACTTGATTTTCGTTTACCTTTCGGCGCCCCCGAACCCCCACGAGGGACGATGTCCCCTCGACCCCTGCGACCTAACCGGGCAGGTCGATCTCTATTGCGTTGCCCAGCATATAGCGATTGGCAAACTAAAGGCATCCCGATTCCCAATTTAAGACATCTTGATGTCCAATTTAATATTATATCAAAATCGATCAAAATAGTTGTTTTTTGTTGGAAAATTTACATACAAACATGGTATTGACTTCCTATAACAGTATGGTATTGATATTATACAAAATTCAAACTCAAATCATTGATTAAGGTCCCAAAATCAGTCCAAGAACATCTCCCTCTATTTTCGGATAGCACACTGCCAAGCTTGATTTAGATCTCAAAAATAGTATTTTTTTGGTAGAAAAATTGTACACAAATGCAGTATTAAGTTAGGATAACAATATGTGATTGATTTTAAACAAATTCGAAGCTTAAAACATAGATTAAAGTGGCCAAAACAGCCCAAGAACAAAGAAAAACAGGATGAACTCAAAAAATTCGAATTTGATCAAATTGTGATCAAATTCGTGTTCTGTGCATGGAAATTGATACCCAAACATGAAGGAAGACTATATTAACAACATGAAATCATTTATACATCAATTCAAACCTCAAATCTGAAGCAACGATGTTGTTGAGGGCATTTTAGGAAGAAAATTCTCAAAGTGCCTTTTAGCGGTTAAAAAAAAAAGAGTGGACTGGAAAGAAAAAAAGCTTCAAAAAATGGACCGGCCAGAAATTTCCTGTAATTATTTTCAACCGTTTAAATCTATTTTAAGTGATAAATTGACCAATTATTCTAAAACTGCCCCCGTAACAACTTAAAACACGTTTTAAGCTATTTATTCATTGATTTATTGCTTTAAATCTCAATTTTCCTTCTATTGTGATTTCTTACCCTTATTAAATATCCTTAATTTTTAATATCCTTAATTAAATCTCAAGTTCATTGTATACAAGTTTATTGTATACAATTAGTCTATTTTGTATAGTCCAAGTTCATTGTATACAATAGTTTTAATTTTCTTTAATCCATGTAGTATTTGTACTAAAAAGTATTGTTTTTATGAATCGCGATGCACAATTTTTAATAAACATTACATTTGAGATGCATCAAAAGTGTGTATCGCAATGCATAAAATTATACTAAAACGTACTGTTTTGTTGCATCGCGATGCATGAAATTTATTTTTGATTAAAAGACATGAAAAGAAGAAGACGCACAGCAGAAGAAAAAGTGACACAGATTTGAAAGAAAAGAATTTAAAACACTAATTTATTCCATTATATACATTAAGAGATACAAAATTCCAATGATTGAGTCAATCAATCAATCTAAGGCTACTGATTACACCTACCAATTTACATGCATCGCAAGTATAATTGTCACGCCCCCGACTTAAGCCCCTACCTGGAACTCTAAGCTGGGGTGTGAAACCCTCATTTAACAATCATAATCCTAGATAAAGGTGAATGTAACCAAGTTAACACTAATGCAAATTTTTTGGGCATTACACCCTCTCCCCCTTAAAAGAATTCGTCCTCGAATTCTCTAAACTTTCTAGTGAGTAAAGAATCACAGATCCTATCCATCAATGTACTTCCTAACCCATTACTTCTTTCTCGAGCATACCTGATTTTCCCATAGGAAGCACATTCACAAGTTTACTTCACATTCAAATCTTTAAGGTTCAAACCACAATATTATCCATTGTCACGAAAGTGGCAGCTTCGACTCTAAGGGCAGCCCTTTCCTCATTTGTTGTGACAACAAAAGGTACTTATCGAATACTCCTTGGCAGCTCGCACTCTACGGCCCGCTTTTTTTCCTCTTTTATTATCACAATTTAACTCTGGGTTCCTAATAATAACTAATGGAATGATAACCAACAATAGTTAACTCATTTCCATAAAGGTATGATCAATTCAGACTAAACATCACATTAGTGTTTGACTAGGTAGTTCACAATATCTAAAACAATCATAATATGCATTTTCATTTCTCATGACAGTAACTTAAGGTTCCCCACGGTTAAGGTTACAAGGGCAATTTTATATACTATTGTCAAGTTAATCACCAAGTTATAACACATGTAATACCATATTCATCCCTTGGGATGTAACCTATAGAATAACGTATGAGGTTACACTCTTATATATACCATTTAGAATGTCAGCACATGAGCCTTGAACTGAAAGGCAATAGGATTACTCATTGTAGAAACTATTTATTTAAGGATCTATCCCAATCGAGAACACATTGAACCCTATCTGTCAATTTTCTCATGATTGTATGTTATATCTAATTAGGCTTTGGGTCCAATTCTTAACTGTTAAGGCTTACACTTCGAATTATATTTCAAATACAATTTGACTCATTGCTATAAGCCAAATGGCTATCGATGCCCAGCTAAAAACATTTGTTTCCCATGATCACCTGTTTACCTACTAACTGTCACGACCCGACCCGAGATCCCTATGTGGAACCTCGTCCGGTTCGTGAGACGAGAACACAAAAATGCATATTTCAAAATCTTTTTCGTGCAAAAACCCTATAATGCAAGTGTATGATTTTTAAAGGCAAACCAAAACTTCACGGCAAATTAACAAGCTGGAGAATAACACATTAACTAGCCAACAAGCCCATGAGCTAGAGAGCTCGGGATAAACATACATTTTATAACAGAGTGCGTGGAATAAGAGTTGACAATATATACAAGACCTAACAACCATGTCGGCAACTACAAAAGAATATTAACCAAATATCAAGTGCGGGACATCTACCCAACTTTACATTGTTTAGTTAACAAGCATACCCTCGACCTCACCAAAAGAAAAGTCCAGAGGCTCAAGGAGAAGCTACCCAAAAGAACGACTGACGGGCTCACCGAAGACAACGCAAGTTCACTAAGGGTTTTTCGCCGGTTCGGGATCTAAGAAAAATAAATAAACAATAGACGGGGTGAGTTTAAAACTCAATAAGCTACTAATGCAACAATATGGCATACGAGATGTGAACATAAATATGAAACATGTATAACAATATTTGTCATAACAGGATAAATCTCAAAGCATCATAGATAACAAGTATCTCATATTAAGACATATTACATAGCATGCATCTCACGTAGGAGCGATATGTAAACACATATAAAAGGATATCGTTGAGGTACACCTCCGACATACAAACTTCCAACCAACCAACCAATAATACCAATGTAGAAACCGTTGATGTCATTCTCGATCATCGAACTCATAACCAAATATCATAGTGAACCATTTTCTGTATCCACGTCGACGTGAAGACTCGGTCCCCAAGACCCGAGAAACGTTCACGGTATAGCTTACCAAGGTCACGTTTATTCCGCACAACACTTAGCGATATAACCCCTACCGTGGCCAACGGTAGGGCGAGGCCCAGTGTATTGGCCTTCGGCTATTACGTAGCCCCGGCTCATACAATAACCGAACATCAATACACCTCCAACAAATATACCATGGACTTAACGAATGCTCAAATAGATGTTTACCCAACATTTATAATAAACATGTCATACTCCAAAGTAGGGAGTATAACGACCACAACAATAACATGTTCATGTATGCTAAGTAATTCTACTACACATAGCCATTCAAACACCAACATTTCTAAAGAAAGATACAATACCATATAACGTATATCGTATAACCAATAACCCAACAGGTATCTCAATTCCTCAAGGACTCACAACACATACGTGGTCACATTCATTATCAAACCCTAACCGACTCCGTTCGAGTCATTTTTAGTTACTAGTGATGTCGAGTTACGAAAGTGGTCTTGCATTTTAAACCTAGCACATTAACGCCCAAATTCGAGTTCTCAACATCATATAACAAGCCACAACATATTTCACAAGTCCATAATGATATTTCATGGCGAGAATCATGTGTTCACAATCTAGCATGGTAACTTCACACATTAGAAGTCTAGGATGTCATATGAGTAGAGCTGTCAAAATGGTTTTAGCCCGTTGGGCCAGCTCGGACCGCCACACAAAATAGGCGATTTGGGTTGCAAAATATTGGACCATTTAAAAAACGGGCCAAACAGGCTGAGCCCGCGCAGATTGCGGGTTAGGGCGGGGCGGGGCGGGTTGGCCCGCCTTTAAATTACACTGTAGCAGCAAGGATGGAATTGTAAATTCCAAATTGAAGAAAAAGTAAAAAAAAAAAACCTAGGCTGCTGCTTGTGATTTTTGAGTGGCGCAAATCGAGAAAGAAGCATAGTTCTTCTCATTTCTTCTCACTCTCAGCCTCTCGCGAGTCTCACCTCAGCTCACTCTCACATCTCACCGGCGTCAGTCGTCAGTCGTTGCCGCAGCTCGCTAGCCGTCTCTTCTCTCACTTCCCGGCTCCTGTAGCGGCGCATCTCGCCAGCACTTACTCACCGTCTCGCCGTCCTGCAAGACTCACAGCTCTAGCTTCAGCCCTGCTGCTCTGCTTTGCTGCACCGTGCACGCCTGTACTGGACCCTTTACTTCCAGCCTTCCACCAAGAACTCAAGGTGTGAATTTGTTTGTTTGTCAATTTTTTTTATGTTTTTTGCTGTTTATTCCCTCCATGTTGGCCTGTTGGGTTTACTTAATTATTATCTTCTTTATTCCGTCCAGCCTTCCACCAAGAACTCAATTTTTATGCTTTACTTTACTTTCCTTTTCAATTTTTTCAAACTAATACGGTAAATCAATAAATGTAATATTTCAAAATAATTAATTTTTTTTCAATTATTTCAATGTTTACGATTATAAAAAAAATGATTATATTGGTTGTTTGCTTAATGTTTTTTTTATGTATTTTTTTTCAATTTTTTGGGCTTTATATATAATGTTTATTAATTTTTTAGAATGTGTTTTTTTTTAGTGGGCTGGCCCGTTTAACCCATAACCCGCGACGGTTTGGGTTGGGTTGACACATTTTAAGCCTGCACCCTTAATGGTCTAGCCCGCACCGCACCGCCAAATAGTGGGTTTAAGCAGCCCGCGGGCCGGCCGGGACCGCCGGACCGTTTTGACAACTCTACATATGAGACATAAATTGAGAAGAAGAGGAGGGTAGTAGCTTACCTCTTGTCGAAAAAAATGAGAGAAAAGGAAATCTATTCGGTGGAAAAGATTCCTCTAGCCAAGACCTTCGCAGCGGCGTGCTCGGATCGACGAGATTCCTCCAAAATCTCAAGAAATCTCACTTTCTCTCACTAAACTCTCTATATTCTCTCTCTATGTTTACAAGATGAAGTGAGGGAGAAATGAGAGTCTCTAAGGGCTCCTTAAGGTGTCGAAGGGGTCATAAAAGGCTGATCTCGGCTTGGTGATGTGGCGCAAGGAGAGCCACCCAAAGTTATAAATTAAGAGAAGATGAGATTTTCTCGGGTAAACAATCTGGGCGCTATGCGGAAGCCTTATGCAGCCGTATGGCTTCTATGCGAGCGACTTATGCGGCCGCATAGAATCCAGAAACTCTATGCGTTGGTTGAGCTCGCACTATGCATCTGCATAGTAACCAGCTCAGGTCAAAGTCTACTAAAGTTTTTCAAAGTGTTTCCAAAACACTCCCAAGTCAACCTAAGGTGATTCTAAGTCCAAGGGAAGGTCAAAACACTCGAGAAAGGTTTTCGAAATGACTGATAACAAGGCGAGAAGTTCAACGTATCTTAAGTACGATCAAATACAAGAATTAAACAACAATTTGAAGCATACGGAACGCATAGAATGTAGCATGAACATATTATGTTTTAAATGCAACATACTCAAGTAATATCAATGGTATAAATCAAGATGATATATGCAAGACATACGGATGATATGAGAAATATAAATGATGCAAATGAAGCGGGTGTTACACTAACATTCATTACTTAACTTCAATGAATCATTCCCTTCTAATAACTCCTTGTAGGTCTGTTTCCCAAGTGGAGAGCTCAGAAATATGCTAGAGGGGAGGGGGTAAATAGCCTATATATCAAACTTTAAATTTTCTTTCGAAACTTCAAGTTGTGATATCTCTAATTGATCTGAAGGATCAACTGACTAAATAGTATGAGCAGTTGATGAAGATTAATTAGTTAGTGTGTCAGTTAGCTGATGTAATCAGCTAACTGATGGTAAGCATTCAACTGAATCAGATAAGCATACTGAGTGATTAGTATGGACATAAGTTTATTTATCAATTGATTGATTAGTCAACTCATGGGATCAGTTAATTGAGTGACTAATGAGAGATAGAAAACATAAAGAGGTTTACTCACTCAATACTTGCAGATTCTTTTAAAGATTAATAAGACAGTTTGCTATAAGATAGAAATGCATGTATGTTTAGTTCATTTGTAGAAGTAATTTAATCAAAGTAATATGATAGGCAATGAAATATAAAGCAGCAGTATACAATATTAAATTCAGCAGTTGACTGACTAAAGATCAGCAACATAAGATACTTCATTAAAAGAATTCAGTCAAGTCATACTTGTTGTTTGGCTGACTTGCTTAAGTACATATTACAGAAAGTAAATTATTATACTAAAGAAAAACATACAAACAAACTAATCCTATTGGGAGGCAAATGGTGATCTCGCCATTTGCTATTTCACTTGACCAGAATCAGAATCATCAAGAGACTTAAATATCATTTGAGCTCTTGACGGTCCAGAAATTATGGTCAGCGAGATGAGTAAGGATATTAAAAGTGATGCTCAAACTTAAAAAGTTTGAACATCTCTTTTGGGTATATCCCGTCTCATATGAGGTTGTATGATCAAATTCACACCAATCATTACAATATTTAGTAAGGCTGTGTCTGTGGATAAGAATTAGAGTGAAGACCTAGACTCTAGACTAGTTGCTAACAGATTGGATCTCTTTGGACAGTCCTTTCCTTCTTTTCTTTTTTTTCTCTTCATACACTTGGTGAGTGAAGTCTTTATCCTTTAGTCTTTTGAGAGGCTGATGGAGATGAGCTTCATCGGGAATCGGTAGATGACAGATTGGGAACGCTTGAATAAACTCTAACTTCACAAGTGTATTATTTTTGCACACCACTATATCTCTTTCTATTTCCACAAGCACTTGTTCTCAGTATATTTTTCACACGTTGATCAACACTTATCCACACTTTGCTTGAGTAGCTGCCTGGGGTGTTTATAAGGAGAAAGATGTGGGTAGCCATTGAGGAATGTTTTAATTTAACTGTTGGATTTTGTATGGAAACGATTGAATTTAAAATCTTGAAGGTTGTGTCCGAGATTTAGGGCTTTTGAGGAAGACTGTGAGATCTTCTAGAGAAGACTTTACGTCTCTGAAAAGCATTATGGTGTTGTCACATCGCAAAGTACTTTTCTGGCAGGGGCCACGTGAAGAACAGTACTTTGTGATCAAGTTGGTGTAGAAAATATATTTCTAGAGGATCTAAAAATATATTCCTCTTCGTCCATTGTGCCTTGATCACTGATGTGAGTTCGAGACATTGGTTGGGCATCAGTTGTTGAGAGTTTATTTTGAGAGCTTTGTCTTGGACATCAATCGGTGACGCTGCTCCTTTGAATTTCTTCAACTTCAGCTTCTTTTATCAGTTTGATGCTTAGTGTCCTAATGAGATCCGTAGCAGTGTTGAGTCTTTGGTAGCCACTCTATTTGTTGTCTGTCATGATGATTCGGGATTGTCTAAGGCTAAATAACTAAGTATGTAGCACGCAGACCACTAATCAAATCTAAACAAGTTATCCTAAACCTAGATAAGTGATGGTTACAAGCAAATCTTTAGTAATTAAGAAATATTCACTTAGAATTCTTATGATAGGTGAATATTCCCAACATTCCTCAAGTTAAATTTTATTTTTTACTTTCTTTTTCTACACGTGTGAAATACCTAACTTTCTAGCTGTAACAACCTTATAATGATCATGGGTAAAAACTCAATACTATATAACCACTCCATAACTAGCGTCACATCATAGCCTACATAGGTACCTAATCACTTTAACATGCTAAATTCCATCAGCGCCACTGACATTACACGTTTTATACACAATATGAACAACAGTAACCTTTCCCACTGGGTGGTCACCTCAATATATAAGTTCCTGAGGTTATGTTAATAAGTACATACATACTGGGATGCAACATCTTTCGATTCATGTACAATGAAATTCATGTATGTCTCATCATGCTGGTCAGATTTATAGTCACAATAGGCATATAGAGGCACAATCTGAGTTAAGTATAACAATTTATTTTAGTAGTCCAACCCAGTTGGTAACCGATCCAATCAATTCCTATTCCATGTGAACAACAAATGTGCCCTTGGAATTAGTCTTATGCACATAATATAATAACAAGTAAATGCAACATGAATATATGCGTAATTCAGTCTTACTATGGACCACGTGTACTCAATCTAATGCTAACCAACAAAGTATACTGTTTACACTATAAATATATTTAGGCCTTTCCAGGTTCACCCCCACTACCAACATTTCAAGGTCAAATCAACTTCTTAATAGGTTAACAGAATATTTTCCCCAATAATACCCCAACTCCACTATATTATACCGACATCGACATCTATAACATTTTAATCTCTAATACAAATTCATTCTGCTAACATAAGGATTCTTAGATCCATATCCAACCATTCTTCTATATGGCTTAATCAGTTCCTCCGTGAAACCATCTTTTCACATCAAATTACCCAATCATACTAACCACATGCCGAAGCATCTATCACCAAGATCAACGCAATAACCATCTGAACAGACATTCACCCTTGATTATTGCTCAACACCAACCTCAACATTACCCTGATGTTTTTTTATAGTAATCCTTCCTACACAAGCTGTTAACACAGCCAATAACCCAATATTCAGGCTACCCCTAAACATTAAGAGCAGTTTTTAAGGAAATACTTCACTCTGCTCTATCACACCTATCTTGACTTCATTTGAATAACCCTTTGCACCCATATTCCGTCATCATTATCATCTACACACAATCACTGAACGTTACTAACTCAATCAAATAACCAACGCATCCAGGCCAGGGATCCTATCCTAGCTTATAGCTAATATAGCTCTGATACCACTCTGTCACGTCCCTGACTTAAGCCCCTACCTGGAACTCTAAGCCGAGGTGTGAAACCCCTATTTAACGATCATAATCCTAGATAAAGGTGAATGTAACCAAGAGCCCGTTTGGTACAGCGTTTATAAAACGCAGTGTTTTAAAAACGCAGCGTTTTAAAAAACGCAGTGTTTTAAAAACGGAGGTCTTTCCTTATAAATACGTTTGGGATATCATTTCAATACGCAGCTTTTTTTTCCTAGTAGCGTTTTAAAACCTGCGTTTTGGGAAAAGGGAATTCAGCGTTTTAAACGCATGCGTTTGAAAACGCTGCACGCATATTGAAACACATTTTTTGCAAATAAGCTGCGTTTTATCTCTGCGTTTTGGCCAAAACGCTCGACCAAACGGGCACCAAGTTAACACTAATGCAAATTTTTCGGGCGCTATAGTAATGTTGTGCATTAGTACTATTTTGTACATCACGATGCACTATTGATGCATCGCAATTGTAATGTTCTGCATCGCGATGCACAAAATAGTACTTTTGTGCATCACGATGCAACAATTTGTGTATCGTCGCTGCATCAATTTTGGAATGGGCGTGAAGGCCAAAATTATGGGCTTGACGCCGGGCGTGGTGCTCATTTTGTATTGTTAAGAAAATTTCATGTATTGCGATGCACAAAAACAGTAATTTTTTAGTACAATTTTGTGCATCGCGATGCACACCTTTTGTGCATCGCAAGTATAATGTTGTGCATCGCGATGTGTTGCGAAGCAGCGTTTTTGGTTGGTGATGCATAGCGTCCTGTTTAGTGTTTTTAAAGGGCATAGATGAAATTTCATGGATCGCAATGCACAATAACAGTACTTTTTAGTACAATTTTGTGCATCGCGATGCACACCTTTTATGCATCGCAAGTGTAATGTTGTGCATCGCGATGTGTTGCGATGCATAGCGTGTCGTTCCGTGTTTTTTAAGGGCATAGCTGACATTTCGCAATAAAAGTGTCATTTTTCAGTTTGAAACAATTATGGTGGACTAAAACGGTTGTAATTGTATAAAAAGTACCAGCCCGAATTTCTCCCATAAAAATTTGACAGTAATAATCGTAATATAATTAAACTAACAAAACTTGATTAAAATTATGGAGAAGAAAATTCACAAAATAGCTTTGAACCGTATATAGAAAATTACACAAAATATTTGGATGAATAATGCTAGACATTACACACATAATGTGTGTGTGAACATATATTTAGTTGTGGCAAACATTACAATTTTATGTGACATGAAATTACTTGATCAATCATACTTCAATGAAGGTGGCCTCAACATGATGGTTGCCAAAACATCATACACATGGAGTAATGTGATGTTTGTATATTTTCTAGCCTTTACTCATATTTAATAAATCATGGTTCGTAAGTATTTTCTTTAAACAACCTTTGATAGAGAAGGAGCTTGATTTATGCGAAAAGTGCTTCCTGCAATATATACTTACAAAATAATACTCCCTCCGTCCCTAAATTATTGTATTACTTTCTTTTTTTGTTCGTCCCAAAATAATTGTCTTGTTTAAAAGTTTCCTTTTTAAGACAATACTTTTACTAACTTATCCTTACTTTTTCTTCTTACTTTAATTATGTGTCGCATGCATATGTACATTAAAGGAAACTACACACTATATAAATACTAATAATCAAATCAATTATTTTTCTTAATCCGTGTACCGGTCTGCCGGGTTAAACAAGACAATAATTTAGGGACGGATGTAGTACATGTTACAAATGAACTACCTCAAAATACAAAATAAATGTGTAAATGGTTCAGTTAGTTTGATCTCTGACAGGATTGATTTGTACTTCATCGCTTCGGAAATGATTGGAATCTTTTGTATTAGACAAATTTGATTTTGGAACTGGGCAATTTGATTTGTCTTCCTTCAATAAAAAAGATTTTGTGATAAATATTCTAACAAGAAATGAGAGAATTAGAAGTTCAGAAATATAAATAGTTATTGAGCACTAACGCTTCCTATGTCAAGCAAGACAGAAAAATGAAATGATAGATAGGAGACCTGCACCTTTGTATACTCCATATGTATAGGATAGCCCGAGCCAAAATAATATATAAGAAAAATATTAGAAGGTTAAGGCTAAAAGTCAATTTCATGCTAGATATGTCTAAGAAGAATTAAAATTAATGGAGAACTCAAGGTATGTTTGAGATCATGAACAAGAATAGTTCACAATGGTAGAGATATATAGCCATAGTTTTGGCTTTTTAAGAGAGAGAGAGAGGTAATTAAATATAAGTGTATGACATAGAAGATGACAATCTATACTTTATTGAGTTAAAAGGAAATTCGGGATGTTATCTATCAAGACTCAAGATCAAATTGCAAGAGTTTAATTGAAGGTCTGATCGTACGCCAGACCTTTACGAAGTGTGAGGTATTAAATTTGATCTCTTCCTACACTTTTTAGAGTCCAAATAATTGAAAAGTAGTGTGAATTGGACCACTCAACTTCCAATCATTTGAACTATTACCATTTAATTAAAAATTTTGAAGCAAAGCTACTTTTTTTAACGAGATTCGACCCTGAAACCAATAACAGGGGGAGCGAGGCTCTAACCAGTAGAGCAATTATTGAATCTCAAGAAAAGCTACTTTTTGATTCAATTCAATACGAATGTCAATATTAAAATTTATAGTTTTGTGATAATACTATGCTAGTTTTTAATTTATGTTATTCATGGTATAAACAAAAAAAATGGGGTATTTTTGTCCATGTAAGCTGGTCTCTATGTGAATGTAGTGGATACATAATTATTGTTGTGAATATAACTTCTCCCAAAACACAATTATACCAAAAGTATTTTTTAGCATGAATAAGGACATTCTAGACAAGGAAAAAAAAACTACCTTCATCGCAAGAAAATGATCTCTCTCTCTCTCTCTCTCTCTCTCTCTCTCTCTCTCTCATACACACATATTTTGGTTTCTTTAAAAAATAATACTATTTCTAGAAAAGATATAATTTTATTTCTAAAAAGGACATAATTTTATCTCTAAAAAAGACATAATATATTCCTAAAAAAATACATAATTTTATTTCTAAAAAAGACATAATATTAGTACAATTGAAAAGAAATACAAACACGTAATACTACAATGTTAAAAAGACATTTTTATAAGTTGTCGAATTGAATTACTCCATTCATTCGAAACAAAGAGTTCATTTTTGACTTTTTAAGTCAACTTAATTAATGCTTGACCGACGATTTACTTAAATTTATTTATTGTTATGAAGTCATAAAAGTTGTGATGCATATCATTCTTAATATAATTTGTGGTGCATGAAATTTTATTTTCTAAAATATAATTAAAGTATGATAAATTTTAATTTGATTTAGTCACATGTTAATTTTTAAAAATAAAAAATATACTTTTTTATTGAAATGGAGAGAGTATTTTTTAGGACTAAGGGATTCTACCCGTGCTTTCCAAACTTTAAAAACAAACATTTTCATAATTTTCTTCATTGCCAAACAAGTGTTATCAAAGACAAAGAAAAAAATAATTAAAAATAATCAAAAAGAATTCGCGTGGACTAAAAAGTACAAAAAGATTGGGGTGAGAGAGGCTCGAACTCTCGACCTCAGGATAACTCAGAAGCTATGAGACCTACGCGCTAGCCAACTGCGCCACCACCCCTACTGCTCTTTTTCAAGGAAAGAGTATTATAAGATGTTAACATAAACGTGCCCACCACAAAGAATAACTCAAGAACTCGATTTAGAAACTTTGCATATATATATATATATATATATATATATTGTTAATCATAAAATACCACGTGTATTTTTGACAATATGTATTACATTTCAAATTTGATAATAGAAAGTAGTACACGTGTCATAATATGATTCGACATTTGTATGCTTATTACACCCAAAAAAAATTATTATTATGTTTGACTTTTTAAAATGAAACTGATAGTTTTTTGAATAAAAAATAGGTTTATATTTTTTTCAAAATTATCTATTCACATATTTTGGATTGTTAATTTGGTCCATTATACTTATAATCTTAAAAGTAACATATTAATTGGTTGTCAATTATATCTTATTGTTAGCAATATTGACCAAGATTCATATATTCAAGTTCGGAATTAGAAATATTTTTTTTTCAAGTATATGAAAAGCTAAGAAAAAAAATTGATGTTTAATTTTTCTACCTTAATGGTTCATATTTTTTTTTAAAGTTATACTTCTTAAAATCTTTTAATTGAAAAATACTCAATATATGCATAAGTTAGATGATGAAATCTTAAGATTATTATTGGAAAAAATAATAATAATACTGAGTCATATCCTATTGCTACCAAACGTCAGATTAGATTAAGCTCATGATTAGAGCATCTAATCCTGTTGCTACCAAACGTCAGGTTATTATAAGATACATGATTATTAATCCTGGTGCATAATAGTAAGGACATTAATAGTACCATGATTAATAATAATGCTTATCCTTGTCTGGCTACCAAACGACCCCTATGTGTATAATTACCCTTTCTGGTAAACACAATTTATTGAATTTTGGCGTATGTAGACTAAGAGCCCGTTTGGTCGAGCGTTTTGGCCAAAACGTAGGATAAAACGCACTTATTTACAAAAATGTGTTTCAATACTATGGCAGAAAATGCAGTATTTTCAAAACGCAGCTGCGTTTTAAAACGCTGGAATTCTCAGCTTTTTCCCAAAACACAGGTTTTAAAACGCTCCTAGGAAAAAAAAACTGCGTATTAAAGTGATATCCCAAATGTATTTATAAGGAAAGACCTGCGTTTTTAAAACACTGCGTTTTATAAGCGCTGCACCAAACGAGCTCTAACTTATGAGTACGCTCGATTTAATTGAGTATACTTTCTAGATGAGTACAAAGATACACCATTTTCTCGATCTATACTCTTTAGTGTTTGAATATATAAATTAAATTTAAATGAATAACTTGAAAAACAAATTTAATTATCACTCGATCGAGTATTTTTATTTAGTTTAAATACTAATTTCGTCACTCTACTTTTTTTAAAATTACTAAGTTCACTTTACTTTTTTTTACATTTTAATCATTTTACTTGGACTTTTTCAATCAATAAGTTCATTAATTAAATAAGTTTATTGATTGTCCAGTCCAAGTTAAGTAAGTTTATTGATGGTTCAGTCCAAGTAAAGTGATTAAAGTGCTAAAATAAAAGATAAAGTGAGTTTAATAAATTTTGAATGAAACTAGGGTAAAAAAATTAACATTTAAGTTTTTTTTTATTTTTATTTTTTCATGCGAATGGGAGTAAAGGTACCTCAAAACTCGCCACCGCCACCCACGCTGCATCAATAAAGCCTTGTTTGGCTCTGCCAATTAGATTTCAATTGTCTCGGTTTAATCATTTTGTCAACCCCACCATCGCGCTCTCTCTCTTTCTATCGAAATTCTCACTCCAACTATCTGTCTCAACAAATCAAACCAACCCACTTGATAATAAAAATCTAGGGCTCGTTAGATCTTTCTGAGTATTCCACATTCTTCCCCTCAACTGCTCCTTCTCCCAATGGTAAATTTTAATTTCTCATATTATCCTTAACGTTGTGATGTGATTTGATTTGTGTGTGTGTATTCTGTGTGTTGGTATCACTGACGAAATGATTTCTTATTGTTTTCCCTTCACGGCTCTATTTTCCTAATTCGGTTGTGGTTACTTCATGATCAGATCAAATCAAATTCACCTGCTTTATTGCATATTTCAAGGACATTTATGGAAAATTTTCTTTTAGAGTTGTTTGAGTTTTACATCTGACTTTGTGAATAGTTCTTCCAATTCCTAAATTCCCAGTTTATTTGATACTTGTTTTGTAGGGCCCACTTACCAATCAATTGACTTATCGTCGATCTCATTTAGGATAGATTCAGGAAACTAGTTACGTGGCACACACCATGCGTGTCAAACTGATAGTTTCCCTCTTTTCTTTTCCTTTAACTAGATTATAACGTGTTACATTTCCTTCTGGTGTAAAGAAAATATGACTATTTTTGCTACCACTTTAATCATCATAGGGATTTTTTAAATCTCTTTTTTTGTTGAATTAATATGTCCCTTTAGAGAGCTTTTTATTCTAGCTCTGTAATAAATGCAGTGAGAGAATGAATCCTACAGATAAAATGTAATCTCTTGTATTGCTAAAGTGCCCATAATTTGGATATCTGCTTACTCCCTCCATCCTTATATGAGTGTCACCTTTTAGTTTTTCACCTAGATTAAGGTAGATGGCTTTCAAGCCATTGTTCTAGCACACAGTGTCTGCATTATTTCACTATGCAAGTTCACCGTGGACCATGCACGCTAAGCCATGAGAATTTGCAAAGGTGAATGTAGTAAATTCATTAGAAAAGTGACACTCATTTAGGGACAAAAGGAACTTAAAAAGTGATACTCATTTTGGGATGGAGGGAGTATTATTTAATAGGCGGACATATTGGATTCAACAGTTTGATCATGCTTCATCAGGATTCAGGATCAACACGTGAGATACATTTCATTTTATTTATCAATTAATTGTCGTCAAAAGTCAAAACCTAAAGGTATAACCAGCTTTTTCTTTAATTCAATGCATGCTATTAAAGTAGACTGTAATGTAGTTTGCTAGCTTAGTTTCCAAATAGGTATGCTAGAAGGGAGACAGAGGAAGGTTCATATAATTAGGATCCTTCGTTAAACTTGTCTGGATTGTATATATGCAAAATTAATGTCATCACCTTAGGACTTCAAGAAACAAGTTTATATGGGGTTAGAGTGACATAAAACAAGTTTCTAGAGTTAAAATGATCTTAAGTTCGAATCTTCCCACAGCAGTTACATACAATCATATAAGTAAACTAACTTACATTAGATGTAGGCCAACATATCGAACTTACCCTAACTGGCCAAACAATGTAACAGTGAAATTTTTGTCAGACCTAAGACCTTTTAAATACACAAGTAACGTAATGATGATTATACTCACTTTTGTAGTTTTGTTGTAGAAACAAAAGCTGATATATAAAATAATTGGTAAAAAACTGCTTAGTGCTGGAACCAGCAGTGGGACAGGCAGAATGTTGAAGCATAGCAATGCGAGGAACATTGAGAAAAATAGAGCTCTGCTCAAAATTGGAGATAGAGGGAGAGAGGAGATAATGATTGTAAGAAAATCAGATTAATAGAGGGCTAAGAGATAATCAAAGGAAGGTGCAGTGGAGGAGAAATAGACCACTCCCAATGAAATAGTAAGAGTGAGAAACAAAGGAATACAAAAAGATCAGCATAATGTCCAATTATGGAAAGCAACTCCTTGCTTCCAACACTTCCAGTACAGCTTCGGTCGTGGCAGACAGTTTGGGTGATTGCATTCCATTTTACCATGGGCAGTGGTAATGGGACCCTTGAGTATTGAATGAAAGTAGGGCAGCAACCATGTTAATCCCATTGGTAAAGTTCGGAAATAGAGTTTCTTTTTTCTTTCTCTCAAATTAAAAATGTTTATGGGCAATGAGAATCTAATCAACTCATGATGGAAAAGCTGAGAAAATTAGTGAAAAGAATAACAGAAAGGTACATATATTGACCTGGTTGGGTTTTTCTGGGATGGTGTGATTTCTATCTTATTAATTGAAGGCTCCTTATCTGCTCCCTTTCTATATTTCTTTCGAACAAATTTTAACAAACTGGTTGGAAACAAATAAAAATAAAAAAAACCCTAATTTCTTGGCACAGTGATTTCTCTTTATGTATGATGCCCAAGGGCCCCAATATCCAAGAAGTTATAGTAGTAGGAATTTAACAGGAATGGACTCGGGCGAACAGAATCAAAGTCCAAAAAATTCTTTAACTTCATCGTAAAAACATGATTAGTCTAGAGGGTTGAGACTGGTGATTCTACAGTGATCCTAAAGTTTTGTATATGATCTTGACTCGGAACAGTTTTAAATTAGATGCGGATCTCATTAGCTAAGGTTAGTTCTTGAGTTTTATGATCTTATGATGCAATCCTCGGTTGAATTGCCCATTTTGGAGATTAAGGAAATTTTCCATTCTGGATGGTTGGGCATAGTGGTGCTCAAATGGATGGTTGGGCATAGTGGTGTTGAAACAAAGATGAGTTGATGACTGTAGTGAATTAACTTCTCTTTAGTTCGCTAAGTATGTCCATTTGATGCTCACTCTTCGCCTGGTGCCAATGCTATGCTGAGGTATCGAGGGAGTGAGAGCATAAATACTTGAAACTTTGGGAACAGTGGACGCAACCCTTTGACATTCTACACTAGGAGCATATAAGATTAGATTGATTCACTTATTGGCGTTTACTGGCACAATGAGACAATTGGGAGCTCGGGGACCCAAATGAAAAAGGGACTAGAGTTCAGGGATCATTGGTGTCTTCGTCCTTTTATTCGTATATGATCTTAACTAATTTAGAACTGTTCTAGACAAAGATTTAACTAAAGCCAATCATCATGTCATTCCCAACCTGTGATTATAAGACTGCCAACATTTATGGATGTGTCTTGTGGATTCACAAAATCAACATGCAATTTTTGTAGTATTAATGTGACATTAAAATACCATGCTTTTGCACTTACTCTTGGTTTGATTGACAACCATAGACTTAAATCCTTTGGTTGTACTTTTTAATGCAGGTGGCAGAGTTACTATGTTGAATGGTCTGGGATGGAACCAATCTGGTAAGATGATTGTTGCCACTTATTGGAGCTTTTTGTTTTCTCTTCTATTGTTTGACCTTAATTATAGATTACTTGGCATGAAGAAATGGAAACTGGTGTTATATTCAGAGCCAGGTTTGTATTTCTATTCTTAGCAAGTATATGGTCCGTATCGAAGAAATTTTTCTTTGTTTTAGACCCAAAATGGTAGTTCTGTTCTCTTTTCATCATTTTGCTTTCACAGAAATTATATACTCCCTCCGTCCAAAAAAGTTCACTTTACTTTTTTGGTCAACTTGATCAAACTTCTTAAAAATTTACTTGTTCTTACGAAATTCTGGAAGTTGTTGTCGATAGTTTTCTTGATATTCTTTCAAATGATTGGAATTTTATAACATATAACATAATACATGTATGTTAAATAGTAATTTTGTATTGTCTTAAGTTGACTTTCCAATGAGGCTGGACTAATTTTGGGACGGAGGGAGTATTTCGGCATAATATAGGTGGTACAATTTTATTTTCATGCATATACAAGTGCATCTCTCCTAAAATGAATATTGAGCGTTTTACTGCAACACTGCGGTCATAGAATTCCTGCTGATTCATGCTCCTGAATATGAAATCCTCTAAGTAGTACATTGTTAAGGTTCTCGAACTAGATGGACTTAAAATTATTCAAGATAACTTCAAAGGTTGCTTCAAAAATGCTATTTCCCTCCCCGACTACAAAGGGTCATTAGTTTTGTTTCAGAATAGTAGAAATTAGAATTATGGACTGGACACTCTTCCATTGTGAGACTCAATCATATCAACTACTTAGAAATCAAGCCCAGCATAAAGAAAAAGGGAAATAGATAAGAGAAAAAAATTCAAGAGTCCAGAGAGGGCAGGCAGCACAAGAAAAACAAGCAGAACAACAAATTAGATTTCCTAAATGCCTTTGTTAAGACTTGATGTACATTTTTGGGCGCCCTCTTTCTAACAATTCAAGCTTTTAGATGAGTGGATAGTTTAACATGGTATTAGAGCTCTAGTTGTGACGCGAGGGCTTTTAGATGAGTGGATAGTTTAACATGGTATCAGAGCTCTAGTTGTGATGCGAGGTCTTGGGCTCGAGTCATCCACTTGCATTTGTTTCACCCTACATTATCTGCACGCAAGTACGTGCTGTTTGGTTTGAGATGCACCTAGTGATGCATTTTGTATCTCTTCACGTGCGAGTGGTGTTCACACGTGAGGCAAAGTGCCTAGGCTTGATATACATTTTAGGCCCTCTCTCGAACAACTTAATCTTTTAAATGAGTCGATAGTTTAAAAGCTCTATTCTAATTTCCACAGGATTCATTGGAAGTCGAAACATGAGAAGTTTGAAACGGTGAGACACAAAATGAATAATGAGACTCTGGAGAAAACAAATTATGACTTGGGTGAATATGGTTCTTTCACAATGTAGAGAAGAAAATAAAATAAAATATAAGCCCATCTTATGCTATCCTTTCTCAGAGTTGAATATTATTAGGCCTATGAAAAATGGACCATTCTAATTGCAACTAAGTTTCAGGTATGGTTTTGTCTAGATGACATTTTGGGGATTTAGGAATGATTTCCCCCTCCTGCCAAAAATGTCTATACTCCGTATGCACAAAGCATTGAGAACCAGTAATGTGGATTTGGTTACTGGAAAAGTTTACCCTTCCCCATTTTCTTTTTGGTTCAATAGAAGTTTGAACTGAATGTAGATGTTGGTCATAAAAATTATGAAGATTATGAACTAGAACCTCCTACTAATTATGTTGTCATAGCTCCCATATTTCCTCTAATCTATTCATGGAGGCAAGTGCCTAACTTATCTCGTTTAGGTTATACAAATAATACACACTAAACTATTGATTTTCAACCTGATGCTTGTTTATATGCTTAAAACGTATTATTTTATTGATGCTGAAGCAGCTCAAAGCTTGGAATTCACTTCCTCCGTCCCAAATGAATAGTCCCATTATCCTTTTGGTTTCTCCCCAAAAAGTAGTCCCATTTCCAGAAAAGGGTATAATTTTAGTGCAATTTAAATGATGTACAAACAAGTAAAGCTACAATAAAAAAAAAGTTTGACTTGTCAAATGAGACTATTTTTTTGGGATGGGATGGAGTATCATATTTCTTGCTGAATTTTAATTGGTTGTTATAACTTATCAATAAAAAAAATTTGGTTGTAATAATCTAGGAACTAGGGTATTTTAGGCTATGTAGATTACTAGGGTTGAGCTCTTGTAGTTCGCTCGCAGTTGAGAATACAATGGGATTGTGGAATTAAGTTTTCCTTCAGTTGAGCATAGTCTCGTCCTGGTTGCCTATAGTCGCCTCTGCCCACTGACTTTTGTATCTCATAGTATCTTTGCATTCAACATTTGATCGTTTGTTCTCAGCTTTGTGCATCAGTCATTCTACTTTGAGATGCATCGTATCAAAGTGGATTTGTACATACCAAATTGGGCTTGCACGTTGCAAAATGGGTTCATTGCCTTTTCACACTTCAGTTTTAACTGCGTGAAGCAGACCTTCTGATGTCAGATTCTGTCAATCAGAGACTTGTTCATCGATTGGTCTCTGCATCATAAAATTTATGTCATCATCTTTACATGCTTTATTGTGTCTGTGCATACCGTGTTGGCCTGCAATGGAATGGTGTATTTCCTTTTCCAGTTGGTGAAATTCTAAGAGCAAAAGCTTTCTAAATAAATACCACAATTGCCCGGGCTTCTTATTAGCCTTTGTCACGTTATAATTCATATAGAAACATGTTATTTTACAAATTCTACTATATGAAAGATGTGAAGGTGGCGGGTGTCAAACCGTCAAAAATAAAATTTTTTCCTCCTTCCCAAATAACAAGTATAAGGTAAGTAAGGTTCGTAACCACGGGAACGATGTTCTTATGCCCTTAAGAATTTTGTAAAGTAACCAAAACAATGATTTGTGGTTTTAAACTAACTACCGACTAATCTACGAAAATAGAAACTGAAATTTATGGACTTAAAGTAAGCTAATAGCAAATAAGTTTAATCCAAATATGAGCAAAGGTCTAGTTAATTAGTGCAACATAATTCCCCAAAGTCTTCTACCGATCATCGATTCAAAATTGATCTTAACGAATGAACAAGTAAACCGGTTATAGGAGTTTGACAAACGCCTAACTCCCAATTTCTCCTTACAGTGTCGATAATTATGAGAAGCTCTATAATTATTCCCTAATCAAAAGACAACTCCCGAGACGCTCATAGGATTTAGTATTTTGAAAGCATTTAAACAAGAGAAACCCGATTCTAACCAGTGCATGTTTAAGCAACACCCTTTAAATTAGATTATTCACCCCCACAACGCCACCCGAGTATGCTTGTGATGCCTAATCAGTGTGTTATTCGCTACTTCATTATCCCCGAGGACAATTACGGATCAATGGGTTTAACTAGCAATAGACTCTTAGATTAATTAAAGTTTGGGCCCTTAAACAATAATTAAACATAACAATCTTAAATCGCAAATTCTTGCAACTAAATAAAGCAGAGAATGAACAAATACTTGTCATTAATTTAAAACCAAAAATCGAATCTCCCGTAGCAATTTCCCAGGAATTACTCTACACACATGCTGGAAAGAGAGAACTTAGCTACTTAACATAATTTAATGAAAAATTACTTACAAAATAAAATGGAGAAAAATCCTATCACCAGTGTTCAACCCCAAAGAAGAGAACTGCTTCCACTTTATCTTGTTTTGCACCTCTTTTTGTGTCCCTGAATGTTGGCGCCATCCTCTATTTATAGCGGGATCCGAAGTTGCTCCACCATTTCCCAGAAAGTAGAGGCCACGACCTCTTCTCCTCATCCATTAGCAAGAGCATTGCGACTTTGTCAATTCCCTAATTCCTCTCTTGACTAATTCTCTCTAATATTTACATAGAAAGAATTAAATTAACAAATAATGCTCTAACCCTCAAAGATTTAACTCAAATCGAAATTGATTAAATGTCCACAATGCTCTCTAGTACAAAACTCCATCACAACACGTGACCTTTTTAAATCCTCTGCTCCAGACTTTCCTCAAGTACCAAATGCCCATTCGGTATTGAACTAACTTCTTCCTTTATTTTTTTTTTTTTCACTTTCAAATTTTTACCACTTGTAAACATCACAAACAAGAATACCCATAAAAGTGCAACATTTATAACCAATAAAAGCGTAAAATCAACCTTTAATGTCGCACATATTTGACCTCATCAAATTTCCCCACACTTGAACTATGCTTGTCCTCGAGCATCTTGAATATTCTGAACATCCTTTCCTATCCACCCACCCGAAAAATTGACATTGTTTCAAAACTTGGCATTCCATGTGCATTCTCCTTATGAAAGTCCAAATCCTATCAAAGTGATGGGCATCTTATAATTATTTTTTATTTTCTTTTCGATTGAATCACATGTTTTCAAAAACCATCCTTCAAACACACTATACGCAAGCCTCAACTATCCTCACGGTATCACTCGAATCACACAAAAGTGTTTAATGGAGGGAATATGTATTGAGACACTCAAATCACACAACGGAATGCTACTACCATAAGCTTGCACAATGATCAAATCTCAACCACTAATATTGAGTTCAGATGTACCAATCAAAAGGCCTTTTGAGGGTTGTAACGGGGTAGGGTTAAAAGGTATGGTAATAAGGATATAAGAGGGTTAATAGTCAAAGAAGTTACCTGAAAGGAATGACCACGAAATATTGGAACTAGGCTTCAATTTGTAAGGTCATGAATGCATTTACACATTGCTATGATTCGAGAATCCTCTTATTTTGTCTGCTGCATTGCTTTCTTTTTCTTTCTCTTTTTTTTTTTTTTTTTGAATGAATAAATCTGACAGCCAGTGAGGATTCTTTTCCCATTTTTATCCACTGCTTTCATTCCTAGCTTCAATCCTCTTACTAGCACGAACACTTTTACAACATTACCGGCAACACTTGACTCAAAATCCATACCACTCAAGATTCTAAATTTTCACATGTCCATTCTGCACTTCTTGACATTGGGTTACAATAAGGGCTTAAAACAAAAAAGGCTCAAGGTTTAAATTTTAGGTGGTAAAGACCAAAGGAAAGAGTTAATGCTCAAAAGGGGTTAACTAGGGGTAAATTGAGGGTAGGTTTAGAAAGAAAGTCAAAAAGGGGTGATACCTAATTGCCTTAATCCTTTTGGTGCTTGAACTCATTGTGTGATTTTGACAAGCATATAAGGTGCAAGTTCTAGAGTAAACATCCGAGTGTGAAACAACAAATAACCGAGAGCAAAATTGATGAATGCTCTATTTTTTTGGCTCAGCTCACTTAACAGGCTAAGAAGTTAAGACCAGCATACATATAGTCTAAAGGATTCGTTTTGAAAACAAGCTCTTTTTTTTTTTTAAACACAAAATGCCCATCATTTATCAAAGATTTCTATTTCAAAACGAGAATGCACACTTGATCCAAATTTTGTCATACTATCAATTTCTCAATTCACCTATCACAACACAACCTATCAAAACAATGCCATGCATTGTCCTCATGTATAAACAACTCATGTTCAAAATAGGACAAAGAAAAAATATGCACAAGAGAAGTGAGAGAGAGAAAACTGCCCTTTAAGCTGACCCAAAATGGGATGCAAACATGGATTGCAAGGACTGCACAGATGCATTAATCGTAGTAGTTAAATGTGCCAGCTCTTGTTTGACCTCGTGCATCGAAGTCTCAAGAGCAGTCAACTGCGCAAGGACTCGTTCTTCGTGAGCCACACGTGGAGCAAGCTCGCTTTGAGCACCATTGTTTCCCGCAGTTCCTGCAAAGGGCAAATTAAGCTCGGATGGTGGAACATCCGGTTGGGGGTGATCTACTTCTTCGTCATAAAAAATAACCATTTTCATTCGGGTGAGACATTCAATATTCAAAGGTTCACAACCACAAGTAATATGCATGTCATGAGAAGATAAATCCAGCACACCTAAATTCACTGCAAGCATGGTAATGACGGACCCAGAATCAATGGTCTTTTCTTCTTTTTAAGTACACCCATAAATTGGCTTGCAAGCCAATATCCTAAATTAACCTTCCTACCATTCAACATACTCCACAGAAAAAGTAATTCTGGTTTGGAGCAAGTATTGGACCCATCCTTTTGTCCAGAAAAACTATAAGCCAAAAATTTGTGAATTATTTGAAAAGCAGGATTTTTGAGAAAAAGACTCTTTGCCAGATTGGGCTTGTAAGGCTCTGGATCAGTGGACAGAGTTTTTCAAATTTCTACACACGAGGCTTCAAAGACTTCGGGGTATTCACAATAGGCATTGCGCCTTGCCTCAATCAAATTGTCACCACACAAAAAACCCAAAGCGTATTGAAATCATTTAGGGAAAAATTAAAAACCACGCCCGTAAGTCGAAATCGATTGACTTACGCAAATCCGGGTTTGCGACGGCAGCGGATGAAAAATCGTAAGTGCAATAAAATTCCCTAGTTAATTCAATAAAAGCCGGGAATTCAAAATTCAAAAACATATCCCAGCCGATGGCATGCATGAAATCAGTAACTTGCATATTCAAATTCAGCAAAGTCAGAGTAAAAGTATCGAAATACTTACAGGGCACTATTTTCTTAGGAAAAAAACTTCCGGCGACCATTGCCGTCTTCGATCGAAATTGAGTGCACCTCCTAATTGATCACGGCAGCGCCTCCCATGCGGAACTCTTCGGTGCTTGTGATTGGCGAGGGTTTTAAGGTGGATGCCAAATATAATTGGCGGTGGTTCTTGAATGTGAGGCGGCCTTTTGTGAAGGGTTGGATGTAGCGGATGGGTGGCAGCCATGGAGGGGGCGGAGGTAGTGTGGGGTTTGGAGGCTGGGCCGTGGCTTGGGATGGAGATGGTGTGGGCTGGGCATCTGGAGAGTCGAAGGTTCGGGGAGGGACATAAGACAGCTGCCAAGCTCGCGGAAGATGGAGAAGGAGGGCGGAGGCTGGCGGTGGGGGCGAAGCGAAGGCTGGGAAGAGGAAGCCGATGAAGAAGAGATGTCCAATGGTTGCGTGCTAGAAGGGAGTGCCTTACGGCTGATTTTCGTGCGCAAACGATTGGAACGCCGTGGCTTGGCTGGGACACGAGCAATGCTTCGCTTGGGAGCCATGGCGGAGCTACACGGCAAAAAGGGTTTGGGGAGAAGAAAGTGAATTGGTTAAAAACCCCAATTGTCAATTTAGGGATTTTACTCCTCTCTAGTGTAATTTTTGTCCGCTTCCCTCCATCTTTCAACAATTCTTGTTAACCCCTTTTAGCTCTTAACTTAAAAATCTTCAATTAGTTTCTCAACTCGGGGGCCTGCTACTTTCTTTTCTTCAAGTCCAACACTTCTGCTATAACAAAACTAAAAACAAAAGAAAAACACGATTAATAAATTCAAATCCTATAAAAAAGAAAATAAAGCGTATAAAATTCTTTGGTTGCCTCCTAACTAGCGCCGCTATTTAACGTCGTAGCTAGACTCCATGCCAACTTTTGATTACTCGTAAACATGTAATGCCAAACTCATCTCCTCAATTGTTCCAACAACGGAACAAGCTCATATCTGCTTTAAACGATTGCCGTTTACCTTAAAAATCTTATCGGTTGCGAGCTCTTAATTTCAAACACCCGTTTGAAAGAACACTCACAACAACATACGGCCCGTCTAGCGAGACTTTAACTTTCCCGGCATTAATTTCAACTTGGAGTTGGAAAGGAGAACCTGCGTCCCACCTTAAAATCTTTTCTTTTAATCGGACTATCATGGAACTTTTTTGTTTTCTCCTTATAAAACTTAGCACAATCGTAAGCTTCCAATCTCAACTCCCCCAACTCCTGCAACTGCAACTTCCTTTCTAGTCCAGCGAGTGCAAAATTCAAATTGCATTCCTTCACAACCCAAAAAGCCTTATGTTCAACAGCAACCGGCAAGTGACACATCTTCCCAAACACCAATCGATATGGAGACATATCAATTGGCGTTTTGTAAGCAGTACGATATGCCCAAAGCGCATCATCCAACCTTGAACTCCTGTCCTTCTGTTGGGATTCACCATTTTTCCAAAATTCCCTTGATTTCGCGATTCGAGACCTCGGCTTGCCCGTTTGATTGTGGGTGATATGTGGTTGCTACCCTATGATGAACACCGTACTTAAGCATTAATGATTGCACCCCGGTTACAAAAGTGTGTTCCTTGATCACGATTACGGCTCTCGGGATTCGAATCTCGAAAATGTTAGACCTAAGAAAACTCACAACGACCTTAGAATCATTAGTCAGGGTAGCTTTAGCTTCTACCCATTTAGAGACATAATCAACTGCAAGCAATACGTATAAATTTCCATAAGAACTTGGAAACGCTCCCATAAAATCCATGCCCTAAACATCAAAAATTTCACAAATTAAAATCGGGGTTTGGGGCGTTTCTTCTCTCAAAGTTAGACTTTCAAGTTTTTGACAACGGTCACAGCTTTTGCAAAATAGATAGGCATCTCGGAAAAGAGTTTCCCAATAAAAATCGCTATCTAAGATTTTCCGAGCAGTTCTTCTTGGACCAAAATGTCCACCACAGGCAAAATTATGACAATATACTAATATGGAATGAATCTCATCGTTAGGCACACACCTACGAATGACTTGATCAGAACCTATCTTCCAAAGATAGGGTTCATCCCATATGTAGTATTTAGAGTCACTTCTAATTTTATTTTTTCTTGCACTATTCATGCCTTATGGAAAAACACCGGTCACTAAGAAATTAACTAAATCAACATACCATGGCTCATTACCTGCCCTATCTTGCACATGCAAGAGCTGCTCATCCGGAAACATTTCGAAAATAGGAATGGAATCTTCTTCACGTATCAGCCTGCTCAAATGATCCGCCACGGAGTTATCCTTTCCCTTGCAATCTTTGATTTCCCATGTGAATTCTTGCAATAGGAGGATCCATCTTATCAATCGAGGTTTAGATTCTTTTTTCGCCAAAAGGTATTTGAGAGCGGCATGATCCGAATATACTATGACCTTTGACCCCAAAAGATAAGATCTGAATTTTTCAAAAGCGAACACGATAGCCAACAACTCCTTTTCTGATGTGGTGTAGTTGCATTGGGCAGCATTCCGGGTTTTGGAAGCATAGTAAATAACATGACTTTGCTTCCCTTCTCTTTGCCCTAGATCAGCTCCTACTGCATAATGGCTTGCATCACACATAAGCTCAAATGGTAAATCCCACTTTGGTGGCTGAATGATTGGAGCTGAGGTCAGCTTCTCTTTCAGCAAATCGAATGCTTTCTTGCAATCTTCTCCAAACTCGAAAGGAACATCCTGTTGCAACAACCTTGTTAAAGGCTGAGCAATTTTGGAAAAATCTTGAATAAACCTCCTGTAAAAGCCTGCATGACCAAAAACACTTCGAATATCTTTGACATTAGTAGGATAAGGCAATTTTGCAATTAAATCAACCTTTACTCTATCTACTTCAATTCCCTTTGAAGACACTACATGGCCTAACACTATACCTTCTTGCACCATAAAATGACATTTTTTATAGTTGAGAACAAGGTTCGTGTCAATGCAACGTTTAAGTACTTTAGACAAATTATCCAGACCTTGATTAAAAGAATCACCATACACGTAAAATCATACATGAAAATCTCTATGCAAGTTTCTATCATGTCGGAAAAATGCTCATCATGCATCTTTGAAAAGTACCGGGAGCATTACGAGACCAAAGGCATACGACGAAATGCAAACGTCTTGAATGGGCACGTAAATGTTGTTTTTCTTGATCTTGGGAGCTACCAAAATTTGATAGTATCTGAATAACCATCTAAAAAGAAATATTTCTTGCCTACTAGCCTTTCTAACATCCGGTCAATGAAGGGGAGTGGAAAGTGATCTTTCTGGTGGTGTATTTAATTTCCAAAATCAATACTTATTCGCCATCCATTTTGCAATCTCATAGGAACCAATTCATTCTTCTCATTTTCTACCAAAGTGAACCCTGTTTTCTTAGGAACAAGATGCACTGGACTTACTCATTTATGTCGGATATAGGGAAAATTATCCCTAAATCAAAAAGCTTAAGGATTTCCTTAAGAACCACTTCCTTCATTGGGGATTTAATCTCCGTTGCGGATCTCTCGCGAGGCTTGGAATCATCCTCCAGTAGTATGCGATGCATACACATTGAAGGACTGATTCCCTTTATGTCTGCGAGTGTCCAACCTATGGCTCCTTGAACTCTTTCAATACTCTCAGCAGTTTTTCCTCCGTAACTCGGTCAAATTGCTAGCAATAATGGTGGCAAAGTCTCATTTTCACCTAAGTAAATATACTTTAAATGCTCAGTAATTTTTTAATTCCAACTTAGGTGCTTGAATTAGAGAAGGAAGAATTTTTTCATTTGACAACCGTAATGGGAGAGATTGAAAGTCATACTTGCCTACCATTTCGGTGTGGAATAAAGTGCCATGATATTTTTCACCTCTTCATTGTTTTGAAATGGTGCATCTTTATCTATCAAGCTTTTACGAGCACTAATTCCATCTTATCATCAAAAATATGATTCTCAAATTCATCTCGCACTGAGAATCAATGACGCTAACATGAAAAACAGATTCGAAATCATTCGGATACTTCATGGCATCGAACACATTAAAAGTAACTACATTACCATTAAATTTGAGTGTCAAAGTACCCTTATCCACATCAATTTTTGTTTTTGTTGTTTTCATGAAAGGTCTCCCTAACAGAATAAGTGATGGGTGAGGAGAGCATGAATCATCCATATCTATCACATAAAAATCCACTGGAAAAATCAAGTCATTGACTTTAACTAATACATCCTCTACTACTCTTTCGGGTATGAATTAGACCTATCACCAATTGAATTACCACTCGGGTATTTTGCAATGGGCCTAAATTCAATTCTTTATAGATAGATAAAGGCATGACATTTATGGAAGCTCCTAAATCAAGCATGGCTTTTTCAACTTTTCTATTACCAATAATGCAAGGAATAGTGTACATACCGGATCTTTGCATTTTTGAGGTAATTTTCGTTGAATCATTCTTTGAGACATTTTCACTTACCAACACCTTCTCATACGTTGCGCTTGACCTTCTTGGTGCAGTTCTTTGAGAAATTTTGCATATCGGGGCACTTGTTTAATGGCATCCAAAGAGGGATGTTGATTTCCACCTTGCGAAGAGTGTCGGGATTGCTTTCGTCCTCTTCCTTCTTTTGGTGTGCAAACCTGCCTGGGAAAGGTGGCGGGATGACAATCTTCTCAGTTGGCTTTCTCGACTCCTCACCTTCCTTATTTACTAAAACCTCATCTTGCACGACCTCTTCATTCTTACTGCTATCACCCATCTTCTTTTTCGCTCAACTTCACGAAGTTCCTTTCCATTTCTCAAGGTGATTGCACAAGCATTTTCTCGCGGATTCTTCTCTACTTGAGAAGGCGGTTTTCCTTGATTTGCTTCCACTTCCCTAGACACAACAAGTGGGAAATTTGATTTTCGAGATTTTATGCTAGCCTTCGTCTCTAATCTATCTTGCTGAACTGATTCAGCTAAGCTTTTGATTAGACTTTCAAACGGTGTATTGGAGCTGGTACTAGGCTGAACTGGAAGAGGCGATGAGAATGGTGGTCGTACTTGAGAAAAATTCTGATTTTTATTTCCGTGCGAAATTGGATGATCACGCCATCACGGGTTATAAGTCTGGGAATAGGGATCATATTTTCTCTGTGGTTGCCCTTGGAAACCTCCCACTAAATTCACTTGTGCATTAAGATTTTCTTGCAAAGTTGGACATGCATCAGTTGGATGCCCCACATTTGCACAGATTCCACAGGCTTTCACTTGTTGAACTTGACCTGAGACAAGTCTTTCCAGTACAGAGGTTATTGTGTTCAACCGTTGATCAATAGAGAACACATTTACCTCATTTACCTTGCTCGGAACATCCTGTCTTGTCCCGAACTGTTGTGCATTTTCAGCTATATCAACAATCAGTCGCTTGGCCTCTTCCAAAGTGTTGTTCATAAAAGCTCCCCCACTGGCTGCATCAATCATATTTCTGTCAGCGATGAGTAAACCTTTGTAAAAATACTGAATAAGCAGCTGATCAGATATTTGGTGTTGCGGGCAGCTTGTACACAACTGCTTGAAGCGCTCCTAATACTCATACAAAGTTTTTCCTACTGTCTTATCCCGCAAATTTCCTTACGGATATTTGCTGCACGTGGCTGGGAAAAACGTTCAAGGAATCGCTTCTTCATCTCAGGCCAAGTACTCACTGATCCAGGAGGTAAATCGAATAACCAACCTTTTCCCTTGTTTACCAATGTGAAAGGAAAAGCCCTCAGTTTCATATTGTCTTCAGTCATTCCTTGTGCCCTTTGACTCGAACATGCCAAATGAAAATCTATCAGATGTTTGTAAGGATCTTCACCCGGCAAACTATGGAACTTGGGCAACAACTGAATCAGTACAGGCTTCAGCTCAAACGGGGCATTCACTTCGGGGAATGTGATGCCCAAGGGTGGCTGATTCACATCAGGAGTCGCCATTTCCATAACGTACGTTGTGGGGCAGCCATGACTTCGTCCTCCTCAACCGTATTATCTTAAACTTTTACTTCTTTCTTCACTTTTGCAATTCCTTCCCGCTCTTCCTCGCTTGATTCACTAGAGCTCGCCAGCTCAAATGCTGACTTTAAACCTGGTGAAGAGCTGCTTGCTTGTTTGGTGAGTTTAGCTGCTTCGTCAACCTTCTTCTGTCTTCTCAATCTCGGATCGTAAATTAACTTTCTGCGAGAAGAACAAGGCATAAAAAGAAAACAAGGCAGTTCTGCAACAATTTTTAAAGAGATTAATGACCAAATGTTCCCCGGCAACGGCGTCAAATTTTGGCGGGTGTCAAACCGTAAAAATATATATATATTTTTCCTCCTTCCCAAATAACAAGTATAAGGTAAGTAAGGTTCGTATCCACAGGGAACGATGTTCTTATGCCCTTAAGAATTTTGTAAAGTAACCAAAACAATGATTTGTGGTTTTAAACTAACTACCGACTAATCTACGAAAATAGAAACTGAAATTTATGGACTTAAAGTAAGCTAATAGCAAATAAGTTTAATCCAAATATGAGCAAAGGTTCGGTTAATTAGTGCAACATAATTCCCCAAAGTCTTCTACCGATCATCGATTCAAAATTGATCTTAACGAATGAACAAGTAAACCGGTTATAGGAGTTTGACAAACTCCTAACTCCCAATTTCTCCTTACAGTGTCGATAATTATGAGAAGCTCTATAATTATTCCCTAATCAAAAGATAACTCCCGAAACGCTCGTAGGATTTAGTATTTTGAAAGCATTTAAACAAGAGAAACCCGATTCTAACCAGTGCATGTTTAAGCAACACCCTTTAAATTAGATTATTCACCCCCACAACGCCACCCGAGTATGCTTGTGATACCTAATCAGTGTGTTATTCGCTACTTCATTATCCCCAAGGACAATTACAGATCAATGGGTTTAACTAGCAATAGACTCTTAGATTAATTAAAGTTTGGGCCCTTAAACAATAATTAAACATAACAATCTTAAATCGCAAATTCTTGCAACTAAATAAAACAGAGAATGAACAAATACTTGTCATTAATTTAAAACCAAAAATCGAATCTCCCAGTAGCAATTTCCCAAGGAATTACTCTACACACATTAACTGGAAAGAGAGAACTTAGCTACTTAACATAATTTAATGAAAAATTACTTACAAAATGAAATGGAGAAAAAATCCTATCACCAAGTGTTTGACCCCAAAGAAGAGAACTGCTTCCACTCTATACTGTTTTTGCACCTCTTTTCTGTGTGTCCTGAATGTTGGCGCCATCCTCTATTTATAGCAGGATCCTGAAGTTGCTCCAGCCATTTCCCCCGAAAGTAGAGGCCACGACCTCTTCTCCTCATCCATTAGCAAGAGCCGTTACTGACTTTGTCAATTCCCCTAATTCCTCTCTTGACTAATTCTCTCTAATATTTACATAGAAAGAATTAAATTAACAAATAATGCTCTAACCCACAAAGATTTAACTCAAATCCGAAATTGATTAAATGTCCACAATGCCCTCTAGTACAAAACTCCATCACAGCACGTGACCTTTTTAAATCCTCTGCTCCAGACTTTCCTCAAGTACCAAATGCCCATTCGGTACGGAACTAACTTCTTCCTTTATCTTTTTTTTTTCACTTTCAAATTTTTACCACCTGCAAACATCACAAACAAGAGTACCCATAAAATTGCAACATTTATAACCAATAAAAGCGTAAAATCAACCTTTAATGTCGCACATATTTGACCTCATCAGAAGGATAATAAGAATGCTTTTCCTTTCATCCGTTGTGCATTTATACACGTGTTCTCATACATCGCATTTTGTTAACGATGACCCGGGTTAGTAGGGACTACCTAATTTCTTGCTTTAGTTGATGCATTGAATCAATGTTGGACAAGTGATAAAAGTTTATGCACTTCACACGCAACCCAGAAGTATGTTACTCTGTCCAGGTCTATGGGTGTTTGATTTCTCATGGATGGAACATTACACCTTTTTCTTGAGTATTCATTAACTTATGGTAATGTCAAATCTCTTGGCCTACCTTAGAAGTACTAATTGAGTTGCTGGTAGTATAAGGAGCTGGTAGTATAAATACTCAGTAACATTGTTCGAGCTGTATTGATAACGATTCAACCCCTTACATGGTTAAGTCTTCATGATTGTTTTGGAAGTTGAATACCATTACATCTCCCTTATTATATACAAGGAGATATTTGCATAACGGACCCATGGCTATGGCATATAAGTATGTGGATGTGAATTGCTTAGAGCTCGTTTGGTCGTGCATTTTGGCTAAAACGCAGGGATAAAATGGAGTTTATTTGCAAAACTTGTGTTTCAATACTGCGGCAGAAAAAACTGTGTTTACTAAATAAAACGCTGAAATTTCTTGCTTTTTCCCAAAACACAGGTTTTCAAACGTTGCTAGGAAAAAAAAGCTACTTTTTGAAATAGAATCTCAAACGCCTTTATAAGAAAAAAAGCTTCTTTTTGAATAAATTGTCTTTTGAAAACGCTACACCAAACGGGCTATTACTTAGACATGATTATTTGAAGACATTTAAGGTGCTGCTTATTTTTAAGATCATACTTGGTCGGAAAATTGTGATGTTCCAGTCCATGCCTAACTTGCATTCTCTGGATAATGCCTACAAATATACAAATAGTTCTCCAGGTGAGTGTCAGAGAGGAGTAGACTCTTTGGGATGTAAAAGGAGCAACTTCATGAGCGGTAAATATTTCAAGATGTGTCCACCACGTTGCCAATTCTTAACTATAAGAGAGTAGGTGCTATCACATTGAAATGGCCCTTCTATCATAGTCATTCTTATCTATGGGTTCAATTAGCTGGATTAATTCATATCTAATGGAATAAATAACTTTGTATTTGGTACCCTTCCTTGTTGGCTAGCGTAAAGATCCAATGTCACGGATATGCTCAATAGTAATTGGATTCAGACATAACTTTTCTGCTTATGTTACAATTTTTTTCTTAGCATCTAAGATAATTGCATTGAATAAGAGATTGAAATAATGTGGTAGCAGATGGGTCGCCGGTCGCAAGATTCCTTCAGGAGGCATATGGTTGACCAGTTTGCTTGCTGGACTGGATGCTTGAAGTCGCAGCACAGAAACAAAAGTTAACTTTTCAAAGTCAGAAGTTTTATCCTGTTTCCTTCAAATTAAGGAATCTAAATATAATTTTTGTTTCAAACACAATTCTTAATTAAAATATTCTTGTACAGATGATCCAACCTTTATCTGAAATGGAAAATAGACATAATATTGATGCTTCGACACCTGATGGTTTGCAAATGGTGCCTTTTGATGAAAGAGAACCTCCGAGGAGCCCCCGTGACATTATGGCTCGTCGTTTAAAAAATCGAGAACGGCAGCGCAGATATAGGGCTAGGAAGCGTCAAGAAGCTGATCTGAAGAAGGCATGTGCTGTGAAACCCCCCGTCATCATCTCATCCCCAACTAAAAACCCAAGTAAACGACGCCATTGGCATTTCCAATGACTTTGTAAGCCGCATTCATTGTCGCAGAGATTGGAAAAAGGATGCGAGAAGGGCCCACATGTTTAAGGAACAAGAAGTCACTCCTATTCCTAATTCAACCACGGCAAGTGGAAGTCAAGTACCCTCTTTGACTTTTGGACTGACTGCACCATCTCAGTTACCAATGATTATGGATAAGACAGAAGCCCATTCAAGTACTCCCAGCCGCAGAAACTGGAAAGCAGAAGCAAGAAATAAGAAAGACTGATGTTGTTACAACCATGTTGCTTATAAGTCGGATTGCTGTCCCAAAGATTGGAAGATTTTGTGAAGAATTCGTGAGAATGTGGTGAGTTTTTTTTTTTAATTAATTGGGTTGGTATTCAGAAAAACGGGTGTTTATATCTTGTGCAACTGTTTCTTATGTTCTTACAGATGTTAAGAGGCGTAAAAGAACCAACAAGAACCAAAATACGCCAGAAGACAATGTCGGTGAAATTAAGTTAGAAAAGCCAGGTGAGTGGTTACCTAAGAATTAGAAAATATACCTGTTTAATATAACATAATCGTGTACAAGGATAATAGCACAGAATCTTTTATGGTTTGTCTCAAAAGGCTGTATATGCATATGTAAATATTTGAAGTCAATTGCTTTCGTAAATAGCTGCTATTCCTTTTATTGCTATCTTTTTGTCTTTTGAGTGATCATGCACACCCGATTCTAATTCTAATTCTGCACGTAGTATCAGCTTTCGAATTGGAATTGGAGCTTTGTTAGTTAACAATTATAAACTTAGTTCAACTCCATGCTTCCAAACATAACCGTATGATATGTCAGACTAGAGTTATGGCTGAGGTTTTGAATCATTAGGTATTTGATATTCAAAACGATATTTAATCTGTATACTGAACTTCTTTTGGCTGGCACATTTTTACAAACCATTCAATTGCCACAGAGTTTTGTCTGAGCGACAAATGATCTCTTTAGCTATTAGATAGAACATGGAATGTATGAGATTAGTGTCTTGCCATTGGGTTGGGCTAGTAGGTATTAGTGCGTCCGGTTGTATGATGAGTTCGTTTATTTCTGGCCTATGTCGGCCACGTGGAGTTGATGCTCTGGGTTTAGTTCTTTATTATCTCTTGATGTATTAAAAGTTCCGATGCAATAATATTGTTTCTTACTTGGTAGCCAAGAAAGAAAAGAAGGAAATATAGCATAGTTCATACGAGTAATTCAGACTTAATATTAGGACTCCCAGGTTTTACGAACGAACTGCTCCCTCTTACCAAAGAAACAACACCACAAAATTGAGGGAGTAAATTAATGGAGAATCGACTCAGGCCGCCTGTTGGCATTGAGAACCTGACATTGCCTGAGTTGGGCTAAGGTCCTGTGTGACCCTCCTACTTTCAGCAATAATGGCAACACGCAGTTTGGAGTTAACCCGATAACACCATATCTCAATCGAATCATCTTTTGCAGCCCATTGTCGGAAACCAGCTCCCACCACTTCTTTTCAGAGCATAGGATTTCGTACTGCTCCACTGCTTAATGTTCAAGTCATATTCTTTAGCCCTTGGATCGATGCCAACTACATCAAGTCCCTCAGTAGCAGTCTCGATTCTCCCTTTCTCATCTTCCGTCAAGTACTCCAACAATTCCTCACTCTTGGGAACATATATCCGGTTCTGACCCTTGTTAAGGTCGGAATTCTGGAGCTTTTTTTCCATCAAGAAAAGCAAACCAGTCCCTCCTGCAGAGTGGATCGCGTTAGCAACTTGCATAGGGAACTTACTGGAAGGGTGAACCCTGAATATAGCTATTTTCTCATCAATGGATCTCCTAAGGTCCTCTATGAATCTTCTATTGCTTTCAAACTCTCCCTCGTATTTTTCTGTAACTGTGATCGTACTGCCCATCAACATGAAAGACTTTGTTTCCATAGCCATCTTCTCTGTAGCTTAATGTGTTACAATGGGCATCAATACATATATCTAGTAGAACAAATCGACGACTATAAATATTATTAGAACTGGTGTTCCTTATTGCAGTATACTTTATTTGTCTGAACTAATAAATTCGGGGTGTACAAGTTTGGTTATAATCGGGTTTCTTTATTGGCAGTTTTCCGATTTGGATTAGGAAAAAGTAGTTTAGTTTTTTATTTGCTTAAAAGTTATGTTCTGGAGGCTGAAAATTTAAAGTTGGTTTCTATATTTCTTTCAAATTTTAACCAATATGTTCCCATCATTTTTCTATATTCTTTAAATTTCTTTTAGGAAACTTGAAATTTCTCTTACACCCGTACGAAGATGTTGGACAATTGAATGTTCAAACTTGATTTCAAAATAGGAAAAGTTGCGGTCTGTACACTTTTTGGATATTCGACCGTTAAAGTCTATTATATTTATTTCAAATCGCTAAAGTCACTTTGGTGGATAAATGAATATATTGTTTCTAAAATGTCTCCAACAAACTAAAGACATCTTCTGCCAGGGCAGAAACAACAGCAACTCCAAAGAAATTGAGATTGTCTTCTTTGGCAGAGATTGATGCAGGGGCATTCTCCTTCTCTTTGTCTTTGCGGAACCGCTTTCTGATCATTCAAATACAAATAATTGATTTAGGGAATGGCATCTTCTGCCAGGATCTCTGATTGAATGGGCTTCCTCATGTCTATCCAACAGAAGAAAAAGCTGAATCTCTTTTTCAAGAACAAGAATAGCTGGGGATGCAGTAAATAAGAGATTCTCCAATTCCTGGGGATGCAGTAAATAAAGCTACGTTTGACTACTCAATCTATGTTTTGGAATTGAAATTTGATGAACAATTTGAGCTTCTACGAAATTCAAATTGTTCTTTTAATCAATTCCGTATGGCGTTGGGGTTCAAACAGACCCTAAGATTCCTGATCTATTTGATCTTGAGGCTGCTAAGGCAGCATGTGAAATGAAAGATCTTCTTCGAGTTCGAGTTATGAGAGGGATTGGCTTTATATATGGTGATGAATTGTGTGGTGGGTGTTTGCCATTGACTTTGTGTGTTTGTTGGGATTGGCTTTATCTATGGTGATGAATTGAGTGGTGGGTGTTCGTGATTGACTTTGTGTGTTTGTGCATCGTGATCAACAATTTTGTCATCGCGATCATAGCATCTATTCCGTATTTTTAAGGGTATAGACGGCGTTTTGTAACAAAATAATTTTTCGGTTTGAAATAATTATAGCGGTTAAAGCGGTTAAAAATTCACTAAAATGTATCAGCCCAAATTTCTCCCTTGAAAATATTGTTGAGCTTGTAGAAGTGTTCCATTTTGGCTTGATTAACTCTTAAATCGATTCAAACGAACTTTTAATTAACCGAGCTCGTATAACTTAATGTTTTACCATAGAAATAACTTGTTTATGACCCTATCAAGCTGAACTTGATAATTTAATGAGCTTAAAAATTTGTTAAAGTCTGATTTGGTTATCTCACGAATCAAGTCTTAAACGAGCTTTCATCCAACCAAACATGATGTAAGCTCCGCAACCTTCAAGTCCTATATGCCTACCACAGCCTCCTTTCGCTCCGCTCGTTACGCTTCGGGAGCAAGGCCATTGCCTAGAATTGTGCTGTTCATTTTGCCACGTACGAGTACTATCTTTTTATTTTTTAGTGGACGGACGAAGTAACTACTACTCCTTCATCCCAAAAAAATTACTCTATCTACTACAAATTTCATATTTAAAAATTTTAATAATTAAAGAATATATAACTAACATTAGAGTTGATCATAATTACAAAAGTAGTTGAGCAGAATAATAATGTTAATATTAAATGTGGAGAGGTAAAGTTGAATTGTGATGAAGATTGTAGGCATAATTTTTTAAAATAGACTATTTGAAAAAAACATCCAAAATAATTACTGGACTATTTGTTTGGAACAAAGGGTGTATATTGGTTTCTATATTCGTTTGTTCCAGAACATTTGTTCACTTTTTTAAAAGTGAAACAATAACTCATCTTAGTTTCCTACTATACCTTTCCATTAAGTATCTAGTTTTTATAATTCTTTAACTTAATAATATTTTGCCATAATTAATATTTGGGTAGTTTAGGAAATATTATTCAAAATGAATTTTAATTAATATATATATTTTTAAATTTTTGTGAAAAGTCAAATAAAATACTCAATTCGTTTTAAAAATAGTTTTATTTAACAAGTCAAATTTTTTAATATTATAGCTTTATGTGCTTTGCTTGTACTCTTATTAAATGCTACCAAAACTATTATTAACTAGAAATTAATGAGACTATTTTTTGAAATAAATCAGGGAGGAAGGAGGAAGTTTGGTAAGAGAGAAAGGAAAACAACTAAGAGAGAAATCACGGGAAGATGAGGAAGGCAAAGTCAGGGAACTAGGCGAATACAAAATGCATTGTTGATGGTTCATCCGATCACTTATTGGCCGGACGACTATGCAAAAGAAACTAGTAAAACGGCCAGGCTAGGTATTGGAGAACATGCGGAAGTATGGAGATGTAATTGGTGGTAATTACTTAGGTTTTGGTGATAGATGATGGTGCTAGGTGGATATCTGTTCACCTGAGATAAAAAAATGAACACACATGAGCTAAAGCTGGGAGGTTGACCCGGCTCAAACCCTCCGGTGTGAAAATCAGTGGGTGACCTGCAAGCAACTTTCCGACGGTCAATGACCTCTAACCCGTAGGTCTTGCTAAAAATCTTAGTGCTCAATAATAGAAAATGAGAGCGGTAGAGGTAGAGGTAGAGGTTGCTCCTGTACTAAAGGAATGACTTGCTCATCATTTCTCTTCCATGAACAGTACATTTATACACGTCTAATGACTCAATTCTAGGAAGTAATTTAGTCTCCTACTATCAAAAGGATATCTACCTACCATATACAAATACATACAGATCTTCACAACAATAGAAGGGATTTGATGAATCTCTCCCTCTCTATTCTATCAGTCCCCCGTAGTCGAAGCGGGAGGAGGTCGTATGCTGAGACTGTCCCGAAAGTCATTAAAAATACACGCGGAAGCCCTTTAGTGAAAATATCAGCTAATTGATAACGGGACGGAACATGAAGAACACGAATTTCCCCTTTCTCGACTTTTGATGTGCATAAAATGCAACTCAGGCAAGAATACCCGGTCGTATCAAGTAATAAAGTGTGCAAGCACGAGTATCGATCCCATAGAGATAGTGCTAGAAATAAATCCTAAGTACTAAAATTGGGCACACCTAACTTTATCTAAGCTAACGAAAATGAGAATTGAAAATAAAAAGAAAATAAAGAAAAAGCAAGAAAGCAATTTAATTAACGCAGCAACAATGATACAACGGCAACATCAAATCAAGGTTAAAATGATAGGATTGTGATATTTCTAGTCTAGCCAATGTCTAATTTAATCCTATCTCAACTTTTCTTTAACTCAAGTCTTGGTAGTCGGGCGTACATTAATAATATTCACTACAGGCTCTCGCATCTTATAGCAAGTCTAGCTACCAATCCCTACAACGGGCTTTCGCATCTTATAGCAAGGAAAGAGTAACCGCATTATCAAACAAGCACCCCATGACTATCTAAGAACGCTCGTTACCTCTCGGTCTGGCGTCACAGAGACAATTATTGTGATTTTCAAAATTAATAGGACGGGCTCTCGCATCTTACCCTACAATTCTAGTGATCATCTTATGGTTCGCGACTTCATTAAAAGCATTAAGAACACACAATAATAACCAAGATAATGAGTAATACTTTGTAGAGATATTCTCTCTATTTTTCTACGAATCATGCGTAGCCAAAGGCTATCGATGTGTGTCAAACACCAATTACTAAATTGCTAGGTCCGAAATGCAAGGTAACTCTCGCGGATCCAAAACATTTCTCAAATCAATTAATTAATGGTGAAATCAATTAAAAGCATTAAGCCCACAAAATAGTAACCTAGCATGATTGTATACTAAACAGAGAGAGAGATTAAATTAAAACATCACATTCAACATAGAAAATAATCACAATCCATAAATATAATTAGCTCATCATCAAGGTAACAAGATACAAGCAAAGTTTTCCCAAGAAATTACAACAATAAAATACATAATAAAGTGGAAGAATTAAACCGATTAAAGTTGCAATCCTTGGTTGACTTCACTTAATCTTGCTCCTTGACCCTTGATTTGATGCTCCAAGCCCTTAGAATGAAGACATTTAATTTGGGTTGGAAGGGTAGAGAAATGGGAAGAGTTAGGGCTTATGTTCTTGCCCCAAAAATGGGGGACTTACTGATTTTTTGGAGCTGCCAAGGAGTATAAAAGAGGAGTAAAGAGTGTAGGGCAAGCTGAGGGGTAGAAATGGAATTAATTTAAGTTTTAGGGCTAAAAATGGTGAAGGAAGGGGCTGGGTCACGGAGGAGATGGGGCAGCCAAGGGAAGTCTCGCGGGTCAACCGTTGGTGAAACGGGTCGAGATGGGAGAGAACGGGCCGGAATGCGGGTAGGTTTGGCCGGGCGGAGCTCCGCAGCAAGGACGCGGCGGCTAGTGGAGGGGCGACACGTGGCACGAGGAAGGAGCGACAACGCATTAATGATGAATTTTCAGCGCATTGCGCGCTACTCCGGGCTTCCTTATGCTGCTCCGGTGCCCTCTATGTTCCCGAGCGAGCCACAGTCCCTCCTTTCCCAGGCTTTGCGTTTAGTCCCAAGGTCACCTCCGTTAGACTCCATTAGCTTCTTTTCTTTCGGTTTAGTCCTTTCCTTTGCAAATGACTAACGGAGGGCTATCGGACCTCGATCAAATGGCTTTAATCACTTCAAAACTTCACGGGTTGCCTTGAATACTCCCAAAATGCTATGAAATGATTCTTTAAAGCTCCAATAATGCCCGAAAATCTGAAATACAAAATAATACCATAAATGCACTTTCTTGGGAAAAATACATATGAAATTCATAGAAAATTGAGACAAAATATAGGAAATATATAGGAAATTATACACTTATCAACACCCCAAACTTAGACTTTGATCGTCCCGAACAAAGAGAAATATGGATTATGGAAAAGCTCGAGGACAAGATGAAATGAAGGCGGCATTCAATCAAGATCCCATATGCATTACCATCTAAGAAATCAACTCAAAATTACACACATGCATAATTAAGGTACGAAATGATTCACATGCTAGCTAACAATCCTCAAACATTCACTCAAGGCCATAAAACACAATCCCATCAATAAGTCGCGATGCTCTAGCTATCATTGTGCCGACAAACCGAAAGAGTCCATCAACTAATGCAATCAAATTTATTTCACAAGGTAAGGATACATGGCATGACAATATCAATAGGACTTTTTCAAAGCTTGTAATGTTAGGCCGAGATTGGGCTACAAGCGAAGGATAGGATAACAAATCAAGAGAGCAAAGAATTTGAAGTCTTCACTAATGACTTACTTCATGAAAGCACAACTCTCGAATAACCACAACCTCACTTCAACAACCCCTTAACTTTAAACTTTGGGTCGAAGAAAGTGTATCAACTACCACAACAATTAAGTTCCACCCTTATGTCTCCTTGATAAATTTAAGAACAATGGCATTTTTCTTTTTCTTTTTGTTGCCTCCCTTGACTTTTCTTTTCTTTTCATTTTTTTTTTCATTGCACTTTCTTTGCTTTTCAAGAGGGCTCTTTTTCCGCCATTCAACATTTTTCAAACACCAACACCATCAACAATAAGCACAAGACTTCCATGAAGCAACACTTCCCAACAAGAATACGAAAATAAAATAATTCAAATCATGCTCTCTTGAAGGGTGGCCATAAGTGTATAGGTTCACGGGATAGGATGATGCGGGTATAAGAAAATGAAATCGAATGGGGTTAATGTGTGCTCTAGGCACACGCCATTCTATAAATAAAGCTCAACGGGGACACAAGGGATTAATGTAAAATGGGTAGGATAATATGGCACAAACGATCCAAAGATGGCCTATATCATGCTCTTGCCATGCACATGCCCAAGCCAAGCTATTTAATTATCAAAACATCAATCTCAAGATTATCTAACGGTATCATGCACAATCATCACTAGAGCATAACATAAAAATAATTTCCTCAAAAAATGGGCATTATAGATGTGAATGAGGTGAAGCTAGCACATGAATCATGAACATATCCTCGACTATGCATATAGTAATTTCAAAATTGAATCCAAGAAAATAATGCATACACAACTCAACGAGCGCCAAAATGGAGAGGCGAATGATCAAAGCATAAAGAATAGGGGTATTCAACTTCTTCCCAATAATTCAAGGTGCAACATTTAATAAGCTAAAATGAGTTTCACTAAACTCAACCCCACATTTAAATAAAAATGCATATAAATGGAAGAGAAGAGGGAAGAGAAAACTCCCGCAAAGTCGATTCACTTGAGTCCGAGCCATGAATCTCCTCGAGCTACCCCCAAACTTTGAGAATTGTTCAACCCCTACATCAAATCAAGCTCAAAACAAAAGGATGAGAGCATATGTAAATAAAAGCAAAAATAAAAAAGAAAGGTATTTTTTTTTGTGGGGACTCTATATACAACTCTCTACAAACCCAAAAACTTGGAAGGGCTTCGAAAAGCGACATGACCTAAAAGACATATAAATACAAAAGAAAGAAAAATAAATCAATTTTTCACCTACGGAGGTACGGTTCATTTAGAAACGCACATGGCGTTCCCATAAAATCCATGACCAAGGAAGTGTTTTAATTAAAGTCCTTGAAGTTTGAACACTCCCTTAGTTGCCGACTCCCTAGAAATAGGCCATTCAAGCACATCGGCAATCGGAAATTTCACACCCAACTCGCTTAAGTGGATATACTCTTCATGATGCTCGGGAGATGGGTGGAGATGAAAAATGTGAGCCTCAATGCTCGGTGGAGTGTAGAAATAAGGCATCGGGTCCTTGGAATTTTCATTTGAGCCAAAAGATTCATCCTCTTCAACAATGCTTGGATGCTCCATCTCATTAACCTCATTGACATGAGATTGAGATGTTTCCAATGAAGGTTGTCCCAAGATACTCGAAATTTCACTCTCATTGGTGAGAGAGATATCATTGCAAAGCTCCATTTCCATTGGACTTTCCTCGGCATTAACTTGAAGGTCCTCTTGAGGCAATGACTCAAAGGCAATGCCCAATTCTTGCATTGTAGCTTTCCATATGTGAGGAGGCTCTCGGAGTTTAAGTGCTTCTGTCAACAAGGCTAGTTGAGCCTCTAAACCTTGAATTCTTTCCTCATTTGTGAGCGCGCATCTTTTAACTCCCCAATGACAATTGTTGCTCACAGAATTCGGATAGAAAGGGGGACAATAAGGGTCTTCATGATGATAATGAGAGAAGGAAGCATATGAAGTCGACTCCATCCCGAATTCACAAGGATATGGAAAGTGATTTCCATAACAATTCTCACAAATTAAGCTAAGATAGGGCAGAGAATAATTCATAGCCTCGGTTGATGCCATCTCACTTTCATAAATTCCCAGCATTCCATTCCATGCCTCTTGATCAAAGTTTCAGTTGACATTGTTCCAATCCATCGCTCCAAATGCTAGCTACAAAAACACTCACTAAACAAGCAAGATCAACTGCATAAAACAAAATAAATAAACAAAAATAGAAGAAAGCAAAAACTATCGACAACTAGAATTAATGCAAATATATACAATGCTTAAATTAAAATTAGGCAAGCTTGGTATTAATAGCAAGATAAATTCTAGCAACTATCCCTGGCAACGGCACCAAAAACTTGATATGCATAAAATGCAACTCAGGCAAGAATACCCGGTCGTATCAAGTAATAAAGTGTGCAAGCACGAGTATCGATCCCACAGAGATAGTGCTAGAAATAAATCCTAAGTACTAAAATTGGGCACACCTAACTTTATCTAAGCTAACGAAAATGAGAATTGAAAATAAAAAGAAAATAAAGAAAAAGAAAGCAAGAAAGCAATTTAATTAACGCAGCAACAATGATACGGCGGCAACATCAAATCAAGGTTAAAATAATAGGATTGTGATATTTCTAGTCTAGCCAATGTCTAATTTAATCCTATCTCAACTTTTCTTTAACTCAAGTCTTGGTAGTCGAGCGCACATTAATAATATTCATTACAGGCTCTCGCATCTTATAGCAAGTCTAGCTACCAATCCCTACTACGGGCTCTCGCATCTTATAGCAAGGAAAGAGTAACCGCATTATCGAACAAGCACCCCATGACTATCAAAGAACGCTCGTTACCTCTCGGTCTGGCGTCACAGAGACAATTATTGTGATTTTCAAAATTAATGGGACGTGCTCTCGCATCTTACCCTACAATTCTAGTGATCATCTAATGGTTCGCGACTCCATTAAAAGCATTAAGAACACACAATAATAACCAAGATAATGGGTGATACTTTGTAGAGAGATATTCTCTCTATTTTTCTACAGATCATGCCGATAGCCAAAGGCTATCGATGTGTGTCACAGAACACCAACTACTAAATTGCTAGGTCCGAAATGCAAGGTAGCTCTCGCGGATCCAAAACATTTCTCAAATCAATTAATTAATGGTGAAATCAATTAAAAGCATTAAGCCCACAAAATAGTAACCTAGCATGATTGTATACTAAATAGAGAGAGAGATTAAATTAAAACATCACATTCAACATAGAAAATAATCACAATCCATAAATATAATTAGCTCATCATCAAGGTAACAAGATACAAGCAAAGTTTTCCCAAGAAATTACAACAATAAAATACATAATAAAGTGGAAGAATTAAACCGATTAAAGTTGCAATCCTTGGTTGACTTCACTTAATCTTGCTCCCTTGACCCTTGATTTGATGCTCCAAGCCCTTAGAATGAAGACATTTAATTTGGGTTGGAAGGGTAGAGAAATGGGAAGAGTTAGGGTTTATGTTCTTGCCCCAAGAATAGGGGACTTGTTGATTTTTTTGAGCTGACAAGGAGTATAAAAGAGGAATAAAGAGTGTAGGGCAAGCTGAGGGGTAGAAATGGAATTAATTTAAGTTTTAGGGCTAAAAATGGTGAAGGAAGGGGGCTGGGTCACGGAGGAGATGGGGCAGCCCAAGGGAATTCTCGCGGGTCAACCGTTGGTGAAACGGGTCAGAGATGGGAGAGGGAACGGGCTGGAATGCGGGTAAGATTGGCCGGGTCGGGCGGAGCTCCAGAGCAAGGACGCGGGCTGGCTAGTGGAGGGTCTGACACGTGGTGCGAGGAGGGAGCGACAACGCATTAATGATGAAGTTTCAGCGCATTGCAGCGCTACCTCTGGGCTTCCTTATGCTGCTCCGGTGCCCTCTATGTTCCCAGAAAGCGAGCCACAGCCCCTCCTTTCCCAGGCTTTGCAGTTTAGTCCCAAGGTCAGCCTCCGGTAGACTCCGTTAGCTTCTTTTCTCTTTCAGTTTAGTCCTTTCCTTTGCAAATGACTAACGGAGGGCTAACGGACCTCGATCAAATGGCTTTAATCACTTCAAAACTTCACGGGTTGCCTTGAATACTCCCAAAATGCTATGAAATGATTCTTTAAAGCTCCAATAATGCCCAGAAAATCTGAAATACAAAATAATACCATAAATGCACTTTCTTGGGCAAAATACATATGAAATTCATAGAAAATTGAGACAAAATATAGGGAAATATATAGGAAATTATGCACTTATCATTTCTCTTCCATGAACAGTACATTTATACACGTCTAATGACTCAATTCTAGGAAGTAATTTATTCTCCTACTATCAAAAGGATATCTACCTACCATATACAAATACATACAGATCTTTACAACAATAGAAGGGATTTGATAAATCTCTCCCTCTCTATTCTGTCAGTCCCCCGCAGTCGAAGCGGGAGGAGGTCGTATGCTGAGACTGTCCCAAAAGTCATTAAAAAGTACGCGCGGAAGCCCTTTAGTGAAAATATCAGCTAATTGATAACGAGACGGAACATGAAGAACACGAATTTCCCCTTTCTCAACTTTCTCACGAACAAACAGAATATCCATCTCGATATGCTTGGTTCGTTGATGTTGTACTGGATTCCCTGACAAATAAATAGCACTTATATTATCGCAGTACACCACAGTGGCCTTTGAAAGAGGGACATGTAACTCTAGTAATAGATTTTGAATCAAACATGATTCGGCTACGGCATTAGCAACACCTCTATATTCAGTTTCGGCACTCGATCGGGAAAGGGTAGGTTGCCTCTTAGAAGACCAAGAAATCAAATTATTACCCAAGAATAAACAATATCCCGAGGTAGAACGACGGGTATCCAGGCACCAACCCTAATCCGCATCTGTATAAGCAGTAATAGAAGTACATGTAGACTTCGAAAGATGCAATCCAAGTGTAAGTGTCCCACGGACATACCGCAGAATCCGCTTTAGAGCAGCCATGTGTTCCTGTCGAGGATCATGCATATGTAAACAGATCTGTTGGACCGCATAACTGATATCAGGTCGAGTAAAAGTGAGATACTGCAACGCCCCGGCTAAACTGCGATAAAAGGTAGGATCCTCATATGGTGAACCGGCCGAGCTATTGAGCTTGGCATTGGTGTCCACCGGCGTCAAGGATGGCTTACAAGTGAGCATACCTGCTCTATTTAAAATGTCTTCGGTGTATTTTTGTTGACATAAAAATAGTCCCCCGTTTTCATGTGTCACAGAAATACCCAAGAAAAAATTCAACCGTCCAAGATCCTTCATTGCAAATTCGGATGCCAATGTACCTATAATAGAAGCCCGAAGCCTGTCAGAGGACGTAGTAAGAATGATATCATCGCCGTAAAGTAACAGATACGCCATATCAGTTCCCTTAGAATACACAAAGAGAGAGTGATCGGATCTACTGTGGGTGAACCCTATAGTAAAAATAAAATCTGCAAATCTCTTATACCAAGCCCGAGGAGCTTGCTTTAGGCCATACAGAGATTTCTTCAACAAGCAGACATAGTCGGGATGTGTCTGATCACGGAAACCCAGAGGCTGATGCATGTAAACTGTCTCATGTAAGTTACCATGGAGAAAAGCGTTCTTGACATCCAACTGATGGATAGACCAAGACTGTGCAAGAGCCAAGCTAAGAACTATACGGATTGTTGCCGGCTTAACAACCGGACTAAAAGTCTCTGAACAATCCACTCCAACTTGTTGAGACTTGCCATCACCTATAAGACGAGCCTTATACCTTGCAAAAGATCCGTCAGAGTTCTTCTTATGAGAAAAAATCCACATGCAACGAATAATATTTACATTTGGCGGACGGGGTACAAGTTCCCATGTCTTATTTTTAATCAGAGCATCAAATTCATCATCCATAGCTGCTTTCCAATTTGGATCGGACAACACAGTTTTAGGGTTTGAAGGAATCGGGGAAGAAGAAGAAGAAGAAAGGTTGTAGTGATGCTTAGGTTTGACAATCCCACTCATGCTCCTAGTTTTCATAGACCGAGGATGAGAAGGTTGGACCGAGGGAAGGACAGCAGACTCCACAGCAGAAGGAACAGGAATTTTGTCCGAGAAAGAGTCAGTTTGGCCGGTAGCTTGGGGAGAGCGAGGCCCAGCATCAAAGGCTGTAGAAAGTGGGCCAATATCGATCTGGGCCAGTGGGGCGGCAGGTGGTATTGTGTCTGCCTGGGCCAGTGGGGCCGTGGCACTGGGTCGGCTGGGCCAGGGGTGGGCATCGGGTCGGGTATCGGTTTTTCGGGTAGTTCGGGTGTAAGAAAAAAGTATCCGAACCCAAACAAGTCGACTGGAAATCCAGAATATTTGGGTACCCGATATTTTCGGGTAGTTCGGGTTTGATTTTCGGGTATCCAAAATACCCCACAGCAGGCCCAGCACTATGCCAGGCTGCCAGCCCAACAGCAGGCCCAACCGCCCAACATAAATCTGTACACAAATTGGGCTCAAATGCCAATCGATTGACCGTTAAGTCACCACCAGAGGGCTAAGTTGTCAGGATTGAAAGTTAGAGGGGAAAAAGGAGAAAATTTTCTTTCTTTTAACCCAAAACACGCCACTGGCGTGTTTCCCTTTTTCTTCAGTCGTCCCCCTCTCTCTTTCTTCCATTGAAGCTTCATTGAAGCTTTCTCTCTCTGAAATTCTTCCAAATCTCTTCCAAATTTGCTCAAATCCTTGAAGATACACTCCCCAAACACTATTATATCAACAATGTTGATTGATTTGAGCTCCGGACATGAAGAAGCCATTAATTTGGGTCGCGGAGGTCGCGAAAATGTCGGCCCTTTAGGAACTTCGTACATTATACATTCTCGGTGGTCACGTTGTTGCTGCCAATCGATTGCCGTCGCCGTGAAGGAGTGAACTGAAGGGTTTGCTTCAACTATTTGTAATTTGGGGGAGAGACAGAGAAAATGATTAACTGAAGATTAATTCGGGTACCCATATTTTTTCGGGTTGAAGATTAATTACCCGGTAACCGAACCGATATATACTATTCGGGTTCGGCTAAAACCCAAAATCCAATATTTTGCAAAATAATCCGAACCGTTCTGCTGCAACCCGATCGGATCGGGTAAAAAACTGAAACCCGAACCCATTTGCCCACCCCTACCAGTGGGGCACCAGGTACATTAGTGGGCCGAGAAGGAGAAGGTGTGGACTGGGCCTGGGTTGGGGGATTACACAAGCCGTGTAGTAGAGGGTTAACAAGCTGATCAAAAATAGAATAGTCCCGGCTTTCTGTGGGTAAATTGTCAACCGAAGCAAAAGGAAATATCTTTTCATGAAATACCACATGACGAGAAAGAATCACCCGGTGAGTTTTAAGATCATAGCACTTATATCCCTAATGGTCCGAAGGATACCCAAAAAAACACACGGATTAGAGCGAGTGTGAAGTTTATGTATAGAAGTGGAGGGAATTAACGAAAAACATAAACACCCGAAAACACGTAAGTGAGAGTAGGATGGGTCAGAATGATAGAGAACTCGGGTGGGGGAGACGTGACTAAGACCTTTTATGGGAATTATATTGAGAAGATACGTTGCCATGGCTAACGCATGATGCCAAAAAGAAGACGGCATTGATGAATGGGCAAGAAGTGTTCGAATGAGATTATTAATTGTTCTAATCTTCCTTTCCGCCTTTACATTTAATTTTAGGAAGAGGTGTGGGGACATGAGAAACGAAAACTCATGCCATTAGCACGGAAAAAAGATTTGAATTGATTATTGTCAAATTCCTTTCCATTATCACATTGAAAACACTTAATATGTCCCGAGGTACTTAAAACTGGAGAGGTCCACAAGTCACAATGAATAATATCAAAAGGCAAGAGTGTGGAAGAAGAAGAAGGATAAAATGGTAATTTGACATGCTTGCCAAGAACACACGAAACACAAAAACCATTTAAATCAGAATCCGTACATGGAATAAAATTTTTATTGCAAAGGGAACGAAAAGCAAGAGCTCCAGGATGACCTAGTCTATTACGCCATAAACGTGAACAAAGAGCAGAAAAAGTAGATGTAGGAGTGGATGAGGTGCCAGATGTGTTGGTGACTGGATAGAGATCCCCGGAGCTATCACATCTCATTAAATGAACCCCCGTTTGAAAATCCTTCACAGAAAACCCAAAAGGATCAAATTCAATACTAACATTATTATTAGTTGTAAATCTACGAACAGAGATCAAATTTTTAATCAATTTAGGTGCATGAAGAACATTAGACAATTTAAGGGGAGGAAACGGAGGGGAAAGAGTTTGTTGTCCGTACCCACAAATAGGAATAGTAGTACCATCGCCGACAGTAATAGATTTATTTTGATGACCCAAATTAAAATAAGACGAGAGCATACATGAAGAACCCGTCATATGAGAGGTGGCACCGGTATCCATGTACAGATTATCATTGAGAACGTTCAGGGACATAGTATGCATTGCAGACTCAATGTCTGTTGGCACAAACGAATAAGAAGATGTCCCTGGTCCATGAGCATTATAAGCTTGGGCTGGTCGTTGGCCCAAAACACCATGTTGGCCTTGAGAAGGTGGACGGGCCCAACCATTAGTTGGGTATGGGCATGGGGGAATTGCCCATTGAGGTGGCTGAGACCATTTAGGTTGATAGTTCCACCAAGGTGGAGGACCCTGTTGTTGCCAAGAACGGCCTTGTGCCTGATTAGGAGTCCCACAACCGCGACCCTGCCAGACTGAGATCTCCCGTTGCCGCCATCCCGTCGTGTCCGCTAGGCCGATGACCCCGGTTATTATTTAGACCTTGGCCGCTAAAACGGCGACCACCACGACCCACCGCCACCACCGCCTTTCCCACGATGTTGATTACTTCGGTTCCGTCGGTTCCTCGCTATCCTCAATTCCATCACCGCCGTAGCAAGAAGGGTCGAGTTTGTTGCATGCGACGCCATGTTTGCTTATTTGGCCTTGCGAGATTCCTCCATAACTAACTTCGAGCGAACCTCATAAAAAGAGGGAAGAGGGTCACTTTGTTGAATAATCGCCGCCACACTGTCATAGCTTTTACTCAACCCAGCGATAGCTTGTAGAACCATTCGATTATTCGAAACCGGTGCATCAACATTGGCCAATTGATCTGCAAGATTATTCAATTCCTTGCAATAGGCCGACACTCCTGGATAATCATCCAACATAACTTGAGAGAATTGATTTTTAAGTTGAACGGCACGGGAATGTTTGTTGTCTCGAAAAATACCCTCGAGACGTTCCCATGTCTTCTTAGCCGTCGAGCCAGGCTCGAGAAAAGTCTGAAGCAAATCGGGGGAGATGGTCCCATAGATCCATTGAAGAACTAGGGAATCCAATTTTGCCCATAAAGGTTTGTCGGATGTCTCCGCATTGGTCTTAGCAGATGTCTCCGCATTGGCCTTGTCCTTCGACGAAGGATCGACAATATGATCGATAACATCAAATACCCTGCAATGGATTCGAAAAAGTTCCACCCATGACACATATTTTCCCGATTCTGGCTCAAGGTTTAGAGGAATCCAATTCTTAATGTTGCCGACCGTGAAAGCCGGATGCAACGATGAAGGAGCCATGGAGGAAATACGTCACAGAGAAAAAGAAAGGTAGGTGGAGGAGAAAATACGTCACAGAGAAGGAGGGGACAAGAACAGAGAAGAAGAAAGGTAGGCGGAGGAGGGTGGCTTTGATACCATTATGGAATGACTTGCTCATCATTTCTCTTCCATGAACAGTACATTTATACACGTCTAATGGCTCAATTCTAGGAAGTAATTTAGTCTCCTACTATCAAAAGGATATCTACCTACTATATACAAATATATACAGATCTTTACAACAATAGAAGGGATTTGATGAATCTCTCCCTCTCTATTCTATCATGTACATTGGGACCACTAGAAAAGTCACTGGCTAAGACGGCGTTGGCGTGATCGCATACCTATCGACCTCTAGACTCAATAGAGGATCTTATGTGTCAAATTAGGTTTGCTAAGTGATACGCGCGCACCTTGTCACGAAACCCTTGACTAGACGCAATTCACACGCAACAAAAGCCAAGGAATGATTGAATATATGTATGGAGTGTGACACCTCAACCCATTGAAATCAATCCAAACACGAACCTTGACATATACAGCCGCAATCCGATGCTTGAGATGACCACGAATCTTGGTACAGGGAATAACACCACAATTGGTATGAACAATCCAATTGATAAGTTAAAAGAGTTGAATGTCATAGGACAATCCTCATATATTTAAAGATTCGCGAAAAACAAAGAAGAATTAAAAATTCTCTCAATAATATTAATTTCAAAATTGTTGACCGTTTACAAATTAGCATGAAGAGGCCTTTTATAGGCTAGAAAGTAACTTAAGTAAACCCTAAAAATGTTAGGAATTGGATCCCAAAGAAATAGGGCCAAACTAAATAAATTTTAAGCATAAAATAACAAAAAACTTAAACAAAACAGGCGAGGCGTCATCCACTTTGGCGCGGCTAGCTCCATCATTAAATATATATATATATATATATATATATATATATATATATATGTGTGTGTGTGTTTTTGCATATACATGAATTTTAGTGTGAACATAAATTGCGTATCTGACTGAACATGGTAGGTACTTGGCAAAAGCAAATTGGGTAAATTAATTTATGAAAAAGGGATACTTATATGAATTAGATGTCGCTTAGCCAAATGCACTAATATATATATAATCGTAATTTTGATTCAACGTACTAGAATAACTGAGAAAGCTAGCTAGATAGATAGATAGCCTCTTTTTTTTTTTTTTTTTTATTAATTTTATAAAATTAAAAAAAAAAAAAAGTTTTAGGTGACATGCTACATATAGGAAGGAAATGGAGTGAATGGTGTACGTAGCCTATGATCAAACATATATAGTAGATCGGATGTTCATTAATTACTGTATATTCTAAGCTTTTCTTTTTAATCTTAAGTTAAACTCTGCAGGTAGGTAGGTAGACATTAATTTTATTTGTATGTCAAAAGAATCTTTAAAATTAATTTATGAACATTTTTCAATGAGATTAGGGCAGGAACGCCAGTTGTTAACCTGTACCATGTGTCCTCCAATTTTATTTTAGGAATATTCGGGTTTTCAGGAATATTCGGGTTTTTATTATTATTATTATTATTTTATTTATTTTTAAATTTGATGACTACAAACTACAAGACATGATCGAGATTCGAGAAACGTGGGTTGACAGCAAAATTAACCAAAGCCTCTCATCCCAATCTTATAAATTACTCCCTCCCTCCCTCCATTTCAGTCAAAGAGTCTATTTTTTTTTTAGAAATTAATATGTGACTAAATCAAATCAAAATTTTATATATTTTATTTATATTTTAGAAAATAAAATTTTATTTATTAAAAACTATTTTAAAAATACTATGAATTGCAACTTTCATAACTTTGAAAAAATCACTAAATTTATGTTAACTATCGGTCAAACTTTAACTAAGTTGACAAAAAAAAGTTAAAAATTAACTCTTTGTCTGGTACGGAGGAGGGAGTAATACGTACTCAGTGCCAAAAATGTACAAACCATTGTAGTTGGATTAATTCAAAAGTATTCCCATGGCAACACAGAGAGTATTTAGTGTTGCTTTTCTTATGTTATTATTAGGTATTGGGGTATGCTCTGCAGCTAGAGCACTATTCACTGTTGATGGAGGTGGGATTAATGTTGGTAGTGGTGGTGCATTGAATGTTGGAATAGGAGTCGGACCTAGTGATGCTACGTTAGAAGCTAGAAGTCGGAGGTAGTGGATATGGTAGTGCTTTTGGTGGTGGTGGTGGAGGATCGGGGAATGTTGCAATAGGAGTCATAAGTGGTAGTTTTACATTTGGAGCGGATCTGGAAGTAGTGCCCATGGAATTGGACCTAGTGGTGTTACGTTTGTAGTCGAGGTAGTGGATATGGGAATGCTTTTGGTGGTGGTGGTGGTGATGGTCGTGGATTAATAAATCTTTTTGGAGCCGTTTGGTAGTCAGGATTAAGGCCGGATAGGATTAATAAGCTGAATTGTTAGATGTTTGGTACGTAATAGGCGGTCGTAACTATTAGCACGAGTTATCCGGATAAGGTCCTTATCCCCTCACTAATAATACCAAGGGAGAGGGTGGTATTATTAACACTTTCACTAAAAAAAACGTAATTAACATTTTTAATTCTAAAATTACCTCCTATATATAAGTAGGAATTAATAGCGAGTACGCTAATAATACCGAGATTAATAATAATGTTTATCCCTGCCTAACTACCAAACAACCCCTTCGAGTTTAGCCTACGAGAAACTATGTGGATTTGACTAGAGGCTTTTTTAGCTAAGTATGTGAACATTTGTACACTTGGTTCAGAGTCCAACCAAAAAAAAAAAAAAAAAAAAAAAGAAGAAGAAGAAGAGAGTTTCAAATACTTTGGTTTGAAAGTAAAACATGAGGGAACATAAATATTGAACTTGGGATCTTAGAGACTTCAAGATTATCTCCCAATGCCGCATCAAAATACATGCAAGTAAATTAATGAGTTGGCTTAGTGGCTTGACCACCATTAAGCTACTGTATTATAAAACGAAACAAAGAAGTAATGAAATTATTTCTTATTTGTAATAGTCATATTTTCCAACAAATATTCATGATACATTTTTTGATGCGAGAATACCACAAACATTTTAACGAGGAATAAATGAAACTATTACATGCATTTCATCGTATGCTATTTGACATTAAAATTTGTTGCCAAACCAGAAGATACCTTTCTTGTCTTCATCAGCTTCGTCTTGCTCAATAAAAAGACAACTCTTAGATTCTCTCCATAATGCTTTCAGAAATGGAGTTTTATCACACTGATAATACTCTCCCAAAATTGGTTTGATTGCTTCCGTAACCTCCATGCCGTGATAATGAGGAATAGTCGAGAACAAATGGTGAGCTACATGTGTATCAGTGATGTTGTGGAACACTAGGTTTAGTATTCCGTAATCTCTATCAACGGTAGATAAGGCTCCTCTCAACCAATTCCATTCAGCGTCGTCATAATGCGGCAAAGAAGGGTGGGTGTGGTGAAGATAAGTGATGGTCACAAGGAATGCGTTCATGACCATTAAAGGTACCCCGTAGATGCAAAACACCCAAGCGAAACTTGTTACTACTCCGAGGCTGTATAGTCCATAAGCAAAGGCAATAAGCCCAACATCTGACATAAAGATTAGGATGCGCTCTTTGTCGTTGAAGATCGGACTTTGAGGATCATAATGGCTTGCAAACCTATCATAAGGTCTTCCTGCGGCGTTCACTGATAGATAAAGATACCAACCTAGAGTGAGTTTGACGAGAAGGGTGAGTACTCGGCCGAGTGGGTTATCAAGGTAATAGTTGGGCTTGGTTTGGATTTTTGCCTTGGGTTTAGGCACGTAAACCTCATCGTGCTCAAGGGAACCCGTGTTGGCATGGTGGCGGCGATGACTAATTTTCCAGGAGAAATAGGGTGTGAAGAGGGCAGAATGAAGGATAAAACCGATAAAATCCTCGAGTAACTGACTATCACTGAATCCATGGTGGCCGCAGTCATGAGCAACGAGCCAGACACCCATCATGACACAACCTTGAAGAAACCAGTAAAGTGGCCAGGCTAGGTATTGGAGAGGATGCGGGAGTAGGGGGATGTAATTGGTGGCAAGGTAGTAAAAGATAGTAACTGCAGTGAGGTCGTAAACGAGATAGGAGAAAGAACGAAGGGTTGATCGTTTGAAGCAATGTGGTGGTACGACTTTCTTGATATCTGCTAGCGTAAATGGAGGTTTCGTGGTGGGAGCTCGTTGGAGAGCTTCTGCCGCCCGAGGCTCCTTGACTTGAGGGGATATCGACATTCTGTCACCTGCACCCGTTTGCTCAACTAGCTGAAAATGAATGAAAGAAAAACTTTCTTAGGTCACTGGCTTAATTTGTATGCTTTTCTTAACCTCTCAGCAGGCCTTATATAATGTGATTTCCAAATAAGGGCATCTCTCCTCCAATGTCCAGAGGTGCATGGAATGGAATATTATTTAACGTATGGTAAACAACTTGCATTTTTATATATATACTTCCCCGTCAATAAGTTTTTTTATATTGCATTTTTTTATATTTTCTTTAAATAATTGTATTCAAGTGGAGTATATTTTTATGCACGCCATGTATGATTAATATCATGTTTAAAAAAAAAACTCTGAAAAAATATTATGATTTGATGTGTAAATTTTATAAATGCAACTCTTTTTTGAAACAAACCAAAATAAAAAGTAAATTTTTTTTTTTGACAAATCAAAATAGAAAGTACAACTCTTTTGTTGTGACGAAAAAATAGTAGAGAGATTAAGCAAGATGGGGCGGGGGATTGCTGGTCTCTCACTTTAGGCTAAATGTTTTTATTTTCCTTTTCTTTTCCCTACATAACGGCATGTCCTTAATATTTCATTGTAACGGCCCAATGCGGTTACGGCCCAATGCAGTTACGACACACGGCCCAATGCAGTTACGACACACGGCCCAATGCAATTACGACACACGGTCTCATAGTTCGCCACGTCAACAACAATCAATGCTTAATTAAACGATTTCTAATAATCACAATAAAGTAATAACGTTACAACCAATCGATAGATCCAAATCACCAACTGAAATACAATCCCATAAATGTCATTAGTACAATTTCTCTAACCAATTATCCCAATGAAATTAATAACTAAGTGTGAACAAAGAAAATAAAAGTTGCAATCTTGGGTTGTCTACAACGATGTCCACCAGAACAAAATCAAAATCCGAACCTCACTTACTACCTGGAAGGAAAGAATAGGAAAATGATGAGTGAATAATGCTGAATAATTAAGTTTATATATATATAACCCCTCTGGTTTCTAAGGAGTTGATTAAAAAAAATGTCAAATATTCAAATGTCAAAGAAACAGTTATCATAGTTCACAATAAACAATTAATCGGAATTTCAAAAGAAGGATAAGGATACAAACAATAAACTCGAGTGGTACAATCATCACCAACCGTCTATACCCATTGGAGACAACGAACCACTCACAGATACCTAGTTAAATAGTGGCTTGAAGAGCCCAAAGATTACCTTGAAGGATACAAATGCAAAGTGGTGTATTCGAATAACTCCACCTGTAATACCCGAGAGTTTCGTACTCGTATTACTTGCACGTTATTTGCATTTCGTGACATTTAATGTGTTTATATGCTTTACTTTGATATTTTAAAAACTTATTAATTAATTATGATTAGTATTAATAAAATATAATTAGATCCAAATAAATTTAATTAGTTTTAATAGTGATTAATTAAGAAGCAAGTTAATTAGTATAATACTTTATTTAAGCATCACAACTATTGTTTATCCAATTAAATTAATCTAGCTAACCATGTTTGACTAGTGGACATTTAAATCTAGCTAACCAAGTTTGACTAGTGGACGTTGGACTTGATTTAAATAGGAGATTTCAATTATGTTTATACATTAAAGATACAAACTCAATTTGTATCATTTCCGTTATCTCACACTCCCTCTCTCAAGTTCAACAACTCCATTGTCCAATTAAAAAAACTTAGCCCAAAACAGTACGCCATCTTCCCCATTTCCTTTCAAGCCGTGTATCACCTCTGTTTGCGCAATCAATTTGGTTCTCGTTTCTTCGAGCTTTCGACGAACGGACACCGTAGGATCGACGTGCTTAGTTAGTAGATCAATATCTTTGAAAGATTTCACGTTTTAATCGGTGATTTCGCAATATTTGCAAGTTACTATTTTTAGCTCGTAATATAAAATTGTCCCATTTTAATTTTAGTATGATCCATGCTAGTAAACTAGTTACTTGTGATGAAATATTATATGTTTCATGCATGTATAATTTTAATTAGCTTGGATTATTTAAATAATGGTTCTACTTGTTTAAGTAGTTTAATGGGATAATTAAATTGACGTACTACGAAAATGAGCTAAATTATTGATGCTTAGAATTGTCGTGATTGGACTCCACGGAGTCTATCGTTGATACAGTTTGATTATGTTGGGAAAGTGAGATTAATTCCTACAATTATTAAATGTTATTTTGGGTAGAAGTACCTCTACCGAAATACGCTAAATGTGATAATGTGTTTAATATGTAATTGCGAGCCAGTTATGGGTTTATCCTATTTAGTGGAAATTACGAGTAAATCAGTAATTGATACTTGTGAACCAGTTAGTTGTAAAACAATATTGTGACAAGTGTCAATGTTCAATAAGTCGTAACCAGCTGGTAAACCAGTTCAGGGGGTGTATGGACCACCGGTGACTCATGAGGGCAGGGGCTAGTGTCAACTGTAGTTGGTCCATATGCTCGGCCTACGCCCCGCTGTTGGCCCCAGTAAGGGAGGCACACTTCTTGCTAGCCGAAGTGTTTGCCAGACGTTGTAAACCCAGGTCGTACGGGACTGGGGTAACGATTGTCATTCGCGCGCGCACTACAAAAGAGACAGTTATTCAGTTATTGCTCGAGCACATGACACAGAAGAGGTGATAAGGTTGGATGTTGTCGGAGGTGTACCTCGACACCGTATACTTTTAAAGGTGTTTATCCAGTTGTTCTTATACAGTGGAATATGTGTTACAGTAATACAGAAGCATGCTATTATTGTTTACTATGCAGTATGATTTACTGTTATACAGCTCAGCATGCCAGCATGTCATGTAGTTGCATGGTAGTAACTTACTGAGTCTTTGACTCACCCCATTCTTTTATTTTGTTTTCCTTAGATCGCAGGATCCCGGGAGGTTCTGATCGGTGAGGCCCTGTACAGTACGCGGGTGCACGTGGTGAACTTTTGGGGTAGTTACTTTTGTTCATTGTACATATGTGCTCGGTGAGGACGATGGATGATAGAGTTATGTAAACTCTATTTTGGGTAGTAGTAACATGATGTGTATATTGTTACTCGTCACTTTCTTTTGTGCCGACACGTGGTGTCGTGGCATTGTATATATGACATGTTACCTGTGTGACTTTGTTTATCTCAGTTGACTCCGAGCTCGTTAGCTCGTTGAGGTTGTTGTTTATAATTGTGTTTTGTGAGCTCGTGTAGCTCCGTACTATTGTGGTAACGGCAGGTTGTGGCCGTTTAGTTATCTTGTGTTTGTGTCGGCTGGTTTAGCTCGCTTATACAGGTGCATGTTAATTATGATGTATGTGTTTCACGTCTCCATTTGGGGTTCCACGTAGGAGCTCAAATGGGGGTGTGACAATTTGGTATCAGAGCTATAGTTAGCTACAAGCCAGGATAGGGTCCTTGGCTTAGATGGGTTAATTGTGTTATTTGGTTTTAACGCGGAGCGTTTGTGTGTAGGTTGTAAGAATGGTGCAAACTAGGCACGGAGCGGGGATAAGTTGGTCCGGAGTCCGTAGAGGAGCGGAGAGTAGCAATAGCCATAATGCTCCCAGGGCAGAAACACTTAATAACCCTAATGAGGGTTATATGGGAGATATGTATAGGATACTGGAAAGAGTGGTAACTGCACTAGAACATCAAGCACCACCTATGCAGCAACCTATGCAGCAAGCGGAGCTTAGAGAGCCCCAACCAGAAGCTAGAAATGCAGGTCCTGTCGCAAGCATTGAAAAGTTTATGAAAATGCATCCCCGTAGCTATGATGAGGAACTTGATGTAGTGAAAGTTGAACGGTGGATTGAAGGGATGGAAAAGATCTTTGAAGCATTGGGTACTACGAGGAAGAAAAGGTCATATTTGCGGTGTTCAAATTAGAAGGTGCTTTGCAGAGCACTGGTGGAAACTGTTAAAAGGCAAGTGGAATCAGGAGAGAACACCTAGGACTTGGGCGAACTTCTTGAAGGAGTTCAATAGTCAGTTTGTGCCAGCAGGAGTGCAGGAACGAAGAGAGGTGGAGTTCCTCACCTTGGAACAAGGAAACTTGAGTGTAGCCAAGTATGCGGAGAAGTTTACCGAGTTAGCTCGACATGGTATACATTTGATCCCCGATGAAGCTAGAAAAGCTAGGAGATTTGTTAAGGGATTGAAAACTGAGCTACGAGAGAAACTTTTGCCATTTGAGTTCACTAGCTATCGAAGTGCAATTGATCGAGCCTTTGATTTGGAAAGGGATATAGAGGAACATAAGGGAAAGAAAGATGTTTCAGTAGCGCCAGCACCAACGAACCAATAGTCTTCCGAGCAGCATGGGCGAGGCCAAGGTTCGAATAACCGAGGTGGTTTTGGTAACCGTCGAGGTGGACATGGGAGACGACAATCTAAGGATAAGACAGAGAACACTCAGGGTCAGCAAGGAACAGGAGAGTCGTGTACTTACTGTAAGAAACAGGGCCATAATGCTGATAAGTGTTGGTTAAAGTTGGGTAAATGTCTGATATGTGGCGACATCAATCATTTCAAGAATGAGTGCCCGAAATGGAAGAACAAGCAGCCTGAGAATGTTGGTCAGCAGTCCTCAGGTATGAAAAGAGGTAGTGATGGTAGACCGAAAGTGCAAGGACGTGTATTTGCACTTGATCAGCGAGAGGTCGCCGAGTCTACAGCAGTTGTGGGAGGTACTCTCTTTATCTATAGTACGAGAGCCCGTATTCTTATAGACCCTGGTTCTTCACATTCCTATGTTGCATCGCATTTCATTCATAATTTGCATGTATTGCCTCAACCTTTGCCATATGTGTTGGAGGTGTCTACACCGATGGGTGATTATGTGAATGCTTGCGATGTGTATAAGGCTTGTGATGTGCTTGTGGATAATCATACTTTGCATGCGACCTTATTGTGTTACCTATCCATGATTTCGATGTCATATTGGGTATGGACTGGTTATATACTCATCATGCTCTCGTTGATTGCCATCGTAAAATGGTTACTTTTAGCATGCCGGGTATTCCTGAATTTGTATTTGTGGGGGACAGATCAGGATGTGGTATCCATGTTATTTCTGCATTGAAAGCCCGTAAACTGTTATATCGTGGTTGTACTGGATATTTAGCATGTGTTGTTGACAAGAGTAAAACTGCACCAAAGTTAGAGGATATTCCAGTTGCATGTGAATTTCCAGATGTGTTCTCTACTGAATACACCATGCCTCCTGACCGTGAATTGGAATTTTGTATTGAGCTGTTGCCAGGTACAATGCCAATCTCTAAGGCACCTTATCGAATGGCAACTGCTGAACTGAAAGAATTGAAAATACAGCTTGAAGAGCTTCTTAAAAGAGGATTCATCAGACCGAGTGTTTCACCTTGGGGTGCACCGGTGTTGTTTGTGAAAAAGAAAGATGGTACGTTGAGATTATGCATTGATTATCGGCAGTTGAATCAGGTGACTATTAAGAACAAGTATCCATTGCCGCACATCGATGACTTGTTTGATCAGCTACAGGGGTCCATTTTATTCTCTAAGTTTGACTTGAGAAGTGGATACTATCAACTTAAGATCCGAGCCGAAGACATACCAAAGACTGCTTTTCGTACGAGGTATGGACATTATGAGTTTGTGGTTATGCCTTTTGGGTTGACAAATGCACCTGCTGTGTTTATGGATCTGATGAATAGAGTGTTTAAACCTTATTTAGACTTCTTTGTGGTGATCTTCATCGATGATATAATAGTGTATTCAAAATCCAAGGAAGAGCATGAACAACATTTGCGAATTGTATTAACTGTGCTTCGAGAGAAACAGCTATTTGCAAAATTCAGCAAGTGTGCTTTCTGGCTAGAGGAAGTATCTTTCTTGGGACATGTTGTATCAGGTGTCGGTATTTCAGTTGATCCAACAAAAGTGGAAGCAGTAGTAAACTGGAAAAGGCCAACTACAGTGACAGAAGTACGTAGTTTCCTGGGATTGGCGGGTTACTATCGAAGATTTATCGAGGGATTCTCTAAGATAGCAACACCATTGACCAACCTGACACAGAAGAAGACCCCATTTGTTTGGAGTGATAAATGTGAAGCAAGCTTCCAAGAACTCAAGCAGAGATTGACTTCAGCTCCAGTGTTAGCATTGCCGAATGGAGGTGACAACTTCATTGTCTATAGTGATGCTTCAAAAGAAGGCTTGGGATGTGTACTAATGCAAAATGGAAAGGTAATTGCCTATGCTTCGAGAAAATTAACTCTATATGAACAGAATTACCCCACCCATGACTTGGAGTTAGCTGCTATTATCTTTGTGTTACACAAGTGGAAGCATTATTTATATGGGGCAAAATTTGAAGTGTATACTGACCACAAAAGCTTGAAATACTTATTCTCCCAAAGAGAGTTGAACAACAGACAGCGGAGATGGATGAAGAAACTAAAAGATCATGATTGCACTATTTTATATCATCCCGGGAAAGCTAACGTGGTTGCGGATGCATTGAGCAGGAAAGTATATGTTTCTTGTTTAATGACTCGGGAATGGAAAATGTTAGAGGATTTACGTGATTGGAGTCCTTGGGAATCAGAACATGGGATTATCTTTGCGAACATTCGGGCTACACCTGTGTTGTTTCAGCAGATTAAAGAAGCTCAGGTGAATGATTTCGAAGTGCAAGAGATAATTAGTGGAATGAACGAAGGTAAAATGCCTGATTTTGCCTTTAATAATGATGGGATCTTAACATTTCGAGGCCGGGTATGTGTTCCAATAGATGATGGAATTAAACAACAGGTACTCGAAGAGGCTCATAAGACCAGATATACTATCCACCCAGGTAGTACAAAGATGTATCGGGATTTGAAAAAGCATTTCTGGTGGAATAACATGAAATGTGAGATTGCCGATTACGTTGCGAAATGTTTAACTTGTCAACAGGTGAAGGCAGAACATCAACGACTTGCAGGTTTGTTACAGCCTTTGGAAATTCCTGAGTGGAAATGGGAGCACATAACGATGGATTTTGTAACGGGATTACCGCGTACTCGACGGGGTCATGATTCAGTTTGGGTGGTAGTGGATAGGTTGACTAAATCATTTCACTTTCTACCTATCTCGATGACATACTCGTTGAGTCAGCTTGCATTTTTATATGTTCAGGAGATCGTTAGACTTCATGGAGTACCCGTGAGTATAGTATCTGACAGAGATCCTCGATTTACTTCCCGATTTTGGCAGGCATTGCAGAGTGCTATGGGAACTAAACTAAACTTCAGTACAGCTTTTCATCCTCAATCAGATGGTCAGTCCGAGAGATTGATTCAAATTCTTGAGGATATGTTGCGAGCTTGTGCCGTAGACTTCAAAGGTAGCTGGGATGTTCATTTACCATTAGCAGAGTTTGCTTATAACAACAGCTATCAGTCTAGCATTGAGATGGCACCATACGAGGCATTATATGGAAGAAAATGCAGATCACCTATATGTTGGGATGAAGTTGGGGAAGCCAAGCTTTGGGTTCCTGAAATGGTACAGCAGTCGACTGAAAGTGTGAAGATAATTCGGGAAAAATTACTTACAGCTCAGAGTCGACAGAAGAGCTATGCAGACAACCGACGGAGAGACCTTGAGTTTCAGGTCGGAGACTTTGTATTTTTAAAAGTATCACCTCGGAAGGGTACTAAACGGTTCGGAAAGAAAGGGAAACTTACTCCTCGTTATATTGAGCCGTTTGAGATTCTTGAGAGAGTCGGAAAATTGGCCTATAGGGTTGCTTTACCACCATCACTGTCAGAGATTCACGACGCGTTTCATGTGTCGATGCTACGCAAATACATGCCAGATGAGTTTCATGTGCTGGGGTATGAAACAATTTCATTCCAACCTGATTTGTCGTATATTGAGCAACCAGTTCAAATTCTTGATACAAAGGAGCAAGTCTTACGAACCAAGCGAATTCCTCTTATCAAGATCTTGTGGCGTAATCATGAGATCGAGGAAGCCACGTGGGAAACTAAGCACGAAATCTGTGAGAAGTACCCTCATCTATTCGATGACTTCGGTAAGAGAATTTAGAGACTAAATTCTTTTTAGGGGGAGAGGGTGTAACACCCGAGAGTTTCGTATTCGTATTACTTGCACGTTATCTGTATTTCGTGACATTTAATGTGTTTATATACTTTACTTTGATATTTTAAAAACTTATTAATTAATTATGATTAGTATTAATAAAATATAATTAGACCCAAATAAATTTAATTAATTTAATAGTGATTAATTAAGAATAAAGCAAGTTAATTAGTATAATACTTTATTTAAGCATCACAACTATTGTTTGTCCAATTAAATTAATCTAGCTAACCATGTTTGACTAGTGGACATTTAAATCTACCTAACCAAGTTTGACTTAGTGGACGTTTTCAATTATATTTATATATTAAAATACAAACTCAATTTGTATCATTTCCGTCATCTCACACTCCCTCTCTCAAGTTCAACCGACTCCATTGTCCAATTAAAAAAACTTAGCCCAAAACAGTCTGCCATCTTTCCCATTTCCTTTCAAGCCGTGTACCACCTCTGTTTGCGAACATAATCAATTTGGTTCTCGTTTCTTCGAGCTTTCGACGAATGGACACCGTACGATTGACGTGCTTAGCTAGTAGATCAATATCTTTGAAAGATTTCACATTTTAATCGGTGATTTCACAATATTTGTAAGTTACTATTTTTAGCTCGTAATATAAAATTGTCCCATTTTAATTTTAGTATGATCCATGCCAGTAAACTAGTTACTTGTGATAACATATTATATGTTTCATGCATGTATAATTTTACTTAGCTTAGATTATTTAAATAATGGTTCTACTTATTTAAGTAGCTTAATGGGATAATTAAATTGACGTACTACGAAAATAAGCTAAATTATTGATGTTTAGAATTGTCGTGATTGGACTCCACGGAGTCTATCGTTGATACAGTTTGATTATGTTGGAAAAGTGGGATTAATTCCTACAATTATTAAATGTTATTTTGGGTAGAAGTACCTCTACCGAAATACACTACATGTGATAATGTGTTTAATATGTAATTGCGAGCCAGTTATGAGTTTATCCTATTTAGTGGCAATTGTAAATCAGTAATTGATACTTGTGAACCAGTTAGTTGTAAAACAATATTGTGACAAGTGTCAATGTTCAATAAGTCGTAACCAGCTGGTAAACCAGTTCAGGGGGTGTATGGACCACCGGTGACTCATGAGGGCAGGGGCTAGTGTTAACTGTAGTTGGTCCATATGCTCGGCCTACGCCCCGCTGTTGGCCCCAGTAGGGGAGGCACACTTCTTGCTAGCCGAAGTGTTTGCCAGACGTCGTAAACCCAGGTTGTACGGGACTGGGGAAAACGATGGTCATTCGCGCGCGCACTACAAAAGAGACAGTTATTCAGTTATTGCTCGAGCACGTGATACAGAAGAGGTGATAAGGTTGGATGTTGTCGGAGGTGTACCTCGACACCGTATACTTTTAAAGGTGTTTATCCAGTTGTTCTTATACAGTGGAATATGTGTTACAGTGATACAGAAGCATGCTATTATTGTTTACTATGCAGTATGATTTACTGTTATACAGCTTAGCATGCCAGCATGTCATGTAGTTGCATGGTAGTAACTAACTGAGTCTTTGACTCACCCCATCCTTTTCTTTTGTTTTCCTTAGATCGCAGGAACCCGGGAGGTTCTGATCGGTGAGGCCATGTACAGTACGCGGGTGCACGTGGTGAACTTTTGGGGTAGTTACTTTTGCTCATTGTACATATGTACTCGGTGAGGACGATGGATGATAGAGTTATGCAAACTCTATTTTGGGTAGTAGTACCATGATGTGTATATTGTTACTCGTCACTTTCTTTTGTGCCGACACGTGGTGTCGTGGCATTGTATATATGACATGTTACCTGTGTGACTTTATTTATCTCAGTTGACTCCGAGCTCGTTAGCTCGTTGAGGTTGTTGTTTATAATTGTGTTTTGTGAGCTCGTGTAGCTCCGTACTATTGTGGTAACGGCAGGTTGTGGCCGTTTAGTTATCTTGTGTTTGTGTCGGCTGGTTTAGCTCGCTTATACAGGTGCATGTTAATTATGATGTATGTGTTTCACGTCTCTATTTGGGGTTTTGCGTAGGAGCTCAAATGGGGGTGTGACACCACCACACTCCCAGTGGTATAAAGTCAACTATAACAACCAAAGTTTCACGTTATCCCAATAAAAGGTTATTTGATTTAGTGATATTTCAAGATAACTAAATAACTTATCAAAGAAATGCACACATGATGATAATTATCTTTTAAGAACAAAATGATATCTCACGTGGGACCAAAGCAATTACGTGAGTGATCATAATCAAGAGTTAGAACAAAAATGGTTATGACAAATTGAAATTCAAATACAACTTCTGACACAACGTCGGTGCAACGTTTCAAAGGAATATAATTATCAAAGAAATAACGCAAGCCTAACAATTTAGAACAAAAGAATTCAAAATAACCTAAATGAGGTATAATTTCTTACTTGATAATATTAGCGAAATATAAGATCGGAACACGTACAATCGCCCTAAACTCGCTTGTTCAAATCTAAATTCATACTACTAGTTACCAGGGCCGATTCTAACATTTTGAGGGCCCTGCCTTAAATTTAAAATTAGGCCCCAAAACTGACAAAATATAATTATAAAAAGATGAAATAAATTACATATTTATAGTATTATAATGTTAAAACAAAAATAAAATTAGGATTTAGGAGTTAGGACTCACCGAATGTAGGAGTAGGATCGCCATCGGAGAAGGAGACGAACTGACGGAGGATTTTAGGCAGATTCAAATTCGGAATGGAGTTTGAGCCTAGGTAGCACCGTAGCGGCTCAATTTGAAATGGAACGATGGAGAACATAACACAATTTATCAATTTACGATGTATTTCGATTTTCGAGCACAACGCAGTTGCAGAGAGGGCTCAAAGGCTTGCAACTTTCTTTGCTAGTTTGATTATTGCTCATTGCCAATTACTCAGTTGAATATATAATTGTAGAGCAAATTTTTGTCCGTTAGCATGGCAATGCGAGATTGATGGAGGCAGAGCCGCAGAACAGGAGATGGGAGTTCAGCCGTCGATCTTTGTATGATAGAGGAGTATTGTCGGTAGTATTGAGAGAGAGAGAAACTGATTCGTGACTCTTTGAGATATTAAAGAGATATAATGATAACAAAGATAATAATATTAATGCATGTATAAGAGAAAGGATTTTTAAATTTTGGGGGCCCCGTGCGGTCATCCTTTCAATTCACATGCCCAAAACCGGTCGTGCTAGTTACTAAACTACAATCGTATTAGATAAAACTAGTTTTTACCCGCGTGCGTTAAACGCACGGCATATAACTTTTTCATATATAAGCAAAATGAAGTAGAAAAACAAAATTAAACAAATAAATTGGAGAACGACTTAAATGAAAATATATCATTGTAAGACTAATCATTATATATTCTGAAAAAATTTCTTAAAACATTTGTTATTTTATTCGTTGACTTTTCAACTTTATCGCATATCAATATATTCAGATCAGAACGATTTGTTACCCTAAAAACATTGACATACATGTACTCATGGCTGAACACCGACTTCATTTAGCATTGTTGGAACGAAGGCCGTAATATTTTCGTTTGTGGATATCTTTTAGCATTGTTGTACCAAAGCCATAATATTTTCGATAAATGTTCTATTACGAAAATGCCTAAAGATAATATTGTTGATGCTTCTCTTCTAATTCACAAAAATAGATTTGAAGGTTCACAAAGACAAAATATAAAGGATACGGGAAACCAAAGGGACATTATGGTTATGTGAGTTCAACAGACTAATCAAGTTTGAAGCATTAATTTTTTTTTATAATTTTTATTACAATAATAGACTAAAACAATTTAAACAATTTAAAAACTAAATAAATAATAAAAACTTATAGATTTAGAAAAATAATATTAATAATCGAGAATGACATAAATAAAAAATTATATTACATATTCAACTACTTATGGCCAATGTAAAATAGCCCAAATAATATAGATGAGTTCAAAAACATTTCACAAATGTATCTTCTCAAAAAAATTTCCTACTTGTTTCTTAAAAAGTTTTATTTTCAAGTTTATTTTTCTGATTTATTTCTTCATAGTTTATTTCAAAATATGTTTGATTTCTCCCCCATTTTAATTTTGTTTATTACATAAACATAGGGATAATGCTTCTACTTAAGTTTTACTTAGACTTGCTTCAGATTTGATAAAATAAAATTGACTTTTTGGTAATGAAACTCTATAAAAAAATATATGCCGTATTTCTTTGTTCAAGATATGTTATATTTTCTCATTTTTAATTTAATTGTTACATAAAAACAACCGAGGGATTAAAAGTTGAGAAATTTTGTGCACTTACCTTAATATCAGACGTAGGATTAAATGTTAAATAATTTGAGTCATTTGATTGAAATTAAAAAAATGAAGAAACCCACCCTACCCTAAAGTCATCAAACAACCGAGGGATTAAAAGTTGAGAAATTTTGTGCACTTACCTTAATATCAGCCGTAGGATTAAATGTTAAATAATTTGGGTCATTTGATTGAAATTAAAAAAATGAAGAAACCCACCCTACCCTAAAGTGATCAAACAACCGAGGGATTAAATGTTGAGAAATTTTGTGCACTTACCTTAATATCAGCCGTAGGATTAAATGTTAAATAATTTGGGTCATTTGATTGAAATTAAAAAAATGAAGAAACCCACCCTACCCTAAAGTCATCAAACAACGCTCTCTCTCTCTCTCTCTCTCTCTCTCTCACACACACACACACACACTCCCTCACCGACAACTCTCAAGAAACACTCAAATGGCGCCTCTCTTTCTCACACACGCCTCACCGAAATGAAATCTCTCTCACCGGCATTCTTCTTATGTCTCACCGGATCGAGTTCTTCGTCTCTCTAACCTCTTTGATGTTTTGTCTCTTTAACCTCTCCGATGTGTCGTCTCCCACCTACCCGAAGCTTTTCTTCAACCATGGTAAGCTAGATCCGAATCATCTGTCCAAATAATCTTACATCTTTTTAGCCATTTTTTCAATTTATTTTCCTACGACTTTACTTGTTGCTCCAAATCGAACAAACGAACAAATTTTTTTTTCTTATCTATATTTTTTCCCATTGATCTGAATTTTACCGACCGAATGCTTTCATATAAAGCCTATGTTGATTTAAAATATATAAAATTATTGAAAATTATTTGTAATCTGGGCATGATTTCATATCTGTATGCAATTTACGAAGTATATTCAGTTTTAATTTTGTACTAATTCAATTTATGAAAAATACTTGTTTGTGTACATGTGAGTTGTATTACAACATGCATCTTGTCGAAATGCTATTACAATGCCAATTTTATTGTGTTCTTCGCACATTACCTTTCCAGGAACATGATCAAAATTTATATTCTTTTGATCTATTCAATTTCCTCATTTATAAATTTTTTTATTCGCAGAAAGTTAGGAGAAAAGTTTTTAGCACTGTTTACCATGCCAATTTCATTGTGTTTCTATTCTTTTGATCTATTCAATTTCATTGTGTTTCTATTCTTATTTTGTAGTTTCTAGATAGATCATGGAAATCTCGTCCTGACAGAATCATAGATGTTTTTTTTGAACTATGAAAATTCTAAACTGAAAAGCATGCTAATGTAGTTTCTCATAATTTCATTTTGAAAAAATATGAGAAGTTTTTTTGAATCATGAAAAACTCTAAACTGGAAAGCATGCTAATGTAGTTCTCATAATTTATTTTTGAAAAATATGAAAAAGATGTTTACATTGCCAATTTAACTTTGTTTCATCTCTTAAGTTCAATAGTGTTTGTAAAATTTTAAGTTTTTTAATTACACAACTGTCATTATGTTGTATTTTCTTGAGAGATCTAGGTTATGTGGGGCAAAAAAAATTATCAAGGGTGGTTTGAACCACCAAAAAATCTAAATTATAAGCATGCTGATGTAGTTTATCATGATTTATCTTTATGGAAATATGGTTTGTGTATATATAACATACTTTTTGCTAGTTTTCATAGAAGAAAGATACATATGATCCTAGCTTCTTGTTATTAATGCCTCGTGAAAATGTTTAGTTAATTAGCTCATAAAATTCTTTATAGATGTTTTGCGTTAACATATTAACAGATTATATGCAGCCAGAGAGGATGATAGTGCTAATGCAAGATTACGTTTTTAAGTTGACTGGAACGTTATAGCATATAGGTGATTAAAGGGCGGTATTGTTTAGTGGATGAAGGGTTGAGGAGCATAGTTAAGCTTTTCAACACTATAAATAGAAGGCTTACCTCATTCATGACTTCTGTACAAGACAAATCAATTTCATCTCTTTGTGGGTGTGGCCAAGCATCATTTTCCCTCCTATATCCGTCATACATTTTCATAGTCTCTCTCCCTTTCCTCTACTGCAGTGATGTATGCCCAGGGATACTACCTTTTAGAGAGTCCATTACATCCTTTTGGAAAATTGTTATGTTGGTACACTTGCTTTGAATGACTCTATTGCTAACAATGGGTTCGTTTTGGGAAAGGGATTGAATCTATTTATATTGTTTGCAATCATTGAATTTAAAGGGTCATTTTTAGGTGCCAAATTTAATTTGTATTTTAGAAGTCCAAGACATCCAGATTATGTTCTCATGATATACTATGCACTGAACATATATTTAACATTCAATTAATCTGTTTCAAGGAACGGAGTGTTTTTCAACAATATAAATTTAAATAAAAGGGTTAAATAACAAAATTAAAATTTTAATGCAGGGCTTGGGCTTTCATCAAAACAAATTAAGTTCTTGTGATTCATTTCTCACTATTTACTATGCTGACAACATTTATATAACATTCAATTAATGTGATTCCAGGAAATGAAGAGTTTTTTCAGCAATATCAATTAACATATGGCAAATACATTAATATTATTTTTTCTTAAAAATGATGTTTCATTTTTAGCAAGTTGTTTTAGGCGGGAAATTGCCATATGTGGCAGGGCCAATATGCTTCTGTCATTATATATATATTGATACAACCCTAATAAATATTAGTAATAGGCTATACTTAAAGCTATATATTAATTAAAAAAATTAAGAAAAAAATATAAATTTATATATCAAATTATACCGTTAAATCTAATATGATAAAATATTACTCCCTCCGTTTCTAAATAATTATTATGTTTGATTGGGCACATAGATTAAGAAAAAACTAATTGACTCTAATATAAATATTGGTATAACATGTAATTTCTTTTAAAGTCTATGTGCATGTACAATTATCATTAAAATAGGAAGAAAAATTAATGATAAAATGATAAAAGTATTTTCTTAAAAACTAAATTTTAAAACAAGATAATTTTCTTGAAACGAAAAAGAAAAAAAAAACATAAAAATTATTTAAGAACGAAAGAAGTTGAGAGGTCCCTTTCTACGTAATTATGTTGTATATCCTAATAACAACAGTTTAGTTTCTTTATCAATAATACAAATTTTGCAAGTGAAACTAACTGTGGGATTTCTTTCTAATATAAGGATATATATATAATATTATAACAAAAACCTATATTAGACCATCTTATGGTAAGACAGTGTCACTTTTGATCTTTAAAGTGTCACTTTATATCTTAAATATTTTTAATTTTTTTTTTCTAAAAACTGTCACTATTGGACTTATAAGTGTCACTTTGTAGGCCAATAGTTGCACTTTTCAAGAAAAAAATAATACTCTCTCTGTCTCTAAATTATTGTCTTTATTTTTTTTTGTTCGTCTCTAAATAATTGTCTTGTTTGAAAATTTCTTTTTTAGGACATCACTTTTACTATTTTACCCTTACTTTTTCTTCTTACTCTAATTATGAGCCACATGCACATGGGTATTAAATGAAACAATACACTATACCAATATATTATCAAATCAATTATTTTTTTTAATCCGTGTGCTATGTCAAATAAGACAATAATTTAAGGATGGAGGAGGTAACATCAACCCTCTCCTGTCACCACATACTCAATAAAACAACAAAATTAAAACCAGTTAATTCAAAGAAGAGAATTGTAGAGATCAATTACCCGATTTGTGTACTTTTCGGTACTAGGTTTATCACCCACAATTCCTTCTCCCTTGCCTCTCCTCTCTCTATCTCCAATTACCGTATCAAGAAATTGCTGGCCGGTCTATTTTCAGAAAATTTTTTTCTCTCCAGTCCATCATTTTTTTTTAACCGCTAAAAGACAATTTGAGAATTATTTTTCTTAAAATGCCCTCAACAAAATCGTTGCTTCAGATTTGAGGTTCGAATTGATGTATAAATGATTTCATGTTGTTAATATAGTCTTCCCTCATGTTTGGGTATCAATTTCCATGCATAGAACATGAATTTGATCACAATTTGATCAAATTCAAATTTTTTGATTTCATTCCGTTTTTCTTTGTTTTTGGGCTGTTTTGGCCACTTTAATTTATATTTTAAGCTTCGAATTTGTTTAAAATCAATCTCATATTGTTATCCTAACTTAATACTACATTTGTGCACAATTTTTCTACCAAAATAGACTATTTTTGAGATCCAAATCGAGCTTGGCAGTGTGCTATCCGAAAACAGAGGGAGATGTTCTTGGACTGATTTTGAGACTTTAATCATTTGAGTTTGAATTTTGTATAATATCAATATCATACTGTTATAGGAAGTCAATACCATGGTTGTTTGTAAATTTTTCAACCAAAAACAATAATTTTGATCGATTTTGATATTATATTAAATTGGGCATCGGGATGCTTTTAATTCGTCAATCGCAGTATGCAGGCAACGCAACGGGGATTGACTTACTCGTCGTCGCATGGGTCGAGGAACAAGTCCCTCATGGGGTTCGGGGCAACGCCCAAATGTAAACGAAAATTAAGTCCACTCGGTTGAAATTCAAACGGTACCTTGGTTGCTCATGGCGATGCATTGGTTGCTCATCGCGATGCCTTGGTTACTTATTGTGATGTCTTTGTTGCTTATCGTGATGCCTTAATTGCTCATCGCGATGCCTTGGTTACTTATCGCAATGCCTTTGTTGCCCATCGCGATGCCTTGGTTGCTCATCACAATGCCTTGGTTACTCATCGCGATGCCTTTGTTGCTCATCGCGATGTTTTGATTGCTCATCACGATAATTAACCCACGCGATGCCTTGGATTACTCATCGTGATGCCTTGTGTTACTGATGCACGCGTGTTTTTTTTTATTAATGGCATAATCGTCTTTTCGTCCCAAAAATACTTTTTTTCGATTTTAAAAAAAAGATGAGTGGACTGGAGTGATTACAAATGTTGAAAAAGGGACCGGCCTGTAATTCACCTTTTTTTTTTGTCTGTTCTCTTTCCTTTAAGTCTCTCAATCCAAATAGAAAAAAACCCACTAATCCTTATACAATAATTATTATTTATTTACTAAATAAAATAATTCAGTAATTAATCTTATTTAAAGTGAGTCAAGCTCAACTCAACGAAACAAATTTATCCAAACAGAAATCTCCCTTCAAGCAGGAGAGTCTCTCTTCCTCCAACAACCTTTTTATATCTTTCCTCTTCAAAGTCTCTCAATCCAAGTAAAAAATAACCCACACACAATCCTTATACAATAATAATTTTACTATTTATTTAGTTACCCAAATACAAATTAATAAAAATAATATTATAAAAAGATTTTTTTAATTATTACATTCATATAATTCTTTTTTATTCATAGTATATGTTTTTATTTCAATCTTTTCTCCAAATAAAAGATATTTTCTAAATTAATGGAATCAAAATCATTCTGCTATCAAATACTAGTAATGCATACGCTTATATCATATAATACCTAATAATTGGATCAAGATGTTTAATGTCAAATTTTGTTTTCTTCGCACTTTTTTTTAACCTAACTAATTAATAACGTTTGTTTGGCTGTCTAAAGTTGACCGCCAACATTGACATAATAAGTCAGGCCTTTGCCCTCCGTTCCAATAGTTGCAGCCGTTAATGGCAACTATATACCTATTGTGACTTCTTACATTTACCCCTCTTTATCATCATAGAAATAGACTGTTCCCTATTGCTGGCAATGGCAACTTACTAACAACCATTTCCTAGTGTCCGTACGCAGTTTACTTGGTTGCGGCGAGTTTTCAAAATTTCTTATAAATCTTGTTTTTGATCCACATAGATTGACCCATAACATGTCACATTTTTGAACTTTTTATTTATTTTATAGGTGTTACATACCGCCCCTTTTAACTAAATACCACCCTTCCCCCAAACCAAAACTCCTAAAATACCCTTTGTTTATATATAAAAAACCCTCTATTGTGTTTGGGCAACAAGACTAACATAATTAGGAATGACAATGGAGCGATTCGGGGGCCTTTATACATAATACCACCTCCATTCTTCAATTCAATTTTATGTCACATTCCCCACCGGTGAATCGATTTGTCCCCTTATATCCATTCCTCACGGGTAACGGTTAATCGAGAAATACCCATGGGTAATTGGTTAAACTAAGAATTTAGCTTAAAATAATTTTATGATTAGAAAAAAAAAAATTCAAATAACATAATATTTAATCAAGTTCATAAGATTTGATAAAATATAATAAATCTACTTAAAACTCGTCATAATCATGTTCGCAAAAGCTAAAAAGTCTAGTCACAAATTCACCAAATATTAAATAATTAAGTGATGAATGAACGACTAAGCGCACTGAGCGGCGAATTCGCATAATTGAGAAAGATGTTTGAATTTTAGTGTTTTAAATCTAACATATATATATATATATATATATATATATATATAAGTTATATGGTAAATACTTGTATGAATATGTGTAAAATTATATTAGTACTAAGTAAGCGACTCGGGTAGCTGTTCGAGGTATTAGGCAGGTAATGGGGCGAGTACTGTTATTACCAAAACCAAACCATTTCCCAATTTTTCATTTGGTTATTCCCCGTTATCCATCCCATATCCAGTAAAACCAGTTAATAACCGTCAAATTCAGCTCAATTCGTATCCACGGCTCGTTCGAAATTGCCATCCCTAATCAAAGTCAATCAAAACAACAAAAGGGTTTTATAGTAAAAAAACTAAAGATGGTCACGTGACTCTCATGTGTGCATTTTTCGTCAAGTCAAATGGTAGTGGCTAAACAGAAAGTATAATTAAAGAAAATGTTATAATTGAGGGGGCACATTGCTTTAATTGATAGTGTAGGGGGCAATTCGAACCCTACCTATAGTTGAGAGGGATTATTTATAATTTACCCTAATTAAACAGAGTAGTGATAGGGATATTATCTAAGTTTGTATGCTTATCATTTTTAAATAAAATCTTGAAACTTTAACTATTGTTTCCATCGAACTAAACAACGTTAATGTCACTTGTTTGAAAAAACCTTTACACCATATGTGGATCAAGGTGAACTCTTCATGTAGAAAGGGAGAATCGTACATAACTCGCTCTGTCGTTCATTTAAACGAACTTTACACCATATGCATATAATAATAATAATAAATAAAAATTTTTTTTAAGAAAAGCCAATTGATTTAATACACAAGTTGAAATCCCGTTCTAATTCAAAAACGTTGATTACTACAAAATGATACATTAGATCATCATGTTCTCACTTCCAAAAAACTAGTGGTAGTACAGTATCAAAGTCTTCATGTCAAAATGAAAGAATAAAGACGTAAAATTTGATCAAAGATTGTATAGTATACTGATATCGAAATTGTTAATTCCTGGACAAAAGACGTTTCTTGTTGTGGTAAATGAACAGAATAAAATAAGAACAAGTTTGAAGGTTGCTTAAAACACATGGTTATGCTTTTGAAGGAGAGATGCCCGTCTGTGGACCGTCTCAAAGCCTAAGAAAATTCAAAGCTATATAAGGCCTGCTGAGAGGTTAGGATATGCAAACAAAGTGAGAGACTAGAGACAGACAGACACCAAAAGTTTTTCTTTCATTCAAATTTTTTTACTTTTGAATTGAAGCTAATTGAGCTAATGGGTGCTGGTGACCAAACGTCGATATCCCCCGAAGTTAAGAAGTCTCATGCCGAAGCTCTCCGGCGAGCTCCAACCTCAAAACCTCCATTTACGCTAGGAGACATCAAGAAAGCCATACCACCCCATTGCTTCCAACGATCAACCCTTCGTTCTTTCTCCTATCTTGTTTACGATGTCACTGCAGTTACTATCTTTTACTACCTTGCCACCAATTACATCCCCCTACTCCCGCATGCTCTCCAATACCTGGCCTGGCCGCTTTACTGGTTTCTTCAAGGTTGTGTCATGATGGGTCTCTGGCTCGTTGCTCATGACTGCGGCCACCATGCATTCAGTGATAGTCAATTATTGGAGGATTTTATCGGTTTCATCCTTCATTCTGCCCTCTTCACACCTTATTTCTCTTGGAAAATTAGTCATCGCCGCCACCATGCCAACACGGGTTCCCTTGAGCACGATGAGGTTTACGTGCCTAAACCTAAAGCAAAAATCCAAACCAAGGCCAACTATTACCTTGAAAACCCACTCGGCAGAGTACTCACCCTTCTCGTCAAACTCACTCTAGGTTGGTATCTTTATCTATCAGTGAACGCCGCAGGACGACCTTATGATAGGTTTGCAAGCCATTATGATCCTCAAAGTCCGATCTTCAACGACAGAGAGCGTATCCTAATCTTTATGTCAGATGTCGGGCTTATTGCCTTTGCTTATGGACTGTACAGCCTCGGAGTAGCAACAAGTTTTGCTTGGGTGTTTTGCATCTACGGGGGACCTTTAATGGTCATGAACGCATTCATCGTGACCATCACTTATCTTCACCACACCCACCCTTCTTTGCCGCATTATGACGACTCCGAATGGAATTGGTTGAGAGGAGCCTTATCTACCGTTGATAGAGATTACGGAATACTAAACATTGTGTTCCACAACATTACTGATACACATGTAGCTCACCATTTGTTCTCGGCTATTCCTCACTATCACGGCATGGAGGCTACGAAAGCAATCAAGCCAATTTTGGGAGAGTATTATCAGTGTGATAGAACTCCGGTTTTGAAAGCGTTATGGAGAGAATCTAAGAGGTGTCTTTTTATTGAGCGAAACGAAGCTGATGAGGACAAGAAAGGTATCTTCTGGTTTGGCTATAAATTTTAGTACTTGTCATGTTTCATGGATTCATGTTTGTTATTTGTCCGTAAAAATGTAGTCTCATATTAAAAAATTAATTGTACGTACTATGAATATTTGTTGGAAAGAATATAATTATTTATAAATAAGAAATAATTTCATTACTTGTCTAGTTTTTTTTAATTTAATACTTACGACTTTAAGTTGGATACAAACTGATCAAAGATAAAGGCTAAATTTAGAGAGGATGACGAGGGAGGTACGGATTTTTAGTAGAATGGTGGATAGTCTTCTCGTGAAAACCTAAGTGGTAAATTAATGAACAAAAAGAATGTCCACATACTCGGGCTACAAATGATCGATCGAACCAAATTGATTTTAGATAAGTTTGGCCATGGCTAGTTGAGAGCTCTACTCGAATTCAATTCACTTATAAATAAACCGAGTTTGAACGTCAAAATAAGGCTCATGATCAAACAACTCGTCCACTTTAATTATTTTCTTACTTCATAAAATATATTTCATCCGTTTCGGCAGAATTCACTATTCTATTTTAATGTTTCACTTATACTTTAAAAAATTATGCTTCCAATTTTAATAAATCTTTCCACTCTATTCTCCACATATGCTATAAACATCATGACTATGCTCATATATTTTTGTAATTATGATCAACTTCAATGACACTAATATATCCCTTAATTATTAGACTTTTGAGCGTGGACTTTGGGTGAAATGGAGGGAGTATATTCACACAATTTATAATCGTACATAATCGTTTCCAAGCCGCCCAAAACAACAAAATGCGATAGTAGGATTATTATTTTTGTTCAATCAGTAAATGTGCATGGGGTTATGAGACTTGTTTGCTTCTTTTTTGTGTTTCGAATACAAACGCCAGTCATAAGCAGTGCAGCAATGCCGTGTGTTTTTCTCCTTTTCTTTTTACTAGGCATTTCCCGGATCTAAAGTTGTATGATTGGGTGGTGATCTTATAGAGGTAGATAGATAGATATAGAGATAAAATCATAGAGATGTGAGTAAGGCTAAGGCTATCATATATTTACAAAATTTTGAGCACAAAAGTTCTAGTTATCAATTCTGTAGGTCCAATATTCGGTCGGGACCTAAAATCTAAATAATCAATTATCGATTGTCGACTTGAAGTTTTTTTTTAACTTAAAATTTTATGTACATCTTGTGTGGCCTAGCATTTATTTCAGATACATCACTTTGTGTGCCACTGTGGATAAAAGCTTAATATCATCACACTGGTCCTTGTCTATTAACCTACGTAATAATAATTTAGCACACACGAAAGTGGAACAGATGATTTGTGCTCCCTAGCATTACTCTAGAAACGTAGAAGCCAAATCTTGATCATTATTTGAAGTCTACTTTAGGCCCATTAATCTGGCTTAAAAGTCGAGTTTAGATCGGTAAAACTTAAACCAAGTGAATTGGCTCAGGTTTTAACTAGATGAAATTGATAATTACTTTTCTTGTTTTTCTCTTGAGTTTTTCTTTTCTTAATTCGCAATCATATTTGAACAATCAACACAATTGATAGGTTACGGGTTACCACTTTCCAATTTATTCACATTATGTAATGCAAGAATATTTCTCCAAAACAAGAACCGTTCCTTGCAATTTGAACCGCCATCCTCTGTTCCCTCTGAGCAAAAAATTACAAAAAATTGAGGGAGGAAAGAAAACTATAAAAACATTCTAATACTTATATTGAACTAGAACAATCAGTATGAACTTCTAAGCATTAACACCTTGACCGAACACGAGCCCGAGCCATAGTTCTAAATCAACCCTCATGACACCATTGACCGCAAGATGAAGTTTCGAGTTAACTCGAAAGCACCATATCTGCACCAAATCATCCTTTTGCAAACCATTATCGCGAACCAGCCATGCCCATTCCTTGATCAAGACGTATTTATTAGGACTCCCTGAACTCGGCCACACCTTCAATTTCATATTATAAATTTCAGCCCTTGGATCGATCACAATCACATCGAGTCCTCCTTCTTTACCCTGCTTCTCGATACTCTGTTTTTCGTACTCAGTCAAGTACTCCAACAATGCTCTGTTCTTTGGAACATAAATCCTGTTCTGATACTTATTAACATCGGATTCCTTGAGCCTTTTATCCATCAAGAATCTCAAACTAGTCCCTCCAGCAGACTCGATTACTCGAATTACTTCAGATGGGAACTTCAAAAGAGGGCGAATTGTTCGCGGTTTCTCAAAGACTCAATGCTCCCTCGGTATTTGAAGAGATGTTTGTTTTCCTCTATGAATCTTCTTTGGCTATCAAACTCTCCCTCGTATTTTTCAAAACCTGTGATTGTATGACCCATCAACCTGACAGACTTAATCTGTTTCACCACCTTTTTTGTTTCTACTGGAGATCAGACGTAGTGATGCTGATCAACGTGTACAATTGGGGGTATATACAGGAGTAGAAAATTTCGGAACAATGTCTTAAAATTTGGTTTGCAAGGAGCTGCTCTTTCCTCTTCGGATATGGAAAGCAGGAAAGTTCTTTACGGGAGTATGCCCTGTTTGGCGAGGGATTGGCTGCTGGGGTTTGAAGCTGATTATGGCAAGTCTAGATTGGAGGGACAAAATATAGAAATGAAATTTTCATAATTTATGAGTAATGATATGGGTACCAATAGAGTATTAAATTTTATTTTTTTTTTACACAAAATAATATGTCAGTTGATGTGACAACTGATTTGATACATTAATTATGATTTTTAATTTTATTTTTTGTACCACATCAGCTGCTACATCATTTGGTGCAAAAAATTTGGTACTTTATAGGTACCCATAGCATCCCTTTAAGTTTATTGGAGGCCAATTTATTTTATGGTTTTGTCATAAAATATTGTTCAATTAATGAGGTGTAATTATTCTTTTTTCTTAGAAAAAAAAAAGATTTGAATTCCTGATTATATCAAATTTTAGGGTTAGTACTTTGTGCTTTTTGAGAAGGTTTAGTGGCAATGCCTCTCCATCTAGTATTGTCTATTATTGTTTAAGTTAATTTTTAATTATTTTTCTAAAATATTCATTTCAAATGAATAATATAAAACAAATAATTAATTATTTAAAATACTAATTTCTTAAAATTATTTTATGAATTTTATTTACAATATACACACCAAATTAAATTCAACTTTCATTTCTAAGTTAAGTTCTAATTTTTTATGTAAATATTAATTTTAAATAAATAAGAAAAATTATTAATTAATTTTTAGAAAATACTAATTTCTAAAACTAATTTTATTTTACAAATGCAATTAAATATGAAAATTGGGATTTCATTAAAACACAAATTTCTAAAAACCATTTTATTTTAAGAAATATTTTTTAAACAAATGAAGATAAACACAAAAAAAATTAGGTGAAAATTATGAGTGCCGCTATTAGACCATCTCCAACCCAACCCCCAAATCTCCAATTTGGGGGTTCATCCAACTCCAACCCAATACCCAATCCCAAACAAAATTTGGGGTAGTGAATAGTTTGGGGTTGCACTATTTACTACCCCAAATTTGGTATTGGTGGGATCCATGGCATATTTTGATTTTTAATGAATTATTAAATGCTCAAAATTATTAATAATATGATATTATTAATTTAAATATATTTTAAACTAACAAATATCTAATTTTAGATATTATTATTAATAAAAAATAAATATTAATAATATTACTTATTTTAAATTATTGAACATTATATATAAATTCAGTAATTTATAATTAATTAACCTTTTGTCAATTATTTTGTATATATTATACACAAATAAATTATTATTATACTAAATTATTTATAAAACACTATTTTACATTTAAATATTATTAATGATTGATGACATATTATATAATAAATTTAATTATAAAATTACTAATTTTTTAAATATTATTAATGACGTAAATAATATTATAAATATAAAATTATTAAATATACTATAATTAATTGTGCAATCCTAATAATTATTATTTAAAAATTAATAGCAAATTAATATACATGTTGATAAATAAAGAAATAAAAATAGAATATGCTAAGGAATATTCTATTTTGGTAAGATTTGAAAATGTGTAAATGGACCAAATTTAGGGTTTTGGGTTGGAGATGCCCTAATAGAGGGTGGCACTCACTACAACTCCCAACAGGCAATCGACAATTGTAGTGAGAGCTACCCCTAACTGGCTGCGTCATGATTTTAACCAAATCTTTTTTTAAACACAAATGTCAATTCAACCCAAAAAAAAAAAAACCAAATATTTTGGGTGAAAATGATGAGTGCTGACAATAGTGGGTGACACTCACTAGCATTGTCCGCCCATGATTTTGAACCAAAAAAATCATTTTCCTTTTCGAGTCTAAATCATACAACAATAAATAAGGAAAAGAAATTTAAAATGATTTTCAAGAAAATTAATCGAAAACACACTTTTTCTTTTTTGGCAAAATCTTCAAAGAGTGTGAATGAGAAAATACGAGGAGTTTGAGTGTAAAGTTTATTCTTATAGTCTTGAGGGCAGTTTAATCTTTTGCGCAAAAAATAGGCGGTATTCAGTAGAGGAGGGGGGATATTTCATACCAAAAAAAGCTTCTTTCAATTAAAAAGAGAGACGAAGTTTTTTTGTTGTTGGTGATTTACCTTAAGGATTTACTTGTTATCTTCGATATAATATATCACCCGATTTATGGTACTTTTAGTGTCTTTTACAAATTTTATAGTTTTTCTTTCTCAAGCTAAGTAAAAACAATTCAAAATTTTGTCAAATTGATTGAAACTAGGTTTTGAACGGGGGTTAGGGATTGTTTTGAAGTAAATTAGAGAACATTTATATAGAGCTGAGGTTGAGTTATTGAACATACGAGTTGTTTGAAAGTAGGGATAATGACTTTACAAGTCCTTCGACTATGGCCAATTATATCATTAGTCCTTAATAAAATTTCGCAATTTTCGCCTCTACCATTTCAAATTTGCGAAAGTCCTTTTGATTGATCTTGTTAGTGATTTGCCGTTAAATTGTCCATGTGCCTCCCACATACGTTTGACCAAGGCGAAAATAGAATTTTCTTTATCATCTTCTTCACTGTCTTCAAACTCTAATCCCAAAATTACATATAATACAAAACACACACAAATAAACAAAATTTCATACCCTAAATCTACATAAGCAAAAAAAAAAATCAAAATCAAAATTACTCACCTTTCTAAGTTATTTTTTTCCAGGGTTTCCAACTAAAAAGGAGTTTTCATCTGCCGCTTGGGTTTCTTGGATCCATCCCTATCCGAACCAGCCTTCATTGAGAATTAACAACAATGAAAAATCACCGAAAAAGGGCAAAATCTAAAACCTAGGGTTTCGAAACAAAAAGAAACATATAAACTCGTCCCTCTAAACCAATCTTCGAAACCAAAATACGTGAGATTTGGGAATGAAATTTTATAAACGAAGAGAGAGAAAGAAAAACAGCAATAATCGTTGAATTGAGTGGAACTCGCACATATTTAATGGAGATTGACTGGAACTCGCACAAGGGACGCCTTGACCTTGGTGATGAGGCAATCGGAGATTGTTGCGTGGGATTTGCTTTAGGGCTTTTATGGCTTGGCCGAATTGAGTGGGGGAAATAGCTGGAGAATGAGAGAGAGAGAGAGAGAGAGAGAGAGAGAGAGAGAGAGGAGATGGTGGGTAGGCTAGGGCAAGGACGACATTAGTGGCGGCTAGAACTAGAGAGGGAAGGGAGAGAGTGCGGAAGTGACTTTGGGAGAAAATCGATAAGCTACGGCACGGCAGTGCAAAATGCCTCCGGTCCACAGCAACCCTCCATGGAATTTCAAAATCAAAATCGATTTTGAACTTTGGAATGTCAAAATCAAAATCGATTTGAGTTTACTGGGTTTGAAGATGGTGAAGAAGATGATAAGAAAATTCCATTTTCGCCCTTGGTCATGTGGGGGGCTCATGGGCAACTTAACGGCAAATCAATAATGGCATCCATCAAAAGGACTTCCGATGTACAAATTTGAAGTGGTAGGGACGAAAACTGTACGAAATTTTGTTGAGAGACTAAAGATGGAATCAACCATAGTCGAGGGACTTGTAAAGCCATTATTCCTTGAAAGTGTATGGACAGTTTGAAGTTCATAAAACTGGAACACTAGAGAAAGGTGAGGGAGGTGTTTCTTTTTTAAGAGAGAGAGTTTCTTTTAGTATTAGGATCAACTCATAACCCTAGTCTTCTTTGGTTCATTGATCACCAATAAACTAGACAAATTACGGTCTTCACAGGACCTTGTTGACGGAAGCAATAGGAAATATGGAAGAGGAGATTTTAGGAGGAAGTGGAAGGATAGAACTACTAAACAATAACACATGGTAAAATAAAATGATTAAAATAATATACCTTAAGAAAATAACTACGTTTAATTTTCAATACACATCCTGCTGAAACACCAACCAAAACAGAAAAAACACAACCCTAAAGCATTAAACTACAAAGAGATTCTCTTTAGATGAGAGATTCAAAACTCTACAACCAACGTACCTAAGAGTCACGAGCCAAACTAATTATTAAGCTAGAGAAAAATTTAAATAAAAATTCAAGCTAAAAGCAGAGCACAAGTGCAAGAAACAGGAGCTTTACAATGCCCATCACGACCATGCTTAAAAACGAGACAACGCAAATTAAGTGCAATGGTCAAAATTAAATAAGAAAGTCAACAGTCTTGTATCATATATATATATATATATATATTGTATATATATATATATATATATATATATATATATATATAAAAGTTGTAACCCAAAAATGTGGTTAACGTCTCTTCTTCAATTTCCTAATTGCTTGATTATTGATTGTTGTTCAATCCATTGTTTGCTCGCTTCCGCTGTTTGACCAAACCAACATTGATGATGACGACTCCCATTAACATCATACCAAATTCGTTATATTCCATTGTAAAACAACAGAAGATCCATCTCCCTCTGAACAATACAAAATTGAGGGTGGAGGGAGGAAAGAAAAGAAAAGAAAAGAAACCGAACAACTTTATATAACTAAACTAGCAGCTCTAACACTTGTCCTCTAACCATTCACGTCGATCCTTGGATCTTCTCAGCATTAACAGCAATACGCAATTTCGAGTCAACTCTAAAAAACCATATCTCAACCAAATCACCTTTTTGCAATCCATTTTCCCGAACCAACTTTGCCCATTCCTTAATCAACACATATTTATTCGAACTCCCAGAACTCTGCCAAATTTTCATCTTCAGGGTATACGTTTTAGCCCTCGGATCAATCACCAACACATCAAGTCCTCCATCTTTACCCTGTTGCTCAATCCTCTGTTTTTCATCCCTTGTCAAGTACCTCAACAATAATTTGCTCTTTAGAATGTAAAACCGGTTTTGGTCCTTTTTAATATCGGACTCCTCCAGCTTTTTCTCCATCATAAATACCAAACTAGTCCCTCCAGCATGCCTGATTGCATTCATTATAACAACATTCGACGGGAACATTTTCAGTTTTTCAATGATTCCTCGGTATTTGAAGAGATGCTTGTTTTCCTCGATGAAAATCCTTTGGCTCTCGAACTCGCCCTCGTAAGTTTCAGTAACTGTGATCGTGGTGCCCATCAACCTGAAAGATTTTGTCTGCTTCACCATTCTTTCTTGACAGAGGATAGAGCGCTACTTCCAGAGAAAGCAGTATCTATTTATAAAGACGAGGAAATCACAAGTATAATCACAAGTATGTTAGATTTGGTTTTGCTTAATTAATCAATGCAGTTCCCTAATTGATTGGGAAACCCAGTTCAACTATATTTAAATATCGGGTGTTCCTGTTTCGGGAAGGAAAGGCAGCCGGGAAAATTGTAGGTTTCGGAAAGATTGTAAATTGCTATTTTAAGCATATGTCAGAGGATATATTTTATAGTAAGTATTTTGGGTAATTAATGATGTGTTAGGGCGTGGAAATTCCAATTTATATCATGAATTGGACTTGGAGCTGTGGTGGTGTTTTTTTTTTTATTATGAAGTGAGTTTTTTCTGGGTAAAGTTAGTTACTTGTTTAGGGACTCTCTAATTATTTTCAGTGGTAATTGTTATCCTATTTATATTGCCATGAGCCAGTAATTGTCATGGCTACCAAGTCAGGATTCAACTTTTAGGGTGTGAGTTAACTTTAAGAAAAAATTAATTCTTCTAATAAAATAAAAGCACTCCGTAGTATAGTAAGCAACAATTGTTAAATAAAAAAAATTATTTCATTGTACTCCCATGGGAAATTTTATTTACATACTGACAGATAAAGAGTTACCAATTTTTATTTTGAATTTGGAAAAGGGATATATATATATATATATAAGTAATTATAAACATATTACTTCTAGCCAAATAACGTGTAAAAATGTAGCTTTTGATTAAAACCTAACCGATCGAGTTACTCAATTAAGGACGTTACAATACCCATTTTGAGATGTAATATACCTTATTAATTTTAAAAAGATATAAGCAAAATACATTTAAGATAATTGAATTAGTATCACTAGATTAAACTAAAAGAGTAATATCTAGAATTCAAAGGGGGCCTAAATATACTTAAAAAAAAAGGTAATAATCATAGTTTGAAAGATAGTAAGTTGCATATCACCAAAAGGCTAGGGGGCCACCCTTGGCCGTATAGTGGCTTCGCCACTATGGTTATGCTAGCTCGACTGTTGTTCATTCTTGGCTTTGACCGGTTTCTGGATGGGGGTCGTTTCACGGTGCCTAGAGCGTTTTTGTTCCATGGGTGGATCCATTGCCAGGGTAATAATTCCGCCATTGTCGTTTCGGAATGGTTTTCAGTAGTGGTGGTTGTCCTACTGATATTGCCATCTATCAGTAGTAGTGGCTGTTACCCAAGCTCATACACTCCGGCTTTGCCTGGTTTCGTGGGATAGATGCTATTTAACGAGCCCTAAAGAGGTTTCATCAGTGGTTCAATGTGGTTTGACACTACCTTGGTGAAGTTTCACAGCCCCAATGTGGTTTGGATTAATGGTTTTGTGAAAAGGAAGTCACTCTATAGTCTATACCCCCTGCAACTAAATATTCCTATGGGCTTTGGTGGTTCCAACGGTGGAGCGCTGCCTGGCTGGTGGTGGAGCTTCTTACCAAGCGACAGCGAGCTCCTGCTCTTGCTTAATATTTATGGACTGGTTAACAAATTTTCTATACTACACCTTTAAATTTTATTTTTAAAATTTCCATCTTCACTGGCAGCCACGAATTTGTCATAACCATCGAGTTTGAACTACAAATAAGCCTCGAAAATGAAATGTACTATGTCTACCGCAACTGGAAATGAGTCAAGTTCTTGTGCAATCGACGTTCATTGTGGTAAGTCTAGCTCTCAATATTGAACAACCAAACTTGGAGACTTTGTATAGACTGCTATAAGTTCAAGACCTGGATTCATAGAATCAGAGGGATCCTTAAAAACTCCAATTGCAGAGTTCACCATTTTAATAATGGACTTGCTAAACTTTCAATGTTGCTGATTAATATTGTTTGAGACATCGTCTTTAAATCTCCACCGCCGGATAAACTGTCACTAGTTGAATCTCTTTTCCTCTATTTCGATGCATTTGAAATCCTCACACAAAGATCTAATACTCAACCCAATTAGATTTTTGCAGCTGTAAAAACGTTAATATAAAGTATGATAATGCCTAGTAGCTTGTGTAGATAACTTATCGATAACAATTAGTATAAAGTATGATAATGCCAACGATAAGAATTGTTCGAGACATCGTCTTTAAAGTATGATAATGCCTAGTATTTCTGTAATAAGATAAATATAAATTAAGTATGATAATGCTTACGATTATGCATTCTAACTAACTCGTATAGAAGGTCTTGTCTTCTTATTTCTTGCTCAATTATAAAAGTAAATGAATAAGAAGAAGATTAAGTTGCAAGCACACTTAACTTGGAAATGGATAACCTTAATTTTAGGAGGCCAAATTCTAAGGAACAAAAATAATGGTGGACATTATTGTGTTGTCAACAATTTGGGGTAGAAAGCGCTTTCCTGATTCCTCCCATCACCAAAAGCAACTGCAAGTCTTAATCCTCCTATTAATTTCAACTCTCATCCACCCATTATAACATGAAGAATCTTCAACCACTATAACAAGAAAAAACACAACTTTTTCTCTAGGTAGATGCTCTGATCTAGCCCTTTGCCCTTAACCAAGCCAAAAGGCATCCTTTTTTTTCTTTTTCTTTTTTTTTTAATCTGGACCTCTCTCTTTGTAGGATCATAACATGAATCTCAATTGCCTAAATTGTCAGAGTGTACCAAGGACAGACTCGACCTGCGATCCAGAAAAGAGATATGGCAATGAAAAGGTCGATTTTAGCTTGTGTTTGGGTGGGGTTGAAAGAAGCTGGTCTGGAAACTTGGTCCCTAGGGGATGCGAGAAGATGAGAAGTGACAGGTCAGGGCTTCCGCCTACGAAGAAGGTCAAGAAGGATGCCACAGTGAGTTTCGAGGGCGGTCAACCAAAATTGGTGAGAAGTTGTGGGATGAGAAGAGATTGGAGCTTTGAGGATCTGATGCAAATTGTCAATTAATGCATGATCGATGATCAAGAAAAGATAATAAGAACTCTTAAGAGAAGGGTATTAATAACACAAACGATATATAATAGCATTGGTGATAATTCCCTTAAATCTGGATTAGCTTCTTGTGTTTTTCATTTTTTCTTCTTGTTTTATAGTTTATTTTTTCGTTTGTATACATAATTTCACTTGAATTCAATAAAGCAAAAAGTAGTCATTTATGTATCCATCATGAGTTTGCTTTTGATCATCTGGAATGTAATTTGATGAAACAAGAATGTTTATTTCGTTATAACTCGGTGCCTATTTCAAGAACCTCTTCGTGAAGTTTCACAAAATGTGGAGAGCTATTCCACAAAATATAGAACATCAGTGCGAGGGAGAAAAAGATGAAGAGATGCTATCTGCCATCTAGAGGTAAATATATGACACCTTCTCTTAATTACTTCTTCTCGAACATTATTTTCCGTGGAACTTGTGTTATATAATTTTCAAAATTATTTAAATTCTGTGTATTTTTGTTGTATCAGTATTAATGTTCGTTAATCGGTAAATGTTGCAACAACGAAACGGGGATCGACCTGACCCGAATTTCAGCCCCATCCCGATGTGAAAATTCATAAGAAAGTGATGACCTTTTGAGAAGTGTTTGTTCAGAGTGGTGTATTCTTCCAGAAGAGATGACTTTCTTCAGAAGATCCATGTCTCTTCAAAATTGTTGATGACCCTTTCAAAGGAACAACACTAATCTACTATAAATAGAACAATTTGGCAATCGTTCAGAAATTCGGGTATTATCAAATTATCATAAAGTGTTCTTGGCTTGATCAAAATTTCACAATTTGACTCAAGCATCATCCATTGTATCCTGAGAGAGATTTTCATATCCAAACTCTATTGTGGATCGCAGATTGCAGCTGTCTGGAAAGGGTGAAACATTTCTTAAAAGATAACGAATTAATTCGTGCCTTGGAGAGTTCATTTAATCTTCAATTCTCTAATATTCACAACAGCTTGGTCATTGAACATCATTTTTTGTTTGCAAATGCAATGCAGCTTGTTAAATGTTAATGCTGCGAAAATATTCATATTTGAGACTTTAATTGGAACCCTATTGAATAATGAAGTAACTAAATACTACAAAGTTGTCATGTAATTTATCTTTGATTACCGTTAAAGAAACAGGTGAATTATCCTCTTGGTTCATGTTTTGCCAATGGAGTTGGTTAACAGTTAGGACTGTTTATCAAACAAGTTACCTGCGAGTGAGTTGTAATGAAGCGATGCAGGAAAATTCAACCCATTCTGGACCAAAACCGTGGGCGATTTGGACCAAACAAATCTGGTGCATGTATATATAACACTAGAAAGACTAGCTATTTTCTTTGTTTTTGAAGATATGTGTAAGGCTCTATATATTTTCTCTTTCTTCAGCCTAGAGCCCAGAGCATTCCTTCTTGTGGTTTCTTCTTCAAGAGCTCAAGGAAGGGATGGCTTCCATTCACTATGTTTCATTTCTGCGTACTTATCTTCTGCCTGCCAGTACTTATTTATTTTATTTAATTTTGTCAAATTTAATATACTCCCTCAGTCCCTAAATTATTATCTTTTTTTTTCTTTTTGTCCATCTCAAAATAATTATTTTTTTTAAAAACTTTTTTTTTAGGACATTATTTTTATCATTTTATCCTTACTTTTTTCTCTACTTTAATTATGGACCATATACATATGAATATTAAAAAAATTATATATTATATTAATAGTAATAATCAAGTTAATTATTTTTTTAATTTATATACCGAATTAAACAAAATAATAATTAAGGAAACGAGAGAGTACATAGTGCCACGGAGTAGATGATCTATTACATCACGTCACTTTGCATAATGGTGTGACGTTCGTTTTAGATACCACCTATAGACATTCCAGGTGGAAGTATCGTCTAATCAAAGTAAAAAAGACTTGTTTAAATCTATGCCAGTTATGGAACAATTCATGCTCATTACCTCAATTTCATAAAAAAGTTTTTTCAACCATGCCACATGTAAATCCTTGATGGGTTGTTTGAGAGATTCATACCTCTATCGGATGCTAATTCTAACAAAAGTCCCTTGAACCCACTGTTTGACTTGTCACAAGATTGACATTTTGACTAACAGGGATTCACATTAAATGAAAACTTAACATAGATAAGGCCTCTCCAAATATATCTAATTTTTTATTAGGTGAATTATGGGCCGGTCCCTTTTTAAAAGTTTGTAATCGCTTCAATTTAGTCATTTTTTTTTAAAATCGAAAAAATGTATTTTTGGGGCGAAAAGACGATTATACCATTAATGAAACAAAAACACGCGCAAATCAGTAACTCTTTGCATCGTGATGTCCCAAAAAGATCATCGCGATGTCCATCATCATCGATCATCGCGATGCAGACATCATTCATTGCGATACAGACATCATTCATCGCGATGCAGACATCATGCATCACGATTCAGAAACCATGCATCGCGATTCAGAAATCATGCATCGCGATTCTTTACAAAATTACATGTCCATCATCATCGATCATCGCGATGCAGACATCATTCATCGCGATACAGACATCATTCATCGCGATGCAGACATCATGCATCGCGATTCAGAAACCAGGCATCGCGATTCAGAAATCATGCATCGCGATTCTTTACAAAATTACATGTCCATCATCATCGATCATCGCGATGCAGACATCATTCATCGCGATACAGACATCATTCATCGCGATGCAGACATCATGCATCGCGATTCAGAAACCAGGCATCGCGATTCAGAAATCATGCATCGCGATACAGACATCATTCATCGCGATGCAACAATTGGTGCATCGCGATCATCGCGATTCAGGTCGAACCCCGTTGCGTTGCCCAGCATACTGCGATTGGCGAATTAAATCAGTCCAAGAACATCTTCCTCTGTTTTCGGACAGAACACTGTCAAGCTTGATTTGAAGCTCAAAAATAGTATTTTTTAGTAGAAAAATTATGCACAAATATAGTATTAAGTTAGGATAATAATATGAGATTGATTTTAAACAAATTGAAGCTTAAAACAGAGATTTTAGTGGCCAAAACAGCTCAAAGAACAAAGAAAAACGGGATGAACTCAAAAAATTTGAATTTGATCAAATTCTTGTTTTATGCATGAAAATTGATACCCAAACATGAGGAAAGACTATATTAACAACATGAAATCATTTATACATCAATTTGAATCTCAAATCTGAAGCAACGATGTTGTTGAGAGTATTTTAGGAAGAAAAATTTCAAAATGCCTTTTAGCGGTTAAAAAAAAAGGGGGTGTACTGGAGAGAAAAAAAGTTTAGAAAAGTGGACCGACCAGCAATTTCTCCTTTTTTATTTCTTGGTTTTGGGCCCAAATTTCATCTACCCAATTGGTTCACCATCTGCTACGTTAAATAAGCAGATTCACTTTCTGAAATTATCAATCGTTTAAATTTATTATATTTATTTTTAAATTATTTAAATTTATTTTAAATAATAAAATAACCAATTTTTTTAAAATTGTTTCCGTAATAATCTAAATAACATTTTAACCATTATTTTTCTTTATTTTTGCTACAGCTTCATCTTTCTCTATCTCTTCTCTCTCTCATTAATTTTCTTTCTATTCCCAATTCATAATAAAAAGACAAGATTAATATAATTTTTAAATTTATTTTAATTATTTATGTCTTTGTTTTATCAATTTTTTCGCAATCACTAAATATTTGCACAACGAATTTCAGCATCATCTCGATGTGGAAATTCAAAAGAAAGTGACAACATTTTTATAAGTGTCTTGGAGATTTTATTTAATCTTAATTCCCTAATATTCACAGCATATTGTGCATCGAAAATAAAAGTTGTTCATCGCGATGCATGAAAACAGTAGTTTTTTAGTACAATTTTGTGCATCGTGATTAGAGCTGTCAAAGCGGGGCGGCGGCGGCCGCCGCGCTTTATAAACCTGTAATTTGGTGGTGCGGTGCGAGCTAGCTTAAGGGACGGGCCTAAAATGTGTCAACCCAACCCAAACCGTCGCGGTTGTGGATTAAACAACCCCATCAAAAATAATACATTAATTTAAATTTTAATATAATTATTATTAAGCTAAAAATTTGACATTTTGATATAAATACTATATATAAAGCTCAAAAACTAATGAAAGTCTTCCCAAATAAAACTTTAAATTAATATAATATACAGAGGAGAACATTAAATTAATGAAAGTCTTCCCAATTAAAAATGGGAGATGGTGTTGAATTTGCAAGAGATTAGTATTAAGGAAAAAAAATAATTGGCTTCTTATGCTCACAGGATGTGAGTCCTGGCTAAGTTTTTTTTTATTTTGAAATTTTTCATTTTTACCATTGCTCCTTAGATTGGCGCCCCAACCCGGACCGAACCGTCTTGGCCTGCAACCTGCGCGGGCTCAACCCGTTAGACCTGTTTATAAATGGTCTCATATTTTGTCAACTCAATCCACCTATTTTATGTGGCGGTCCGGGCTAGCCCAACGGGCTAAAATCATTTTGACAGCTCTAATCGTAATGCACACGTTTGATGCATTGCGATGAATAAAACAATATTGTTTTTGTGCATCGTGATGCACTTTTGATGCATTGCAAGTGTAATGTAAAGCGTGCATCAAGTGTAATGCACAAATAATTTTTTTTGTGCATTGCGATGGATAGTGTGTCTATTTCGTGTTTTTTAAGGGCATTGACGATATTTCACAACAAAAGTGTCATATTTCGGTTTAAAACAATTATAATGTACTTAAGCAGTTGAAAATTATCTAAAAAGTATCAACATGAATTTTGCCCTTAAATAATTAATAAGAGTAAAGAATACTCCATTGTCCATCCCTCAAATTTTTCTTTTGGTTTGCGACACACAAACATGGATTAATAATTTACAAGTAAAATATTTCTTTCATTCTTAAATAAATGAGAGAAAGATGTTTTCAAGAAAAAAGTGTTATATACGTGTACTCTTAATTGCTATAATTTGAAAAGTAAAAGTATATATATATATATATATATATATATATATATATATATATATGCGTGTGTGCTAATAAACTGCTTAAAGTCAATTTTCTTAAACTCGTATAAAGAACTAAAAAAAAACATAGTTAGTAAGTATTTGTATAATTAAATACAAATTAATAATTGAAGAGAACTCGTGTTTCTCGTACACAAACCAAACTTAATTAAAAATATTTGTACATATGGGTTGAACCGTATATTACATGTAAATAACTTTGAACATATTATACTTCACCTATAAAAATCTAGTAAATACAAAATTTTAAAATAATTTCATTACTTTAATTATTTCGATTATATTATTAATTTTTTGCAGATTGATCAAATATGTATTATTTCATTTTAACATGAAAGCAGTAATTATGAAATCTAGGAAACATTATATTTTTTATTGCTAATATATATACTTTTAAAATACACACATAAAAATATATATGCTTAATCATGCTTTTATTTGGCTACGGAGCCATAATTATTGTGTGATAAATAAGTAATATTTTAAAATAATAGCTATGAGAGTGTATATATATATATGAAAATATTAAGGTATTAATGATTAAAATATAAAAATATCTATATAGAGTATGATCGTACTTTGGTCCCAAATATTTCATTAATATTCGTATTGTACAAACGTATAAATATATTCTTAAAGTTTGCATACTTTTAAATCAAAATTGCATCATAATTTTGGAAAAATTATTATTTTAAACTTTTACATTACCGTCCTAAACTTTACTAACTATGCCAAAAGTGAGAATCAATTAGCAAGGAAATACAAATTTGTTTTTGCATAGTCCATAAAATAGTTCATTCGAGTCAACCTACGTACACCTCAACTTATCTTTCCCATATGAGAAACTTAAGTAACTAAACAAACATTGAACTCATCTAACATTATTTCTCCGCACTAATGGACGTTCAACGTAATATTTTGTTTTTAAAGTATAATGACAGAATGAGGATTAAGAGATGGGCACTGCTATTACCATCCTATTTTTAATTAAGACACTCTTACATCATTTCAAAATATTCTTATTAGAAAGATAAATTGTAATAGTATTGTCGCTATTAAATTAATTTCAATCACGATACTTTTGTAAAATACTACTCTCTTTGACAAAAATTTATTTTTTAAAAAATCAACATGAAATTAAATCAAATTAAAATTTTACATAATTTACTATGTTTTAGAAAATAAAATTTTATTAATTTAAAACTACATTAAAAATACTTAGTTTACAACTTTTATAATTTTATAAAAATAAATAAATTTATATAAATTTTTAATCAAATTTTAATTAAATTGATCTCAAAAAGTAAAAAGTGGAAAAGGGGGTTCGCATTTATTTCACTTATACATCACAATGCAATCTTTGGATTGACAAATGAAGTTTTGATTGCATTTATATTTGACAAGTAATGAAATGATTGTTGATTAATTGAACCTGCAAGTTGTTAATATTTGATGAAACTAAATGGACTTTGCACAGACCACCTAAATGATCATTAGGGTCAAAAAAATAAAATAAAAATGTAGCACAACTAACTTTTCTTTTTCTTTATTAATTAATGATAATACTTGGTTTTTTTTTTAATTGAAATGTGAAACGTGATTTGGCTTTTCAACAAGAATATAATTATTTGCTTTTCCCACCTGCTTCATTCATTTTCATACATTAGCCATTCATGTCCTATAATTTAATTAATTGAATTAATCTAACTAATCTATCATCTCCACGCCAAAGTTTGTGGGGTTTCAAAAAAAAAAAAACTAATAAGTAGATGTGTGGAGGGGAAGAACCAGAATGAAGTACAAAAGCATAGCTGATTGACAAGATATATTAGTCAAACAAGTCAACTGATTGAGCTGCTCTGTTTGACATCATCCTCATGTCATCTTCTCCAAAATGATGTTTAGCCTGTAATTAATTAAACTACTAATAGAAGATTATATATATATATATATACTCCATCTGTTTGCAAGAGTCTATTATACTATTTTGAGATATTTCACTTAAAGAGTCCACTTTTAAAAAATTATGATTACAATTTTTATTATCTTTCATCTTTACCTTCCACTTGTGTTGTAATCATCTTGGTTGCGCTTAAGTATTTTTTTGTAATTATGACAAAATCTAATAACATTAATATATCTTTTAATAATTAAATTTTTTCAAACGTGCACTCTTTAAGTGGAACGGAGGAAATATATAACATTTAATTGCCAAAATTATATCAAGGAATTCGAGATTGAGTTATATATTAAATATTGTATAGGATACTTCTTTATTAGAGTGATAATTTCATTGATTTCTATGGAGAAGCATTCATTGTTTATCATCCTAAATATCTGCATATTAATAGTTCGATATTATTACATGCCAGATTAAGTAGTAATAAAACTAAATGTCGATGATTATTTCTCAAAGAAGATAACTCATATAATGCGAAGTTAGAAGTTATTAATTCACCACTTTCTTTCGATCAATGCTAGAAAATCTTGAAGATCAATCTTGTATGGAGTACCAAGAATTTAAGAGATACATCATTATTCTCAAAAAATGGCATTAAAATTAACAACAAAAAAGTATTAGTATCCGAACTTTATTTCTACATATATTATGGTTAAACTTTAATTATGATTCCGATTTCTACACTTCAGATATGGAATAAATCAATCTCTTAGTGAAAAATGAACTGATTCCGAGAATGACTTGCGAGCTCATTAATTAGCTAAGCTTGCTTGCTCGAGCTCGGCTCATTTACATACACTTGTGAGTCTGATCACATACATGCTCGAGCTTGGATCAACTATTGACGAGCTTGGCTTATGCTTGCCTGAGCTAGGCGCAAGCATACGCGATCTTAGCCTTGATCTGCTCAACTCTTTGGATTAGGCTTATCGTTGCATAAATTGCATTAATTGCTGATATTAACTCAAAAAAGAAATGATACGTATAACTTGGCCAATCCTACCTGACACCTTGAGAACCTCTTGCACAACCTAGTCCTTCAAATGCAATTGAATCGTTGATAAGCCATTTTCGTCCATATATATATATCTTATCCCATGTGCTGTTCATCATTCATACTCATAAGTATGTCGTCCATCTCTTGAAGTTCTCATAGATAGAATTCATATATAATCATAAATACGTATGCTTGAATTTGACTTAAGGTACCGTAAACTACTAAAAAGTCCTTTGCGGCAATTCTCGTACAAAACTACATGGATGGGGCAATTAATGCTCGTACAAAGTATTAATATTGTCACACTCAAACTAAAACAAATTTTTGAAGCTTAATGAAATTGATCAACTGTGTACAATGTAACATATTGCCCCCTATAGGTTGGATTAGTATGCAGTTTCCAGCAAGTAGATGAATGTTGGAAGAAGTTGGGAAGTTATTGTACGACGAATACACCATATATTTCATTAGAATGATAAGATGGGATGCAATAATTCGATACTAACATCACAGGGGTTGGTGGTTGTGAATTGTTCCATGCATCTCCTAGATCCCTAATTAGGGATCGAGTGTTTTGTTTAGATCGAAAACACCTTCATGCATGTATCAAAATGTAAGTAAAATGTCATGACACGACATCGGGCAAATGATATGGTGTGCGAATCATGATTTCAGAAAAGTTAAGGGAGTAAGCGAGCAATTGGACATAGAAAGGTATAATTATGTACATCCATTGATGATAGAAAGAAAGATATTGCCTTTGCTCTGCTCAATTATTGATTGGTTAAAACTCTTGTTAAATGCACACAAGAATGAAAAGGGGAAAAGATCAAACGTGTCTCTTTATTTTTGTGGTCGACACCTTTTTTCTGGGCCAAATTGCATGACTTGGCCTATTTGGGAAAAAAGAAAAACAAGAGATATTAAAATCTACCCAATTGTTACAAATATACAATATGCATGTCATTCCATATGTATCCATCCATCCATCCATCCTGCTCTTTTATGGAAAAAATAAGTAATAATCACAACAATATTCTCTGCATTCAGTAATGAAAAATGAGGCAGCACAAAATCAATCACATCTTATCCTTCTAAAGTAGTTTCATTAAATCTTTCCTTTAGTTTCTTCCAATTTTAGAACCAAGGATTAAAGTCATTGCCTTTAATTGGAAGTAAGTAATTGATCAAAGTCAATAGGGTTTCAACTAAAGGAGAAGCCCCCCTTAAAGCTTCTATCTAGTATTTCCATCTTCAACCACCAGTTTTCATTTACTCTATTCATTAATTACAACAACTTAACATCATTATTCAATATTCATTAACTAAACCAAAAAAAATAAAATTACTGTATAAAAAAAAACAAGAACATGAAGAAGCAGACTTCATATAACCCTCTGAATGTCAAACACAAACAAGAGCCAGAAAATTCATCAGGCTATACTCTTAATTATATACATATAGAAAGGAGGATTACAAAAGAGAGAAAAAAAAAAAAAACAGAGCTATAAAAATAACTAAGAAGAAAAGCTGAATTCAATCAGCTTTTATCAGCTATACTAAAAAGAAACTTACTATAAAGAAACAACAAACTATATTACAAATTTAATCATTGCTACTGGGGAGCTTTTAAAATTTTACCCAGAGCCTCAACAAACGATGATCCATCCATCGCCAATGTTTGGTGTTCATCGTGTTTCTGAAACTCTGCTTATCAAAGCTACCCGGAGCTGCTCTTGTGTGTAAAACCGACTCCCCATCTTCACTGTAGCTTGTTGAATCATCAAATCATTCACCACAGACACGCTGGCGTGGTGAACGTCCAAGTCCAATTCCATGAGTGCCGTCATTAGCCTGGCGGCCGGGTGGTTCTTCTTGCTACATTGGAGTCTAATCATTGCATCCCATCCAATAATTTTAACGTCTATATCCATATCCACTATCTTTCCTCCTTGGTGGTTGTTCGACATTTTCAAATCTTGATCAGGGGTAATAGTTGAGGAATGCCTCGAATCTTTACTACACAATTCTTTCTTCAACGCCTCAAGTTGATTCCTCAACTCTTCCTTATCCCCTTCTGCAGATTGAAGCTTCGATTTAAGCTCATTGATATACGAAATGGCATCCCCAAGCAATGAAGCTTTATCCATTTTCGACACATTGGGAACAACTGCTCGTAAGGAGTAAAACCTCTGGTTCAACTTCTCTCTCCTTTGTCTCTCCGCCTCTACATGATTCAATGGCTCTTCCCTGCCATTAGCAGGTTTCCTCCCTCTTTCCTCGGCCTTTTCTCCGGGTCAACCACTCGACTACTATCTGCCTCCTTCACCACAGAGGCCTCGAGATCCGAGTGATCGGAATCACCACCTCCACCACTCGACTTAACAGTACCCGACGAAGGCAAAATCACACCAGATGTAAAAGAAAGCATCCCCTCATCATTACTACACCGAGATGCAGGGGACCGCTTCTTCTTATTCTCCTCCGAACCTCCTAATTGTGATTGCCCTGAAAACAAATTCCCACTGGGAGTAATACTCCTTTTACTCTCCCCGAAATTAAGTATTTCCCTGACTCCGGTTTACATGAATGCGAGTTCCCAGTCCTAGGGGCATTTCCTTCATACCCGAATTCTGAGAAATTCAATTCCCTACCAAAAACCCTGCGTCTGCGATTGTTGATTCCGATTTGGAACTTGAATTAGACTGCTAGGATTCTCCGTCAACGAGCTGGAGCTAGGGTTTTCGAATTGCTTCGAAACCTGGGAATTATTGCTGGTGGGTGCCACAGTCGCAGCAGCAGCAGCTGCTGGCGGCGTAATAATCTCAACAGAAACAGACTCCTTCATTTCAGCACCGGACGACGTCGCCGGATCGGTTAACCACATCGACGACGGATCGTTATCCCGTTGATCCGTCGGAACAGTCAACGAATTCATCTCCATCCCATTGAAATTAAACAAAACCCTAACCTTATTCATGAGATCCACGCTCTGAAAAATCACCTCCGTCGAGCCCAACTCGACGACTCCGTTCGTCGACGGAATACAAACAACTGTCTGTAACCCGAAACTCTGCGCCTGCCGGGCCCGTTCGCAGTGCGATTGAGCAAGCCTGTCCCGCCCGGTAACCCAAACCGGGGCGGAATTATAGAGAGCCTGACCCGGAAGCCCGCTACCATTAACAAACGACTGAGTCATCGAGACGAGGAAGAACCATTCGGTGTCGGTAACTTCCTCATCGACGGCGTCGGTTTCCGGAACTTGCGATCCTGAAATCAACGAATTGAGCTCACGGAGGACCTTCTTCCGGTGCTCTTGTTCGGCAATCGAAGCCGCCGTCGCCGGAGTTTTGTGCTTGTTCTTGTTTTCTTCGCCTTTATAGTATCCATCGCCCCACCCTAACAACGATGGACCCGTGTAATCGACGACGGAGGATTGCCAGAAAATCGCGTAGGTCCAGCTCTCCCTCGCGCCTTCGATTAGGGCTTGGAGGCGTTGTTGGAGGCTTTCTTGATTGAACGGCTGCGATTGGATTAGGGTTTTGGTGGGGTCGGTTGAGGTTGAAGCGGAGGATGAAGATGGAGGAACCGGGGCGGGAGTCGGCGTTAGGGTAGCCCAAAACGACGACGTCATGTCGGAGCTCATGAAGGCTTCCATCATTGACGCGTTGTCGTCGGTCGACCAGAGATTCATCGTTGTTGGTAGCCTGTAATCCGTCATTCCATAAACCGGGTACCGGATCAACAGGTGAGAAGGAGGTGGTGGGTGGAAGTGTTTTCCGGCGGGGGGGAAAACAACACGTGGGTCGGTGTGGTGTGGACACAGTTTTGAGTTGAGGTGAGGTTTTTAGAGAGAGAAAGTTTTAGAGAGAGAGAGAAAGAGGAGGCGGCTGGTGGGGAGAGAGAGGGGATTGGGGATGAGGTGGGTGATAAGAGGAGAGAGATAAATTTGGGGGAAATTTGGAGTTCATTTGAGCTGAATTTTAGGGGTTGGGGACAGTGAGTTGGACGAGCAGGCCGGTTCCAGGAAGGCTCGCCGATTTAATCGTCTTACAAAGCCGGCGCTACTCACTACTGGTAGTAGCTCGTGTTAGTTTGATTTGATGAGGCTGATAATGAAGAGGACGAGGAGCAAGGTTAGGCTTGGTTTGGACCAGCACGTGCGGATTACACAAAAAACAGCGTGCCGCAACAGTTGACACGGCGTAGGATAGGATCATAATACTAGGACAGATAAGAATTAGACAAAATCTACTCTACGTTAGAGCATCCACAATAATTTTACCTAGTACAACACTCTAAATACATAGTTTTTTATTTTAATTTTATTTTTTTTAATATTTTAAAAAAAAATTTACTCCAATAAACACTTTCTATACAACTCTATAAAAATTAAAATTTTCTCATCTCAACTAACAAATCTAACTATTATTCTATTTTTAATTTTTTAGCACAATCAGAATAAAATATTTTATATTTTAAATTTTATATTCTATAAAAATTGTACTCCCTCCGTCCCTAAATTATTATCTGGGTTGACCCGGTATACGGATTAAGAAAACTCAATTAACTTGATTATTAATATTGATATAGTGTGTAGTTTCCTTTTAATGCTCATGTGTATGTGGCCCATAATTAAAGTAGGGAGAAAAAGTAAGGGTAAAATGGTAAAAGTGATGTTCTAAAAAGGAAAGTTTTCAAAGAAGACAATTATTTAAGGACGGACAAAAAAAAGAAAGGAAGATAATAATTTAGGGATGGAGGGAGTACTACTTATATTTTAATAATTTCAATATCAATAATCTAAAACACATATGTGACAAAAATAATATATTAACTACAACCATAATTAAATTTTTCTATTTCTAATAATATATATTTATTTATTTATTTATTTTTACTAGATTAGATTCAAAATATAAAAATAGAGACAGAGGGAACATATATTTCTCTGTTTGTGTGTGTGTGTGTGTGTGTGTGTGAAAGTGAGGGGAGAGGGGAGGGAGAGATGCTGGGGAGGAGAGAGAAAAGAAATAGAGAATCAGAAGAAGAGGGAGAGAGCATAAGAAAAAAATAAGTTACTATTTAAGTTAAAAGCTATTTCATATATGGAGGGGGTTTAGTTGCTTTTAGAGGTAGAGGGTGGAATAGAATGTCCATTGTAGAATTAAGGGAAGGTAAAAGACTCTAAAAAAATGTTTTTGGATGTTGGTAAAGTGTTCCATTGTAGATGCTCTTAGCTTAGCTAGAATTTGGACAATGTTAGCTTCAAATATTGTGTTTTATTTTTGAGTAATGTTATAGGTTTCTAAAGAGTATCAAATTTTTTATATAAAATAATGTGTCAGCTGATGTGGCAGCTAATGTAGTACAAAAAACAAAATTAAAAATCATAATCAATGCATCACATCAACTGCCACATCAGCTGACATATCATTTAGTGATGCCGCAAGGAATGTCACGTCTGATGGGCTGGATCACTAGACCACTTGGATATCTGGGCTGTGAGTAATCTGCCAATCCAAAGAGCAAAACACTAGGTGAATGCAGGGGCTGGCCCTGCTAAAACACTCCGGTGTGAGAGTAAGTAACCAGCTCAGTTCACAATTTGGCATAGTGTAAGCACAAAGCGTATGTATGCGTACCTTTGCTTGGAGTTGATCCAAGGCTTTTATAGGTTCATTTCCCCCTGGAATAACGCCCGTCCATAACTTTCCAGTCGTGGGTATGAATGCCGGCGTAGTGGATGTAACTGCTAGGTGTAGTGGGCGTAACTGTCGGGCTCAACCGTTCCCTGACATTCCGCCACGTTCCCTAGCCCAGACGTTACACGGTCTCATCCTGCTCGCTGAATCCTAATCGAGCACTCAGGTCGTTACCTCCTGAGTCCTGCTCGGGAGCCCTGCTCGCATATATTCAAGAAGACTTACCTGTCAGCATGGCCGCCCAAGGTCTGCTCGCATCATGGTGGATCCCGACCCATATTATGTCTTGGGCTTGGACCTTGGGCCCAAACTTTGGGCTTAGCTCTTCATTTAGTGTAAAAACTTTGGTACTTTTTAGGTACCCATAGCATTACTTTTTTAAGTTAGCACATTAGATTTTAATTTATAGGAGTGTAATTTAATTACTCGATATTAGCACTAAAATAATTGCTTGTGTGTCAATTGTTTTGACGTATGAACAAATTAGTCTCCAATGCTACCTTAAGTTTAAAGAAGTCAATACGGAGTTCACTAGTAATGTAGTTTGACTTTCGTGACCCATTAAGTTAGTCTGTAGCTATGTAAATAAACATAATATAGTTTGGAAACGATAACTATGTATGTACTAGTTAGTAAATTTATGTATAGTACGTGTATAATACATATACATATGAATAATTAAAATATATATATATATATATATATATTTATCATATTCAAGCCAAACTTAATTAAATATATTTGTACTATTGGGTTGAATTGTATAATACACATAAAAAAGTTTAAAAGTATTATACTTCACGTTAAAACTCGGTATATAAAAATTTTTGATATAATTAATTTTATTATTTTATTTATTCAATTTATATTATTAATCTTTTTTGTATTGATCAAATAAGATATTTAAAATGAAAATATTTATTATAAAGTCTAAAAATATTAGTATTTATTATTACTCATATTTTTTGAATTAAACACATAAGAGTATATATGCTTAATTATGTTTTTATTTGGCTACTAACTAGGTAATAATAAGAAAATAATTGCTTTGAAAGTTTATAAATGTACAAATATTAAGATATTCAAACTTAAAAATGATGAAAAAAATACATTAATTCATACAAAATATGACATATTTTTAACTTTGTACATTTCAATTATATTTGTACTACATCCGTACACACGTAGAGAAATATATTTTCTATTTACGAATTATTATGTCAAATTTTTTGCTGTAACTTTTAAAAAAAATTTATATTAAATTTATACATTTCTTTTAATTTATTATACCCGTCTCATATCTTACTACTGTGGTGTATGTAAGATGGTTCAAGAAATTCATATTGACTTGGAACAAAAATAAAAAAAAAAGGTTTCATACGTGTAGCAAAGTGCAACAATTAAAAATAAATGCGCTTTAATTGACTGATAGGTTGCAAATGTAGTAGAAAAAAGTAGTCCTAAAACAAACACGACAATCAAATCAGCTGAAAGATAGGCCTGTCGACTTGATTGCAATCTGAAGCCTCACTAGGAACCTGTATGTCTTCACAAGATTACTAAAAAAATCCTAGGTCGTCTTTCCATAATATAATGTAGGCCAAAATATAAATTACCCCCCAAGGTTTTCGTCAAATTCCAAAGTCACCCCCCAGATTTAGAAACCCATCTAAACTTTACAATTATCCCACATAACCCCCTGGCCGTCATGACTGTTAGAAAAGTAACGGAAATTCATCACGTGCCTTGCACGAGGGGGGGCAATTGGGTCTTTTCGCCATATATACAGAATACTAACTAAAGGGGGTCAAAGTGTCAAAATAACAACACTAAATAAAGGGGTGCAAAGTGTCCAAAATTAAAGTACAAAAAATAAAAACAAAACAATTACAACTTAAAACAAAACAAATAAACTTTTTTTTTCTTTTAATTTCATCCATTCATTACCAAATTCCACCATCACCACGACCACCCACCATCACCACCACCACCACCACCATGTTCTTCCTTTATTGACCCATTGATGCACAAGCATCGCATCTTTGACCAAAATCAAAATCACCCATGACTCCACCTTCTCCTTCCCCACCATCTCTCCTCCATCCCAACGTTAATCAACCCACCAAAATTCAACCCGCCCCCTCCCTTTCCCTCTCCAAAATTCAACCCACCAAGATTCAACCCACCAAGAGATCCATCAATGCCAACCTCGATACTTCCACGGCCCCCAAACGACGCAAAGACGACGAAATCTACCACTACCCACAACACCAAAACGCACCCGCAAAACCCAAGACGTCCAATTTATCTACATTCTTCACCAATCACCATCTCCCCTTCACTTTTCCAAGTTTCTGGGAAATTTCCAAACACTCGACACTGGATCTCTCCTCGAATCGTTTCTCTAGATTGGTTCAAAAGTTTTGCAAATCTCACTAAAATCTTCAACCGGATAGTACAAGGAACGTAATCGAGGAAAGAGCTAAAACGATGCCGTCGAGGCCAAGCCAGATCTCGGGGACCCGATTTGCTTAGAGCAAAGTCTTGGTTGTGACGTATTTGATGGGGCGAAAGAGAGGCCTTGAGAAAGGACGCCGCGGACCACGGGAAGGGGAGATAGCGGTAGAGAACGGACATGAGACCGTGACGCCAGGATGAGTAGGACGGATGCGGTTGAGATTCTGCGGCGATCCGGGAGAGTGAGAGGTGAGGATTCGGAGATGGCGACGCAAGAATAGACTTCATGGGTTGAACGGGCATGGATGCCAAGAGGAGGCCTAGCGATGTTGTAGAGGCGGTGAAAATGAGAGTACGAGATCGAGGGGAGACTAGGGTGAGGCAAAGTACTATGGGATATAGTGCGAGGTCGCTACTTGACCGCCACGGAGCATAGGGTGGTTTTGGTGAGGTGGAGGGAGGAAGTGGCTTGATTGAGGTGGTTCCACCATGGACGACGGAGGAGTGGGGTTGTGTTGCTGACGGTTCTTCTTCTTCCATTTTGTTGGGAATTGATTTTCATTTACTTTTTCTTTTATTTTTTGTACTTTGATTTTAGACACTTTGCACCCTTTATTTAGTGTTGTTCTTTTGACACTTTGACCCCTTTAGTTAGTATTCGTATATATGGCGAAAGACCCAATTGCCCCTCGTGCAAGGCACGTGATGGATTTCCGTTACTTTTCTAACGGTCATGACGGCCAGGGGGCTAATTGGGATAATTGTAAAGTTCAGACGGGTTTCTAGGGCATTCCTTATCTGGGGGGTGACTTTGGGATTTGGCGAAAATCTCGGGGGGTAATTTATATTTTGGCCTATAATGTAATTTCTAAAAATCTTTTTTTTGCTTTTAAGAACACAGTTTATTTCTCTTTCTCTCTCTACCCTCACAAGTTAACCAATGGCAGATGCAATAACATCCGCCTTCCACCCACGACATCTCATATATGAAGGTTGTGTTGTAGTTGATGACCGGTGACTTGAGCTGATAAATCGGTGGTGTTTAATTTAACAATTTTGAAATGTTGATAAGTTATCTTAAGTTAGTATAAATAATTATGAATAATCCTGGATATTGAAGGAATAAAAAGTTTGTAGTTTGCCAATACGAGTAATCTTAAAATATTAAAAAAAATTTATTCAAGAAGAGAGCTACCGTATTTTTGAAAAATAGAAATAGGCAGAAGGCCTACTGCTTATAATATTTAACTTAAATGCATTTTAAATGTTTTGTACATGACTTATGACATATCAACACATAAATTAAATCAAACACTTAAAAAATTATCTATGGTAAGTTGTAAGTCATAAACACATTCCAAAAAGTCAAATTTCAAAGCCACTCCACCTTGGACTACTGATTTCGAGATCCAGCCCAAGTTAAAGAGTAAATGATAAAATTAATTTTGAATTTCGACAACATTACTCCACATTTTTATGTTTTTCTTTTAAAGCTAAGCAGATAAGATTTAAATTTATATGGACAAATTATCTCCGACCCGACATTAAACGAGGAAATTTCACCAGAGAAGAAGAGGATGCCATCATCAATTTACATGGATTGTTGGGAAATAGGTGTGTTCTCTTTCCACCACCAAAAAATACCTAGTTTTTCTCTTTAGAATTTCCTGATTTAATTTGCTACACAGTACATGATGCATATTAAAAAAAAAAAAACACCAAGTGTTGGGTTTTCTTTTAAATTTAACTAGCAGGCACCCGGCCGGGCGATGCTCAGCAAGTTATTAGCTCTTTAGCTTATAATTTCAAAATTTTGAATGGGTTTTTATTATTCAATTTTGAGAAATTCGCCAATATATGAATTGTTATTTTTGCTCAAACTATTTTAAGATTTTATGATGCACGTTACAAATGGGATTAGCTTTTTGCATAGTAATGATGAGTAGTAGTTATAATAAAATGAAAATATATAATTTCAGTTCTAAAAGATTTACTTAGGTTTTAAAAAATAATTAAATAAATCTAACAACATATGATTCAAGATCTTTACATGCATATATTGATCAATTAATGGATGGTTTAAGGTCCACCTTTTTTTTTTTTTTTTAAATAGAGTATACGCATCCACTTTTAATTAGGTTATATATAGATTTCAAACTTTGTGGAATTAATTAGGATTAGAGTTTTGAAGCTCGTCTAGACTAGGTCACATTGTTACACTATTTTGAACAATTGTACTTAAGTTTGGAGATTACTTTAATCATTTTACTTTATATATATATATATATATATATATATATTTATTTGTCAATGTATTGAGATTTCTCTTTCAATTTCACCACAATTGTTGACGTGTGAGTGACTCTGTCATGCCTTGTGTTCTAATCAAAGCACGACATGTCAGCACTTAGACAAAAATAGAAAAGAAAAATCTAAATAGGATGAGAAAAATGAACATAAAAAAGTAGAGTGGTTAAAGTATTATCAAAACCTAAGTACGCTAATAATAAAAATGACATTAGGCCAATATAGATAGTAATTAACTTACTCAAGCACTAGCTAACTCACTTGACATAGTGAAAGTAGCTTAAAACTCACTCGTTTAAGATTGTTTCATCAGCATACAAACACATTTTCTGAATGCTATCTTAAACTAATTGTATGTATAGTGAAGTCAATTTTTAGTTCACTAATAACATAGTTCAACTTTGGCCCATCATTAAGTCGCTTCACTCGATAACTAGCTAGGTAAATGAATGTAGTTTGAAATCAATAACGAAATATGATACTTAAAGCAATTTATGATGTTTGAACAAAAGTGATCCAAAGGCTTTATTCATGTGTAGCCTAGTAGACTAGTTTAAGTTAAAGTGTGTTCTGCTTTTGTTAGTGTCATATAATTAGTTTAGTCTTTTGATGATGATTAGGGTTAAGTTTAGCTTAATTAATCCCCTTAAGCAAAAAAATAAAATAAAATATGTTGAGAATGGGATGGCTCGACTAACCATGCGGCCGCATAGTGCGTCTGCATGGAAGCGACTCTATAAACTAAGCGTTCACGTAAGGCGTCCGCACTCGGTATTGGAAATCATGAGGCCGCATAGTGCGTCCGCATGGAAGTCTTACAAATCGTATGCGGCCACATAGCAAAGGGTTTTAGGGTTTCTATTGTATTAATATAAATAGTTGTATACCTAGAATGTTTGAAGGTGTATGTCTCTAATAAAATTTTGGCAGTCCGTTGGCCCCAACCTCTCTCTTCTTTGTGATTGATCCTATTATACTCTGTTAATTTATTTGCTAGTCTAGCCGCTGTGCACAACAAAATAAAAATTCCCCTTAAGCATCTTAGGTTCCTTATATTTAAATTATACTGTAATACTTCAAAGTCCCTCGCAGCCGTGAATGCAGTTATCTCATCCAATTATTATGTACTACATTGGAAGGATGGAAGGATAACGTCACAGTTAGGTGATGCCAGCAATTACCTTCTATCACAAATGTTTAGAAAAATGGTAGTAAACTTTTGACATGTCAAGCTTCCTATTAAGCATTGCTAAAATGATACCAACGAGTTCCAACGTCTATATTACAGACTGCACAAAGAAGACAAAAATCCCATGTGAAGACTGAAGAAGTATCACAAACTGAATTATAAATAGCTATCACAACAGTAAGTTCTGATCATAAAAAAGTTCTTTTAAGGGGTAAATAGGTTTAGAAAAAGTTTTTCAGTTTTTGTACTTTTAAAATTAGTATTAAAAAATATTGATCTTGAAAAAAAGTTAGAGTATAATTTAAAGATCGACTCATGAGAATTGGGCTTAAGGTGCATATGTAAATCTAGTACAAATAAACCACCTTACCGACCTGAATCATAAAAATAAAAATAATAATAATGGACACAGGTAGCTTACAAACGGCGTTAAACGCGGCGTTTAAAAACGCAGTGTTTTAAAACGGAGTCTTTCCTTATAAATGTGTTTGGGATATCACTAATACGCAGCTTTTTCTTAGGAGCGTTTTAAAACTGCGTTTGGGAAAATGGGAATTCAGCGTTTAAAAATGCGTTTTGAAAACGTTTTAATTGAAACACATTTTTGTAAATAAGCCGTTTTATCCTGCATTTTAGCTCGACCAAATATTAGCTAGTTTTTTTTTTTTTTATAGTTATGTACATGCATATTAAAAACAAAAGGTTTCTAGTTGTTTTCCATTTCGTTTTTCTGTGGTGACAATATGTTTTCTTAATTTTCTTGTTTTAGGATTTGGACTACCCGTTCATGCCGGCCTCTTTTAATTTCTTGTCCAACCTGATCATATTTTCTTTGAAGTCAAGTGTACATGTAATTAATACTTTTTCTTTTTCCTCAGTACGTATAAAACATTATCTAATCTTGTCTAGTTTTATTTATTCTTTTGATCCTACATAGCTAGTGTGAATACTTCCACGGTTAAGGAAATTTTGAAATATACTCTCATTTTAAAAAAAGTTTGGACAATTTTACATTTTATTCTTTATTTTTGTCACTAAGGTATAATACTTTTAGGACATTATACTTCCTCCGTCCCTAAATTATTGTCTTCCTTTCCTTTTTTGTCCGTTCTAGAATAATTTTCTTGTTTGAAATTTTCCTTTTTAGGACACTACTTTTACCATTTTACCCTTACATTTTCTCATATTTTAATTATGGACAACATATACATGAACATTAAAAAAAAATTACACATTATACTAATATTAATAATTAAATTAATTTTTTTTAAATTTGTATATCGAATCAAACAAAATAATAATTAATGGACGGAGGGAGTAATATTTACTTAAAATAGAGGTAGTAACTATTAAGAATAAAAAGTAAACTTTTTGGTGGAAGAAATGAAGGATAAGGGCATCCATAATGTGGAGTTCTTAGCCCATAAGAACTCAATGGCAGGTTCTTAATACATTGGGAGAGTTCTTATTTTGGTTCTAAAAAATTTGAGTTCTTCCCAGTTCTTAGCAAAACAAAATTTGTGTGAGATGTCTCCACCTTGCTGCTATGCGCCCCACCCTTTAAGACTATACTTTCTCAAAATGAATTAATTTATTAAAAAATCAAGAAATTTAATATAAAAATATTAATCAAGACAATAAAAAATATTAATTTAAAATATGCAAAATATATTAATTAAAATTATAAAGAAATTAATTTGTATGAAAAGTATAAAATAAATGCGTTAGTGAGTAAAAATTTTAGGTGACATTGTAGAACCCACCTAAGAACCAAGTTGAAGAACCAAATATTAGGGAGGTTAGTTCTTAAATGTAATGGTGAGTAAAAATTTTATTTAACAAGATGAAACTCACCTAAAAATTAAGAACCAGTTTTCAACACTGGAGATGCTCTACTAAGGAAGTATATTACTTTACACGAGAACTAAATACATTAGAGTCAGAGAGTGCCCTTCCGGTACGACCTACGAGTCTTAACTAACTTGAGCTTCAAATGAAGCAGCGCTCACTATTAGCACTAGCCGGCACATGAAATAATCGTCGGCTACATATTCAAATAATCGCCAAACTCATTTTAACTCTAGTCAAACCTCCAACTAGTTGTATTATTAACCCAAGTTAAAATCCCTGACTAGATATATAGCTATATATATATGCCACAATTTTTTTATTCAGATCAATACAAAGCAAAAAGGTGCAATCTTTACTTAACCAAATGAAAAAATAAAAAATAAATAATATTATAGGTATTTAAAGAGTATTAAATTTTGTATTAAATAATATATTAGTTAATGTAGTAGTTGATGTGATGCAATAATTATAATTTTTAATTTTTTTTTGTATTACACTAGTTGACACATTATTTGGTGTAAAAAATTTGGTACTTTTTAAAAACTCATAAAAAATACTACTCCATTCGTCCCTAAATTATTGTTTTGTTTGATTCGATACATAAATTAAAAAAATAATTTATTTGATTATTAATATTGATAAATTATGTATTTTTCTTTAATGCTCATGCATATATAGTCAATAATTTAAGTTAAAAAAAAAAATAAGGCTAAATTGATAAATGTGATATTTTAAAAAAGAAAATTTCAAACAAAATAATTATTTAGATACCAATAAAAAAAAAGAACACAATAATTTAGGAAAAATAGTAAAATAGCAATGTACGCGTCACGCGCCTTCGAGAAACAAATCCTAGCCGTTGATTCGGTCGCCCCCGTGATTCGTTGGATTTCGCGCAACAGAACAATAGATAGCAAACCATTACTGAAAAAAATGAGACACGTTTTGCTTGAGATGCGTGGCGTGAAAACGACGTGTATTAAATTACTCATTCTCTCTCAAAATTAATTTCATCACTAAATCAATTGCATGCTATTTTATTTTTTTATATTTTTTAATTTATCATTAGTAATATTAAATCAATAGAGTTTATTTATTTTTTTATTTCAAAAACAAGAAAATATCATAAATAATTAGTTTTAAGAAAATTCAAAAAAGAATACTACTTCTGTTTCAAATTAATTACTTCGTATTATTTTAAGACTATGTACATAAATTAAAAAAGCAAATAAAATGACTGATGTACCTTTATTTAAATTTAATTATTTATTGGTAATTCTAAATCTCAGATTTCCCGTCTCTCTACTTCACACATCATCCATTGTGTGTGTTTTGAGGGGAAGATCTGGGTGATAATTGATTGATTCTAATTGGGTGTTGGCATTGTGATTCTTTCTTGTGAAAATTGCGATTTAAGTTTCAATCTTTGAGGTAATTAATTCTTGCTATTTATATTATTTCTTCTGTTTGGTTACTGAGAAAGTGTAATTATTGTACTTGGTTGAGTTGCCTACTTGGCCATTCAAATTATCCGAATTTGCAACAATTGCCTCTTCTGGGGTTTTCTCCTTTCGATCGGAATGAGGAAAATGTGAATTTCGGTTACAGATCTGTGTTTGTAATTCGATTGAAGTTTTGATGTAATGATTTTACTTTTTGTAGTTGGTAGCTCTATAGTCATGCTTGTTGAGCACACATCTGGTTGTTGATTTGCAATCTTTTGCTCTTCCAAGCAAAGGGATATGGAATCCGAAGGCGAAACTGGGGTTAGTATATATATTTGCTGATGCTTTTGCAGTTCACAATTTGATTGAATTAAAGATTCGAACGTTGATCAATTGCGTGTGGCCCCCAAATCTGTTTCCTGCATATATATCCCCTTCAGATCTCTTTCCCTTCACACTCTTCTCCATTCTCTCTCTAAAATTATCTCTTTCTAAGCTTTCTCTCTCACACAGTCACATACAATGGCGCGTACCAAGCAGACAGCCCGTAAGTCAACTGGTGGCACGCTACCAAGGCCGCCAGGAAATCTGCACGGCAACCGGCGGAGTGAAGAAGCCACACAGATTCCGTCTCGGAACAGTGGCTTAAATTGCGGTGGATTTATGAATTTGATTTGGGGGATTTTGTGTTTAAGTTTGGGGTTTTGTGACTAAATTGTGGTGGATTTATGGATAAGTCTTGAGTGTGTGTGTTTGCGATTTGAATTGGTGGGTTAGAGTTTTATAACTTTTCAATTTGGGATAGGGATAGGGAAGAAGGAGAAGACATAGGTAAAACTTGTATTTTACTTTAATTTAATTCATCCAAAAAATAGATTTACTTTCAAGCTAACTAGAGTACAATAATAAAATTAGTATTTTTAAATTTATGGTGGCTGAATTATAATTTTATAAATTGTTAGATGACTCAAATATAAATTTTATTATTAAATAATTGTCGTTATTTTTATCTAACGGAAATTGGTCAATATCATTAACATTACATCGTTACGTAATAGGTTTGGTCAATGACACCATCATCACATCCTGTTTTGGGGAGTGCTAAAGCCTAAATCACCCACAAAACATTCCATTAATGCTACCAGCGGCCAAAATGGTCTACACATAAAGGGTCAGGACCGTTAGGTTAGGTAATACAGTAGTTACTTAATGGCGTTAAATCTCGATTACCTTAAGAACAAGGAAATGACAGACATGATGGGAGATGCTAATACTTATTGAAATGTGAATGTACTTACTTTACTTGTTAATTGAATTTCTTTATCTCGACTACGGTAATTAGTACTCATTTAGTTTTTTGAAGGCCATCCAAAAAATTGGGCGGCAATCCAAAAATTTGATGGTTCCAAACTATCTCATCTTGTTTGTATTTTCTCTCAAGATTCTTCCATCGCTTCCCCTTATCTATTTGACCCCTAAAATCTCTCCTGGTGTCGTCTCCCACTCACGCCCTGTAATCTTCATGTGTATGGACTATGTAATTTCACCTTCATTGCGGTGGGCTCCCAGCTCTACGTTCTCAGTGGATCGCTTTTTGACACGCGGTCGTATCGGCTTGACCGTCCCTCCCCTTCCTCGTCCGCCTTTTGGTTTGCATGTGCAGCGTTCTCTAATTCGAATCAAATTCTTGTTGCCTGTGGTGGTTCTCAACACAACATGTTTGGTGCAGCTGGGAGTAGGATGAGTTCAGTGAAAATGTACGATATTGGGAGGAATGAGTGGGTGGCATTGGATGGGTTGCCTCGGTTTCTAGCTGATTGTGCTGGGTTCTTGGTAGCATTGGAAAAGTACATTTGGCCGTCAAGTTTTTGGATGACCGTCAAGTTTTTGGATGGCTGCCAAATTTTTGGATGGACAGATAACGGGTGTATCAATTGTTTCCAACTTATGCAAGTACAAAGGGCAAAAGTGGGTATTTGAGAGTACAATTGTCAATTCTACCCCTCAATCATAGTACGTTGGTCAAAAATATAATTATCCCTTTCAAATATCACAGATTTTGAGAAAGCGGTTAACTATTTAATAGTATGAATATTTTTTTATTTTTTGCCTTCTGTATATTCTTTAGCTGTGGCAAATTGATAGGCCCCTCTATTTTTTCTTACCTCAAAATTAATAATTTACTAAATACAATTTGCTTAAAATAAGAGACTAATTATTATGACACAAAAAGAATATTTTATTGTGACACTTTACATTAAAATATGTGATACATTTAACATAACTAAAAGTATCTAATAGAGTGCTTCCGTTAAAATTTAAAGTGTGAATCGCGATTTCATTTTATATTTCATCTTATAATTATGCTTTATTGGTTGATTATTTTTTTAAAGGTTGGAGGGATATAGACTTTATCCTAACTTTTATTGATTTAATGTCTTGAATGACTACAATTAACTCTTATTAATTTAATGTCTTAAATGACTACAATTAATACTATACGGTGCCTTTGGTGTGACAAACAAATGGTAATTTAGATTATATGGTGTCTTTGTGTAGAAAGAACAAATGGTGCCTATAGTGAAATTTTAAACACCTGACATCTCCGCTGAGAATAGTGAAAGTACCAAGATTCTGGGCGTTGAGAGTAGTGAAAGTACCAGGATGCTTTTGGTGAGCTTTGAATACCTGACCCTCTCTATTGAGAATCAAACAAAGATGCCTCTGAGGAAGAGTGTCTCGAGGCTGAACACCTAACCTCTCTGTGAGAATCAACAAAGATGCCTCTGTGAAAGAGTGTCTACGATGACTTGAGCACATGACCTTTAGTTAGGAAAAATAAGCATTATCGGTTGAACTAGAACTCATTAGGTAATTATTTTTAGTTGAGACACTTCACATTAAAATATGTGATACATTTGATATAGCTAAAAGTATATAATAGAGTGCTTTCAGTTAAAATTTAAAGTGCGAATAGCGATTTCATTTTATATTTCTTCTTCGTCTTATAATTTAATTTGCTTTATTAGGTAATTATTAGATGTTTAAACTCAACTATCGATGATGCTAGTTTCATTTGTATAGTATTAATCTTGATATTGCTGTGTTGTAAGATATTCATAGCATTTCACATAAAAAGTTAAACTTTCTATAAATTGTGTGATTTTGTTTACAGTAATACTAAAGTTTCAACTCGCTAAATTCAGAAAAAACATTCAAATCTGACGTGTCAATCAATGATGGTATCAAGATATTATTATGGACCCCAAATGTGAGTCTTCGTTTGTTAGTCGTTAATTGGTTAATTTAAAAGCTAAAATTATTATCTAGATGCTTTGATTGTAATTTGTTTATCTTCTTGCAATTTATTTATTTATTTATTACTATTATATTTTTTTGTGTAAAGCATCATGAAGAACTGTATATGATAATCGATTAAACGGTATTTCCTGTCTAGGATAACATTAGCCTCACGAACAAAAACAAATTGATTAAGCCGCTAAGACGTTACGACACTGTACTGTAATGTTGTATTTTATGTCATAGAGTCAATATATTTCTGATACACTTTCCATCTCATTTTTATCAGCTTAATTTCCTTTGTTAGCGGTCTCAAAATATTTGACCACTTAAAATGTTAATTTGTATTTATTAACTAGATTCTCAATACACCTGTAATCAATCGAATTAAGTATATCATTGATTTAATGCTTCTTGTTGATTTTCAATACTATTAGATAGATATAGGTACAAATGGAATGTCCTTAAGGGGTGGCCCAGTGGTAGAGCTGGGGCTTTACAAAGTGAGGTCTCAGGTTCGATCCCTTCCCACGCCCCCTTAAGACATCAAAAAAAAAGTTAGGTACAAATGGAATAAAACACCCTTAGGACATCAAAAAAAAAGTTAGGTACAAATGGAATAAAACAATAGTTGTTGATGCATTTATTTGACATCTAAAAAAATAAACTTTTGTTTGGTGACAATATAAACGAAACGAAAAAAATATCAAATAGCATTAATGCCCTCTCACTTAGGGATGTAAATTTGAACTGTCGAACTGCGAAACCGAACCAAATTAATCGGTTTGATTCGGTTTTAGACTAGGGTGGTTTGGTTACTGTTTGAAAATTTTATAAACCGGTCGGTTCGGTTTATAGTTTTAATAGTTAAACCAAACCAAATCGTTTATATATATAAATATAAATATATATATATATATATATATAGTATTCTTGTTATTAATAGTCATTTGATTTATCTTGAAAATTTTAAACCATTGATTGAGATCTAAAAAATCCTAAGAGTAAAGATGGTAATCTCACGCCTTGGTCTCTCAATTCTCTCTATTTTTCTCTCACCTCAACGCAATTTCGCACTTCACTATTAGTCTGTCATTGTCCCTCTCACCTCGCTGGCGCTCTCCCCCTTTCGCCTATCTGATATTCTTTATCACACCTCACAGAACTAAAATTTTCTCTCAACCATCGTAAGATCTCTCTCGACCTTAACAAAATTAGTCTCAAATTTCTTTTTCTTTTTTAATATTTAAAAATTGACATTGTCTTCTTTTTTTTCAATATCTCTTCAGTGGTTCTAGAAAAATGAATAATAAAAAAAAATCTTTGAATCATAAAATCGAACCAAACTAAACGGTTCGGTTTCGAGCCTCAGACAGTTCGGTTCAGTTCGATTTGAAAAAAATGAAACTAGTAAAGCAATTTAGTTCGTGATTTTGACATAAACCGAACCATTTACAAGCCTATTCTCAACAACAAAAAAAAGTTTAATGGTCTCTAGAAAACAAGATCAAAGAAATAGTAGAATGAATGGACTGCCGATATCGGAGTCCCACATATGTGTTGCTAGTAAGGGAAAACCAAAAATCAGTCGCAAAATTTAGGCACACATTCCACGATTTTTTTGAAAATTATCTGATACCTTTTTGTCACTTAATTTGGACTAGACTAAAATTAGATGGCCTGTCTTTACAGGAGCCCACTGGATCTAGATTTGATTCTACTATTCTGTGGACCAAATCATAATTGTACCAATTTGCACATGGATTTTTCAGCCCGGCCCACATTACTTTGTCGTTACTCGATAGTGGTCTGTTTCACTGCTTGTTTATGGAATGAGCCACTTTTATGTCTTTGTGAATATTCGGAATTTTTAACATCACATATTAAATATTGGATATATTAAATATTGGTTATATTATACTCCCTCAATTCCATGCAAAAATCAATTTTTCTTTTTTATAAGTCAAAATATAATTAAATTAAATTAAAATTTTATTTACTTTATTTATGTTTTAAGAAATAAAATTTTATTAATTAAAAATTAGCTTAAAAATACTATGGATTACAACTTTCATAACTTTGTAAAAATAAATAAATTTATGTAAATTATTGGTCAAACTTTAACTAAGTTGACCCAAAAAATTATAGAAATTGCTTCGGTCCCCTTTTCAAAAAGTTTAACCCTAAAGTCCACCCTTTTTTTTTTTAACCGGAAAAAGCATTTTGATAATTTTTTTCCTAAAATGTCCCTATGCAATATGAACACTCTTTTATTTTAGAGATTCGTTAAAAAAAAAACACACATAAACATAAAAAACATTTAGTTACATCAAAGAAACTGAAAACTTGTAAATGATTTCATGTTGTTAATATAGTCTCCCCTCATGTTTGGGGATCAATTTTCATGCCGATAACACGAATTTGATCACAATTTGATCAAATTCGAATTTTCTGAGTTCATCCCTTTTTCCTTGTTCTTGGGCTGTTTTGGCCACTTTAATCTATGTTTTAAGCTTCGAATTTGTTTAAAATCAATCCCATATTGTTATCCTAACTTAGTACTATATTTGTGCACAATTTTTCTACCAAAAAATATTATTTTTGAGATCCAAATCGAGCTTGGCAGTGTGCTTTGTCCAAAACAGAGTGAGATGTTCTTGGACTGATTTTGGGACTTTAATCAATGATTTGAGTTTTAATTTACCAATCGCAGTATGCTGAACAACGCAACGGGGATCGCGATGCCTTGGTTACTCATCGCGATGCCTGTGTTGCTCATCGCGATGCCTTGGGTTGCTCATCGCGATGCTTTGGAAAATCAAGTCCCCTCCAGCAGTTGAAATTCAAACTGCTCAACCCGATGTCTGTGTTGCTCATCGCGAAGCCTTGGTTGCTCATCACGATGATTAACCCACGCGATGCCTTGGGTAACTGATGTGCGCGTGTTTTTTTTTTTCATTAATGCAATAATCATCTTTTCGCCTCAAAAATATCTTTTTTTGGTTTTAAAAAAAGATGACTGGACTGGAGCGATTACAAATGTTTAAAAAAGGATCGGCCGTAATTCACCCAAAAATTAAAATTGAACTCTTGCTGGAACGGAGGGAGTATGTTGATTGGACTTGTAATATTATAATACGTGATGTAATAAATTTTAAAAAATAATACATCCACAAAATTTATCTACAAAATGCTTTAAATCGTTGTATTTGAAAGTGTTGTACGTTGGTCAGAGTGTAAAACACCTAAACAAATGAAATTTTTGGATAAATTGTAGCACTACTCATAAATTTTATTGAAGAGTTTAGTGAGCGTATCATTTTCCTTTAGAAAAGAAAATCATTCAGTTTAATCTCACAAATTAAGGAAATCTTAATGGAATCTCTCGTTACAATATTCTAGTTATGTAATATAGTTTATAAAATTTAATTTTTTTGCATAAAATTATGTTTTTTCTTCAAAATTAATGACTTGGATGATAAGAAAAATATACTTTTAGAAACAATTTTTCAAAGTAATTATTTATCAACGTTCTTTTCTTCTTTTTCTATAGTTGAAAAGGACGATAGTTCTCGCCACTTAAAATATCTTAAGTCATTATTGCATTAATCTCTGTTTTAAGTAAATCTTCATACTATTTTTTTATCTTTCGAGAATAATTATATTTTGTTAATAGATTCACAACCATCACAAAATATGATTCACCAGCCATACAAATAAGAATATCCCATTTTGGATTCTCAAGTACATCCCGAATATGGATCAACCGTTTGTTGAGAAATACTTAGATTAAGGGCATGTTTGAGCTTAATTAAAGTTTTAAGTGATATTAAAAATAAGATTGTTTGATAATGCAATATTATATCTTAATAAATTTTAAATTTTAAAAGATGATGCCCACTTTTTAACCCTTTTCCATTTTAATTTTCCTTTTAAGATAAATACAACACCCTCCTTGGAAAATTACTGTTATGCCCTCCCTTTTCAGCTTTTAAAATACAACAGCAGCCCCCTCCATTTAGGTAAATTATAAGCAGCCCCTGGATTTCAAGAAATTACAAAGAACCCCTCTCTTTGCATTATAAAATAATCTTTCCAAATCTGGAAAAAATCATCTCTGTGAATCTGGAAATACTTCCTCTCTCTCTCTCTCTCAAACTGTTAAAATCTTCCTCTATCACCACTCTTAATTTTTCCTTCCATTTTTCTCATGTATAAAAAAGATTAATTATATAATGACTCATAATTCATTGGCCAAAATTGTCCCATTAAAAATGGATTGCTTTATGAGAATGAAATGAAATACTCCCTTAGTTCCGGACAAAAAGTTCTTTTTTTTTAAAAGTTAACATGTAATTAAATTAAATTAAAATTTTATATATTTTATTTATATTTTAGGAAATAAAATATTATTAATTAAAAATTAACTTAAATATACTATAGATTGCAACTTTAATAACTTTGTAAAAATAAATAAATTTATATAATTATCAGTCAAATTTTAATTAAGTTAATTAAAAAAATCAAAAGTAAACTCTTTGACAGAGGGAGTAGGTAGTAAGAGTAAGATCCCGTATCATAGGATGTGAGATACTGAAAATGAGGTAATGAGGTTAGCAGTGGAGCACGTGAATTGAAAGTCACTTGTCAGGATGAAACTTTGAAGTCCCATAATAGCAAGTGGACGATGGAAATATCCATAAAATAGTTTCACAATTCTTTAAACACAGTGCACATAATGGTCCACGTTAAACTAAGACCGTCAATGGATCAGATTTTGATCTAAATTTGATTTTATTATTAGAATATGAATTGTTATTTGATTGTGATTCAAGTTGGATAGCCCGATAGCTTTACAAATCAGATTAAATTAAGGGTGATTCGATCCGTTAATAACTTAATTTGATCCGATATTAAAAAATATAGTAATATTATACATACAAAAGTTACTTATGTTAAATTTTTACTCATTAATAATTATTATTTCAACTAAATATAAATACTTTTGCGTACTATAATTCTTACTAACATTGTCATTCATGTTTATATAAACTGGGAACATGATTTTTTATATTTGTTTGACCTTTGATTGAGTAAAAAATACCTTAATATTATTTGTATTCATTACTTTAATGAGGGTCGAATTCTGATAAAATCTTAATCCGATTCGAATTCAAAAATTTAGGATATGGATTGAGCTTTAAAATATATGAATCCGATCATTTATTAACAAATAGATTTAAATTTGGCATATCCGATCTGAATTCGATCCATTGACAGGCTTAGTTTAGACTCACCATTTTTTTGTGGTCTATTCTTTTTTTTTTTTGGTAGTTTTATAATAATTATTTCATCCGTCCCTAAATTATTGTCTTGCTTTCTTTTTTTGTCTGTCATAAAATAATTATTTTGTTTGAAACTTTCCTTTTTAGGACATCACTTTTACCATTTTATCCTTACTTTTTCTCCATACTTTAATTATGAGCCACATACACATAGACATTAAAGAAAATTACACACTATATCAATATTAATAATCAAGTCAATTATTTTTTCTTAATCCGTGTGCTAAGTCAAACAAAACAATAATTTAGGGATGGAGGAAGTATATAAAAAAGTAATAAAGAGATAGAATGTAAAAATATGAGACTGATACAAGAGAAAGTAAAAACTAATTAAAAAAAGGGTAAATTACAAATTACCTCCTCAAGTATGGGTTGGGTTTGAATTTCCCCCCCTCCCAACTACCAATTGAAGCAATATGCATCCCTCAACTAAAGCATTTTCATTTGAGTTGACGTACAATGCTCACGTAAGACTCATGTGACCATCTTTAGGCATTCTTTTTAACCATAGTGTCATTTTGGTGTTTTAATTGACTATATTACCCTTATTGTTCAAAGACCCTCTTTGTACATAAAGATGGTTATTAAAATAATTTTTTATCTTTATTTTGAATATTATGGTAAAAATCATACGCACAGATGGTGACAGTAGGGAATAAAAAGCTGCGTTTTGACATAATATCCCAAACGCATTTATAAAAAAAAAAGCCACATTTTAAATAATCTGCGTTTTAGAAACGCTGCGTTTTCAAAACGCTACACCAAACGGGCTCTAATACATTAAGTTGACATATGGTCAACTAAAATAAAATAAAATTTGTTCAACTAGTTTAATCTTTAATACTCGCTTTGTTCCAAAAAATGAGTCTTTATTTAATTTGGTGCATAGCTTAAAAAATGACTATATTATATTCCTTCGTTTCTTAAAAAACAGATCATCTTTCTTTTTTAGGGTGTTTGAAAAAAGTGTTCATTTTTTAATTTTTCTTTTTGAGACGTTAGTTTTATTATTTTACTCTTGATATGTTTCTTACTTGATGAGTCCATCACATGGGTATCAATAGAAAATAAAAACAATCTTAATATATATGTATCTCTCTCTCTCTCTCTCTCTCTCTCTCTCTCTCTATATATATATATATATATATATATAGATATATATATATATATATAGATATATATATATATATATATTTGTATCTTAAGGCTACATGCAAAGGGATCGAATCTGAAACTTCACACTTTGTAAAGTTCAAATTCTATCACTGGGATACCCCCTAAGGACAAAAATATTTTAATATTTATGATAAAATCAATTAACTTTTTTCTAATATATGTGCCTAAACAAACATGACTCTTTTTTGGAACAAAGAAAGTAAATATTAGGATGTTGTCTCTTTTTCAATAATGCTCATGCAAGAACGAGACTCATCGGTTAAAGTAAAAAGCAAATCAATGATAAAATGATAATAGTAACATCCTAAATAAGAAAAATTTAAAAATAAATATTTTTTTAGATAATCATAGCACTTGTACAAAAACTTCCCACCATAGACCTCTCATTCAGAAACATACCCTAGTTTAAGAATGTTCATGAGCCGAAGCTAAATCAATCTCTGAGTATTCGAGTTCGAGCTAGTGAGATAATAGTGAGTTTGAGCTTAGTCGAGCTCGTGCTGAGCCTCCAAAATCTTGTACAAGCTTGACTCGAGTCTGTTCACTTGTTGTGCGCGCACCGTTGGCGAACGATTTGATTTTTGCTCGAAATTGGGTCGGCTCGAGTAGGCTCAATTTAGTCCTTAAGGAGTGGTCAGTGGTAGAGTTCGGGCTTCACAAAGTGTGAGGTTTTAAGTTCGATCCCTTCTCATGCTTCCTCAGACTGACACAAAAAAAAGAGTTGGCTCAACTTGGATTGATTTTGGTTTTTACTAGTTAAATGAGCTACATTATTATGTAAATAATATCATTGCAAATACCAAAAAAAAAAAAAAAAAAGAGAGCATATATCATGTATTACTGATATACAAAAATGTTTCAAAAAATAGAACTATAATAAAATTGGTCGAGCTGTCTACGAACAAGCAAGTTACCAAACTCGAGTCATTCGCAAACAAAGCTCGTGAATGAACGAGCCAACCATGTTCGGCTTGCAAAGTTAGCGAACAATATTTCATGTTTGAGCTCGACCAAACTTGAGCTTTCACAAACCAAACGTCGAGTCATCCGGTTCATGTAACAGCCCTACCCTGGTTCATGAGCTTCGCATTTTTAATCCCTAATATTGTTGATCCAAGCATGGCCATAAAGTGAGTTAAACCATTTCAAGTCATGATCGATGGAACTCATCTTTAGTTTATCATCAACTTTTGAGGTAAAAGAACCAAACTTGCTTCCAATTCAAAAGTCAACTACAAATCGCTTGGGATTACATATGTTTGCTCAACCTCGACTACTTTATTATCAATTATCTATGAAGATTTTAAAATTGAACTTATTGACAAACAACAAAGAAAAACATTTGGGAGGCTCATCTGTTAAGTTGGCAACTATCACATGACTAATCTCTAACCTTAAAAGTCACTAAAAGGTCCGATGCTGATCAAAAGGACCTTTTAACTCATAATTTGGATGCGTTTGATATGGTGGTTTTGAAGTTAGTTTTTAGGTTTTAGATTTTCGATTTTTTCTCGCTTTGGCTCCATTAGCTTCTCATTATCTCTTTCCAACTTTTTGTTCAATCGTTACAAAAGGATAATCTAAAACCCAAAAAATCCCCAAGAAAAAAACATGGGGCCAAAGAGAGAGTTAAAACCCAAAAACCAAAGTCAGGTAATAGAGGATGAATCATTGCAGTTTCGGTGGAGAACAAGGATCACCTCGTTGATAAGGAGTCATCCCACGTATATATACTCCATGCTTGAATCTTGCTAGTTAGGGTTTAAGACGAGGATGGCTACTCCATAATGTACCCGGTTTACATGGAAGGTTATCATCTACCCGAGAGCTAAAGAAGCTGCCCACAGTTTCACAATTGTCCATTGTATTTCCTGAGATTGGCATGGGCTGAATAGCAAGTATGGCTGATAGTTCACTACACCCCTCGCCACTTCACATAAGTAGGATATAAATACTGACAACATAAGATGGGTGAATACGAAATTATTATGGTTACATGAATATCTACAAAAACATACAAGTACTATAACCTTGCACATTCTGACACTGACGATTACACAAATGATTAACAGTAATATATAGAAGGGTATACAGAAACATTTCTCAAACTCCACATTACTGTATTCAAGAAAAGAATGTGTAATAGACAATAAAAAAATCTTCAACTTCCGTCTTTCTATAATAGTTAGGAGACATTACTTACTAGTTATGGGTGCTAGACCCTCTAAGTTGAAGAGCGCGTCTATGATTGAATCGATCCCAAAGTCTCTGAAAAATGTATTTCTGATGAAGGGCATCACGTACGTCTAACTAGCTCAAGCAATCCGCTTCCATCAAATACTCTAATGATATGTTTGGCTACTCAATGTCAATTTTTAGAATTGGAATTAGATGAACAATTTGAGCTCCACGGAATTCAAATTGTTCTTCCAATTCCAATTCTAATCCCGAGCTTTGGAATTAAGCATCAAAATATAGCCTAAAGTTACTTTAAAACATAAACATAAAATAATACTAACTGTAACAATGACTGTTATATGTAAGGACTACAACTACGTAAAGATTTAAAGAAAGAAAAGGAAGAACTCAAGATGAAAGCAACACTCGAAAATTGCACATGGTTGCCATGTAAACAGGTAGAGAGGGTATGCAGATAATCAACATTCATCTTTCCAACAATGCTAGGCACAAATTCGAAAGCAGCTACCCCTTTTTGCAAATTTATAGCTACCTGTTGAAAACTATTCGCAATACACTACTTCATGATTACCCTGCAAGTTAGTATAGCATTTTGACGCAAATTATAGGTTCGTTCCTGACATAATTAAGAATGTTTCTCAAAATTAATTTTCTTCCGTGACAGGAATCCCTCGACAACGCAATACATTATAAACAATAATTTGGGTTGAAATTTTACTAATAGCAAAAATTATTTTTGTCTCTTTAAAAATTAAATTAAAAAAATACATAAGATTAATATTGGATAATAATTCAAAATTTAACAAATAAACAAAGTCAATGTCACTTTCAATTTTTAAAAACACAAAAACATTATAAAAAGAAAAATAATAATTAACAATGTAACAAAATTTAACAAATAAACAAAGTCTCAACAAACAATTGAACAAACATAATTTAAAATAACAACAAAAGCTTTGAGTTTGGGCCTCAATTCAAGAAATTTGGATACTATTTTTGATTTATATATATACTAATACTACAACAATAAAAAGAAAATTTGGGCCCCTTATTAATTTGGGCCCTGGGCGGGTGCCCAGCTTGCCCACCCCTTGGGCCGGCCCTGGATATATAGTGATCAAATGGACGACTCAATCCAGGACAACATATAAATGAAGATAATGACACTCGCATGTTCCAAATCTATGAGCTTCAATAAGGATGCAATTCCAGAGCAATGTTTCCATCATCGAGGATGTTCAATCCAGGTCATCCCTTAAAGTACTTCAAATCACCAGTACGTACCAAATAAACACCTTCTTCTATGCTTTCACATTGAGAACTCAATGTCCTCCAGCCAGCTACTAGCAAAGACGAAGAATGCCATGCATAGTGTCAACTGAAGCTCCATTTCAGGAATAGAAGTTCCGACATTAGAGGTACTGGAAGTTGCGTTGACCTCTAATTGTATGAAATATTTTCTTGAAATAAGCATCAATTATTTTCTTGACCATGACTAACCAAAACATTCAACTCAATCTCACTGAAAACCTAAATATTAGGCACACAAAAACACGCACACACACACAATTATTAACCTGATTGTCTAGTGAAAGTGACAACTATAAGGTATCAAGTCCCATCAAATAATGATAAACACGAACTTAAAACCAATTAACATTTCCGCTCCTGCCAGTACTCCTGATCGGCCAGAGAAAAAAACTCAAGAAAGTTCTTGCAGTTTTTTACAATATTCCTGTTCTGTCACTTTGCTTGCTCAGAAGTCTTAGAGGAGCATAGCAAGAATAAAGTTAGACTTTCACCAATCGAAATACCTGGGCCCTTTTTTGACCGAACTACGTACAAAGATGAGGCTTTATACTATGGTGCCAATAATCCGGAATAATCTGGTAAGAAAGGTTGTTTGGCTTCAGTTTATGCACAAATTCATTCCAGCCAAATATGTACAGACCAGTCGGCATAGTATTTCCGCACTAACACGCGCATACACAAATGTAAGCAATCCTTTTCTGAAATAATGCAGGAGGAGTTTTCATACTTGAGCTTGGAGAGAATTCTCTGATCGGCAACATGCCATCATTTGTGTGAAATGAACTTACACAACTTACAGTTTTTCGCCATGTTGGACCAAAACTACCTCTCTCTTATGTTATCCTCTCAGGAGCCCGAGGAATGAACCCTTGATTCCAGTCAACAAAAAGCCTCAAGTGTCCCTAACAAAATATTTCCTTGAGGCTGCTATGCTTCAAATAAGGCATCTCGAGTCATGCCAGGGTCATTCGGGAGGATGGAAGTACGAGATGGAGCCTTCTCGTAGTAGATATGGAGACTTGAAATATTTCTTTGGAGGTAAATGATTTCCCGTAGGAGAATTCTGTTATCCATGGAAAATTGTCTGAATTATAATTTTCTATCTATTAAAATCATGCTATTTAATTCAAGGTAACAAGTTGTCAAGGATTTTTCTGGAGCGCCACAAAACTAATAGTAAAAGGTTAACAGGCCTTACTACTAGGCATGAATTTCGAGTGCCATAGAAATTTCTGTCATCACAACTGAATCTTGTTGAAATATAGTTTTCTTCAGCAAGTAGAAATAATTGTTTCAAGGGAGAATCATATTGAAATAAATTCCTACCATATTTATTTATTTATGGACTTCTACTTCCAGTTATCAAAAAAGTAAGCAACAATTAGTTAAACCTTATATCCCAAATGTGAATCCATCAAAATTGGGTGCGGCAGCTATACAAGTACTAATTAATCTTTGTGAAATAGTTTTCGAATGTCCCAAAATAAAAAAGAAAAGCAAAATAGAAGAATTAAGCACATTGGATCAAGAATGTTTTCTACTTCAGGAGCAAACTAGCACAACAGAATTTTGAAAATGGTTAACCAGAATCTCACAGGACATATATCATACATTAGCCTTAGAGCCCGTTTGGTGCAGCGTTTTAAAAAACGCAGTGTTTTAAAAAACACAGTGTTTTAAAAACGAAGGTCTTTTCTTATAATTGCGTTTGGGATATCACTTCAATACGCAACTTCTTTTTTCCTATCGGCGTTTTAAAACCTGCGTTTTGGGACTTCCATCGTTTTAAAACGCAGCTGCGTTTTTCTGTTTTTTCTTTCGCAGCATTGAAACACAAGTTTTGCAAATAAGTTGCGTTTTATCCCTGCGTTTTTGCCAAAACGCACGACCAAACAGACTCTTAGAAAGGCTTAAAATACAACACCCACTTTCACATCCATTTTCTCCCAATTTTCATCAATTAGGTAGGAGTTTGAAATGATACCCATTCAAAGGCTTGATTTATGCGTCCGAAAGGATGTCTTGGTGTGGTGCTAATTATTAAGAATAAATGGATCAGTTTTTTTTTTTTTTAAGTGATATTTTTATTGCAAGAAAAGCTTTAGAGGGAATTGCAGTGTCCAGGAAATTTCTGTGGTTTCTTTAGCTTGGAAAGGGAGGATAGTTTTTAACTTCTCTTTAGGAAGGGCTTGAAATAGGAAAGTTTTGGTGGGCTTTTTGGCTTTTGAGAAAGTTTAGACGTGGAGTTGCAAGAAGTGTTTCTTGCCTTTTTCAATCAGGTCCCTAGTTGCCCTAATCAATTAGGCTTCTAGCTAGGCTGCAACGCCATAGCTGATGAAAGATGTTTGGGCCACAATCAGTAGGCTCAAGGTAGCAACTCGCTCATTGTTGCATGCTGAAGCGAATGAAGGAAGATGTAAGAAAACAGGGGAGGCAACAGAGTACGTTGGTAAACAACAAATTCAAAGGTTTCCTTCCCATAGCAATTCACTTTGCCAGCTGTAACTTTGTTGAAATGATGACATTCAAGATTAAGTTTCGGGTAGACGTTTAGCTATGGGTCTTTCTGTTTATTACTACCCTTGCAATTTGATAATGGGATTTGTTATAAGTTTGTTGGCTTGGCCCAAGTGGCAGCCCAATACGAAAGCCCAACCTCAGCCCAATGCCTTGGTGGCCCGCCCACTCGCTTGCGTAAAACCGGAAGGTCTTCTAAACCCTTCCTGTATACTCCACCCCTTAACCCTCATACTCTCTCTTATTAGTCCATGCGCCGTCATATATATACTCCTTATTCTCCCATTTCGTCACTGTAGGGGATTAGAGAGAGATCAGAACAAAATCTAGGGTTAGATTTGTTCTCACCTGCTCTGTCACCGCCGATCCCCCTTGGTCAGCATGTTCGTCACCCTTAGTGACTGTGTGTGTGAATGTTGTCTTCTCTTCTCTTCTCTTCTCTGCTTAACCTGTGATTCTTGGTGTAAGTTTGTGAGTGAGAGAGAGAGAGTTATTCACATAGCTATACACGGCGAGGTTCTTTGAAGGCGTGCCTTTGGTGAGAATCTGTTTTTGGGTATGGGGGGTTTTGGGGTGTAGAGGTTGTCTGATTATTCAGAGTGGTCACCGGTACTGGGTTTGTGTGGTTGGGGTAGTTTTCGCCGGAGCTGTGAGTGGAGAGTTGGGGACTGTAAGGGACTCATTTGGTGGACTGGAAAACAAAGGGTTACTGAGCCTAAAGAAAAGCAATAGCCGAGGTGTTTAACACCCGTGACAGCGAGTCGGTGACTTGACACCGGCGGGATAAGCTCATCTTTGACTCAGCTTGTTTCCTTACCATTTTTGTTCTCTGTTCTAGGTCTAACTTTCTGTTTACTTGCAGGTTGGTGGATAGATCTTGTGTAAATCTATTGTAATAGATTTACTATTATTCTTTCCTTTAGGCCATAGGCGATCTGTAACCCCCCCTCCCCTGTTTTACTGTATTACACGAGCGTCTGGTGAGGAACCCCCTAGTCAGTTTGTAATAGGCCTCCATTATTTGTAATAACATTCGGCTTGTTTGTATAACGATCTCTGTTTCGCAAAGGCTGGTATAAACGCTCAACAGTGGTATCAGAGCTAGTGAGCTACGGTGGTGCCTTCGCGGACGGTGGTCAACGGCCCTCTCCTAGGGCTCCCTTCAATCCAAATCCAAAAATAGAAACCCTAGTCAAGGGTTTCTTGGTGAGCTTCTTTCATCCTTGTTCTGTCTTATAACTTTATCTACTGTTTTGCTCTGTTTTTCTTTTCATGTTATGTTCCGCGGTTGGTTTTCTGAATGATAGCTATATGCATGCTTAGATCTGTTTAGCTCAAAATTGGATATGTTGTTTAGATCTGTTTAGCTGTGGTTAGATCCGTTGCATGTTGTGAACCTATTAATGTTCTGATTTACTTTAGTATTCTGTTTGGTCTGATTCTGTGTTTGAGTGATCCATTGTTTCCTTTCTTGCGTTTTAAAAATGGCTAGTTCTTCGACTTCAACGTACAGTTTAGAATCTTTTAATGGGAAAACAGATTTTTCAATTTGGCAACAGAAAATGCGAGGCATTTTAATCAAGGAAAAGGTTTTCAAAGCCATAACATTAAAATTTTCTGAAAATGAAACGGAAGAAAGCATAGCCGAAATGGATGAATGTGCATATTCATCCATCATTTTAAAACTGTCGATTCCATCTTACGTAAGGTAGGAAAGTTAGAAAGTGCAAAAGCTTTGTGGGAAAAACTAGAAGAACTATACTTTGAAACATCGTTGCCAAACAAACTTTACCTTCTAGAAAAGTTTTTTCGATTTCAACTTGACCTATCCAAAGATATGGATGACAATATAGATGTTTTTACAAAACTTGTTCAAGACATCAAACAAACTGGAGATAAACACATTGACGAGTATACCCCCATTGTCCTCCTTAATGCTATCCCTGAGTCGTATGCCGATGTTAAAGCTGCAAACAAATACGGGAGGGATGCCTTGACTCTAGACACTGTCATAAATGGTCTAAAGAGTAAGGAGTTAGAATTAAAGACTAAGGGTAAATCGTCATCATCTAGTGAAGTCCATATGGTGAGAGGAAGAACACAAAACAGAAACAATGGTCAAAACAGAAATCAAAACCAAAGGCAAACTTCAGAAAAGAAAAAGAATAGGAGTAAAAGTAGGTCAAAATCCAGAACTGGAGGAAAAAAATGTTACAATTGTGGTGAAACCGGCCATTTTAGGAAGGAGTGTACCAATCCAAAAAGGAAGAATTTTAAACAAAATCAAACTTGGCAAAATGATCGAACATGGTCGGGTGGTGATGATGATGCAAATGTTTTCATGGTGGTAGAATCTCTTGAATCTGTTGTGAATTCTGTGAACTCTAATTCTGCATGTGAAACTGAGTGGTTAATAGATTCTGCATGTACATTTCATATAACACCTTTCAAAAGCCTGTTTTCAAATTACAATGAAGTTAAAACTGGATCTGTTTCATTGGCAAATGAAAAGAAATGTCATATTGCTGGAATTGGTGAAATCTGTTTAAAATTTGCTTCTGGAAATACTTTGACTCTTAAAAATATCCGACATGTTCCTGATCTTTGTAACAATTTGATGTCATGTGCTTCATTGGAAGATGATGGGTTAGAAGGTAGGTGGGGAAGGGGCGTTATGAAAATTGTTAAAGGGTCATTAGTAATTTTTAAAGCTGAAAAACGAAGGAACCTATATGTTTGCAATGCTAATCCTGTGTCTCTTGGTGAGAATTATGCTAATGTTGTTAAGTGTGATAAAACTGTTTTATGGCATAAGAGATTAGGTCACATGAGTAACAAAGGTCTAGAAATACTTCACAAAAACGGAGTATTAGAAAATGAAAAATTTTCTAGTGTACCTTTTTGCGAGACCTGTGTGAAAAGCAAACATCATAGGGTCAGTTTTTCACCCCCTTCATTGAACAAATCTTCAAGTAAAAAATTCCTTGATTACATCCATGCGGATGTTTGGGGGTCATCGGGTGTGCCCACTCAAGGTGGAAACCGCTACTTTCTGTCCATCATTGATGACTTTTCACGAAAAGTCTGGGTCTTTTTGATGAAAAACAAATCTGATGCATTTGAAAAGTTTAAAAACTAGAAGATTTTATTTGAGAATCAAACTGGAAAGAAGATTAAAGTACTTAGGACTGATAATGGGTTAGAATTTTGCAATCATGAGTTTGACACCTTTTGCCTTGAAAATGGTATAAAAAGGCACAAAACTGTGCCATACAACCCACAGCAAAACGGTGTTGCTAAGCGCATGAGCAGAACCCTTCTAAACCGTGTTAGGGCCATGTTAGATACCTCGGGTCTCTCCAAACGTTTTTGGGGAGAAGCGCTTGACCCGCCTATATCATCAATAGGTCCCCATCGGTCCCTTTAAACGGTAGATGTCCTGAGGCTGTTTTCACTGGAAAAGAAATTGATTTCTCTAATCTTCGTCTTTTTGGATGTGCTGCCTATGCACATCAAAAGAAGGAAAAACTTGACCCTAGAGCTGTTAGATGCGTATTCTTAGGGTACCCGGATGGGGTGAAAGGATATAGGTTATGGTTAAAGGAGGAAACTGGTTTTAAAATCATCATTAGTAGGGATGTCGTGTTTAATGAAGATGAATTTCCTTGCTTGCAACCTGTTGGACCTGTTCCTGCTAGTAATGATCCCCCTCCCCATGCTCCTAATGCGGTGGAGCATCCCTTTGTTGTTGATCCTTTTGATGTTAGTGCGCAATCTGAAAATGAAACTGGAAATGCTGAAACTGAAAATGAGGAAGATGATAGGATTGAATTTCCTGAAAATCAAAATCTAGATGACTATCAACTTGCTAGGGACATACCTAGACGTACGATTAGAAAGCCTTCTAGATTTGATGACATGATCTCTTATGTGTTCAGCGTTTTTGAATCTATTGACAATTGTTGTGAACCCAAAACTTATCAAGAAGCTTTGAAATCTGCTAATTCTGAAGAGTGGTTGAATGCTATGATGGATGAAATGAACTCTTTGCATGTTAATCAGACTTGGACACTTGTGCCCAAACCTAAAAATTGCTCTCTTGTTGACTGTAAATGGCTGTTTAGAGTCAAGAATGAATCTGAATCTGTGCGATACAAAGCTAGGTTAGTTGCTAAGGGGTTTACTCAAAAGGAGGGGATAGATTATACGGAAATCTTTGCTCTGGTTGTCAAATTCACTACTGTTAGAATAATGCTTGCTTTGGTTGCTCAATTTGATTGGGAGTTAAAACTAGGGGTGAAGGTGGTTCGGTTTGATTCGGTTTGAGCCAAAACCGCAAACCGAACCACCCCCTAATGGTTCCACATATTTCAAACCGAACCGAACCGCCACAAACTTCAAACCGAACCGAACCGAACCGATCGGTTCGGTTCGGTTCCGCGGTTTAATTATTTAAATATTTCAAAAAAGAAAAAACTTTTAAATATCAAAAAAATACTTTTAACATAAACTAAATAATTAAAAGTCAAAAAATTAACTTTAAATTTACAATAATTCAATCAAAATATAGGCAAACAACAATAATTTTCTTATTAAATTCAATTACTAATTACTAAATAATATATATATAAATAAATAAATAAAAATTAAATGGTGTTGGTTCGATTCAATTTGGTTCGGTTTGGCACCAAAAATCGCAACCCGAACCGAACCGCTCGGTTTATAAAATTTTCAAACCTAAACCGAACCGTCTTAACCCAAAACCGAACCGAACTAGCCAGTTCGATTCGATTCGATTCGATTCGATCGGCGGTTTGAACTTACACCCCTGGCAGCAGCAAATCTCATTTCGGCTTTCAGGCGTATGATGAAATTTCACAATAACATATAATGAAAAAGATTCAAAATTTTACTTTTCTTTCCTCTATTTAAGGACTTAAGTAAAGAGGAATAAGATCATAGAAATAATGTCTTAACTAAAGAGGAAGATCATAGAAATAATGTTATGTACTACAAAAATGTCCAAAAGAGGAATATAGTCAGTACACTACATTTACATTTTCTTTCTCTATTTAATGTCTTAACTAAATTTTACTTTTCTTTCCTCTATTTAAGGACTTAGGTTAGTATAGTAAGCCTTTTCGTTTCTCTTTCTCTTTCCCTTTCTTTTTCTATTACCCTTTACTACTCTTTGAGACGGCCTTCACATCTTGTTTAAACCGAAAGTAGGCAGTTTTCATATCAACCTTAGCAAGAGTCTCAACATCAACCAAATAATCATGGTCAGAACTATCATCTCCAGAGTCAGAACTATCATCTTCAGAGTCAACACCACTACGGTCAGAACTATCAACTTCAGAATCAACACCACTACGGTCAGAACTATCAACTTCAGAATCAACACCTCTTGCTAGAAAATCAGCTAGACTGTTGCCTTCCCGAAGTATGTGATAAACTTTCCATTGTTGAAACGACCTAAGCAAATCAAATATGGTCCTGCAAAAATAACAAATTTTGTGCAAAAAAATATAATAATAATAATAATAATAAACTGTGGATTTACATACCCGAAAAACCCAACATATTTGTGAGGTAGTTGTTTTTGCCTCTTTAACAACAGAATGACATGTCCGAGGGGTGAAGGTGGTTCGGTTTGATTCGGTTTGAGCCAAAACCGCAAACCGAACCACCCCCTAACGGTTCCACATATTTCAAACCGAACCGAACTGCCACAAACTTCAAACCGAACCGAACCGATCGGTTAGGTTCGGTTCGGTTCGGTTCCGCGGTTTAATTATTTAAATATTTCAAAAAAGAAAAAACTTTTAAATATCAAAAAAATACTTTTAACATAAACTAAATAATTAAAAGTCAAAAAATTAACTTTAAAATTACAATAATTCAATCAAAATGTAGGCAAACAACAATAATTTTCTTATTAAATTCAATTACTAATTACTAAATAATATATATATATAAATAAATAAAAATTAAATGGTGGTGGTTCGATTTAATTTGGTTCGGTTTGGCACCAAAAACCGCAAACCGAACCGAACCGCTCGGTTTATAAAATTTCCAAACCTAAACCGAACCGTCCTAACCCAAAATCGAACCGAACTAGCCAATTCGGTTCGATTCGATTCGTCAGCGGTCTGCGGTTCGGACTTACACCCGGCAAGAAAGAAATCTCATTTCGCCAGCGTATGATGAAATTTCACAATAACATATAATGAAAAAGATTCAAAATTTTACTTTTCTTTCCTCTATTTAAGGACTTAAGTAAAGAGGAATAAGATCATATAAATAATGTCTTAACTAAAGAGGAAGATCATAGAAATAATGTTATGTACTACAAAAATGTCCAAAAGAGGAATATAGTCAGTACACTACATTTACATTTTCTTTCTCTATTTAATGTCTTAACTAAATTTTACTTTTCTTTCCTCTATTTAAGGACTTAGGTTAGTATAGTAAGCCTTTTCGTTTCTCTTTCTCTTTCCCTTTCTTTTTCTATTACCCTTTACTACTCTTTGAGACGGCCTTCACATCTTGTTTAAACCGAAAGTAGGCAGTTTTCATATCAACCTTAGCAAGAGTCTCAACATCAACCAAATAATCATGGTCAGAACTATCATCTCCAGTGTCAGAACTATCATCTTCAGAGTCAACACCACTATGGTCAGAACTATCAACTTCATAATCAACACCACTACGGTCAGAACTATCAACTTCAGAATCAACACCTCTTGCTAGAAAATCAGCTAGACTGTTGCCTTCCCGAAGTATGTGATAAACTTTCCATTGTTGAAACGACCTAAGCAAATCAAATATGGTCCTGCAAAAATAACAAATTTTGTGCAAAAAAATATAATAATAATAATAATAAACTGTGGATTTACATACCCGAAAAACTCAACATATTTGTGAGGTAGTTGTTTTTGCCTCTTTAACAACAGAATGACATGTCCTAGGGGTGAAGGTGGTTCGGTTTGATTCGGTTTGAGCCAAAACCGCAAACCGAACCACCCCCTAACGGTTCCACATATTTCAAACCGAACCGAACCGCCAAACTTCAAATGAACCGAACCGAACCGATTGGTTAGGTTCGGTTCGGTTCGGTTCCTGTTTAATTATTTAAATATTTCAAAAAGAAAAACTTTTAAATATCAAAAAAATACTTTTAACATAAACTAAATAATTAAAAGTCAAAAAATTAACTTTAAAATTACAATAATTCAATCAAAATGTAGGCAAACAACAATAATTTTCTTATTAAATTCAATTACTAATTACTAAATAATATATATATAAATAAATAAAAATTAAATGGTGGTGGTTCGATTTAATTTGGTTCGGTTTGGCACCAAAAACCGCAAACCGAACCGAACCGCTCGGTTTATAAAATTTCCAAACCTAAACCGAACCGTCCTAACCCAAAACCGAACCGAACTAGCCAATTCGGTTCGATTCGATTCGGCGGTTCTGCGGTTCGGACTTACACCCCTGGCAGCAGCAAATCTCATTTCGGCTTTCAGGCGTATGATGAAATTTCACAATAACATATAATGAAAAAGATTCAAAATTTTACTTTTCTTTCCTCTATTTAAGGACTTAAGTAAAGAGGAATAAGATCATAGAAATAATGTCTTAACTAAAGAGGAAGATCATAGAAATAATGTTATGTACTACAAAAATGTCCAAAAGAGGAATATAGTCAGTACACTACATTTACATTTTCTTTCTCTATTTAATGTCTTAACTAAATTTTACTTTTCTTTCCTCTATTTAAGGACTTAGGTTAGTATAGTAAGCCTTTTCGTTTCTCTTTCTCTTTCCCTTTCTTTTTCTATTACCCTTTACTACTCTTTGAGACGGCCTTCACATCTTGTTTAAACCGAAAGTAGCGCTTTCATATCAACCTTAGCAAGAGTCTCAACATCAACCAAATAATCACCGAACTATCATCTCCGAGTCAGAACTATCATCTTCAGAGTCAACACCACTACGGTCAGAACTATCAACTTCAGAATCAACACTACTACGGTCAGAACTATCAACTTCAGAATCAACACCTCTTGCTAGAAAATCAGCTAGACTGTTGTCTTCCCGAAGTATGTGATAAACTTTCCATTGTTGAAACGACCTAAGCAAATCAAATAGGGTCCTGCAAAAATAACAAATTTTGTGCAAAAAAATTTAATAATAATAATAATAATAATAATAATAATAAGAAACTGTGGATCTACATACCCGAAAAACTCAACATATTTGTGAGGTAGTTGTTTTTGCCTCTTTAACAACAGAATGACATGTCCTAGGGGTGAAGGTGGTTCGGTTTGATTCGGTTTGAGCCAAAACCGCAAACCGAACCACCCCCTAACGGTTCCACATATTTCAAACCGAACCGAACCGCCACAAACTTCAAACCGAACCGAACCGAACCGATCGGTTCGGTTCGGTTCCGCGGTTTAATTATTTAAATATTTCAAAAAAGAAAAAACTTTTAAATATCAAAAAAATACTTTTAACATAAACTAAATAATTAAAAGTCAAAAAATTAACTTTAAAATTACAATAATTCAATCAAAATGTAGGCAAACAACAATAATTTTCTTATTAAATTCAATTACTAATTACTAAATAATATATATATAAATAAATAAATAAAAATTAAATGGTGGTGGTTCGATTCAATTTGGTTCGGTTTGGCACCAAAAACCGCAAACCGAACCGAACCGCTCGGTTTATAAAATTTCCAAACCTAAATCGAACCGTCCTAACCCAAAACCGAACCGAACTAGCCAGTTTGATTCGATTCGATTCGATTCGGCGGTTCGGACTTACACCCCTGGTCAAAACAAATGAATGTTAAAACTGCGTTTTTACATAGTGAATTGGACGAAAAAATTTACATGCGACAACCTGAGGGCTTTATTGACAAGAAAAATCCTGAACATGTTTGTTTGTTGAAAAAATCTTTGTATGGGTTAAAACAATCTCCTAGAATGTGGAACAAAAAATTTGACATGTGCATGCAATCTTTGAACTTTAAACGTAGCTCTTATGATCATTGCTTATATTTTAAAGTCAATTGTGATGCACATTTGTTCCTCTTGATTTATGTTGATGATATGCTTTTGATTAGTCCTTGTATCAAGGCAATAGAACATGTTCAAAAATGTCTTTGCAAAAATTTTGACATGAAAAATCTAGGAGACGCCAAAAAGATTTTAGGAATGAACATTGTGAGGGATAGAAAAAACAACACGATTTCTCTTAATCAGATTTTCTACGTTGAAAAGATTTTGAGTAAATTTAAAATGGAAAATGCAAAATCTGTCAATGTGCCTTTTGCTAGTCATTTCACCCTAAGTAAAAATCAGTCTCCCCAATCTGAATCTGAAATTGAAGAAATGAAAAATGTGCCATATTCAAATGCCATAGGATCAGTCATGTATTTGATGGTTAGCACACGACCCGACTTAGCTTATGCCCTAAGCTGTTTGAGTAGATACATGGCTAATCCTGGAATGCCTCACTGGCAAGCTGTTAAATGGTTGTTGAGATATTTAAAATACTCTCTGAATTATGGCTTGAAATTTTTAAAATGTTCTGATGGTGTGAAATTTAAAGGTTATGTAGATTCCAATTATGCAAATGATAGAGATAGTAGGAAATCCACTACTTCTTATGTGTTTACTTTGTGTGGAGCATGTGTTAGCTGGAAATCCCAACTTCAATCTATTGTTGCATTATCTACAACTGAGTCTGAATATGTTGCTATAACGGAAGCATTCAAAGAAGCAACATGGTTAAAAGGATTAATTTCTGAAATAGGTTTTTTAAAAGACAAAACTATAGTTTTTTTGGATAGTCAATCTGGAATTCAACTTTGTAAAAATTATGTTTTTCATGATAGGACGAAACACATAGATGTTAGGTTTCATTACCTAAGAGATGTGATTGATAAAGGTCTTATCCTTCTGGAAAAAATTCCTACTCAGTTTAATCCTGCAGACATGGGAACTAAATGCTTACCTGTCACTAAATTCAAAAACTGTTTAAACATTTTGAAAATTGATACTGGTGATTGATACATGAGTGTTGTTTCCCTCTGAAAATCCTCGGCTTTCTATATGGTTACTGAGGTATCTATCTGGTTCCTGCTTAGTGTGGTGGAGCTAGTTAGGTTTTTCCCCTGCTTGGTCCAGCTGTGTGTTGGATCAAGTGGGGGATAGGCGATGATGAACCCTATTTTTTGAAGAAGATCCTTTGAGTCCCTTTAGTCTTTGCCCCCCACTTGTTCCAAGGTGGAGATTGTTATATGTTTGTTGGCATGGCCCAAGTAGCAGCCCAATACGAAAGCCTAACCTCAGCCCAATGCCTTGGTGGCCCGCCCACTTGCTTGCGTAAAATCGAAAGGTCTTCTAGACCCTTCCCGTATACTCCACCCCTTAACCCTCATACTCTCTCTTATCAGTCCATGCGCCGTCATATATATACTCCTTATTCTCCCATTTCGTCACTGTAGGGGATTAGAGAGAGATCAGAACAAAATCTAGGGTTAGATTTGTTCTCACCGCCTTCACCGCCGGTCCCCTTGTCGCCTTATTCGTCACCCTTAGTGACTGTGTGTGTGAATGTTGTCTTCTCTTCTCTGCTTAACCTGTGATTCTTGGTGTAAGTTTGTGAGTGAGAGAGAGAGAGAGTTATTCACATAGCTATACACGGTGAGGTTCTTTGAAGGCGTGCCTTTGGTGAAAATCTATTTTTGGGTATGGGGGGTTTCGGGGTGTAGAGGTTGTTTGATTATTCAGAGTGGTCACCGGTACTGGGTTTGTGTGGTTGGGGTAGTTTTCGCCGAGCTGTGAGTGGAGAGTTGGGGACTGTAAGGGACTCATTTGGTGGACTAGAAAACAAAGGGTTACTGAGCCTAAAGAAAAGCAATAGCCGAGGTGTTTAACACCCGTGACGGCGAGTCGGTGACTTGACACCGGCGGGATAAGCTCATCTTTGACTCAGCTTGTTTCTTTACCATTTTTGTTCTCTGTTCTAGGTCTAACTTTCTGTTTACTTACAGGTTGGTGGATAGATCTTGTGTAAATCTATTGTAATAGATTTACTGTTATTCTTTCCTTTAGGCCATAGGCAATCTGTAACCCCCCCCTCCCCTGTTTTACTGTATTACACGAGCGTCTGGTGAGGACCCCCTAGTCAGTTTGTAATAGGCCTCCATTATTTGTAATAACATTCGGCTTGTTTGTATAACGATCTCTGTTTCACAAAGGCTGGTTAGCCAAAATAGCAGAGGGTACTCCAAATGACGACTCTGAAGATTGGTGTGCGCACAAGAGCTGAGTTCATATTGTTTTTCTTTATGGATTTTGTTAATGTAGTACAATTGACCTTTGGTTGGCCGACTCGTCCGCAGAATCAGCAGACTCGACAAAGGCCAAGTAAATACAAACTCCATAATGTTTTGTCTTAACTACTTTTAATTTTACTTGTTGCATCGATCCAAGATTGTGATCGAACTAACGGAAAACAATTATGAATTTATTCAATTATTATTTTTGTTAAAAGTTATTACTCCATTATATAAATTATAAAGATTTAATAAGAATATACATTATAAAGTGTGTTTTATTTACTTAAAAAAAATGTAAAAAATAAAAATGTATAGTAATAGGTGTGTGTGCATGAGAGAGATGGGGGAAATGTGGTGGTGTGGCAAGCATGTTGGCATGTGGGGAGGGGTGGGGTGGGGGAGGGCGATAGCAATTATAGGGATGTCAGCAATTAAATTTGGAGGATAATGTTTCAATAAGATTCGTGTTCCTTATTCCTTCAACTTTTTGTTTTTCTTAAGATTCGTATACTTCTGGATAAGCTTTTGGCTTAATTCTCAATTTTATCACTCTATTATCGCAAAAAGTACGATAAGCTCACTCTATAATTTTTTTTCACAAATTAATAACTATACTTTACAAAAGGTACCACGTTAGTCACTCCGTCTGATTTGCTGTTAACAAAGCTTAATTTTTTTTTTGAACCCCCAAAATTACCCTTAATATAGCATGTGCTAGTCCCGTGTCCACACTGGCTACTACGGTCAACCGCCCCCCTTGAACTGCCGTGGAAAACCAACACCCTTTCCAAAACTCCAAAATTACCATTAAAAAAGTAAACAAAAGAAAAGAGAAAAACAGAAACACACACACATATATAAAGCAGGTGTGGGATTTACAAGCCACCCTCATTCCACCACCACCACCACCCCCCTCTCTCTCTACAAAACTGAAAAACACCCCCTAAATCATATGTATGGCAAATTTTAATGCAGCTCATTAGTTGTTCATACATATATAGAAGTAAATATATTTATTTAGAGAAATAAAGCAGACCCCCCTCCTCTCTCTCTCTCTCTCTCTCTCTCTCTCTCTCTCTCTCTCTTCTCTCTCTTCCTCTCTCTCTCTCTAAAGAATTGATTTTTGATTTGCAAAAAGAATCCCAAAATGGATTAAGATTCTTTGTTTGATTAAGAACGCCAAACACAAAAACAAACAACAAAAAATTTCAGTCTTCTCCATACCCATCTTTATTGCAACCTCGCGACGGACATCCTCGATGTCGATGGCGGTACGGAGGTTCTTCTTGGAAATTGGTTTGCAAGCTAGGGCTTGTTTGGTTTCCCTGTTAACCGAATTCGCCCCAACCCAGTTCGCGACCCAGTATATACTTGTCGGAGATTCGGGTATGGTGGTAGGAGAGTGGGACGACGTCGTTAAGGACACGGATCGGGATTGTGGATGCGACGGCGTAGGATTGGGCTTTCGCTGTTGTTGATTGATGTTGTTGTTGTGTTCGGTTCTGTTTTGCTGTTGTTGGTGGCAACGGCTGGAGTGGTCTTCTGAGGCGTCAGGATGAACACAGTTTACGCAGTTGCCCATAGCGGGCTTTTGTTAGGTTTCGCCGACAGTTGACGGAGAAGATAGAGAGTGGAGGGGAGTAGGCGAGCATTGCACCGCAACGAAATGAAGTTAGAGAAAACACGGGGGGGTCATTCAGTCTTTTCCCACAAATGTGCCACAGTTAAAGGGCATTTTAGTCTTTTTGCAGTATTCCATCCAACAAAACTAACGGTATCCAATTTATAAACCAAATTGACACTTTTTGTAAAGTACAGTTATTAATCTATGAAAAAAAATTGTAAAGTGAGCTTATCGGACCTTTTGCGATAGTAGAGTGATGAAATTGAGAATTAAGCCTAAGCTTTTCAGTGGCAATACTACTTTGCAGTGCGTGCTCCTCATAATCATAATCAAATTAAATTATTCAAAATAATCCAAGATAAAAGCTCAAGAACTTTCTTTCATATACCTTGTGGCGAGCACAACCAGAAGTCTCCTACCAAAACTGTTAGTGGTCCAAATAGTCTTCAAATTAAGGTGCAATCACAATGAACTCTCTTACCTATAATATTGAACCTTTAGTCAAGAACTCAAGATCCATGTATCATGACTACATATATCTCTCCATCTTTGAGTTTGTTAAAAAGATGAATGGCCAAAATGTCAAAGTCCTCGGCCAACTATTCACGTGTCTGAGATGTGTTCACTTAATTGATTAATTTTCTAAAATATTCTCAAAACTTGATCACAGATGCATTAGTTAATTTGTCAACAATAGTAGTGATCATGTGGCATTGACTGCCTTTAGGTGGCAAAAATTGTGTCATTAGCATGCATTTGTACAATTAACATGAATTAAATCATAAAGTCAATTACTAATTATTAAGTAAAAACACTCATTTCTCACGTCAGACTCAAAGATTGGGTAAAACTGAAAAAACTAGGGTTCTAATTCCTTCTGATTACACATTTTAATTTGGGGTAAGAGCTAAGGTTTATGCATGATTCAATTCTAAATGGATGCTATGAACAAAGATTCCAATGCAAATTGGTAAGTATTTATATTGTAGAGCCTTAACATGGATTAAGTATATTATTTGCTTGAGTCTTGAGACGACGACTATTGCGGATGCGTATTTGTTCAAAGTCAACTTTTCTGATGTTAATTTGTCAGGCACATCCACATGAGTTAGTGAGATTTTTTGGACAGTTGTGTTGATATGAGATTTTTAGTTTAATCCATTATCCGAAACTATGCAAAAATCTATTTTTCAGTAAAGTTAGGTCATTTGAGATTGTTTATTGCTTTAACTAGTGTGTTTTTTGAACATTAATTTAATGATATAGTAGGCCCTTTTATTATGTATTAATGGTATGATATTAATGTTGTTTGAATATATATATATATATATATATATATATATATAGGACCAATTTTATCTCCTACTGAATTATGCTTTTGATCTTCGTATTGATGGTATTTTGACATTAATTAAATATTGTTCATAATGGCCGTAATTTTGTGGAGAAATTAAATCTATATATATATATATATATATATATTTAAAGTTGGTGAGGATGTCTCTAAGTGTGCCACCTCATCCAACTTTTGGTTCTTTTGATTCTCAAGCCTCCAAGTAAGCATGACCTTTGGAGTGAAATGACTTTTCATTTCTAACTTTTGGTTCTTTTGATTCTCAAGCCTCCAAGTAAGCATGACCTTTGGAGTGAAATGACTTTTCATTTCTAAGTCATTAACTAATAACAATACCTAATAATAATAGGTTTTACAATATGTATTACTATTAGGTAATACTAATAGGAGAAGGACTTTAGGAAATAAAATAATGTTGTTAATGAGATTTGAACCCACACCCTTTTAAATATGATTATACACCTTAAACCAACTCAACCAATTATATTATATGTAAATATTTTTAAAACATATTATATTATTCTATAAATTATTTTATAATATAAACCAACTAGATTTTATTTTTATATATGATACTCTCTCCATGTCAAATTGAGTCTCATATTCTTATTTAAAACGTTCTAAAATAATGTATATAATATGTGATCCATATTAACAAAAAATTTAAATTATTTATTCAAAATAGATGCTTATGTTTTATTGATATTTGTGTAAATTTCTTTTTCAAACTGATAGTGTATAAAAAATATGTAAATATATATAGTGTCCAATTAAACATTTTTCGATTATTGAATGATCTCCAAAAATTATTTCAAAAAATATAATTACAATTCTTAAACAATTCTCATTTGTTCAGAAAAATGTTATATTTCTTCAATATGTCCCAAAGTAAATATTTTATTTTTAATTTTGTAAATTTTTCAAATATTTGTCTATAATATCTTTACTAAGTGCAAGATGAAAAAAAGAGATAAAAAAACCAATAATATGATATCATTAAAGGGTACTAAGAAAATTAAAAAAAATGTATAGAAACAAAATTATATCTATTGACCACCAATAAAAAATATTTATTTTGAAACAAAAATATTATAATAAACAACTACCAATTTGCATATATTGACAACACTTAACTTTTGTCAGACATGAAGTCAACAAACTTCTATATTCAATAATGATAATTTTTTCAAAAATATTTTTAAAATGTATCAATTGAACACAAAAGTTAAATTGCCCCCGTGCATTGCACGGGCTCTATAACTAGTTATAAGTATGTTTGGGGGAGAAGTATGACCCCCCACTATGTCTCAGGTGAAATTGATGAGAATTGACATTATACACTTGTTGGTCCCTAGCTAATAGTAAAAGTTCCAGATTAGGACTTAGGTTGTTATGAAATGCCAAAAATGTGAGAGGTGTTATTATTATAAACGTTAAGAACAAAAAAATGGAGCTTTTTATTTATTTAACAGAGTGTTAAGGAATAAGGAGTACCACTATAACTATTCTTGATGATGATGATGATGATGATGATGATGATGATGATGGATGGTGGTGGTGGTGGTGGTGATGATGATTATAATTGATTTCAACCCAATAATAATCAAGAGGATGCTAATTTGAATGCTGGTACAAAAAAATTTGGTGGATGATTATATTAGTTGATTTGGGCATGAATTTTCTAATTGCGGACACGGGTAGATGCCAGGTTTTGTGGACTTGGCTGCCACTTCCAATATCTGACTTCATAACTATAGGAATAAGAAGCTATTCTGGGGGAAGATGGGCCAACCCTACTAAAACCTTTTGAAGCTCAAGTCAGTAAGTAGTTATGGAGAATAAAGATAAAGTATGGCTTTCACCCATAAAATTAGAAAGTTAAAAAATACCTTTTGGTTAGTTAGTGCAAATTGTAAGTGGTTCACCTTGGCCTTGTAGTTGACGAGGGTATATACTTTATTAGGAATGACAAGGAGATGGTTTGGAGACGGTTATACCAAATATCATCCCCATTACCCAATTCAATTTCATTCCCCATACTCACCCCATTTTCCACTGGGGAATTAGTTTCTAAAACCTATATTCATTCCCCACAGGTAACGATTAATCGGAGAATGCCTATGTGGAATTGTTTAAGTTTTTTTCAGCTATTATACCTCAAACATTAAATTGAAAATATTTTTTGTTTAGGTGGATATAATATAACAATTAACGTTTTAGAAAATTATTTAAAAAGGGAACTTACAGAAAACACAACAAATCAAGTTCAAAAAGACTTCATTAATAGACGATATTCCTATATAAAACTTCATCATAATCAAGTTGTTGAAACTAATATGTCTAAACTATTAAGTACATAGGTAAGTGTGTATATTGCAAACTCACACGAATTACAAGAACTTCATGAGATTATAAGTATAGAAATACCATCAACAATCCTTCTTAAAAGTCTAAGGCTGTGTATGATATTGTGATTTAGTAATTTGATTGCCACATATTAGGTTTTTGTTTTAATGATTGTAAAAAAAATAAAAATGGTCAAGAGAAAGATGCTTGGACCAAAAAGAGAGAATGTTCAAATCCTCAAACAAGTTACTAAACTGAGCAAGGAAAAGAGAGCCTAAGACAAAAACAACTTCAAATTTTGAAGAAACACTCCAACTGTAACGCCCCGAGTCCGAGATCCGGTGTTGAACCCCAACTTGGTGCACTAAACTAATAAGAACAACTAAATCAACGAATAAGAGCGAGAGCTACACAAGCTCAAAACAAAAACTATACAGCAAAAAACCATAACTAGTAAACCTCCACGGCCAAACACAAGCTGGAGAAACAACAACACTAAATACCCACGAGCTAACATGCTCGGGAAAATTACTAATAAAAACACGACTCGACATCGAGTGTCGGCTTCTAAAGAATACAACAATTTAAAAGAGTTACAATACAATGCTACCCATAAGTAAAGTTTACATAACTTTACGTCAACCGTCGTTCTCACTGAATTAAGAAACATAAATATAAACAGGCTCTGAAGAGCAACTACTCAAAAGATCAACCGGCCAGCACCCGCAGGTCTCATCGTTCTCACTATGCCAATCCTTGATTGCAATCTAAAAGAGTCAACAAAATAAGGGTATCCCGTAAGTCACTATAATGTATTATGTGATATAAGTATGAATGCAATAGTAAATCAAGACCCTAAATATCACTAGTCTAGGTAGAAATCCTAGCTTACCCAACATTTCACTATAAATCGGCAAGTCTAGGCATTAAATCCAACTTAGCCATTAATTGACAAATTACTACATACGACTATATGGCATGGCATTATGCATAACAATGTAATAAGATAGCAAACATGTAATAGCACATAAGAGCAACTAACCCTATACTAACGAGAGGCTCAGTAGCCGCCAACCGTCCCATACCAGTTGGAGACCACGACCAACATTCGCTCGTATAAGAAACACATAAAGAACGTAAAGTAAACACATAAAGGTCGATACGGTGGATTCGAGGTACACCTCCGAAATCCCTTGTAACACTTCCGACCTTACTGCTCCATAAAGCTGTAGTAGATAATTGTGATGCTGTTGTCGTACACAAATGGCAAGGATCGACAAATGAAACTGTAGAGGATGATTGTGCTGCTGCTGCTGTACACCAATCACAAGGAACCTATGCTCGTATTCCGAAATAAAATAAAAGTACCCGATCGCATCATGCACGACCTACAAGTACCCGTGTGAACCGTTTTCCGTGTTCACGTCAACATATCGCTCAGTCCCCTACGACCCGAGATACATATGGATCTAGCCACTTACAAAGACCAAGGGACCGGTGTCCGTATTCCAATGATCAATAAAAATGTCGACACATGCACAGTCACGTTTATTTCGTACAACTGTGGGGTTAGAGAAACCCCTACCGTGGCCAACGGTAGGGCGAGGCCCAGTGTATTGGCCTTCGGCTATTACGTAGCTCCGGCTCCTGTAATAACCGAGTGTCAATACACCTCTAAAAATACGTATGCCAGCTGGATTCGATGCAGTGCACAAGTAGATGTTTACTCGTCATGCTAAAATAGATCAACGTGTGTTCTAATGAATCACAACTCAATAATATCAACATGAGGTGTTCGTAAATACTAAACACACAATCAATCAATAAAGTAGGATGATTGTCCTACCACATACTAGAACAATCACATCATATCCGTTAACACTGAACATGTAAACTAAACAAGATAATAGGCAAAGTAGGTCTATTGTACAACTCAACCAAATTATCTAAATCTGCAAATGCTAGACTTTACAAACGCAACATACATAAGTCTGCTCGTACTTACAACCATAATCTACACACAATGAATATGTCATTGAACATATAGTAACTAAATCACTAACGTCGTACGTCATACATACGCAACTCATTGGTAACTTATACGAAGTTACAAGTACATATATATAATCAATCAAAGTTTAGACGTAGGGTGTGTATATAATCATCTAACCCAATTCAAGTAGTCATATGATTGACGAATATTAACAAGTCAATCCAGGTCCACTTTCTCTAGAGTCATAACCTCATAGATTTATCATCCCACACGCAGGGGAATAAACTACAACTTGTAGTGATTATACTACCCATTATGCAACTACGTAGAGTCGATTATTCCCATTAATAAGTTAATCATTTTATTCAACATGTACTCGCTACGTCCTATTTGACTTTACCAGGGTCTTTACTAATATTCAAAACGTCGGGATAAGCCGTAGTATCGTCCCTACATGCCTATATTAATCACAATGCCCAAAATACGAAATGTCTACTATTCATAACAATATCACAAGTTCATCGCGGGTGCATAAGCGATAAAACCTCAATGATTCGATATACTCAAACCTAAGAATAGCATAGTGAAATATGATTAAATAAAACAAGTCATCGGCGACATTACAGCTGAAACCCAACTAAATAATGCACAAGTACACTTCAACCTCAATGAGTTCCTATTACTCGAAAACAACGATTACTAGAACAACAACAACAACCACAACAATAATAGCAGCAACATCAACCTCTACAAGTCTCTAATATTCGGAGTCTACGAAACCAACAATAAATCATCAATTATTTCCCTAATTATATTCTCTACTCAAGTAAGCAACGTAGCATAACCTAACATCATTTGTAGGAACTAATCATATACTTTTCCTAAGAAAATAACACAAAAATCATCACTAACACATCCTACATGCTTTATTCTTCCAATTTAACTAATAAATACACAAAACATTATAGTTATTTACATTTATCGCAAATCCTCCACGAAATCAAGGGACTTTGGCTGGAAATGTACTCCTCCACGACCTCTACACTGCTATGAAATCCTCACGTCGAGCTCACCCTCGATCTAAGCCCGAATCAAGCTTTTCTTCCTCAAAACATTACTTTCTCTCTCTAAAACGTGGGAGATGAATGAGGGATCTGTGATTCTCAATAGATCGTGGGATCTCTTAGGCTAGAAATTTTCTCCTTGCTGCCCTCTACGCTATGGCAAAGACGGATCGTCGATCCGACTTCAAACGCTCAAGATATCACGATTTCTTTCTCTTCTCTCTCTTTTTTCTCACTTTGGAGTCTCTCTCTCTCTCTCTAAAATCTAGTTTGAGAATGAATTATGAGGGGAAACAAGGTTTTGTTCTCTTATTTAATCCATGGGTAAGTGTTTGGTCCAATCTCGGGCTTGATTGAGCATTTTAAACCACTTAAAAATGTTAAAATTGAGAAAGAACGAAATCGGGTAAAGCATAATGCGGCCGCATAGGCACCATGCCAAGGCATAGAGTGGCCGCATCCAAGGTAAAAAGTTGAAATTTTAATGCGAGCTCGCATAAGCGGCCGCATTGAGCTAAGGCTCAGGGCTGTTTTTCGAAGATGCCCTCATTTGGTCCCGAAATGCCCCGAAGTGATCCTAGGTTGATTCTAACATCAAACAAAGGTCAAAACACATCCAAAACTCAACCAAATCATTCCCCAATGAGGCTTGAAGGATGAACAACACAAGTCTCACTCATACGCGAAGATAAACACACGAAACGACACACGAATCAACTCGACTTACGATTAAACGACAAGACTAACATGCTTGTCATTCGAGAGTGAATCCAAACCAAGGCTAGTTCACTTAAACATGGGGGAATATACAAGGTATAAAAATAATAATTGATGTCGAGAATAGTCTCGAAGGAATACAAAAACAAAGTACGACTCAACATGGGTTAAATCACGTGTCGAATACGACTTACAACTTAACACGTCACGCTTAGCAAGCATGACATCTAATATTTCGAGGGTTTCAAAGCCGATATGAAGTGACTACGAGTGTACTAGGAAGGAAGTAGGTCGGGGCCTGATGAGCTCAAGATTTCCATGAATTTTTCCTTAAATTTCCTTTTATTTTGTGCTACTTTTGAGTTAATTATGCTTGAAAATATTATTATTTGTGTATTTGTGCTTTAATGTAGGTTTCCAAGATATTAACGAGTATTCAAGGATTTTAGCACGAAGTTTAAGGCAATTTCGAACTTTAAAGTTGAGCTTAAGTTTATTCCGTTAAAGTCCGTTAGAGTTCCAAGCCAAAATGAGGCTAACGGTGGCTAACGGAGGCTAATTGTGGACTGTTTTACAAAGCCTGGGGGGAAGGACCTCGAAAGACAACTTCAGAAACACAGGGGCACCGGAGCAAAATGAGAAACTTCTCATTAATGTGTTGTCCGCCTCCTACGGCGCCACATGTCTGCTCCTTCCAGCCCCTTCTTCTCTCCGTTTTGTCTCTTTTGCCCCTAAATTTCATGTTTCTTTCCCATCGTGCCTTTGGCTTGATGGAGACTCAAAAGCCCACTTTTATATACTTCCAGGCAGTCCCAAAATTCATAAGCCAGTCCCAAAACGGGGCTGTAAGCCCCAAATGGGCGGCAGCCCTTTCCCTTCCGAAATTCCTTCCATTCTCTCAAAACTTAATCACCATTGAAGGTTTTGAGCAATAAATCAAGTGTCAAGGAAGCTTTGCAAGTGATTTCAACCGCGGAATTTACACGATGCTCGGTTTAATTCTTTCAATCCCTATTTTATGATATTTAATGTATTTTCTAGGGTTGAATGAGCTTGTAATTGTGGAATTGGCTTTGTGCTTAATTGATTATTGGAATGTAATTATTTTTCTATGTCGTTGTAGTGTTTTAATTTAATCTCTCTCCCTATTTAGTATACAAGCATGCTAGGTTATTATTATTGATGAGTTTAATGCATTTAATTGATTTAGCCATTAATTAAATTATTTTATAATTGTTTTTGTGAGCGAGAGCTACCTTACTTTTCGAACCGATCAATTTAATAGTTGGTGCTTGACATACACCGACAGCATCCGACTACCAGCATGACTTGTAGAAAAATAGAGAGAATATGTCTCTATGGAGTATTACCCATTATCTTGGTTATTATTGTTTGTTCCTAATGCTTTCGATGGATTAGCTACCCATTAAATGATTACTAGAATTATAGGATAGTTAGTGAGAGCCCTTCCTATTAATTCTGAAAATACAATAATTGTTTATGTGACGCCAGACCAAGAGGTAACGCGTGTTCATAGATAGCCAATTGAGGACTTGTTCTGACATGCGATCAATCCACCTTAGTCATTCGTGAGGTAGGGAAGATTCAGGTTGCTATTGGGGCGAGAGCTCGTAGTTAACCAATTTAGTGTTTTCGGCTACCAAGATTTGAGTTAAAGAAAAGTAGAGAGAGGATTAAATTAATCACGAGCTAGACTAGAAATATTGCAATCATATAATCTTATCTTTAAATCTTGATTTGTTGTTGCAAACCATTTCGCGACGTTGTATATATTAATTGCTTTCTTTTATTTTTAGTTTTTAATTTTTATTCTCAAATTATTTTCGCTCAAATATAATTAGCTAGCTCAATTTCGGTACTTAGTTGGAGTAAAAATTATGTACATTCCCTGTGGATCGATAACTCGTACTTACGTACACTTTATTACTTGATACGGCAGAGTACTCTTGCCCTAATTGTTGCAATTTAATTTGCAGAACATCAGGGCCTTACACCAAAACTTCAAATCAATCTTTACTCTTCAAAATTATCAAAGTGTTAATCTCCAAGATTGAGATGTTAAGGTTTACATATATACTAATACATATACGTAAAGAGGCATAGTTCGAACTACTATGGCCTATGATTCAAGTTTGAATGATAACCATCAAGCAGTTCCATAATTGGTGGGTGATGATTGGCCAAACATAAGAGTGGGAGAACGTTATCTCTAATGTGGGAGAATCTGTTGAAGATATTATCTCTATTAGGCCCAAAAGGCTAGGCCCAAGAGGCCCAATTGATTTGTTTGTTGGGTAAAATTTGAGCCGGTCCTTTTAGACAATTTTCATTCGTTAAAGGACACATTTATTACAAAATGTCATTTATACCCTTAAAAAATACTGAACAATGGACACTGTGCAACATAAGACGATGCACATAAAAACACGGAAGCCCACACTGTGCATTGCAAACAAAAATGATGCACAAATTACCTTTTTCACTTGACGATGCACCAAAAGTTGTGTGTCGACTAGAAAACAAACTAACCCCCCTTTACTTCAAACACACACAACAAAAAAATCCCTCTTCACTTCAAAAACAAAAAGCAAAAATTCTTAAAACCCTTCGAAAATTTTGCAAAAACTTTTGAAAACATTATCGTGAATTACTATCAAACAGAGAAAAAATGTCTTCTCAACAACAAAAGAGCACTGGTAAGAAAGCAACAACCACCAGAACCAACTAATACGAAGTATCAGGTTAGTATTCCTGAATACATTTTATGGTTTAAAAAAACAGAGCATAAATGTTCGTGAATATCATTTCTAGGATTACAAATTTACATATAAAATTGAATATAAAACACCGTTTCTCGGTTTTTTTCATCACGATGCACAATTTTGTAGCATTGTATTGCAAACTTTTATTATTTTTGATACATCACAATGCATTACTTTTATGAATCGCATTCATTGAAAACGTTAATACACCGTTTTGTTTTTTATTCAAAAATTATAAGTCGCGATAAAAATGTGCGTCTTGATATTCACATATTGTCCATCATGATGCACAAAAAAGTACTGTTATATTGTCCATCACGATGCTCAAAATTTTTAAATACTGTTATACTTGACGATGCACAAAAATTATACTCAACGATGCACATTTATACTAGTTAGGTCTTCTATTTGTTATTGTATGTAACTCTTCTAGATTAACTTGTAACCAAATATTGTAACCCTATAAATATGTACTCCTATCAATGAAAAAGACTATGTCATTAATCACAAAAATTACTATTCTCTACAACTGGTGCTTCGGATGAATACTCCAGAGAGTTGAGAGCCAATCGAGTCCCTTTAAACTAGTTCCTTAGATGATGATTTCCAAAGCAAAGATAGTTCGGGTGGGTATTCTTAGACTTATGCATTGGATGGGGATTTCCAAGTTGTCGAGGTTGGGTTTTTTCTTTGCTACCTCCCTTTGCCTCAAGCTTTTTACCCCCGCACTGAAACGAAAACTTCTTTTGTTGTACCTTTTCTATTCCAACATCCTTCGATCTTTTAGATCAGATCGATTATGGAGCCGACGGCCTTGGTCCACTCTCAGGTGTTGACCAATCCTCCTCTTTTTACTATTCACATGGAAGGTGTTATGGTTAAATATTCATGATCTCGTATCCTCATTTTGAATTGTTTATAGTTATTTTTTACTTAAAGTTGCTTAAGAATGAAATAATAATTTACTATACTTTATTTTAGCATATGAATAAGTGATTTTTTTAATTAAATGCTTTGTGTCATTTATATTCAATCAACACTTTTCAGCTTTCTTAACAAACAATTGTATAACTAACAAGCTACTCCATCAATTCCAATAAAAAAAACTCATGTTTAAAAGTCAAATATTTAATGATGAATAATTTTTCATACGGGCCTTTAGTTTTAAGGACTAAAATAGTTTTTAAAACAAGAACCATGAGTGAAAAAAAAAGAAAAAATTATATAAGTAAAACATCTAAAAATAATTTAATAAATAAAATTATTTTTAAACAGATTCAGAGGAGCATATAGTTAGGTCTAAAAAGCTACAGAAAGCACTGTTATAGACTTATAAGTTTAGTTTATTATCGTAATCATCTAATTATTTAAGATCTTCGATTGAGTCAAAAGTCGCTAGAGTAAAATTATAAAAAGAAGGGTTAATTATACCATTAGTCCCTTGACTATTAGTTGTTTCATGATTAGTCCCTTAATAAATTTTTTTCAAATTTCAGTCCCTAGAGTATCAAAAAGTCACACGGCTAGTCCTTTTGATGAATGTCGTTAGTAAAATTTCGTTAAGTGACCCATGTGCCTCTCACCTGCATTTGAGTAAGGGCAAAATTAGAATTTCACTTGTCATCTTTTTCACCAATTCTTCAAACCCTAATCCCCAACCAATTCCGATCAAAGACCATTTTGCCCTCAAGAACCCACCTTATTTTCAGAATCCCCACCCTCATCTCCCTCCACTCCAACAACCTCAAAACCCAATTTGGCGTTCAAGAAACTGACCAAAGCACCACTGGTGTAGAGAATCAAATTCTCTGGACTCATCAAACAAAACCCTTTTGAATTCTCTGGACTCAACCTCACCGATTCAACCAGGTCTAACACTATCGAGTCAACCCGCCGCTTCCGATTCAACCCAACCTGTAACTCAGCCTTTTCAACAATGCGTCCATACGCTCCTTAGCTGCCAACGATCTTCCCGCAGGCGAAGCCAGCGCATTGTCAATCGATTTGAGAGCGAAGGGCTTGTGGCCCATGAGATCGAGCATCAGTGCCTTGACGATATGGACTGCGGCGTCGTTGGGGTTGATACTGATGGCGTTGTCTGCTTTCGCGGCGACGTCTTTTGCTAGCTTGTGGGAGGTGGCGCGGTTGCGGTGGATCGAGCCCTGGAAAGTAATTAAGTCGATTGGATGAAGTGGCGTTGAGCTTGAGCTGTGGATCGGGTTTTTTTGGGAGAGTTTTTGGATGGCTGGATATAGGCAAATCAAGAGCAGAAGTATGACTAATTAAAGCACTGTATATGCCTCCATGATCTCTCTGTATGTTTGTATGTGTATGTGTGTGTGTGAGAGAGAGAGAGAGTGATGGCTGTTAAATGGGTGTTAAACGATGATTTGGTGTGTGTGTGTGTGTGAGAGAGAGAGAGAGGTTGTGTTCGTAATTTTTTTATTGTTTAATTATTTATTATGAATTTTTCATAATACCCTTGAAAAATAGCATGTGCAACACAGATGGGTCACTTAACGGACTTTTACTAACTGCATTCATCAAAAGAACTAGTTGCGTGACTTTTTGATACTCTAAAGAAAAAAATTATTAAAAGACTAATTGTAAAAAAGCTAATAATTAAGGGACTAATGGTGTAATTAAACTTAAAAAGAAAAAGAAGAAACAATACAATTTTCCCTTATTTGTCAAGGAACTTCAACCATCATTCAAGTTGGGGAACGTACTTTACTTCCAAGTTCCAACCCACCTTTACAAACGAAACAAAGTAACCATCTGACATTGACAGGGACATTTACGTCATTATAACCATAAACAACGAAGACAACAACCCACCGCCAACGCCATCTCCATTCAAAACCTCAGATCTACCAACGCAACACCCAAGGGCATTTCCGGTAAACACGCGTTCCTCCAATCTTTTTTTTTTAAAAAAACACAAATTAAATGAAATCCCGATTTGCGGTTTAACACACATTTCTCTCTCTCCTTAAACTCGCCTTCTCCGTATTGCGTTTTTTGTTCCCTGAGGAGGTCTCGTCCGTCTGTCATTTCCGTTAGATCAAATCCTCCTCTTGGAACTTCCTCTCTCCGCACACTCAACAATGGCGTCCGAAAATTTCACCGACAAGAACGCCGTTTTCAGGAAGCTCAAAGCCAAATCCGATAACAAGGTTTTAATATTTTTAAATTTTTTGGTTGATTTTCTTGGGATTTGGTGTTGCGGAGATCTGTATGGGATCTGGAATTTGATTTATAGATCCTTGCGGTTACCGATCTCATGCGGTGTTAATTTTGTTGAGGCAGATGTGTTTTGATTGCAACGCGAAGAATCCGACTTGGGCGTCGGTTACGTATGGGATCTTCCTGTGTATTGATTGTTCCGCTGCTCATCGCAGCCTCGGTGTTCACATCAGCTTCGTTAGGTAAACTCTTTTGATTTTTTACCTATGCGTTTTGTGTTTTTCTCCTATGAATTGGTTAGGGCTATGAGTTCATTTATCCATTATTTTGCTTACTCTCCAACAATTGTGTAGCTTTCATAGGATTTCGGTGCATCTAAGTGTTGGTAATTCGATTAGCAAATTCGACATGACCTATTCATACTGTAAGATTTTGGTTTGGGCATTAGTTGGCAATGAGCTGAAGAGTACTTAGGTGGATACTAGAATTTGTCTCTTCATTAGGAAGGTGGTGCTGATTGAACAAGGCTTCACAGACTGACATTGTGAGAGGTTAGGTGACAGACAACTCATGGAATGATATTCTCAAAAAAGAGTTATATTTTGTCTTTTATTTATCAAAAATATTTTGACTTTCAAAGTAAGCTTTGACCATTTTTTAGTCAACATTTAACATATAATTATTAAGTAATGGAAAATATAATTACAACATTAAAAATAAAAAAAAATTAAAAAGAAGTAAAAGTATTACGAACCGCAAGTATTGTAGTAATGAAAAAAATAAGTAATTGCAGATGAAATCTTAATTTGAAAAATGGTAAATAGACTGAGACAGAGACTGAGACTGTTGTATCAAACAAATATATGTTAAACCACAATAGATCTTTACCGTAAGTCTACATTTATAGGCAGGAATTTATTTTTTCTTTTTGATAGAAAAAGAAGATTCATAGATACGAAGAATAAACATATGTGTGCACAATCTGAGAGAAGTCGAGGAAGATACATGGATGATATCTGGAAGTGCTGGTCCTGTCGATAGCTAGCAGTTCTTGGTGACTAACCATACAACCTGATTATGTTATATTAACATCTCCGTAAACTCAAGGTGACATAGTGGAAGCCAATTGGAGTTTGAAAGCCTTTGAAATGATAAAATATGAAACATGATACCATTTAGAAAATTGGATTCCAAGTGTATTGGAGCTTACGATTCAAATTATGGGCTAAGTGACCAAGTTTTAGATGACTTTGTTCGAATATTGCCCTAAACAGTTGGCAAATGAAAGCATCTTCAAATGATATTTGGAAATTGATTCATTATTGTTGCTTGTCGATACTGGGGATGACTGAATTTTTTTGGCAATCCTGTCAAGTCTTTGAGTTGACACAAAAGAGACGGAAAGTCAAGACAGGGGTGATTGATGGCTTGTTTGGATGTGAGCGTATGCGAATGTAGTTGACTAACTTTTCAGCTATATACTATGTATTAGCATCCTCGGAAACTCAAGTTGACTTTGTGGAAGCCGACTGGAGTTTGAAAGCGGTTGAAATGATAATATAAGAAACATGATGTATACTTGATCGGAAAACTGGATTCTAAGTGTATTGTGGCTCATATTTTAAGTTTTTGGCGGTGTCACTGAGTTTTAAGAAGTTTGAGTACTGCACTTAACGATCCACAGAAGAAAGAACATCAAATTACATTTGGAAGTTGATTGATCCTCATGGCTCCTTGGTATTGGAGCAACTGGAGTATTCTTCTTCTTCTCGAGAAGAGTTTCAAGCTGGGCAGACAGTGCTACAGGTTGGGAGTCAGTGTGCAACTGAGTTGCTTCTTGTCAATGATAGGTCATGTGGATCGAATTGGAAAAGCATTCTTCCCATTCCGAGAAGTGCCATGAATTCCTGCTCTGATTCACATGATGGTTCAAGAGGGGGAAGTGAATAGAGATATTGTTGTGTCAATTGAGCCACTATGGAAGGGGTTGAGACTTGGGAACTTGATTGTGTCCTTTCTCCGCTGGGGGTCTAGTTGGCGAGTCTATGAGAGTGGGTTTGTCGTCGGCTTAGCCGTAAGAAAGATTGAGGGGTAGAGAGATGCTTAGGTTGATGTCCTAAGGAGAGCCAGAAGCTAGGAGGAGGGGTGGTGCCGAGTAGGTATTGTTTTTTCTAGAGCCCAAGTGTTCTTTCTAGTTGGTCATCTTGTTGGTGTATTTGAGTGTCTAGGTTGTAGATTTCCGAGTTTTCCTTTTGTCAGAGTTGTTGGTTGTTGGCCTGTACCTTGTTTTGGTTTCTTTTGGTAGTGTCCTTTTTCATTTCGGTTGTAATGGTGGATGGTGGATTTCTTATCCACTTCTGTATTCTATTGAAATCTATGGAATGTTCTCTTTCTAAAATAAATGAAAATTAAGAATGAGAAAGCAAACAGATATGTCTAATTCAATCTTGTTAGACACTCTTTTGCGAGATCTAGTCTCCCTCTTGTTCGTTATAATCTGCTTGAGGTTTAAACATCATATGAAGTCAAACGAGATTGGCAAAGTTAGATGTGGCAGCTTTCATGACCTATATTGATTTTCAGCCGTTTTCCTGCTTGCTGTGTCCCACTCTCTTCTAATTCCAAGCCTCTCTCTATCTCTCTCTCTCTCTGTCTCTCTCTCTCTCAGAGGCATATGCAGAACTCTCAAGTATTACGCCTTTTCATTTCATTTCCATAGAGCTAGTTTGTATTAAGTTACTATTAGTAACTCCTTTTCTGCTTTACCTCTTTTCTTATATATCCTTTGTTACCTTGTTTAATAAAAGACGTACCCCCAAAAAAAAAAAAGAGATTAGAATGCAAATTATGTGTTTCATGATTATATTTGGGAAATAGAGATACTCAATTATGCCATATAATAGGCTTCCATTAAGGCGCTAACAAGTGCGTATTTGGAACTTGTTAAGAATCTTTTTTTGGACTTGTTTTAGTTTGAAAAAAATAGTGCACTGGTTCTTGGTAGCATTAACCAATTCATAGTTTCATATTTCCAATACAAACCAATTTTGAATTTGGATATTAATAAGTGCCCTAAGTACACTCGTAACCGGACCTAATGTTTACTGCTACCTGTATAGAAGGTGATCCTGTGTTAACCTAATGGTCATGCTGTATATGTTACCTGTGCAGTAGGCATGATATGTTTTACTTGAACAATGTAGGAAGGAGACAAGGCCTAACAATCTCCTTGAAGTTGGATCTGTTTCTTAATTGGTTAGACATTATCAAGCGTCGTTTGTTTTCTTGTCTGTTATTCTTCCTAGTTCATGTCTGTTTAGTTGAGTGCATGAATTTACTTCTCCCCAGTTCTCTCTCATGACATTAAAGCCAATATGTTTTGGGAGCATTGGTCAATTAGCCTTTTCCCGGTGGTGAGGGATGATTGTGGATAAATCATTATTCTGCTGATCACTTCTACTGTTAATGTTGAAAGTTAATTGATTTGTTTTTTGTTACTATTGCTGTTGCTTCGTTGATGCATCTTTCTCGCTTTTAGTTTTGCTTCCTCCACGTATTTTTCTTACGAGGAGATCTTCATTATAAAGGGGCTTATTCAATCCAAAATACTGGGTCATGTTTATGTAGGTCGACCAATTTAGATTCATGGACTCCAGATCAGCTTAAGATGATGAGTTTTGGGGGAAATAATCGTGCTCAAGTTTTCTTCAAGCAGCATGGCTGGACTGATGGAGGAAAGATTGAGGCCAAGTATACCTCGAGGGCTGCGGAGTTGTATAAGCAATTACTGTCAAAAGAAGTTGCTAAAAGCTCTGCAGAAGAGGCAGTTTTGCCATCATCGCCTGTCTCCTCTAAATCAGTTCAAGCACCTAACGGATTTCCTGATGTCAAGATCAGTGAAACCCCAAAAGAAAGTTCTCTAGCAAAGCATGAGCCTGATGTGGCTCCTGTAAAAGCTCCTCATTCAGTCCTTACAAGTACTGTCAAGAAACCTCTTGGTGCGAAGAAACCTGGGAAGATTGGTGGGCTTGGTGCAAGAAAGCTTAGCACTAAGGTAGACTTTTATGTTCACCTATATGCTCATTTGTACACTGGGTAAACAATTTGTCTTGTACTTTAGTTGGGACTATTTTTTTGCATAATCGAAACATTTCTTTATCCAATGCAGACAAGCGAAAGTCTTTATGACCAGAAGCCTGAAGAACCACCCGTGCAAGTTTCGACCCCAGCAAATAGCACCCCAACAGCTGCACCATCATTTACTTCTCGTTTTGAGTATACAGATAATGTCCAAGCTGCTGAGACTGGTCCTGGGGGCACACATGTGCTCAGCCATGTATCGCCACCTAAGTCATCTAGCTTCTTTGCAGAATATGGGATGGACAGTGCTTTCTCAAAGAAAAGTTCAAATTCATCGAAAGTCCAAGTAAGCAATATAAACCGGCTCTAATTTTGGTAACAGCCAATCAGTTCATAGTATTAAAAATATATGAAATGCTAGCATATAAAGGGTCTTAATCCCAATTTTCTGGGTTGCTCTGTTAATTTGTCATAAAGAACCAACATTTCCAACCTGATGAATAAATTGAAGAATTAAATAATGTCATAATGCAGTAGGGCTTGAGCATATAATCTCTTCCCTGAAGGGAAGATCTTTTCATTTGGTTTTCTTACACTCTCGTTGTGAGGTTTCTCTGGCCAGAGATAGAAATTGTGAGGATTAGTGGGTGTGTGAATGGAGAGGAGAGAAGTGGACAGCAGCAGACAGGAGACTGGTGGAGAGGGAGAAGAGAGTTGTGGAAAGCTAATGGGATTTATCATACCTAACTACCTTCTATAAGGGAATCCTATCTTTTTGCTGCACTCGTCATACTCGGATATCATGCAGACTCTGACTTGTTTATATCATAAGGCAAATCTCTGGAGTTCTAGATGACCATTTACTCCATGCGGACCATGACATTGGTATTTTGCCTTAGAAGGCCCTGTTAGTTTCATTACTTGTTTTATTTGTTTAGTCAATGCAAACTTCATCACTGATTTCTCTGCCCTGTTATTTATAATTAGTAAAAATACACATTTCTTTCTTTATTCCAAATTTGTCTTTGCTATTTCTTTTTCACTCACATTTTGCTTTTGCACCTGTTTTCTAGCTTTATTTTTAAGAGATTTGAAATGTGTGCCTTTTTTTTAATTTTGTCCTCTTGTGTTGACCATAGTCATATAATTTAAATTCGCAAATCTAGGGAAACATCTTTGGGTGCTGGAGCATGTTGCATAGATTGAAATCAGGTTTTTCCTGCAGTGGTACACTGATAAGTGATACCATAAGAAATTTGCATAAATGGTAGTATAAATCTCGCTGAGTCAACTAGCTAAGTCAAAAAAAAAAATATTTCCTCAGCTTACTCATTTTTTAATCCTGAGGTCAAAATTTTCAGCTTTATCCTGGAACCAAGCTTCAGTAGAACAAATCGACTTGAAATGGACTAAAATAAAGTTTATTTGGACAGATGCAGCATAAGTCATAACTTAAAAAATTATGCGAGTGTCATCAATTGTAACTTTTAGGTGAAGAGATGACCAACCTTTCGTGGTCTTGTCTAAGATTGAAGAGCTTGTTGCAGTTAAAGTCCATATGGCCACTAACGGTGTAAGGTGTGATGATTCATATTTAGGTTTAGTTGTTTAGGGTTTGTCTAACATGAGTTGTGCTCATCTGCACTCCGTCGTTATAGCCTTTTTATTTAATGATCACCCTAAACCTCTAAAATTTTGAATTAGTTACTGTTACTTTGAACATTTCGTTAAACGCATAGCTTTGCCTTAACCTTTTTATGCTTTTATAGTTCTGACTGTTAATGAGTTTCACATGCAATTTCTCCCTCAATCTTTGCTCTTCGTACATATGATGCACACTATATTTGTCCTCATAACTGCTTACCCTTGTAAAATTGTTTACTTCGATATTAGCAGTCAATTTTGCACGTAATGCCCGTATTTTAACATTTTCACCTGTTTTTGATGAAAATCAGATTCAAGAAACTGATGAAGCAAGGAAGAAGTTCACTAATGCAAAATCTATTTCATCAGCTCAATTTTTTGGGGATCAGAGCAAAGCAGACTTGGACAGTCAAGTTTCTCTGCAGAAGTTCTCAGTACGTGCTCTTAGTTGCTTGTTTAGAATAATGTGCATGTATCATTTATCATGACTTGATTGAATATCTGTATATGTTCATGCACGAATGATGCTAGCTGATTACAAGTGAGTTGTGTTACCCAGCTTCTGCGTGCCTTGTCTGGTGGCCTGCCCTGGCCATGGAATGAAGCAACCTATCCTACTCCGAAGCTCTTTTGCACCCAAAATAAAAAAAAGTTGGTAATAAAATAAATTGCCAAGTATGCTCTCTGTTCTGCACTTCCGCTCAAGAGTCCCAAGTTTGAAAGTCAGACATTTTAAGGATTTTTTTTTTCATAAATACCCTTATTTTGTAAGGATTAAAGTAGTTTAATTAATTTTAAGTGTAGTTTAACAATGATAAACTTCGAAAAACTCATGAAATCCATAGTCTTAGTATTAAAATGTAGTCTTTAGTTTTATAACGTAACTTCAAGTGGAACATCTCAAAATAGAAAATAGGACTCCTAGTTGCAGAGGGGAGGGAGTAGAAATTGAAGGTACTGGACGGACATGTTCATGTAAAAACCGAACATCTACTCTCTCTCTCTCTCTCTCTCTCTCTCTCTCTCTCTCTCTCTCTCTCTGGGTGAGGGACACTTCTTTTTCATCTCTTTCACCTGCTCGCTTGACCGGTAGAAAATTACACCCCATCCCTTCCCAAGTAATTAAAGGTCTTACTTTCCATGTTAGTTTGTCCCAAAGAAGAGTCCCATTTCTAATATTTAAGCAACCCATTATTTTTCAATTTTTTTCTTTCTTTCTGAAATCGTGATATTTTACTTTTGTGTCATACAAAAAAGATGTCATGTCATTTAGAGCAATTTGAAGGAAATATAAAGAAGTAAAAGTGCAATATGAAAAGGTTTGACTTGTCAAATGGGTCTGGTTTTTAAGTATGGAGGGAGTATTATATGTGCCTAGCTTCAACATTTACCTTTATGACCTCTTATCTTATAGTTTTTCCAGGAATTCTTTCTGTAGAAAATGTTAATAATTCAATCAGTTTAAAATTATTCATGCCTGCTATTATTCTGCCTTTTAGGCCTTTTCTTGTCCTGCGTTTGGGAAAAAAATGCCTAAAAAGTTGCCAAAAATGTTGTTCTGTATATTGATACTGTGGTCAAAAGCAAACTTCCAATAAGTTTGGTTCAACTTCTATAACTTTTCAGAAGTTGAAATTTGTAACTTATCTTAAAAAACTCCGTTCAAGATGTTGGCATATAAGTTAAAGTACTTAATTACCCTTTTGTGTTTTAATATATTACGAACTAATCTATCCCACGTATAAACCCACATTAGTACACATTTGATTAATCGAAACATTTTTTTTTATCTAGAATTGATGCACTATTAATATAATTCTTATTTATTTTAAATTGCTGTATCGCAAGGTAATTTTTTATGGATGACTTTTCATTTATCAGTTTGAAAAAAGGCTTGAAATGATTTATGAAGCATACCATGGGATTATAACTAAAGCTATTGTTTTTGTCTTGTAGGGTTCAGCAGCCATCTCAAGTGCCGATCTTTTTGGGCATGATGCAGATAATTCTGCTCTTGATCTCACTGCTAGTGATCTCATTAATCGACTATCTTTCCAGGTAATCGTGACAATAACTCGTGCTATTTTAGTTCATGAACTGTATAAAATGAAGCCATATTTTATCTATTGATTGTAATGTAAAATGGGATAAACAGAAAGGGAAAAGCTAAACAAGAGAGTATTTATTCTTATACATCATTTTCTTTTGCCCATAATTGCTAACATCTAATTTGAAGAATTTCTTACTCCAGTATTTTTTCTTTTGAACCTCTTTTCCCTCCTGAAATCCACCCAACCAAATAGATACTTGAGGAAAAAGTATATAGATGGTGGAATCAAGGGATCGCTATTCTTTTTTTCCTGTTTTTTTTCATTCTCACTCATCGCATTAATTGACTAAACGTGGGGTTTACATTGAGTTGGTTTCCAATGCAGGCACAGCAGGACATCTCTTCCATCAGGAATATCGCAGGAGAAACTGGAAAGAAACTCAGCTCTCTGGCCTCAAATTTGATGTCTGATCTCCAGGACAGAATCCTCTGATTTATGATGTATTATCTATCTCAAGGGTTAGTCACAAATACCCACCCAATATTTTGTAAAGAGTTGGGCTCTATATTTTGTTTTCGTTTTTCAGTAGATCAATAAGATTATAAGATTCTTAAAAGTCCTCTGGCTTTTGCAAGCTCGTGTTGTTTTATTTTGTAGATGAAATTAATTGTGATGTATGATTACTTTTTTTTTTCTTCTTATTTTCCGGCTATGAGATATAAAAAAATTTCAACCCTCACAGATGTTGCTGTATAGTGTCAACTTTGAGCGGAGTCCCAAATCGATATACTTTTGGATGGTTTATGATGTGCCTGTTAGGGAAGCAGTTAGTCATCTGTTTCTTTAATGGTGAAGTGTATATTGTCAAAGGGCACTTAGAACAACCACAACAAGACACTCCCTCAACCCTCTAAAAGCTATTTTAGAGTTTTTTGTCCACCCTCAACTTCACAATGGACCCTCTATCTCCCCCTCTATCTCTAAAATGAGCTAATTCATTCTCTTAATGTAGAATGTCATTTAGGATGAGTAGTGACTATATTTTCTCTCTCCTATTGGTCCTAATTCAAATTCCATTGTTTCTAATTCAAATCTCAATGTTCAATGAGATATTTATTTTTTATATGAAATTTGTTAATTAATTGAAAAGTCATTTCAACCAAAAAATTTTTTTTTTTCTATGTCCTAAGGATTTCAACCAAAAAATCATTTCTCACATGACCTTAATATATGAGAGGACAAAAATTTTTAATGAAAATGTATTTTAAATAAAAAATTAGAATATAAAATTAAAAATATATAATATTTCATTCCAATTGTAGTGGGAAAATAAAAATAAAAAAAGAAAAATACAATGGTAATTAGGTTTGTTAGTTGAGATGAGAGGGATTTAATTTTTAGAGGATTGTATGGAGGGGCTTGTTAGAGTGGATTTTTTTTTTAGTGTTGAAAAAGTGAAATTGGAACAGAAAATGAGGTGTTTAGAGAGTGGTATTGGGTGTGACCGCTGTGGATGCTCTTAGACTGTATCCGTTGCTCCATGTTTTTACAAGAAATTGCTGGCCGGTCCCCTTTTCAAAAAGTTTAACCTCTAAAGTCTACCATTTTTTTTTTAACCGGAAAAAAGACATTTTGATAATTTTCTTCCTAAAATGTCCCTATGCAACATGAACACTCTTTTATTTTAGAGATTCGTTAAAAAAAACACACAAACAAACATAAAAAAAATTAGTAACATCAAAGAAACTGAAAACTTGTAAACGATTTCATGTTGTTAATATAGTCTTCCCACATGTTTAGGGATCAATTTTCATGCCTAGAACACGAATTTGATCACAATTTGATCAAATTCGAATTTTTTGAGTTCATCCCGTTTTTCCTTGTTCTTGGGCTATTTTGGCTACTTTAATCTATGTTTTAAGCTTCGAATATGTTTAAAATCAATCTCATATTATTATCCTAACTTAGTACTATATTTGTGCACAATTTTTCTACCAAAAAAATACTATTTTCGAGATCTAAATCGAGCTTTTGGCAGTGTGCTGTTCAAAAACAGAGTGAGATGTTCTTGGACTGATTTTGGGACTTTAATCAATGATTTGAGTTTTAATTCACCAATCGCAGCATGCTAGGCAATGCAACGGGGATCGACCTGCCCGATCAGGTCGCAAGGGTAGAGGGGACAGCGTCACTCGTGGGGGTTCGGGGACAACGCCCCCGAAAGGTAAACGAAAATCAAATCCCCTTCAGCAGTTGAAATTCAAACGGCGCCTTGATTGCTCATTGCGATGCCTTGGTTTGCTCATCGCGATGCCTTGGTTACTCATCGCGATGCTTGTGTTGCTCATCGCAATGCCTTGGTTGCTCGTCACGGTGTCTGTGTTGCTCATCGCGATGCCTTGGAAAATCAAGTCCCCTCCAACAGTTGAAATTCAAATGGTGTCTTGATTGCTCATCGCGATGCCTTGGTTGCTCATCGCGATGTCTGTGTTGCTTATCGCGATGTCTTGGTTGCTCATCACGATGCCTTGGTTACTCATCGCGATACCTGTGTTGCTCATCGCGATGCCTTGGTTGCTCATCGCGATGCATTTGTTGCTTATCGCGATGGCTTGGTTGTTCATCACGATGATTAACCCACGCGATGCCTTGGATTACTCATCGCGATGCATTGGGTTACTGATGCGCGCGTATTTTTCTTTCATTAATGGCATAATCGTCTTTTCGCCCAAAAAATACTTTTTTTCAGTTTTAAAAAAAGATAATTGAATTGGAGCGATTACAAATATTTAAAAAAGGACTGGCTCGTAATTCAACCTTGTTTTTACTTTGTTATTGCTGTAACTGTAAAGTAAAGTGCTTATCACACCACATTCCATGATGGTCAGCAACTGGCCCAAAATGCAAAGGATAAAAGCCCAGCGGGTGACTACACGATTAACAAACACATCTAAATGTCAAACAAACTGGATTAGTGATTGGAAAAAATCTTAGATATTGAATTATTAGTAATGTTAGTAGAATAAAAAAAATGCTAAAGTAAAGAAGAAGAAAAAGAGGAAGCAGATGTAGTAAAATTCTAATTGTTTTTCAAAATGATATAGTAATAATTAGTAAGAAAATAATGTATCACATTAATCAACTATATCAATCATATAGATTACGTGGTCATGGTTGGTGTTTTTTTTAACAAATAATTATAACAATTGAGATGTCTCAAAAACAAACAACTAAGGCGCCCAGTGAAATAATGTCACCTATTTTTCTCTTATAAAAAAAAAATTCAAAAACTCTTTTGAGGAAATATATATATATATATAATTACCTAACCTAAAATCATGATATATATTACTTTAACAACTTTGAAAATTGAAGAGAAACCAAGAAACCCTTTCCTAATTTATACTACAATCACCATAATCATGGATGAGTGCGATTTGTATGCTATTTAATTTAGAATAATAATACTCCCTAAAGATCCAATTAGTGTATTCTAAAAAAAAGTTTCTACCAAATGTGTAAATCTTTGATAGGATGATTTGAGATTTGTAAATCTCATTGATTACTAATTAGAGTAGTTTGATGATCCTTAACTGGTTGATTCGAAAGTTGGAACCATTTTGGAAATATTTGAGTTGGACGTGTAGTATATTAAAATTGAACCATAAAAGAGTTTTAAACTTTAATCTTCAAAGTTAAAAATTTAAGGATGTGAGAATGAAGAAGTAGAAAGAAAATTATTTAAAGTTTTACTATCTTAAAATTAGTAAGTTAAGTGTGTGAGAACGAAGAAACTCCAGGCATCTCCCAATTTACCCATCCCCTTGTTTTTACGTGACAATTTGTTAATTTTATAATGGATAAATTACATGAATCGTCTTTATATATATATATATATTTTTTTCTTCCATAAATCGTCTATGAACTTAGAATTTGCTCGTTCTGTTTTGAAAGTACACCATTTTTACTCATCGTTGGTCCTTTGCGTAGATGTTGTTACAAGATATCCGGTAATTAGTTGTGTAATAAGGATTAGAGTTTTAAGTATAAATTTTCAAAGTTATGATTTTAATTTAGAAACTATAATATTTATTTAGGGTAGAAAGTGATACTAAATTCTTTTTTTCTGGATTTGGGGGTGGATATTAAATTATAAAAATAATTTTATTTGACGAATCAAACTTTTAAGATTGTAGATTTACTTACTTATACATATTTATATTGCACTAAAATTATTACTATGTTTAGAAATAAGATTTTTAATTTTTTTTTATCTATACTCCCTCTGTCCTAAAAAATAAATAATAATTTCACTTTCTATTTTTATTTGGCCAAAATAAATAGTTGTTTCTAAATTTAAACTATTAAATTAAAGATTTATATTTAGTATCACTATATGTTGGTCATTCAATAATTTACTTAAAATCATTCTAAGTTTTTGGAATCACATATGACTAGCCAACCATCTTTAAATCTTAAGTTGGCTGATGACATATGACCAGCTATCCTTAAATCTTAAGTTGGTTGATGACTGATTTACTTCAATAAATTAGTTGGCTGATTCCGCCTTAAGTGTGACTGATAACGACTTAAATATTTTCAAGTCAGTCACTGATAATTGGCATAAGAACAGTAGACTGATAATGTTCTTGACTTATCTCTTGTGTAAGTCTACTGATGTTCAAACGAAAGCTTCCTTGATAAGCTTCTGTAGCTATTTTGAATTTGTGTCAGTACATTGCGTGCTTTAAATACAATCATGTTTTACGCTTTATATTTAATGTTTTTGGACAATATTTTCCGTTCTAAACTTTAATGTATATTTTAGAATGAAAAGACAGACCATACATACTTCTTCTAAGATAGCTCAAAGCTCGAGGAGAGTTGTTCGCTTATTTTGACTCTAACGTCTACAGATCATTTAATGCAAAGTCAAAAGTTTTCAACAGTTACAAACTTAACTCTGCCTATATAAAGCAACAGAAGCAGTGAAGAACTCTCACTGTACATTCAAAGCATTCAAGAGTTCATAGCATTTATAACACTTCAAGAATCCTTGAAGTTTCTACATTAAAGAGCAATTTACTCGGATCATTTATTGTTTATTCTCATTTTTTGTATTTGCCTTTAAATTCAATCATTGTATTGAATCTCTCCCAACTACTTAGTTTTTGAGAGATCATTGATAGTAATACCCGAGATTGATATGTTCCTTTTGAACATTCAATCTCCATATTCACTGGTCTTTGTTGTACACTGATCCGTAAGTGATCATTTAGGATTATTAATATCAGTACACTTCAAAATTCAAGTTTGACTAACTTGGTAGTGGACATAGCTGACCAAAACTTTAAGCATTATCTTATTACTTAAAGCTTCCGTCAGCCAAGCTACTCTACATCAGTTAGTTCTTCAAGTTGCTTCATGAAGCCGATTCTTCAACTGATCACTTCCTTAGTTGACTAATTTTGTTAAAACCTAATTTTTACTGCCAAAGTTTTACAAAGGTTTTAAAACTTCACAAAAAGATTTTATAAGACTATTCACCCCTCTAACCTTATAATTTGCTTAAAGTGGACCTACACTATATTTATTACACAACTATTTAACATATACTACCCCGTCCCAAAATAGTTGTCGGCAAAAAATTTTGTTCCAAAATAATTGTCATTATAGGATTTCAAGAAATACATATTCTACCAAAAATGTCCTTATTTATTACCCTCATTAAAGAGGATTGTTAAGAGGAAAGAAAAAAAAAATACTAATGCAACTTATCTACAATAAATAAACTTAAATAAAAATAGATCAATTTTTATGTAATTTTTCTTAATTTGTGTATAAATTATTAAAATAATAATTATTTTGAGACGGATGTAATATTTTGTAATGATATCTACACGAAGGACTAATGATTAACATAAATGATGTACTTAGAAGTTTTAACCAAACACAATAAAAATCTAAATTTATGGACGATTTGTTGGAAAAGGTGCAAGTAAAGAGACGTTTCATGTAAATAATTTAATAATTTTTTTAACGTTGTTACCGTATTTGTTAATATTATAAGTTGGTTAGACGAACAACTAAATGAGAAATATTCGATCTATAATAATACTTGTTGAATTTTACACACGCATGTGTTTAATATATAATTTGTAACATGAAAAAAAATTAAAAATCAATATTTCAACGAAAATCCATTAAGGCTACGTTTGAATACTTAATTACAGAGCTCAGAATTAGAATTAGAAGAGCAATATGAATTTCGTGAAGTTTAATTTGTTCATCTAATTTTAATTCTAAAATTTGACATTGAGTAGCCAAACATAAATAAAAAAATTGGAGCAAGAGAAATGGAACAATAATTAAAAACTCTTCACATCTCTTTATCTTTTCCATCACCCATGTTTCTAAAGGTTATTTTCTTAAATTAAATTAAACCACTCCGCTGTCGCTTGTTTACGCTAGAAGGAAGTAAGATAATGAATGGAAAAATAAATCTTAATAGTCGCACAATGTGAGATTGTGAGTCAACTTTTTACTTAAACACAATGCAATTCTCAATATACTTTTTAATTAAGGTATTGTGTTAATTTTTATTTCTCCCTTCATTTTAAAATGAATAATTACTTTTGTTCATACTAATTAAAAATGAAAACGAACATTTTTAAATAAAAAATAATATTTTATAAATAATTTAATATGAGTATAAGTATTTTTAATAAAATATGGTGAGAATAACGTCTTACATAAATTTGAAAAGTTTTGCCGTCTAATTCAAACGGTTGAATTAGTGACTTGACTACCACCGACTATTTGTGTAGAGCAATACATATAGCTGGATGTCCATGTCTTCGACTCTCATCAAATATGTTCCGTGCTCAACTCTCACTAGCTCCGTGTTTGATTCTCACTAGGTCCAAAAAATTTGGGCCAACAAAAGACCGAGTAAAGATTCTTCTTAAACGGGTCCAAACCACATGTAGTTTAGAAATAGTGGTGTTAGCCAAGTATAGCCTTTTGACCCGAACTTTTATGTTTTATAGCCTCATGACCAAAAAATTTGATAACTCTCTAAAATGCCTTTAAACCCTAAAAACCTTATTTTCTTTCACATAACTCAAAAAGAGGCCGTCCTCTCTCCCTTCTCCGCCTCCCTCACCACCTCGTCCTTCGCCGTCGTCCTCGTCCTTCGCCACTGCCGTCGAGGTAACCTTCTCATCCGTCGTTCTATGCCTCCTTCGCCACTGAGTCGATTCATCGACTTATGAGATCGATCCCGAGTCGATTGATCGATCCATGAGTTGATTAATCGATTCAGGGTTGACTTGAGTCATTTTGTTCGACTCTTGAGTCGATTACTCTACTTGCCATAAAAGATATTTTTGAGTAAGGATGAACTTTTATAAATTTGACAGCTTTGACTTGGCCATTTATGAAGATTCCTCAATGAAATACCTCATAAAAAAAAAACTTTAAATTTAGCCGTCTCAAAACAAAAAAATTACAGTAATTAATTTAAGGGTAAACTTCAAAAAACACCCCTGAACTATGTACAGACGAAAAATACACCCTTGAACTATAAACTCGAGTGAGTTAGTCCATCTAACTCACTTTTTGTAACGGAGCTAACGAAATTGTTAAAAAAACAAAGTTGCCCTTTAATTTTTGTGATTATTTTAGCATAGACTCTCTCTTCCTCTCTTTAATTACCCTGTTAGAGTATGTAATTAGATGACTTTTTGTTGGCATGTGCGGGGCACATGTTATTTTCTGTTAACTTGGCTAACGTTCAAGTAATGTTTGGGCTAATTATTCCGGGTATGACCCGAGGAAGGGGTTGACCCGCCAGAGTTAGTAGCTTAAGGTACCGGGTTAAAAAGAGTCATAGTTCAGGGGGTGTTTTTGAAGTTTACCCTTAATTTAAGAAGGAGTAGAATATGCTTCGTTACTTTTACGATCTCCCGCTCTCTCTCTCTCTCTCTCTCTCTCTCCCTCTCTTCAATGATGGGTCGGAACTGAAGGAAGTGCCAAAATTCGAAATGGCGGCTGAAAAATTTTTCCCTCTCTTTTCAAACCTCTAAAACCGTGTGAAAAAAAACCAAAAAATAATTTTCAACTCCCAATTTAGTGTTTCCCTCCTCCATTTCTCCCTCCCCAAAATCAAAAACCCTAAAATTTCCTCATATTTGGGAAAAAGATTCTCAATTCCTCCCTCTCTCAACCATTTCCCCCGAATTCACACCATCAGAGAACCCTAATTTCCATCAATTCCTCCCTCGATGGAAATCCACCAACTTGAATCGCCACAAATAGAGGAATCTCCTCCACCTCAGCCGCCTCCTTCTCCTTCCTTGTTTGATTCCATCGCCAAAGATGAGGATCCGGAGCCGGACACCGGTTACCTGGACTTGTCTTCTCCCGTTAGGCCTAACTCATCTTGGGTTAGTTACTCCCGGTACGCGATTGCTGAGCCAGGGAGTCTTGATGATAATACTAAGAAGCCACGCTGGTCTCAATGGTCCAATGATGACTCTTCACAATTGCCCTTGCCGGTGGTAGTCGATACCAAATCCTCAGCTCCAAATTCTCCGGTTTTGTCCGAAGACGAAATGCCAGCTTCTGTGGTATGTCTGAGTTTCGATTAGTTCCCTTTATTTCTATGTTTTGATTTTTCTTGATAGCTATGATCTCGGGTGGGGTCCTAGATTGAGTTAAGAGAATTGATCTGATGGGTTCCAACAATTATGTGTCTATTTTTATTTTTTTGTGTGTGGATATGTTATATAAGCTTGTTAACATTGATTTTTATGAACTCTGTAGGGTGCAGGGCTTTCGAATTTAGGCAACACTTGCTTTCTAAATTCTGTTTTGCAATGCTTGACTCATACGGTTGGACTTGTTCAGAGTCTTTCTTTGTACACTCATCGCTTCCCTTGTGAACGTAAGCGTTGTTTTTGTGTGTTTATTAGTCAATTTGTTGGTTGTGGTATGTTTATCGTTTGGTGAATTGTTTATTGGGATATAGGGATTTTGCTTAGAAACTTGTGATGCATATGTATTATTCTTGATTAATGAGAGATGAATCGGAAATCTATTTTGCAGGTGGTGATGATTGGTTCTGCATGTTTTGTGCTCTGCGTGAACATGTTGAACTTTCGCTAGCATCAATGGGCGGGGTTGTCTCCCCTTTCAAATTTGTGGATAATTTGAGCTGTATCCTTTAATAGATCGCTTTATGATTATTTGCTAATGATATACATCTTATTGTTTTGTATATGGGTATTTACTGACTGTAATAGCTAAACTGATAATAATTGCTAGAAATGGTTTTAGATCTATCTGCAGTTTTCTTTTTAGAATTATGTCTGGGATTCTTAACCTATAAACTTTCAGACATTTCATCTTCCTTCCAGAGATTTCAACAGGAGGATGCTCATGAATTCCTGCAGTGTTTTCTTGATAGACTTGACAGATCGTGTAATAATTTAACTACAAAGAATATAGCTTTGTCATCACAAGATGACAACTTGGTCAAGCAGGTTTTTGGTGGTCGTCTTGTTAGCAAAGTAAGAACTCAAGTCAAGTGTGATTTCAACGTCTTTCTATCCTAGAGACTGTTATTTTTGAATGTTAGACTAGTAATACCATCTCTATCTATAAGTGAATATGGTTTTTGGCAAAAACACAGATAAAGGAATGTCATCTTTCCTTTTGACATTACTAAACCTGTATGGATTAGTTCAACTAAAATTGATGTTTGTTTTGGGACAAAACAAAACCTTAAAAGTGACATATTCATTTTTATTTTATTTGTACTTATTGCTACTTTTTTGGTATACCAATTTCAGCTAAGGTGTTGCAACTGTAATCACTCTTCTGACACTTATGAGCCTTCAATTGACCTGAGTTTGGAGATTGATGATGCGGATACCCTTTCGAATGCTCTAGAGTCTTTCACAAAGGTGGAAAAAATTGAAGATGCTGACACAAAGTTTACATGTGAGAAGTGTAAGGAAGAGGTATCAGTTGAGAAGCAGCTTATGCTGGAGCAGGCCCCTGTGGTGTCTGCTTTGCATTTGAAGAGATTCAAGAATTATGGTTCTTATGTGGAGAAAATTGACAAGCATGTGGAGTTCCCGTTGGAGTTGGACATGGAGCCTTACACTAGTGGCAGTCAGGATGGCGTGAGTTCATGTTATTATACATCAATTTAAACGTCATCGAGCTGATTTTTGATGTTGATTACTTGAAATAACTCTTAGCATGATTAACTGCTTCGTGGCTTCTAATTTTCATTTTTTGACGTGGGAGTTGGAAGAAGTATGGAATATACACGCTCTAACCTCTCTCTCTTTCTCTCTCACGCACAGGTCGATTTGAAGTATGATCTTTATGCAGTTGTTGTGCACACTGCATGGACTTCTACTTGTGGGCATTACTATTGCTTCATTCGTTCTGCCCCAGACACATGGTACAAGTTTGATGACTCAAAGGTAACATATTCATAAATTATGTGTCCCAAAATTTGTACTACAAGTTGTCTGCTTTTTGTAGATAATACCACATAGTAATTAGCCATTAGTAATTTTCTTGTAGATTGAACTATTCGACTTCAATGCATGTGTTTGACCTATTTTATTAGGAGTATTTCAACTATATGGAAAATTTCTGAAGGTTACGTTGCTTAGAGAAACAGTGATATACTTTTAACACTTCTAATGTGAATTTGTAGGTTAGTAGGGTTCAAGAAGCTTATGTCCTTTCCCAGGAGGCCTACATTCTTTTCTACACAAAGCAGGACAGACCTTGGTTTTTGAGTTTTATGGAAACATACAAGCCATCCTTAGATCCTAATATATCTAATGCTTCACCTAAGTCAGTTTTGGACAATGTGGACAGTTCCATATCGTGTCTCAATGTGGCATCAGATTGTTGCACTGGTGTTAATGAAACCAGTGAAGTTACTGATGATATTCCTGCAGAGTCCTTAAGTCAATCAAAACACGACAGCATTGAAGTTACTGAGGATAAAGTTGATTATCATAGGATGCATACTTCATTACCTTCCGAGACAGGCAAGCCTAAAGTTGAGAAAGGTTTTTTGCCATCTGCTCCAAGTGCCCTTAAAGAAAGTAACTTTAATCGGGAGTCTGCTAAAGTTAGTAGTGATAGTGTCACTCCCAAAATGCCACCTAGATCCCCAAGCCCAGATATATACAAGGAAGAAGCATCTCCAGGTAAAATAAATTGATTGCTAATTTTCTTGGGTGCTATCTATGCTGTTTCTCTACATTTGATGAATGATGATAAACTAATAGTTTAAATTGGAATGAACACTGCAGAGTTAGTTTTCTCTACAAAACAGCTTGATGTTAAATCGGTGGACAGGGTGTCTTGCAAAAGGCAATTGAATGATATGGAGGATCCTAAAATAAAGGAGGCTTTAAAACAGTGTAAAAAGATGTCTGGTTCGAGGGGAATAGTGCTTTTTCAGGCTGCAACGAAGGGGTCTCAAAGTGAAGGTTCTGTGACCAAGAAGAGCAAGAAAAGGATTGCATCAACTCCAAACAGGGTTTATAGTCATTCAAGTGATCGCCATAAGCGCAATCATAACTCATTCTCACGTCCTGTTGCTGCTGCAAGTCTCCGGTGATCAGGTTTTCAAGTTAGGGTGAATATATACGCTGTTTTGTTTTAAACATAGGCCTCTGTAGATGTGAGCACCAAACTTTCTTTTGATGCCATAAACGAAGTTCCTTCAGTGCTTCTGTTCACAGTGAGAAATCAAGGTTTAGGTAGTTTGGCTTTCTGTTTTGCTTATGTTTCTAATTTGATGTAAAGTTAAACCCTCATCTCCCAGTGATGGATGCAGTGAATTTGATTTAATGTTAGGATAATCCTGCCTTATTCTGGTGACGGGTTTGATATTTCTCTGTTTTGCTTTCTTTTCTCTCTCAAAATCCGCAAAATAACTGTTAGAAATAGTAGTTTGATTAGGAGGTTTTGGGAATTCTGCCAAGTTTCAAGGGCAAGTTTTATGGGTATTATTTGGTACTTCTTTCTCTCATTTTCTGGTCGCTGCGTACTGTTATGGAGGTAGCATCCAATAAAAAAGCATAATAAGCTTGGAGTCAACCAATCCGAAGAACCCAATGCCACAGAATTTGGAAGTACTTTCACTTAGTTTGACTTTTACATAGTCTAGGTGAATGCGAAGTTCTTTCTTGTTCTTGTTTGCATCAAAGGTTTGTTTTCAGTAATATCCATACCCAACAAAGAAGCTTCATATGTAATCCAATCCCCTGCAGCTACTTTCCCTTTCCTCTCTCCCCTCCCCACTCTCCTCTCCCCCCCAACACTTCAATTTGATTATGCCCAAAAGGGTGAATCAGCAAAATGATTGCTACCATCAACATGCCTCAAGCCCACTACCTGACAGCGCCACCACGAGCCTTCCCGAGCTGCCCCAGGTTGTTGGCTCGTGATCTGATGGTGCGGGAGTCTCAGGGATCATTTGACCTCCCGGAACATGTGGTGGTGGTGATGGACGGGTTGAAGGAGTTTTCTATCAAGCCCCTTGAGTGGATACTCGAAAACATAGGTTTGGATGCTTGTTGCACCATCACTCTCTTGGGTGTCAAGCCATGGCTTAATATACCGCGTGAGTTTGTTTTAATCCTTTCTTGTCTATTTACAAGCATATTTATTAATTTTATTTAAATCCTCAACAAGGATATGCTACAGAACGAGAGGGTAGCTCTTCGTTCATCTTCTTATTTCACAACTCTTGAAGTTGTGAGCAAATGCATGAGGACAGAACTTTATTAATTAAGCCAACCATTGGTTTCGTAGCATCAGTACATGCCTAATTCGAAAAAAATTGATATTGATCAACATTTCAAATTTGAACTTCGTTTAGTAAATTATAAACTGTATTAATAAACTATTTATAATTATACCTAACAAATACATAGACGAATTTCTTCATTAGATGGGATTGGGATCATAGCCTCAGCTCCTACACACAAATTTCTACTAGGGTGCCTTTGATAATGATCCCTCAAAACAAGTAGACACAGATGGATACAGGGTGTTAGGTTCTCCAATTTAGCTGATTTGGGTTAGTGGATTATTATGATCAAAGTTTGATCCTGTATTTGTCTCTAACTCAGGCGTGGCCGCGTTGACGCTTATATGCCATTTTTTGTTCTAAGATTTAAGACACGTGCCATGTCCGGCAGTGTACTTTCAGTTTCTAACTTACCAAGTTGTTTTTGGTGGATGTAGTCTCTACGAAGACGTGGTCAGACGTATGGACAACCATGGATCTTGAAGAGATATTAACCTCAAAGGATAAAGGCGAATGGAAGACTGATGCCAGGTATCTTAAAGCTCAGCGCCTTGTTGACCTTTGCTTGAAATATGGGGTAATTCTCAATTCTCTACTCTTTCTCTATCGAGTTTCCAAAACATTCTGAGGCTTAATCACCCACATTTTACTTTTGGCTTCCATGTTAAAAGGTTGTGCCGCAAATCAAGACTGAAATGGGCTTCCCTCATAAACTACTTCTTGTCGAAAAGATCACAAGCTCTTGTCCAACTTTGGTGGTGTTCGACAGGTATCTAAATTTACATTTTCAAACTAGGGACACTTTGAAATGCAACGTAAGAGGTACAATAAGGAATTATAATTGAAGTATTGGTATTCATTAGTGCTAACATATGAGATGACATGGAAAAAACAGGCACCATCACATGAAGGACATACATTTTTGTGCAGAGAAAGTTCCGTGCAACATTCTTGTGATGAACAACCATGGAGAGGCTGACTGGGTTAGAGGCCGATCCAGTATGGAACACCACGAAGAGGGTACTCCTGGAGGTTTCACTTCTTGTTCCATCCCTTCTCCAAAATTGATGCTCTTCAACTCTGTGAAGAGGATCCTTGGTCTCAAGGTTGGTAAATCAAAGGTTTGATCCCAGTTTGCACATGGGAAGACTGTCTCTACTTGCATGGATAAAACTGCGTACATTAGACCTTTCTCAGATCACGCACCGATAGGAACATTTGGACTCATCTCTTGCTATATCTACTAAAATAAAACGGCCTCTGTTCCATTTGATGTATGATGATATAACAAACTCTTTTTATAATAAGTCTAATGAATAACTTAGGATCCATTATTCAAATCGATTGATTGCACAAATCTTACTTATGATCTCATGAAATGTTGTGTTTGAACCCTTTTTGTGATACAAAATGTGTACTTGATTGAGAGATCTAGGAAACGAGTGGTCTTGCTCGTTTGATATATATATATATATATATATGGGGGAGTATTCAATGGTTACTTCAAAAATATAACCATCAATGATTACTATCATATCAACCATTGGATTGAAAATTAATGGCTAAGATTAATTGCACTAAATGACTCACCTACTTGCATTAATTGACTCACCTACTTGCATTAATGCAAATTTTCAACTACCCATTTCATCTTAACCATTGATTTTCAATCCAATGGTTGATATGATAGTAACCATTGATGGTTATATTTTTAAAGTAACCATTGAATACTCCCCTATATATATATATATATATATATATATATATATATATATATATATATATATATGAGCCTATCTTTCTGTGTTGAAAGAATGGATCGAGCGAGAAGAGAAGAAAAGGAATATCCCGCAAATATTTCTTGCTTGTGTATTGAGAGGGCGCTTTTATTTATTGATGTTAATACCAATACAAATTCAAGTGCTTCGTTGATTTTAGAAGAACACTGCATTTTGTAGCCTAAATCAATTACCAACCAGTTGAATACAATACAAAAACACCTAACTAGGTGTTTTTTTTTTTTGACTCAATTAACATTTAACAAGTGAGTTCATGGCAAGTCTTGTTCTTATGTTGACACAAAAGTGTTGCATCATTGACTTTGTGTGAAGATATATTGAAACTGAAGAGCCAAGCCCAAAGTTTGGGCCCAGGATCCAGGCCCGAGACATAATACGGGTCTGGGCCTATCATAATGCGAACAGACATTGAGCGACCAAGCAGCTTGTCAAGGCTTCCTGAGTATATGCGAGCGGAGCTCACGAGCAGGACTCAGGAAGCAACGACCTGAGTGCTCGGTCAGGATTCAGCGAACAGGGTGAGACCGGGTAACGCCTAGGAGAGGGAACGTGGCGTAATGTCAGGGGACGGTTGAGCCCGACGGTTACGCCCACTACTCCTAGCATTTACACCCACTATGCCAATACTCAAGCCCACTACTTGGGGAGTTATGGACAGGCGCTATTCCAGGGGGAAATGGACCTATAAAAGCCTTGGAATCAATCCAAGCAAAGGTACGCATACATACACTTGTGCTTACACTCTGCCGAATTGTGATCTGAGCTTGTTACTTACTCTCACACCGGAGTGTTTTAGCAGGGCCAGCCCCTGCATTCACCTAGTGTTTTCTTCTTTGGTTTGGCAGATTATTCAAAGCCCAGATATCCAAACAGTCCAACGGTTCAGCCCATCAGACGTGATATTCCTTGCGGCATCAGTTTGGTTCCGTTGCCGGGAACTCTCTCCAATTTGTGAATGTCTTTTTGGGTTTTGTTTTCGTGTTAGCATGGCTGGAAACGGAAAAGACACAGTAGGTGACAGTTCGGTCCCGGGGGTTGTTGGGGGTCAAGGGGGCTCGGTTCTGCCGCCTCCTCCCCAGGGAAATACAGCTAGGGCCACCCTATCCCGCTCAGGGCGACTCACCTCCTCAGCTTCTACGCAGGGGGCCGAGCCTTCCAACGCGAATCGTCGACCTGAGCAGCGGATTGAGCTCCGCGCGCATCTAAATGCCAGACGGATGCAGGCCACTCCAGAGGTGACCCAGTTAACCGAAGCAGCTCGCTCAGCAGCTTTAGCTAACCAGGCGGTGTACTAAGCCAAATGTACGCCCTGAATCAACAGCTGCTCGCTATGGGACACACACCTGTTCCAGTCGAGACTCAGCTCATCCCACCCGTGGTTACGGTGGGAGCGCGAAGTGAGATGCCTCAGCAGTCTCAGGGCCGCTAGGAGAGAAGGCGGGATGATGTGATCAACGTGGATAGCACGGGGACAGGCCGTGCCCGCAGAGAGGCTGCTAAGGACAGAGGGAAAGGGCCTGCACGTTCGGAGTCAGCACAGGCCAAGAGTGTACATGATCGTTTGGTCTTTGCAGATACACAGGGACGAGGACGACCATAAGGCTCCAGACGTCGAGACCGGGCGCGGAGTGAGGAGGCGGAATCCCAGCCCAGATATAGCCGAAAAGATGCTGGGCAAAAGTCTCACTGAGCTCGACGTACACCCTCTCCTAGGAGGAGATCACCCGGACGTCGGTCAGACCATCATTCTTCCGTTCCAAGGCGGAGTCATTAGCCCGAATGATCAGCCAGGCCTGAGCGGTTAGCACATGCACCAGATGAGGCACTGAAGGAGATGCAGTTGCGGTTAGAAGCACTGGAAGCTGGTCGCACGGGGCCAGGTTATGTAATTCCGGGGGAGGAGAAAGACCCTTTGGCGGATTGGATTGTGGCCGCACCAACTGACCCTGATGTGCCATTGCTGCAGTTTGATAAGTACTCTGGAAAGACAAATGCTCGCGATCATCTGCAGGGCTTTGAGAACCAGATCAATATGGTTACCAAGGATCCGGCGGCGAAGTGTAAGGCTCTGGTCAGCACTTTCCAGGGTAAGGCGGTAACTTGGTACAGGAAGCTTCCTCGCGCATCGATCACAGGCTGGTCGGACTTACGGAGTAAGTTCCTGGTCGAATTTGCGATGGCGGGGGTAACTCCCAAGGCTAGAATGGACCTCTGCAGCATCAGACAGCGGGAGGGCGAGACAGTTGGGAAATATCTTGAGCGGTTTCAGAAGATGCTCGAGAAAGTGGATGACCTGACAGATAGGGAGGTCACAATGTGTTTTATTGGAGGAATGAACAGAAATGGGCTGAAGGCTGAGTTCAGCATGCGGGAACCGCTAAACCGAGCAGAGATGTTCTCTCGCGCCCAGAGCTGGTGCGTTACTTTTGAGGAAGAGGCAGAAGGGTCCAAGAAAAAAGATAAGAAAGCTGATAAGAAAGAGGATGGCAAGGATGCCGCGAGCAAGACTGGGACGACGACGAGCAAGGGTTGGCGAAGAAATCGCGCCCGAGCTAATGATCGCATGGATTTCGATCCTCTCAACACTATGAGGGAGGCCATTATGAACGAAATTCGTGCTGAGTTGCCACCTGCAGAGCCGTTGAACCCGGCATTTGATGGTCGCAGGAACATGACAAAACGGTGTGCCTATCACAATGATGTGGGGCATGGAACGGAGGATTGTATGCAACTGAAGAAAGAGATTCAGAGACTGCTGAATCAAGGGAGGTTAGACCATTTCCGATTGCGACCAGAAAACAGAGACCGTCGGGATGACAGGGAGCCCAGAGAGGAGCCTCCGAAGAGAGGAAATGCTGAGCGTAGGGGGAGGCTGAATGTTATACTGGAGGAAGAACCCAGCCTCCATCAGCTGAAATCCCAGATATATACCCTGAACAAGCTGCCTCACGTGCCAGTCAGTGTGGGGTCTGATGAGGAGACGATACAGTTCACCAGAAGTGAGCTGGCTATAGGCAAGTTGACTTCCGAGCAGAATCTGGTTGTTGAGGCCTGCATTGATTACTGGGATGTGGCTAGGGTACTGATTGATACAGGAGCCTCCAGGGATGTGCTGTACTACAAGTGTTTCAAGAACCTGGGTTATGATGACAAGGACTTGAAACCGTACAAAGGATGCTTGGAGGGGTTTACCAACCACAAGGTGGCTGTCAAGGGGACCATCGAACTTGAAGTGATATTGGGTGAGGGGAGCAAGTCCAGGGTTAAAAAAATCATGTTCCTGGTGATAGACATGAACTCGCCCTTTAATGCAATTCTGGGTGTCCCTGCAATGGTGAAATTTCAGCTCGTAGCATCAATACCCCATCAGCGGGTAAAGTTCCTGACTGCAGGAGGAGTTGGCGAGCTGAGGAGTAGGCCGCAGCAGGTCATGAAGTTCCTGGAGGAAACCCATAAGGCAAAGGGGAAGTTGACGATCAGTACTCCAAAGCGAACGGTCACGGTGCAGGAGAAAGAAAGGCTCACCATAACGATTCCCATGGACATGAACATGATCCTGGTCGTCGAGGAGGATGATGAGGTGGTGAGCATTGAGCCGAGCAGCAACCATGATACTCCGCAGCCACAGCTGGAGATAGAGACCCTCTAGGTTAGGGAAACACCGGATCTTCAGCCACACGGTGATTTAGAGGAGGTCATTATAAACCCCGCCTACCCCGAGCAAAAGATTAAGGTGGGTAGGGGAACCACACCGGAGGGAAGGGAAAGATTGATAGCTTTCCTTCGACAGAGCCTGGATGTGTTTGCCTGGACTGTGGAGGATATGAGGGGAGTCAATCCGGAGGTAGCGCTGCACAGGTTGAACGCGAGCATGGAATTCAAGCCCGTACAGCAGCGACCAAGACAGTACTCTCCAGAAAAGGAAAAGGCCATCCGAGGGGAGGTTAAAAAGCTGCTCGCCGCAGACATCATTGAGGAGATCTACTATCCGACTTGGCTGGTGAATGTGGTGATGGTTAAGAAAAGCAATGGAAAGTGGAGGATGTGTGTGGATTTCACTGATCTGAACAAAGCTTGTCCGAAAGATTGCTACCCACTGCCAAGGATTGATGTATTGGTGGATGCCATCGCTGGTTTTGAGATGCTGAGCTTCATGGACGCCTACTCGGGCTATCACCAAGTCAGGATGGATGAGCAGGATAAGCCGTTACCGCTTTCCGGGCAGCAGGGGCTCTGTACTGTTACAAGATGATGCCCTTCGGGCTGAAGAATGCAGGGGCCACGTACCAGAGAATGGTGAATAAGGTGTTTGCACCGCAGCTGGGCAGAAATGTAGAAGCCTATGTTGATGATATGGTGGTCAAAACCAAGGATCGTGACCACATAGCCGATCTAGAGGAGACATTCAACAACCTGCGGAAACACAACATGAAGCTGAACCCCAGCAAGTATGTGTTCGGTGTGCAAGCGGGCAAGTTCCTCGGGTTCATGGTGAATGAAAGGGGGATAGAGGCCAACCCCGAGAAGATCAAAGCTCTGATGGACATGAAGGAGCCTACCTGCATCAAGGAAGTTCAGCGGCTGAATGGTCGGATCATCGCTCTTGGCCGGTTCACCTCACGATCAGCTGAGAAGTGCCTGCCATTCTTCAAAATATTGCGGGGTAATAAGGGCTTTGAGTGGACAGCAGAATGCTCAAGGGCCTTCCAACAGTTAAAGGATTATTTGGGGGCACCTCCTCTCCTGAGTAGTCCTGTGGTAGGCGAATGCTTGTATGTTTATCTAGCGGCCACTGACCAGGCTGTAGCTGCTGTATTGGTTAGGGAAGAGGCTGGAAGCCAAAAACCTGTGTATTATGTATCAAAGGCTTTAACTCCGGTTGAAGCTCGTTATTTCAATGCAGAAAAGTTAGCTTATTCGCTTGTTGTCTCAGCTCGAAAATTGCGAGCTTATTTTTCTGCACATGAGATTGTTGTATATTCCGACCATCCCCTTCGTAAAATCTTGCACAAACCGGATTCCTCGGGCAGGTTATTGGCATGGTTAATCGAGCTGACGGAGTTTCACATTGATTATCAGCCACGAAGGGCGATCAAAGCTCAGGCTTTGGCAGACTTCTTGGTGGAGACAACTTTTGCGGAGGAGGGCAAGGAACCAGATGCCAACACTCCAGAAACCAGCACTGCCTCCTCGTCAGAGCGGCCAGAGGATTGCTGGTAGTTGTTCGTGGATGGTGCAGCAAGTAAAGATGGCAGTGGTGCAGGGGTCTTGCTAGTATCTCCGCTAACAGATGAAGAATTCGAGGTTGCTTTGCGATTCAAGTTTCCGGCTTCTAATAATCAGGCCGAGTATGAAGCCTTGGTCGCTGGCTTGGAATTGGCGCTGGGTATAGGTGTGTCAGCTTTGATTATACATAGTGATTCACAATTGGTTGTCAATCAAGTTCGGGGGGAGTATGGTGTGAACAACCCCACTTTGGCCAAGTACTGTGAGTTGGTGAAGGAACTGTTGGCTAGGTTAGCATTTTGGGAGCTGCTGCGGATTGATCGAGCAGATAACATGCGGGCAGATTTCCTATCTAAGATGGCTACTGAGGATATTCAGGAGCTGAGTCCGGCAACTGTGGTAGAATACCTGGATTGCCCGGCAATTTCGCGAGAGAGGGTGATGGACATCGAGATGGCTCAGAGGTGTTGGATCGATGAGATTCAGGAGTACATCGAGCAGGGTCTATTGCCCGAAGACAAGGATCAGGCTAGAATCATTCAGAAGCGGTCTGCTCGTTACACGGTGGTAGGAAGATTCTTATACCGAAGGTCTTTCTCAAAGCCGCTGTTGCGATGTGTACGACCAGAAGTGACTGAGAAGCTGCTGGCAGAGGTCCATGAGGGAGTTTGTGGTGGACACCCAGGGGCGAGGACTCTGGCTGACAAGATACTGACCTTGGGGTACTACTGGTTGACCTTGAGAAGGGATGCTGAGGCCTATGTGAAAAAATGTGACAAGTGCCAGCGATTTGCAGATATACCCAGGGTGCCTTCAACCGAGCAGACGCCAGTAGTGGCATCCTGGCCGTTTGACATGTGGGGGATAGATCTCATCGGACCATTTCCCACAGCGAGAGGAAATTACAAATATGCAATCGTGGCGATTGATTACTTTACCAAGTGGGTTGAAGCAAAGCCTTTGGCGAACATCACTGAGGAAAATGCCATCAACTTCGTGCAAGACTACATCTGGTGTCGTTTTGGGGTCCCGCGAGCTATTGTTTCTGATAATGGCACTCAGTTTTCTGACCGGTTTACTGAGGCTTGTGCCAATTTGCATATCAAGCATTGGAAGTCTTCAGTAGCTTATCCTCAGGGGAACGGGCAGGCTGAGGCTGCCAATAAACGTGTATTGCATGCCCTCAAACAAAATCTGGAAGGACGAGCAGGCAGGTGGTTAGACGAGTTACAGTCAGCACTCTGGGCAGTCAGGACAATAGTCAGGGGGCCAACCGGGGAGACTCCTTTTGCCCTGACTTATGGGTCGGAGGCCATGACACCAGTTGAAATGACTCTGCCTAGCTTAAGGGTGTCACATTATGATGAAGGGCATAATACTACTGCTCGTCGAGAAGACTTGGATTTATTGGAAGAAAGGAGAGTAGAGGCCAGAATGAAAATGGTTAATTACAAGCAGCGAGCAAAAATGCATCACGATAAGAGGGTACATAAGCGGGCATTCCAGGTCGGAGATTTAGTCCTAAGGAAGATCGAGGCAACCGGGCAAAGGTTAGATAGAGGAAAGTTATCACCGAACTGGGAAGGACCCTACAAAGTGATCCAGGTCGTCAAAGAGGGTACTTATAGGCTGCAAGCTCGGGATGGAGCAAGATTGAAACATCCGTGGCACGCGGACCATCTCAAAAAATATTACCATTGAAATGTTTGAAATCATTCTTGATCAATGTACGTTCGGTTTTCAAAGTTTAATGAGAATCATTTTTACATGAGGATGTGCTCTTTGTTGAATAAAAGAGTAGCTCGCGGAGCGAGCAGAGTCTTTGATTGGGAAGAGCTTTATGAGGTATGCGGAGCGACCTCACGGTGAGCCTAATCTAAAAGACTTATATTCGTTTAAACCTTTTGGGCGGAGCAAACTCTCTAATTAATGTTTGAAGTCATCGTTTGCTCACAGAACGAGCACATGACTTAGTTAATTTCTTGAGTATAAGTAATGCACCCTAGTTGGAAGGTTGTCCTTGGTTAATGTTTGACGTTGCTGCCGTCAAGTAAAGCGAGTAACTTAGTTAATTTCAAGGCTTGTTAATGTTTGAAGTTACCTGCTGCTCGGAATACCGAGCAAGTAACTTAGTTAATTTCAAAGCTTATTAATGTTTCAGGTTGCCTGCTGTTCGATGCACCGAGCAGGTAACTTAGTCAATGTTTGAGGTTGCCTGTTCAGCTAACGAGCACGTAACTTATTATGACATTAGCACTACATGTAAACAAATGAGCTGAGAAAGATAAAGTTCGTATATTATTAACAACAATGATTACAAAATAGAAATAAAAAAGAAACTGGCTCGCAGGCCAGGGGGGAACAAGTGCTCGGCAGAGCTACAATTATGAGGCTGGAGGAGGATCTGGGGCGCTGCCCTCTGGGATGTCCGCCGCTGGGCTCTGACCAGCTTCAGCTCGCCTTTTCTCCTTTAGCGCTTCCACCACGCTTTTCACATTGACATCCAAGGCAGCTGGAGGGGACCAGGCTTCCAAGCCTTCTTCTAGGTCACCCTCCTTGATAAGCTCCAGCTCATCAGCAGTGTAAGGGACCCAGGCATGGCCGCGATGAGCAGCATGGCCGTAATGCTCGGCAGCACCCCACTCAGCCAGCAGGTTGACAGTGAGGCCGGGATGGCCGCTGCCTGCCGCCATCCGGAGGGTGTGCTCGAGTCCTTGCCTGTAATATGGCCGTATGCCCTGAGCATACTCCGCAGAGTCCATGAAGGTCTGAATGATTTCTTCCCTTTGGGCTTTACTTATTTGAGAACTCAGCCTCCTCCCTCAAGGCAGCCTTCTCAGCCTCAGCCTCTTTGGCCTGAGCCTCCAGCTGCGTGATACGGGAGTTCAGTGACTCCTCGCTGACTCTGGCCGTATCGAGCTTGCGAACAAGGGCCAGCTTCTCAGTTTCAAGTTTTGAGATGTCGCCGGTACGGTCGAGCACCTCCTTGTCTTTCGCCTGGAGCTCGGTTTCTTTCTCAGCGAGGAGGAGGTTGGCCGTTTTCAGGTCTTCACCCAGGGCGGCGGCAGCCCTGGCACCATCAGAGGCACGGGTGGTCAGGTTGAAATATTTGGTCGCGAACTGCAATATGTGGCAAAAGTTAGAGGATACAGAAATCCAAAGTAAAAGACAAGTTTCACAAGGGCTACCTCGCATATGGCCATGCCCCCGTCACCGAGCAGGGTGCTCGTGGACTCCTCGCACTCCTTGTACACTCCAGAGTGCACAATCCTTTTCAAGATCCCCTGCCCAACCATGGGGCGGGGTGCCCCCTGGCCTTCAGGTCGATGCCTGAGATCCTTGGCACATCGGCCAACTCGTTCATCAACCGCTCGCAGCCCTCGCGGTCCTTGGGCATGGTAAAGCCCTCTCGCCTCCAGGAGGGTTGGCGAGCAGCAGTCGGGGTGGATGCAGGGCGCCCCTGGCTGCTTCCGGCATCCTGGCCGCGAGAACGCACCGATCGATCAGAGGAGGCCCCACCCTCAGCACCCCTCTTCCGGCTGGATAGTACTTGGGTATCCGGAGAGGCGGTGCGATCAAAATGGGCAGACACCTCCTTATGGGGAGACCTCCTAACATGAACAAGAGGGCGGACGGGACCCTGGCTGGGCGCCTTGCCCGTGTTCTTAGTAGAGGTTGAACTCCTTCCTTGGGGGGCGTTGGTGGGAACTTTGGGGAGGTTTGCTGGATCGAGGCGGCTGAGCTCGCGCTGGCGATCAGCGCTGTCACTCTTGCGAACACTCCTAGCCTTCTCCAGGACATCAATGTTGATCACCTCTGCAGGACGAAAAGGAAAATCAGTTAGCATTCAAGAAAGAGTGCAGTGCTTGAAGTGTTAAAAAGTTAAGGGCCAACCCGGAGGGTGAAAGGGGGCCGTGCAGCTAGTTCCCAGGTCCCTGCAGGCTCTACACTCACTCGGGAAACTGTTACCTTGATGGCGGCCCCAGGCAGGGTGAGGTCGCTCCTTGACCATGGTAACTCGAGGGGTAACCCCCTCCACCTCCGTGCTCAAGATGCCGGTGAGCCTCATGAAGTAATGCTCCGTGACCAGAGGCTTCCAATCAAAGAACCAATCCTGGTCACGGTCACGGCGCCAGGGTCTTCGCCGCGTCCATCGACGGCTCACCGAAGTAAAGGCATCCCGGTTGTATGTGGGAACCTTGATGTGCGCGGAGGGAGGAGGAAACGGCCATCCTGATCGGGATTCGACCAGCAGAGGCTTGCAGTCCCACTTATCAGTTTTATTGGGAAAAGGAGAAAATAGTTTGAGCGCCCCCGGCTTGCTGCGGCCAGAGATTCGGCCTGAACTCTTGTCGGTGGAGAATTGGTAAAGCTTTCTTAGCAGAAGCAGACAAGGCTCGTAGCCGAGTAAGCGGCAGGTGACAGTGAAGGACACTAGGATCCTGACGGTGTTGAGCATCAGGTCGCAGGGAACAGCCTGAGCCAGAGTCAGGAATTCAACGATGAAGGGGTCAAGGGGAAGGCGCATCCCGACCCTGAAGAAATCGTAGAAGAACACCATCTTCTCGTTTTGTGCTCGGTATTCAGAGGGATCGACCTCGGGGTCCATGACGGATACCCGGTAGTTGGTGGGGTTAATCCCCAAGGAGACGAACCAGTCCTGGGCCTTCTCGTCGGTGTTGAAGGACTTCCAGTGGTCAGGAGATGCAGCTCGACGAGGGGCCTAGTATCCGCCGCGAACAGGGCGAGCACCGATTGGCTTGGAAGGGGAAGGCTTTGATGAGCTCGTCCCCATGCCCTCATCCGGGCCATGGGTTGTGGCGCGTGAGACCACTTTCGTAACAATGAGCTCGTCGTCATCATCCGACGAGCTCGTGCTGGTAGAAGAGGAAGAAGGTGATGCGCTGGAGCTGGTGCTGACCGCTTGACCGCGGTCATACTCGTAGGCTTCTTGCGAGTTGGTGGCTTTTGAGTCGGTGGCCTCATCGCGTAATCTACGAGGGGAGTCAGAGCCTACAAGGATCGAGGATGATAGCAGGGGTTACAGCCTGGACAGAATCGGGAAAACGAAAGGAAATTTCTAGATCTACGGCCAGGCTAAAGGGACGGGGTTTTTCGGTCAGAGATAAACCCTAGGTTCCTCGATCCAGACTAAAAAGGGGGATTCCTTCTATTGTGCGGTAGAAAAAGGGAAGAAAACGCAAAACATACAGCAATAATGAAAATGAGGTTGAGAAGAGGGAAGATGACTTATTGCGAGACATGATGATGCGCGAGTTGAAAAGCTTGAACTTGCGAATTCGAGTGAAGACGGTAGAGAAACCGGAGATTGCAACGGCGAACGGATTCCAGGAACGGCGATGTAATGGGAAGAGAGGGAGCTCTTGAGTTTGCTAAGAGGGTTTTTGAATCTCAAAGTTGTGTAAAAGAGATCTTTCAACCAGGCGTTTCCTATTTATACCCTAAAGGATGATGTCATCCAGGCGTCACGGACAGGGCTGCAGGCCTATGAGGGTAGCCCATGGGCCTACGGCTGTAGGTCATGATGGCGCCTCGGAAAGGCGCGACGCCTCCGTCATGCGAGAACCCAAACGCCGTGACCAGCTGTACTCCACGGACACGCGCCTGGGCAGCTTCTCGAGGCAATAACAGCGAGTGGCAATCACGAGCGGTACGACCAGCTTACCTTGGCATGACAAAGGCAACGAGCAATGCTTCCCGCTGCGAGCATGAATACTCTGCGAGCAGAAGCAGGGGGCCACTGAAGAGCCAAGCCCAAAGTTTGGGCCCAGGATTCAGGCCCGAGACATAATACGGGTCTGGGCCCATCATAATGCGAACAGACATTGAGCGACCAAGCAGCTTGTCAAGGCTTCCTGAGTATATGCGAGCGGAGCTCACGAGCAGGACTCAGGAAGCAACGACCTGAGTGCTCGGTCAGGATTCAGCGAACAGGGTGAGACCGGGTAACGCCTAGGAGAGGGAACGTGGCGTAATGTCAGGGGACGGTTGAGCCCGACGGTTACGCCCACTACTCCTAGCATTTACACCCACTATGCCAATACTCAAGCCCACTACTTGGGGAGTTATGGACAGGCGCTATTCCAGGGGGAAATGGACCTATAAAAGCCTTGGAATCAATCCAAACAAAGGTACGCATACATACACTTGTGCTTACACTCTGCCGAATTGTGATTTGAGCTTGTTACTTACTCTCACACCGGAGTGTTTTAGCAGGGCCAGCCCCTGCATTCACCTAGTGTTTTCTTCTTTGGTTTGGCAGATTATTCAAAGCCCAGATATCCAAACAGTCCAACGGTTCAGCCCATCAGACGTAATATTCCTTGCGGCATCAGAAACCTTGCTCAACTTTAAATCTAGCTGAGCATACGTCCCTCACTTGCTAAAATAGGAGGAGCCTGTTTGGTTGGCGGTACTTACTACTTAGGGTCCTAAATCTTGTATTAACAAGTAATTGTTTGACGTACGACCTTCAGAGTGGCTACGGATCATCCCGTCTAGTCTCTAATCTACTAGACAATTTTTCAAAATAACATAAGTTATGTTGAGCGATTAATTGAATGTTTTAAGTAAAAGTTTCGATGCTCAAAAGCCAAAAAAAAAGTCGTACCGCTTGATACTAGCTCATTAAGTTTGTGTAAAAATTAGTTACTAATTGCAAAAGTTCACACTAGTATTCTCTCTCTCTCATTTATTTATTTATTTATTTTTTCTTGATGTGTCGAGTTATAGGGGGGGAGCTAGTGCACCACCACTGGTATTTGTACTTTTGAACTTTCTAGTAAGTATTAGTTATTGTACAATGAAAATGCACAGTGGGTCACAAAAGTTTGCTCTTTTAATCTTGCAAACAAGGTATTTTATGGGCTAGTAAACTCTAGTAAAATAAAATCATTTTAGGAAATATTCCTTTTTGTTTAAAATCCCCTGTCAACAAAATCAATCTCTCCCTCGATCTCTAGGAATATTAATTCTTTGCGAAAGGCAGGAGATTGAATGGACAAAAATATAATGTAATGCTGCTTCAATTCCATCGATGTAGCTACTAGCTATGAATAATAATGAAACACAAGTACGTACGTACACACACACACCAGTAACACCACCTGACCTGCTAGGCTGCAACAGTATTGTTTTGGCAATTGCACATACATAATACAAACCCTATTTGAGATATTTATAGGAAAATCAATGATTTATTCATTAGCAAGAACAAAATAGCTTACATTATTGAAATTAATACTGAATTAAAACAACAATTCTCTTGAATCTTGAAACTAAGCGATCGAGCGCTTGCTTCCATGCATATATAGTCTTTAATTAATTAAGCTGGGATTTGGTACGTATGTAACTTTCAAGTTGAATACATACAAATTATATATAGCCGCCAAAACCACCACCTACACCGTTTCCACCACCATACGCTACTCATCCCCCACCAGTACTTCCATATCCGGCACCTCCGGTTCCTACTGCAACACCATTACCTCCAACTCCTACTCCAACGTTCCCTCCACCAGCTCCAACTCCGTATCCTCCATGTTGTGCTCCTCCTGCACTACCACCGCTTCCGCTAGCACCACCAATTCCACTACCTCCGCCTCCTACTGCAACACCATCACCTCCGACTCCCACTCCAACATTCCCTGTTGATCCACCACTACCGGATCCCTCACCATGTGCTCCTGCACCATGACCTTCTGCGCCACCACCTCCAAATCCACTACCTTCGGCTCCTACTGCAACACCTTTCCCTCCGACTCCTACTCCAACGTTCCCTTCACCAACAGCACCACCATGCCCACTTCCACTACTACCTTCTCCACCACCACTTCCATATGACTTAGATCCAGCTCCTACCGCAACACCATCACCTCCGACTTCAACTCCAACCTTCCCCGATCCACCACCACCACCACCACCTTGCCCACCAGCACCTCCTTCCCCACCACTTCCATGTGCACTACCTTCGGCTCCTACTTTAACACCACCACTTCCGACTCCCACCGTAACATTCCCTGCTGAATCGCCATCAGCATGCGCACCAGCACCACTTCCATGGGCACTACTTGTGGATCCCGCTTCAACTGTAACACCACCACTTCCGATTCCTACTGCAACGTTCCCCGATCCACGACCACCACCACCAAAAGCACTACCATATCCACTACCTCCGACTTCTAACGTGACACCACTGGGCCCGACTCCTATTCCGACGTTCAATGCACCACCACTACCAACATTAATCCCACCTCCATCAACAGTGAATAGTGCTCTAGCTGCAGAGCATACCCCGATACCTAATAACATAAGAAAAGCAACACCAAATACTCTGTGTGTTGCCATGGGAATACTTTTGAATTACTCCAACTACAATGGTTTGTACATTTTTGGTACTGAGTACGTATCAATTTATATGATTGGGAAGAAAGGTTTTGCTTAATCTGCTGTCACCCCACTGCACGTTTCTTGATCATGTAATTGCAAGCTGTAGTCATCAAATTAAAAAAATAAGAAAAATCAAAATCCAAATATTGAACAATCCTAAAGTAATTGGAGGACAACATGGTACAGGTTGTAAGATTTGTTGACTTCGAACATGTTTTATGTTGGTGCGAATTAAGTAGTACTACAGTATAATTTTTCAAGTATAAAAAGGGAATTTCCACTAAACATTTGTTTATATAATTGGAGATTAATTAATTAGCTTTCTTTTCTTCCAAACTCCTTCCACTCTTAATTAATAAATTCCCTCAACAATTTAATCTCCAAATTTTTAATTTGAAAAATTGGCAATAACACTCGGTCACATTCCTCACCCAATTACAATCGTTTACCATATAACTTGTGGTGTTTAATTGTTAGAGCCTGTCAACTCTCAGATTTTTCTTGTTAGAGTAATACTAATATTCGAAAATTCTCGTTTTCAATGGAAAAATCTTCATATAGTTTTTAAAGGTTCTTTTGACACAGAAATAAAATGTCACCTGGCTACAGAGTTTAGCTAGAGATTAAAAAAAAAAAAAAAAGCTTAAAATATTAATGAACATCCGATGTTTGATCATAGGCTCGAACAAATACTGCAAGTGATCAATCAAAATTGAACAAATACTGCAAGTTATATGGTAAACGGTAATTCAAAGCCAGTCCATATATGAGTATATAAGTGAATTTGGCTAAGCGACATGCATATAATATATTCAAATTGCCAGTCCAATATATGAGTATCCCTTTTTTCATGAATTTACCGAATTCACTTTTGCCAAATATCATATTTAGATATGCAAAATTAATTCATGTATATGTGCAAATAAAGTTTCTTTTTTGGATAGACAAGTTTTTTTCAGGATTTTATATTGAACTCGTTTATTTTGTGGGAGCAAAATATAACATGTAAAACAGAAGTTCTGGACGAGGTTTGACCCACTACCAATAATTTCTATGCATGATATGATTTGATTCTTATTGGTATATCAGAAGTCAGAAGTCGAATAATTTTATAAGTAGTAATTAGTAACCCAGGAATTAAGAGGAGAGCACATGCAAAGGGAAGGAAGGTGAGTACTGGCCTGATTCCTCCAATATTTTTGGAGCCATATCTTACTGTGGTTTCGTTGTCACCCACATTTTCTGATCATCTACTGTTACAAGTTTTGTTCATCAAATTCAGGAGGAACCTTAAAAAAAAATGGAATCCAAAACCTATTGCGAATATATATATATATATTGAAAAAACTTAAAATTGGAGCACAACCTATGCACCAACAAGGTTGGAGTTGAATCCTTAAAAAAAAAAAATGAAAAAAAGGAATTTTTTGACACGTAACGCTCATTTATCATACTCTTAATTAATTGTACTTTCCCATCCCTTTCAGAATTTCTTCGAATATTAAGGAAGTTAATTTAAGTTATTTTACTAATACGTATATATATGAATGTCTTTAATATATAAACTATGGTATTGTAAGTGCGAATTGTGACATAATAGACAAAAAAAAAAAAAGTGAATTTAGTGACTTTATGTATAAAAGGATACCCATTTTGTGATAAATTTATTTAAAAAGGGACACTCATGAAACTGAGGAAATAGTTAATTATTAATTCTGACAAATTTATTTAAGAAATTATTTAACTTATAAGGGGTGGTCCAGTACCAGTGGTAGAGTTGAAGATTAATAAATTGCATGTGAGATCTCTGGTACGATCCCTTTCCACGTCCCCTTAGAACAAAAAGAAAAAAATGACAAATTAAAAAAAGAAATTATTTAACTTCGTGCATTTTCTTTAAATACACTCAAGTTTTTCCTTAATAATGTCATATATGAAGGAATTGATAAGAATTACTGTAATTGGGTAGTTATTGTTCATTAACAATCACTGAGAGTAATTGGTTTGGTCTCTAAGCATATTCCATAAATACAATGAACCATAATTATAGGAATCTCCTAAAATATATACTCCAGTTCTCCAATATACAACAATTCTTACAATAGATTACATCACTTTCGCTTACACGCCCCATCAATCAAAATGGGAAAACAACGTAAAGAGCCGAATGAAACAAATAGAGAGGACAGTCCTTTAATAGGGGTAATGTCAATCTGCACCATCAAACCACGATTTCGAACCAAATTGAGCTGTTTGATTTGATTTCGTTTATTATATAGTTCGTAGATTTTCGTCAAACCATGTGGTTCGATTTTGTTCACAATTTTGCCTTACGAACTGCGGTTCAAACCGCCAAAATGAACTATCAAACCTAGCCATTGAACCATATGTAGTCTTATTTATTAATTATGTACCTTTCATTTCAACCGTTAAATTAATAAAAAGATACCTAGCCAGTGGCGGATCCAGAAAAATATTTCAGTGGGGTCACAAAATTTAACTATCACATAAAAAGCTTAAAAATCACAATTTATCACTAGTCTTTACCTCATTGTTGCTATTATGCGTGATTTAAAAAGGAAAAAAGTATTTTGAGTGTGGTCACTATCCAAAAAATCACAGTTTTGTAAGCTAAATTTTTTTTTTGAGTGGGGTCACTTGCCCCCCCCCCACCCTTGGCTGTGCATCCGCCAGTGTACCTAGCAATTATAGATTTTATTTTGATTTGTTTGGATTTTACTTGATTAGTTTGGTTTGATATAGTAAGGTATCCAAAGTAATATTTTTGCAAGCTTTGAATGAAGAACTTGAGATTGTATGAAGAATTTATTTCTTGTACTTGTACCTTCAGTTCTTTAGGCTTTGTATGATACTTGTTTGAAAATTGTTTATTAAATCTTTTTCCATTTTTTTCTATTATTTACTCCCTCCGTTCCAGACAAATAGTTAACTTTTAATTTTTTTAGTCAACTTAGTTAAAGTTTGACCGATAATTTACGAAAATTTAGTTGTTTTAAAGGACATTTTTTTGCGAAATGTCATTTATGCTATTTAAAAATACGGAACAGTGTACGCTATGCATCGCAACACAACACGATGCACATAAAACACGGAACGACAAAACTGTGCATCGCAAAACAAAAACTGGTGCATTGCAACATAAGACGATGCATAAATTTTTGCGATGCAAAAATTTTGTGCATCATGATTTTTGTGATGCACAAATTTTGTGTATCTCGATTTTTGCGATGCAAAAATTTAAACAAAATCAAACTCCCAGAAGAAGAAAAAGAAGATGGGTAAACACAAAGTATTCCCAAAAGTACTAATCACTATAAGCACAATAACAAAGATTCTGAGGGAAAGAAAAAGAGTTTCGTATGAATCTTGCCTCGTCGAAGACGGACATCGGGCCGATAGACCAATTCATTCTACCTACCCATCTGAACTATGAAATCTTCAAGAGCTCAAGCAGTTGCTATCTAAACGGACTAGAGAGAAAGCAAGGTATATTCCATCACTGACGTTAGTTGAGGAAGACATATGCTATGTCCCTTTTTTTTGCTTTAATGACAAGTAGTCTCCTCTTTTCCAGTATCTCCCTTTCAGTAAGCTCAATCGGACGAAGGAATAAGGGGCACCAGCTCGAGTCCTTAGTTAGGCAGAGGTCAAAGGTGGACGTGGTGGGGTTTTGGGAAGTGAATGTGGTGGTTGTAGTGTTGGAGAGATGAATTGAATTTCTTGCGAATTGAAGGGGACAGCACGCTTAAAGAGGGGCAGTTTTGGAACAAATAGCAAGTTTGTCACTTAAAGTAGACTTAATCGGTTGAAAATAAATATCGTGTCCGTAAGCGGTTGAATATTCTACAAAGTGGTTTGGCCCACAATTATTCCCGAAAGCGACAATGAAAGAGAGCCCTAATTTAATTTTCTTATACCTAAGGATAACTCTAGTAAATTTTTTATTTCATCCTAAAATTACAAAAAGAGTGGCGCTATTAGCACCACCTTTTCCTATCCTAAAATGAATTACAAAAAATTTATTATTTTGTTAGCTATAAATACTCTTTTCTTACTAAATATTCTCACCACTATATTGTGACACCCACTAAACCTCTAAATACACCTACAAATAATTGTTCAATACACACTCTTCCATAATAAGCTATAACAATTGCGTATAAACCGATTTTACGCCATTGCCAGAGATTATATGTCATTGCTAAGGGACAATCTCCTCACTTCATTCCTCTCCTCTACTCACTTCAATTCTTTCCTACGTTAACTTCATTATACTACAATTTTTTCACTTCACTTCGATTTTTTTCATGAATTTACGTATGTCTAGGTCGGGATTTGTTCAGGACTGGTTAAAGGAACACCACAGTGGTGTTCGGGAAGAACCTGCAGAACACCACAGTGGTGTTCGGAAAGCACCTGCAGAACACCACAGTGGTGTTCGGGAAGCACCTGCAGAATAGTTGGGGTTGCAAAACATTATAGGGATGTTCGGTAAGCCCTTGCCGAACACCACTGTGGTGTTCCTGAAACCAGTCCCGAACCGAAAATGAGAAGAAACCCAATATATCCCATATACATTACAACTAAAATGAAATTTAACACAAAAATTAAAACGAAATTGCTATTTAAACATAAAAATAGAATAAATTTCATATTTAGGGCCTTCCTCATCTCAAATCAGAGTTGCTATTTTTTTTCTTCTTCCTTGTCTGTTGGGGGGTTAGCGAATTAGGGGGTTTGCAAATTGTTGAGTTTGAAATTGGGGGCTTTGCGAAGCAATGGAAGTTGAAGCCTGGTTCTTGCGATGTTTTTGTTGGCGGCAGTGTTGTGTTTTGATTGTTGTATGGTTGGTGTATTAAGAAATTGGGGTGGGTGTATTGGGAAAGAAATAATGAGTTAATTGAGAGGGGTAAAATAAAAAATGTTAGGTGGTGTATTTAAAAATTATGTTCGTGTAAAATTAGTAGAGGGGGGTGTATTAAGAGAAGTGGTGTATTAATAGGAAAATGTGGTGCTAATGCCACTCTTACAAAAAAATCATTACTAGAGCTAGGTTTACCTAAATAACTTTTCTAATTAATTTTAATTTTATCCTAAATCTGTAAAGTCTTTTTTTTTTACTTGTAATTTTTTTTAATTACTATTTTGACTTTAACCGTATCCTTATCTCTAAAACTTTTTTTTATTTGAAACTTTTTTTGTAATTACAAGCCCAAGTTTACCCATGCAACTTTTCTAATTAACTTTAACCTTATCTTAAATCTGTAAAATCTTTTTTTATCTGTAATTTTTTTTCTAATTGCAGTTTTAACTTTGCTTGTATCCTAATCTATAAAACTTTTTTTTATTTGTAACTTCTTTTTTTAATTACTGTTTTGTATTTAACCGTATCCTAAATTAGTACAAAAAAATTATTTATATTCTTTTGTAATTACTATTTTAGTTAGATAAGGTCATAGTATTTAAAGTGATCGGTATAGATTTCTAAAAAAAATGTAGTAATTTAAATATACTATATGTATTTTCTTAAAATATAGTGTATATTTTTCTTTAAACAAACAACATGTACAATAGATTGATTATATCTCGATTTGAAACAAATATGCGTTAACCTAATTTTTTTTTATTTTTATATTTTTAGGTATATATGAATTTATGTCGAATATGGAAACTCCGCTAACATAATTCCTTAAACTTTGATTATGCTAAAATATAAAATGTATTATTTTTGAATTATTTTCGTCCATTGGGACGGGTATTAACTAGTTAGGAACGTAGGAGTATAATGTGAGACGTCTTTAAAAGGGTAAGAAAATGTGAGATAGTAAAAAATTATATATTTATCATTAGGACCCCACCATTCACGAGTAAAATTAGTCCAATCTTTTGTGGGTCAAATAGTCCCAACCTTGTAAATTTCTAATACTTCCTCAATTCAGTCCCCCACCCCCCCGCCCCCGCACACACACAAACAATCTGGCCATGCTTCATGGTACAAGTTACAAACCAAAAAATAAACCAATCCTGTTATAGTAGTGATAGAAATTGAAGGAATATGAAAATACTCTTGATCTTTTTATTATATCTTTGTGATTCTGACATTTAAAAGTAGTGTATATATTTTCCTTATTTAGGTTTTTATCTTTTGTAATTTTATAGTTTATATTGACTAACAACTAATAGTTTATATTTAGTATAGTTTTGTTATTTAGGTAAGAATCTCAAGGAGGAATGGACTCTTGGAAGATATGGAAAGAAGGATCTTAAATTCAGGAAGTGATTGAATCCTTGTTAATCAAGGAATTTTGAATGGCTATAAAAGGAGTCCTCCGCCTCCATAAGTTGTACCGATTTCAAGAGAATTAATATAGCATTATTAAGAGAGAAATCATTGAGAGGTTTAGTGCATGTGTCTCGAAAATCAGGGATTGATTCTTCGAGATTGTTTTGTGTTTTTGTAAGTTCTTAGTTTAGAACTCGGGTTTGATCTTTTAGTTATTATTTTCTTTTCATTGTAAGTGTTTATTCACAACTTGTTTTCTAGCAAGGTGTGCTTTTATGAAAAGGTTCCAAAGAAGATTTTCTTCAAGTATTAATTATTCCGCTGCATTTATATTCTGTTCTTTAAAAATAAGTTTTCAGGAAAAAGTTGTTTGCATTGTTGTGTTGTCACTTGTGTGCACAACTGTACACACAAGTAATCGCACATCTGGTTAACAGTCCTAGCTACAATTCTTTCAATTGGTATCAGAGCTTTCTCTCGACTCAACTGAGATCGATCCTTGAAAGTAGCCACAATGGATTGTTACCATAACCATAGTCATAACAAACCGCCTACACTAAATGGTTCAAACTATACCATTTGGAAGGCCAAAATGATTATGCACATTAAATATATTGATCATCGTGCTTGGGTTAGTCTGATTAATGGCTATACTCCTCCCATGATAGAACTTACCCCATCCACGTCTGATGGCAAAGGAGAGAAAAGCTATGGACCTAAACCCATAGAAACTTGGACAAGTGAGGAAATTGCTCTTGCAAACTATAATGCCAAGGCCATGGGAGCAATCTCTGACCATGTGGATCCTCATATGTACAGTTTATTCTCTACTCAAACTGTTGCCAAAACAGCGTGGGACATTCTTCAACTTCATTGTGAAGGACCAGCAAGTGTTAGAAAAACCAAACTAAGAACTTTAATGACCAAGTTTGAAAATTTAAGGATGGGAGAGAATGAAACCATAAAAGAGTACTCAGCCAAGATTTTGGACATTTCAAATGAGTCTTTTTCTTTGGGTGAATCTATATCCAATGCAAGACTTGTTAGTAAAGTACTACGAACTCTCCCAGAAAAGTTTAACATTAAAATTTCTGTGATTGAAGAAACTCAGGATGTTCACACTGTTGGGCTTGACACTATTCTGGGTATCCTAACAAATTTTGAATTGAATCTTGGGATTCAAGAGGCTAGCAAAGCAAATTCAATTGCTCTTGCAAGTGCTCTCAAGGTGTCTCAGGATCTTGTTCAACTGTCCAAAGATATTGATGAGTCAAACCTAGGAGATGATGAGTGTGCTTTGATTACTCAAAAATTCAATAGCATGTTGAAGAAGAAACGGTTTACTAAGTTTCCAAATTCAGCACACTCTACATCCTCCACGGGTGAATCATCAAAGAAGGAAATAGTCACTAAGAAGCCAGTTTTTGAAGGAAAGAAATCAATTGATTCTATTCAATGCCGTGCTTGCAAAGGATTTGGACATTATGCAAATGAGTGTGCTAACACTCTTAAAAAGCGTGGAGTAGGTTTCACAGCGACTTTGAGTGATTCTGATGATGATGAACAGACTGCAAACATGTCCATATGGCATCCATCTCAGATCACTTTGTCTGATAGTGAGTCAGATGTGGAAGATGTGCAATCCTTTGACAAAGACAATCACACAACCGACTACACACCGATGTGTATACTGTTTGAATTCTTTGACTTGGTGAAATTAAAGATGATCCGTAAGAAGAAGAATGTGCTACCTATGAGGACTTGCACAATACCTATGTTGAACTCCACACCGATTGGACTAAACGGATGGAGCAACTCAAGGTATTTAGACAGTAAATGAGAAATTGACTAGAAAATCTTAAACTAAAGTCTCAAGTTGAGAGTTTGTCAAAAGAAAGTGATTCTCAAAAGACTCCATAGCCAAGCTAGAAGTTTTACTCACAAAGAAAGACATGGAGTGTGAAAATTATAAAACAAATCTTGATAGAGAGACGAAACTCTAACAAGGCTGAACACCGGTAAAGCCAAGTTAGAAGAGGTTTTGAAAATAGGAAATCAAGGAAAACAGAATTGGCTATGGAGAAACTGTTTTTGTAAAAGAAGGAACTAGCGGTTTTCAAAGGGTAAAATCATCTCCTGTCAAGTCTGTTCATTCTCAAAACAGACAAAACAGAGGAGAAGGTATGTTTGTCATCATTGCTTCGCTCCTGGTCATATTAGACCGTATTGTCACAAGTGAAACAGGCTGGGTTGAGCAATATGCGTGGACACTTGGGCGCAGGTTGTGTACACAACCCAACACACAACCGTACACACAACCCAAAGCCGGAAAGAAGACCGCCTGGGTAAGAAAGGAAACCGTAAACTGTCGTTGTTTTCACCTCTCTTAGGAGCAGTGTGGAAGGGGCACTGTATTTTGACAGGTGTTCTCGCCACATGACAGAACACGGAAAATTTCATCGATTATGCTCCATTCAAAGGTGGGAAAGTCAATTTTGGTGGAGGAGCTCAAGGTAAAATTATTGGCAAAGGTACGTTGAATGTATCGCTTGCCTAAGCTACACAATGTTCTACATGTTGATGGGCTTAAGGCAAATCGATAAGCATAAGTCAACCGTGTGATGATGACTTATTTGTTAAATTTGACAAGTCAAAATGTGAAGTTTTTGATAACCAAAATAAGTGTATTTTAACTGGTGTTCGATCTTCTGACAACTGTTACAAAGTTGGAAGCAGTGTGTCATGCTTTTTTACTAAAATGGATGATTCTACAGCCATCTGGCACCAAAAACTTGGTCATGCCAGTGAGAGAAAAATCAGAGATTTAATCAACTTTGAGGTGTAAAGATTTGCCCAAACTGGATCTTAAAAAATTAAGTGTGTGTGGGTCATGTCAAAAAGGGAAACAAACAAGATCAAGTCATAAAATGGTTCAACACTGTGGAACCACTAGATGTCTTGAATTGATCCATACTGACCTTATGGGTCCGATGGAAGTAGAAAGCATGTCTCGAAAAAAATACTGTTTTGTGTGTGTGGACGATTTTTCTAGATATACATGGGTAATTTTCTTAAGGGAAAAGTCCAACACCATTGATGAGTTCAAAATTTGGTACAAGAGAGTCAAAAACTTATATGGTTTAAAAGCCATTAGAGTCGATCGATCATGGTACGAATTTGAAAACGCCACTTTCTCGGCTTTTGCGATTCAAAGGGATTACTCACGAGTTCTCACCCCAAAACCCTCAACAAAATGGGGTAGCGGAAAGGAAAAATCGCACATTACAAGAGATGGCCAGAGTAATGTTAAGCTCGAAAAATCTCTCTAAAGGTTTTGGGCGAAGGCGTGAATACAAAGATGTCATGTAGGAATCGTGTCTTTCTAAGAATTGGAAGTACTATGACTCCCTATGAGATATTTCTTGGAAAGAAACCCACGGTCAAATATTTTCATGTGTTTGGGTGTATTTGCTATATCTTGAATGACCGAGAGTATCTTTCTAAGTTTGATTCCAAAAGTGACAAAGCCATTTTTATTGGATACTCTACGAACAGTAGGGCATTCGAGTTTATAATCTCAAAACCAAAGCTGTCATGGAATCCATAAATGTTGTTTTTGATGATGCTACGATCTTAATGTCAAAACGATTGAGGATGATATTTCGGGTTGTACTTGGGAGCCGTAACCGCTTAATGACGAATCGAACCAGCTAATGTGAATGAATCAGAACGCCATCAGGTAACAGTTGTTCACCGGTTGTTCAAACAACGGCGGACAAGTGGTCAAACAAATGAAGACCAAGACTCGATTCAAACCGATGACGAAGATGTAAGCGAGAAAAAGACATCCCTCCGAATACAAGGAAATCATCCCACATCTCGGTCATAGGGAAGTGGATGAAGGCATGAAAACTCGAGGAAAAAGGGTCAATTACCGTGACCTTGCCGGTTTGTTATGTCTACAATCCATGTATCATCGTAAACTCGTGTTGTTTTGTTGCTAATTATGAACCAAAAATGTTTTGAAAGCCTTGAAAGATGAGAATTGGATTAATGCTATGCAAGAGGAATTAATCCAGTTTGAGAAAATGAAGTTTGGTTCTTAGTTCCTAGGCCTTCTCACGTCAATGTGATTGGGACCAAATGGATCTTTAAGAATAAATCTGATGAACAAGGCAATATAACAAGGAACAAAGCTCGTTTGGTGGCTCAGGGCTACACTCAAATTGAAGGGGTGGATTTTGATGAAACCTTTGCCCCTGTAGCCCGAATTGAGTCTATCAGATTGTTGCTAGCTATTGCATGCTACTTGAAAATCACTCTACATCAAATGGATGTCAAGAGTGCGTTCTAAATGGTGTTTTAAATGAGGAAGCATTTGTTGAGCAACCTAAAGGGTTTGAAGATCCTTCTAAGCCAAATCATGTCTATAAGTTGAAAAAGGCACTCTATGGTCTTAAACAAGCCCCACGTGCTTGGTATGGTAGACCGACCGAGCACCTAATTCAACTTGGGTTTAAAAGGGAGAGGTTGATAAGACTTTATTTGTTTTGAAAAATAAAAGGGTATGCTTGTTGCTCAAATTTATGTGGATGACATAGTTTTTGGTGCTACTACTAATGACCTACTTGAAATGTTTGTTCAAAGTATGACATCCACATTTGAAATGAGTATGGTTGGGAACTGAAATTCTTTCTTGGTCTTCAAATCACTCAAACCAATGAAGGAATGTCGGTTCACAATCCAAGTATGCTAAAAGTTTGGTTAAGAAATTTGGTCTTGATAATGCATCACACCTAAAAACTCCTATGGGATCATCCCAAAACTGTAAGGATGATGAGGGTGAAAGTGTTGATCACACCCTCTATAGGAGTATGATAGGGAGCTTCTTTGTATCTTACGGCTAGCGACCGACATAATGTTTAGTGTGTGCATTTGTGCTAGGTATCAAGCTAACCCCAAAGTATCCCACTTAAAAGCAGAAACGCATTATAAGATATGTTGGGGTACTACTCACTTGGGGTTAAGCTATACAAGAGATACCAACACAAACTTGGTGGGTTTCAGTGATTCGATTGGGTGGAAATACGATGATAGAAAGAGCACCACCGGTGGGTGTTTCTATTTAGGGAATAATCTTGTGTCTTGGTTTAGTAAGAAACAAAACGTGTTTCTTTGTCTCCGAATCGAATATGTGGCAGGTAGTTGTTGTACCCAATTACTTTGGATGAATCAAATGATAAAGGATTATGGTTTGAAAAGTGAAACCCTAACTGTTTTTGTGATAACATGAGTGCTAAAGATATTGCTAAAAATCCGTGCAACACTCCCGTACAAAGCATATAGATATTCGGCACCACTTTATAAGAGATCTTGTTGAACAAAGAATTATTACACTTGAACATGTTGGAACAACAAATCAACTTGCCGATATCTTTACCAAGGCTTTGGATTTTGAGAGATTTTCTTTTCTTAAGAACTCTCTCGGTTTGTGTGATCACGATGATCGCACCTGTGCACAACCGTCTGCATCTCGTATAATTGTATATTACGAAAACACAAAAAAAAAAAAATCTGCATTCATGCATTGCACGATTATCTCTTGTGATCACTTGATTATCTCTGTGTTGACATCTTCTTTGACTCTTGAATGTGAGATCCCTCCTAACTTGGTGATAAAATTTCCTTGTTAAATTTTTGATAATTATCATGGAGTGGGTGTCTAATCTAAGGTCACCGAGAAAAACAAGCTGCCTCCATTTATTTTGAAGCTTCCACTCATGTGCTCAATGCCAATGACTTATTGTTGCATCACTTGGGAAAAAATTTGGGAAGCACTATGGTGTGAGAGTGAATAGCTCCTTCTCGGTCGATTCAATGCCTAATATGGAGACATTCTAGAGGCTACATGATTGAGGGTTATCTCATTGAATTCTTGTTTGTCAATGTTATGTTAAATACGTGATTTAGTCATACCATGTTGCAATTTATTGAGATTAAAATCCTCACCGTGTGTGCATTGCTCTCTCATGATAGGCATATAGATTACGTTAGGGCATTCGAAATCCTTGGTGAAAATATGAGCAATTTGTTTGTTAATTTTCACTCTTCTTGTCCTAATTTTTCTATTGTGATTAATGATCTTTTTATGCTAAGGTGGTTATGAAGTCTAGTAGTCAAAGGAGACTACGGTGAGAGGTTGTGTAATCATGGAAGAGTTCCAACCGGATTAGGAAAGCAAATCATATCACAAAAATTTGGTAAGTTTTTTTATTTTTGTGCCCTAATCCTTTATGAGTTTGGAAGTTCAAAAGGGAAAACTCCTACCTTTACACGGCTTATTCTCTTCCTGGTTCGGTTTCAAGGTTGTGCCCATAAATCCCTTTTAAACCTTGTGACTTCTTTCAATCAATTAATCTCACAACCGCTCTCACATCTTGTCTCACATCTCCCAAAGTCTCTCTCTCCTCTCCTTTCTTCTAGATTTTTGTGTGCAGATCGTTCTCATGGCATCTCCACCTTCTTCCACGGCTCGCATCCGCCATGTGACTTAAGCATATCCCCACAGATGTTCTGCGATTGATGTCCAATCTCTTGGCCACCGCAATTAACGTTGAAGATCAATCTGTCCTGATGCCGTTAGGGATGCTCGTCAACCGAACCTTCAGGGTCCGTCGCTCTAGCCGGTGATCGCATCCGGAAAACTTCAATTTCTCGTCTTCCTCGTCAACTGCTCCAAAATTTCAAAACCCAAATCGGGGGTTCCAAGACAAGGAGGAGGTTAATTCTCCGAGATTCCTCGATGAGGATGAGGGCTCCCGCCAGCTCGTGTCGCATCTCAGGCCAAAATTCAGGGGGAGAGCAGCTCTAGGCGTCTCACCCGTAGCTCCGCCCGTGCTCAAACCGCGGCTGTTCTGCCTGCGGCAAACTCACCGTCACAGCCTGCTGACTCTAGTAATGCCTCTGTGGGCTCTGATGATACTGTAAGTGATCCTGATGTTCTCATCTCTTCAAAACGCAGGCCAGTCCCTTCTGTGAGGTCTTCTGTGCAGCCGGTTGTGCCCACAACTGGTGACACACCAGTTCACACAAGTGGCATTGCTCGCAAATCTCGGGTTCGTAAGTCCTCTGTTCGTATTCCCTCTTCTCCTTACAATCTGGACTTGAAGTACAATTCTCTGTTTTATTCTCCTGATGCTGAAAATCGTTTTTCCGCCAATCTCCATAGGGCTTTTGTTGTTGAAAAATCTCGACAGATTGAGGTTTTTGACAAAGTTGGAATGACCAATTTTTTCTCTGCAAGGTCCCTGGATATTTCATTAGATTTTCCTATTCCTTATTCCCGGACCTTGGTCTTAGAGTTTTATGCCAATCTGAGCCGAGATATTGGTCTTGACCGTTCCCCTAATTTTGGGAAAGCTTTTGTTAGGGATCAAGTGGTTGATTTTAGTCCCTCTCGAATTAACTCTTTTCTGTGCACTCCTGATCTTCCCATTCACATGCTTCCTCCGATATTCATACGGCCGTGTCCATGGTAACCGGAGGAAAAATTTCCAAGTGGAACACCGGGTTTCGGACTAGTTCCTTAACCAAAGTGTTTGTGTTTCTACACCATATTCTCGCGCTCCAATTGGTTGCCAACGTTAAATTCCTCGTCTGTCACTAAAGATCGATTCTTCTTATGTATCGTGTTGGGAAAATAATTTAACTTGGGGCGAACTATTTTTGATACTATAATGAGCTTTGCGGAGAATGTTAACACCACCTATGCTCTTCCGCACCCTAGTTTGATCTATGCCTTGTTGAAAGATCAAGGGGTTCCGATATTCCCGGGGACAGTCTCACAATCATTCCGGATCATTTTAAAATTCCCAAGACCATGCTTGATGCGTCTCGGGTTGATGATCCGGTCGCTTTTCGGGCTCGCATCGACTTCGGGCGGCAACCAAGTGTCCACGGTGTCCACAACCGTTCTCACTCATCGTGCCCACACCGCCGCCAGACCCCAATGCCATCCACGCCGATTGCGATCTTCGAGCTCGATATCTTCACATCAGCCGAGATAGAAAGTAGACATCTTCTCATTTCGGCCGCAAAGAAATATTGCCGATTTGGAGGCTATGCTTTCTGGTTCCTCTCAAAAAGGGGGAGATATTTCCAAGTCTGCGGGAGCTACTACTAGTGCATCTGATGCTGAAGGTCTAGTGTTTGATATTGAGAAGGAGATTGATGAGGTTGCGACTAATATGGAGATGGATGTTTTGGGTGAAGACCTCTACTCGGGTCTTTAAAACTTGTGGACTTTGTGAACTTTTTATTTGCTTTTGGACTGTAATGACTTTATTTAGTGGTATGTCTATCTGTTTAGCCTTATCAAATTGTTGTTGCAGGTTTTTGTTCAGAACCACAAAGATAGGGGGAGATTGAAGGAGTATGAAAATACTCTTGATCTTTTTATTATATCTTTGTGATTCTGACATTTAAAAGTAGTGTATATATTTTCCTTATTTAGGTTTTTATCTTTTGTAATTTTATAGTTTATATTGACTAACAACTAATAGTTTATATTTAGTATAGTTTTGTTATTTAGGTAAGAATCTCAAGGAGGAATGGACTCTTGGAAGATATGGAAAGAAGGATCTTAAATTCAGGAAGTGATTGAATCCTTGTTAATCAAGGAATTTTGAATGGCTATAAAAGGAGTCCTCCGCCTCCATAAGTTGTACCGATTTCAAGAGAATTAATATAGCATTATTAAGAGAGAAATCATTGAGAGGTTTAGTGCATGTGTCTCGAAAATCAGGGATTGATTCTTCGAGATTGTTTTGTGTTTTTGTAAGTTCTTAGTTTAGAACTCGGGTTTGATCTTTTAGTTATTATTTTCTTTTCATTGTAAGTGTTTATTCACAACTTGTTTTCTAGCAAGGTGTGCTTTTATGAAAAGGTTCCAGCAAGATTTTCTTGCTGAAGTATTAATTATTCCGCTGCATTTATATTCTGTTCTTTAAAAATAAGTTTTCAGGAAAAAGTTGTTTGCATTGTTGTGTTGTCACTTGTGTGCACAACTGTACACACAAGTAATCGCACATCTGGTTAACAGTCCTAGCTACAATTCTTTCAGAAATACAAATTATTGCACAAATTTCTCATATAAATCTAAGTGACAAGTATGCTATTAGTTAAATATTATATGATTTAACATGTAATGTCACTTTTAAACCCGTAAAATTTGTCCACACTATGTCAGTACAGTAAGAGAAATCTCTATCCGGGATTTTTCTTTGTAAAAGGAGATGAATTAATTTTATTTGTCGTATGTTCAATGGACAAACATGAAATGCTTCCATAGTTATAGGGGATGCCTATAAGTAAAGAAGGTAACACATTATCTATTTTGACAAAACACATATTTAGGCTTTGATAATAGAGTTACTTCACCATATTCTGAACACTCATGAAGAGGTCCATATTCCAAAAAAGCTTATTTGCTACAATAACAACGATATTTATTTCTTTAAAGTAATGGTATAATTCCCATGCATATTGTTAATTTCAAATGAATTAAAGATATTTCCAAGGGATCCCAAAATGGACGACAGAAATGAACAATATAAAATTATTTGAGTGATCGTAGAGTGGAATTAGACTCTTTACCAAATAGTGTTTCTTTTTTAGTACCAATCTTCTTCACTAGCAAGAAAATAATAACTTGACAAATAAGTGCAGCCGTTGGTAAGATGCTTCACCTATAACCGATAGTCGTGGGTTCGAGTCACCGGAGGTAAGTGAAGAACCACAATTAATTCTCTTAATAAAAGGAAAAAAAAAGCAAGAAAACAATAACTCATATTCAATAATTATTTAAATTAAGAATCAAGGATGGGGAAAATAAAATAAATTAGTACCACTTATAACAGCCTCCTACCCAACTTTACTCTTGATTTAATTTTTATTAGTACTAGAGGTAAGAAGATAGTTGGAAAGGAATTCTCATGGTACATAGCCACCGTGACCGCCACCTTCACCGCTACCACCACCTCCAGCGTATCCTCCTCCATTGTAAACACCTCCACTACCTGAGCCACCACCTCCACCTCCACCGTATCCACCACCATGTACTCCTCCTGCACCACCACCTTCTCCGCCACCACTTCCATATGCACTACCCCCCGCTCCTCCAGCAGCATACCCTGCTCCCCCTCCACCACCATGACCACCTCCCCCACCGTATGCTCCACCGTGCTCCCCAGCATAGCCACCACCGCTGCCTCCTCCTTCACCTCCGCCATAACCCCCTGCATGCTCCCCATATCCACCAGAGCTAGCACTTCCACCTCCACTACCACCACCGCCACCACCACCATATCCAACACCATGTTCGCCAGAACCACCATATCCAGAGCCACCTCCTGAACCACCACCGCTTCCATATGCAACACCATGCTCATATCCACCAACATATCCTCCTCCACCACCGCTACCACTACCACCACCGCCACCATATCCTCCACCATGTTCCCCACCACCTCCATAGCCACCACCACCACCACTACCACCACCACCACCACCACCAATTCCATATCCAGAACACCATGTTCTCCCCGCACCATAGCCACCTCCTCCTGCACTACCAACCCCACCACCACCACCACTACCACCACCACCACCACCACCACCACTTCCATATGCAGGGCCACCATGTTCTCCTACACCTCCAGAACCACCACCTCCACCAGTAGCACCACCACCACCACCATAGCCACCAACATTTCCGTGGGCGGCACCATAGCCTTCAACTGTGAACAGTGCTCTTGTTGCAGAGCATATGCCAATGCCCAATAACACAACAAACACAACACCAAGTACTTTATGAGTAGCCATAGGAATGTTTTTGAATGATCACACAACAATGACTTGGATATTTGCAACAAAGAATGTGAGTATTTATAGGGATTGGGGGTAGGGTTTGGCTCTATAAGCAGTATGCATATTTGGAAATGGAGTGGAGTGGGTGAGAAGCACATGCAAAGGGAAGGTGGAACAAGTGACCCCTCCACGTACAACTTGGTCCAATATTGCACCATACACACTTGCATACAGAAGAGCATGCTCTGCTCTCATCGATAACACTATTTCTGGAAGCCATATACTATCTTAGTGTGCTTTTGCTGTCACCCACATTAATTTTCATGTCTTAAGAAATTTTCGATCACCAAACTCAGATAGATGGAAATTAAAAGTATAAAAGTAAATATATAAAATTCATAATGCGGACGATTGGAGCACTGAGCACAGCCAGTGTACATATTATGGTGCACACTGCAGAGTGTGTATATGGTGATTTTGAGTAATTTTGACTCTTGTTCAATATGATGCTAATTAATAATTATCTACTGCCAATGTAGTTCAAAGTCATTTTGTATAAAATTTGCAAGCCTATGATCAAGAAAATGTCCTTTTATTTATATCCTGGCATGAAGAAATATTCAATAAAAATCAAGCTATAAATAGCATACTCATCAACTGTCTCCATTATGCTTATACTGGGACTCGATCTCCAAACTTTTAATTTGTAAAAATTGATATATAATATGATGCTGTTTTATGATTTTTCTCCTTGAAGTAGTTAATATTTGATTTTTTTTTGTTCAACCAGAGAGTGTTTGTTAATTTTTTAAACTATTTTGATCTTCACTAAGAATATGCATACACCCTCCGTCCTACTTGATTCTGCATACACCATTTTGTCTTAATTGAATAGTTACACTTTGATTTTTAAATCAATTCGACTAATTTTAGAATGATTATTTAACATACCTTCATTTAGTTAGAAAAATTAAAATCATCCTCTTTGAGAACTGCACTTGAAGAGCCCAAATATATACCCTCAAAAATATATTCTCAAATATTTCAAAAGATGTACGAAACAAGGCCACATATATTTTGATACACCCCCCTATAAATAGGGGGCTCCCCCTCACATTAAGGGGACTTCTTCCTCAGCATGTTTCCTCCTTCTCTCTATCTCTCTCTCCACATATATTTTGAGCACATTTTCTCTCTATTATACATATGAGATACGATTATTTGGAGGCTTGAGTCGACGTCCGACCCCTAACGGTATTTCCTTTGATATCACAGCATCATCCGACGGTCGAGTTTCGCCACACAAGCCTTTGAGAGCCGGGCATCCTACCGAAGACTAGCTACACACGTGGATCGACGTAGTCACCCATATTTATTTTGGCGTGATCAGCACTATATAATAGTACTGTAATTTGCATGTTTTATAATTCTTGAAATTATTAACTACTAAATCCTTGTCAAATATCAAATCTGAAATCAGTCAAATTAACCAAAAAATTTAAAGGGAAAGGTTATTTCCACTACATTTTTTGCTTATCCACTTCATTATCAATTGTGACTTTAACTTAATTATATTTGGACAAAATTACCCCTTAATTAATTACTTGCCATTTGAAATTGAGTAATACACTTCTTATTTCCAAATTACCTTTTAATTCCTAACATATCAATAAGCAAGATAATTTTGCTATTTCTATTTCTATTTATTTTTAATATATATTTTCTTAATTATGCTTATGACTCGATTCATGTTTCATTATATAAAAAAATCATTAAAGCATTTATCGAACAAAATTTTAAAAAATGTGATATTATACTACTAATAAATTTTTTTAATTTAATTTAAAAAATATTATTCTAAAAAAATATGGTTCGTATTTAATTGATTATTGATTTCAATCAATTTAAAATTCAAAATTTTGGATTAATTATTTTAGGTAGGCAAAATGTATTAAAACTTTACGATTATATCACAATATGATTTTATTATTAGATTAATTTTTACAATTATATCCTTTAAATTGAACTGTAAATTTTACATTTCAATTAGCAAAGATTACATGTTTTCTCAAAGTTCGGTTGACAAAAAATATTCTTATAATATTAATTTTTCTATCTGCAACTTGACTCCAATCACGAGCTTAATTAATTAAACATTTAAAATAAATAAAAATAGAAAAATATTATGTCGTTTATCTGAACGCTAATCAAATATTATTTAAAATGTTTTATTTTAATAATATTGAAAAGTAATTAGAAAAGTAATTTTGTTAGTTAATTTAATATGAGCAAGTAAGGGTAATTCTATCCAAATATGTATTTATTTAATATAATAATTAATAATATAGTGAATTAACAATAATTGTAGTGAAAATAGCCTCTCCCAAATTTAAAAGACACACGTCTCCTTAATTTGGACAGAGGAAGTATTATTTACTGTATAAGCTACCTAATAGTTTAATAATATTCCAGGTAAAAAAATGTTAAATTCTTAAATGTAGTAAGGATTATGTTAACAAATTCCCATTAAAATTTTAAATAGAAATGGGTGTATTAAAAATTATTCACAATTAAATTGGAAGTAGAAATGGTACTGATTTCAATCTTTATTATGGACACTTGCTAATAAGACCGGAGCAAAACCACAAATCGAAATTGTTTTGATTAAATGGAAGTGATTTTTTTTTCTTACAATGGAAGTGATTTCTAGTTAACTTTGGATCGCAGGTGGCTTGGAGTTGATATTTTAAAAAGTACGACGCCTTATGTTTGATCCCTTTCTATATCTAATATATATATATATATATATATATATATATATTAACTTTGGATTGTGGCATTCGATTATTAGAGTTTCTAATCATCTATCTCTAGTAGAAATGCTAGATACGTAGGAAAGATAGATTTTTAAAAAAAATTCTTTAATGCAAACTTCTAATGAGGTGGAGATAATGTGATATTTAGTTGGAAGACATCCTCTACGTGATCCTCTACTTCTGAGGTCACCTGAGGAGGTCTTTTCATCCACGTCATTTACCGGTTTTTATTTTTATTTTTACGATCAATCGTGTAGGAGTAATTTTTATTTTTATAAATAATTGTAATTTATTTTACTTTTTATAAGTAATTATAAAATAATTTTATGTAGAATGTTAAAAAGAAGTGTTCTACGTTTAGAAAGGGAATCTCTATCTTTTAAATTTTTTTCATATATAAACGAGATTTTCTTATTTAAACACGTCATAAAAAAAAAAAATGGAGATACTTTTACTTTTATTCTTTGGTGGGTGGGTCCCCTCACATGCAAAATCTTTAGATGTCAACGTAGAGTTAAATAAGAGGACATATCTCCCTCTTCTTTCTGTTGGCGCTTCTTCCCCTACTTTCTTTCATCGATCTAACTCCCAATTGAACAAGTTTACCTTACTTTAGATTTTACATCATTCGTTTGAAATAAAAGTTTTTTATTGCTTCAATACAAATTATAAGAGAGCGGTTAATTTTATATAAGTTTTTTAATATTATAAAAATATTTTTTAGTAGTGTCAAATCAATAAACGTTTATTTTGTTTATCTCTCAATTAATAAAAGTATTATATACAATTTTTTTTTAAAAAAATGAAAAAAAGAATGAAGACACTTATTTTAAAATGTTTAAAAACATGAACACTTATTTTAGAATGGAGAGAGTATATTTCTAGAATTTTTTAAAAATTATTTTACAATATAGTGCCTTTAATATTTTTAAAGTTGAGAATAATCATTATATTAAAGTAACTTTGTGGCTACAGTAACATAATAGTTTAAAAGAGTAATGTTATGTGCACCAAATGTGTACCAAAAGTCCTTGTTGACATCTTTTGATTGGTTAAAAGATTTCTAAAATTTTAAACTGCTAATTTTTTCTTAATATTTTTTTCTTAATTTGCACAAAAAGACAGATTTTAAAAATTAAAAATGAAAATAAATGTTAAAAAAAAATCAAAAAATTGAAAACCGGAATAGGAACCGGTCATCCATGGTTCGGTTTCTGTTGTGCACAGCGGAAGACTAGCAAACAATTAACAGAGTATAATAGGATCAATCACAAAGAAGAGAGAGAGATACATAATAGTTTAAAAGAGTAATGTTATGTGCACCAAATGTGTACCAAAAGTCCTTGTTGACATCTTTTGATTGGTTAGAAGATTTCTAAAATTTTAAACTGCTAATTTTTTCTTAATATTTTTTTCTTAATTTGCACAAAAAGACAGATTTTAAAAATTAAAAATGAAAACAAATGTTAAAAAAATCAAAAATTGAAAACCGGAATCGAACCGGTCATCCATGGTTCGGTTTCGGTTTGCCTTGTCACGGTTTGTAAAACCATCGGTTTCAAACCGGAACCGGTTTGGGCATGTTTAGACTAAATGAATTGTGAAAAAAAACTTGAGGGTATCAAAAAATGCAAATAAAGTTAAATTTATCTTTAAAATTCGTGTAATAGGTGACTGCGCGTACAACTTTGGTTTTGGGATGAAAAGAGTAGATGACTTCTAGCCCTATGAAGCAATGCGATTGAAAATTACAGTAAAGTTGAATAGTCCTAGCATTATATATATATTCTGTTGAGTTTTTACTTGCAGTGAGGAATGAATATGTTGGTAGTAGATTGCGACGCTCGAGTGGATGGAACAACGATCGAATACCGTAAATGCATTCACTTTCCTAGATAAATCTCTCCATGCCATGCAAGGATGGTTTTCACAAGTTACAAGATTCATCACAGAAACGACCCCTTGATAGTTGAATCGTAGAATTATCTTATTCCTAGCTACGACAAAATTAAATCTGACAATATATAAAAGTAGCTAGTCTGTTTAATTTGTTTCAACAAATTAAAGTCTATGTCACTTCTGCATGCTATCTATCTATCTATCTTCTAATTTCATATCTCAAACCAAGAGCTAGATGTATGAAATTTAATCTTTATTATGCATCTCGATTGAAATGATCCACTTTGATGAATTAGAATCTCCGGCCGAGAACATTATGCATGCTTCTGAGAAAAGATCGAGCCGCTTTAATTCAAGTATTTTTCTGTCCATCTCTTTTCATACCCGGCCGGCCAAGCATTATATATTACCTCTTCGAATTTGATCCATGGTTTCATATTTAATTGGGTATATTTTTGGTCTTTTCTTAAAGAATCCAAATTTAAATGTAGTATAAATATATATATCTATATATATATATATATATAAATTCATAATTAACTTGGGCAAGGAAGAACCATCATATATAATAAACATACTATTTGACATCCAACTCGTTTACATAAACACTTCTTTGGAGTGGAGCAACGTCAAGTGAGGGAACAAACAATGAAGACGCGTTGTTGATCGAGTTTCATGTGAACCGAAAACGTGCATGCATATAGATTGTTATGCAAGAAATGACAGGAATGCAACTCTAACTGTATTTACCGGCCAGTAGTATATATTAATTAGTTAGATTTGGTTCTTGCTGCCGATGAAGAAATTTTAGCCAACAACTCCAAATAAAAACTTTATAAATAAGTAGAGCAAGTATACAGATTGATCATTAATTAATTAATTGATGCGACTCTAGAAGCATCTACTTAATTCATAGTACAATATGCATATGACAGATCTCATTAAAGACCAAGATTTAATCTTGTTATTCTTAGGATCGAGGAGTACTATAGTTGAATCATGTTGATGGTCTTTTCAAGGTGCATAACCACCATGGCCACCACCTTCGCCACCCCCACTACCGCCTCCGTAACCACCTCCCTGTGCACCTCCTGCAGCATAACCGCCTCCACCACCAGCTCCACCTCCACCACCTCCACCGTATCCACCACCATGTGCTCCTCCAGCACCTCCACCAGCGCCACCACCACTGCCATATCCGCTCCCTGCTGCTCCTCCTGCACCAGCTCCTCCACCTCCGCCTCCACCATGTCCACCTCCGCCACCTCCTCCTACAGCGCCACCATATCCACCACCGCTACCACCTCCTTCTCCTCCACCATAACCGCCACCATGTGCTCCTCCTGCACCGCCACCACCACCTCCGCCACTACCACCGCCGCCGCCACCACCACCACCAAGTCCTCCAACAGCACCACCACCGTAACCTTCACCGGCTCCTTCACCTCCTCCGCTTCCATATCCAGCTGCATGCTCTCCTCCAGCACCATAACCACCTCCCCACCGCCACCACTGCCGCCTCCACCACCGCCACCTCCAACTAAACTACCACCATAGCCGGCACCACCACCAGCACCATGGCCAGCACCATAACCACCAATACCCTCTTCATAAGTGAAGAGGGCTCTACTAGCAGCACAAATGCCCACACCCAAAAGCACACAGAAAACTACACTGAAACCCTTGTGAATAGCCATGGGAAAAAAATGTTTGAAGCTTGACATGGAGAGGGCGCAGAATACTGGTATTTATAGGAATGCCTAGGGGTTTCAAATGCAAATCTGAGTGGCTGAAGCACATGGAAAGAGAAGCACTTTTGTCCCACGTTATGGTCCTAGACAGAAATACACCACATGAATTAATATCGCTTCTCATTAGTGTGCTTATGCTGTTTCCCACATTTGATCATGTTAGGCCGATATACTATTACTTACAATTCGACCCCAAGAGCAATTTATTGATTTAAACTCATCTTATCTTAAATATTTTCTCATTCTTTAACCCTATTGATGGATATCCTACTCAATCCTATCTAGCTAGCCAATGATACTTATATAGTTATATTCAATAATTACTTTGTTAGAATTTTTAATTGCACGTCATTAACTTCAGAAATTAAAGTATAATATGCTTCTTTCCAGGTGAAATATTAGATAGTTCGTAGAGCATAATTACCCGTGATCAACAATCAGAAGAATATTCTACAAGAGAGATCGAGTGATATATGTTACTCCTCGAAAATGATGTAGCTCGTCCATTGTGTACACTCTCGAAGTAGGGAGGTGGCCGGCTTGGATCTCAGCTGAGGACGGTAATAAAAGTTATAAATCGACTCGTTTTGAGTTGAGGGATGTCACGACTAATCTTTTTTCCCGCAAGTTCTTGTTGTTGATCCAAGGAATGGAAGAGTGGCATATCCGTCAATGCTGCGAGTGTCTTCCTAATGGGATGAACAAGAGTCCTGGTGTATGCAATAACGGGGCTAAGTCTGGAGAGACTCTGAACAACAGCCATCAACTACTTGGCTATTTGTTTCGGTGATACAATGGTCTATTGGAAATTACCCCCACCCCCATGTAACTGTTGAGTTTCAACCTGTAAGGACTTCCCCATTTGTTTGCAAACGCACCTAAAACTTTTTCTTATCACCTCAAATTTTACAATGGAGATTGTCAATTATCAAACACTTAAAAATTAAATTTGGAGTGCCGATAGCGATTACTCCCTCCGGAGTAAAGAGTTCACTTTTGACTTTTTTATTAATTTAATTAATATTTGTCCAATAATTTACATAAATTTATTTGTATTTATAAAGTTATGAAAGTTGAAATCAATAGTATTTTTAATGTAGTTTTTAATTAATAAAATTTTATTTCCTAAAACATAAGTAAAGTATATAAAATTTACTTTGAATTTAAAAAGGAAAGTGACTCTTTCTTGGCACTTATAACGATATACTTTGTTTTTTATTGGTCAATTCGACCAATTTCTAGATAAATATTTAATATTTATTATTTAGTTTGAGAAAAATAAAACTTTAACCTTTAAGAACTACACTAAAAGTAGGAGTACTATAAATCAAGTGACTTATAGTTATTGAAAACATGATTAAATTCTCATCAAATATCGATCCTAAAATTAGTCAAATTTGAAGAATTAATATGTATTTCTTCAATTTGATGGGGAGAATTATGAAAACTTCATCACTCCGAAAATTAGTGTCTATTTTTAAAGAATTGTGCCTCAAAATGAGTGTCTATTTTGTAATTAAGTTACTAAATTCTCTTTTGCCAACTATCATATTTCAATATGCATTTTGAATGATATAATATAGACAGCAAGGGTAATTTGCATATTAGCCATTTTTAAATTCTTATAAAACGAAAAATATACACTCATTTTAAGATAAAAGGAGTAGTGATTATTATACTATACACTCAATGATAAGTGATAACAAAGTGAGTTATTGCCATTTTATTTGAGATCACAATAGTGTTAAAGTGGTCCGCGTTAATTAAGCAAGCAAGAGCGGATGCACATCCACTTCAACACCTGCTCTTCAAACTTTAACTGCACCATTTCATCTATATACGTATTATATTATTTCTCCTAAATACTACATCACAAACTATACTATAAAATAATATAATTAAAAGGTCAAAATATGAAAAATTACCCTCAAGTATTCATTAAATCTCACAATGCACCCCACTGTTAAAATGACGCAAGTACATGCCTGACGTTGTTATATGTCCCATTTTGCCCCTTGGTCGCAATGAACATTAGAAAATTAACATTTTTCATTATGTGTCTTGCACGAGGGGAGCAAGATCGTTCTTAGCATTTTATAGGCCCTGGGAAAAGTTGAATTAAAGAAGGGCCCTTATTTAATTATTAAATATTAATCTTATGTATTTTTTTAATTTAATTTTTTAGAGACACAAAAATAATTTTTGCTATTAGTATAATTTCAATAACGGGTTCCTACTGAGCTGAAATCAAGTTTGGGAAAACATTATTATCTAGAAAACTCAACAATTTTTTACCGAATTTCAGTCTCATAAAGCCAAAAGACTCAATTACTCAAATCAACAATCATCATAAGAATAATTTGAGATTTCTTGTTGCTTCGCACTTCTATTTCATGGTCCTCTTATCACTCACTCGGAGCTATGACCTCAAATTAGTAATTAACTAAATTGAAAATCCAATATAACTATTTAAGATGTGAACAAATTGTCAAGCTCAAAAGTCCCAACAAACAATTGAACAAACATAATTCAAAATTTAACAAATAAACAAAGTCAATGTCACTTTCAATTTTTAAACACACAAAAACATTGTAAAAAGAAGAACAATAATTAACAATGCAACAAAATTTAACAAATAAACAAAGTCCCAACAAACAATTGAACAAACATAATTCAAAATACTCCCTCTATTCATGGCAAATAGTCAATTTTTGACTTTTTGGGTCAACTTAATTAAAGTTTGACTGATAATTTACATAAATTTATTTATTTTTACAAAATTATGAAAGTTGTAATCCATAGTATTCTTATTGTTGTTTTTAATTAATGAAGTTTTATTTCCTAAAACATAAGTAAAGTATGTAAAATTTTGATTTAATTTAATCACGTGTTGAATTTTAAGAATAGAAAGTGAACTCGTTCCCTAGAACGGAGAGAGTGACAACAAAAACTTTGGGTTTGGGCATCAGTTCAAAAAACTTAGGTACCATTTTTGATTTATATGTATGCTAATACTACAATAATAATAAAAAATTTGGGCTCTTTATTAATTTAGCCCCTGGGCGGGTGGCGCCCTGGCTGCCCTCCCCTTGGACCGGGCCTGGAAGGGAGGACAATTGAGTATTTTCCCAACATATTCAAAACACAAAATAACAGAGGTCAAAGAGTCAAAAACGGTATTATTTATTTTCTTAAATTAAAATTTATCTTCCTCCCTCCTACATAATCAATTCAAATAAAAAAAAAGGGTATGATTTAATGGATATTTGAGGTGATTTTTTTATATTTTGACCAATTAAAAAATAAGAATGTTAATAAAATTCCCTAATTCCTCACCTCTTTGTAAATATTCATTTTCTTCTTCATCCTTTATATCGATTGGTAAGAAGTATTAAGAACTTTAGAAATTTTAATTAACCAATGAGACAATATTGATATAACATGAGGGCAAAATCGTTCATGCGAGTCAAATTTCCCATTTAGCCTTTTATGGTTAGTTTTAGTACTGTTTAGCGCTACTGCATTCCTTTTTGTTTGGGATTATTCTACTCACTTTTGAAATGTGTATATAGTATTCCTTACATTTTTTTTTAATTATAGAAACTAATATTTTAGTAATATTAGTACTCTTTACATGACTTAAATGTCCTTCTATATAAAATCTTTCTAAATAAATACAACTTCAAATTATAAAACAATGACTGTTTATAAACATTTACAGTGCATAACTGATATTGTAATATATTAACTAGTTATAGAACCCGTGCTTTGCAGTGTAATTTAATTTTTGTGTTTAATTGATATATTTTATGAATAATTTTATATAAAATTATCATTATTCGATATAGGCGTGAACGTTTAGTATAGTATTTTTGTTTCAAAATAAGTTTTTTTTATTAGTGGTCAATATATGTATTTTCATTTTTATACATTTTTGTTGGGTTGCTTTTCCTTTGCTTTGTTTTTTTCTTTTTGTTTTCATCTTGCACTTAATAAAGATATTTTGGACATATATTTGAAGAATTTTTTTAAAAATAAAATATTTACTTTAGAATTTATTAAAGAAAGATATTTTTTTCTGAACAAATGTGAATTGTTTAAGGATTGAATATAATTATATTTTATAAAATTATTTTTGAAGATCATTCAATGATTAGAAAAAGTTTAGTTGGATACTATATTTACAAAATAGTTTATTTTTTATACATTGAAATAATAATCAAAATAAGTGAATATTATAGTACATGGGTCTCGTGACCCCCACTTAACCATAATATATGTAGTATTTTAAAAACATACATATACATATAATATAATTGGTTCAGTTGGTTAAGGTGAGTATGCATATATAAAAGGTTGTGGGTTCAAATTTCATTACAAATATTGTTTTGGTTTTGATTTCCTTGTCAATACCTAAAGTTCTTCACCTATTACTATTCACTATTATATATACTCTTTATAATAGGTAATATTATTACCTAATGACTTCCTCTCCTAATAAATAAGAATTTGAAGAGTCAAGTTCACCAAAATGAAGATTTAACAAAAATGGTATATGTGGCAAACTCATAGGCCTCCTCACCAACTTTAATATATATATATATGGATTTGATAATATACAAAAATATATATGTATGAAAGGATATCTTGAAATACATTCATTTAATTTTTATGTTACTAGCATAATTTAGATGATCTATATTATACATTATTCTATGTTAATCAATTTATTTTAAGATAAAAATATATATATCTTGAGTGCGTCTACATTTAATATTGCTATAACCAATCAAATCAATTGCCTTAAAATAAAACAAATATCTAACATAAAAATGATAATATATATATATATATATATATATATATATATATAATATGATCTTTTAAAACGAGAGGGAATGGAACTCATATGTTTAAGAAATAAATTTTGTAAAGTAGGGGCATTAAAGTTGATTAATGAGGCTTATTAATAGCGTTTAAAGGGTAGTGTTTACAATTAGGAAAAGCTCAAAGCACTATGGACAATTCAATAAAGTTAGGGGAGGTAAATAATTAAAGTAAGAGTAATGTTAAATGCATCAATTTGATCCGGCTCAAAATCAATTATTGCTCCCTAAATTCTATGAAAAAACATATATTGCTCCCTAAATTATTTAAAAATGACATTTTTATCCTTTCACATACTCCCTCCGTCCCGGATAAATGTTCCTAGTGGATAAAACACAGGAATTAAGAAAAATAATTAATGATGTGCTGTAAAATGTGTTCTGACAATAATACCCATGAACATTAATTGAGTTCAACTATTTTAAATAGTTGGATTTCTTTGGGATGTGTTATAATAAATAAAACTTTAAGGGTATATTAGGAAAAATGACGGAGAATAGGTAAATCAAAAGTCTTTAGGAACATTAGTTGGGACATCCTAAAATAGAAAGTAGGAACATTTATCCGGAACGGAGGGAGTATTTATTGTTCATGAGAAAGGGTACAATTTTCAATAAAGGGTACTTTAGGTAAAACACATTTTTATTTTCTTAAATATTATAAAAGTACCCCTAATGTTCCGAATCAAATTGATCCATCAAGATTTATTGTTAAAATAATCCCCTTTGTGTTCTAATAATTCTCCAAATTCAAAATTCTTGATTTTCAAAATTTTGAATGTGCTCGCTTCCTTAATCATTGTTGTTAAACTTCAGACTCGCCATACAATAACCAAAAGAGTAAAATTAATTTTAATACATTGTCAGTGTATATTTTTTAACACAAGCAACCTTAAATCTTATTCGATTTGATATCGAATTTGCCAAAATGACTAGCATATTGTTTTCCTATCACATATTACATATATCATATGATTTTTGAAGAAAAACTCTGGTATTTTGATTGCTTGATACTCAAAGCTAATTTAAAAGACAACATTACACCTTTTTACGATATGAAAAACATGTAAAAATTTCAATTACTACAACATCTGATACAATATATCAGCTGTGTTTTAAAATCATTTCATTTAAAATTGATGTTTTCTTAGTGGTTGTATATATATTATCAAAAATAAACTCTAATCAAAACTAAAGCAGAGAAATATTGTTTCAAAACTCCGATTGATGACCCATTATTCTTTTGAATCGGAAAACTCCAAGAAGGAATAAACTTAGGGACGATTTAAGCATTTTCGACCAATTTGTTTCTCTTTATTCCCTTTTTGTGTTTTGGTGGTGGAAATGAATACAGCTAAATACCCCTTAAGAAGTTGGATACGAATTCGAACCCCACATCCCCATCCCCATCCCCATCCCCATCCCCATGTGATATACTCATTCATTAGGCTACTTGAGAATGGTGTGTCTTTCAACCAAGAAGTGAGATGATGTCAAATTTGTTGATAAAGAAAGAGATAACATCACACACTCATATGGCCATGTAACGTAAGAGCAGCTCCAACTCTGAATGTTGAAGATTTTAATATTCCTCAAACCACAAGATCCTCAAAATATTCAAGAGGTACCTCAAAATTTTCTTATTTTCAGCAACCACAACTCCATCAAAAAGTCTGCAACATTATTAGAGCCAAACATAATCTTGACTAGTTTATTTTTTGTATTTTTATTTAGTTTAGGTAATTTTAATTGTTGTAATCTCTTTAATCTTTTTCAATCAATTTACTCTTTCATTTACGGAATTTATTTAGATTTTGGATATTGTAATTGTGTCTCTTCTTTAAATTAATATTTAAAATAAAAAACTAGTCGTTGCAAACTAACCGATACTGTTATATGTATATTGTGAAAAAATAAAATATTTAATAGTAGGTCCATGCTATTAATTTTTTTAAAAATTTATCTATAGTAAAAAATAAATTTATAAATAAAATGTTAATAAATTGATGATGTGGCATGCTAGATTTAAAAGTTTATCCATTGGGAATGGTCTAATAAACCATCTTTAACTGTATATTTTGCACGCTGACATCGCTTCCTCATCTCAATGTCAAGTAACCAGAATCATATCACAATTTATGAATTACGATCACTTGATAATATTGACATTTCAAAAATATATTGCGATGTTTGGTATTGATGTCGAGTTTTAGAACTAGAATTGAAATTGGATGAACAATTTAAGTTTCACGAAAATTATTCTTTCAATTCTAATTTCACTTCAAATTAAGCATCTAAACATGACCTAAGTTACATCTAATATATATATATATATATATATATATATATATATATATATCCGAAAACATTTATGCGAAATCGTTGGTGCGGGATACATAAACAAATTATATGATACCTGCAACTGGCAGCGAAGTCCACGGACCCCATATAAAAAAATTATATGATGGACACCGCAAATGTTGAAATTTTCTAAAAACTTTCAGGGCCACGATTTGTCGATTTGCTCCGACGTCTGCTGACGAAAGTCTGGTTTGGTCCATTTAAAAAAAAAAAATAGAGAATCAAAACCAGACTAATACTCTGGTTCTAATAAAATTCAGAATTGGAATCAAACTAAGATGTATGAGAATTAATACTTTGGTCTGGTTCTAATTGATTCGGCCCTTAATTGATTCGGCCCTGCACATTTTTCAATTCTAAAGGAATGAATTCTAAATTTTGAGCGGGCAAACAAATAATAAAATCTAATATTTCATACGACAATTAAAAAAACTTAATAATGATAAAACATTAAGAATACAAACAAGTTTACAAAAAAAAAAAAATAGTACACTGACCATTGTCATATATTACTCCCTCCGTCCCTAAATTATTGTCTTCCTATCCTTTTTCGTCCGTCCCAAAATAATTGTCTTGTTTGAAACTTTCCTTTTTAGAACATCACTTTTACTATATTACCCTTACTTTTTCTTCCTACTTTAATTATGGGTCACATACACATGGGCATTAAAGGAAACAACACACTTTTTCAATACTATTCCAATATTAATAATCAAGTCAATTGAGTTTTCTTAATCCGTGTGTCGGGTCAACCCAGACAATAATTTAGGGACGGAGGGAGTACAATATAGTTCATGCAATATAAACTAAAATGAGAAAAAAAATAGATTTAACAACATCAAGTCTATGTTTGTGGGCAAACGACCGAGAGAAATATCACTAAGTATTTATACCTAGGGTTTGAGTTAGGGTTAGAAAATAGAAACTATATTTTTAAACATTAATTTACTAATATATATTATATAATTATATATATATATATATATGTTATACATTGGCCTGGTCAAATTCAGAATTAATCTATAATTTTTAAAGCCAAGACCGAACCAAATAATCAGTTCTACTAAAAATCAAAATCAGGACCGAACCAAAAGTATTGGTTTGGTCTATTTCTTTGGTTTGGTCCAGTTTTAGAAAAAATCTGATCACCGCTAATTTAGCCTAATGAATTGTAATGTACTCCCTCTCTTTCTAAATTATTGTTCGGTTAAACTAAGTTTGAATAAAAAATTTGATGTATATATTTTTTATTTTTTTTTGAATTATGAAACACATAATTTGTAATATAAGAAAAAGTACTGCCAATTATATGTTTTATAATTTTGAAAAAAAAAATTTAAATTTACATTTGAAAAACATTTGATTTGATTTAAAAAAGGCAAACGGAAGAGTAATTTAAGAAGTGAGGGAGTAATGTATGTAATAAGGAAAGGAGGTTGGTCTAGTTAGTGTAAGAGACTCGCCATTAATAAGGGTATAGGACAAGTCCTTTCCCAAAACGATCGAGTGCCAAGACACACAATCTTATTGATGGGGTAATAAGTGATACTAGAAGCACATTTGTTTCCTCTGTCCACCAAAAGTGCAATATGCCAGCTAGAATATTGATAGATTGATCTCAAGTGAAACAGTGTGAGGATTCAACGCGCCATTTGCTGCTAGTATTTCAAAGTGTGGAAAGGGAAAAAGAAAAGGCTACGTTCTTTTTGGCTGGTTAGCAGGGAAATCTAATCTTATCAGATACTTAGATCTCACCCCCACCACCACCATTACCAGAAAAAAGAAGCTATCAAGTATCAATCATCAGAAGCAGAAGTCGTACAGTGGGTGATCACATGCCGAAGCCAGACCAACCAGCTCCTTAGGGTCTTTCAGGCATAGGCGTGGGACCTCTCCCCATCTTGTTTTGCCTTTGGCTAGCTAGTGGATCCCACCCATTCTTCATTCATAACTTCCCTTTCTAGTTTTATTTAATTTGCCCAATAGGCCTGTCAATTATAACCCAATACCCATTAACCCACCCAACCCAACTTATTAATTACCCAACCCAATCCAACCCATTAATAAAATAAGTTATATCGGGTTACCCATTATAACCCAAAAAAATTTCGGGTTAAATCGGGTTAAACCCATAAACCCGCATCAACCCGCTATTGCCCTGATACCTCGCCGCACTCTCAGACTCACACGCACACGCACACGCACACGCTCACTCTTCAGTCTTTCTCTCTCTCCAACAACGGCCCCCAAGTGCTGCCGTTCCCTACTCCGGCCTCCTTCTCCGACAGCTCCGGTGTACTTCTCACTCCGTTCGCGATCTGGGTATGGGTATGGGTATGGCTGGATTTGTCAAATTTCATACTTCATATGATGCCCTCGGCTTATTTTTGTCGCGGCCTTCTGCTTGCAGTATAGGAAGCAGATCAGTGACTTCTTGGATACTCCGCTAGGCAGAAGTTGTGCTGTGAGTATTACTTAATTGTATGTTTCATTTTAGTCATACTTCTTTTCTGCAATTTATGTGATATGACCAATTCATGGCCTAATCATAACTTCCTCCGACAACATCAACCAGTTTGTGTATGTATATGTGTTCATTTATGGGAATAATTGCTTGGGATACCTTAATGGTGAACAAGAATAAATGTAGCCAAGCCCTGTAATTGGAGTTTCTGGGTGGAATTGTGGGAAAATTTGCTGTAGAATTGTTGTCAGTGCAACTATTTGCTATGGAAGTGAGTTGTAGAATTGTTTTTCTTATTGGGTTAAACTTGGCTGATAATATTAAATTTAATCACCAAATCCATATTTGCAACTAAAACACCCAAATCTAATTGATTTGGGGATTCGCTGGTCAATTCATCTCACAGCAGTAGTATAAAAGAAGTGATTTCTCTAGTGATTGTGACCATGGTTTTCTAATTAGATGTACAATCTTTTCACTTAATTTTGTATGATAGTCTATGAGGGCTAAGACCTGCAATGGTTGAGCATTTAAAATATGTCAATTGCTTTAATTTGAAGCTTGTAACGTATTTGTTACAGGAAGTGGCTCTAAATATTTTGAAATGACCCAAGTGAGGTTAGAGGAGAAAAATATTGAAAGATAAGCCTTCAAAGCCTGTTCCAGGCACAGTCAATATGATACTTTTTACAGAGATTGGTTGTATTGACTGTATCTGTGAGATTGTTCTGGCATGGCAACATAATATAATTCACTATAGATATGTGTTTAAGTTGCGATCAAATCAGATTTATTTTGTGTGTTCGCGAGAAAAAGCAGTAACAACTAGAGTCAGTTTGTGTCAAATGATCGAGAAATTTGACAGTTATTTGAGACAAATTGTTGACAAATTGTTTTCCTAAGCATTTAAGAATAGTTAGTCCTTCAAATATTCTATGTTGCTGTATTTTGTGTTTTCTAAAAGTTTATTTCACTTCACTGGGAGATCGAACATGAACAAGAAGAAGTGCAACTACATAAATATAATGGAGATCATTATAAGTCATCAATATGTATGGATAGTGGTATTCCCTGCTACATAAATATAATGAAGATGTGTTTTCATTGAAGAATATCCATTTCATGTAATATTCTGTTTGTTTGATTAATTTGCTTGTACCTTTTTCAAACATCAATTGTGGATATTTTAAGCCTAGGAAACTGCATCTTAACTCAGTATAGAGACATAAATAATGAGAATTTGTGGCCTGATTTGTCTTAATATGGGTTTCATTTTGAGAGATGAAGAGCTGATTGAACTGCTTCATCATGGATCTTCATCGAATTTCAAATGACATGGTTTGTTGTTCTTTAGTTTTGGAAGTTTGTTTAAGAATGGTTTGAGTGGGTGGATATAAGTTTCTTCTTCTCTTTATTTGTGTTTCCGACTATTTCTATGGAATTTTTCCACATTATATTCTCCCTAAAGCTTAAGTCAAATGCATGCCTTTCTCAAAGGTGTTTGCCAGAACAGTAATTTGCCGAGATTTGGATGTGGCTACCAGGGTTGCTCGCACTGACGGCCTGGATTGCATAACGTTGGAAGGTTAGCTTCGATCTATCTGATAATGGCTACTCTGGTTTGTACATTGTTGTCTTCACAGGCTTATCCTTGTTCGTGTTACAGGAGATCAAGTTAGCAAAAAGGTGGTATGACAGGAGGATTTTATGATTATAGGCGTTCAAAACTGAAGTTTATGAACATTGTTCGACAAAATATCATATCGATTAATGCAAAGGAAAAAGAACTGGCCGAAGTTAGACTTATGCTTGAAGATATCCTTTGATTTCTCTGAGATCCTTTTCCTATTCTAGTTTCTTGTTAATGTTCCCACTTTTACTTTCTTTCCGTGAGTAGTGATATCTGTTCTTCATCTAATGTGCCACTGCTACTATTAGATGATAGTTAATTTCAATGAAACATAACTATCACTTGTTGTATTCTTGTGGGGGTGTGCTTGTATGCATATGCATGCGTTTTTGCAAGAGTTCATCTGTTTGATTGATGAATCTTTCCATAAGCTTGCTGCGGATGAAGCTTCTTATCCTGATTTGCATCTTGAACTGAAGGGGAAAACGGGTCAACCCGAAACCCACCCGACCCAATAGCAATCCGACCCATTTAACCCAAATTTATATTGGGTTGTAATGGGTTTTGACACAAACCAACCCGTTACCCAAATCAACCCGACCCGACCCGACCCAACCTGACCCAATTACCAGGCATACCCAATAGCATCATGACTCATGACATTGAGCTACTGCCACGTCACATATAAGCAAAATTCATGACTAAGATCTTCCCTCTCGTACGCACAAGGATAAATATCCCAGGACAAACAGGTTTACGTACTACTTCAATATCGTGGGGTAAATAGAAAATTTATAAACAAATAACATTATTAACACAGTTCTTAATTATTATTATTTTTTTTATCAAATTACAAAGTTTGAAATAAACTTAGGCATGATGCATGAAAGAAAAAGGTGAATATTATTATAAAAGTCTGATCTACAGTTGACAGCACATAGGAGGAGCTTCAAATTCTATAAATGGTTGAACTGAAGAATGTTAGTGGGACGGCTGCAAACTTTTACGAGATCAAACATGACAGGGCTCCACACTAGTGGAATTAGGAAGACCCTGCAAGTGCAAAACTGTCCAGCACTTTCTAGAGAAAGTAATTTACGCTGGACTATAGACAGGCTACTATATGCTTAGCTGAGGCTTATTGCACAGGAGTAATACGGGGTGGGGAGAGTTCTGAAGAGCTGGAACTGCGTCATCACAGAGGTCGAGGTGTGTCTGAACTCTTAAGTCAGGAAACACTTCTCAATACCTGGTGGCATTTGCACCTGTCTCGTAGGTTGTTACACTTGATCTTTAGATTTACCCACTCGTGGTAATGCTTATATATGAAGACCGGGAGAAAAAAATGATTTAGATACACGAGGAACTAGAGATGTTAAATGGCTCTAACGGGTTGTGGCCAAACGGCTAAACGGCCTAATTTTTCGGTACTAATATTGCAGACCTAACCCTAACCCTAGCGGATTTCGGGTTAAACGGGCCACGATTAAAGATATAATATAACAATATTTTGAAATAGTGAATCGATAAATCATTCATAACTTTGATAGTTTCTTATGTTTTTCAAAAGAAATATAAACTAGACATTTTTTTACATCGATGTATTATAATTTCTAACTTGTTATTCTCAAAATAAATAATGTAATAGCTCTACTTAGTAGTTCTTTCCAATATTTTTGTTTATATTTCAGTATTTATTCACAAGTATGCAAAGAAGACCTGTAGTGCAAAGGATAAATGTGTTTGACTTTGGATTAAAGGTTGTTGGTTTTATTCTCATAGTAGTTGTTTTACGTATCTCCTAAACTTTTTACGGCCTAATTAATATTACGCGAGCTGGCAGGCCAACCCTGAAACCTGGCGGGCCAGCGCTAACGGGCCATAGGTTAAACGGGCCAGCCCTAAAAAGCCCTGATTTTAAACGGACCAAAAATATTAAGCCCTAACCATGTTTTTTTCGGTTTAAACGGGCCAACCCTACGGACCATAGCCCTTTTAACATCTCTACGAGGAACCACATGATTAGCGCAAAACTAATTAAACCAAAACTAAGAATTAATCTAAGTTGTCATCGTTCTCGGGAAGCAATCAAGAACTTAAATTTATCTCAATAACCAAACAACATAAATAGTGAGGCACCATTTAATACAAAGAAAGATGCAATTTCCTCATTTTATTTATTTATTTATTGCTTTACTATCAAATATGTAAGGTAAATGTATATCAGGTATAGCCATATAGCAAAAGATGTTAATATTTTTAAGTTTCTTTCACAGGGAAGCATTAGCAACAGACTTTAGAGATCTCTGGTGCAGGCAAAAGAACCTACAACTAAAGTGAAGGTCATCAGAGACTCAGAACTCAGGGTCCCCTCACGACCAAGGGTTTGTTTGAATATAGTGAAGGTTACATGTGTTGGAATATGATGAAACAGATGTGAAGGTTGAATTCATATCTATATATACTTGCAGTACCCTGGGCCGATCTCCTGGATTGTGAGAAATAGACAATTTGGGAAGTTTGAGGAAAATTTTGATTTGATTATATAATATTTTTTCCTGTTCATAATTTCACCTATTCCTTCCTTCAGTTTACTAATATAACTCATTTATTTTTTAGTTCTCCGAACAAAAAAAAAAGAAAAAGGACATACTAACTCTTTTAGGAAATGAGTCACCAATGTTCCCTACCAAAATGCAGATAACCGCAATATAATCATTATAGAAGTAGTAGCGGCTGACATCACTGCACCATCACAGAAATTGTAATCGTCATCGTTTAGATCCATAGAGATTTACACCCCAGGCCTCCCTATATATATAATGATCGAGGTGATATATTCCTGGTTTATTTTATGCAGTTTGAATATAGATATATTTGAGCAAAAGGTACACAACCTCATCTTACTTCAATCTCTTCTAGATCAAAAGTGGGCTTACTGATGTATTGTGAGGGTAGTAGAGCAATGAGAAGAGTGTGTGTGTGTATATACTTGACCAGATTATTCTCTTTATATATTAAAAGTTAAAACCATGGAATAAGATTCTACAAGGGAAAGAAGAAATCACGCAGAGACGGAGACTAAGAGAGATACCTAGCAGTGTAGAAAACCAGTCCCAAAGCGATGACAAATCTTGTTAAGTAGAGAGAGTTAGCTAAATCACATATGGAAGAGAAAATCTATATTAGAAATTACATTGTGGGAGACATACCTAGCACAGAATACGGCAGAACTGAAGCTTGGTTACTCTCAAAAGGTGGGAGTTGAGGAGCAACCTTTGCATGATTGAAATTAAGATGAAGAGGTGTTGGGGAGAGATGCCGAGATTGTTATGGGAGGGAGGGATAAAATATTGAGGGAGAGACACCGAGATTATTATGGGAGGGAGGGATAGAATTTTGAAAATTGCCAAAAACTCTTTGATTTCGCAATGGTTCCATGACAACAATTTGATTTTTGAAAAACACAAATCAGGGTAGTTGGAGATGGATATTGCCAAGTTAGCAGTTCTTTTTAAAATAAAAAAATCTGAGAATTTGGACATGGGTCTTGGGAAGCCTCTCTGAAAAGAACTACATTCTATTGGAAGAGAATATGGTCCTTTGCATGGAGGCTTCCCAATACCAATCTCTAATTTCTTTGATTTTTTATTAAAAATAATAATAATTTATGCTATGGCAATATCAATCTCCAATTACCCTAATTTTTTCAGTTAAAAAATCAAATTGTTATCGTGGAACTTACAAGGCGTTATTTCGTCAAAAAAGATGACCGAGTATTTGCAATTTGGGAAAATCAGCAATTTATGGCAACTATATATGGGAAATTTAACAATCAAAGAGTTTTTGGCAATTCCTAAATTTCTATCCCTTGCTCAAATAACAATCTCGGCATCTCTCCCCAACCTCTCTTCATCTTGATCTCAGTCACCTAAAAGTTTCTCCATTACTCCCACCTTAACAATGAAACCTTAGGGGGTAAACCAAGCTTCAGTTCTACCTTATTGGGTGCTAGGTATGTCTCCCACACTTTCTGTCTCACTGTACTTTAAACATTGATTTTCTCTTCCACATTTGATTTAGCTAACTCTCTCTACCACCGTATTCGGTGCTAGGTATGTCTCCCACCCTTTCTGTCTCGCTGTAATTTCTAACATTGATTTTCTCTTCCATATTTAGTTTAGCTAACTCTCTCTATTGTACACAATGATTTGTCATTGCAGCCTAACTGGTTTTCTACCTTGTTAGGTATGTCCCCGACTTTGTGTCTCTATGTAATTTCTTCTTTCCCACATTCTATTCCATGGTTCTAATGCGAAACATGACGAAGGGAGGAGAAAAATAAAATGCTGATAAAGAGAAAGATCTAGTCACACTGCTCCACTTCCATCACAAAAGGTCAGCCGACTTTCTATCTAGAAAAAATTGAAGTAGGTGAAGGATTAGGTTGTGTACCTTCTACTTATAATATATCCATATTCAAACTGTATAACTGAAAACTGAAAACACAGAATATAAATACTTGTCATCACTTGCTTCCCTTACACAAGGCATCACAACAGCCCCATCTAAACCACTAAGCAAACTGACAGTCGTGACCAACAAAAGGGCATCTTTCTTTCTTTTATTGATTTTTCTCGGCGTGAACATATATTTTAGTTATGAATATTAGATGGGAAAAACATAGGAGACATGGAGTTTCAAATTACGTTATCATGTGTGGTTTTGGCTCCATAGGTAGGATCTTTCCTTGCCCCAACTTTAAATCTACCTTCTGGATACCCTGAAATCTATCGTTGTGCTCCCTTCCTCTCTATATTTCCTCCTCGGCAATGTTGATTCTTGCAATTTTCGGTGAAGTGACTTCAACAGTTATGGCGTAGGGGGGCAACAAGGGTTGCTTCAATAGTTATTGCCAGGATCGTTATATATGTCAGGAGGGCACGGGGGGAGAAAGATAGGGGGAGGGTATATTGGGCGTACCGGACGAGAGAGGGATTTCTTTCGAGTAAATTCCCAAGGATACAATCAATGACATTACAATTGCTGAGATGATATTGAGATGGTGTTGGAGCGTTGGCTGCTATCATTGCTATAATGATCATATTGCAGTTAAATTGCTATAATGATCAAATTGAGGCTATATGCATTTTGGTAGGGAATATTAGTGACTCATTTCCTAAAAAGGTTAGCGTGTTCCTTTTTTCTTTTTCTTTTTGGAAAAATTAAAAATAAATGAGTTGTATTAGAAAAGTGAAGGAAGGAATAGGTGAAACAATAAATGAGAAAAAAATATTCTATAATCAAATGAAAATTTTCTCAACTTTTAAAAAAAAATAAAAACAATTTTTTTTCTTTCTATTTCTCACTGTCTGGAAGATCTGCCCAGGGTACTGCTATTATGGATGAAACAAATGTGGTTCTCCATATCATTGATTGCCTGTTGCAGTTTCATAAGAGGTTGAATGAAGATTGCTAAAAGACGGATATATGCGTAAACACCTATCTGCCTCACTAAGCTCTCAGAAAAGTAGTAACGTCCAAATTAACCAATACAAGTAGCACCTTGCTCTAGGTATAGGTGGAGAGCTTCTATGAGTGATACTAGATTGGGCTGGTCTCTCACGCCTGATGAAGGCAACCGCTGTTACTCTACAGATTTGAATGATCACACGTAAAAATTTACTGAAATAATAAGGATCCATTAACCAGGTAGATTTATGCAGATATAACCAAAGCAGCGGCATTAAAACTGACATAGGAGCATGCCCTTCCGAATCATCCTTTTTTAGATCAGCAACTAGCCAATGTGGTAATATTTTTTTTTGGTAAGGGTGATGGAGTCAATTCAGAGGTATTGGCAATCAAATAAGATCTGCAAATGGTATACAATTCTGGATGGAATGAAGAAGGAGAGATTATTTTTTGATACAAATTCTATAGCATGGGTGTCCAAATGGAAGATAGAACTTGGTAATATTGGAAAATCTTTGGGGCAATTGCTTTTAAATTTATTGGATAACCAAAGAAACTTTCAGGAAAAATGGTAAAGATGCAAAAGTTCTCGCAAACCAATTACCCAAAATGGAGATTTATAAGGTTCATTTTTTACATGCACGGTGGAGTGAAGGACAAAGACGACAAAAAGTAAAGGTACAATGGAATAGAACTGGAGTGAATTTTGAGAAGCTGCTACAAGGTTTAAAAAGAAGGAAAGTGCACAGCTGAATTCAGTACATTGGGTCGGTTGCTAGGAAAGTGTATTAAGTAGTGCAACCAAAGTCTATGAGTTCTCATACAGGCGGTAGTGGGGATAGTTTTAAAATTAGTTATTATTCATTGAAAGATTGACAAATAGTCAAACATATTGCTGATGCTATGGACTTGTTTGATCACAAGCATGAGAGTCAGAAGTTTGGAGAATCTGTTTGAATCTGTTTGAACTTGGTGAAATCTTTTGGCATGTATATTATTCTGTTTTCGGGAGCACATCTTGTTTACTATTTGGGGACGTTTTTCTTTTTGTTTGAACCGCTCTAGTATGTACACTTTCAGAGGCATACTCTCTTTCGGTCTTAAATTTTGTACTGTACTTAATACTTAAATTTGGTTTTGGCTGATAAAATAGTATTAAATATTCATTGGGGAATCTAAGTAACCAAGTCCTACCATCCTATGAGCAGCACCAATATCACATCTCCTAATGAAAACCTAAACTGGTCTTGATCAAGCTGCCTACCCAAACACACTGTATCAGTCACTGTCTGCACGTTACAATTAAGCATAGAAATGATGATCTTTGTGAGTGCTCTTCCCTGAAATATTTTGAATTTCATCTCTTTAAGCAAACTTAATAGCCCTCCTACAGCCAAAGCCACAGAAAGCACTAGTACTTGGGTTAAACTGGCGCTAGCCCTTGAACACAATGGCATCTATTATTGCAGCAAAGCATAAGTGGACTCCTTTTGACGAACTGCAATCCCAAGCTCCAACAAAAATCAATTTTCGCTCATCCTAAAGGCAGTACCCTGGCATAACTAATAAGATATTCTTGGGCCCAGGGGAAGTAAAACGCACTGAAACTATACGTCTTGGCACCCATGTAGCGAATAATCTAATGAAAAATTGTTGAGACAATTTGAAAGCTAATCAACTTGTTTTATAAAGGATTGGTGGTGCTTCCTTAGAACTCTACCTCATTTGTAACTTTCTAAGTTCTCTAAATTTCTTCAAACGAAGCAAAGCACTTTAAGCAAGAAGTTGCCCATGATTCAAACAAGCCGGCACAGAAAAGGAAAAAAAAACAGCATATGTTTCATAAATAAAAGGTACAACAACTGGCATTTAAGTCAATATGTTTACGAGTACAGTTATGCAGGTTCAAGTCTTAGCAAAACAACACTCAAAGGATAATGCAGCATCCAAGATGCCAAGATTTCAAACGCTCTAGGCAACATCTATAATAAAAACAACCAGACTCGGTTCAATCAATCCTAATTAGATTAACATAATCTCAAAATCAAACACACAATTTAACAATAGGAAAATAGCTTAAAGAAATAGTCCACTTGAATATAATGTCTTCAACTAATTTTTATTGACAAGCATAATTTCTCAACATAATTGAGCAATTACACTGAGATAACCAAATGTGAACTAACTGTATAATGGAGGACGATTAAAGAAAATAATGAAATAAGAGGATCCACATACAGTATGAGGAGAGCTGCGCGTGCGCCCGAATATTTACAAATTGATGTCAAAGATGCATCATAATTTCTCGAATCAATTCGAAGAACAGAACAATCTAATCTCCTCGATGAAACTCCGATCCTTAGGCCGGGCCTCCCTCCTAACATAAAGCTCTGACTCATCTTCACCATAAACACCAAACCCCTCCCTCCCGTTCCTCCGCCACATCTCCTCCGCAAAACTCCGGTGCGCATAATACGCCTCTGCCTCCACCGCCTCTCCGCCGCCGTGCGGACGGAGCGTGATCGGGAGCCTCTCGTAGTGGCCGAGGGTAATGCCTTCAAGTTCATCGAGAGGCTCGAGGGCGCGGTCGGATACTGCGTAGAGCTCGCCTTGAACTCTGTGGCTACCGGAGCCGGGAAGGTTGAGTAGGAAAGGGACACCGTGGGGCCCGCGGACAAGAGGGAGGGGGTGGTCGGTGGTGTAGGAGCCGAGGAATGCGGCGTCGTTTCTGGAGATTAGGGATTGCATCAGAGAGTGGTTGGGGAAGCCCCGTTTGAGAGTGCCGTAAGTGAAGATTAGGTTTGGTTTGGATTCATCGTTGTGGAATGACATCTCCGCTTCAAACCACCAATGAAACACAAGAGAGAAAAGTAACAACAGTCAGGGTGGAGAAGTAGATATCAACAAATCATTGGCTATAGCCAATAGGCAGGGTCAACGTTTTTATTGCTGACGTTTTTTTAACGTAATTTATTAGCTGGGGATAAAAATTCAGTGTTCTACCCGTTAGTGGCACAAAAAAAAAAAAACTTTAAAACGATTAAAATAAGATTAGCCAATATACGCCATATAAGACAGAAGAAGTAAAGTTTTGCATTTGATACATAAGCTTTTTATTACTCCATCTCTTTCAGGTAAATAAATTTTTTTTTATAACTTAATTAAAATTTGATCAATAATATAATTATATTCTTTATTTATTTCCTCTGTTTCTGATAAAAAGTAAATTTTTTTTTTTAGAAATTAAAATGTGACTAAATCAAATTAATATTTTACTTACTTTACTTATATTTTAGGAAATAAAATTTTAATAATTAAAAACTACCTTAAAATATTATAAATTACAACTTTTATAATTTTATAAAAATAATTAAATTTATGTAAATTATCGATCAAACTTTAATAAATTAACTCAAAATATCAAAACTAACTTTTTGTCCAGAGAGAGTATTGCCGATTAATTAGGGTTACGTACCCTGCATCTCGATAGTCTCATGCCTTACAACCATTCCTTATTCAATGTTTCTCTATAGTCAAGTAGTACATGTTTCAACCTTAATTTGTTTAAGGCAAAATTATATAAATGATCATCGTACTACCGTTTAGTAATCGATTTGACTCCATACTCTTAATATCCTAAATAAATTATTGTACTCACTAATTGAGTGTAATGTAGACCTTCTGACTAACGGTCTATCCATTTTTTTAACGGTCGTTAACTCTCCATCCTATTTTTTAATAAGGGCTGCTGATATGGTCCACCTAAGTCATTTTATGAAAGGTATCCAAGTTCTTCATGTGCATATCATGCGTTCCCCTGAGTTTCTAGGCTTAAAGACTTTTGACCATATCAGCAACCCTGTTAAAAAATGAGCAAAATTTGGGCCGGTCTCTTTTAGACCGTTTTCATTCGCTAAAATCCACTATAATTGTTTTTAATTGCTAAAAGACACTTTTTTTATAAATGTCATCTATGCCCTTTAAAAACACGAAACAACACGATGTGCATCGCAATGCACAAATTTTTGCGATGCATAAATCAACCATCCAGAAAAGAAAGAAGAAGTGTGAAATAAAACACCAAGGTTGATTAAATTCAGTATGTAAGTACCACAATAAAAATTGTTTGTAGAGTGAAAATGATAAGCTGTACTTTGCCAAGAAAAACTATCATTGCAACGAAGGTAAGCCTCCACTTCAGCATCGGTGAACTCTCAGAAACTCTTCTTCGACGCCTTGTGTAACACCAATTTTGGTGATGATATCTTGTCGGTCACATCTTGTAGACTTTGTTGGGTAAAGATCACCAGGACTACCAAAAAGATTACATGAGAAGCAACGTAGAGATGATGATCATGGATAGAATTTTAATGGGTCTCTGGTGAAGCACCAGCGAATCGGCAGCAATTAGAAAGTTCTCTGAGAAGTTGAAGGATAATGATATGAATTGGATTTCTTGGGAAGTGAATGGGGTGGTTGTAGTGTTGGAGAGATGAATTGAGATTGACAATGCATATTTCACATACACGACGATGCACAAAATACACTTAAAAATGACGTAAGTTGTTATGGGGGCAATTTTGAAACAAATAGCTAATTTATCACTTAAAAAGGACTTAATCGGTGGAAAACAAATATAATCTTGAGCGGTTGAATATTCTACAAAAGGTACCGGGCCGCAATTTTTCCTTAAAAAATAGGATGCTCGGAAGTCTTCAAATCCAGAAACTCAGGGGAACGCATGGTGTGCACGTGACGAACTTGGAAACCCCTCTTAAAATGGCTCACGTCGACCATATCAGCAGCCCTGTTAAAAAATAAGCTATAGAGTTAACGACCGTTAAAAAAATGAATGGGCCATTAGTGATCAGAAGAACTACACTGCACTCAATTCGTGAGTACATTAGTTAGATATAAGATATTGGAAGTACGTGGTCAAATCGATTACTAAACGATAGTACGATGATTATTTATATAATTTTTCCTTTGTTTAAGGGTCATGATAACAATTGTCTTGTTAAAATTTCCTAATTAAGATATTTGTATATATATTGAGAATTATTTCCAATGCATTGAAAAGTGTTTCTAATATAGTGTTAAATATAGTTGAGGGTTGCTATTAACACCCCCAAAATTTTAAAGTACACCCTTTTACAAAGAACATCACCTCAATATTTTTAACCCCCTAAAAATCTAAGTATATCCCCCCTTATTTTTCTATTCTACCATTCCTAACATTTTCCCTAAAATTATTCCTTTTAAACACACACTCACCATGCCCTCTCCCTCGTCTCTCACTCAAACACACACACACACACAGCAACAATGACTATTTATTTTTATTTTTTATTTATTTTTTTACATTTTAGGTTTAAATAACACTTGTTTTGCAATTTGTATATTAAATTATTGTTAGAGTTTAGTTACATTTAAATTTCTTTATAATTTAGTATTCAAATTTCGTGGTTTATAGCAAATTTACTTTGAAAAATTAAATTTTTTGGGACACAACTGTTCGATCCTGTATTACTGAACACCCTAAGTGGTGTTCGCAGCCCTACCGAACACTAACGGCCCTTATCAAACACCTTTAGTGGTGTTCAACAGCCCCTATCGAACACACTTAGTACCAGTTCGGCAACCCTCTACCGAATGTCTTTAAGAGTGTTCGGTAGAGGGCAGCAAACAGTCTAATTTTTTTTTTCAACCTAATAAATAAAGAATACATAAAGGCATTTAAGTTAAAATTTATTACGATAATTTTGTAATATATGAAGGGGGTATATTTAGAGGTAATGGGGTGTTAATAGTAATATTCGTATAGTTTTTTACTGATTATTTCCATTAATAAAAACTTAACATATACTCCCTCTGTTTTAGGTAAAGAGTCCACTATACTATTTTGAGATGCTCTATTTAAAAAGTCCACTTTAAAAAATTATGTTTACAATCTTTATAAAACTTTCAACATTACCCTCCACATGTGGTATAAACATATTAATTATGTTAAAATATTTTTGTAATTATAACCAACTCCAATACTACTTATATATCATTTAATTATTAAATTTTTTAAATATAAACTCTTTGTATGAAACGGAGGAAGCATTAATCTCGTATATATAAAGGTTGGAAGTGTTTGAATTCGGAAAGAGAACAATAAAAAAAAATTGTTCGTTTTTTATTAGACGAGTATTATGATGGTCTGGGATTTTTTTTTTTTTAAATTGATTGTGATGATTAATCTAACTTGGCCTTCTAGCTTGATAATAAGAAATGACTGGGAAGGATAATGATTTTATTACACTGGAAATTGCTGGCCGGTCCCTTTTTTAAAAAAGTTTAACCCCTATAGTTCACCTTTTTTTTTTCTTAACTGAAAAAAGGCATTTTGATAATTTTCTTCCTAAAATGTCCCTATGCAACATGAATATTCTTTTATTTTAGAGATTCGTTAAAAAAACACACACACACACAAACATAAAAAATATTTAGTTACATCAAAAAAACTGAAAATTTGTAAATGATTTCATGTTGTTAATATAGTTTTTCCTCATGTTTGAGGATCAATTTTCATGCCTAGAACACGAATTTGATCACAATTTGATCAAATTCGAATTTTCTGAGTTCATCCCGTTTTTCCTTGTTCTTGGGTTGTTTTAGCCAATTTAATCTATGTTTTAAGCTTTGAATTTGTTTAAAATCAATTTCATATTGTTATCCTAACTTAGTACTATATTTGTGCACAATTTTTTACAAAAAAAAAAAATTACTATTTTCGAGATTCAAATCGAATTTGGCGGTGTCTTTGTCCAAAAGCAGTGAGATGTTCTTGGGTGATTTTGGGACTTTAATCAATGATTTGAGTTTTAATTCACCAATCGCAGTATGCTGGGCAACGCAACGGGGATCATCGTGGGGGTTCGAGGGCAACGTCCCCGAAAGGTAAACGAAAATCAAGTCCCCTCCAGCAGTTGAAATTCAAACGGCGCCTTGATTGCTCATCGCGATGCCTTGGTTTGCTCATCGCGATGTCTTGGTTACTCATCGCGATGCCTGTGTTGCTCATCGCGATGCCTTGGTTGCTCATCGTGATGCCTGTGTTGCTCATCGCGATGCCTTGAAAAATCAAGTTCCCTCCTGCAGTTGAAATTCAAACGGTGCCTTGGTTGCTCATCGTGATGCCTGTGTTGCTCATCGTAATGCCTTGGTTGCTCATCGTGATGCCTTTATTGCTTATCGCGATGCCTTGGTTGCTCATCACGATAATTAACCCACGCGATGCCTTGGATTACTCATCGCGATGCCTTGGGTTACTAATGCGCGCGTGTTTTTCTTTCATTAATGACATAATCGTCTTTTTGCCCTAAAAATACATTTTTCCTGTTTTAAAAAAAGATGACTGGACTGGAGCGATTACAAATGTTTAAAAAGGGACCGGCCCGTAATTCACCCTTTATTATACTAGTACCTTATTTGTTGTCGGTATCAGTTTGGAGTTATATAGAGATGTTAAAAGGGCCTAGTTTGAAGTTGAGTAGAGATGTTAAAAAGAGTACGGCCCGTAGGAATGATCAGTTTAAATCGGAAATAACAGGGTTAGAGCTCTTTTTTTTTTTGCCCATTTAAAATTAGAATTTTTTTGACCTAGACTGTTTAATCCACAGCCTGTTAGGGCTGACCCGCTAAGTTTCAGGGCTAGCCCACCAGCTCGTGTTAATTAGGCTATAAAAAGTTATGACATACATAAAACAACCACCATGAGAATTAAACCCACAACCTTCTAATCTAAAGTCAAATACACTTATTATTTACATTACATGTCTTCTTTGTATTCATGTAAATAAATACTAAAATATAAATGAAACTCTTGGAGGGGACTACTAAGTAGAGCTATTTCAATATTTATTTTGAAGTAAAACTTGTCAAAATTTAAATACAATGATGTAAGAAATATCTTATTTATATTTCTTATGAAAAACATAATAACCTATCTAAATTATGAGTTTTAAATAACAATCATTGTCCACTTTTTTAGATATTTACAAAAATAAAAGTAACATCTATTATGTTTTTTATTTTTTTAGTTGTGAGCCGATAGTGACCCGTGTAGCCCAAAATCCACTAAGATTAAGGTTAAATCCGCAATAATTGTGGTTTAAAAAAATAAAACCGTTTAACCTGTAACCCGTTAGGATCATAGTCCGAAATCACTAGGGTCTGAATGTTTAACATCTCTAGAGTTGAGTATGTGTTAGATAGTCGAAACAGGGCTGGGAATGGTTTGTTAAAGTCTTCATTTAAGGACTTCTTATTATCAAAAGGAGTTGCAGCCACAGGTTTAACAGTTAGTGAGGATGGTTTTTAGGGGTGTAAATTTAAATCGTCGAACCGTAAAATTGAATCAAATTAAATTAAATTGAATGGTTTGGTTTAGTTTTAGACTAAGGTGGTTCGGTCACAATTTGTAAATTTTATAAACTGATCGGTTCGATTCAATTTGTGATTTTATGGGTGAAACCGAACCAAACCGAACCGAACCAAACCGTTATCTATATCTATATATATATATATATATATATATAGTATTCTTGTATATATATAATATTATTTTTATTATTAATAGTTATTTGATTTGATTTGTTTTGAAAATTTTGAACCATTTACTGAAATTTTAAAAACCTTAGAGTAAAGATGGTAATTTCACGCCTTTGTCTCTCACCTCTCTCTTTTTCTCTCACCTCAACGCAATTTCACACCTCACTATTAGTCTGTCATTGTCTCTCTCCGTTTCACCTCTCTGAAATTCTTTCTCACACTTCATAGAACCAAAATATACTCTTAACCATCGTAAGATCTCTCTCGATCTTAACAAAATTAGTCTCAAATTTCTTCTTCTTCTTCTTTTTAAATATTTGAAAATTGACACTGTCTTCTTTTTTTTCAATATCTCTTCAGTAGTTTTGGAAAAATTATTAATCAAAAATAAATTTCTTTGAACCATAAAACCGAAACAAACCAAACCAAATGGTTTGGTTCAGTTTCGAGCCTCAAGCGGTTCGGTTCGGTTTGAAAAAAATGAAACCGATAGGAGGTGGTTCGATTTGTAATTTTGGTATAAACCAAACCAAACCGAACCATTTACACCCCTAAATTGGTGTTTGTGAAGGTCCAGCATCAGCGTGAGGTAGCACGTAACTCCGTCAATTGCTGTGTTCATCAAATCAAATTAAGCTGCTAATTATAAGTGTAAGAAATACTCCATCTGTCCTAAATTATTGTTCAATTTGATTTTTTTTGGTCAAATAAAATATTTTTCAAACGTAAATTTAACGTCTATTTTTTTTTACTTTTTCAAAAATCATAATTATTACGAATTATGTGATTTATTATTTTAGAAAAACTAAAAAAATATACGTTAAATTTGCGTTTAAAAAATATTTTATTTGACTTTTTCCAAAATCATAATTATTACGAATTACGTGATTTATTATTTTAGAAAAACTAAAAAAATATACGTTAAATTTGTGTTTAAAAAATATTTTATTTGATTAAAAAAAAGTCAAATATGACAATAATTTAGGGACGGAGGGAGTATAAGCTAAAGGGTTTTAAATTTCCTTTAAGGCTCTTTTGGCAACAATGAATTTTTTTCTGTAATGTACGTACCATGATTACTTTCGAAATCGGTAATTGAAAAACAATCGTCTCTCAAAGTCGAACACAAGATATCCTACAAATTGATTATTCTATACAAAAACTTAGTGGCGCTCGAACCAATCCATTAGGTTAGTTAAATTTACGTTTTGGTCATTAAAAGAACGATCTATCTACCCCTATTAATAAAACAACTAACCATGGTGCAGAAATGAGTGTGCATAATTATTAATTTTATTTACTTAATTACAATAAAGTGGTTTTAATTAGTTCATTTTAGAATGAAAATTTGATACAATAATTTTAGTAAGAATGCACAATTATTTTGTTGGTAGGAATGGGTAATAAATTAAGTTGGGATAACTTTGTCAATCCAAAAAAACATGACAGGGCTACATCCACCCGTTCTACTTTATAATATAGATAACGTAAACCATAACGGTTACTTTAAGTGCTAGTTTACAATGCACTTTTGACTATTTACTTGTAGTTAGCACTAAGAAGTAATTTATAAATGAATGTCGGGCGTATGAATGCACCCTAAAACTCGTTCAACGTGCAGATTAAGTTGAGATATATACAATTTGATTCGAAAGAATCACATTATTTATTAAATTAAGCCAAATATTATATATATATATATATATATATATATATATATATATTTTTGAGCAAACATTTGGCTTTTACCTTATTATAGATTATTCAATTCTAACCCATAAATTTTATTGTTATTACAAGGTTTAATATATACTTCCTCTATCCCGGATAAATGTTCCTAGTGGATAAAATACAGGAATTAAGAAACATAATTAATGATGTGCTGTAAAATGTGTTCTGACCATAATACCCATAAACATTAATTGAGTTTAACTACTTTAAATAATTGAGTTTGTTTGGAATATGTTATATTAAATGAAATTTTAAGGGTATATTAGGAAGAATTGTAGAAAATAGGTAGATCAAAAGTCTTTAGGAATATTAGTTAGGACATCCCAAAATAGAAAGTAGGAATATTTATCCGGAATGGAGGGAGTAATTTGGTCATTGAACTTTAGACCTTTTTCTGATTCTGTTCTAAAATTTTGACATTTTTTATTTTGATTTTTAAATCACGCTTTAAGTATTACTGCTCGTCTTCCAAGTAACGATCGTCACTTTACATATTAATAAATATTTAAAATATCCGAAATATCCTTACTAAATGATGGTTGTGATGCCACAATTGACACGATACCGAGTTGAAATAAATGTTTTTTTTTTTTTTTGGAAGTTAGGCAAATTAGAAGAAAGCTAATCATTTCCTATCTCTCTCTCTATCTCTTTATTTCTTTCTCTCTCTTCTCGTTTCTCTCTCTCTCTCTTTCTCTCTCTCCCTCTTTTGGGTTCTATCCTAAAAGCTACCGGCCGGAATAGGACTAAAGAGCAACTTCAAGCAAGAACTCCTGGAATTCATGAGAGCGAGGAAGTCAACTAAGACCACCACCGCGAGATGGCGAAAGAAAGGGAAAAGGAAGGTCCACTTTTTGACTTTGACTTCCTGGAGCTAAGACATGGATCGTCGGACTTAACCATTGAACGAGTCAAGGTGATCGTGAGAATTCCTGTCGAATCTTGTCTCAGCCCTACTAGAATTGATAGAATCCGTAAAGAAAAGTCAAAAAGCGCGCTTAAAAGACTTTTACGAACATGGCAGAATTGGGGGATTTTGTATCCTATATGACTATGAAGTACAAGATTGGGTTTTCATCTGATTCGGCATGGATTAGTCTCCGCCGCTGTGGAATGGCGGTGCAGATGGTTTTGGGTTTTTTTCTGCGTGGTTAAGTCTTCTGATATAGCTGCTGCATTGATTTCACTAATGTGGTTATTTTTAATTACTGTTGACATTCATTTTTTTAGGGTATTGATTGAAGGATGAAATGGTTTTATGATGATCTGCTAGTGGTAAAATCTTGATTGATTGAGGCTTTGTTGTCGTAGAAGGTGGTGATGGTGAATTTGAAGAGTTGTATGAAATGACCTTTGTTTGTGTAAAGAAATGATTTGACTCTGTTCTTGTGAAAGTAATTTCTGTTTGCCACAGTTAAGAGTTTTCTCAAATACTTTTGGGTTGGTTGAATTTTTTGGGGTTTAAACCAACAAATTTTGGTATCTCGTTGTATTAGAGAAATGCTTGTTAAAAGTTTTATTTTAAAATATTTTGCATACTTCACCGATGGATAGCCTTAATTCTCTCTCTCTCTCTCTCTCTCTCTCTCTGTATCATCGACAATTGAATGTAGTGCTACTGTAGCTGTTTACTGAACACATCCTGCAGTTGTTCACTGTAGCTATTTACAACCAAGTATAACGAGATAGAGACAATAGCTAAAGAGAGACGATAGCTAGAAGAGAGCTAGATCAGAGAAAGAAGATAGAACCCAGAAGAAGAGAGAGAAAATGGAGAAGATAAAGAAAGAAAGAAATAGAGAGAGAAAGAGAAAAAAAAGAGAGAGAGGAAATGGTTTTATAGGGGAGAAAGAAGATAGAACCCAAAAGAAGAGAGGGAGAAAGGAGAAGAGAGATAAAGAAAGAAATAGAGAGAGAGAGAGAGAGAGAGAGGAAATGGTTTTACAGATAGCTTTCTTCTAATTTGCACAACTTAGTTAGAAAAAGAGTAAACTACACAAATGGTCCCGGTGCTATAGGCCTTTTTTGGGATTGGTCCTTGAACTAAAATTCAAAAAAAATAAGTCTTTGTACTGAAACTTTTTACACAATCGGTCCTTCCGTCCAACTCCGTTAATTTTTTTTCCGTTAAGTCCACTCACGTGCAACTCTCGTGCCTTTGATTAGGGATAAAATGGTCCATGCATTATTATACTCTGAATAGACAAAAAAATCCATCATATTTTTATTTATTAAAACTTGATAGGAGGGCATTGATGTAATTAGTGAAATTATAATTTTTTTTCTTAAATTTGAAAGATAGAGTCAGAGAGAGAGAGCTCGAAATCTTCATCTTCTCCAACTCCGATGACCTTGCCCGGTGAATGGCCCGTCGTCATTGGTAACAGTCAACCAACAACGCCAAGCTCCATCCTCTTCACGAATCTCGTTTCCAGCAAAGAGAAAGAGAGAGATCATCAGATCTTTGAGTTTGTAGAGAGAGAAAAAGAAATCTGGAGATATCGTCAGATCTACGACTTTGTCAACAGTCGCCGGTCTGTTTCAACCAGTTTCCCTTGATTAATTTCCATAACTGATCCCCCACAAGAAACCCTAATGGGTATTTTGAATTTTTTTTCTCTACTAGGTTTGTTACCTAGGTATAGAGATTATTCATCAGATGTGGGTATTTTGAATTTTTTTTTTCTTTCTATTTCATTGTCACTATTATCAGCAAACCCACACCCTTAAAAGTGGTAAGAAATCAAATTCGTCTTGTTTATTGATTTTTGAAGTTTAAGTTCGAGTGTTTGGGTTTGTTTTGTACATTGATTTGGATTGGTTTTGACTTTCAAGTTGGAGTTTTGGGGATTATTTTGTTAATTGTTTTTAAATAGTGTTGAAACTCAAATTTTGAACTGAATCAATGGCTGCACCACCAATGGAAACGGCAGCCGGAGCGGTGGTGCTGATGTACTCTGTATTAGGTCGGTGGCTCGGTAGTGAAGGACGTTGTTGCCATGGATGAGGACGACATTTCGAAATCAAAACAAAAAACAAACATTAAGTTGCGGATGGAACTGATGGTTTCGGATTCAATGGCTTCGTCTCATCTCCAACCTATGAAAAGTGATTTTCCCGTGTAAATCAAACATTAAGTTGAGGGAACAGCTGAAGAAAGAAGAAAGAAATTAGTTCCAACACCCTGCTCCAACCTGATTATTTGCTTCAACGTGTCGACACTTAATTTTTTTTTTCATTATGATTGGTAAAATTCAAAAGAATTTTTCTCTGTATACATATATCAGGCTAAAATTCAAATCGGTAGACCTGGAAGCTCTTGTCGGTGTTTTGAGAGTGTTTTTGCCGAGAAGAAGAGTTTGACAAATATTTTCAAAATTAGTCCCTGTACTTATTTTTTTAAATGACTATTTTACCCTTAGCTGAAATCACGTGAGATGCACATGTTAATACTTAACGGCAAAGATTTAATGGAAGGATGAACGGTGTAATTCATACCACTATAGGGACCAATGGCGTGGGGTAAGGACCAATCCTAAAAAAATGGTATAGCACAGGGACTATTTGTGTAGTTTGCTCTTAGAAAAATAAAGGGTTAATGACACTATAAGTCCCTCGACTATGATCGATTTTACCAGTAGTCTCTTAAGAAATTTTTTTTAAATTTTAGTCCCTAAAATACCAAAATTAGACAAGTATAGTTCTTTTGGTGGATGAAATAGAATTTTACAAAATACTTTAAATAATTTATTTTTTTCTCCCCCCACCCACCCACATTTTTTTTCTCCTTCGAAATCTGGGAGGTCAGTTACAATCTCAGCAACCACTTTTGACCTTACCTTCACCCTCTCTTCTCCTCTAACACCACCCTCTAAACCACCCTAATTGCCGCACTTACACTAACATGACACCTCCCCAAAAACACCCCCTTTGCAGTCTCAGCCCCAGCTGCCCTCACCTCATGGAAATAAAACTCCACTGCCGACACCCAAACGCCTTCCGGAATCCCTTTATTCACTACCATCCCCCTTAGCTCCTTCTCCGCCTCCCCATGCCTCCCCAATCCCAACCCCAACCCCAACCCCAACCATGCCTTTATCGCCAACACACTCAAACTCGGATGCTGGTCCCCAACGCCCCCATTTCTCAAAACCCTAACACACTTCAAGACACTCTCAAATTTATCTCTTTGTAAATGAGACGCTGCCACAAACCCAAGCGTTTTCAATTTCAGTTCGTTCAAACCTAGGGTTTCATCCGCCTTCTTAACAAATCGTTATCCCTTCTCACAAACATCCAACGCTTCATTCATTAACTTCAACGCTTCGTTTACGCCACTAATTTTATTTTTAGACAAAATCGTTTTCCCAAACTCCAAGTACTGGTTCGCAAACACTTTGTAATTCTCCGCAGCTCCAAATAGAAGGTTTTTCGACCAATTTAGTAAATTAATCGCCAAATTCTGATTCATAACCTCCTAAGCAGTTTTCGATCTAGCTAAGTTCAAATTTAGAAGGAGTTTACGTTCTTCGCGATTGGATATATCTGTAATTTCAATTTTAGAGGTTAGATCTGTTGCTTTTCCGAAACAATTGTTTGCGAATTCGTCCTTGCGGAGGTCGTGCCAGAACAGCCCGATTTTATAAAAAAACGAGGCCAACTTGAACGCCGGGGACAGAATTTCGGACATGTCGGCAACGAGGAAGAGGAGATCTGCAGAGACTTGACGGAGCTTCGCGTGTTCTTTGATCTGGACGGAATCATTTTTTGTGTGCCTTTGGATATGTGTGTGTGTGTGTGTGAGAGAGAGAGAGAGAGAGAGAGAGAGAGAGAGAGAGAAAGAGTGTGTGTGTATGTGTGTGTGTTTGTGTGTGTGTGTGAGAGAGAGAGAGAGAGAGTGTGTGTGTGTGTGTGTGTGTGTGTGTGTGTGTGTGTGTGTGTGGGTGGGTGTGGGTGGTGTGTCTGAGAGAGAGAAAGATAGAGAGAGTATGTGTGTGTGGGTGTTTTTGTAAATTTTTTATTGTTTAACTATTTATTATGAATTTTCCATAATAACCCTTGAAAAATGGCATGTGCAACGCACATGAGTTACTTAATGGAATTTTACTAACGGCATCCATCAAAAGGACTAGCCACGTCACTTTTTAGTACTCAAGGGACTAAAATTTGAAAAAAATTTCTTAAGGAACTACTGGTGAAATCGATCATAGTCGAGGGACTTGTAGTGTCATTAACCCAAAAATAAAATTAATTCCAACTAAGCATTATTGTCCACCGTGACATCACACTCAACATTTAGCAAAGGCATTTTGAGTATTTCATATATTTATTAACGTGTAAAGTGACGGTCGTTACTTGAGGGACGAACAGTAAGGTTTAAAGTGTAGTTTAGGGACCAAAATAGAAAATCTCAAAGTTTTAGAACCGAATTAAAAAAGTATCTAAAGTTCAGGGACCAAATTTTATATTAAACCTTATTAACGATGAATTATAAAATCTTTTCGCCACTTTATGTTCAAACTCACGATTTTATGAATTATATGCAACTCAGTTGAGTTCAGGCCCGAGCCCAAGGCGTTGTGGGCAGCCAGGGCACCCGCCCTGGGCCCAAATTAATAAGGGGTCCAAAATATTTTTTACTACAAAAAATAGTACCAAATTTTTTTGAACTGAGGCCTAAACTTAAAGCTTTTGTTGTTATTTTGAATTATGTTTGTTCAATTGTTTGTTTGGACTTTGTTTATTTGTTAAATTTTGTTACATTGTTAATTATTGTTCTTCTTTTTACAATATTTTTGTGTGTTTAAAAATTGAAAGTGACATTAACTTTGTTTATTTGTTAAATTTGGAATTATGTTTGTTCAATTGTTTGTTGGGACTTTTGAGTTTGATAGTTTGTTCACATCTTACATATTTTCATTAAAATTTCTATTTAGTTAATTACTAATTTGAGGTTGAGTGAGTGATAAGAGAACTATGAAATAGAAGTACGAAGTAACAAGAAATTTCAAATTATTATTATAATGATTGTTGATTTGAATAATTGAGTCTTTTGACTTTACGAGACTGAAATTAGGTAAGAAATTGTTCAGTTTTCTAGATAATAATGTTTCCCTAAACTTAATTTCAGCTCAGTAGGAACATGTTATTGAAATTGTACTATTAACAAAAATTATTTTTGTCTATCTAAAAAATTAAATTAAAAAAATACATGAGATTAATATTTAATAATTAAATAAAAACTCTTCTTTTAACTTTGCATCGACCTATAAAACGCTAGGAACAAAGACTAATTGAGCTTTATTCAATAAGTCATCTTGAATGGGTTTGACCTCACAGTTTAGCGACCTAGTGTTGGACTTTCAAGATGTCTTTTAATATTGGGTTAATGACACCACTAGTTCCTTGACTATGGCCGATTCCATCAGGAATTCCTTAACAATTTTTTTAAATTTTAGTCCCTTGACTATGAAAATTATACACGGTTGGTCCTTTTATTGGATGCCGTTAGTATTTTTCCGTTAAATCCGTCATGTGCCCATCACGTGCCTTTGGTTAAGGGTATTTATGAAATTTTATATGCAAAGATATTTTTTAATACTTAAAATAATATATTATTTTCTCTCTCTCTCTCCTCCCCCGTGCACATCTTCATCCCCTACATTGTTATCGATCTCCCTTACCCACCCACCCACCAACGAACCACCCCCACCCCTTTCTTTTCAACCCAATCATCATAGCCGAAAACAATCATCATCGCGGCCGCAAAATTGCTCGGGACTCCGTCGCCGTCTTCGCTTGGAAGGGTTTACGGGTGACTCGTACGGTGGTGTATTGTGCGAGAGCTCGATGGGGCTCGGCGTAGGCCCGACCCGATCGTTAATACCGACAATGCGATGTTGTTGATTCACGAGGGGTGAAGACAAAGGAAGAGTTTGAAAGACGGGAAGGTTTTGGATTCGACGACGACACGATGTTGTTGATACGGTTAAAAGGCGTGAGCTTTTGAAATGCAATGGTGGTGGTGGGTTTGAAATGGAGTTTTTATAGGCGGTGGTTTGGTCTCGTGACGAAGTTCCCGAGGCCGCATTGTGAGCCGGATCTATAAAAGTTGATGTTAGCTTTCTTATCGGCTATGCTATGTTTCTGAGCATGAATCCAAACCTTGAAATTGGATCTTGACCAAAGCTGGTCTAAAATTTGAATATGAACTCCAATTTCAATTTCATGGCTTGAATTCTATGCTTACAAACGTTATGTTTGTGCTTTTTCCCTACTGTTGTTTGCATTTCTATGCTTACAAACGTTATGTTTGTGACACTAGTTTGCAATGTTGATTTGTCTCATGTGCAACGCTGGGTTTGAAAGTTGAATATGTTTGGATAATTGAAAGGAAGTAATTGGAAATAATTTGTGTGATTTGAGTTTTCATGGAAGTAATTGGAAGAAATTTGAGTGATTTCTTGAGTTTGGTGGTGGTGGTGGACTGGCAGTGGTGGTGGACTGGCATTGGTGATTTCTTGAATTATTAGACGGAGAAGATGATTTGGTGGTGGTGGTGGACTCGCAGTTTGAGAAGATGGGTATTAGGGCTTTTTTGGAGAGAGAGTTTAAATTAATAAATATTAAATTTCTCTAATTATTAAAATACACTAAAACCTAATTTAAAAAATAATTTAGTGTTAATGACACTACAAATTATACAGAGGTACGTGAAATTTCATAAATACCCTTAACCAAAGGCACGTGATGGGCACATGACAGAATTAACGAAAAAATACTAACGACATCCAACAAAAGGACCAACAGTGTCTAATTTTCATAGTCAATGGACTAAAATTTAAAAAAAAAATTGTTAAGGGACTACCGGTGGAATTGACCATAATTGAGGGACTTGTAATGTCATTAACACTTTAATATTTGATAAAGATATAAGAAATAAGCGATAGGGAGAACGCTAATGGAATCGAAAAAATAAAGTCTAAAACGACAAAGCTACTAAATCATAAAAAAACATAAAACAAACAAACTCTTAATAATTAAAAGTCACTATTTGAAGGCTTAATTCTCAATTTAGTCACTTTACTATTACAAAAAATTCGTTAAGCTCACTTTACAAATTTTTTTTACACTTTAATAACTGTAGTTCATCAAATATGTCAATTTAGTCTTCCAAGATAAATGTCGTTAGTTTTGTTGGACGAAATTTTTTAAAAAGACTAAAATGCCTATTAGCATGACACATGCTCTCCACGTGAATTTAAGGCCTTCTAAATAATGAATAAGAAAAAATTATTTAAATTTTTACTATAAATCTAATAATTTGAAAAAGAAAAAAGAAAATCATATTAACTAGGGTTAATTACACCACTAGTCCTTCGACTATTAACTTTTTCACGAATAGTCCTTTAACAAATTTTTTTCAAATTTCAGTTATTAGAGTATCAAAAAGTCACGTGGCTAATCCTTTTGATGGATGCCGTTAGTATTTTTCTGTTAGTTACCCATGTGCGTTGCACATACCATTTTTTAAGGGTATTATGAGAAATTCATACTAAATAATTAAACAATAAAAAAATTAATACCTTTTTTTCTCTCTTTCTCTCTCTCTCTCTCTCTCTCTCTCTCTCTCTCTCTCTCTCTCTCTCTCTCTCTCTCTCACACATAGTGAGTTGACCGGAGACAAACCAGACGAGGAAATGCTACTGGCATCCAACGACAAACCAGAGAAATTGGAGACAAACCAGACGAGGTCTGTTAAAAAATGAAGCAGAAATCCAAGCCACCAGTATGTTTGGCCTTTAATCCACCTTCAAACCAAAGGCTCTTATCACCACACCTAATAAACTCAAAATCATCATATCTTCTCTCCATTCCCCAAACATAACTAAAGAAAAAGCCCCCATCACAAATAACTTCTCAGAATAAGTCTGCCTTCAAAAATTAAAAGCAGCAGATCCATTTCTTTTTTTTCTTGAATGACTACTTCGATTTCGGTATGACCGGAATTATCCGCGACGGCGATGGCGTCCTTAGTAATAGGACTACTGCTTATGACCTACTTTCTTGGAATTCCCTATCTTTTTGGGAGCTTCATTTACATTTTATGTGGATTGAAGCCCTGTCCAGTGCTCGGCAGAGCTAAGGGGAACCAGGACTTCACGCATGACGCAATGGCCCGTCTAAAAATCCTCCGAATTGGGGACCATGTCTCCTGAAGAATCTCGGTCAGCTTTCTCAATCAATGAATTTGACCACCAGTCAAATTGCCCTTTTTCTCAAAGACACGAGCCGAATCGAAAACAATAGTAGAAGCGCTACTAACCCTCGGATAGGACATTATGTGAGTGATGCGTGACTTGACTTGGCCATATCGCTTAAAGAGGCCGGGGTAGTCGGTCGAGCGCCTTCAATGCAAACATATCATAGGCGCTTTCCAAAGGTTGAATCTTCTAGGCATGAGAAATGGCTTGATGGCCTGGATCTTGAAAGGAATCATCTTAGTATGTTCGATGTTGGCAATGACGCGGATGAGATCGAAGGTTTTGATACAAGACCGGACTACTCTGGCTACCGAAAAGACCGGTGGGGGTTTTAGTTTCTCCTGAGACCGTCGGAGGTGGAGTCAGATGCAGAGGGAGAGAATTCCAAGTCCTTCACATGAGTTTGGGGATGTCGGAGCTGTTCTCGTCGCTAAAGGAGCCTTTGACCACCTCAGTTTGGGGATGCCGGAGATGGATGACGGTGGTAAGGGACCTACTGCTGCTGCGTTTGGGCCTTGACAGAGGGAGGGGGATTGTCGGAGTAATTGGGGCTCCTCTGCTTTGCTGCTGTTGCGTTGAAAGAGAGACTAATTAGGGCATCTTTTTCCTTTTTTTTTTTTTTTTAAAGTTTTGCAAACATATAGAATAAGTCATTAAATTAATAAAAATAATTTAGCGTTAATGACACTATAAGTTATACAGGGGTACATGAAATTCCATAAAAGCCCTTAACCAAAGTCACATGTTCGGCACATGACAGACTTAACGGATAAATCCTAACGGCATTCACCAAAAGGACTAAGCGTGTCTAATTTTGATAATCTAGGGACTAAAATTTGAAAAAATTTTCTTAAGAAACTAATCTTGAAATCGTTAATAGTCAAGGGACTAATGATGTAATTAACCCTATTAACTATTACAACATTGATTTCCCTTCTTTCTTATAGATGAGATCCTCTTTTCTACCTTCAAAAATAAGTTCTTTTTTCGATTCATTCTTTTTCTGCTCTGTTCCCCGAAGAGAGACTTGGCTCTGGCAATCGGTTCACACTCGGCAAATCACTTCAATTCACTCAGAAAGCCTTCTTTCTCCCTCCAGCCACGAAGAATTAATTCTTCTCCCAAAATCTTTCATCTTCATCCCTTCCCCAATTTTTCTCTCTCCCAAACAACCACCATCCCCACCACCATTATTGCCTCTCTCTCCTCCGCCCCCAGCGAGATCGACAGCCTCCTCTTTCTTCTCCGATCCTAACGAGATCGACATCCTCCTCTTTCTCCTCGGGCCCTAGCGAGAACGCCAACCTCCACTCTCTCCTACACAAGAAGCACTTTGAATCAAATCAAGAAACCACTCTACTACTATCTCTCTCTCCAATTCAAAATTAAATCAAATGTTGATTTCTTCAAACCAACTCCAACGAGTACTCCAAATCACCAATTTGGGGCAAAAACAACCCCAAACCATTCCAAGTTTCCAACCCTACCCCAAACTCCCCCATTTGGTGTGATGAATAGTATCACCCAAAATTTAGGGAAATACTATTCATCTAAACCCAAATTGGGGTTGATGGGACCCACTCCTTTTTAAAATAAAAAATTAGTTTTTAAATAAAAAAAGTATTAATAATATGATATTATTAATTTAAAAATATTTTAATTGATTAATAACTAATAATAGATATTATAGCTATGTAATAAATATTAATAATGTAATTTATTTTAAAGTATTAAACACTATTATTCAATAAATTATACTTCCTCCGTCTCTTAATTATTATCTTGTTTGACTCGACACACGGATTAAGAAAAAACTATTGACTTAATTATTAATATTGGTATAATGTGTAATTTCCTTTAATGTCCATGTGTATATGGTTCATAATTAAAGTAGGGGAAAAAGTAAGGGTAAAAGTGATGTATTAAAAAGAAATTTTTTTAAATAAGACAATTATTTTGGGACGGACAAAAAAAGAAAGGAAGACAATAATTTAGGGACGGAGGGAGTAATAAATTGGTCTATTATGTAAATTATTTTGTATTTATATTAAATTATTTAGAAAACACAATCTCACATTTAATTTTTAAGACATACAACTTGAAAATAAAAAAGACATACAACTTAAAAATAAAAAAAGACATACAACTTGAAAATAAAAATGGAAATAAAAATGACATACAACTTGAAAATAAAAAATGACATACAACTTAAACATATAACCGACACTAAATTTAAAAGAAAAACGATAATATTTAAAATACTAACATTGAACATTTATGGGCACAATTTAGTAATAGTGAGAATTAGGCTAAAATAATATGTACTTTGAATTGAGTGTTGTTGTTGATTTTTTTTTCTTTGTTGTTTTTTAAGATTTTAAATAGATGTATTGCTTGCTCTATCATAATGTATGAGTTTGTATTTATCAAATGGTTAGTAATTTAAAATATATTAAATTAGTTATTTTTAAATATTATTAATTATATAAATAATATTATAAAAATAAACTTATTAAATATAATGAAATTATTAATTGTGTAATCTTAATAATTATAATTTAAAATGTTAGTAGAAAATCAAAATATAATATGCTAAGGAATATTTTTTTTGGTGTAAGATTTAGTGTGAAGGGTTGGAGTGGGAATAATGGACGGTGTTGAAACTGCCCCAAATTGGGGTTTTTGGGTTGGAGTTGGTCTCAAAGATAATTTAATTGCCTTCCGTCTTGCAAACCTCGCCATCGCCGGCAAAGGTTTTTAGGATTTTATCAAATTTGACGAGGGGCGAATAGAAGGACGATAATGGGGTTAGGGTTTCGCGTGGGAGGCAGGGATTTCTTTTGAAGTCGACAAGGTGAGAAACTATGAAGATGCAATGACCTGAGTTGACAGTGGAGGTTGCAATTAAGGCTCGAGACTAGGGTTTTGAGAATCATTGTAGGGGATTGATGGCTTTGATGACGTGATACGTGCTTGAGAGAAATTGAGTGGCTAGGCAGCGGCCAATTAATAGTTCGCCGGATAAGGAGACGACGTTAGAGAGGGAACTGGAGACAGATCTAACGACGAAGGCGGGGGAGGAGACTAATGGAGGTGGAAGGCAACAGAGACACGGCTTGTCCGCTAGAGCCAAAGCCGAAGGGACTACAACGAGAAAGAGATTTTCCTCCAAGAGTTTTTCAAATCCCCGCGATTCGTGTGGCCTAGCCCCACATAGCTGGATGAAGAATGAATTGCTTGGAAATAAAAAAGTCTTTGATTGTAATTCTGTATCACGAAGCCGGCGGGGGGTCGGGTACTCGGAGAAGAGAAGAGAAGAGAAGAGAGAGTGGGTGAGGATGGAGTTTGCAATGGTGGGCGGGTACTTAGTACAGTAGTACGTGATATCATTAAGGTTAATTTGGGGTTTTTAGAAAAATTTAATTTTTTCGTTCAAAGAATTGGACGGAGCGACGATGAAAGTGTACTTATGTTCAAGTATAGTTATTAAATTGTGGAAAAAAATTGTAGAGTGAACTTAAGAACTTTTTGTAATAATAGAGTGATTAAATTGAGAATTAAGTCCTATTTGAAACATTGATTAGATCAATAAAAGTCTTAAAAGTTCTGCTTTCTTTTTCTCTTTGTTTTTTTGTTTATCTTAAGGTTTTCCTAAATTATATTGGTTCTGAAACTAATTAACACAATACATCCAGATAATTATAATGGTCCATAGAGAAACTCAGTAGTGGTTAAGCCACTGAATCAACATATGGAATTACTCCCTCCGTTCCAGGTAAAAAGTCCAGTTTAGACTTTTTTCGGTCAACTTAGTTAAAGTTTGATCGATAATTAGCATAAATTTAGTGATTTTTACAAAGTTTTGAAAGTTGCAATCCATAATATTCTTAAAATAGTTTTTAATTAATAAAATTTTATTTCCTAAAGCATAAGTAAAGTGTGTAAAGTTTTGATTTGATTTAGTCACATATTGACTTTTAAAAAAGAAAAGTGGACTCTTTGGCTAGAACGGAGGGAAGTACTATCTTTTTCTCTTTTAGGAAGAAAATTTAACTCTCCAATTTTTTCATTGTTTCAATCGTTTTCTCTTTAATTTGTCGGGATGGGATGGAACAAAAACAAACGACCGTTTTCTATTCTGGAGTAAGATTATTGTGGTGAGTGGCAAATGGTTGGTAGACAGCAGGAAGGAAATGTTGGGAAGTACAGGTTGCAGCAACGATGCGCAAGGAGCACGCTTTTATCGCCTATTGGTTTGTTTATACGTGCGCATGTCTCGTATGTTTGTTTTTGTTTCACTTTACTCTAAATATAAAGTTACACATTCCTTCTCTTTCTTTAGTTACTCCGTCACCAAAAAAATATTACTGTTTCTTAATAATTATTTACTTTTTTTTTTGTCCGTTTTAAAAATTATCTAGTTTTTAAAATTTTCTATCTAGAATAACATTTTTATCATTTTACTTTTATTTTTTTCTACTTTAATTATGATCACATGCAAAGGACTTTGAATGAAAATACATATTATACCAAGATTTATAAAAGGTCAATCGATTTTTTTATTTGTGCAAATCAAACAGGATAATAATTTAGAACGGATGGAGTATAATTTCTTAAAAAACTTTTTTCGGTGAAACTAAAATAAATACGCATCCATTCCAGGAAAGAGTTCACTTTGACTTTTTTTGTCAACTTAGTTAAAGTTTGGTGATAGTTTATTAGATTTATATATTTTTACAAAGTTATGAAAGTTGTAATCTATAGTATTGTTAACGTAGTTTTTAATTAATTAAATTTTATTTTCTAAAACATAAATAAAGTATGTAAAAATTTAATTTAATTTATTCACATGCTATATAACTTTTTAAAAAATGGATTCTTTGCATGAAATGGAGGGATTATCATGTTTCTAAAAGAAAGATGGAAGAATAATGGAGGCTTATATAAGTTGAATTTCAAAACTACAAGTCTTTTTGTTTTGAGAGAGTAACTTTTATTTCTATTAGGATGTTTAGTAAAGAGATATCCAATTCTCTCCATTTCATAATTGGTTAAATATCTTAGCCAATTTCCAGCGCGTGATAGGTTTTTCAAAGACCTGCTGAGGGAGTTATGTCTAGGATTGAAGTTAGAAAAAGTTCCAAAAAAAAAACAGACTCACTATATTTTTCTCTTTATAAGGAAGAAAAATTGAACTCTCAAGTTTTTGTTTGTTTCATTCTTCAGTAAGCATAATTAACACAGCACGGGGGAGAGAGAGAGAGAGAGAGAGAGAGAGAGAGAGAGAGAGAGAGAGAGAGAGAGTGAGTGTAAACAACACACGTCAAATTAAAGACTCAAAGTGAAGAGATAGGTGGGGAAGGGAAAGAAGCGATAAACAAAAACGACCGAAACAGAAAACGACGCCTTCACCTGATAGTGGGATGTCGGAAGCATCTCCCAACCCCACGTGAGGTGCCACTTTGCCCCATCCCACAACTGCATCGGGATTTGCAATTTGTTTATTTTAGTGCCACTAGCTGCCGCCCTTTCTTTTATGTCAAACCTTTAAACGTCGTCTTGCTTGTCGGCAGATTGCATTCAGCGTTTACAGTAATTTGGAAGAAACTATAGAATTATTTTAATTTATTTTCTTTTTGTTTTAATTCAGAACTAAAATGTTTTTGAAAATATGTGAAGCTCTTTTTTTTTTTTTTTTTGATAAACATAGGATCAGATTTAGTATTAACCCAAAAGGGCGGGAAATGTGAGATTGAAACTAACGTACATGATTCAAACCTCTATTTTGAAGTTAGACATTTAAGACTAGCCCAATCCTAAAGGTTACCAACAGCGGTAAACTGAAAATCAAGAGTCAAGAAAGGAAGAAGTTGATGACCGTTAGACCTATCTTTAAAATTTACCTGGGAACGAAGAAGCTAATGACTGCGAGATCAGCAAAAAAAAAAAAAAAAAAAAGTTGATTACCGAAAATAAAACCAAAAGAAAATAGACAAAACTGAACAACTTACTACAAACGCCACTAAAAACAAAGAAACAAACAGCTAAAACCATATCACAACCAAACCAAACCCCACCTACCTACCGAATTAAGTCCTTGCACTTTAATCGAACCCAAACTAGGCAGCTGACTCCCCGAGCCCAATAATATAAAGCCCACGTGACAAACCGGCCCAAGTCAACCTAACTTGTAGTCAAACGTGCATATTTTGGGTCCTCTTAAAAATATATGGACCCCATTAAGGCAAAGGGACCCACACTCATCACTGCACGTCTGTAGCCGATGCTGCTATCGCAGCTATGAAGATGATGCAGTAAATTTTTTTTTTTTTTTAAGAGAGTTATTTGAGCATCGCCCTAAAGCTCAAAGTTCAAATCTCAACTTAACCGACTGAAATTCCTATTTAAATCTAATCCACATTAGTGGAAATCAACGGAACAATACAAGGCAAGACATTTCCTATCTAAATGAACCACACAAACCATCCTCAATTTTCCTTTTCCCTTTCCTCTAATTTGTCTTTTTCTTGCTGTTTCGGGTAGGTTGCTGATCCAAGCTGAGGTGAGAGAGAGAGAGAGAGAGAGAGAGGTTTAAGGTGTGGCAGGGAAATTGGGAGAGTAATCAAGTCATTTCTGTTTTATAGAACTGACGATTTTGCCCATGCAGTACATGGATATATTTTACGCCCTTTGTTTTAACAAAATTATAGTGACGGCACGGCAGGACTAATTTGACATATTTATACAAAGTCTTTGGAACAACGTAGATATTTATACGTCTCCTTTGCTCCCTTGATTTCTACGAGATTAGTACCACAATTACAACTAGCAGAGTAATTGAGTTGCACAGTGTGGCCACAGTGATCCAAATACTAGTTCAAATCTCGTTTCAAAAATCACACTCTGTATAGTATTCAGACTTGATCTAATTAAACCAAATGATATATTATCTAGCTTTTCATATATAGTTCTTGGCCTCATCACCTCTAATAGCATGCCGTCTGAACACCTATGTATCGAACAATTAAGGAGTACTCCTTCAGATTACTCTTCAAATGATTGTGTGAGAGCCCTTCCTTATTTTACCTTAAGTTGTTAATTGTGTTAATATTTGAATTAAATATTAGAATTATCCCTACTTATTTTGAGACTTTTTAGGATTAATTTGGATAAGCATCATAAGAGAATAAAAATGAAGGAAATTGATAAGAATAAGATTGAATGATTGTATAAGATTGAAAAGTAGATAAGTATGATAGTTGATAAGTACGAAAGTAGATAAGTACGAAATTTGATAAGAATGAAATATGATAAGATTGAACACTTGGATAAGCCTGCAAGTTAGTAAGCATTCGATCTTATCCTTTGGCGATGCTTATCCAACTGTTCAATCTTATCATATTTCGTTCTTATCCATTTTTGTACTTATCCAGTTTCATACTTGTTCACTTTTCATACTTATCCACTCGTTCAATCATATCCTTGTTCATTTCTTTGTTCTTATCCTCTCGTAATGCTTATCGAAATTAATCCTAAAAAGTCCCAAAACAACTAAGTATGATTCTAATATCCAATTAAAATATTAACACACTTAACAACTCAAGTTAAAATAAGGTCGGGGTCTCACACTCTCTTCTCCTTAAAAAAAATTCGTTCTTTCTATATCAGAAAGAATTAAAGATCTCAATCCTCAATAACAATCTCACTTATCTTAACTATATTCAAATTTATCTTGGGCGATGTGCCGCAACACATTTTCGGCCGGGCCTGCTTTGATACCAACTGTAATGACTCGAAGTCATCACCTGCTTTCTAACCTCAATACAAATCAATCAGCAGTTACTAACTTGCAGCAGGAAGAAATAACAAGGATATATAACCAATTCGGTTACAATAACCCTAATACAACCCAGGATAATTCATAATACAACAATCATTCTAATCAAACCCAACTCTTAGTTCAATACCTCACCTCGGAACTAGCCACACTTTCGCTGCGCACTCTGATCAAATCATACCTGCAAAACTTTAAATAACAGCTGTCCATGAAGTTAGACTATGGACAATAACTCATGTTCAAGACAAAACAACATACAAAGTACAGGAAACATGGTATTCATGCTTGAAGCATCAACACATATTGTTCAATCATATATCACAGTCTAATATACTATCGGGTTCGAATTCACTGGTAAAACATAGAATTAACGTCAAATTCGTTGGCTCCCAGTATTTTGGGTTTACTAACTACGACATTCACTACTCGTAGCAACTGTGAGGACCAATAATAAACGAGCTATACCGAAATATCGACTAGTACTACTAAACTATTTTACTCTACATAACTTTACATAATCATACTTTTGATCAAAACACGATAAAAAAAAAACACCTTGTTTGAAATTCATTTTGATAAAAAAGATGGAACAATAAACACGAATCATATTTTAAGTGATACAAAACATTTTAGAAACGATCACGTGATCAAACTAACACGTAATCAGTACTACATAATCTCCCTTACCTTAAATCGAGATAAAACCCAATACCGAATATCATCGGTCCAACGTCCAGTCTTCCGATAAAATCAATCTACTTCGATCCTTAGAGTGTCAACCCTACGGAGTCGGTTCGTCAAAACTCCAAAGAATCACGAACCAAATCGATCTCGTACACTAAATATAAGTTATGACTTATAAATAATATCAAGAGTGTTTGAATGCGTGAATAATAAGTTCAACACCTCTAATCCAACCTTATTTATAGGCCTAGGGTTTCTTAGCCTTTAGAAAATTGGTGTGTCATCGGTGCATGGCACCAGATGACGACACGTGGTAATTCAAAAAGATGACACATCAATCTTTTCTAATTTTGTCCTTATCTACTCGTTTGATCTTATTCTTTGGCGATGTTTATCAAACTGTTTAATCTTATCAAATATCGTACTTATTCACTTTTGAATTTTATCCAATCTTCGATCTTATCGAATCGTTCAATCTTATCCTTATCTATTTCCTTTGTTCTTATCCTCTTTTGATATTTATCCAAATTAGTCCTAAAAATTAAAGTACCAAAACAACTAGGGATGATTCTATTACTTAATTAAATTATTAACACACTTAACATGTAAAATAAGATGAGTAGTTTTTCATGACCGTGTTACGTATCTTATTTCGTAAGACAGTGCTTCACTCTCTCATAGCTCAACTCACCAATACATGATGAGTTGGGTAAAAGAGATCCGTATTATAGAAAATAAATACAAAACGATTTTTACTAAGTTTTTGTCATTAAGGCAAGGGTCTCACTGATTGAGTGTCCTTTATTCACATTTAGAATTGACCCGTTTGCCAGGGATACCTCAATTATAATTGAGTTACTCGCTATTAACTTGATCTTCTCATACTTGACAAACGGAGAAAATAGCCTCTCTTTCTTCCGTTATTTTATAGTCTCTTTTGAGGTAAACATTCTTTTCCTTTCATTTTCTTCTCGACCTTATTTAGTACTAATCGTTAACATGACGAAGTTTTATCCACGCTATTTTATTTTTCATTTCCGATGACAATGTTGATATCCAAACAAATAGCAAATACTATACCAATCTCTTGACACAATGGTATGTTATTTTCAAACATTATTTCCCTCTCTCTCTTCCAATATTATTGCATTTGGAAATAATGATTGATGATCATTTGAACTACTTTTTTTTTAATCTGTAAACCCAACAAGAAATTATTGCTACTCTAGTCGTAAATTCTTTTTTCTTTTTCTTTTTGGGATGATGAAAGGATTTAATTGATTAAGATCATGAAAATCTTGAAGAATAAATTAGAACATTTTGTTTTTAATGGTAAGGCCTATGTACTCAACTAAAACTGAGGCAACTCCACATGCAAACGGCCCACTCATTTTAAAAAATATTTTGATCAGATTTAGTTTGTTATTAGTTAAGCCATCGCAGTCAAACTAACTGTATTACTATTTGTCCTATCTGAAGATAAATTAAAATTTAAACAAACAACAACTAAGCATTAAACTTCTGCTTCATATTATCTCTCAGAAAAGAAATAAGAGAATATTGTACTTAGTTCTTTAGAATTCTTGACCATAGTTAAATTTTGGAAAATTATATTTAAAAAATAACTGAACAAGATTTGACAATTAGTGAACACATGGTGTTTCCCTCCAAGAATCTATATATACGTTGATGTTTATAATGAAGCAGTTGCATTGTCTGTCAATGATTCAATGCATTTCTGCAAGATACCTTGTATAATTAAAAAATATAATTAAAAGATGTACAAGAAGTTTCTTTTTTAATTATATATAATTACATACTAATTATTCATATTCTAACCTATCATCAATTAAAAATTATAACCCAGATAATATTTGAAGTCAAATCGGAAAGCAATCTTTGAATCTCTAATAAGTACCCGGACTGCTCAAGGTCGGATGTGACTCTCGATTAGTTGAGCAATCCTGGCTACTTAATTAGAACTTTTCTCCGAACAACGAGCTATATCTCAACTGATACTGTTCATTTTTTTTAATGGAGAAGTCGAGTGTTCAAGTCTTACTAGAGACGACACCCTGGTTCTTAAAAAGGTCGGGTGTTCAAGCCTCAACAGAGGCACCGTTGTTGTTAAAGCCTCACCAAATGCCATTTAGTATTGCTCACTTCTCTTAACAAAGAGGTTGAGTGTTCAATCCCTACATCATAGACACCCTGGTACTTTACTACTATTAGTGGAGAGGTCGGCTGTTCAAACAATTTGTTCTAGTCACACCAAATACACCATATATTCTTAATTGTAGCCTTTCAAGGTATTAAATAATAATAATAAGGGTTGAGGGTAAGGTTTATGTCCCTTCCCTCCAACCTTAAAAAATATAGAGCTTTTCTCCAAAGAACTTGTTGAGACCCTTAATTTCCCATCAAGTTGCTTGGACAGTCCAAGATGATAGTCTCTTAACGACCTTTTCAAGTTAAATTTATTTTTAGCGTTCAAATAAACATTTAACATGAATTTATTGATTTTTCTAGAAGTATTAAATACTTAGAGCCCGTTTGGTGAAGCGTTTTGAAAACGCAGCGTTTTTAAAACGCGACTTTTTTTTTTATAAATGCGTTTGGAATATTATATCAAAACGCAGCTTTTTATTCCCTACTGCGTTTTGGAAAAAAGCTAGGAATTCCAGCGTTTTAAAACGCAGCTTGCGTTTTGAAAACGCTGTGTTTTCTGCCACAGTATTGAAACACATTTTTTACAAATAAGCTGCATTTTATCATTGCGTTTTGGCCAAAATGCTCGACCAAACGGGCTATTAATTTGTAGTATTTTTAGTATACTTCAAAAGTCATAATCTCATTTTCTATAACTTAATAAAAATATTTTAAATATCAATTAAAAAAAGGATCTAATTTATTTTGAAAAGTCAATACAAAATAATTGTTTTTCAGACGGAGCGAGTAATAAAGGTATGAAATCCTTATTCTCACTATAATTCTACCTCCGTCCCAAAATAAATGACTTTTTAGAATAAAAAAATTTGTTTCAAAATAAATGATGTTATAGGATTTCAAGAAAAATTTATCCACATTTTGCCAATAACGCCCTTATTAATTACTCTATAATTAAATATTGTATTAGAAATAATAATGCAACTTATCAATAATAATTACATTTAAATAAGGATATATCAGTCTTTTAAAAGATTTTTCTTAATCTTTGTCCAAATTTGTAAAAAATCATTTATTTTGGGACGGGTAGTATTCAAATAATACACTCCAAGATGAACGATAATAATAGCCACTTAGTACACCCAAATTTTCCAGATTACGAGGTTTTGTTGACTAAGAATAGCTTCTTTAAAAAGGAAATGCTTCAGATGCACATACTACAAAACCTTTGATGAAATTCTTCCTCAAGAAGTCAATCAATATGGTTGTAAATGACAATATTATTATAGTAATTCCTTGAAGAAAAATGCACGATATATCTCTCAACAAATTAGGAATTAGCATTTACCTTTCCACTGCGAAGCCATGTGGTTGGAGCAAGACATTAAAAATAGTGCATAGGAAACTGCTTTGATGATATACTATATATATACTCCAATATCCAATGGCTCGAATCTCTCTGGGTTTTACTTAATTTCTTGGTTTAATATTCAGACAGTAAAGCACACAAGTACGTGATTGAGCCTATCGTATCTGTTTGGAAGAACCCACTCTGATACGATACCACACTATATATGCTTTGAATCTGATTACCTTCCCCTGGCTGGTTTGGAAGATCAAGAATGGAAAGGGTACACTTTGTTTTTTCTGTCTTATTCATGGCATCATAATCATTTTTGACAAATTATACTGAAAGTTTTATAGCTATGTAACTAAGAAAACAGAATGCTGGAATATAGTAAATGTTATCAAAGATGTGATAACATCTACTATAACATCCAGTAAAATTGCAGCGGAATTAATAAAACAGAAAGTTAACAAGATTGATGTATCCTTTGTCTACAAGTATAAATACTTGTAGACGTGCCAATATGGCAAAATCTTTTCACTAGAAAATATAGAACCAATTACAAAGAAAACAACTAGCGAAACTTTAACAAAAATCCTAACAACGAAAGTAGGCAAAAGAGACTACAAACTTATGCTTTGGTAATACAATCTTGTCTAATAAACACTGACTTCCATCGAGGACAGAAACTTCAACACAGTTTTAGTAATTTCAGAATAAGATGTGTTGAAAGATGTGTCTGTATTTCTGCTCACATTCATCACACGACACAGCAGTGTATTAGACCTTGTCTCTCTCAGATCTCTCTCCAAAGCCTGCTGAATGAAGCAGAGAACTGCTTCTTAAATATGCTGCAAGACTACCTTTTCGAGAAGAGATAACACAAGAAAGAAAAACACTAAAAGGAAATATTAGTGTTAGTATAATAATTTACTTTAATTACATCAATCAATATCTTTGATTGAATAAATCAAAAAGTCAATGACTACATACCACAAATAACTTCAATCATCTATATATAAACAGTTTAAGAAAGGCAAAAACAATCACACAAAAAACTAATCTAAAGTCAACTATTATTTACCTAATTTAACATCAATCATCCTCTAATTAACTAATCAATCAAGATATACCAACAAATGGTGTTCAACGTCCTCCTGTCCTCGATGGGTCTAATTACTCTACTTGGAAACCCAAGATGCGCATGTACCTCAAGTCTCTTGATGAAAGAACATGGCTCTCTGTGGTTACATGGTGGACTCCACCTAGAGTGATTGATATCGATGGAGATTATAAAATTACCTCAGAGGCTAGTTGGACAACCGAGGAAAGAAGCGTAGCAAATTTTAATTCAAAAGCTATTAATGCTATCTATGGCTGTGTGGAACCAAATATTTTCAAAATCATAGTTCATTTTGAATCAGCCAAAGAAGTATGGGAAGCCCTCCAAGCTCATTGTGAGGGACCCGATAGCGTTCGTTTAACCAAGCTACGTTTACTTACAACCCGTTTTGAATATTTAAAAATGGAAGAAGATGAGGATATTGCATCCTACTATGACAAGTTGGTAGATTTGTCTAATGAGTCATTAGCCTTGGGAGATCCCATTTCCAATGCAAGACTCGTTAGCAAAATGATGCGATCCCTTCCAGAACGTTTCAATATAAAAATTTCGCTATAGAAGAGGCTCATGACACCGGAAGAATGAGCTTAGATAAACTTTCGGTATCCTTCAAACCTTTGAGTTAAATTTATCTCTGTAACAAAAAGCAAAATAAAAGTGTTAAAAGTATTGCTTTGCCTCGCTTTCCAAAATCAACCGACTTGTCCGAGGAATTACTTGAATTTACAAATGAACTTGGAAAACAGATTTTGGAGAAGAATCTCGAGCTATGTTGTTGAAAATGTTTAATAACATCATGACCAAAGGTCAAAATTATCATAATTTTCAAAAATCTAATCCCTCTCCAAAATTTGTCCCAAGAAAGTTTTTTCCAAAAACCAATATTGATAATTCCAAAGACAAGTTTTCTCCTAAACTTCCTTCTAAATATGAATCAAAAAGGAGGAATCTGCTCAAGCAGAGAATGTTTTGGCTATGGTCACTATGTCGCCGAATGTATTAATACCACAAAGAAAAAGGGAAAAAGTTTGGCTTACCCTAAGTGACGAGGAAGAACAATTAGAAGATGAGATCGCACTAAACAGATTTTTGAAACCCAAAATGTGTTGCAAATAAATCCTCATGGTGTATCTAAAGGTGTTGCCTTAAATATGGCCCCATCCGTGATCACATCTGTTAAAAATTTTGTTCCAGATCTGAATTGTCTCAACTCATCCATAGTTGATGATAGTCAGTCCAATGACTCGAATCGATTCCGAGGATTTGGATTTATTGGAGGATTATAAGGCACTCTATGAAGATTGGGTAAAGAAAGAAGAGAAGTTAAATCTTCTTGTTGAAGAAAATGAATATCTTTCAAAGGAAAATGAAGTTCGTAAAGCTTCAAATGAACTTCTCTAAAAGAAAATGATATCCAAAGCTTCCATAGCTAGACTGGAAGTCATGCTCACCAAGAAAGATATTGATCTTGAAAAGACCAAAACTGACCTTGAAAGTGCAAATGAAACTTTGTCCAAGCTAAACAAAGGCAAAGTTAAGCTTGATGAAATCTTGACTTATGGTCAAGAAGACACTACTGACTAGGATTCAAACCTATTGCATTTGTCAAGGAAAGAACGAATGGTGAAAATTTTATTCAAAACAAAAAGGTTAACAAAGAAAGATCTAGACACCGGAAACGCGTACATCCGCCATTACTGCAACGTTTCGGGTCATATTAGACCTTATTGTTACAAAATGAAAGCAGATTTGGCAAGAAACTCTCACCAGAAATCTGTTCCATACAGAATGTCGTGGAAAATGTCTCCACATCTGAATCAGCACATCCCCAGAAATTCTGAAAAAATATGGGTCAAGAAAACTGAAGTAACATGCAATGTTACATATACTTCCTTAAAAACCAATGTTGCTGGCTCATGGTTCTTTGATAGTGGATGCTCCCGTCATATGACAGGAACAGATGAACACTTAACTGAATATTCTAGCTTTAATGGTGGAAGTGTGACCTATGGGGTGGTGCAAAAGGAAGAATTGTTGGTAAAGGAAACCTCGATGTTGAGGGATTGCCAAGACTCAATAATGTTCTTCATGTGGAAGGTCTCAAAGCAAATCTCATCAGCATAAGTCAATTATGTGATGATGATTTGCATGTCAAATTTGACAAAAATTCATGTGAAGTCTTTGATGGTACTAACAAATGTATTCTTGCAGTACTAGATCCTCTGATAATTGTTACATGTATGGTGAAGTTGTCTCATGTCATACCTCAAGTGTTAATGATAGTTCTCTTTGGCATCAAAAACTAGGACATGCTAGTTTTCATAAAATTCATGATATAATCAAACATGATGCCATCAGAGGATTACCAAAGATTAACACAAAGAATGTGGGTGTGTGTGGTCCATGCCAAAAGGGGAAACAAACTAGAGTGTCCCACCCAAAAATTCAACAACGTTCCTCAAAACGTTGTCTTGAGTTCATTCATACGGATCTTATGGGTCCAATTGAAGTGGAGAGTCTAGGGAGAAAGAAATATTCCTTTGTGTGTGTTGATGATTTTTCTAGGTATACTTGGATTATTTTCTTGAGAGAAAAATCTGAAACTTTTGAAGCTTTTAAAACTTGGTACAAAAAGGTCCGGAATCTATATGACTTAAAAGTTATTAAGATTCGTTCGGATCATGGTACCGAGTATGAAAATTCTTCTTTTTCCAAATATTGCGATTCAAAGGGGATTACTCATGAGTATTCAGCCCCCAAAACTCCACAACAAAATGGAGTAGCGGAAAGGAAAAATCGCACACTTCAAGAAATGGCACGTGTTATGCTTAGTTCTCAAAATCTTTCTAAACATTTTTGGGCAGAAGCCTTAAATACGGCTAGTCACATTGGAAATCGTGTATATTTAAGATTCGGTAGCACAAGGACCCTTATGAAATTCTTTTAGGCAAAAACCGAATCTTAAATACTTTCATGTCTTTGGGTGTATTTGTTATCTTTTGAAAGACAAAGATCATCTTGCAAAATTTGATTTCAAAAGTGATAAATGCATCTTTGTTGGGTACTCGTCAAATAGTAGAGCATTTAGAGTCTTTAATCTTAGGACTAAGACTATAATGGAATCAATAAATGTTCCTTTTGATGATTTTGCTACTCTTGGACAGAAAACTGCTGAAGATGATATTACAGGGTTGCTGGATGATGCAGGGCAGAACAGTGTGCCAGAAAAAATTGTTACTGATTCACTAAATCCAGCATCGAATGATTCTGAAGGAAATGTGTCCGAAAATGTGGGACATCTCGAACACACCTACCAACGACTCAGATCAGCCAAATGAATCGAAACCGAACCAGCTGAATCGTGATGAGGCCGAAACCGATCAAAGGCAGATGTGTCAAGGAATTCAAAAATCACCCTACAACTCAAGTGATTGGTAATGTGTTTGATGGAATGAAGACAAGACAAAAGGTAAAGTGGATTACAAAAAATTGGTAAGCTTGGCCTATTTGTCATCGATTGTTTAAATGCTAGAACTTGTTGCTTCATATCAAATCTTGAACCTAAAATGTGAAAGAAGCTCTTGGGGATGATTTTTGGATAACTGCAATGTTGGAAGAATTAAATCAGCTTTCCAAAATGATGTTTGGTACTTAGTTCCTAGACCTAGTCAAGGTAATGTAATAGGAACTAAGTGGATTTTCAAATATAAACCGATGAGTCCGGGAAAATAGTTAGAAATAAAGCACGATTGGTAGCTCATATACACAGTGTAAGGGGTGGACTTTGATGAAACCTTTGCTCCCGTAGCCCGCATTGAGTCTATTCGATTAATGCTTGCCATTGCTTGTCATCTTGGAATCACACTCCATCAAATGGATGTGAAAAGTGCTTTTTAAATGGCGTTTGAATGAAGAAGTTTTTGTGGAACAACAAAAGGATTTGAAGATCCTCACAAACCAAACCATGTGTTTAAATTAAAGAAGGCATTGTATGGTCTTAAACAAGCTCCTAGAGCTTGGTATGGAAGACTTATCGAATACCTTCTTGAAATTGGTTTCAAAAGAGGTGAGGTTGATAAAACTCGTTCATTCAAAAAGAAAAAGTGATATTCTCATTGCTCGATATATGTGGATGATATTGTGTTTGGATCTACATCCGAAAAGATGTTAGGACATTTTGTCAACAACATGACATCCACATTTGAGATGAGCATGGTTGGTGAGTTAAACTATTTTCTTGGTCTTCAAGTGAAACAAAGCAATGAAGGAATTTTTGTGTCTCAAACCAAGTATGCTCAAAACTTGGTTAAAAGTTTGGTCTTGAGAATGCATCCCATTTAAAAACTCCCATGGGATCATCTCAAAAGTTGTGTAGGGATGATGAAGGTGAAGGTGTAGATCACACCTTGTTTAGAAGTATGATAGGAAGTCTCGTTGTACCTAATCGCCACTGACATTATGTATAGTGTTTGTGTCCGTGCAAGGTACCAAGCAAATCCCAAGGTCTCCCATCTAAAGGCCTTAAAACGTATCATTCGATATGTTAGTGGGACAACCAAACTTGGGCTGTGGTACACTAGAGACACTAATACCAATCTTGTTGGTTTTAGTGATTCTGATTGGGCAGGAAATATCGATGATCGTAAAAGCACCACTCGGGGTTGTTTTTACTTGGGGAACAATTTGGTTTCATGGTATAGCAAAAACAAAACTGTTTCACCGTCAACCGAATCGAATATGTAGCGGTTGGTAGTTGTTGCTCTCAACTTCTTTGGATGAATCAGATGATCAATGATTATGGGCTAGAGAGTGATACTCTTGTTGTTTATTGTGATAATTCCAGTGCTATAGATATCTCGAAAAATCCTGTTCAACACTCCCGCACCAAACATATTGATATTCGACATCACTTTATTCGGGATTTGGTTGAACAGAAAATTATCCGCATGGAGTTTATAGGAACTGAGAACCAATTGGCTGATGTCTTCACCAAGACTCTTGATTTTGAGAGATTTTCTACTCTTAGGAAATCTCTAAGTCTGTGTGTCATTTGAGTGTCTCACAAAATGTGGTTCTAAGTGTGACCACATGTGCATGTTGTACACCAAAAAAAAAAAAAAAAAAAAAATCATCATCAATCATCTTGCATTTGTTTTGGGCACGACTTTGTCAAATGATATCATTCTTAAATGTGGTATTTGGAAGACATTTCTTTTGAATGTGGATCTCTATTAAAAAAAAAAAAATCCCAGTGTATGAGCCAAAGTAGTGATTGGGAGCCTTTGAGGGAAAAAGCTACCTTCTCAATGTGTATGCAGCCACTCATATGTGATCTTATCATCTAGATCAATATGTTCTTTGAAATTTTGGCGTGATCATATGAGAAAGGGCTATCCTTGAGGTAGAGTGAAAGCTACCTACTGGTTAAATCCCTTCAGCTATAAGGCAAAAATCATCATTTAAAGGAACTGGGAGAAAAGAATCTTGATCCATTGAATTCGAAGTTAAAAATGTGTCTCTCAATGTGCCAACATTTTTCTTCACATTCATTGAACAAAGTCCTTCACATGTGTGCGCATTGTCTTATTCTTCATGGTTAGCCATATCAATAGGGCATTTGGTCTGGTGAAAAATATTCATGCTGCTGTTTCTCACTATCTATTTATTCCAGTGTGGTATATTGACTGAAAATCTTTATCCTTGAATTTGTTTGTCTAAAAACAATTTGAATGGTTCTTGATTTTTGAGCAGTGAGACAAATTGATGGTATGTGTTGCAGAAGATTTATCAAAGATAAATGTTGGGTAATATTTTGTTGCCTAATATCTTTTGATGTATTTTTGGCTCATCCTTGACTTTGTGAAGCAATCAACGGGGAGGAAATTTCTTATTACCATAATTCAAAATTGGGTCTCCTAGTATTTTTGGTAAGTTGAAGGTTTCATTTTCACGAAGGATTTTTTTTTCCCTTCCAATCTGTTTCTTCTTCTTCTTCCTGCGAAATCCTCCTCCATTTCTGGCCAAAAAGGGGGAGAGGGTTCTAAGGTAGGGGGAGAATTTGAATATTGGTTATCATCAAATTCAGGGGGAGATTTTGATAAATGAAAGTTTTATAGCTATGTAACTCAGAAAAATAATGCTGGAATATAGTAAATGTTATCAAAGATGTGATAACATCTACTATAACATCCAGTAAAATTGCAGCGGAATTAATAAAACAGAAAGTTAACAAGATTGATGTATCCTTTGTCTACAAGTATAAATACTTGTAGACGTGCCAATATGGCAAAATCTTTTCACTAGAAAATATAGAACCAATTACAAAGAAAACAACTAGCGAAACTTTAACAAAAATCCTAACAACGAAAGTAGGCAAAAGAGACTACAAACTTATGCTTTGGTAATACAATCTTGTCTAATAAACACTGACTTCCATCGAGGACAGAAACTTCAACACAGTTTTAGTAATTTCAGAATAAGATGTGTTGAAAGATGTGTCTGTATTTCTGCTCACATTCATCACACGACACGTTGTATTAGACCTTGTCTCTCGGAGATCTCTCTCCAAAGCCTGGTGAATGAAGAGAACTGCTTCTTAAATATGCTGCAAGACTACCTTTTCGAGAAGAGATAACACAAGAAAGAAAAACACTAAAAGGAAATATTAGTGTTAGTATAATAATTTACTTTAATTACATCAATCAATATCTTTGATTGAATAAATCAAAAAGTCAATGATTACATAGCACAAATAACTTCAATCATCTATATATAAACAGTTTAAGAAAGGCAAAAACAATCACACAAAAAACTAATCTAAAGTCAACTATTATTTACCTAATTTAACATCAATCATCCTCTAATTAACTAATCAATCAAGATATACCAAAAATATTATTAATCACAATCTTGATTGATTGATCTCAAATTTCACCAAGAAAGGCAAAAATTAATCAATCAATTAGTCAATTACCAATTTATCAAATTGACCCAAATTAAGCATTGATTGAGAGGATTCTAAAATCCAACATATACGTTTTGAAGAGGTTATTAATGTGGCCTGTTTGGACACGTGGGGTTTTTTTTTTTTTTGTAATAATTGTGTTATAGGAAAGATATACTTTCACAAAAAAAAAAAAAAAAATTTCTCTAATGTAAATTATTTTATGTTGAAGTAGATGTGATGTAACATTTGATTTAGAACTAGAAGATCACGTAAAAAAAAGACTTTTTATTCACGTCATTAAATAATAATTAAAAATTAAGATTTGTATAAAAAAATTACAATAAATAGCTATTTTTATTTTATGTTTACCACCAAAACTAGAGAATTGTATTGAGATGCTCTTATATTAATTTATCACTTACACGGAGTTGGTAGCCTTGTAAATTTGTAATAAACCAAATTAGGATGAACTTTTGCTAAGCATTTGACAAGAGGTTTAGAAAGTCAGAAAAGTTGGTCTCCACTCTCCAATACATAACTTATTACCATCAAATATGAGGTTTATTGCATAAGTCAGATATGGCTGTCTTCATTGTGGAAATCTGACAACGTAGATTTTGACAATATATAGTCAAAACAAAATTGTTGACTTCCGAGGAAATCATAATTGGTGCGTTTTCGTTTTGTGATACTAACGTTTAAAAAGTCTAATAATTATTAAAAAATATATAAATATTATTAAAATTGATTATAATTACAAAAATATTTGAGCATAATTAATGTGTTTATACTATATATGAATAGTAAAATTATATTATGACAAAACATATAATCGGATCACTGTATTTTGAAGAAGGTTGCAATTCGACCACTGATTGTTTGAAAATGTTATTTGGGCCACTGTACTTCAGTTATCTTGCAAGTGAGCCCACCATAACATTAATTTTAAATAAAATCACTATTTTACTCATATCTTCATTAAGGGAGATAAGGATGAAAACAGGGGTAAAATAGAAATTGTATTTAAAATTAACGTTCTGGTGGGCTTGCTTGCAAGATAACTGAAGTACAGTGGCTCAAATAACATTTTCAAACAATCAATGGCCGAATTGCAACTTTTCCCAAAGTATAGTGGCCCGATTGTGTATTTTGCCTAAAATTATAAAGATTGTAGGTTTAATTTTTGAAAGTGAATTCTTTACGTGAAATATCTCAAATCTCAATATAAAATAGTGGACTCTTTGTCTCGAACTGGAGGAGTATTTTTTTCTTATAATAATTTCGTAGTTATTATTATTATTTTCTTTATGTTCTCATTAACGTTCTGATCATTTTTTATTTTTTATTTATTATTTTAACTATTATAAAATAAAAATAATTACTCCATACATACTAAAATGCTTGAGAAGGCAAATTCACCTAATATGTTTTAGGTGGTGGTTTTTTAGTTGGTGATTAGTGCTTTAATTACTTGGTGAATTTTAGTTACTTTAACAGTAAAGTAAACGACAGGTTAAGTAAATGAAAGAAAACAGACAATTTAGTTGGTCATGTATGCGATAGCCTCCATCACTAAACTCATCCACTTTCACCGACTTATTTGAATTTACGACCAAAAGAAAATGAGTTATATAAAACTATACTATAAATATTAGTATGTTATTTATTTTACTTTAAAACACGTTTACAAGTAGGATCTATTGTTAAAGCAATAAGATAAGTAAGAATAAAATAGTAAGAATACATTTTTTTTTAAATGAAACTTTAGAAATGTGACAAATATTTTAGAACGGACAAAAAATAAATACAGAACAGTTATTTAGGAAGGGAGAGATAAAACATTAAGTTTCTAGTACTTTTAGTATAATTTAGAAAGGACTATAACTTTATTCTCTATAAGTAATGTAATTTATTAAATATCAATCTAAAAGATGGTAAAGTTATCTTTAAAATGGAAAAATACGATATTTCTGTTGGAATAAAGGGAGTACTATATGCTAACGTGTTATATTTTATGGAAGAGTAATGATAGGGTCATAATTATTATTATTATTTTTTTTGTCTTCCGCGAGGTGTTCTTATATCATATTGGGTACTAATCATATTTTGTGATACTGAGCCCAATACAAGAAAATTTATAGTTAGTGAGAGTCAAACACGAGACATCTCGCTAAATGAATTGTTAATTGAGTATAAAATTTGCATGGCCCTATTACTATTCTTTATGGAAATGCAATTACAGTTAAAACTCTATAAATTAATATCCTTGGGATCAGCAAATATTATTAATTTAACGAGATATTAATTAATCTATAAATTAATAATATATTAATTTAATTTATAGGTTAACTAATATTTTATTAATTTATCAAGTAACTATTTCTTTAAAAATGAAGTACACAATTTATTATGCGTTTTTTCAATCTACAACTTAATTTATTATACTTTATTGTTCAATGCACTATTTTATGAACATTAATACTACCTTCACCCCAAAAATATTTTCGTTTAGCAAAAAAAAATTTGTCCCAAAATAAGTGTCGTTATAGGATTTTTAAAAATATTTGTCATATTTTACAAAATTGCCCTTATTTATTACTCTAATTAAAGAGGTTTGTTAAGAGGGGGGAAAAAAAAAACTCATGCAACTTATCTATAATAAATGAACTTAAATAAGGGTAAATATGTTTTTATTTAAGCTTCTTTAATTTGTGTGTAAATTGCTAAAACAACATTTATTTTGGGACGGATATAGTAATCACTATTTAAACACAAGAACAATTGTACTAACATAAACATATCATACACACAACAATGACTTCTCATTTTAAAGGTGTGAAAAAATCAACAATAACAAACGAAAATCGTAGAGCATTATGTAAACACCACAAAGATAAGAACAATCAGAGATGAGATTAAAGGTGACATTAATTTCAACAAAAATTAAAAGACAATCGAGTCATTTTTATGAAGTCTTCATAAATTACTAATGTATTATGTAATATATAAGGATATATTAATTTATATAATGCATGCGATCTCTATGAATAATTATACATATATTATCTTATAAATTTAGCGAATTATTAATTAGCATGTTGTCCCCAAGTAGGAACTGACCAAAAGTATTATTTAAGAAAACTTATTAATTAATTGAGTTTAAACTATACAAGTATACAGTTCAACTAAAAACACCTCATCGTACAAAACATGATGCAATGAAAAAAATATTATTAGTGTATTAAAAAATATAATGTATTAATAACATCTAGACCTATATACTTTATTCTAAAAAAACTTATTCATAATCAAAACATAAACTTATGTCATGTTTGAACTCACAGTTTTTTTTGTGATTTGTAATTTTTTTTTTTTTTTTTTGCAGATTTGTAATGATTTTGGAAAAAAAAAAAAAAGGGAGAATATAGAGAGAAAAAATGTAAGAAAAATAAAAAAGAAAGTAAAATGAACGAAAAAGACCAAAAAGGCAGAATCTTATACTTTTGATAAAAAATGATGGAATTTTAATCAAAGGAATAGTGTGAAGAACATGGTGGTAACTCAAATGTCTAATGACAGTGCTCTCCTTTCTTGCACCACCAACTAACTCTCTCTGATTTTCTGAGTGCCCCCACCCCAAGTCAGTGAAACATGGCTTTCCCCGGGAAAATCCTCACTAGTCAAAACGCTGAATCTTATTCTTTAATTTATTTTATCAACTACCAAAAATTGCACATGCTTTTTACCAAGAAATTGCAAACATCCTACATACTCCATTTTCTTTATTAACACTAGCTAATTATTAAACTTCACTTCCTTTCCTCATCTTTGTAAGAACGTACGTTAGGTACAATTTATAATTATTGTTTTAATTATAATTGTTCGATCCGTCCATAATTCATTCGGTCTTGAATGTCGTCTAACGAGTGGGGGAGAGCGAAGCGACCGGTCACGGTCATAGCCATGGATCATTATACGGAAAACAAAGGAAGCTAACAACCCAAATTATTGACCATATTCAAATTGCATTATCAGCAAAATCAATATCTATAATCCTTATCAAATTTTTTTATTTTTATTTATTTTTTTTCTTTTGTTCTTCTATGGGACCACGTTTAGCTATCTATGGAGAATACATGTATCATAAGAAACTTTTAAACACAAAGTCCGACCACACAAAAACAAACGCATTATGATGGATAATAAACAAATTACTGAAAGAAAATAGAGCAGAAATGGCAACAAAATGAGTTTTAGTGCTCATTACATTCAAATCTATTTAAAGTCTAAACCATCTTAGAATGAACATCATATACACATGTAAACCGAGTCAAATAATTACTCAAATTCAATTGAAGATTGACTCGATAAAAGTACATCTGAACCTAAATCACTAAATAAAGAAAATAATAATTAAAATTAATTTAGCATCCTTTCTTTCTAATCAAACCAAATTCGGACGACATAGCCACAACGGTTAGTGAGGTAGCTGGGTTTGTTTTCCAAGCTAGCAATCTATGTTCAATTCTTAAGTGTAATTTTTAAATGTATAAGTGAAGCGTGTGAATGCGTCATTGGAAACCTAAAATGTGGGTCTAAACGAGAGATGACCTGCGTGGGCAGACACATTAGCCGAATAATTGTTCGTATGTTAGACCTATTATTCGGTATTCATTCATTCCGTCTACAATTCGGTCTTAAATGGCATGAAGTTGATGGAGAAAGCAGCCAGTCATAGCCACCATGCATATAGTGAAACAAACTAATACAAATGCTTTTGATTACCTATCATAAGCAACATCAAACACCTAATTACCAAACCACAAAGCAAACAAACAATGATGGGATATATCTACATAATTATTAGTGAAAGAATATATTAGTACAGTATTTCTCTAATAAATTCTGCATTTTCAACTCAAATGTAACAGAAACGCTAAAATAAAAGAAAATAAAAATTAAAAAAATTTACAATCACTTTAATCAAATAAAAATTGTTAAATTTTACATCAAAGTTATTTCTTATAGATTTTCACAAAAAAAAAAAAAAGCCTTTGGGTAGCTTTTACTCTTAAAGATTCAGAGCAAGAAGTGAAACAACAATTCAACCTCTATGCAATGGGGACCGTTCTTGAACAACTTTCGATGTCTTGGTGCTACGAAAAGCCTTAATTGGACTCGGAAAGTACCATCCCCGTCCCTTCGCCGTCGTCGCTCTAGCTGATACGGCACCAATTGCCACCGATCTTGATCTACGCATCATCGAATAATCATCCGCCGCTGCTAATTCATCGCTCTTCTTCGATTCTCCATCGTTCATCTCTTCTTCGCCTTTATTAATATTCTTCACCTTGAATACCGACCAGAACGAGATTTTACTCCGGCTAACCGGCGGAAGAGGATTATTATTGCCGATTTCGCCAGCACCTACGAACCTCGATCTCGAACGGAGAAACGGAATCGCGAGGGATCTCGACCTCCGGAAAGCAGGTTCACTTTCGATGAGGTTAGATACGCGGCCAAATTCGCCGACACCGGAAGCGGAGTTGGCAGTTTCGCGACGGCTACCGCGGGAGGAGAAGAGAGAGAATGACGAGGAGGATGAGGAAGAGGAGGAGGAGGTGGTGGTCGCGGCGGCGCAGCAGGAGCAAGGGCGCAAGTTAGCGCAGTTGGGACAGAGAGTGACGAGACGTTCACGGAGGCAGGTGGGGCAAATTCCGCTCTTACGACGCTTGGAAGGGTGTTTAGGACATTTCCATACTTGTTCTTCGTCCAGGTAACACGCCATTACAGTATTTTTTTCTCTCTCTCTCTTCGGATGAGATTGTTGCGAGTTTGATGCTCTGTGAAATATTCTTCTCTCTTCTATGTGTGTGAGTAGCTTGGGTTGAACGTGGCGGATGGTCTTAAAAAGGGAGGGAGGAGCGGGGTTAGTTAATTAGATGTGAGTTAACCATGGTTAAGACGATTGCCGTCGTTTGAGTTTAATAAGGGAGGAAAGGGTTGGTGGACCAAACGGCGGGCGTTTTATCGTTATTGCTTTTACTACAAATTTATTAGGGAGAAAATGTGGCGTTATTGGAATTCAAAGGTTCCGTTAATAATTGATCTTAATATGGAAAACGAATTAAAATACCCGTTTGGAGCATTTCTATATTATCTCGTCGCAAAATAATTATTGTTTTAGCAATTAATATACGAGTAATGCTATGGGTATCTAAAAAATATCAAATTTTTTACACCAAATGATGTGTCAGTTGATGTGATTCATTAATTATGATTTTTAATTTTATTTTTTGTTCCATATCAGCTGACACATCATTTAGTGCAAAAAATTTTGTACTCTTTGGCCCATAACATTACTCTTTATACACATATTAAGTAAGTTTATAGAAAGACTCGATCTATTTTTATTTACGTTTATTTATTGTAAATAAGTTGAATGAGTATTTTTTTTTTCCTTTTTCTCTTAACAACACTATTTAATGAGGGTAGTAAATAAGAGAGGTTATGATAGAAAATAAGCAAATATTTCTTGAAATTTTAAAACGACAATTATTTTGACACAATTTTTTTTTTTTTTGCTAAAACGACAATTACTTTGAGACGGAGGTAGTATTTCTTTATTCTCACTCTAATTTTTAACCAGAATATTCCAGCAACCTATGTTTTCATCGTCCCAAACTAGGAAGGGTCATAAGTTAAAAACTTAATTTTCAGAGTTGGGTAGGACCACGAGAGCGGTAAAGCTCTCCCTACGAAGTTTTCAACTCAGCTACATTCGCACTACTCCAAATCCCAAATTTATTATTAAGTTAGAGCAATCTCATATAATCATATTTGAGTGTGTTAGTTGAAAATAACAACAAAAATAAAATAGCATAATTCATAACTTATGATTTACGTTATTACAAAATCACAAAAGTTGCTAATCACACGTTTTTGAAATTTTTTATCACCCAAAATAAAATAAACACATTTTAAAAATGAATTTTGTATGTAATGATTCTGTATTGAGCACAATCGAAAGTGTATTTAATATTGTAAAGGGCATGGGTGCAACTTCCTAGTGTATGGCGTTTCTACATGTAGGCTTTGATTTAGGGTATGTTTGGTAACCCAATTAAGAGCTTAATTAGGAAAGTTTTAAGTGATATTAAAAATAAGATTGTTTGATAATGCAATATTATATCACTTAATAAATTAAGTATCTCTTAAAAATAGCCAAAATTTTAAGTCAAAAGATGATGTCTTAATATTTTAAGCTCTACTTTTTCAGACATCAGTTTTTAGAGCTTAATTTTCAGTTTTAACAAACAGGCCCTTAGATTAAGACATTTAATATTTTATTTTGTTAAAAAAATTAATTGAAATTTTTCTTAAGCAAACAATGTTGTTCGGCCCCATTTTCACTTAACCAAGTGTTTTTTAATACACATTTTAAATCAAGACTAAAATATCCTTATAAATTATCTACTTAGTTAGGGGGATAACGACATTACAAGTCCCTTAATTATGACTGATTCTACTAGTAGTCCCTTAACAAAAATTCTTACCATTACAGTCCCAAAAGTTTCAAAAAATCACGTAGTTAGTCCTTTTGATGAATGCCGTTAGAAAAATTCCATTAAATATCGCATGTGTCTTGCACGTGCATTTGGTTAAGGACTAAAATGGAATTTCATTTACCCCTTGCTCTGTGTATTAAAGGGACTTCTAGTATCATTATTCTTAAATTATTTTTAAATTTTGGGTATTGTAATAATTAGACAATTTAATTTTTATTAATTTAATGACTCTTACTCTTTCTGTTTGCAATACTTAAAAAAAAAAAAAAAAGGAAAAAAAGAGCCCAAATTTAATCTCTCTCTCTCAATGCAATAGTAGCAGAGCCCCATCATCTCCTGCCAACTCCGAATGGCAATCACCGTCTCCGGTCACCCACTTCAACGCTGGTGACTTCCCCTCAACACTGAACCCAGCAAAACCCTTTCCTTTGTCAAGGCCCAAACCGCAATAGCAGTAGGTCCCTCGTCGCCATCTTCCATCGCTCATAATCTTCATCATCCACTACTGTCGTCTCTCTTATAATTTTCCTTCATCCACTATTGTCATCTCTCATCTCTCTCTCTCTTCCTCTCTCACACACACACATACGTTATTAAATGCTGCAACTATTTGTAGTGGCCTTCTCGTGGTGCCGCTTACGGTGTACATCTCGCCAATCAGGAGGTTGAACCTGTTCTCCGTCGAGCACATCATCCGTCACCTCAACGTCTTCACCCTCTGCATTTCATCTCGACTACGGATCGTGTTTGCTAGGCTTTTCTCCCCTATCCTTTGCACAAGCCAAAGGTAGACTCAAAACACAAAAGACACACTCACAAATTCTTCAAATTCAATAGACACAAATCTCCTAATTCTATCCGTTCTGTAAGAATTCATGGTATCAAAATATGGAATTGATATTACTATCTAATGATGTAATTTTGTGAACATGATGAAAGATGTTTGTTGTTTCATGTATTGTACAGTTGATTGTTTTCATCAATAATGAGTGGTGATCGAAATGGATTAGGTTTAAAGCTGTTTAACGATAGAGGGGTAAATAAAATTCAATTTTAGCCCTTAACAAAATGCACGTGAGGGGTACATGTGACACTTAACTAAATTTTTTTTAACATCATACATAAAAAGGACTAACGGCGTGACTTTTAAAAACTCTTAGGATTGTAATGGTAAGAATTTTTGTTAACGGACTAATGGTGAAATCGACAATAATCAAAGAACATATAAAGTCATTATTCCTAGTTAGGGAGAAAGGTCCGTTTGAAAAAGCAATTGATCTGAACTGATGCACTTAAGTTTATTAGGGAGATGCATTTCATTGTTAAGAATTGACTGCTCTAACAAAAATGGGACCCAAATAGAAGTGAGGACGGCCTCACTCTTAAACTGGAAGATACATTAATAATCACTTCTTTAGCTTATATAAACTTGACGAGGTAAATATTTTTTAAAATTTAATATGCTTATAAATATTGTTTATTTTTGAATTTTAAAAATTGTAAAATTTTTAGATTACTTTTCACTGCAGCGCTTCATAGCACAACATGTGCTTCTTTTTGATACAAACAAAATATAGTAGGAGTATAAGCCAAATGTGGCAGTTAAAAAATACTGTAAAATGCTAACAGCAATTCCCAAAGATGACATACATTTTCATGTGTCAAACCTTTCCCATCGTCAAATCTTGGCAGCTACAAATATCTCTGGTAGGGCATCCATGGTACATACATCAACATCACCTTGTCACTCAGGTACTGGAACCACTTGTTTCGATCTTGTACACTGACAAAACATATTTGGAATTAACTTCCATTAATAATAGTGTCAAGATTATTTTTGGATAATTAATTGGAGTATTTCACTTTCAGCTGATTTTTATCTTTATTATCAGTGGTTATTTACATAGCTTGTAAAATAAAAAAAATAAAAAAGGAGAGAGAGAGAGAGAGAGAATAGCATTTAAAGTGAGAATAATATTTATATTGTCCTAGTGCGGACACTTTTTAAAAACCAAAATATAGTAACTCTTAAGAAAAAAAATATTTATAGTTTCGGAGTACAACGTAATATGCTTACATAGTGTATCACAAACAATAACATGACGCTATAAATGTTAGAGTGGAGTTCACTTTTTAAGCAGACCTCAATCTAGTCCATTGTACTTGCAAAATATTGACAAAATCAAAAATATAATTTCCTATTTGTTGGAGGAAAATACGAAAAATGAAAAAAAACATAGTTAAAAACCCTCTATAAAAATTGTAGGGAAAAAGTTAAACAACAGGTTCGCGCCCCTACAAATAATGTTTGGTGCGGTGAGTTAAAGGACGATGCCTCTAGAATACAAATATGAGTTACAACCATTGTAGTAAATTCAAAATTGAATTAAAAAACTCGTATCTCCTTCACCCTTATAGCGCGTGTGATGCCAAAACTTGTTCATATACAAGCGTATAGCAAGACGTAACTTATACTCCCTCCGTTCTAGGCAAAGAGTTCACTTTCTATTTTTGAAAGTCAACATGTGACTAAATCAAATTAAAATTTTACATACTTTACTTAAAATTTAGGAAATAAAATTTCATTAACTAAAAACTACATTAAGAATACTATAGAGTACAACTTTTATAACTTTGTAAAAATAAATAAATTTATGTAAATTTGGTCAAGCTTTAATTAGGTTGACCTAAAAAAGTCAAAACTGAATTCTTTGTCTGGAAAGAATGGAGTAAAATATTAGCAAATTCATTTCTAAACCAATATTGTGGAATGTACAAACAACAACTCCCATATAGAGGTGATGTTTTTTTTTTTTTTTTGTTGATCTCAAAACCAAACCAAAACCGAAACAATCACTATTTAGTTAGGTTTTATGTATTTTTTTTTTTGTCTATCTCAAAACCAAACCGAAACCGAATCACAGTTTTTCCAAAATATGAAAACAATACTGTACCGCCGACCTGATGGTTTTAGTTTAGTTTCCCAGGATTGTTTTTTCTTATATATACTATTTTATTTATTTTTTATTTTTCTTGCACACCCCTAACTATCAATCTAATTTCCTTCCTTGACATTGATTAATTTTTTCTCTGTCTCTTTTTTACTTTTTTTTTTTAACTATTATAAAAAAAACTTAAAACCAATGACGAAGCCACGTTAGGGCCAAGGGTGGCCATGACCCCCTAGGCTTTGATGAATATGTAACTTACTTTCTTTAAAAAATAATTATTATTATTCTTATTGTATTTTGACCCTTTAAATTTTAGATATTATACTATTAGTTAAATTAACTCGACCCCTTATCGAATCATAGCTTCGCCATTGCTTAAAACATAAAATCAAGTCAATAAATAACAATGTCAAACGCACTTACACACCCTTGGTACTGTTTAGGAAGAAAAAGCTATCACTGTTCACTATCGTGCTGTTATTGTCAATTATTTAAAAACAAAAAACATCTTAAATATTTATTAGAATCAAAACTTTTGATTTTTTTGTTTTCAAATACCAAAATCTTTTAGTTTCCCAGTGACCGGCAACGCAATGGAGTCAACAAACGAAACCTTCGGGGGTACAGCACAACAACCGAGGAATGCCACAGGAAGGACACCTTATCAAAACTCAAAACTAACTATCAAACTTTCCTGAACCCACTCTATCAATCAATTCTCCAAATAATTAAAAATTATTAAACTATTCATAAAATGGCATATATATATATATATATATATATATACTGCCGTCAATTATCCGTTAAAAGATTAAAGGAAATATTGACGTGGACATACGTATAATATAAACAAAAATTAGTCAGGTGAATGTATGTAGTATGATGCTGAATATACATAAAGAAGAGCGAGTTTAATTAATGAAACAAACCATTCTACCGTACTATTTCCGTCCCAAAATAATTACTCTTTCTGCTTCGGATAAAATACAAAAATTAAGAAACATAATTAATGATGTGTTATAAGATATGTTCTGACCATAATACTCATAAGCATTAATTGAGTTCAACTACTTTAAATAAGTGAGTTTGTTTGAGATGTGTTATATTAAATGAAGGTTTAAGGGTATATTAGGAAGAATAGTAGAGAATAGGTAAATCAAAATCTTTAGAACATTACATCCGAATAAAAACATTTATCCTCGTTTAACAATTTGCACAAATTAAGAAAACTTTTAAAATATCGATCTACCCTTATTTAAGTTCATTTATTGTAGAAAAGATGTAAGAGTATTTTTTTTTTTACCCTCTTTAATAAGAGTAATAAATAAGTGCAATTTTGACAAAATATTGTCAAATATTTATTGAAATCATATAACGATAATTATTTTGAGATAAAAAAACTTTGTTAAAATAATAATTATATTGGGACAGAGGTAGTATTGACTATTTTTTGTCACGCATATATCAAAGTCACCTGCCTTTATGGCGTACTCAGACAAAATTGAATTGAACAAAGTCAAGAGATTAGTATTTAGTAGAGGGAATCAGTTGAAATAACAGTCTTATTTGTCTGTTTAGAACAAAAAGTAGTAGAAAGATAAACATGAAATTGTCAAAATGTCGCAGCTCCAAAGAAAATACTCTTTGGAGATTTTGGGTCAGTTGTTGGAGTATTAGTTATTGAGTCGAATATGGAGTGAGGGTTAGGGGATCAGTAGGTAATGAAAATATATTTAGGCTCTAAGGCTTGATTTTGGCAATTTATCTCATACATATTATTCTGGAGACTTTTTTTTAATCATTACAAAAACTAAGTTTAATAGTATTTAAAATCAAGCTCTTTTTTTTAAGGGAAAGGAACTTCATTAATCTAAGTAGAAATGTCGTTACAATCCATCGCTAATACATTTAACAGAAAATAAGGAGGATCAAAACATATAAAAGGATTATCATTAGACGAAGCCTCCCGCGCCAAAGTACGAGCCCTCATGTTCGCCCGTCGTCTAGCAAAGCAAACTCGAAAACCACCCGATTCCCGATCACTAATCCTCCGACAGCTACCAATAATCGAACCAAACTCCGAATTGTCAACAGTTTGAGAATAGACAGCATTTGCTACCAACTTGGAATTCGTCTAAAAAATGACCACCGTAATCCCAATGTCAAAATAAAAAAATAATAATTATGAAGACATTTTTTTCCAGCAGTTGAACATAAAATTCAAAATATTTAAGTTTCTGAAAAATGATGTCACATTAGTATTTTTGTGGTCTTTTGTTAATTGTAACATCACTAATTATTTCTTGTTACAAAAGACTTCTACCGCTTGAAAAAGAGAAAAATACTATTTAAAATTTTTTTTTTATATATATATTTTAGTTTGAAGCCTACAACTTCTAGGACCGAACTCGTGCTCTATAAAACTTGAGAGGCACATACTTGATCACATGTCAATTAGTAAATACTTCTTTAATTCTTTGCAGCACAAATTGATACTCTTTCTGTTCGAGGCAAAGAGTTTATTTTTAATTTTTTTGGTAATAATTTACATAAATTTAGTTATTTTTACAAAATTTTGAAAGTTGTAATTCATAGTATTCTTAAGGTAGTTTTTAATTAATGCAATTTTATTTCCTAAAATATAAATAAATTATGTAAAATTTTGATTTAATTTAGTTACGTTAAATTTTTTTTTTTAAAATCTTTCAAAAACGAAAAGAACGAAGCAATAAAATTAGTCTTAAAGAGCATGTCCATAATCGGCATTAAATTCACATGTTTCTAAACTACTAGTCAATGGTGGTCTTAGAAACATAACGTGGATCTTATGTCAGGGAGTCGGCATCCACAAACTTGACCAAGTCCTTCTAATACGAAAGAGGGTAAACTTCATGAAACCCTGCACCCCCTGTACTATGTATGGACAGCAGATAGTCCCTTGAACTATTAACTCCTTTGAATTAGTCCACTCAACTCAGTTAAGATAACGAGGTGATATGAACTAACAAGAAAAATACTATAATGCCCTCCTTTTCTATCACAACACAAAACCCGTAAAATATAAAACACATGTACACATTTTTTGAAACTAAAATACTACGTTCTTCCTTGTGCATCTCTATCTATTTATCCACCTTTCAACTATGTATTGCAACTGAACCCAACCATGAAAGGCATTGTACACACTTGTTTCCTATATAATTATCATGAGCCGGACATCCCGACCACAATCGTTTTTGGTTTCCCCATTCATTCTTGACATCTCTTGCTTTCTCCACTCATCAACGCATGGCCGTTGACAGCCATTTCCACCTTACCATCAACCCTCTAGCACCAACTATAGTCACGATACCAAAGTGTTCAACTTACCTAAAATCACTATAAAGTAACATTTACAGTGGCAAATATGACGAAGAAGCACAAGAAAGAACATTCAACTTAATCCTCATTTGGTATGTGCTCTTGAATGCAGGTGTGTGCTATCGGAATCCATGATTAAATCAAAGTCCCCAATAGTCTTTCTCCATCCTTCTTAATTAGATTGCTATCTTATTTTAGAAGATTTTTATATGAAGAATGGACACGATGCATTTTGGGCGACGATCTGGATTTTGTTGTTGGGATTGAGAAAGAATAAGATCGTCCAACCATTGGTGGGCCATATCTGGATATACATATAAGAATTTACAATGTATACACAAACCAAGAAGTTATTTGAATCTTATCGGGATTTACATGTTAGAGATGAATAAGAATAGCCTACAAAATTGAATTAGTATACGAGATGGCGAGTTGGTTGTTGTTGAATCAAAGGATAGAGCTTGTAGAAGCAAAGATGGATGGAGAAAGTGATTAAGTTAACCCAATTGACTAAAGGACGCTTTTGTGTAGCAACATTGTAATGCTGAGGCATGTGCAAAGCATTTTTGTTAAGACAACTAATTAATGGACTAATTCATTTGGGTATTGACCAACAAGGGGCCAACCAGTCGGCCAAGAAATTAGGGTACCAAGTTAAAGTTGGATCATAGTTCAAGGGATTTGTTTAAAATTTTCCCCAATTAGAGAGAGAGAGAGAAGTTAGACTTTACTGTGAATATATATATATATATATATATATATATATATATTAAATGACTCATTACTTATATTAATTGCATTTTTTTAACTAATTAAGAAATCTTAATTTTTAATTTTTGATCTTATGGATAATAATAATAATAACCATCGATGGTTAGTGAGATAAAATAATCACTAAAAACTTCTCCATTATATAAGGGAGTATTTAATGGGTACTATTATATCAACCATTGGATCAAAAATCAAAAGTTGAGATTAATTGCATTAAATGACTCACCCACTTGCATTAATTACATTTTCCAACTGATCATTAAATTTTAGTCATTGATTTTCGATCTAATCAATAATAATAATAGTAACTATTGATGGTTAGAGAGATGGAGTAACCATTAAAAATTTCATTATATATATATATATATATATATTTATTATTAAAGCAAAAACTAATGTTGCAACGTGGCAGCACTAGGTTAATTTTTTTCCCGCCTAAAACAATCACATTCATTTCTTATGTAACACCCCGACCCGAGTTCTTTCCTAATTCGATTATAGTCTCTCGTTATTGACCTTAAAACCCTGAGAGTGAGGTGTCATGCTTGTTAAGCGTGACGTATCATGTCGTGATACGTGTTCGACATGCGATTAAACTCATGGTGAGTTGTACTTTGTTTCTGTACTCATTCGATACTTTTATCGACAAGTTTCACATGTTTATCTTCGCGTGCGAGCGAGACTTGTGTTGTTTATCCTTCAAGCCTTACTGGGGAACGATTTGGTTGAGTTTTGAGTGTGTTTTAACCTTTGTTTGATGTTAGAATCAACCTAGGATCACTTCGGGACATTTCGGGATCCATCGAGGGCATTTTTGAAAAAATTGCCCAGTGCTTTAATTCTATGCAGCCGCACTATGCTAGCTCGCATAGAAAACCCAAACTTTCTAGAATCGATGCAGCCGCATGGCTCTTATGCGGCCGCACTATGCGTCCGCATAGCGACGGGCTCTATTCGTCCGGTTTTCATTCTTTCTCGATTTTAACATTTTTAAGTGGTTTAAAATGCTAAAACAAGCTTGGGATTGGACCAAACACTTACCCATGGTATTAATATCATAACCCAACCTTATTTCCCTCATTTCTCTTCCTTCAACCCAGATTTTAGAGAGAGAGAAAGAGAGAGGGAGAGAGTAGAGAGTATAATCGCGATATCTTGAGCGTTTGAAGCCAGATTCGTGATCCGTCTTCGCCGTAGCGTAAAGGGCGACGAGGAGCACGTTTCTATCCAAAGGAATTGTCTGATCTGTTGAGGAATCATCCCCTCACCTCTTCTCCCACATTTTTAGAGAGAAAAGGTTGATTTTGAGAGACAGAAAGCTTGATTCGAGCTTGGATCGAGCTTGGGATCGACGTATGGACTCTGTAGCGGCGTAGAGGTCACGGAGGAGTATATTTCCACCCGAAGCCCTTTAAGTTCATGGAGGATTCGCGTTGTATAGAAAGTTACTAATCTCCTTCTTAGATTTTGAGCATCGTAGTGTAATATCGCGATGATTACATGTTATGCATGTTGTATATGAACTCCCTACATGCTATACTTGTCTATTGTTATATTCTAGTATGATTAAATGATGGGTATCAATGAATTGTTGTTAGTTTTGTAGTCTCCGAATATTAGAGACTTGTGGAGTTCATTGTTGTACACGTTGTTGTTATTATTGTGATGATTGTTGTCTCCGAGTATTAGAGACTCCTTGATATCGTGTTGTGAATATTGTTGTTATTTCTCCGAAGCCGCGAGTTTGTTTATTAGTTGGGTTCCGGCAGTAAAGTCCCCGATGACTTGTTTTAGTTCTTTCGAGCATGAGTAGCTCATCGAGGATATAATCGTTAATATACTCGTGATTTCTCGCGAGAATTACATGGTTAGTATATACCCCAAACGTTGGGTATTGTGATTGACACGGTTAATTAGGGACGATACTACGGTCTTTTCCGAGGTTTAATTTATAGATGACCGACTCTAGCGGTATTGTATAGACGTAAAGATCATACGTCGTGTGATGTGGTAACGAGTAGTATAAACCGATATAGGTTGCATCTTAGTCTCCTACGGTGTGGGATGACGAATTGTTGAGATCGTGACCCATTAGAACTCGACTTGGGTTGACTTAGTCAAACACTAGTTGATTATGAAGGATGTTGATCGTTGGCGTAAACCTTATGCCTTAGCAAGGGTTAATTATCTATATTAGTTTGTCTATAAGCTTTATCGAATAGTCACGCCCCTTAGTGCACGACATTTCACATGAGACGAATAATCTCAATCGTCGATTGACAAGTTGGTTATATCCTAGGTAGTTAATGATACACCTTGGGTATCGTTCCAATACGGACGATGTGATTTGTAGGAAGTCGTGATATGTATAATACACGACGGTAATGAGGTGGAATATATATGCATGATATGGAGTGTATTGTGATCATATAATACTAAAAAGATCCTAAGTTGAGCGTGTTGGTGACGCATTAAATTATGACTGTAAGTACGAGTAGACTTACGTATGTTGCGATTGTAAAGTCTAGTGATTGCAGACTTGAATGATGTATGGTACTTGTGATTGTTCTAGTAAGCAATAGGACAATCATCCTACTTTGATGATTGATTGTGTTTAGTAAATACAAGCACATCATGTTGATTTGGTATGTGATTCAATAGAATACATTATGGTTTGATTTATTAAGTTGTGATTCAATAGAACATGCTTGATTAGTTTAGCATGAGTGAACATCTACTTGTGCATTGCATCGAGTCCAGCTGGCATACCTGCATTGAAGGTGTATTGGCGCTCGGTTATTGCGGGAGCAGGGGCTTCGTAATAGCCGAAGGCCAATACACTGGGCTTCGCTCTACCGTTGGCCACGGTAGGGGTTTCTTTAGCCCCACAGTTGAACGGAATAAACAACGACTGTGCATTGTCGACATTGTTTTGTATGTATTGGGATACGGACACCGGTCCCTTGTGATACCTATAAGTGGCTAGAGCCGTATTGTCTCGGGTCGTAGGGGATCGAGCGATATGTCGACGTGGATACAGAAAATGGTCCACAACGGGTACTTGTAGATCGTGCTTGACGCGGTCGGGTACATTATTTGTTGGGTACTTGTAGATCGTGCTTGACGCGATCGGGTACCTATATTTGTTTGGGGAAACGAGCACCGGTCCCTTTGTGATTTGTGTACGGCAGCAGCAGCACAATCATCTATTTCTGTTCGTTGTTCGATATTGGGAGATGTGTCCAGCATCAGCGGCACAGTTATTTATTATGGTTTTCTGGAGCAAAAGCGCAGGAATCTAGTGTCATTAGTATCTTGTTGGATAGCAGCTGAGGTATCCTTTATAGTTCTGTGGAGCGGCAGTACGATCGTTTACTACGACTTCATGGAGCGATAAGGTCGGAAGTGTTTCAAGGGATTTCGGAGGTGTACCTCGAATCCACCGTATCAACCTTTATGTGTTTACTTTGAGCTTTATGTGCTTCCTATATGAACGAATGTTGGTCGTGATCTCCAACCCGCATGACGGTTGGCGGCTACTGAGCTTCTCGTGAATATAGGGTTGGTTGTTTTATGTGCTACAACCTGTTTATTATCGTGTTATATAAATGTGCATAATGCCATGCCATATTATTTCATTAGTAACTTACTGGGTCTTCAACTCATCCCTTCCATATTTGTTTTCCTTAATTTGCAGGATATGTTCCAGCACAGTGAGGATTTGGTCCGAGGTTGTACTTAGATTATTAGTTTATTTCTATCACCTGTATTTGTGAGATCATGGGTTAAACTGAGTTATCTAAACTTAGTATGTTGGGTAGACACTTGTATTTTATAGATTTGTATTTGGTGCCAACTTGTGGAGTCGTGCTGGTTGTACTATTTTACATCTTCAGTTTTCTTAGTTGGTGTGGCCCTGTGCCCGTTGGTATTTTATTTATGGATTTCCCGAGCGTTTTGACTCGTGGGGTTGTAGTATTGTTGTTTCTCCAGCTCGTGGTTAGCCGTGGAGGTTTTATATTGTTGTTGGAATTTTGTTATTCGAGTTTTTGAAACTCATATTTTATTTGGTATTCCGCTGCTTAGTTCAGTTCGAGCTATTTGTGGCTCTCTTGTAATAGTATTTCTTCGGTTTGGCTCTCCGAGTTGGGGGTTCAACATTGAATCTCGGACTCGGGTCGTCACATCTTACCTCATTCTACTATCTTTCTTCATTAATTTTGCTATTTTCTCTTACTAATTTATAAAAGGATTAATATATAATTTGGTCCCTGAACTTTTCCAATTCTCCTAATTTGGTCAAAGATGTTTCAGCTTTCCTACCTTGGTCCTTAAACTCACCTTTTGCTGCCTTATTAGTCCCTCGTGCTGTTAAGTCAAAATAAAACTTAGTCAGATGAAGATCCACGTGGTTGGTATGTTGGTGAGATGGAAAAACTAGGTTTATAGAGTTAATATAAAATGGGAGAAAGAAATTAAAAGTCAAAATCTTCCCTAAATATAAGTTATTGAAACAAAGCTCTCTTTTTTCCCCAAATCTTCCCGACGGCACAGATCGCCTGCGCTTTCCCCCGTATGAACACAGTCTGGTCCTTCAATTCCATGGTAAACAACATGATCCTGGTCCATGTTCGGCCAGATATGACCTTTGATTGGAGGTCTTCGAGAGGTATGTCTTCGTAATTAAACGCGAGGGGTCGGGTGCGTCGATTGAAACTCCAGCGACTTCGGACTCGATGAATGCATCGGCGGCGGCCACTTGACGGCGATGGAGCTTCTCAACCTTAGCATCTTCTTTCTTCAAAGCTTTTTTGCTCTGTTCTTCTGGTAGTTGCTGTGACGGCTCTTGCAACGCAATTGGAGGGGTGTGATTTGGTTGGAGAGTTTTAGGGTTTATGAAAGGATTGGGGTTTATGAAAGGATTGGGGATTTGAATCTATCATTAATTTTACTTAGAGAAGTAATGGGCATCTCATCTTAATATCGATTAAATTTGTAGAAATTTTGCATGATTTTTGCATCACATTTACACACAAACACAGACATTTAAGAAGCCTCTGTTTTGTGTAGAGAGAGAGTCAGCTCCAAAGGTTTGGCTCCTAGGTTTATGGAGGCATTTTCACTTAAGTGTTTTACAATCTTCAGAACTGGAGGGTGAGTTTATTTAAGGAGAAATCTTTGACTTTTTTAAAAAAAATTAGTTTGTGATTTTACTGAATGTTGCTGATGCATTTGTTTTGAGATCGTAGCGACAGAATCGGTCCCACAGAACTAAGAGATGCACTCTTGAGCCTTGGGTTTTCTGTGTCACTGATGGTTTTGGATTTTATTAATTGGTCTCGAAGTTTGATAAAACTGGTGGGAGAGGGAAAGGGCAAGAAACTTACTTAAGTTTGATTATCACTCTGTGTGTGTGTGTGTGTGTGTGTGAGAGAGAGAGAGAGAGAGAGAGACGAGAGAGGACGTTTTATTTAATTGAGAGTAACAGAGAGAATGAAAAATGCAAAAGGTAAGAGAGAATAAAATAGAGGGAAAAGTCTTCTCCATTCCCGCCAGAATATGTAGTCCACCTCGGCATCTCAGTCAACCTGAAATAAGGACAATTTAATTTTTCCAAGTTTTGTTTAACGATTCCGTTTGACTTCACGGAATGAGGGACTAATAAGGCAGCAAAAGTTGAGTTCAAGGACCAAGGTGGGAAAGCTGAAACATCTTTGACCAAATTAGGAGAATTGGAAAAGTTTAGGGACCAAATTATATATTAATCCTTTATAAAATTCTTTATTAATTTCTATCTTTTCAACATTTTTATCTTTTACTTTCAACCTTCAACATTCTATTACTAATTTGTACATATCTATACCATAATCATTTATTTTTTTTCAATACGACTTTTTCTCTTATTTTCAAAACTATTTATCTATTATATATATATATATATATGTGTGTGTGTGACAATATTATATATATGACAATATATATATATATATGTTTATATTATAAAATTTTCTTTTATTAAAATCGTGTATTGCACAGGTACCGACTAGTATATTTATATATAAGCACATAAAATACATAATAGTTAATTCATTATTTTTATAACAATAATAAGAAAAATAATTATTTGAATTTAGAAAATTGTTCAAACTTAATATGTAAAACGCATCTATTTAATGGGTGAGCAAATATATATATATATATATATATATATATATTAAAGTTAGTGAGGATGCATTACATAGTGACACTTCACTACCCTTTGAATTTCTCTCAATTCTCAAGCGTTCAAGTAAGCTTGACTTTTGAAGTGAGATAAATTTTCATTTTTAATAGCTAGTTTGGTTGAGCGTTTTGGCCAAAACGCAGGGATAAAACGCAGCTTATTTGTAAAAATTGTGTTTCAATACTTCGGCAGAAAAAACAGTGTTTTCAACACGCAGATGCGTTTTAAAACGATGGAATTCCCAGCCTTTTTCCCAAATGTAGGTTTTAAAACGCTGTTAGGAAAAAAAAATCTGCGTATTGAAGTGATATCCCAAACGTATTTATAAGGAAAGACCTGCGTTTTTAAAATACTGCGTTTTTTAAAACGCTGCGTTTTTAAAACACTGTTTTTGTAAACGTTGCACCAAACGGGCTTTAAGTCATTATCTAATAATTATACCTAATAATAATAGGTTTAACAATATGTATTACTATTAGGTAATACATTCTCCAATAAAAACAAAATAATGTTGTCAATGGAATTTGAACAAACACTTTTTAATTATAAATATATACATTAAACTAACTCAACCAATTATACTATATGTACTGATTTTAAGAAAATATTATATTATTATATAGGTCATTTTATAATTTAAACCAACAAATTTTTATTTATGGGTCTCATATTCTTATTTAATACGTTCTAAAATAATGTCTGTAATATATGATACATAAACAAAATTTTAAATCATTTCATTCAAAATTGATGCTTTTTTCGTTGTTGCTATTTGTGTAAGTTTCTTTTTTCACACTAAGATTGTATCAAAACATGTAAATATAGTATCCAACTAAATATTTTTTAATCATTGAATGATCTTCAAAATTCATTTGAAAATTATAATTATATTCAATTTTTAAACAATTCTCTTTTGCTCAAAAAATCTTTCTTCAATATATCCCAAAGTAATTATTTTATTTTTAATTTTATTAAAAATCTTCAAATATATGGCTAAAATATCTTTATTAAGTCCAAGATGGAAAGAAAAAAAAAGAAACCCAACAATTTGATATTATTAAAGGATACTTAAAAATAAAAAATGATTAGAAACGAAAATACATAGATTGACCACTAATAAAAATATTTATTCGAAATAAAAATATTATAATAAATAACCAATAATTTGCATATATTGAACGTCGATATTGAATAATGATAATTTTTTAAAAATATTTTTAAAATACATCAATTAATCTTAAAATCAAATTAAACTCTTACAGACCAGAGGTTCAATAACTAGTAAATAAAGTAAAAAGGAGGAAATCAAAGAAACCAACGAAGAAAGTCATTGTAAAAGTCAAATTTTCCAACACCCCACAAGGACGTCTGGGAATAAGTACTCGCGTATCATTGTCGTTAATGGCGGCGTACAATTCTTGGTCAAAGGATTGATTGAAACCTGATAGGCATAGGACAAATTGACAAATATAAGTGTAATGTTATGAGTCTTAAAAATATTAATTTTTTATATTAAATAATGTGTTATTTAATGTGACATGATGAATGTATTAATTTTAATTTTTAATTTTGTTTGTTGTCTTGTATCACATCGTGTCACATTATTTAATTTAAAAATTTGATACTTTTTGCACATAACATTATTTTAAAAATAATTTAAAAATAGTTACTACTATTAATAGTTAGTACTCTAGTTTTTGAAGCAATTCCCAGCAAATTCCTTGTACGCACTGGAGAGGCCCCCAATTGTCTTTGAGGTTGTTGAAAGTTGAAACAACTTAAATTGACTCTCTAAGCCTGTCTTGGAGTTGGTTGGTAATTAGTTGATGTAGTATATACATACGTGTATGCATCAAGCGGAGCTCACGAACGTTCGGTTGCTGATCAAACTCTTTTTAAAGCTCCGATTCCAAATAATTAAAAAGTCTAGACTCGAATCCATGCAATCTTACTCAAGAATTTACAATAAATTCCATTATTTTATGAACATACTTATTCGTGACATCTCTTTGCATTCACAACTAAATATTGAGTTGGACTTGATTAACACGACGGCGTCACCAAAAACTAAGAACTAGGTGTATGGCCGTTCTTAGCATTTTATAAGCTCGAGACAAAGTTAAATGATGAAATCTTATTTAATTACCAAATTCAATATCCCATACATAATGACTTAAGTCATAACATACTCAAGAAAATACTAAAGCTATGTTTAGCTACTCAATGTCGTACTTTACATTTGGAATTGAATGAACAATTTGAGCTCCACAAAATTTAAATTGTTCTTCGAATTCCAATTCCGAGCTATGACATTACAGACCCTAAAATCAAATTATCATAATAGTATTTAACAATGTATTGTAAATGTCGACAACAAAAAAATTAGTGGGGAATCAAACCTAAAATTGAAAATTACAAAAAATCAAATTCAAAACGGCAAAATCTACAATAAAAATCGAAACTTTTCCAAAAAATATATAAAATAAAAAATCTTAATAAGTAATAAAATTTTACCAATACCTACGAACGATTCAAACTTAGAACCAATGAACCATAGATCTACAATGGTTTGCCAAGTTTTTTTTTTTGATCTTGGTGAGTTACTGAGTTGAATTCACCAAAACAATTTTAAAACATCTACCATTAATCTTCAAATTTAGCGAGTAAGCGAAATTGAAATCAGTTAGAATGTTTAATTGGATGAAGCATATGAAGGATTTTAGAGGTAAAGATGGGTTGAGATTTGAGACTCAAATTTGGAACTTGGAAGCCGAAAAGACTGAAGATGATCGTTCCTTCATATCAACAAATTTGGCGCCGTGCAGTACTCCTTCCAGCCTTTCCGCCTTTTTTTTCTACCAATTTTTTTAACTGCACAAAATACGCTTTGGGTTTGCCAGTTTAGACAGGATAGTATTTTGGGAGAAATTCGGGCCGGTCCCTTTTAGACAATTTTTAACTGCTTTAGTCCACTATAATTGTTTCAAACCGAAAAAGAACACGTTTACTGCAAAATGTCATTTATGCACTTAAAAAACACGGAACATACACGATATGCATCGCGATGCACAAATTTCCTTTAAAAAATACGGAACGGACACGCTATGCATCGCGATGCACAAATTGATTTATCACAATGCACAAATTGTTGCATTGCCATGCACAAAAAATACTATTTGTGTGATGCACATCATTACACTTGTGATGCATCAAAAGTGCATCACAATGCACAAAATAGTACTGTTTTTATGCTTTGCGATGCACAACATTAAACTAGCATCGATGCACAACATACACTTGCATCGCGATTCACAAAACAATACTAATGCATAACAGTACACTTGTAATGTATTAAAATGTGCATCGCGATTCACAAAATTGTACTAAAAATTTGTCACATTCTTTTGAATTTCCACATGGAGATTAGGTTGAAATTCGTTATCCTTTCGGGGGCATTGCGAAAAATATTGATAAAATAAAGATATAAATAATTAAAATAAATTTAAAAATTATATTGATCTTGTTTTTTTATTATAAACTGGGCATATAAGGAAAATGAGAGAGAGAAAGAGAGAGAGAAGAGAGAGAAAGATGAAGCTATATCAAAAATAAAGGAAAACAATGCTTAAAATGTTGTTTAGATTATTACGGGGGAAGTTTTAGAAAAATTGGTCAATTTATCACTTTAAGTTAGGGATGTCAATTATGAACCGAACCGTGGATACCCAAACTGAATCGAACCAAAGTTGACGGTTATTAACTGGTTTGACTGGATATGGGGCGGGTAATAGGGAATAACCGAAATGAAAATTGCTGAACGATTTAGTTTTGGTATTAGCAGTACTCACCCCATTGCCTATCTTATTCACCTCTAGAAACACACTCTTTAGTGACAAAAATATTAGTGACGGAAATTTCCGTCGCTAATTAGCGACGAAATCGTCAAATTAGCGACGGGCGTCCGTTTCTAAAGTAACAGGCTTTCAAATTAGTTACGGAACTACTTCTGTCGCTAATGTCCGTAGCTAATAATAGAATATTCAAAGAATATTTTCTAATTTCCATCACTAAAAGCCTGCGAAAGACGCGCCATTTTTAGCGACGGATGTTCCGTCACTAATGTCACCTAACCGTCGAAAATTAGAAACAGAATAACCGTCACTTTTTTTCTTATCTAATTAGCGACGGAAGTTGCGTCGTTAATTACATCGTAAATTTGACAGTCAAACCTCCCCCCCCCCAACGCATGCCCCCTTCCCTTTTCTGATCTGTCTCCCCCTCTCACTCTTTCACGCACGCGACACGTTCTCTCTCTAGCTTCCTCTCTTTTTTGCCTTGTGTTACCCTCCCTCTGACCATCGCCGCCACCTCCGTTGCCCTCCCTACCGTTTCACTCCTTCCGACCACCGCCGTCTCCCTCCCTCCACAGACACCTTCTTCTCTTTCTAGCTCTCTCTCTCTCTCTCACTCTCTCTCTTTCTCTCTCTGTGCTGGAACCACCAGCTACCACCGCTGCCCCTGCGCCCACATCTAGCGCGGTAAATCTCTAAACATCTTTTTTATTTTAATTGTTTTAATTAATTAATTTATTTATTGTCTTTTTTTTGTAACCAGTGAATCTAGCTACTACCGCCACCACCGCTGCCACAGCCCCTTCTTCCATATTTGTAATTTGAATAATTTTTAGGTAATTTTTTTGTAATTAATCTGTATTATGCATATATATATTTGTAATTGATATATTTGTAAATAATCTGTATTAATATTGTTTTAATTTTATTAAATAATCTATTTATGATTTATTTGTAAATAAATTGTATTAAATAATATGTATTATTTGTAATTTTTGTATATAAAATTTTTCTTGTTTTTGACGTAACTAATATGTTTTACTTTTTAGATAACTTTAGCAATTAATCTGATTTTTTTTTTTAATCTTTTTGAAACTTTTGGTAAATAATCTGTATTTAATGTGTAATGTGTGTATGGGGTTTGGATTATTATTAATTAGTGGGGTTGGAGTATTAGTGATCAATTTTGATGAACTTGTAATTTGCATATTATTTTATATTATTTGCATAAAAATTTATGTTTTAGAGGATTTAGTTGGGATATTTATGCTATTTTTATGTTAGTTATGATTTAGTTGGGTTATTTACGTTATTTTTGTAATTTGTATGCCAGTTTTATATTATAAAGGCCTTAGTATATTAGATTTGTATGCAATTGTTGTTTACTAGGGATGTTGGGTGTCTTACCATATCCTAAGAAAAATAAAATGATCGAAGAAACGCGTATGCGAACAAAATACTGAGAAGACTTTTACTTGTGAATAAATAAGACTAACATTACTAGGTTTGTTCATCAATTATGTATGGAATAAATAAGACATAAACGTTTTAGTATTTGTAATTTGCATGCTATTTATGTTTTAAAGGCTTTAAACCCTAAAACCTAAAACCTAAAACCTAAACCCTAAACTATAAACCATATACCCTAAATCTTAAACCATAAAACCTAAAACCTAAACCCTATCTATAATTAACACTAAAACCTAAAACTTAGATAAACCTTTAAACCTAACTTTAACCCTAGTCCCTAACGCTAACCCTATACCGTAAACCCTAAACTATAATTAACCTAAACCATCAAACCTGAACCCTAAAACCTAGATAAACACTTAAGCCTAAGTTTATCCCTAAACCATTACTCTAACCTTAATCCCTAACTCTAACTTTAAACCCTAACCTCTAATTAACCCTAAACCCGTCAAACCTAGACACTAACTCTAAGCACTAACACCGATGATTTGTTTCGTGTCACTTGGTCTACCCATGTCACAATGTAACAAGGGCAAGATTAACTCTTAATAAATGGGAACTCTTGTTTCCAAATCATCATCAAACTGGTAAAATCTCCCCACCGCTGAAGTTAGAATCTCTTCCGTCATAGTGTGACGAGCTTAGGGAAATAAACGTAGAAAGTAAGAGGCCAAATCTAAACACAAATTGACTCTTTCCACTCCTTGACACCTTTTTTTCTAGAACGACTCCCTCTACGACCTCCATCAAAGTTTTAGATGTCTCAAGCTGCTACTATCTACTTTCTCTCTATTGAGATTCCCTTTATTATTAGCTACAACTTTTTATTTAGACTCGGACATATCTCTTATTTGATAATTACAAAGAGAAATGATAGTTTCTATTTTTGTTGTCAAAAAATTAAATCTTATTAATTGGTTGTTTTAAACACCTAGCACGTTTCTTCTATCTTTATGATATAGAGCAGAATCTTCACCTCCTAAAGGTGTAGTAAGGGTTTTAGGAGTACAATATACGAGCAACGACACCGAATTCCTTCGTAACAAAAGTAGAAATTATTTTTCCTTCTAGTTATCCTCAAACATAAGACATATGTCAGTGTTTGAAATATAATTTGTAGCTTATAATTGAGTCAGTCTCGACAGAGATATAGTATAAGAAATGCAAGAGGCTGTTGCTGAGATCTTAAACATCAAGACTGATTGCAATATTAGTCAGTCTACATATAATCGTATTATGAAAGTAGTTAAGGGACGGTTGCCCAAGGGAAAAAAGGTGGTTAAGAACTTTTACGAGACCAAGAAATTAGTGGGGCATATCGGGATAGGGTACGAGAAGATCGATGCATGTAAGAATGACTGCACTCTTTTTTATAAGGAAAATTCAAACTTGGCTGTGTGTTCAGTGTGTGGGGAAAGCAGATATAGGCCAAAGCATATGGGTAGTTCGAAACGCAAGAAAAATGTACCATATAAACAGTTGTGTTATTTGCCTTTGATTCTGAGATTGCAACGGCTCTATGCGTCCAAAGCTAATTCAGATGCTATGCGTTGGCATAAGGAAAATCTGCGTGAAGTGGGCGTGTTGACTTATCCGTCCAACGGGGAAGCTTGGAAACATTTTGATACAACTTATCCTGACTTTACTGCCGAGGTTAGGAATATAAGGTTATGCATATGCGCCGATTGTTTTACTCCTTATGGGCCTGGGGCAAAGTCTTACACTTGTTGGCCCGTTATAACCACCGTGTACAATCTTCCTCGATCCGTGGTTGTGTATGAGTGATCTTTACATTTCTTATCGCTTTTATCCCTGACCGAACACCGACAGAACATTGACGTCTATCTCCGACCTTTGATGGATGAGTTAAAAATCCTTTGGGAAGATGGGGTTAAAACATGTGATACATTTAAAAAAATAGAACTTTAACATGAGAGATGTGTTGATGTGGACAGTTAATGACTTCCTGCGTATGGTATATTGTCGGGTTAGAGCATTAACGGAAATTGGCGTGTATTGTATGGGTGACATGAAGTCGTTCACACTCAAGCACTCGAAAAATCGTCTTGGTTTGATTGCCACGATAGTTTCGTCAATGGATCATTCATTCAGAGTTAAAAACACAGTTCACTAATAAGAGGGTCGAACGTGATGATCCGCCTATTCGGTTGAGCGGTGAAGCTTTCGTGAGGTATCTAAATTGCCCGAAACCATATGGAGAAAGAAATTTAAGAAGGATAGAGTTCAGGATACGACACTTCCCATAACCGGACTAAGAAAAGTATCTTTTGGGAGTTGTCATATTGGAAGAAAAATTTGATACGCCATAACCTTGGCGTTATTCACATCAAGAATGTGTTTGACAATATCTTTAACACTGTGATAGATTTCAAGACCATTGCCAAGGATTCAGCCAAAGCTCGAATGGACCTTAAGAACATCTGTAAGTGACCTGCCTTGGAGTTGACTGAGGTTAATGGTAAAGTAGTTAAATCGGCGGCTGCATACGTCCTTACCAAGGAGAACAAACAGGCTGTCTTGAAGTGGCTGCTGGGGTTAAGGCTTCCAAATGGTTACGCATCTAACATTGGTAATTATGTGAATCTCGAAGAGGGCAAGGTGCAGGGATTGAAGAGTCATGATTGCCATGTGTTACTTGATAGGCTACTCCCTATTGCGCTCAGAGACCTTCTACCTGAGCATATCTGGGCTGCCTTAACTGAGCTGAGCAAGTCTTTCAGAGCGTTATCATTTTTCACTCTTCATGTTGATGACATGAAAAAGCTTAAGGATAGCATTGTAGTGATATTGTGCAAGCTTGAGAAGATTTTTTCTCCTTCGTTCTTCGATTCAATGGAGCATTTACTGGTGCATTTGGCCTAGAAAGTTAGGGTTGGGGGTCTAGTTCAATACAAATGGATGTATCCATTTGAGAGGTAATTGGTTTAAGAGTTATTTATAATATTTTATTAAATACTTAAAGGTGAGTCTTGACGTTATTATTTGCAAATAGGTATCATGGTGCATTGAAAAGGAAGATGAGCAACAGGGCCAAGGCTATTATTATAGATGAAATTGTTGCCTTTGCCGCCACATATTGCCATCCTGATATGGAGACAAGATTGACTAGGGTTGGCCACAATTATGACGGTGGAGAGTCCTACTCTGATGGAGGCATCTCTGTCCTTGCTTCCCCTGGGCGATTCCTGGGCAAATGGGTTAGTCAACGAACGCTTACCCCCAAGGAGTTTGATGTTGCTAAACTATATGTTATCCTTAATTGTCCCGAGGTTAAGGATTATCTTGTGTAAGTTAGGAATTCCTTTAAGTTATTAATATTATAAATAGGTGTTAAGTTGTGATAGTTACTTAAAATCATCCTTATCTGCTACTAATGCAGAATGTTCAAAGCTGAAGTTGGAGCTAAAGCTGAAGTTGGAGCTATGTCTGAAGATCTGATACAAATCAGGATAGATAAAGAATTTCTTTCTTGGCTAAATAAATATGTAAAAATTCATCTCACTCTTATGTTAAGTTTGTATAATTCCTTTTAAAATTTCATTCTTAAAATATTATAGATGAATAAATCTATGAATGTTTTATAGGTCTCGGAGCATCCTAATGATGCCAAAGCTGCGAGGCTAAAAGAATTAGCTTCTCCTCCGTACATGAAAGTTAATTTGTACAACATATACTTTGTGAATGACTATGTCTTCCATACTAATATTGGTGTTAACCTTAAAGGAAATCTTGAGTATTATAGTGTCCTAAAAAAGTCATCAAGTTGAGGTATTTAGGGGGAAACAATGTTGTCCTATTTAATTGTAAATGACGAGATGCTGAACGAGGTATTAAAAAGCATGAAATATTTGACCTCGTTGATATAAAGGAGACGTCTAGACATTCGGGTGATGACATTTTCATCTTAAAATCACAAGCTCAGCAGGTATACTTAACACTCGATGGCGTGCCGAGTCTAACGAATGGTGGGCTGTTTGGTAAATCAAGGCCAGAAGCACGATTGATATACCATACCAAGTGGATACCATTACTGAGTCATCACTGGAGGGATGTTACCAAGAGGATGAAATGTCTGTCCCTTCGAATGTTTCATCAGTTGATCATGCCTTGGATGATGCTATTTCTCTGGCTAGAGATGGAGAGGAAGATGATGAAATTTTACCGGTTGATTTGCCACCTCCTCCCCCTCGACTAGGTCAGCTCGCATTATTTGAAGTTGATTCATTAGATGATATTTCCTCGGCATCTGAGGGCAAGAATGAAGAAGAGCTATTGTTTTGTAGTAGTGACGCAGAGTCTAATGATGAAGAGGAAGACAATGGGGATCCTCGCACGTTCCAATCATCGCTTCGCATGCTTCTAGATCAATAGCACGAACACAAGCCCAGCCGAATGTTGACCAGGAGCGCGTCATTTCGAGATCAGAAACAGATCTCGCTCAAATCCACAACGACCTCGCTGACACCCGACAGTCCTTGTCCCAGATGCAGGCCACCTTAGACCGATTTATTCAGAGTCACCCATCTCCCGATCATTCTTGTTCCCAAAATTTATTTCTTGACAATGATTAGTTTGAACATAGCAATTTTAATTTATGTAATAATTTTGTGGTTATTTTGTAAGTAATTTGTATTATTAATTTGTGGTATGTTATTTTTGGAGTGTTTTTATTTATATCATGTTATTTCAATCAGGTACAAAAAAAAATTTATTTTAAAGTTTTTTTTTTATTTTAGCGACGGAAATTTCCGTCACTCATTGCTAATTACATAACCCTAGTTCCGTCGCTATAGACACGGAACATTCTGTTTCAATTAGTCACGACCAATTCTGTCTCTAATTGCCGTCGCTAATTAGTGACGAAAAAAAATTAGTGACAGCTTTTCACCGTTGGTAATTACCGTCGCTAATTTAGCAACATGAACTATTTTCGTGGCTAATTTTCGACGAAAATGCCACCGTCGCCAATCAGCGACCTTTTTTTTCGTCAGAGTTTCCCGTCGCTAATATGAATTTAGCGACGGAATCATATAATTAGCGTCGAAAATTTTCGTCGCTAATATGCGTTTTTCCAGTAGTGATTCCCTGAATCGTTAATCGAACTACTTATTTAGTACAATAAGTTTACCCTTATTTATATAAGTACTTACCATATATGATATAACCCAAGTATATATATGTTACAAATGTGAAGTATGAGTTGGACCATTACTTGGAGGAGGATGTTCTACCAATGACTTTAGATTTTGACATTTTAATGTGGTAGTAATTACTTGGATGCAAGTTTCCAACACTCCAAGAAATTGCCAGAGATTTATTAGTGATTTCGATGTCCACTGTTGCTCCTGAGTCTGCCTTTAGTTCTAGTGGAAGATTAGTGAGCCTTTAGTTCTAGTAGAAGGTTAGTGTACCGACATCAAAGTAGACTTCATCTGAAGACCTTGGAGGTGTTGATATATGCACAAACTTGGTTGTAAGTTATTTTTTCTTTTTAAACATAGAAATTTTTTCCATCATATGTGATAATTGTTTGTTTTAATTGAAAAATTGGAAGGATAATCATCCTCTACTCTTATATATGCTACTATTTAATATTTATAATGATATGGATACGGATGAAAAAAGTATGAAGTAACATTGTCAGTGTTTTATTTACTTTACTTTTTTTTTTTCTAAAAGATTATAATGTTTGTAACTCTTTCAATGAAACTAGTGGTAATGAGGCATTTTCTAGTTGATGATAAGTAAAAGATTTGAAGATGACTTGATATAATGGATGTAACACCCGCTTCATTTGCATCATTTATATTGCTCATATCATTCTTATGTCATGCATATATCATCTTGATGTATACCATTGACATTACTTGAGCATATTACATTTGAAACATAACACACTCATATTGATTATCATGTGTTTCGTATGCCTTACATTGTTGTTTAAATCTTGTAATTGATCGTACTTAAGATGTGTTGAACTTCTAACCTTGTTATCGGTCATTTCGGGAACCTTTCTCTAGTGTTTTGACCTTTCCTTGGACTTAGAATCATATTAGGTTGACTTGGGAGTGTTTTGGAAACACTTTAGAAGATTTTAGTAGACTTTGACCTGAGCTGGTCACTATGCAAACGCATAGTGCGAGCTCAACCAGCGCATAGAGTTTCTGGATTCTATGCGGCCGCATAAGGCGCCTGCATAGAAACTATGTGGCCACATAAGGCGTTCGTATAGCGCCTAGATTAGTCACCCGAGAAAACCTCATCTTTTCTAACTTAAAATTTTGGGTGGCTCTCCTTGAGCCACGTCATTAGTCCGGTTGGAGGCTCTCTCCCAGCCACTTAAACACCTTAAGGAGCCCTTGGAGACTTTCATTTCTCCCCCACTTCATCCAAGAGCTTAGAGAGAGAATAGAGAGGGTTTAGAGAGAAGTTGAGATATCTTGAGATTTTGGAGGAATCTCGACGATCTGAGCACGCCGTTGTGAAGTTACCATGTTAGATTTGGGAATACATGATTCTTGCCACGAAATGTTATTATGAACTTGTGAAACATGTGGTTGTTTGTTCTATTATGTTGGGAACTCGAATTTGGGTGTTAATGTGCTAGGTTTAAAGTGTAAGACCACTTTCGTAACTCGACATCACTAGTAACTAAAAATGACTCGAACGGAGTCGGTTAGGGTTTGATAATGAATGTGATCACGTGTGTGTTGTAAGCCCTTGAGGATTTGAGATACCTGTTGGGGTATTGGTTATACGATATACGTTAAATGATATTGTATCTTTCTTTGGAAATATGGGTGTTTGAATGGCTATGTGTCGTAGAATCACTTGGCATACATGAACATGATGTTGTGGTCATTGTACTCCCTACTTTGGAGTATGACATGTTTATTATAAATGTCGGGTAAACATCTACTTGAGCATTTGGTTTATTTGGTGATAATGTGTCGAGTAAATATTCACTTGAGCATTCATTAAGTCCATGACATATTTGTTGGAGGTGTATTGACGCTTGGTTATTGTGTGAGCCGGGGCTACGTAATAGCCGAAGGCCAATACACTGGGCCTCGCCCTACCATTGGCCACGGTAGGGGTTATAGCGCTAAGTGTTGTACGGAATAAACGCGACCTTGGTAAGCTATACCGTGATTGTTTCTCGGGTCGTGGGGACCGAGTCTTCACGTCGATGTGGATACAGAAAATGGTTCACTATGATACTTGATTATAAGTTCGATGATCGAGAACGACATCAACAGTTTCTACTTTAGTATTATTGGTTGGTTGGTTGGAAGTTTGCATGTCGGAGGTGTACCTCGACGGTATCCTTTTATATGTGTTTACATATCGCTCTTACATGAGATGCATGTTTTGTGATATGTGTTTCCATGTGATACTTGTTATCTATGATACTTCGAGATTTACCCTGTTATGACAAATATTGTTATGCATGATTCTTATTAATGTTCACATCTCGCATGCCATATTGTTGCATTAGTAGCTTATTGAGTTTTAAACTCACCCCGTCCATTGTTTATTTGTTTTCCTTAGATTCCGATCCGGCGAGAAACCCCCTGTAAGCTTTCGTCGTCTTTGGTGTGCTCGTCAGGCATTCTTTTGGGTAGCTGCTCCTTGAGCCTCTGTACTTTTCTTTTGGTGAGGTCGAGGGTATACTTGTTAACTAAACAATATAAAGTTGGGTAGATGTCCCGTACTTGATATTTGGTCAATATTCTTTTGTAGTTGCCGACATGGTTGTCAGGCTTTGTATATACTGTTAACTCTTATTCTGCGCACTCTGTTATAAATGTATGTTTAACCCGAGCTCTAGCTCGTGGGTTTGTTGGCTAGCTAATGTGTTATTCTCCAGCTTGTTATTTTGTCGTGAAGTTTTGTTTTGCTTTTAAAAATCATACACTTGCATTACAGGGTTTTTGCATGAAAAGAATTTTTGAAATATGCATTTTGTGTTTTTGTCTCACGAACCGGACGAGGTTCCACATAGGATCTCGGGTCGGGTCGTGACAATGGAATTGTTTTCGCTTTTGATTAGTTCATAAATTTGATTATTATTTATATTTTTATTATTGTAACTTATGAAGCTTTTTAATATTAGGTGAATTTGTGGCATGCACAATTACTTAGTTAGACTTTTTAACTTTTATGAACATAATTATGATGAGTTTCAAATAAAACTATTATCATTTATCAAGTCTTACAAACTTGATTAACTAGTATGTTCTTTAAAAAAATTAGTTTGTTTTTTTTTCTTCATTAAAGTGTTTTAAACTAAATAGTTAATTTGACTAAGGTTTAATGACACCACTAGTCCTTAGACTATGACCGATTTTACCAGTAGTCCCTTAACAAATTTTTTTCAAATTTTAGTCCCTTGACTATGAAAATTAGACAAGGTTGGTCCTTTTGTTGGATGCTGTTAGTATTTTTCCGTTAATTCCGTCATGTGCCCATCACGTGCCTTTGGTTAAGTGTACTTATGAAATTTCACGTACCTCTTGCTTTGTGTATTATTCAAATACTGAATATCCAAAAAATTTTAAAGTTTTAATTCTGATTTTGAAAACCCAATTGATAAATTTGGTGATAAATTTTGGTGAGGAATTGGATTCTTTCATCATGATTTGGGCATTGACTCTAGATAAGCTTCTTATTTTGACGATCACCATCTTTGAACAGGCCATCGCCGGTGAGGATCTGGAATCCATGAAAATCGTGCTTTCTTCTTCTTCGCCACTGCCACCACTTGCGGTACCTTCACCTTCTTCTCAACTGATTCTTCCCTCCGCCCAACGAAATCATTGTCACTGCTAATTGTGCTAAAAGAGAACACATTCGTTATAAACCCACAAGCTCTGTTCTGTCTCCGCCGCTGTCGTCGTCGCCCAAAACTATTCTGGTAGGCTCAGTGATAAGTCGCATCAACTCCGATAGCCTCTCAAACCCCTCAAATCTGGAAATATCAAACGAAACGAGCTTCGACGCAAGCAAAGAGCTGTTAGATCGATCGAGCTTGTCGCCGTGATTCAACGACAACCCATAACCCGTATTTCCAGTTCACCTAACCCAACACACAATGACAACCCCCAGTTCTTCTCGATCCCCTGTGAGAGACGACGACGCTGGAGAAGAGGTTGACGGCTACAAGGGAAGCGGTTGTCCTTCGTATCGGTGGGAGACGGTGGCGTCGAAAAAGATGATTGTAATTAGAAGATTAGGGTCTGAAGAAGAAAGATCAGTGGATATGTGTGTGTGGGTGTATGTGTGTGGATGTGTGTATGGGTGTGTCTGTGGATATGTATGTGTCTGTGAGTAAGAGAGAGAGAGAGAGAGAGTATATGTGTAGGTTAAGTCCTACATCCAGCCTAGCAATCAGGCCTCCGCTTCGAGGATTTCAAGGCCCTCCGCTGATGATCACGACAACATGATTATCGTCGTTATTTGTGATTGGATATTCAGTATTTGAATAATACACAAAGCAATAGGTACGTGAAATTTCATAAAGACCCTTAACAATACACAAAGCAAGAGGTACGTGAAATTTCATAAAGACCCTTAACCAAAGGCACGTGATGGGCACATGACGGAGTTAACGGAAAAAATACTAACGACATTCAACAAAAGGACCAACTGTGTCTAATTTTTATAGTCAAGGGACTAAAATTTTAAAAAAAATTGTTAAGGCACTACTGGTGAAATCGGCCACCGAGGGACTGGTGGTGTCATTAACCCTTTGATTAATTACCCGTGGGTATTACTCGATTAACCATTACCTGTGGGGAATGGATATGGAGAGACAAATTGATTTTTCGGTGAGGAATGTGGAGGTTATGGGGCATAAAATTAAATTGGGGAATAGAGGTTGTATTGTGAATAACCGCACCCGAACTGCCCTTTTGTCATCCCTACTTAAAGCGGACTTAAGCGGTTGCAAATAAAAATAAAGCACTAAGGCGGTTGAAAATTCTATAAAGGGGACCGACCTACAATTTTCCTAGTATTTTTATTTCACCTATATACTAATACTACAATAGTCCAAAAAATTTTGAGCATCTTGTCAGCTTGGGCCTAGGGCGGTGCCCAGCTTGCCCTTGCCTTGGGCCGGCCCTGACTAGGTGGTATCGAGTTTGGGGTTTCCAGTTGGTTATTGATGGAGCATGGCCGCCCATGCAGCTAGTTACATGCTCCATGGCCTCCAAATTCCAAATACTTACAATTAGAAGTTGGTTCGTAGTGTGATTGATGCATATAAATCCACACCCACACTCAATAGATTCCTAGTATTTTATCTCTTATTTTCTTTTTCAGTCGTGGCCATGTGGCTTCCATTACTACCTCCACCTCACTCTGTTTTCTCGTAACAACTGTTCATAAATGTCTTTTACTTTTTTTTTTTGTATTTTTTTTGCATTTTTTTTCTAGTTAGTTTGAACGGTAAGGTGGTTCGTTTGAATTGTCTCCTGTATCCGTGGCGAATTCAAAAGTCACAAAAATCAAACTAGGTGGATAATCTTAGGAGCAAATTCAGCAACCATTTAAACTAGCCCTTGTGGTTAAATATTTTTGTTCCTAGTCTATTTTAAAAAAATTCTAGTTTTGAAACAAAAGTTAGACACTTTTATGTACAAGTACTTCCTAAAATTGGTTCTTATTTTTAGTTTTTTTCTAAAATTAAGAAATTGTTTTTGGTAACATGTATATATTAATGTCTCTATTATCCATATTATTGCTTTGCAAGTATATAGTAGAGACATAACATCTGACAAATGTAAATTAGTAAATTTACAGAAAAGTAGACACTTATCTTGGGATGAGAAATTTTTTAAAGGGAATACTCATTTTAGGATAGAAGAAATAAATCCTTCTCTTTTTTTTTTTTTTTCCTGACAATCAACATGGAATATCATTGAAATCTGGAAATACAAATTAGGGTAGAGCGTAACGGCTAGGGTTGGGAGAAATATAGAATTGTAGATGAAAATCTCATTTTACATTGTTAAAAAATCGCAAAAAAAATCAAATCAGGAAATATTAGTATTTAAATTAGAGTTTGGCTAAAGGTCTGTTTGTTAAAACTGAAAATTAAGCTATGAAAACTAATGCCTGAAAAGGTAGAGCTAAAAATATTAAGACATCATCTTTTAACTTAAAATTTTGGCTATTTTAATGGATACTTAATTTATTAAATGATATAATATTATATTATCAAACAATCTTATTTTTAATATCATTTAAAATGTTTATAATTAAACTCTTAATTAGGTTAACAAATTGGTCCTAACATGTGCTTTGAGAGCATATTATAAGCATCTAATTTTAGAAAGTTTTTGCATTTATATTCATATTAGTGGATTTGAAAATTGTAAAACTTATAAATCAAATAAAAGTTTCTAAAACAAGAATGTTTAATACTTCCTTCGTCCTATGCAAATAGTTTACTATTCTATTTTATATATAATATAAATATTTTGACTAAGTTTAAATATTTTTATGATAATTATTAATTCTAATATTATTTATATATCTTTTAATTATTAAACTTTTTAAACATACAATTTTGGGGAGTGACAGTCTGACAGAGGAAGTACATTTGTATTTTAGGATACTAAAGCGATAATTATCAACTATAATACTTCCTCCGTTTCAGGTAAAGAGTCTACTTTTTTTTTATAAAAGTCAACATAAGACTAAATCAAATAAAAAATTTACATACTTTACTTATGTTTTAAGTAATAAAATTTCATTAATTAAAAACTATCTTAATAATACTATGAATTACAACTTTAATAACTTTGTAAAAATTACTAGATTTATGTTAATTATTGGTCAAATTTTAAATTAATTTACCAAAAAAAAATTAAAAATAGACTTTTTGACTAGGGAGTATTATTTATGTATCTTTTAATCATACACTTTTTGGGAGTGACAGAGGAAGTACATATGTATTTTAGGATACCAAAGCGAAAATCCTTTCTTCGAGATTTTCGCCGGCCCCTCCACTACTTTCCTCTGCGAACGGCTATTCTTCTGGTTCAACCAGCAATCAGTCTTCAACGGGCGTAAGGAGACAAGTCGATCGTTCATTCTCCCTCCCCAGGAGCGTTCAGAACATTTCTATCACTGAGCTATTGCGGATACAAATCCATATCTTTTTCCTAGACGAATTTCTCGATGCAAAGAATAGCGAATAGCCGTCAAGATCCTCTCGTTCTTCACTATCTAGTACTTAGCTCTGTGTCCATTTGAGTGAGAGGGAAGCGAGAACTTCCACACGCCCTTTTATTCTGCGGATTCATACATGTAAGACTTTGGAAGAACTTCCCCAGGTCCACCCGCCTTCTAGCCCAGGGGTTTACTCAAACGTATGGGCTAGACTGCGGTGAGACCTTGTCTGATCGGAGACAAGAAAAGGGTCGTTTTGAAATCTTCTCATTTCAGAGGTGACTGGATTTCGGAAGAAATTGCCTATTCTTTATCTTGGCTGCCCTTGCTTGGCAGGAGGACTAGAAGCTTCATTGCTCCTATTCTAAGCAAAGTGCCGAACATTTCCAGTGGATCCCCTGGAAGACCAAGGCTTCCCACACTCAAAGCTTTGTTTGAAGATCAGGGCAGATCAAAGTTGCCCCGCCCTACCTATAAGAGAAGAAAGAAAAGGCAGCCGGCCGGTCAAATTTTTGCCTTTAAATTAACTTAAAAGTCAATCTTGTCAACAATGGTGAAAGCAAGTTGTTAAGATCATGAACAATGGTGGGGAGCTTAAAAAAGAAGCTTACCAACTTTTTTTACCTAAATTTATTATTTTTTTTATTTTAGATAAAGAGTCCATTATATTATTTTAGAATGCTTTATTTAAAGAGTTTACTTTCAAAAATTATGCTTACAATTTTCATAATATTTCATCTTTACCCTCCATTTGTGTTGTAATCATTTTGGTTGTGTTTTAAGTATTTTTGTAATTATGACCAACTCCAATAAAATTAATAAATCTCTTAATAAATAGACTTTTCAAACGTGGAATCTTTGGGTGGAACGGAAGAAGTATAAAAATACCCTTAAGCTACTCATAAGCTTCTCAAACAAAAAATCTCTTTCAATGGTGGCATAAACTCCAATAACTTTACATGCCCCACCATCTTTATCTCCATTCAATTAATATCTTTATATATTAAATTTCATAAAAATTGATCTAGTGTCCAAATAAAATAAACTAAGGCTCTATTTATAGATAAAAATGTGTACTATAATAAAAATAATAAAAAGGATTTTTTATGGTCGAAAATGACCAAAAATAGGTAAAAACATTTCTGCTACAGTGCACAACAGTGGCGCTACATTATGTGTCTGGAATTTTTTTTTTTAAAAAAAAAACTTAAGCAAAACGGCATAGTTTTGAACTCTTTTAAACCTAAACTACGTCATTTTGGAGAAATTTTTTTGAAGAATCAAGCTAAGCTCCGGTATCAAATATTACTATCCAAACACCTTTTTGATTAACAAGCAACCCTTAAACTACTCCGAATCAAAGAATTCCACCAAACTCCCCTTAAACTACCCCCATTGTTCATGCTCTTAACTAGCTTATCTAAAAGTCAACAATGGTTTGACAAAAACACTGATTGAATAATAGACAGCAGTCAAGATTTTGTCGATAAACATCTGGTTCCCTAAAAAAACATTTGACTTAGAGCCCATTTGGTGTAGCATTTTAAAAACGCAGCGTTTCTAAAACGGAGATTATTTAAAACGCGGTTTTTTTCTTTATAAATGCGTTTGAGATATTATGTCAAAACGCTGCTTTTTATTTCTTATTGCGATTTGGGAAAAAGCTAGGAATTCCAGCGTTTTAAAACGCAATTGCATTTTCTACCGCAGTATTAATTAAAACGCTAAGTTAAGGAATAAACTGCGTTTTAACCCTGCATTTTGGCCAAAATGCACGAACAAACGGACTCTTATTGTATTTATTTTCACCACCATTTTGATATATATAGCTCTAATCCTTGATTTGTTTCTAGGCCGGATCCAATGTCAAAACAAACATGGCAAGTGGAGTAATAAGCTGCAAAAAGAGGAGTAATTGATCCTATATGCTCAAGAGTTTGTTTTTTTTTTGTTTTTATTATTATTATTTTTTTTACAAAAAGGGAAATTAATTAATTTTTATTTTTTTAAGACAAAGTACAACGATAAACTCCCGGCCCCATTACATTACATCTTTTTTTTTTTCTCTACTAACACACACACATACATGTACGCACAAAAGCGCCTAAGAGATAAATCCTAGGGAAAGAAAGTCTTTCCTTTAACTCTTGGAGGGATTGAACCCATGACCTCCAGATTGGAAGCCATGAGCTCAAGCCAAATCCCCATGTGCCCCATTACATTACATCTGAGCGAAGAAGGATAGGATTTAGGGAGGTAAAACTACCGATGATGACATTTGTTTTCAAGGTTCTCTGTATATGTTAGTTGCCGTTGTCTATTAGTGCTACCCATGATAACGCCACTGGTGATTGGACGGGTTTGAAAATAAATTTTATTATGGGAAAATTTATATGCTTGGTTTAATATATAAATTAGAATTAATATATAATTTGGTCCCTAAAATTGTCAATATTTTCTACTTGGGTTATTGAGCTTGGAAATTTCTTAATTTAATACTTAAATTGAGATTTTGGGTAATCAGTTAATCCCTCAACTGACAGCATTTAGTTGAAGCGTTAGTTTTTCATTATTAAGACAAAAATGCCCTTAACTAATGTTGACTGAGATTTTACATGGACAATAATGCTGAGGTGAAAAATTCGAAATAAAAATAAAATATAAAAATAAAAAAAAGGAATTAATTACCACTGTTTTTTACTACTTGAATGAATATATTTTTCCCTTTATTTTCTTTTCCAACTTCTAAATTATATTTCATTTTCTCTTTATATAATTTAGGTTTTTTTTTTTTTAAACTTATCTTTCCTTCTTCAAATTTTTTTAGCTAACCTGATTTTTACCAATTAAATCATAACTCTACCAAAATCCTCACTCTCTCTCATCTAATTACAAATGTTTGTAGTCGCATCGCCGGAGAGCAAGATGTCGATGAAGCCAAAGCCAACCAATACAAAGAAGCAGGAAAAGAGCTTAGTGGGAGGGGAAAGAGGGGCAATGTCGCAGTAATCGATGGTGCTCATGGTGACGATTCAGAAATAGAGGGCGTCGATGAGAGGATGGGAGAAATGGTCGTGATTGAAGGAGTAAATAAGGATGTCGAGGGTGAGATAGAGGATGAGCAAGAGGGCGGTCTGTCGGAGGAGGGAAGCGGAGGGCGATTGAGGGTGGTCAGATTGGGATTGGAGGTTTTTAGGAAGGTCGATCATGATGGCCATGGCAGGGGCGGTCTTGCATCGATGAATCTTCTTGTTCTTGTTGGTGAGGGTATGGTGAGATCCGTACACTAAGTGAGAAGGTCCGACGGAATGGTGATGATGGTCCAACTTGGGACTTTCTGTAATCTAGTGATTATGACTGTAACCCAGCTTCAGCCTGGCAGTAATCCCGTGAAGACTGAGGAACTAACAAAAGCTAGGTAGCCTCAATAGAGAGAATGTGGCCCAAATTTGAGCACACAGATAACCTCAATAGAATTTCTTAATGAGATATTGGGAACAAAATCAATATATGTGGTTAGGTCAGGTCAGTTCAGGTGGTCCAATTTGATTAGTTTTCTTAGCTTGAATGTTAAAAGCTGAGGGGATCAAGGGAGGCGCGAATAGGGTTGAAAGAATCGGGGTTGGGGGAGGGTCTGAGTCCCGATTAAGGGCGGGGGGTGGACTTGTGAGAGTAGTTTGGTAGATCTAAGGTTCACATGGGCAAAAGAAACCATTGGAATTGCCCATCGAAACCCAGAAAACTCCATCACTTTTTTTTTTATATATTTTGATATCCTCACGGAGTTTCCTCGATCCACCACCACAACACAATGGCGCATACTCAATTTGAAATCACAGACAACACCGTCATCACCGGATAAGTGATCTCCGATTAAAGTGGTTGTTGTTGCTGGAGAAATTAATGTCGTTGTTAGTTGTTTTAGAACTGGTTAGGAGAGTGAGAGAGTAGAAGAAGACAAAATGAAAGGGGGCAGCAAGAGAGGTGATGGCTCATATGATGAGCTTAGGGTTTTATTATTTTACTATGAGAAGAGAGAAGAAAATAGAAAAATTAACAGAGAAGGGAGATAACAGGGAAAGATGAAGCCCACCGACTTTATTTTAGTTTCCTTCTCGCCTAAAACAATTTCATCTTAGCATTGGGCATTTCTGTTTTAAAAATGAAAAAGTAACATCTCAACTGGACTAACTAGATACCCAAAAGGTTAGTTCAAGTCTCAAATTAGGAAATGTCAAAGTTCAATGAACTAGGTAGGAAATATTTGTAAATTCAGGGACCAAATTGTATATTAATCCTATAAATTATACAAATAACTAATCACAAAGTGACATGCATATTATTTCTCGGATTAAATTTTAAAATTTAGTAATAAATATTGTCAAAAAATGGTACGCTTGTTTTGTTATAATTAGTTGATTGTGTACTTAGCATACTAGACAAAATATAAAGAATTTATCTTTTTATAAGGGCCAAAATACTATTTATCTCCCGAAGTATCCACCAAACCTTAGTTTGCTACCCATAGTCCTTTTCGTCCTATTACCGTATCCAATGTTGTTATTTGTCCCAGTTTCACTCTTGGGACGGACGGACGTTAAAAAAATTAACGGAAGTTGACATGTGCATGTTATATGAGGGTTACTTTGGTCATTTTAATGGGGGTGCAAAATGGGATTTGGTGCATTTTTCTTAAATTGGTAAATGCAGTTTTAGTAATAAAATTAAAACTAAACTTCAAATCAATAAATATATATTATTAGTATTTAAACAAAGTGTTTAATAGAAAAATACATCATTAATTAATTATTAGCATTTGTAGGTTGGATATTATTTTATCATTTAGTTAACCATTTGACATTTAAGATATTTTGAATTATAAATTTTTTAAGAGAATTAAAACAAAAAAAAAATAATTGGCAACAACTAATATTTAAAATATTTTTAAATTATAAATTTTCATAAAGAAATTAAAACAAATTAAAATAAAAATTGGTACCCATTCGATATTAAGATAGTTTTAAATTATAATTGTTTTTAAAAAAATTAAAACAAATTTAAAAAAAGTTCATTCATGCTTTTTGTCGAACACTTGTGGTGCATCTTTTTTAAAATCACTTTTAATATACATTTTGTTTATTCAAGCAACCCAATGATTGATTTCAAACAAATACACAAACAATTGATTTCAAGCAAACTTTACAATTTTGCATTCCTTCAGAATCAAAGTCATTCCACTTTGGGACTAGACCCGAGAAACGACATCACCGCCATCTCCAACAGCTCCGCATACCCTCCCCAATTATACTCCCTGGGCTTCTCTTTCCCCACTAACCCCCACCACACGTCCATTATCACCCATTCAACTCCCGGGCTCTTCAACGCCTGCATACTTGCGTTCATTGCTTTCCTTCTGTTCACTCTGTTCCCCATCATTACACTATCTAACGACATCATCATGTATACTGGAACCCCCTTTCCTTTATCTTGCCCACCCCTTCTCCTCTACTCCCTCATTACCTCCTCTACCGTCGGTGCTGCCATCTCCGTCGCAAACGCCTAGCAGGCCACCGAGAGATCCGCTCTCATTCTGCCTTTGACTGGACTCAACGGCGGAGACGGCGATACTCTGTCGATCTCCGCCCCCTGCCGCTTCACCGACCACACGGAGACCCGACGTCGGCGACCTCCACATCGTCGATGGGATATTGAAGACTAGGAAGCTATTTTAAAATGAAGTGACATCTTGTAACTTTTTTTAAACCAAATACAACTATTAGAGGGCAATATAGTAACTTTTCAATTTTACTTGTCATGTGCGAAGCACAAGATTAACTTTCGTTAATTTTTTTTAACGTCTGTCTGTCCCAAGGGAAAAATTGAGACAAATGACAACATTGGATACGATAATGTGATGAAATAGACTATGGGTAGCAAACTGAGATTTGATAGATACTTTTGGGGTGGTGGGGAAATAGTATTTTGGCCTTTTATAAACTTGTTAGGTTTGGAGTTTGGACCAAGTTCGGGATATCAATTCCCGATTATATGGTTATTTTCAAAAATATCCATATACATTAGTAATTATTATACAGTATGTGTTTATTTATTTATTTTTTGCTTTTTAGTACTATATTGAATTAGTTTCGTTTCCCGTTTAATGAGAAAAAAGTTATGGAAAGACTAAAAGAGTCTTGACCTGGGTTTGGTCGCGAGTTTCGCAGGTTCACAAAGAGGGACGAGTTTGGGCTGGGAAGAGTTGGAGAAACATCAAACTCGTTCCCAAACCAACATGTTAGTTGATGTTATCATCCCTCTCCGTACCAAATTGGAAGTTCGCGTGTAGCCCTGGTTCTGTACTCTGAAAATGTTGAGATAACACAACTTTGGTTTATATTATGAATTGTAGTGTTACGAAGCCGCCAAACTGAAGGTGATACAATATTTTAAAGTTTGCTAGAAGACAATTTTGTTGTTCTAACATTAATTTATTAATCTGTGCACTTATGCATGGACCTCTACACCTCTAGCAACTACTACTAGCAATCTGTATCCAAAATCTGTTACGAAGCCGCCAAACTGAAGGTGGCAAAAAACATTCTTGAAACAAATGAAGATCCATTTATTATTCTCTAATTTGAGCCCATAAAGTTTGGAGGAGAATGGGCTAAAACAGAATAGCCAATTATCTATTTAATAGTTCCAATCTACCAGCATTAAGTATAATAAAGCTGCAGCATGGAAGGGGTGGGCAAATGAAGGCCCTAAAAACCATACTCCCTGTTCAAGTACATCTAAGAGCATCCACGATAATAACTCTCAATATTACACTTTAAACACCTTCTAATTTTACTTTTTTAATACTTTAAAAATAAATTCACTCTAACAAACACTCTCTATATAACCCTCTAAAAATTAAATATCTATCCTCCCAACTAACAAACATAACAACCTTTCTATTTTCCCACTACAATTAAAATGAAATATTTTATATTTTAAATATATATTCTATAAAAAACATCCCTTCGTCTCTAAATTAGTGTCTTATTTGATCCGGCACACGAATTAAGAAAAAATAATTGATTTGATTATTAATATTGGTATAGTATGTAATTTTCTTTAATGCTCATGTGTATGTGGTCTATAATTAAAGTAGGGAGAAAAAGTAAGGATAAAATAGTAAAAGTGATGTCCTAAAAAATAAAGTTTCAAACAAAATAATAATTTTGAGATGGCAAAAAAAAAAAAAAAAGACAATAATTCAGTTACTATTCCTTCTAATTCACTCTCTATATTGAGAGAGTGATTTAACTGATTTTAGAGATAGAGAGTTGATAATGGGTGCCATTGTAGGGCTAGAGGAGTTAAAAATCTCTATAAATAATTTTAAAGGTTGGTTAAGAGAGTACCACTGTAGTTGCTCTAAGATATTGGTTCTTGGAATGAAATCTCATAATCTAGAGTATACCAAGAATCTCATAGTCTTAGGCATGGAGTAAATATATCCCGTCCCTTCCTGTCAAAAAGTCTTATCTTTAAAAAGTTTAATAATTAAAAAATTTATTATTATATTTTAAGTTGTTCGCGATTACAAACTTATCGAGATATTACATGTGAAGAATAAAGTTGAAATACTATAAACATATTGGCTTAATTTTCAGAAATAGACTTTTAAGTGAAACACCCTAGTGCTCGCCACTTGGATTATCAGCCAATTGAATATGTACCATATCCAACTTTCTTACCTATTAGCCCTATGGGATCAATGGAGAATTTCATTAGCTCAAATCGTCCATAAGAAAATAGGCCCAATGGTATGAATTTGGGCACATTTTCGTAAATTTACCACTAAATTCTTATTCTCCAAAACGGACTTATCCGGCCCACATTATCACTATAATTTCTAAAGCCTTGTACATGGTGTTTAATACCTACCTAATCAAACGGCTTAACTAAATCCAGAAACAAAACCTTTTTAGAGAGAATGGATGCAATGTAGAAATAAGTAAATATTAGTAACTTAACAACCTCCAAACCTCTAATACTGTTATACATCTCCCCCCAAATTTTCAACACCCCTCTAATTTTTCTATTTTACCCTCTCTCTCTCTCTCTCTTTTTTTCCTTTCCCTCTCCTTCTTCCTCCTCCTCCCATCTCCCCTGGCATGCTCGCCTCCCCCCTATCACCTTCCTTCTTCCTTCCTTCCTCATTTTTCATCGTATTCATATTTTCATCATTTTCTCATTCAACCTAAATTAATTACATAAAAACTAAATTATAGCTTTTATTAAAGAAACAAACATGTTCTTAACAGAATTCCATCAGCTTTAGCTGTGTTTGGTAGGGAGCTGCCGAACAATAATTAATTTTTTTAACCTAAAAAATAAACAATATATAAGGTCATTTAAGTTAAAATTTATAATAACATTTTTGTAATATATGAGGGGGTGTATTTAGAGGTTTGGGGGGTGTTAATTACAACTCTCAGTTAGTAAATGATTACCATGGAAATTTTTTGGAGGCAACTTTATTATTATTCACTTATGATATTCTACGATTATTAATTCTTACTAAAAATAATTAAAGGATATATAAATAGTATTGGAGTTGGTCATATGTTTGAGCATAACAAAAATATTTATAGATATGTGGATGGTAAAATGAAATAATTTATAAAAATTGTAAACATAATTTTTTAAAATAAACTCTTTAATTGAAACATTTTAAAATAAAATAGTAACTCTTTGCCTGAAATAGAGGGAGTATAAAATTGGAAATTTCCAATTCGAAATTCTTGTTGTTTTATGGCAACGTATATCATATTTTATTTTGTTTTCGATTTTCGGATAACGAGTAAAGGTAGGGAACACAAGCATTGCTTTCGACTTGTGAAACTAATGGATGAATGGGATTGTGGCCTGGTTCGCAATATCTGCCTACATGGGCTAATATAATCCTAATTATATATTAAGGAGAAATTCGAGTCGATACATTTTAATAAATTTTTAATCGCATTAATTTTTTATAATTGTTTCAGACTGAAAAATAACACTTTTGTTACGAAATATCGTCTATGTCTTTAAAAAATACGGAACATACACGCTATGCATCGCAAACAAAATTGATGCATCGTAGTTCAAATTGTGTATCGTAATGCACAAAATTGTACTTAAAAAAATATTGTTTTGTTGCATCGCGATGCATAAAATTTTCTTAATAGTTCTAAATGGGCTGCCACGCCCATAATTTTGACATTCACGCCCGTTCCAAAATTGATGCATCGCGATGCACAACATTTTACTTGCGATGTATCAAAACTCAAAAGTACATCGCGATGCATCAAAAGTGCATCGCGATTCACAAAACAGTACTAATGCATAATATCACACTTGTGATGCATCAAAGTGTGCATCGCGATGCACAAAATTGTACTAAAAAGTACTGTTTTTCTACATCGCGATGCACAACATTACCTTTGCGATGCATCAAAGTGTGCATCGCGATGCAAAAAATTATACTAAAAAAGTTCTGTTTTCATGCATCGCGATGAACAACTTTTATTTCCGATGCACAATATATTGTGAATATTTGAGAATTAAAGATTAAATGAACTCTTCAAGATTAAATGAACCCCCACGAGGGGCGCTGCCCTCTCGACCCTGCGCCATGACCGGGCATGTCGATCCCCATTTCATTGCTGCAGCATTCAGCGATTGGCGAACAATAATGATACAACAAAGAAACAAAGAATTAAAATAATTTTAAAAATTATACTAGTCTTATTTTTTTATAATGGATGAGCTGGGCATGGCAAAAAACTGAGAGAGAGAAAGAGAGATAAAGACTGTAGCAAAGTAAATAATGATTTTAATGGAAAGGAGGATTTAGAAGAGAATATTAATGGAAGATGATGTTAAAACGTTGTTTAGGTTGTTACAGAGGTAATTTTGAAATAACTGACTAATGTGTCACTTAAAATGGACTTAAGCGGTTGGAAACAAAAATATGGTTTAAAGCGATCAAAAATCTATGAAAGAGGACCGAACAACAATTATTCCAAATTTCAACTTAACCTACAAATAATAGGTTTACTTGTTAGAATCGTGATTGATATTCATGTTACTTTGTATCAATCCAATGATATGAACTTGCAGATTATATTGTTCGCTGGTTAGAAGTCTTTCTCGTTTCGCTCTAATATATGAATTCACACCCAGGTAATCTGTTAAATCTTTATTTAATCAAGGACAATTATCTTCTTGTCCGAGACTAAAATCGATAACTGCTTTCAAACTTGCAAGTAAATCTAAAAAACTAATTTACGGAACTTAGTTTCGTTGAAAAAAACTTCCATACGAATAAAGAAATTAAAAGAATTCAGCAAGCAAACGCATGAAGAATTATACATCTATATAGTTACGTACACATGGGAAAAGGTGTTTTTAGTCGTGCGTAAATGTTGGTAGTTTAAATCTCAGTACCTACCCCCGTAATCCCAATGCCACCTACCCAACAATGGAGGAAATCATGAGAAAGTACAGAAATTTAAGAATTAAAGCAAAAACTTTAAAAAATCGTTTTAAGATTTTTTTTGTCAGACGAATCTTTATGACTCGACTCATCAAATATTGATGGGTTGAACTATGAGAGAGTAGAGCTCTATTTTATAAATTATAATTCATAAAACAGTCTAAAAAAAATCTACTAAAAAATTAATGAATGCTAAGAGCGAGTATTGAGATTGCCCGTTTAATTCATCAACAAGTCAACTGCAGAGTAATCATAAATTTACTTAAAAAAAAATAAACGGTCAATTTTTATTTGATAGTCTGGTTCTTTGACATATATATCAATCATTGTGTTGGTTTAGCGGTTTAACCACTATTGAGTTACTGACTTTCTGGGTTGGGCCATTTTTTGTAGGCTCATGAATCAACCAACTTGAACTAGACTAAAAAGATCGATGACTACTCGCAAGTTGAAAGTAAATATATGAACCTTTGTTTTTACTGAATCAACTTTTTATAGTATGGGAAAGCTGTTGAAGGCAATCAAAGACTTCTGGAAGAATTAATTAATGAGTAATGTTATGCGTATGTAGCAAATTTTTTACACTAAATGTTATATTAACTGATGTGGCAATTGATGTAGTACAAAAAATATAATTAAAAATTATAATTAATACATCACATCAGCTGCCACAAAAACTAACACATTACTTGATACAAAAAAGTTAATACTCTTTAAATATCCATAACATTACTCTTAATTATATACATATCCTATTGGCAATGACACCTAGGCACCTACTAACAAGGGAGGACAGACATCATGAGAAAGTACGGTATAAAAATGCTAAAAGCAAGTATTCATATAGCCGTTTCAATCAAAAACTCCTATATAATCATACATTTCCTTTTTTTAAATATATATATATATATATATATTCAGTTTTGATTTGACCATTATAGCCTCGCCATCTTTATGGTTCAATAGTCTAGTTTTGGTGTTATTATATACAACCCCTTAATTCTCTCGAAAGAAGTAGTTATACTTTTTTTTTTTTTTAATATGACGTAACAAAAAAAGTAGCTCAATTCTTCATATTTTTATTTTTTTTCTTTTTAAAGGTGTGATTTTTATTTTTATTATCTTCGCTTGAGATTGTGCTTGTGCCTGTTGCTCGCTCAGAAAAATTTGTATATGGCAAGAGTCGGATCTGCTAAATGAGCAGCTACACAAAGAAACTCAGAAGTGGTGTCAAAATATATATAAAGATGGAAAAGTACAGTATGAAAAGATTTTGTAACTTCTTTCTCTAACGTAACTTTTGTAATGGGACGAATGGATCGAGTGTAGATAATGATACTGGCACTTCATGGAAAGAAGCAAATTTGTTTGTCCGATTAATAAGAATGTAAAATGCACTTTATAGTCATGATTAGAAAAGCTAATGTGATTTTATTTCTATAACAAAAAAGCAGAAAAGAAAAAGAAAAAGGAAGAAAGTATAATGCTTAGAATATGATATAAGGGTAGGCCTCCTCCATAATGATTCAAAGATTCATCCAAGTAAGTAGTGGAGGGATGCCCTCTATCTTTTCATCTGTTTCATCCCACCAACACACGGCCTTGTTTGAGTGTAAGATCCCTTGAAATTTCATGATCACAAAGAACAAAACCAAGGAAATTGCAAAAATCCCCCATTTGGTTTAGACTTGGTTCAACATTACCCCTTGAAATATGTTTTGGTTTATTTGTTTTTGGCCTTATTCCAATTTCTTGGACCTATTCATTAGGAATGGTCATTTCTCATATAAATGTGTTAAAACTGTAGGTATCATCCAATGGAATTTGTATTGCATTCAAATGAACTACTTGCAGTCTTTTTCAGGGAAAGCTATGCAACGCCACCAGCATATTTAGAGGTCGGCTAAGCATATAAATCCAAGCAACCTCTCTTTCAATTTGAAAGTTAGTAGGCCAACATAAGTCTTACCCCCCAAAGTATCTATCAAGTTTTATCGGCAAGAGCTGGCCCAACACTTATAGAGGATTAAAACAAAATTATTTAGGATAAATTGCTGGTCGGTCCACTTTTTCAAACTTTTTTTCTCTCCAGTACACCATTTTTTTTTAACCGCTAAAAGGCATTTTAAAAATTTTCTTCCTAAAATACCCTCAACAACATCTTTGCTTCAGATTTGAGATTCAAATTGATGTATAAATGATTCCATGTTGTTAATATAGTCTTTTCTCATGTTTGGGTATCAATTTTCATGCATAAAACACGAATTTGATCAAATTCAAATTTTTTGAGTTCATCCCATTTTTCTTTGTTCTTGAGCTGTTTTGGCCACTTAAATCTCTGTTTTAAGCTTCGAATTTGTTTAAAATCAATTTCATATTATTATCCTAACTTAGTACTATATTTGTGCATAATTTTTCTACCCAAAAATACTATTTTTGAGCTTCAAATCAAGCTTGACAGTGCTGTCCGAAAACAGAGGAAGATGTTCTTGGACTGATTTAATTCGTCAATCGTAGTATGCTGGGCAACGCAACGGGGTTTGACCTGCCCGGTCATGTCGCAGGGGTCGAGGGGACAGTGTCCTTCATGGGGGTTCGGGGGCAACGCCCCCGAAAGGTAAACGAAAATCATTCATCGCGATGCAGAAGTCATTCATCGCGATGCACTAATCGTTGCATCGCGATGCAGAAGTCATTCATCGCGATGCAGACATCATTCATCGCGATGCAGACATCGTGCATCGCGATTCAGAAATCATGCATCGCGATTCTTTACAAAAATTACATGTGGGTCACACTTGACTTCTGCATCGCGATCTCTGATTTATGCATCGCGATGCAGACGTCATTCATCGCGATGCAGACATCATTCATCGCGATGCAGACATCATGCATCGCGATGCAGACATCATTCATCGCGATGCAACAATTTGGTGCATCGCGATGCAATAATTGGTGCATCGCGATGCCAAAGTAGTGCATCGCGATGCCTTGGGTTACTGAAGCGCGCGTGTTTTTCTTTCATTAATGGCATAATTGTCTTTTCGCCCCAAAAATGCATTTTTCCGATTTTTAAAAAAGATGAGTGGACTGGAGCGATTACAAACTTTTAAAAATGGACCGGCCCGTAATTGACCCAATTATTTATTAAATTATGATAATCAATTTTATTTAATAATTTATTTTCAATTGATGATAAAACTAGTGCACTTAATCTTTGTTGAAGCATTGTCGATCTTAAATAAAATTTTATTAATTTTAGTTTTAGAATACTTTTTTCTGCCAAAACAACAATTACTAGAATCGTTAATTTTTTTTGATAAGTGATATACGCATTTAGAAAAAAATCAAGCTTTATTTTATAATTAAGTATGTCAATTGATATATCATTTTTCACTCATATAATTATTTTTTTTAAAATTTTAGTTCTGTAAATAAATCTAATCCATCAATGTTAGAGTTGTCATTATGTTTTAATGAAAATTCAAGGTTAAGACAATTTTTTTTAAAAAAATTATTAAATTTTTGTCAATAATGTCATCAAATTATTTTTTTTCTACAACTAGTATGTTTTTCACAGAACTTAGGTTCTATATTTATTTCTAGAGAAATTTCTTTGGCAAAAATTATATAATATATCGTATCAAATAGTCATGCCTAACAAAAACTCAAAAATTTCAAACTCATAAGTTATTAAATTATTGATGAGTGGGTGAGGAAAACTAATGGTTACTCTTAACATTTACAAAAAAAATTTGTTTTTTTAATTTGTTTTTTTTTTTTTTGAGGCCTAAAGTTAGGGTTTAGTGGCTTCACCCTCTGACTGGCCCTGTCACCAGCAAACTTTTATGACTTTATAAAAATAAATAAATTTATGTAAATTGTTAATTAAATTAATTCTACAAAATTAAAAATGAACTTTTTGATTGAAAATGATGGAGTAAATGTGAGGGGTATAAATTGTTAAAATGTGCAGTACTGACGTCATTGCCGAATCTTGTCACAAGTTATCTTATTCCACAAGAATGGACCATATAGAAAGTCTAAAAAAGATCTGACAATCCTTATATAAAGTCCAGTCTTTTAAATTTAAGTTTATAAATAAATATTCTGAGTTGAGTTCAAGTTAAGTCTTTTTGAAGGAAAATTAATATCCCATCACTGAAATATCTTCTTCAAGCCATTCTTGTTTGACTTTTTAAGGGAAATGGCAGGTAACCACAATTAAACTTCACGGACTTCTGACAATTTTGTTTGACATTTTGATAAAGAAAGGAAAATTAATTAAGATGGCAAATTAATTGGTCAGACTTTTTTTTTTTTTTGAGAAAAATTAATTGGTTAGACTTTTTTTTTTTTTTTGGAAAATTAATTAAACTTGTTTGGAGCCCAAGGCACGGCCCAACTGGCCTAGGTATCCGACCCTCCCTCAGATCATTTTTTTAGATTGTTTCCAAACAAAAACTTATTGGAGAATGCAACAACCGTACAGGTACAATATCACACAGAGCTCTTGGTTTTATGAAGGAATTGCTTGACTGTCAAGAATTATGTTTTTCTTTGAATTGCTTGACTTGTTACAATTACAACCGTACAATATATACACCGTCACAACTTCTCATATACTATCCTTTTGACAATAATAGGTTAATTGTGCCTCAAGTTTTTTTTTTGTTGGGTTTTGTTTTCTGGACTTTGTTAGTACCGTGTACTGCAACGTCGGTGGAGTAATAGGGTTCTACTTGGATGGATTAATCGTTTTTTACTTTCATTTGTTATTTTTATTATCAATTAATGGTAGTTCTGTTGTTGTGATTCATCATTTTCACTTTCATTTGTTAATTTTTATTGTTATATCATTTTGTTTATCGCCAAAATTTTCACTTAACGAACAACAATTGGACCTAGCTAGAGTTCTAGCATACAAGATTCTGTCAATTAGCTGACTATTTCATAATTTTGGGCAAAACACACAATCGGGCCACTGTACTTTGAGGTAGGTTGCGATTCGGCCACTGAATATTTGAAAATATTATTTGGGCCACTGTACTTTAGTTATTTTGCAAACGAGACCATTTTTTGGACGAGCGTTACTTCGCCCGTTAAAATAACGTAAAATGTCTATTTTACCCATGTCTTTATCTTCATCTTCCCCAGTTAAAAAAAAAACCCTAACCCTAACCCTAACCACTTTTCTTCCCCAAATTCATCAAATGATTTCACTCAGTTTCAGCAGCTCGACTCGATTGACTCGGTTTCAATGTTTCTGAGGAACCAAACAAAGGCAATCATGGAACTGAAAAGCAAGAAGAAAGAACGAACCTTTGCGGTCAATTTGAACTCTCATAGTTTCCACAACCCACTCTTGACAAAGCGATCGCACACACAAATCCTTCTCAGAGTCGCCAACGCCAGTACTATAGCATAGTCAGCAACTTCGTCGGTCAACGCATCGGGCATGTAGATAACCCTAATTCCCTTCTCTTTGCATTTCCCGAAATCGATCTGGTTCAAACCAGAACTGTGACTCGCTATGATCTCTAAGCTCGAAAGCGAATCAATCAAATCCAAGTCAGCCCCGTAGACACCGTTGCCAACTATAGCTCTGATCGATTGCGAGTGTTGACCGATAAAATCAGTCCTGGAAGGAATTTCCTAGGCTTTAAAGAGTTCGAACCGTTTGGAGAGCTCCTCCCGGAGATAACTTGACATTGGACACGTCATCCATACCCTTATCCTCTGATTCATCTTCTTCCAGGCCACTAAGACTGAGAGCAACGAACAACGGTGAAAAGTTGACCTTCCTCTTTTCTTCTTGCCTATATGGGATTATTATATGTATATGTATTCATATTTATGCAGTTAATTTCCATTACTATTCGTGTGGGGCTTATGGTTGTCGGACCCAAGGAAGACAATCGGAGGTGGTAGAAACTTGGTGGGTGAAGTCGGCGCTGGAGGAAGACGGCCGGAGTGGGCGGTTGCTGTCTTGGGCTCGCTGGGAGGGAGAGTTTGCTGTGAAATCATTAGATGAATTTGGGGAAGGAAAATGGTTAAGCTTAGGGTTTGTTTTTTTTTATTAGGGATGATGAAGATGTAGACAGGGGTAAAATAGACATTTTATGTTATTTTAACAGCTGAAGTAACGCCCGTCCAAAAAATGGTCTCGTTTGCAAGATAACTAAAGTACAGTGACCCAAATAACATTTTCAAACATTTAGTGACTGAATTGCAACCTACCCCAAAGTACAGTGGCCCGATTATGTGTTTTGCTTTTGTAATAATTACTCTCTCCGTTTCAGGCTAATAGTCAACTTTTGACTTTTTTGTCAATTTAGTTAAAGTTTGACCGATAATTAACATAAATTTAGTGGTTTTCACAAAGTTATGAAAATTATTATTCATAGTATACTTAAGATAGTTTTTTATTAATGAATTTTTATTTTTTAAAACATAAGTAAATTATGTAAAATTTTGATTTGATTTAGTCATATATTGACTTTAAAAAAAAAATGAACTATTTACCTGAAACGAAGAGAGTATAAATAAATGTAGAACGGTATAAATTAGAGGCAGAGAGAACATTAGTAGGTCAAATAATGAAAAAAAATGTGAAATGTGAAAATGATGTTTAGGAAAGTCATATGATAAGAGAAGATAACTTTAGTAGACCAAATATTAATAGAGATTCACCATTTAAGTGTGGTGAATAACTTTTTAGACTTGTGATACTTTTAACACTTATGATTTTAATAAAGAAATTATCTACTTCATCTAAATGATATTTTTAGTAATATTTGATCACTACATTAGCAACTACATCTAAATGATATTTTTAGTAATATTTGATCACTACATTAGCAACTAGTGTAATACTCTCTTTGTTTCAGGCAAAGAGTCTTCTATATCATTTTAGGATATTTTACTTAAAGAGTCCACTTTCTAAAAATTATGCTTACAATTTTCACAATCTTTCATCTTTATCCTCTACTTGTTTTGTAATAATTTTGGTTGTGCTTAAGTATTTTTGTAATTATGATAAAATCTAATGACATTAATATATCCTTTAATAATTAAACTTTTCAAATGTATACTATTTGAGTGGAACAGATGGAGTAATTTAGTACTACTAAACATTTTTGCGACTTAATAGTGCAAAATAACATTAAATAATACTCCCTCCGTCCTGAAATTATTGTCCTGTTTGACTTTTTTTGGTCAAACAGGACATTTTTCAAACACAAATTTGACGCATATTTTTTTACTTTTTCCAAAATCATAAAACATGTAATTCGTAGTACTCCAAAATCATAAAACATGTAATTCGTAGTACTACAAATTACATGTTTTATGATTTTGGAGTACTACGAATTACATGTTTTATGATTTTGGAAAAAGTAAAAAAATATGCGTTAAATTTACGTTTGAAAAATGTCCTGTTTGACAAAAAAAAATCAATCAGGACAATAATTTTAGGACGGGGAGTAATGTAAATCATTTCACCTTTTATTTAGTGTTGAAATAAAGCAAAAATGACGTAATCACAAGGGTCACATGTTGAAATTTGAATCCACTACACAAGCTTGCATTATGTTTAAGTAAATATGGGAAATGGGAACACTCTCAGTAAATTTATTGCTCACTCTAAGCTATGATAACACAAAATCTACTAGCACAAATCTTTTATTCTGTCCTAAACTATATATTCCTTCAAGATATTTTTGATAATTATATTTTGAATTTTGACAATTACAAAGTTTTCCAATTTTGGCGTAACTGCACCGGACGGTTGGTCTATTATGACAAAGAACTCAAGAATTTGAAGATAAAACAGCTAACAATGATCCGACATACTCCTTCCATTCCACCCAAAGATTCTATGTTTGAAAAGTCTCATATTAAGGGATATATTAGTGTCACTGAAGTTGGTTATAATTACAAAAATACTTAAGCGTAACCAAGATGATTGCAACCTAAGTGGAGAGTAAAGATAAAAGATTATGAAAATTATAAGCATGACTTTTTGAAAGTGGACTCTATAAGTGAAACGTCCCAAAATAGTATAATGAACTATTTGTCTGAAACGGAGAGAGTAATAGATAGAAGTATCGAAACACTCATATAGGCTTGCTTTTTTAATATTGTTTTGTCATTAAGATTCCAAAAAGATTTGCCAATGTCTATGGAAGTGATATGCTTTGTCATGGAAGATCTGAAAATGGACATTATTGGGTTCTTTAAAATGATGTTAAGCACCAACAGCCTTTATGGCCTGGTCATATTAATAGGCTTATACAAATAGTCACACAAAATTAGAGGATTTGGAATATATTTCTTTTCCATAAGCTACTATGCTAAGTTTGCCCGGCCGTAAAAGTAGCTTTTTAAGTCGGCAAAATATAGAAATTGGGGCTTACCCCGGGTTTCTAAGAACCGGGAGCCCTTCAACTTTTATTTATTTATGGAGAATAGAAACTAAAGTAAAAGACTGTAATGTAATATTAAGAGAGAGTGAGAAAGAAAAAGCCATCAAAAAGGAAGGTCAACCCGCATGTGTGAAACGGACCTTATTAGGAGTATTGTTTATTTATACAAAAAAAAAGAAAAAGAAAAAGAAAAAAAACAATTTATTATACATTAATTGAATGAATGGGTCAAGAGTGGTGTTCCGTGACCGCGGGGCTCATTTGACTCTTATTTCAAGCCGAGACTACACGAAGCTTCTAAGTCTTCTAGTCAAAATCAATAGTCAATACGCATACTCTGTCCTTTGTTATTTTAGTAATGGCTAAGAGGTGGTTTGGGTCAGCATTGGTTATGATGTTCCTACTTTCTATTTTTGAATGTTTCAACTAATATTTTTAAAGATTTTTGATTTACCTATTCTCTGCTATTCTTCTTAATATACCCTTAAAGCTTTATTTAATATAACACATCTCAAAGAGACTCAATCATTTAAAATAGTTGAACTCAATTAATGTTCATGGGTATTATGGTCAGAACACATTTTACAGTACATCATTAATTATATTTCTTAATTCCTGTATTTTATCCACTAAGAACATTTATCTGGGACGGAGAGAGTATATTTTAATGGTTTATGATTCTTTTGTCCTTTTATAATAATTAGGTGAAAAAATAAGAGAGAGATAGAGGGACAAATTTGGGACCAATGAGAGAAAGTAAAAAAATTGGAAAAAAAAAAACCACAAACCATGAAAAAAATCGTATATCAAAAGAGAGTTGTTGCTAGAGGAAGTCCGTGTTTACAGTTTTCAAATAGAAGCGATTACTCGTTTAAGAGTATTTGGCATGAAGTTTTTAGGTTGATTTTTGGATTTTAGATTTTCGTTGAGACTAGAGAGAGAGAAAGTGAAAAACTAAAAACTAAAATCCTAAAACCTTGGATGGAGAACAAACCCTAAAAATCTTAAGGTGATCTATTTAAATGGCATTGATTTCCGTAGGTGTTGTTGGTTACTCACTATTTTATTCTAACTAGGCAGAGTGCCTCTGATCAAGTCTTAAATATTGATACTTCAACAGTCCTAAAATGAATTTTCATTTTTTAAGGTTTTTTTACTTCCCAAAATTAGTGTATTTCGTTGAATAATTTTACTAAATCTACCTTTGCTTACCCACTCCATGTAGACCTCAAGATTCGCCTTGCCTTTGAAATGAGGAATCTTCATTATGATATTGGTGATACATCTATCTTGATGTTGATTTGGTCTCCTTTCCCCCCACGCCTCATATAACGTCTATCTTCCACATACTCATCCTCACTCCACTCATCCTCTTCCTTAATAGATTCAGCTCTCCTAACTTGATATCGGGGTTAAGCTACTTGAGGTAGTGCATTCATTCTCCCCTCCAACATTGTCAACCTACCCATTACCTCCTCCACGAATTTCATCATTCGTTCATTAGGAACTTGTTGCGCATCTCTACGTGCCCCCATCTTCACCTCCTTGCATAGAAATTTCTTGTATATTATCTCATTCTTTCGACATCACGAAAGATCACAAACACCAAATAATGTATAAAGAATGAAAAATTCTCACCAAGCTCTCGTGTATAGCATCACTCCTCTCAACTCACTCACTCTCAAATCCCTTGTAGGACGCCTGTAACAAAGAACTTATCAATAAGGAGTACAATAATAAGGAATGTAAACTAAGGAGTTAAGTACTTAGAATTTAGTCAAGGCAACCTAGGATTTTGATTTTTGTGGCACTTATTTTCAAAGTAAGACGCAATTTCACAATGAAAAATAGAATGAATAATGGATGATGGAATGCCTTTTGAACAAAATCAAGTTGTATGGATGCAAACATCTATCAATATGTCACTTTGATAAATTCGACACTGAAGCAAAATTCCAAAACCTAACAAATTTCGGCTCCTTCCTTTTTTTTCTTTTTTTCTTTTTTTCTTTTGGTATCATCTTGATCAAGTTTTAATTTTCCTTGATACAAGAGATTATGGAGTAATTTTTCTTTTTCTTAACTAGAGTTTGGAAAGAAACACAATTAAGTAAAAAATGCTAGAAGAAATTTGTAGGAGAAGAAGTAGTAGGAAAGATATACAAACTTTAAAGAATAACGTTTAGAACAAATTTATTGGTTATCTCTTTTTAGGCTCAGAAAGATATACAAATTTGTTGGTTATCCCCAAAAGCACATTTGCCCCTCCCCCTTTCTCTCCCACAAGCGCATTGTCACACAATTCACATGCATTCCCTACACACAATTCAAAAAGATTTTTGATCTGATAGATAATAATAATAGTAACCATCAATGGTTAGTGACATTTCAATCATTGAAAACTCCCCCATATATATACATATATATATACACATACACATTATACCCTCCCGGTCACATGCATAATAGCACGCAGTCCATACAAACAATTCATGTTCCCTACACATACGCACATTGTCCATACCCTTACCCTTATACAAAGTCAGATTCTATACACATACACGATTGAAACATGCACAAGCAAATTTAAGAACAATGACGATATATCATAGTGGAATTATTCTCCACCAAAAGATTTAAATGGATATAAATAACTTTAAAGTTTAATTGGAATAGATTCATTGTATAGAAGTGCAAGAAGTAAACATGAATGAAGGAAAAAGGAGAACGATTGAGAATTGAAGCAAAAGAGAAAGGGGGATAGAAGAGTGATGAATGACGATGGATGTTGCCGGAGGGAGCTTCAATGGTGCCTGTGAGCGGGAGACTGTTAGAGAGAGAAGGTATGGTGTGAACGGTAGAGTTGGGGCTTCACAAAGTTTGGAGTTTCAGTTCAATCAATTTCCATGCCCGTTTAGGAAAAAAAAAAGTGAGGAAAATGTGAGACTGGCAAGACGGGGATGAGTTTTGGTTTGAGTAATTTTATTGAGATTTTTCTTTCTATAAGGATATGACAGAATTAGCGACATTTTTGACAAAAATTGAAAGAATAATCTCAATAGAACAAAAAAAATAAATAAAAATGAAGAAGATTAAAGTGATATCCAAACTTACACAGAATGATAAAAAATGACATTAGGCCTAAAAATGAAAACTAAACAAATAAAAGACTTGGATTGTTATACAAAATTATAAAGTTGGTCAAAAGCCCATTAGTGTAGAGTGGTACAATGCAAGTGCAGCCACGTGTAATGGATGGGGAAGTAATCAAGAAATCACGGGTTTAAATGTTGTTTGTAGTAAGAGAAAGTCATTGTTTGAACTTCAGCTTGGAACTTAACTTAATGAATACTCCAAAAAAAAAAAAAACCTTGGAAATGTCTCGATTATCATACATTTATTTATGTTACTTGGACGGATATTATAACTAATTGTTTCATGTCTTTCAGCGCCACCGATACGACACAATATTAGATTTTTATTCTGAACTTTCTATATCTAAATGTTAATTTCTTCCATTTAACCTAAGAATTTCTATTTAGATATTCTTAAAAATACTATTGTTACGCTCACGACTAATCATTATCAAAAAAATTACTCCAAGTAGCATACGAGTATTTATTTAATTTCCACTTTTAAAAGACTTTGAAAGAAAACTATAAAACTTATAAGCTTAATTTTCAAAGTTGCAACAACTTAAATGGAAAATTGACCAAAGAAAAAAAAAACTTTAATTTATGTATATAGAAAAAGTAGTATTCCATTAAATAAGCACATAAATAATGTAGAAGTGCTGGAACCAAGGATGTGTTTGGAAAAAAGAGAAAGCTACCAATTTAAATATATAATTAAAAAACAAAGAAAAGAAGGATATGATTAAAAGTTGATGCCATAAGACCCCAAGAAGTTGTACTTGTTTTAAGTCAATTATATATGTCGACAATCAAAGCTCAACCTTATCAATTATTGAGTTGTAGTTTTATTCCTTTGGCAACTCACACTAACCACAAATAATATCCTTAGATGCTTATACTATATATCAAAGAACGAAATAACCAACTTTATCTAAATGCATGCCTTTCAATACTTATATAATTCCCTTTCATTTTCTTTTCTCATTACATCAACTACTATACCAAAACATAAATATCCTTTAGAAGCTATTGCAAAAATTCATTAAGAATGCAACCTAAAGTTAAATATCCCATGAGATTTGCGCGAGAAAAAGGCCATGTTCATGGTTACGACTAAGTACATACTAATGCCCATCCTTGGGATAGTTAGATTGCAAATATGTCGTAGTATTTGACATAAATTAGCAGCCACGTGACATGCAATTTAGAACTTTACGAGCAATAATTTTTTTACGAATTATCGTCATTCTATGTTAAAATCGAATTTCAATTGATCATTTGTAATTGTATATTCATGCATGGAAACTCTTGCTAATAGTTTAAGGCAAGTCCATGGGGAGCAATGGTACCAGTATTTGTAGGTAAGCCCAGGTGGGCTGCTCAAACCTACCCATAATCTCGACTTTCCATAATAAATTAAAAAGTGTTTTAATTAAGCCTTTAATTAATAGTACTATATGCTAAGAATCTTCAAGGGTGTAATGTAATCAAATATCCTTGATTTTAATGCTCATCTATAGTAAAGCCATATTGGAAAGATTATGATCGACAAACAAGGGATACTTTAGTCAATCTAGAAAGTAAATATTATTGATTTAATCACAGGTTAATTTCGTCAAAGTTAATGGCCTGATCCTTGAAGTCAAAATGACTTTTTTCTTTGAGGCATTTAAACCAGGGTTGAATTTGCCCATTGATGGTTCTTTGGTTGAAATTACCATCTTGCCTTGCAATAGAAAACATAATACTAATACCTAACATTAGATAATTACACTAATAAGTGCCAATAATTTAGATGGAGATTAGGAATGTGGCAAGTCATTTACCCAAACTACCCAAACTCAAAATACCCAATAACTCCACCAAGGCCAAACACACACACACACAACCTAATTTCCTACCCCATAGAAATCATAGTAAATGCCTAAACTTTTTAAGAAAGCAAAATTCTGTTCTTATTTTACATGATATATATATATATATATATATATATATATATATATATATACACTACTTCAAGCTAGTATGTACAATTGTTAATGCACTTTCTACGTAAGTGCAACAGCCTTACATTGGATGAGGATGAGGATGATAATTGCCTATGAGAGGGAGATAAGATATATATATATATATATAAATCAGTAGTGGGTGACTAGGAATAAAGAGGGAATAGTTTCTTTTTGTTAACAATCTATTTTAGAGTGCTGTTCCATTAGGGACTTTAACAAGTGGTTCATCAACTTGACAATCTATTTTATTGTTCCCAACCAACAATAATCATTGAGTGGAAATTGTGTTCAACTTTGTTTTTTGTCTACACCAATTAACATGTGGTGAAATGCAAAGTGAGTGGTCGATATTATTTTAGTTGATAAGGTGGTTCTTTCGAGTCAAATTGTGTATATATCAACTTAAACATTTTTTTTTTATCATGAAAATTGAATTGGTGCACATTTTAATTAGCAATTCTTCAATTTGAAAATCATATTAGTTCACTCTTTTTCTATTATCCAGTGTGAAGGGAGAGTGAGGAAAAGATGATGGATTGGTCTCCCCAAGTAGATGTTCTTTTAATGAGAAAATCTGAACTAGGTAATCTCCTATAATTGATTACAAAGAAACACAAAATCACCTGAATTTCACACATACGGTACTAGGTATCCTTATTTTCTCTGGCTATCCAAAGTCTCATTGATTGAGTTATCATACTACAAAGAAATGCACATTGGCTGAATATGCAAATCTTGATAATATAGTTAGGTATTACTAGAAATATAAAGAAAATGATTTTCATTGAAATTTTGACTTTTATATTGTTAGTCTACAATGGGTCATATTGTTATAATAATAATAATAATAATAATAATAATAATAATAATAATAATAATAATAATAATAATAATAATAATAATAATATAATGTGTGTGTGTGTGTGTGTGTTTCAGAAAGTAATTTTTCATTATCTACTAGAATCTAATTTCCTTAGTACACAAAAAAAGCATCACCATAATGTCGTCTTTTATTTGTAGACCAAATAAAATGAAAAATGAAAGAAGATTGTTGTTTCTAAATAAGTAAATATGAATGGCTGGGAGAGGAACAGAATTATTATTTATCCTCCCAACTTTTTGGTCAATTCTAACTCTTGCTAATTTTCCACGTAAATTGGGAAGAAGCTAAGAGAGAAAGAGGCCTCTATAGTGACATGTTGATGGCCATATTTGGCTATTGTATTAAGGAAAATGAATTAATTAACTGGCCGTCTAAAAAAATAAATTTTGTTAACTTGTGTTCTAAGAACATATGCTAATAAGTATTAATTAAGTTAGTTATGCATAAACTTATGTAAAAGTGAACAAAGAATTATGTACACTGTGAGATCCTAAGCACATTTTTATAATTTTATGCATAATCACCCTAATTAATAGTAGTACTTGTTAACATATGACCTTAAGACACAAGTTAACAATATCAAAAGAAAATTTTCACAGGAATTATATGATTGCGAGTTTTTTTTTTTACAATATATTTTCATTGCCTGCCTTGGCAATTTTTTTTCAAGTACATAGGTTCATATACACTATTCATTTTCTGGCCCGTGGTTTGATTCTTCTTGTTTTTTACTTTCATTGTCTAAGTCTCTTTTTTTTTTTTCTTTATCTTTCTCCTAATTTTTTGATTTAATAATTACAAAACTGTAAATCACAAAATGAATTATCTATCCAAACAAGGTCATGGCATTGAATGTTGAATTACAAAATTTGATGGGTCAAAGTATAAAAGAAAATGAAATGCGTTATCTCACCATGGATCACATTATCATCTATTAAACCCTAAAATTGTTTAGATATTTTTCTATTTTGATAATTATTAGTAGGCTCATGGTGACAAAATTTCCTAATTCTGCCACTACCAAAGATTAAAACCGAGCCAAAAGTTAAGAGGAGAAATCTAATTTTTTGAGCCTAGTATGATTGCGACTTTATGAACATGCCACCTGATTTTTTATGGCAAAATGGGTAAATTGTTTCATATTTTATAATTGTAAGCTTTTATTTCTGATGGGATCCTCCCAATTCTCATCGCACGTGTCCTCCACGTCAGCCTCAGGTGGGTTCTAAAATCTGGAAGCTCGGATCTTGGAGCGGTCGGGGTCACCAGCCGAGGTCCTAGTCGAGATCCCTGGATGAAGTCTCCAGACGAAGTCACTGAGCCGAGGTCTTCGGTTTAGCCGGACCTCGGTATAATCCATTAATAACCTCGTCAACGACGAGACTGCCTCTGTAGTGAGCATGTGTTATCCTCGGCACAGGTCAACATCAAGCATTAAATGTTCACCGTTTGTCAGTAGTTATCTTGGGAGAAGCAAGACATTCTCATTGGAGCAAAATATTCTTTCTCCATGAAGCTACGACAGCATTTATGAGCTTATTATCTTCCTAAGAAAGAAACTTCTATTTATCTACTTTATCTTGACAGTGGAGATGGAATCATTAATGAGCATTTACTTCCCAGTGATCAAGTGGCTAAATTCATATCATTCTACACGCCACCTTCAGCTATAAATACAATGTATCACTTTCATTTATAACTAAGCCACATTTACTCTAAAGAACATACACAAATACTACTCATTTGTATTTACTCACTTGCCTTCAATATATTCATTTATTGTCAGTTCAGTGATCACCAGAAGGCAGTTTGCCAACTACCTTCATCATATTTATGATCACTCAAAGTAAACCTTACACCTGATGGTAATAGTCGAGTCAAACCCCCAACATCTCCTAACAGTGCTTTCTTTGTGATTAGGCAAGGTTGCAGGCACGAACTATCAATCAAGTTCTGACAAGTAAAGCCTTTTGAGAGCCGAGACATCCTACCTATAGACTAGCTGTATACATGGATCCAACATGGTCACAAGTATTCATTTTGGCGTGATCAAATTCTTTCTAGATTTCTCGATAGTAAAATTTTACCCAAAAATAAATATTAATATTATTTAGTTAAGATGGGCTTACTTTCAACACAAGTTACTTTATACTTGCCATATTATTAGGGACATTGGATTGTAATTTCCTTGGTAGAGGGTCTTGTATTCTTTAAGACAAGCTCCAAGTAAGGAGGAGTTTGTTTCAATTAATCCACCCAATTGCTTTATCTAAGCCTAATCTCTCCCTGTTCCAAAAGTTACGCTGTCCTTCCACAACTATTAATGAGAAAATGAAGAAAAATAGAAAAGTGACACCTTTCTTCTATTTTACTTTTAATCCCCACTTTAGAAACGAGACACATAATATAAAAATATATGTATATAATCATTCGCTCATAAGGCTCGAACTAGACTCGTCTCAGTCTTTTTTCTAAATTTATCATCTATTTTTGTATGCGTTACTACCAAGTACATAAAAATGTTAGTAAGACGATCCAAACTAGATTTGTTTTAAACATCTCGTGAATCTTGTGTGCGTCGCTCAAACACATTAATCTATTAGATCATGGGAATTCAAAGAATTAAACAATAAGCAGCTATTAATATCATATCTGAAATCTATGATAATTTATGAAAAATCTATATATCCGTATTGTGTCTAAAAGTAAACCTTTTCTTCAATTAAAAGAAAAATGAAATTTAAAAAAACAAAGGAGGGGGGGGGGAAGAAAGAAAAAATGGTGAATTTGTCATTTATCTAGAGAAGTCCGAAAATGGGAAAGCTTTGAATAATTGGTAATAAAAACAAAACAAAGAAAATGACTTGTCCAATTTAGGCAAAAGAATAATTCAACAAAAATAAAATATATTTTACAATAAAAATTAAAAAAATTAGTAATTCACCACTAGAAATTGAAAAAAGGAGGATTAGAAGCATATTATGAACCCTGAAAGAGAATAAAATAAAGATTATCTCAAGGAATAATGTGCCAACTCACCCATCAAAATTGAAATACAGAATAATTTGCTAATTAAATGTAACCCAATTACTAATAAGTAATAATACACCCAATTAATTAATTATATAAATAAATAATGAATACGATAAAAGAAATGAAAATGAAAGGGAAAGGCAAATAGAAAGGAACGACTGAGGTCGGTTCCTTGCACCCAACGTTCTCTTGGTTCGGGTTCGGAATAAGGCTCGGAGTTGGCCTCGGGTAGTGTTAGACTTTGAGCGGATAAGAACGACCCACTCCTCTCTTTCTCTCTCTAAAAACAGCAGCCCCCTCCCCTCCCTCCCTCCCTCTTTTCTCTACAAGTACCTTCTCCTTCCCTCGCCGCCTCCAATTCCTAAACCCCCTTTCTCTTTCTCGTTCTCTTTCTCTTTCTCTCTCTACACCTCTCTCTATATACATTATTACTTTCTCCCTCTAGAATTTGAGCTCTTGTATCAGTCAAACTGGCGATCGACAATCAAGAACCTACTGTCCGAGAAATCAAGCCGAAGAACAGGCGCATAATGGTAAACACACATTTTCAAATCACTCTAGAATTCGAATTTTGAATTCTGGTTGTTTTGTTTTTGCCTAATTTTGGTGAGTTTTTTATTACAGGGAGCTGGAGGTCCGGACGATGAAGACAACAGGTGGCCGCCATGGTTGAAGCCATTGTTGAGAGAGAGCTTCTTTGTTCAATGCAAGTTACACGCTGATTCACACAAGAGTGAATGTAACATGTATTGCTTGGATTGTATGAATGGGCCTCTCTGTTCTCTCTGTCTCAATTATCACAAGGACCATCGTGCCATTCAGGTTTTGAACTTTTCTTGTGCGACCTTTTACTGGCGTTTTGTTCCCTTTTTGTCAATAACGCAGCTTTTCCTAACTTTTTTTTCTCTCTCCTCCCTGTTATAGAATGATATGTATACTCGATTTGGTTAATTTTGGGTACTCTGTTTCACTCGTGTGGTGTGATAATTTTGCCTATTTAACATTGGTTTCTTCATGTGAATGTTGATGATTTTGTTCTGGGTTTTTGCCATTTTTACCAAGTTTTGGTTATGTACATTGAATTTTGCACATTTGGTTTTGGGGTTTGCCCTCTTTTTCCATGTTTTCATCCGATAAATGCCTATTCTAAAATGGGGTTTGATATATGTTTGGAATTGTCCTTGTAACTTTGAACTTGTGTCATTGTTCTATTGATTGGATTTAATTGATTTGGTTCACTGCTTTATTGATTGATTCTAAATGTGAATTGAATTTGGGACATTTTTAGACTGATTGGGTTGTGTGCTTCTTGGTGTTGACAGATAAGGAGATCATCATACCATGATGTGATTAGGGTGTCAGAGATTCAGAAATACCTGGACATTACCTCAGTTCAGACCTACATTATCAACAGCGCGAAGGTTGTGTTCCTTAACGAACGGCCACAACCAAGGCCCGGCAAAGGTGTCACCAACACCTGTGAAGTCTGTGAACGCAGCCTCCTCGATTCCTTCCGATTCTGCTCCCTCGGTTGCAAGGTACTCCACTCTACACGGTCCATTGTTCTGCAATTGACTTGGGTCTTTGTAAAATATTGGTCATTCCACGAAATTCCAATTCACATTTACTGGTGTAATTTGGAATTTATTTGATTCTTGATTGGATTTTTTGGGTTGATCATGGATTGACTATTGATGACCAAGATGATCCCCAATGTTGAAATTTAATTGGGGTTTTCTTAAAAGTTTTACGGCTCACAAGCCAAATGGGTTATAATGGTGAACTATGAATCTGGTTTTTGGGGTTGATCATGGTTTGACCATCAAGAACCCAATATGATCACTATTTTTGAAATTGAATTGGGTATATTTACTTTATCTATAGTAGTTATATTGTCTTAATATATGTGATTTTGATATACAGATTGTTGGGACTGGAGGCCATTTCGAGAAGAAGAGGAAGTACTCGCCGGAAAAGAAGCATTTGCTGATGGTGGCTGCATCCGACTCGGAGGATTCCTACAGCAGTAGCAGCCATGGACGGCAGCAGAGCAATAACAGCAACCACAAAGTCCACAGCTTCACCCCGTCAACGCCACCCCCTACTGCTGTTAATTACAGAACAGCCAAGCGAAGAAAGGGTATTCCCCACAGAGCCCCAATGGGAGGACTGATTATAGAATACTAGCCCCTAGTCTTTTACTTAATTACTCCAACACCCCAAGTTATACTCTGTTATCACAATGCCCCATCACCCTCACCTACCACTAGTGCTTTTTACCAAAAAGGCCTGTGTTGTGGAGAACCCTAGCTCCTTTGTTCTCTCTTAATTTGGAGTATATTGTATATAGATGCAGCCTATAGAATATATGATGAAATAGAAGGGCAAGAGTGGAAAACTCGACCGAACTCGCCCGGTCTTTGTCCCAATTGCTTGGGATTGGCAATGGCAGGAGTGGAAAAAACCAAAAAAATAAGACAATGTGAAATGTTTATTAGGTTTCTAAGTTAATAGTTTTTGAAGTAGTAACTTGTGGAAGTGTCAAAGGTCAGAGTGGAATTATAGTTTTATACATATAAGTTTTTTATTTTTTGTTTAATAGTTTTGGTAGTGAAAAATGTAAATATGGTTTTGTGGTAGGGTAGAATGGGAAATGACAATGTAATGTAGGGATGGTGTCTATATATGGGAATGAAATAATAAGTGAAATTATATGTTTGTGATTGTGTTATTTGTTTGTACAGTACAATCATTACTATATTCGGAAAGTTGTAGAGCCGTACGTAAGTTGAGCTCATTGGGCCCATGTTGGCCGGCTAATGGAATAGGTTAAAAGTGGTGGCGCTGTCAGTGGTGGAAACGTGTCGAATAGCGATTGGTATATGGGGAAGAGATGGTGTTTTTTTATCTTGGAATCATAAATCAGGTCAGCCGCCCTCGGATATAATGGGGTTATTCTGGATGGATGGTTTATGTTAACGATAGTACACTGTGATTTGGACCGTCCGATTTGATACAATCAGGGCCGTCGTTATAACGGGCTTTCAGCTTTTAGGTCTGCTGTTTTTGGGCTGCCCCTGGGTAACGGAAATTCGTTTCTAGGGGAGGATTTTCGTCACTGTCAATGTCATGGGATCTAGGTATTATTGGCCATTTTTTTTTATTGTCTATTCATTATTTTTTGGGTAAGGTGTAAATATCTTCATTTACTTATTCGCAAAACGGAACAATTATAAAACGGTTAATACTCCAATTATAAAACGGTTAATACTCATCCGTCCCTAAATTATTATTATTTTTAAAATTATTGTCTTATTTTGAAGTTTTTATTTTAAGATAATATTTTTACTATTTTATTTTATTTTTTATTTTAATTATGGATCACGTATACATGAACATTAGAAAAAATTACAGTCTATTAATATTAATAATCAAGTCAATTATTTTTTCTTAGTATGTATGCCTGGTCAAACAAGGCAATAATTTAGGAACGGTGGTAGTATAATTTAACTAGTTACTACTTTCATTCCAAAATAATTGTCGTTTTAGCAATTTGAACATAGATTAAGGAAACTTACATAAAAACTAATTTATCCTTATTTAAGTTCATTTATTGTATATTACCTTCATCCCAAGATAATTATCGTTTTGGCATTTGCACATAGATTAAAGAAAGCTTACATAAAGACTGATCTACCCTTATTTAAGTTCATTTATCGTAAACAAGTTGTATGAGTATTTTTGTTTTCGTTCTTTTTAACAACCCTTTTTAATGAGGGTAGTGGGGAGTTTAGGTTGAATATGAACAAATATTTCTTGAAATCCTATAACGACAATTATTTTGGGACAAAAATTTTTATTAAAACGACAATTATTTTGAGACGGGGTAGTATAAGTTATGAAAAAAAAATTCCTCTTAACAACCCTCTTTAATGAGGGTTGTAAATAAGGGTAGTGTTGGTAGAATATGGGCAATGTTTCTTGAAATTCTATAACGACAATTATTTTGTAAAAAAAAAACATTGCTAAAACGAAAACTATTTTGGGACAGAGGTAGTAGTAAACGCGTGTTTAGAAGTGCGGGACAACCCTTTTATTACTCCACCCGTGCTTCAATAATCGACTTGTTCAACTCGACACTCAGAATGCTATAATATGAAGTTTTGCGCAAAAATAGAAAGAAAATGTAAAAGTGTTTTTTAAGAATTTTTTTTTTTAAAACCAAGTGAATTATTTTATACTGGTCAAAAAAGAAAAGCATGACAATTATTTAGGAATGGATCGAGTATAAATTAACATTGCACTTCTAAAATATAGAATACAAAATTATTAAAATATATTATACTATCAATAATGAATATATTGATTAGCAATTTTAATAAGTATTGTCTTTTATTTATATATATATATATATATATATATATATGTGTGTGTGTGTGTGTGTGTGCGTGCGTGTGTGTCTGTGTGTATCATTTTTTATAATTAATATATTCACTGTTGTAATTGAGAGAGTTTAAACAGAAAGAGAAAAAAGAATTGGTCATAATTTTCAGATTTAAGTTTGATACTCTAAAATATTAAAAATTATTAAATTATAAATGACTCAATATATGAATGAAAGATGTGAGAACAAAATAAATGAGATGTAAATCACAGGAAGTAAAGAGTACATTTAAATTAGATAAAGAAGAGAAGATATAATTTTTCTAATTGGAGGCGTTATTTTTGTTATTAAGTGATAAATAAAAGAATTTATTAATGATGAAATCCTAGTTCTCACAAAATTATTTATAGATAATTTTTAAGTAGGAAATGAACGTGGAAGTTGAATTGAAGAATACAAACAAACTAATATGACACCATAAACTTTTGTAGTGATATTGTTCAGAATAATTTGACAAATACTTTAGGAGTTAGTAAGATTGAGACTATAGATATAAAATCTTATTTAAATTATACTATCTCCATTTCGTTCCAGACAAAGAGTCTATTTTTAACTTTTTTTGGTAAACTTTATTAAAATTTGACCGATAATTTACATAAATTTAGTTATTTTTACAAAGTTATGAAAATTGTAATCCATAGTATTCTTAATATAGATTTTAATTAATGAAAGTTTATTTCCTAAAACAAAAATAAAGTATGTAAAAAATTTATTTGATTTAATAGAATGTTGATTTTAAAAAAAAAAATGTGGACTGTTTGTTTGAAACGGAGAGAGAGTAACTAATAGGTTCGAATAAATAGGGCTAATGAGACTTTCACTTTGCTTTTTTTTTTTTTTGGCTAAATAGGTCCTTAAGGGGTGGCCCAGTGGTAGAGCTGGGGCTTTACAGAATGTGAGGTCTCAGGTTCGATCATTTTCCACGCCCCCTTAGGACATCAAAAAAAAAGATTAAAAAAAAAAAAAAGGCTAAGACTAATAGATATAATTCCTTGTCCTAGTTGAAATGCTTTCAAGTTCAAATGTTTTTTCTTTTACTCTTTGGCAACTTTTGGTGGTTCTTGGCCATAATTTTTGGCAACAAATATCGTGCATGCTACATTCTGATCAGAAACTTATAGAACATTCTTGAGATCATTATTTCGATGACATTTTTTAATTATAGTATTAATTTTCCGTACCTTGTGCTTCTTTAAAACCTTTGTTACTTTTTGATTTCCAATGATGATGTGCGTAATTAAATAAATACTAATTAAACGTAGTCTTCTCTTTTTCCTAAATCTCCCTTTCACATCAAATTCGAACATCATCTTGAGGTCAACACTTGGTCTTCCCCTGGATTGAGTATTACACTAACTTTTTTCTATCACTTTTATAAGCTAATCTTCATAAAAATAAAAATAAAAATTATAGACTTAATTGAGAGCTGAGAGTTCATGAAGAAGGATGAAAATTTAAATGTTTGTTACTAGTAAAATTTTTTAGGAGGGCATAAATGTCTTCTTACAAAAGAATAGGGGTCGAGTTGGTAAAATAATTCTATTGATCAAGAGAACAATATGGGTTTCTACACTCGAAAAGACAATAGATTCCCTTGGCCGGTTCGTGCCTTTCCTTAGTGGAGTTCAATACAGTGGGAGAAGTGGTTTATTCGCATTTATCGCTTAGTGGTAATTGTTGTTGCGATTAATTTTGGAGTTTTGTGTATTTTATTTTCGTAATAATATCAAAAGGAAATGTAAGAAAAAGATTTACGATGTGCTTATTAGGGTGGTTTTGAATTTTCGTTATAACAATTTAAATGAAAAGTAAAAGAGATATAGATAAGTTGGTGGGTCAAAAGAGAAATAACGTCAAAAACTATAAAATTAAAGTCAAATCTTGCAAGTAAAACAAGCTCAGAAAGATAATTGATGAGACCAAATAGAATGAAAGCCAAAAACTACATCGCAGAGGAGTACGTACAGACTCATTGTATCTTGGTGTGAGAGAAATTTTATATGCTACTCCATTTGTCACTAAAATAAGTATTTTTTTATAAATATTTTACAAGAATTTAAAAAGTTGACTTTTATACCATTTTAATAGTACATATACATATACATTGAATTACATGATAATGATAAATAGCAAAAGGTGAATCTAATCATAGTGGGACAAAATATTTCAAAAAGGAACAAAGTACGTATAATAATAAATATTTGTCTATGATTTGCTAAAATCATCGCTAAACTTAAGGCTTAATTTTATTGTTTTTACTTATTATCGTAATTGTATACATTTTGTCCCTTTTATTAGTGTTCAATTCAATTGAGGTGTCAGAAGTGGTTTGTGTGGATGTATAATATATAGAGATAAGATATTAAATTGATATATATATATATATATATATATATCCAGTACTCAACATATGGATTATCACTTTATTATATAAAAATAATCACCCTGATTGCATAACAAATTTATTATTCCCTTCATTCCTAAATGAGTGTTAATCTTTATGTACGGTTTGTTTTTCAAATAAAAACTTGAGGTATATTTTTTATTTATTTTTTTCAAAATCATAAAATATGTAACTTGTAGTATTTTTTTAGAAATGCGAAATATGTGTTTTATAATTTTAAAAATATATATATACATCAAATTTTTATTTAAAAATCAATCAATTTAACTAAAAAAAAGTCAAACATACAATAATTTAGGAATAGAGAGAGTATAAAAAGTGGACTCATTGTATTGGCTTTCATTGACGGGGCCAAACTGACCTCATTCGAAAGGGTGGGGTCAATCACCTCCATTACTAAGATGCCATATCTTTTCCCATCTAAATTTGACAAGTGCCAATTAGTTTGCGTCCGTTTTAGTATGGCTATGGCTTGCACAATGCTTATGTTCTAGTTCTATTAAAGAAGGCAAGTTCTCAATTAGAGCATCTCCAATGCTAATGTGAATGTGAAAAAAAAAATAGGTGTCACTTAGAATTGACATTTTTTTGAAAAAAATCTTTCCAATGCAAATGTGAAGAAGGTTTGTGAATATGACATGACAATAAATTTTTTTAACATTGTGGATGAGAATGTGAATTTTTCACATTTTAGTTGAGGGTGTGGAAACATCCTAGTTATTATTTTTTAAATTAAAAAATAACTAGATCTCATCTCTTTCTTCTCTTTAGTTGTGGGACTCATGCTACATAGGATCATATTCATATTTGTATTGGAGAGGTCTCTTCTAATTGAATGTGAAAGAAGCGATAAAAAATGCTAAACTAATGAATCCAAAAAGAGCCCAAAAGTAAGGCTTGGTGACAAAAATAGCTTACTAGGTTATTTTGGAGCCAGACAGTGACATATATTTTGTTGAAATATAAAACCTAACCCACAACTTCTTTATGGTAGAAAACTAACGACATACATGAAATGGGATTGATCTCGAATTTTATCATTTATTTCAAACGACAAGATTTACATCGGTTGTGAAGCTATGTCGCAAATTGGTTTACCTCATGGAGATGAAAGAGATAAGAGGTGGGCAGTGGTGCATACAAATATCCGCCTAATTTTCAGCTCCTCGATCTGGTACGCAAAGGTGGAATTGAAACATAACATATTTTTTTAAATCAACATGTAATTGAATCAAATTAAAATTTGAAATACTTTGATTATTATTTTGAAAATAAAATATTATTCACAAAAAACTACGTCAAGAACACTATGGACTACAACTAATATAACTTTGTAAATATAAATAAATTTATGTAAATCGTCATTCAAACTTTAATTAAATTGACCAAAAAAATTTAAAGTGTACTATTTGTTTGGAACGGACGGAGTATTATTGATATTAGGGCACCACCTAAATCGGTTAATGTTATGGCTCCATTAACTCATGATATTTTTTTTTTTTTTTTTGCCAATTGAGTAACTTGATTTGTAATCTTAGACATTTTCTTTGTTTGGTCCACTAACTTTCTCTCTATACTTTCTCTTAATTTTTCTTCAGTTATTAAAAAAGAAAAAGACGAATGACAGTACTTTTACCAATCTAACTTTCATGAATTTATCAAAAAATCTATCGATGTATCGTGTGTTATTTATTATTAACCATATACTAATACTAATATTTATGGAAAAGGTCTACAAAATCTTATATCCCGTTAGAAATTTGACGCATTTGTTGACGTGGACGACTAACTAATTGGGTGTGGACCAAAATATTGCTCAATTTATACAACCAAACACGCTTAAGAGCAAAAAGTTTTGGGGATAAAATAGGGATCAGGTGGGTTCATTAGCAAGGTAAGAATTTCCGCAAACCAACGAATTATAAAACTTAATTGGATGAAATTAACCCCGAGCATTATCATTGAAGGGGAGTGGGATTCAACCATTTAATTAAAATTATACCTTCGACCAGATTTGTAGAGAGAGAGAGAGAGAGAGTGGTTAATTCAATTAGTCGAGATTCAAATTCTTGGAGTTTATGCGCCTAGTAGCACAGCCTTTGTTATGTGTGTCAATTCGCACTAGCAGCACAGCCTTTGATTTTCTCTTTCTCATTCCTAACCCGAGAATGTGATTGTATAGGGAATTGAATTTACCCACCAAAAACCTATTTGTCTGTTTGACTTAGCATTAAAATTCACAATAAATTTCAGACTCAGTATTGTTGTCAACATAGTCTTTAAAAGGTAGCCCAATAGTAGAGTTGGGACTTTACAAAGTGTGAGGTATCAAGTTCAATCTATTCCGACAACCTCCAAAGACACCGAAAAAAATATAAAAAAAAAAAACCTAATTATCAGCTAAGCAAAGAACATTAGTTATCTAATTATACAAAAAACTTTCTGAACATTTTTCAAAAACATTAGTACGCGATACATTAATAGCTTTTTGATACTACACTAAAATTGGTTCAATAAAAATAGCATTGACAAATAAAATTAAAAACCTTAAAACTAAATTAGCAAAAGGTGTGTTTATATTTTTAGGGCAGATCAAGATAAGGCCGATGATTCTTTGCTTTTTACCGGTTATTCTGGTATGAACTTTGTATTTCAGTGGAGACAGCGACTAGAGACACGTAGCCTAATTTGTTTCTATGTCACCAAGTAGGACTGGACTTATCCTTTACTTTTCTGTCCAATTTTTTTTGTGATGTAAACTTAGGGCTACGTGTGGGTGCAAACCCCAAAAACTATGCCTGCCAACACATCAAAATAATGAATGGTCACCTTGTCATGCTATTCTATTTCTACTCTGTAGACCCTTCCAGCAAGGTCGAGAAATATACTCTATGCATGTCAATATTTTATACTTGCTCCGTTTTTAAATTATTATCTTATTTAATTTTTTAAATTAATTAAACTATTTTTTAGCACAAATTAACATATATATATATATATATTAACTAATCAAGCATGTAATTTGCAATGCAAAAAAGTACATGTTTTATAATTTTAAAAATTTTTAAAATAAAAATTCAGTGATTGTTCTACTGGTTGGAGGTTTAGGGTAGATTTAGGATATCAAAAAAATAATAAATATATAGATTAAATTTGTGTTTGAAAAAAATTGTATTTAACATTTTTTTTTCAAAATTATAAAATATGAATTTGTATTCTATAAATTACTCCTTCCGTTCCACCCAAAGAGTACACATTTGAAAAGTTTAATTATTAAGAGATATATTAGTGTCATTAGATTTGGTTATAATTACAAAAATACTTAAGCACAACCAAGATGATCAAAACACAATGGAGTGTAAAGATAATAGATTATAAAAATTATAAACATAAATTTTTAAAATTAAACTTTTTAAATAAAATATTTTAAAATAATATAAAATACTCTTTCTAAGACGGAGAGAGTACATAAATTACTTTCCAAGTTTGAAAGAAAGAAAATGCGACCATCAAATTAAGTGCCAAATGTTTCTAAAATTTTGTCAGCTGACAGATGTGATCTAAAGTGTGCAAAAGGCCACCTGAAAACAGCCTTTAGGCCTCCTAAAATCCTTCCATCCAAGCACTCCACAGGAAGTCAGGATCGATGCACGGAAATGAAATTAATTTTGTAAAATTAATTATTAATAATGAGATTTTTTAGAAATAGATGAAAAGGTAATTTTTAAAAATTGTTTGGTAGCATAAGGAATTTGATTATTAATATAGTACAAATTTCTATTATATTGTTTGGTAAGAAACAAAACAATTTGAAATGCAAAGATAAAGTTGATGCAACTGACAATATTGCCCCTAATGTAGACAAGTACTTGTTAATGACTTCTATGATAAAAATTAGACATTAACGTTATTACTGCTCCATAAAATAACAAGTTCTTCATTCTCTTTCAATTTTTGTGAAAATTTTAAATTATCCAACATCAATAAAGCAAGAAAAAATTATTAAATTAAAAAAAATTAAAAGTTATAAGAAAACTAATTCAAATAAAAATAGCTTAAACATTTGAAACAATTCGAGAAAAACACGTGTAATTACTTATTTAAAATAATTACTATTTTATTTTCATATATAGTTTCAAGCAAATCAATCACCCACTCTTCTTTTTCATCATCTCCGATTGTAAAAATTAACACAAGAATCATAAATTATAAATTATTATTAATAAATTAAATCAAATGAAAAGTGTTAGAAAAGCCTTATGATGAGCCGAAGAACAATGACGGCTAGAAGGAGTAAAAAGAAACCACCATAAAATAGTTGAAACTAAATAAATTATAAATATAAAGCAAATTTTGACCTAATAGAAGGATATTATTGTCCTTATATATGTATTCCAACTATTAGGAATCTAAATACCACCTTCTCCATCAGGATTGTGATTCTTTAAATTTTAGTAATCAATTCCAAGATTTTAGTAATCCATTCATTTTCCAAATATAATTCTTGCACCAAACGTTATTAATTAATTTTATGAAATCGATTCCACGGAATTGATTCCAATTTCGTGTACCAACCGAGGCCTTTTAATACTAACTTCTTTCTTTCTTTCTTTCTTTTTTCTTTTTTTTTTTTACGCTACCCCACTGCTATCTTCAATTATTACATTCTCGTTATATTTTCTTTCTGCTTATTATCATTTATTCTTTTTAATTTATATTTTAAATTGATTTATTTTAATTTACAACATATATATGTTAAATTGTTAAAATGGTTACAATTATTGGCCGGATTAAAATTGGAAAATGTGTTAGACAAATGTTACTCAATTAATTTCACCAAAAATAAAAATTTAATCAAAACAGTAATCATAGCTTTAAAAAATTAATAATATTAAATTTTTAAAAGGGTATGGGCAAATAATTTCAAGAAAATCTTAAGCCAAGTAAATTGGCAAAAATTAAAAACAAAAATGTTCACACATTTATTGATTATTTAATTTTCTTGTAAATATGTAACTAATTCGGTTTTATTGAAATTTAGAAAAATATTATCAATATACTTTAAGACGATTATATAAAAAAAAAAATTAAACATAAATATTTGAGCAACAACTTTGACTTAATGTTACTATCAAATAAGTGGGATATGATTTGATTACTTGGGACATTGTTATTAAAATAACTAGGCGGAAGTAGGCGGTGAAAGTGTCTAGTCGTTTAGGGGTTTGACCCTTTTAAAGCGTTCACGGGGCCAATCGCCCAGAGTTTGATAACTATGACTTGTGATAAGTTTGGTTCTTGACCTCTTTTTTTTTCTTTTTTTTTTAATTTCTTAGAGTGGATTAGGAACTAAATTACAAAAATAATCTCTTCATAGATTATGATAATTGTATCGTACGTGTTGAAGAACCCAACAAGGATTAGTAATGATAAGTTTGCATCGATGACCTCTTGATCTTTATTAGTTTTATGATTAAAATAAAAGATAAGTAAAGTAGCTAGCAACAACGTTCATTGCTTCTTACTCTCCCTTAGGACCCAAAAAAAACAACAACGTTTATTGCTTTCTTTAATTAGTTTTTAATCTTTTATGTAAAATGTTGGCTAATGGATATTGCTAAAAGCCTTCATATGGTTTACTACCGGGAAAAAAACACTAGCTATTTTGTCTCAAAAAGAAAGCTACTGTTAGTTTTTATTTGCTTAGAAAATGAGTAACAGTTTTAGTACGAACTGAACGCAAACATTATGACAGTAAAATAATAGTTCTAAAAAAGGACATATTTAGCTACAAAAGTAGTATTCCAATATAGACTTTTTGTTTAAAGTAGTAGTAATAGACTTGGGTGTATAGAAAAGATATGAAGACAACAAACAAGGGAAATTCTACGAACAAATATCACAATCTAGATATGGGCATTTTCCTAGTTAAGACATAAATATTAAATAGCGGACATGAAACGGTTTTGAACAATCATAACATTAAGGGGTAAATAGCTCAAATGGTCATTCAACTTTGTTCTAATTTGCAACTAGGTCACTATTTTTTTTTTCTTGCAATAAGGTTATTCAACTCACAATTTATATGCAATTGAGTCATTTCGTTAACTGTCATCCGAAATAGGTAACGAACTAGGGTTCTGTGACAGCACACGACACATTTTTAGTGACTCGGCTATTGATTTAGACGATAGCTAGGAAATTTAAGGTCAACAACCGAAAAATACTTGCCAAAAATACGTTCATCATGAGGTCTCATGCAAGCATGTGGCTCTTTAACAATGGCAAGCCTCGACAAACCCATGGATTTAATTAAATCAATATCGATGGGTGAACGAAAGGCTATCTGGGCAGGCGGGTGTGATTTGGGATTCGACAGGAGCTGCATGGTTACTTGGGTTCTCGTACATTGTAGGGGTGAGTGATTCATTATCTGCAGAATTGTAGGCGATGGTTCACGGGATAGAAAATTGTGTGGAATAAAGGGTTTTGAAAGCGCTTGCGCTAATTGTATCGCAAATACGTGAACAACTGGGAGTTGTCGATCTATAGAGATTTTTCGACAGACATTGTTACAAAAGTGCGCGTGGATCGTGTAGGTTGTGTATGGCCAATGTGGTTAGGTGTTCGTACTCCTTTTCGGGTCACCACAGTACCCCAAAAAAAAAAAAAAGTCTTACGACACCGAGTTACCTTTTAAGTATTTAAAATTAATTCAATGTATTTTTGTCTTTTGACAATCCAAGTACTAGTACTTAAAATGCCTGGAAAACTTGACGAACCATTGAAATGGTGTCTATACTGGTTCTATTGATCTCAAAAAGCTAGCTTTTCCCGTATCATTTGTGATATGCATTTTCCATGCACTATTTTTTGATATACACTTTCGATGCTCAGTCACGTGTAATTAGATTGAATTCGGTAATCAAGATATTACTTTACAGATTCTAATTAAGTTGGCCAAACCAAATTAGATTTGGAATCATATAGTGGTGATGGTGATAAACATTTAAGAGCACTAATATTGTTCATATAAATATATAAACTTATAAGTGGAATAACTGTTCATCTGACTCTATCTTCTACTTAGTATAGTGTTGATTAGCTTCTTTCTTTCTTTCTTTAGTTGCAATCTCCTTCCTTAATTCTATTCTTCCCCCCCCCCCTCAAAAAAAAATAAAAAAAATCACTATCTATATATCTAAGACCTTGCCATATATAGTTTTTGTCTAAATAAATAAATTAATTAATTAATTAATTTACCTATTTATTTTCTATCAATCCCCATTGCCTTTTTCAATTGTGCCCCTTTCACTTGTTGCCTAACAATTTAAAACTCTCCCAACATTGTTCTAAGTGGATTTGGGTCCCACCTTTTAAACTCCACTTGCCCAAGCCATGATGTCATTAGTTTACTAACTCTTTTTATTTGATGATAATAATAAATAAATAAATAAATAAAGCAAAGTAAGTCCATTTCAAGCCCACACTTTGCTGAGGTTTACTAATTTTTCCTCTCTAATTAACACTTATGGGACCCACAAACCACCATTGTTAGGTTTTGATTGGTTTTCCTTTTGGGTCAGGTCACCAATATTACCTACTTTGGTATTTCTATCAATTTTGTGAGTTAATGACCCATGGGTTCTCCTAGAGTTCTTTCTTTCTTTCTTTCTTTCCCTCAATTTGTTTGACGCAACTGTTATCTTGTCCACTAGTCATGAGTTTTATTTAAAAAGGGTCATCCTTTAACTTGGGGCCACCTTGAGAGTTATATGGAATGACAATTGTACTTTATTTCAATAATATTGACTTAGGAGTAACTACAATGGTGCATTCTATCACTTCAAAAAATTTACATTATATTTTACACTACTTTAAATTTACAATGAGTCCTTTTTTTTTTTTTTTAGAAAATGAGTTCTTTTAGTGACACTCTATCTCTAAATTCTTCAATCCAATGCTCTAAATCTAGAGTGTGTTATATCATTAATTAAAATTTGTTAGTTGAGATGAGAGAAATTTAATTGAACTATACACGATAATTGAGATTTTTAGAGAGTTGTATAGAAGGTGGTTATTATAGTAAATTATTTTTTAGAGTGATGAAAAAGTGTAACTAGAACAGAAAACGACTGGATGTTTTAGAGTGCAACCATTGCGGTTGCTCTAACTGCTTTAACTTCTCCATCATGCTTGGGGATAATTTCTAGAATTACAAAAGGTAATGGGATTCTTGTCACAAATGAGAAAAATTGGGGTCATTTATGAAATACTTCAAACATGTTTTGGTTTTGTCTTCAATATGGGCTTCAAATTTTCTATCTCACTCACTATCACACTCTCTGTCTCATTAAATCTCAGTCATATATGTTTTCTTGTAAAAATTGTAAGAAGAAGACAAGTTAAAATAACAAGGACACGTGTAAAGCTAGAATTAAATAGAACACGGAGTGTGATAGAAAGTAAAATAAAAGATTTGATTAGTATCAAGAAAAGCTAATACGTGTCACACGTTGCTTTCATGATTTCTTGAAGTTCACGATGATCAATAATAATGTATCAACAGTTAGCCATTCGTCTATTTAGGTAGGGTCGACTGTGGAGGCATGTTTTAAGCCGCAAAATCGCTGATTAGGTTCTTAAAATACATCATTCTAAGTCACAAGTTGCCACTCATTCTCATGTAATATTCCAATTTTTGGGAAATTAAAATGGTAATGACATGGGCAAAAGCCGATAGGGGGGCAAGTTCTTAAACGCATAGATATAATGTGAGCAACTTATTTTAAACTTGTTTGAGAGTTTAAGAATGTGGATCAGATTTAAATGTGTAAATTTTTTGGGAAATTTTTTTTGCTAAGTATAAAATACTCCCTCCGTCCTTAAATTATTGTCTTGTTTTCATTTTTCGTCCTTTTCAAAATAATTATCTTGTTTGAAAGTTTTCTTTTTAAGTTAACATTTTTACCATTTTACCCTTACTTTTTCTTCTAATAGAATCCTCCCAAATACTCATCCTACGTGTCCTTCATATCAGCCTCAAGTGGGTCCCAAGATCCACGTTGACAATGGTAGCCCAGTCCTTGGAGCAGCTGAGGACCTCAGTCGAGGTTCCCAGCTAAAAGTCTACTACCGAGGTTACCAGTCGAGGTCACTATACCTGAGCTAGACCTCGACCTAGCTCAACAATGTCCTCACCAGGAACGGGAATTACCTCGGCACCGAGCATACATTTCCTCGGCGAGGGTCAACATCAAACATTCAATACCCACCATCTGTGAGCACATAACCTAGAGGAGGCAAGACATTCTTATTGGAGGAAGAGCTTCCTTCCAAACGAAGCTACAGCGGCATTTATAGCTTCCTCTTATTCCCATAACGAACGCTTCCATTATCTGCCTTATCCTCCAAAGACATGACCTCATTAATGAGCTGTCTAATCCCAAGAAATCAAATGAACAAGTAGACGTCATCTTTAGCTATAAATACAATGTATCACCTTCATTTATGGCTAAGCCACATTTACTCCTCAAAACACATCAAAGTGCTGTATTTTGCATTTACTCACTTGCCTTCAACCCACTCTCATTTATTCTTCCTTTAAGTACTCATCAGAGATTTGTTGGCCATAAACACTGACCACCTTCCCCATATTTATCGAGGTATTAACTCTTACGCCAGAGAGTGTTTATCGAGTAAAACCCCCAACATCTAACGTTGGTTTCTATTAGGGGTGTAAATGGTTCGGTTTGGTTCGGTTTATAACAAAATCATGAACCGAATCACCTCCTAACGGTTTCATTTTTTTCAAACCGATTCGAACCGCATGAGACTTGAAACCGAACCGAACCATTCGGTTTGGTTCGGTTTTATGGTTCAAAGTAATTTATTTTTCAAATATTGAAAAAGAAGAAGACAAGGTAAATTTTCAAATATTGAAAAAGAAAAAGAAAGTTGAGACTAATTTTGTAAGGTCGAGAGAAATCTTACGATGATTGAGAGAAAATTTTGGTCCTATGAGGTGTGAGAAAGAATGTTAGAGAGGTGAAACGGAAAGCGCCGGCGAGGTGAGAGGGACAATAGCGGACTAGTGGTGAAACGCGACATTGCGTTGAGGTGAGAGAAAAAGAGAGAGAGTTGAGAGACTAAGGGTGCAATTACCACCTTTATTCTTAGATTTTTCTAGATCTCGGTATAAAATTTTCAAGACAAATCAATGACTATTAATAACAATAATATTTTATATATATATATATATGTATATATATATATATAACGGTTTGGTTTGGTTCGGTTTGACCCCTAAAACCACAAACCGAATCGAACCGATCGGTTTATAAAATTTTCAAACCATGACCAAACCACCCTAGTCTAAAACCAAACCAAACCGCTCGGTTTGGTTTGGTTCGGTTCGGTTTCGCGGTTCGGCGGTTCAAATTTACACCCATAGTTTATGTGTTATCAGTTATTACTCGACGAACAAGTTCTAGCAAGATAAGTCTTTGAGAGTAGGGGCATCCTAGTTACGAACTAGCTACATACATGCTCACAAGTATTCATTTTGGCGTGATCATCTTCCTACTTTGATTATGGGCCACATGAATATAGATATTAAAGGAAACTACACACTATACTAATATTAATAATCAAGTCAATTATTTTTTCTTAATCTATGTACCGAATCAAACAAGACAATAATTTAGGGACGAAGGAAGTAATAATAGCTACTCCCTCCGTTCCCAAAAGAATGTTCTATTATAAATAGACTCTCCCTTAACTCTATTATATATATATATATTAGAATCGTGTTTATTTTTAAGGATATCCACGTAAGAAGGGAACCATCAATTAAAATTAAAATTAAAATCAAATCAAAGGTAAAATATATAGTAAAGATAACTTTCAAAAAAGAAAATATTCAAAGGTGAACTTTTTTTTTTTTTTTATTGAACGGCTTAAAAAGGATGGATGAATTTTTTATTTTAGTTTTAGGAACAGAGGTAATATACATTTCTTTCTTAAGGAAGTATTCCGCTTAAAACATTTTATAAACACTATTACCTTGGATCCAAAATAAGTATTATTTTAGAATAATGCACACATATTAAAAATTATATGAGTTGAATATACCATAATTAAATAAGATGATTAATTGTTGGGACTTGGTAAGATAATGGTAAATTAGAAAAATCCTGCTTTAAAAATCTAAAATGATACTTAGAGCCTGTTTGGTGCAGCGTTTACAAAACGCAGTGTTTTAAAAACGCAGGTCTTTCCTTATAAATACGTTTGGGATATCACTTCAATACGCAGCTTTTTTTTCCTAGTAGCGTTTTAAAACCTGCGTTTTGGGAAAAAACTGGGAATTCCAGCGTTTTAAAACGCAGTTGCGTTTTGAAAACGCTGCGTTTTCTGCCGCAGTATTGAAACACATTTTTTGCAAATAAGCAGCGTTTTATCCCTACGTTTTGGCCAAAACGCTCAACCAAACGGGCTCTTATTTTGGATTAGATGAAGTATTTTGTACTCCCTCCATTTCACCCAAAGAGTTCACTTTTTTATTTTGAAATGTTTTACATATTCAAAAATTATACTAACAATTTTTATAATTTTTCTTTTCACATGTGGTATAAACATATAATCATGATCTCAAGTATTTTTGTAATTATAATAAATTTTAATAATACTTATATATTTTATATTTATTAAACTTTTTAAACGTTGACTTTTAAGAGGAACGAGAATGAAGTATTTAGTAAAAAAGCCTATATACTTGGTCAAATCAATCACTTTAATAAAATATCTCAAATAACGAACGAAATACTTGGAACCTAATTTTGAGTAAAGAAGATGATAAATATAAAACTAAGATGGTCTACGATGGGCTAGCCCATATCTTGATGCTTCATTGGGCTTTCCATTTAAATGGGCAATTGTGAAAGGGAATGGGTAACTATCTAAGTGGACCCCATGACAACAGCCCACAGTTGAGGGGATAAGACTGCCTAAAATAGATTAGTGGTACAAATCGCTTCTTGGAAACACCGAAAACAGTTTTAGTTGGAAAAATTCAGTAAACAAATCCAATCAAATGCACTACAGAACGTGTGAGTGAGAGTGGGTTTGGGATCACATTGCTTTCAGCAGCCATCACTATTAGTCATGGAACACTAGTTGCTGGGACCCATTCCAAAACGACTTGACTTGTAGTTTGATTAGCTCTCATCAGTCATGCCATGCTTGCCCTCATAAATATTTGCAGAAATTTCCAAAATGCCCCTTTATTTATGCAAGGACAACAAATATCATCTTTGTTTGTTGATACATTAAACTTTCATCGGATAGTTATTAGTCCTGCAAATTAAAAATAAGGATATCCCGACTTTAAGACTCTTTAAACTGCTACTTCTATTACTATAAAATAAGTGTCGTTTTAAGAAAAAGCTTATATATTTTTTCTGTTTTAAAATATTTGTCGTTTTAACTTAGAAAATTTATTTTAAATTGATTGTCATTTTATGTTTCTAATGCATGTTTTACCTAATTTATCATTGTCGTTTTACAAGTTTCAACAATTAATCACCAGTTCATTAAATATTTTATCTTCTCCCAATGTTTATCTCCTTCTAATTTACTTTTTCAACAATTCCTAGCACAAAAATTAAAAATATTTAATAAGGGTATATTTGTCAACCTATAAAATTTCTTAATACGTATACACAACTCTAAAACAATAATTTTTTTTGAAACAGAGGGAGTGAAAGAAGATTATACTCCCTCTGTTCTAGTCAAAGAGTCCACTATACTATTTTAGGATGTTCCACTTAAAGACTCCACTTTAAAAAATTATGCATACAATTTTCATATAACTTTTAACTTTACCATTCATATATGCTATAAATATCTTAATTATGCTAAAATATTTTTGTAATTATGACCAACTTTATATATCCCTTAATTATTAAATTTTTTAAAAGTGGACTCTTTTGGTGGAATTGATGGAGTATAAAGTAAGAGATCACGGTATTACTCATTTTTAATAGTATAACAACACACTATAGTTTGTTTGGATACATTGTTTTCACTAGAGAAAAATGATGAAACCAATAAGTGAAAATTCGAATACAAAAAGAAAATAGAAATAAATAAAGTAAGAAAACGAAGCCTGTATATCATAGGTCAACACAAAGTTGAGCTCTTTTCGTTCTTTGCATAGATTGGTTTGGCGTTGACGGGGATATGACCGAATCTTCAATCTTACACTCCATAAAACATTTCTTCGAATAATTCAGACTTCGACGGTTCAGTTCATGTTTTGAGTTTGTATGAATTGTAGTTTGCTCTTGCAACTTGATTTGGAGCAATGGTTTGTGTTTTGTTTTTGAATGTTAGTGAATGTGTGGTTGGGGGGAAGGCAATTTAGCCATACTCCATCTTGATAGATCATAACTAGTAATGTTTTTTTTTTTTATCGATACTTGATCTTTCAATCTCCAATTGCGCTAACCAGTGGCACAGGCTGGATTTTCGACCACAATGAGTCTACTAAATATTGTGAAAACAAAAAAAATATGTATAAAAATTTTAGGGTTTGAAGATAATACATTATGAAGAGGTTACATTTTATTCTTAAAATATTTTTGTGATCAATATGTGATGATATTATCTACTACGGTGTTCTCACGTGTGGTTTGACACTCCTTCGATGTCACATGTCAAATCGTAACCTTTTCGTAAGTTTAATCGTGATATGCTTGAGTTAAAAGGTCTCAAGATTTTGTCTCCCACATTCTCCATACTAACCAAACACAAATGACGGGAGGCAAGGGCATTTCAATTTGTTTATAGGCAAAATTCATATTTGGGCTACTCAACTATCAACAAAGTTGTAATTTGGTCATCACAACTTTAAAAATGTTATTTGGGTCACAGTACTATAGTTTTCTTGCAAGCGAGTATATTTTTGGATGGGTATTAGTTCAGTCGTTAACTTTGAGTCAAATACCTATTTTACCCCTGTTAATTGCTGCACCAAAATCCGAATCTAGGGCTTGATTTTGGGAAACCTTTTGGATTAACTGTGTAACAATTTTTGGTGCAGCAATTAACAGGGGTAAAATAGGTATTTGACTCAAAGTTAACGGCTGAACTAAAAAATGGGCTCGCTTGCAAGAAAACGATAGTATAGTAGCCCAAATAACATTTTTAAAGTTGTGGTGGCCGGATTGAAACTTTGTGGATAGTTGGGTAACCCAACTATGGGTTTTGCCTTATTTATACTTTAATACTTTAAATTTTGTTATGGGAGAGGCTATTTCCACTACATTATTTGCTTATCCACTACATCACTAATTATTACATTAAATAAATATATATTTAGACAAAAATACCCTTCATTAGTTGATTAATAAAATTATTTTCGTAATTACCTTTTAACATTATTTATTAGTTCAACACATCAATGAACAATATAGTTATTTTATTTATTTTCACTTCAAAAAAATATACTTAAACAATTAAGCTTATGATCGAAGTCATGTTACATAGTTAAAAAACTTAATATAATAAAGACATTTTTGTTTACCAAACTTCAAGAAAATATGTGATCTTTGGTTATTGAAATAAAAAATTAATAGTTAGATTTAAAGGATATAATTGTAAAAATTTAATCCAATGGCAAAACCATATTGTGATATAATATCTTAAAATTTTAGTACATTTTGCCTACCTATACAATTGATTTAAAATTTTAATATTGAGTTAATTGAAATCAATAGTCAATTTAATACATACCATATTGCTATTATTGAATTGATTTTTTAATAATATTATTTAAATTAAATTAATTGATCGAGCAAAGAAACGAGGCACAACCGTCTATTTTAAAAGATTCTACATATCTTTTTTTTTCATAAAATATCCAACATTTTCTAAAATTTTGGTAGACAAATACCTTAATTATATATATATATATAATAGATATGAGTTATAAGTACAATTGACTGAACATATCTATGCAACATGACTTCGGTGATAATCTTAATTGATTAAGCATATTTTTTAAATTGAAAAAAAAAAAAACCATATTGTTCATTGATCTTTTGATTTAAAAAATAATGTCACTAGGTAATTAGGAACGTAACTTTATTAGTCAACTTAATATGTGGAAGTAATGAAGGGGGTAGTTTTGTCTAAATATATATTTATTTAATATAATAATTAGTGATATAGTGGATAAGTAAAAGATGAAGTGAAAATAGCCTTTCCCTTTTGTTATTCAATATCTAAAACAATGACACAATTTCAATATGGATTGAAATATTTTTCATAATTATAATGATTCAATCAAAAAGTAATTAAGAGAATAAAATAAAGAGAAAAATAATAGGACCAAGCTGAGAAAAAAGGGAAAATCACCAAAACACCACAAACTATGTATACAAATTAACACACCAATTAATGTATTTAAGAAAGAAAAAAAAAAAAAACTTTTGCCTCAAATTAAATCTTAACCTGAGCCTAGGCTGATTTACTAAATTACAGTACTTACTCTAATATAATAAGTTCCTTTCGTTTATTAACGTTGTTAGATGTTGATTATCATGCAATTGACAATTTTAGCTTTAATAAATAGAATGATGCTACCTACTACACTTATCGACAGACAATGTATAGAGATCATCCATCAACTAATGTGTTTCACAAGATTGTACTATATAACCTTGTAAAATACGTCGACCATAAGTCTTTATGCATTGTCAATAAAAAATTAAATGTTTTGTGGCTCCTAAAAAGTGTTCTAACAAACTCAATAAATTCCAAAGACATTGCAACTTTTCAACTTAAAAGACAAAAGTCAGATGATACCTCCCAAAAGTTAAGATCACACCTTGACCTAAATATCGATCATCATGTTAATTAAAGCTACACGTCTCTTCGGTTGCATTTGGTTTGTAAGTTCATTTTTGAGTTTTAAATTTTTATTTTATAATGATTGAAAAAAAAATTAGATAGAGAGAAGTTTTTTTTTTAATTATTATTATTTTTTTCTTGGTGGTTTCCTAAGGAGACGTGAAAAATGATCGAATCAGATACCTCACACTTTGTGAAGTCCTAACTCTACCACTTAGTCACCTCTTAAGGATAGATAGAGAGAAGTTGATAAGGCCAAAGAGATAAATAAAAAAAACAAAATTTTAAAATCTTGCATGGAAGTCGGGCACTGTACAAAATTTTACTAAAGGTTGGAAGGAATTTGAGATGCTAATGATAAATTTTAAATTATGTCCGAATTCCAACTAGAGTATTGGTCGCATTTTAAAACTGACCAAACAAACATATACACCAGTGTGGGGGAGGCAATATTGCACCATGTCGACAACTCAAGTCAGTGAACTAAGCTTCAATAAGTTGCTGTTTTCCTATCCAAAGGATTGGGGGACACAACCAAATACACATATTGTTCTTCATTTTTATGAATGACCAAACTTTGAGTTTGAGTGGTCTCCTTATCAATGCAAACTTTTTTCGGTTTATAACATATCAATATTTTTGTTATAGTAGTGAAACTTTTGGATGTCGCCGGAATTATGGCACCACCGCCATCGGCAGTGGTGGGCTGGTGTGCACAGAAAGCAGAGAGAGAGAGAGAGAGAGAGAAAGATATTTGTGTATTTAAAGGAAACAAATATAAAGCGTTCATAATTAATTTTTTAAGTGTCAGTATCAATACACTATCCGTTTTACCCAAATAGTAGTTAAATTAAAGATGCATGGGGTGTTTTGAGTCTTACTATAAGCGAGATAACTGTCGTGATTGTTAGGGTGGGGATGGGTTTGGGAAAAAAGAAGGAATCAATATATTGAAAACGACCGCAATACATCGGTAAAAGTCTCGATTTTCATTAAGTACAGCGCGGAAAAACATTTACAAGCCCTAATAACAATAGGAAAATGCTTGGTAAACCGACTGTTTTTAACTGAAAGCATTATGTTTTTCTACTTTGTGTGAAAATATAACACGGAGAAGCATTGAATCGATGCTTTGCAATTTTGGAGTCGGTATCTCTAGCAAGGTGAATAATAATAATAAATAGTCAAGTATGCACTTCATGATCCAGAGAGTGAGTGAGTGCGGCAGCGGCCCCATCACAGTCCATCATGCTATCATTGCTATCCGTAAAGAGAAACATTTGGGCCCTCCATTCTCCAACCCATGTTGGATGCTCAAACTTGTACTCCACTTGATATTTTTAAGCCCAAAACAAGTCCGTCCAAACAACGAAAGATTAATCTCTACTTCCTCCTTTTATTTGGAGTCGCTTAAGATTAAAAAAGTTAAAGAGCTTCTCAAATGCAATTATTTATCTAAATTTTAAAATGGTAAGATAAATTTTCTTTAAAAATTTTTTTTAATGAAAACTTCTTAAGCTGAGGTGGAGATGAAGTGTCATTGAGTGGATGCCTTTCCATCCACGTTATTTACCGTTAATTTTTATTTTTATATTTTACTGTCAATCAACGTTATTTACCGTTAATTTTTATTTTTATATTTTACTGTCAATCAGTTACAGTATGTAGTAATTTTTATTTTTTATAATTAATTATAAAAAATTGTCAGAAATAATGTTCTAAAATGAGTCTTGCATTGGAGCACATTTAGAAAGATGATTCTTTATCTTTCAAATTTTTTTGTCACATACGAAAGTGATCTTCCTGTTTAAGCATGACGCATAGAAAAAACTGGATGATAGCATTGGAGATACTCTAACTATTATATAAATGCATACTAACCTTGAGAAGGATTATTCTACGAGTGATTTATTTGTATTAGCCATTTAATATTCTTACTTAATATCTATATATAACGATCACTACAAGAGTTATAAGATCATTGAGATCAGGACTTTGTAAATCATTAGTAAACAAGTATAAAATTGGTGTATTCTTTCTTTTCAGTTTTCATTACCACTCTTAAAGCTTCTCCGATGCAAGCAACCTCTTATACTAAGGTAGAGATGATGTGATATTCAGTTAGAAATATATCATCTATGTGATCCTCTACTTTTAGAGGGTTAGGATGTTTTTCTATCCACGTCATTTACCATCAGTTTTTTTAATTTTTTACTGTCAATCAGTTACGATATGGAATAATTTTTTTATTTTGTTTTTTGTAATTAACTATAAGAAACTACCACGTCTGAAAAAATGTTCTAAAATTTTTTTTACATTGAAAAACTTTTAGAAAAAGGACTATCTATTATTTAAATTTGTTGCCACATACAAAAGAAATATTCTTGTTTAAGTGACACTAAAAAAATTAGATAATAACATTAGAAATGCTCTTAATAATCAAGCATGGATGTTGGAAACTTGGGCACTTTTCTTTTTTGGGTCTATTCCCATGTAATTTGGAGGAAGCCCATTTTATTTTGGGGCTTTTACTTGTAAGGCCTCATCGGTACGCATAGGCTCTTATTTGCTCTGGGAAACTTCCAACTTCCGTACAGACCGCTTAATTGTAGGCCTTTTATTAACCCACAAGTTTCAAGGTGTCTGAAGTCTGAACATTTAGGGGTGGAAATTTGGATATAATAGCTGGGTTTGGGTAAAACTCAAAGACCCTATTTGAATTCATTAATATTTTGTGGTTTGGGTTTTTTATGGTTTTATAATAATTGAATGTAAAAAATAAGATAGTGATGGAGAGGAAAAAATGTGGATCAATGAGAAAAAGTAAAAAGGAAAAATTGCGGACCAGTATCTTTTGTGAAATATTTAAACGTTTAAATTCACTTTATTTGTTTTTATTCGCTTAAGTCATTTTTAAGTGATAAATTGTTTTTTTGTTCCAAAACTGACCTCGTATGAACATATTACGCTTTTAAATGTATTTTGTACATCGTCATTTGTATGAAATGTGCATCGTAAATGTATTTTGTAATTTTTTTGTTAAAAAATGTGTATCGTTCACCATGTCAAGTATAAAGTGTGCATCATGTGCATTGTCAACATAATTTGTGATTTTTGTGTTAAGAATTGTTCATCGTCAAGTATAATGTTGTGCATCGTCAAGTATAAAAGTATTGTTTTTTAGTATAATTTTTTGTAAGAAATGTGCATCGTCAAGTATAATTTTGTGCATCGTCAATTATAACAGTATTATTTTCATTATAATTTGTGCATCATGAAGAGAGTTATTTTGTGTATCGTTAAATGTACTAACTGTAAATTTATGATTTGTTCCCAAACAGCCCCTGTAACAATTGTTGTGCATCGTAACTTTAATGTGCATCGTCTTTGTTTTGCGATGCACATTGTAGGCTTCCGTGTTTTTATGTGCATCGTGTTGTGTTGCAATGCATCATTTTTTATTTTTACAATGCACAACGTGCACTGTTCCGTGTTTTTAAAGGACATAGATGATATTTCGCAACAAAAATGTCATTTTCTGATTGAAAACAATTATAGTAAACTTTAGCGAATGAAAATTATTTAAAAGGGACCGGTTCGAATTTTGCCCAAGTAAAAACTGTGGGAAAAAAAAAAAAAAACTATGGATCATAAATCAACGATGGCAACTGGGGCCCAACTTATTGATGGGTATTATTAGGCCTGCCAATTCTGACCCATCACCCAGAAATTCACCCAACCCAACCCAAGTGATGCACTAAGTTAGGCATGTGTTTAGTTCATTTGTGTTTAATATTGAATGAGAATTGTTATTTACACCCAAAAAATTATTTAGTACACTCCATTACTAAGTATACCCCATCCCAAATATTTTCAACCCCTCAAAATGCTGAGTACGCCCCCCTAATTTTCTATTTTAACCTTACCAATATTTTTTCCAAAATTAACTAAAATTTATTAAGTACACCCCACCCCAAACAACACTCACCCCCCCTCCTTCACCCCCCAACCCAACCCAATCGCCACCTTCCCCTCCCCCACCCTACACCCAAGAATCCGCCTCCTTCCCTTCCCCACAAAACCCATCTCTTCCTCCTCCTCCCCCCTCCTCATACACACATAACACCACGCCAGCCTAGACATACTCATTCGGTTTTTAAAATCGAACCGAACCGGCTAAAACCGTCCAAACCGTGAACCGTAATGAACCGTGAACCGCGGTTTCGGTTTGTTCAGTTTGCGTCTTTTAGGAACCGTGAACCGTCGGTTCGAACCGGTTCAAACCGTAAAACGGTTCCAACTGTTCCAAACCGTAAAAATTTAGAATTTAGAAATTTATTGTACATTTGAATTTTGAGGTAAGGCTCCTTTGTCCTCCTTTATAATAAGGCAAGGCTAGTTCTTGTAATTTTTATTATTAATAATAAAATTGGTCCCCTTTTTTATTTATTTTTGTATTTTGAGTTCCTAAATTTTTATTGTAAGTTTTTAAGTTCTTAAATTTTTTGTAATTATTACAAAACTATTGTTGAATTTAAGAAAAACTATTTTATTTTGCAAACGTTTTTCTCAAATCTAAATTTAATATTACAAACTCTATTTTTTCAAGACTATTGCAAAGATTAAAAATTTTAAGTCCTTAATTCTTAAATTGTAAAATGTTTAACACTTTTAAATTTTTAATTCTTAAATTTTAAATTGTAAAAATTACAATTTGCAATTTTTCATAACTAAAGTTCTTACAATTTCTAATTTCTAACTTTTGATAACTAAAATTCTTAAAGTCTTTACAATTTATAACTCTTGCAAAAATTCAAATATATATATATATATATATATATATATATACACACACACACACATATAACACCTTTTTTTACAATTTATAACAGTTTTTTTAAAAATAAAAAATTAAACAAAAAATTTTTAAAAAATTTAAAAAACAAAACCGGAAAACCGGAACCGAAGAACCGGAACTCTACGGTTTGGTTATGGTTTGCCTTATCACGGTTTGTGAAACCGTCGGTTCCAAATCGGAACCGTAACCGTTTTGGGCATGTCTACGCCAACCTGCCCCTTTCCTCTTTCTTTTTTTTTTTTTTTTTTTTTTTCCCACCTTCCCCACAAAACCCACCCACACCACACCCAGTCAAGCAGCCCGCCCCCTTCCTCTTTTTTTTTTTTTTAAAAAAAAAATGGTTCGTTCGGCCCTGTGTTACCGAACACCCATAATTAATGGTGGTGTTTGACACCTCTACCAAACATCTTTAGCTGTGTTCGGTAGGGTTGTCGAACAGTAATGAAAATTTTTTTTTACCTAAAAAAATAAAGGGTATTTAAGTTAAAATTTATAATAACATTTTTGTAATATGAGAGAGGGTGTACTCAGTAAATATTTGGGTATAAATAATAACTCTCACGTTGAAATTGGAGGACTTATCCAAGTAAATTTGGTTGGTGACAGATGGATATTTGAACAGTATACATGATTTACCATTGATTTGCTTACTAGCCAAAGGTTGTTTTGCCAGCCTTACACCCCTTTTTTTTTTTTTTTTTCCTTCTAGCCTTTGTTTGTCAAGCTGCTGTAAAGTCTTTCTACTACAATTGGTAAGACTAAATAAGTCTTGCACTATTAACCATAAATTCATACTCTATTTTTTAAGTAAGTGGAACGGATGTGGATCGGTCAAGACCCACCCATTCTAACCCACTTTTATTCGAGTTGAATTGGGTATTGACCCCACTCAATCCTGTCCATCCCAATTTGCTTGACCCGAATCGGTCAAGACCCACCCATTCTAACCCGTTTTTATTTGGGCTAAAATGAGTATTGACCCCACTCAACCCTACCCATCCCAATCCGCCTGACCTGAATCGGTCAAGATCCACCCATTCTAACCCACTTTTATTCGGGTTGAATGGGGTCTTAACCCCACTCAACCCAGCACATCCCAATCCTCTGACCCAATTGACAGGCCTGCCGCATTATCCATTAGATATTGTGTATTACTAGGTATTGAATAATTTTGTATATAATTTAATAGGTACTATCCATTGGATATTGTGTATTACTGGATATTAAAGTTTGGTTATACAAAATTATTCATTAAAACTAATAAGTAAGTTTAGATATTATCCAAAACCAAAAATAATAGTACTTCGTAATAAGAGTCCGTTTAGTTGTGTATTTTGGTCAAATCGTAATGAAATTCTCAATTTTTTTTTCAAAATGTAAATTTTAAAATGTTGATAAAAAAAATAAACTGTGTTTTAAAATTATATTTTAAATGCATTTATAAAAAAAAAATTACGTTTTAAAAAAGCTGACTCAACGAAGGGTTGGAAGATACTATCAATCAATCCCCATATTTACAATATTATCTTGAGCAACACATAATTTTCCCAACCTATATCAACCAAGTAAGAACATCTACGGTGATACTCTCAATATCACATTTTAAACACTTTTCAGATTTAGAGTCCGTTTGTTCGAGCGTTTTGGCCAAAACGCAGCTTATTCCCTAACTTAGCGTTTCAATGCTGCGGTAGAAAAAGCTGCGTTTTCAAACGCAGCTGCGTTTTCAAACACTAGAATTCCTAGCTTTTTCCCAAAACGCAGTAGGGAATAAAAAGATGCGTTTTGACATAATATCTCAAACACATTTATAAAGAAAAAAATCGCGTTTTAAATAATCTGCGTTTTAGAAACGCTGCGTTTTCAAAACACTGCGTTTTCAAAACGCTACACCAAATGGGCTCTTACTTTTTCAGTACCCTAAAAATAAATCTACTCCAACAAGCACTCTCTATATAACCCTTTAAAAATTAAATATCTCTCATCTCAACTAACAAACCATTATATTTTTTCTCTTTTATTTATATTTTTCCACCACAATTAAAATAAAATATTTTAAATTTTAAATTTTATATACTACGAAAAATATATTGTACTCTCTCCGTCCCTAAATTATTATCTTGTTTGACTCGGCACACGGATTGATAAAAAATAATTGACTTGATTATTAATATTGGTATAATGTGTAGTTTCTTTTAATGCCTATGTGTATCTGGCGCATAATTAAAGTAGAGAAAAAAGTAAAGGTAAAATGGTAAAAATAATTTCCTAAAAAAGAAAGTTTTAAACAAGACAATTATTTAGGAACGGACAAAAAAAAAAACAATAATTTAAGAACGGAGAGAGTATATTTTAATAATTTTTATTCCAAAATATTAAACAAAAGTATCTCAAATAAAGTGAAGAAAATGTAGAGGATTTGAGTTACTATTCATGTTAAAACTCACTTTATAATTAGAAGGTGATTTAATTGATTTTAGAGATAGAGGATGAACTAGAGAACTACTATAGAATCAAGAAAAGATAAAAATTTATAAAATTAATTATAGAGAGTGGATGAATGGTGCCATTGTGGTTGCTCTGACTGTCCGTACCAAAAGGGATTAACTTTCGGTGCTCTCTTCCGTAAATCACGTTTGAACCTGTATTCTGTTTTGTACCCTAAATCAAGTCATCAAACCCAATGCAGTTATCCACTACAAGCACAAAAAAGCATCTTCAAAAACATTCTTTTACAAATTGAGCCACCAAAAAAAAAAAAAAAAGAAAGGATGAAGATAAAATACCATCCAAACCAACCCTATTATACAACCCCAATTAATCATACATCAATCGAGAATATGTCGGGCTCTAGTAGCTTCGTAATCAGTTGATTAAAACTTGTACAACAAACTCGAAAAGTCTTACATTTTACGTGTAACCTTGCTTGTATTTGCGAAAGAGATCCTCGGTTTTAGCGTTCCGAAAAGCGCAACAACCAATCAAATAAACACAAATCAAAGCAACAAGTGTGATGATCAATATGATGTTTGCCCTTCTCCATTCTGTCTTGAGACTTGCAAGTAAGCCAGCCTTGCAAGAATCACAAGCATAGCAAAGTTGGGTTTGCTCATTGCTCCATTGCAAGCAATCCATGTCTGCTGCATTGTTTATGGGACTTATCCAATATGTTGGGTTCACAAATGTGTACCCACACTGCGTGGGTGGCTTACAGCATCCTGACTGTAAAGCGAAAACGAATAAAGATTAAGGAATATTTATTTAGGGAGAAAAAGAAGATTTAACAGATGGATATGGGTTGGGAAGATTCTTACTTCTTTGTTTGGGGATTTGTTTAATCAAAATCTAGTATGCCTAGCTAGAAAATCTAGATTGACATGGACTTTACTCTAAATAAGAATAATTGAGAGAGTGCATAAGGGTGTGTTTGAACTTTGAAGAAAGTTTTAAAAGTACATACTATTACTTTTTCATCCCTAAATTAGTGTTATTGTTAGTTTTTTTTTTTATTATTTAAAATATATATATATATACAATACAACAACCGATGCATGTTTAAACTCTTGCTTTGAACTTCGTCACTCTTTTAAGTGTTGAATTTTTTTTTGATGAAGAATATATATTGCTTATCTTTTGTGTGCATCACCAATGCAAATGTTACTGTGGAAAAAATTGAGTGTCATTTAGAATTAACACATTTTTCAAAGAAAAAAAACTCTCCAATGCAATTGTGAAGGAGAGTTGTAGATATGATGTGTCAACTAAATTATTTTTCATTGGTTATTAGACTCTTGATTGTTTGATATTCAATGCAAAGTGTGGAGGAGGATGTGATTGAATGTCAAAAAATCAAGAGTCTAATAACCAATAAGAAACAATTTAGTTGACACATCATATCCACAACTCTTTTTCACAATTGCATTGAGGAATTTTTTTTTCTTTAAAAAATGTGTAAATCCTATGTGTCTCCTAATATTTTCCACATTTACATTTGTGGTGCTCTAAAAAAGTAATAAGATATTTGGAAGATAAAAAGAGAAAAAGGGAAAGCTATCACTCTTTATTTTTAAATCAATACTTCCTCCATTCCTTAATAATTGTCTTTCTTTTTTTTTTTATCCGTTCTAAAAAATTATCTTGTTTACAAACCTTCCTTTTTAGGAAAATAATTTTACCACTTTATCCTTATTTTTTCTCCCTAATTTAATTATAACCACATGCACAAGGGCTTTAAAGGAAATTAAAGTACGTATTATACCAATATTTATAATGTAGTCAATTAGTTTTTTAATCCGTGTGCCCAGTCAAACAGAACGATTATTTAGGAACGGAGAGAGTATATTTTATGTAGTATTTTATTTTATTTGTACATAATGATTCTTGCGGTGTACACTGGAGTACATTGTGGAAAAATGGAGTAGAAATAACCATTCCAAAAAAAATTTAGGGGTGTCTTATTAAATCACGAATGCCATCAATTTTGTGGTAACACATTTGCTCCTAAATAACTGTTCTGTTTTTTTTTTTTGTCCGTTCTAAAATAATTATTCAGTTTCTAAATTTTTTATTTTAAAAAAATAATTTTACTATTTTACTCTTACTTTTCTTGTTATTTTAATAATGGGTCTCACTTGTACATAAATTTTAAAATAAAATACATAATATACTAGTAATATTTATAACAGAATTAATTAATTTTTTCTTAGGAAGTGTACCAAAAGAGGACAATAGGACAATTATTTAAAAAGGAGGGTGGAGTAATAGTAATAATGGACAAGAGAATCCAAAGTAGGTATTGGGCACTGTACTTGCATCTGGCTAAACAAGGAAGAATGGAGAAATTGATGTTCACACATTCTACAAATTAAATCATGAAAAATTTGGAAGTTACTTAATGTTAAAAAAAGAAAACAAAAACAAAAGCAAAACAAAGAAGTGTACCTGTAATGGTGTAAGATGTGCATTGAAGAAATCCTGAGCCATGCGATAACTCTGGTTCAACTCCGCGCACAAAGTCGTAGAGCTAAGACAATTTCTAATCCTATCCCACTTGTAAGAGCTTCTAACCCTTCGACGAAGCCACCCCGAATAGTCATCAAGGCGATATTCCAAGAAAGCCCGGCTAGGCTCGAGGTGACCGGACCCTCTCATGGTCACCATATAGACAAAAACAACCAAACACACGAGTAAAATGATGAGTACAAGCATGGCAATGAGGTAGAAAACAAGTAGCCACGGGATGCGCCAAAACCCACCTATAAAGCCAGCAATAGCCACAACTAAGATCAAAATACCCAAAATTATGACCGGCCATTGTAGGATTTTTACGCAAGAGTTATCGGCTTCCGTTGCTAGCCAAATTCCCGCACCGATGATGGGAATCGAGAGGAGCATAGCAACGAAGTTGATGGCTCCGATGACATTGTTGCTTAGTGCCATGTTTGAGGCAAAATGTTTTTAGGGTTTGTAGAAAATGGAGAGATTCGGGTAGAATGGGAAAAATGGAGAGAGCAGAGTTTTTGTTGTGCATCAAACTGTTTTTTTGTTCCTTGCCTTGGATGTGATGAGATCTACTAAAGCGATGAATAATGACTTTTATTATTTTTTTTAAAGTTGGGCTTCGAGCTTTTGGTCCATATTTTCAATCACTTTAGTTAACCTTTTTGAAAAGGAAATAGGTCGTGAAGAAAAAAGAAAGGAAAAGGAAGAGGAAACTCATTGCTAGAGGGTGGAAAATGATCTTTTGTCATCATGTAACTGAAGCCGCGTTTGGATAGTGTACTCTTTTTTTTTTCTTTTTTCTTTTTTCTCAAGGGGTTTGGAAGGGTTCAAACCGAGACATCACATTTTGTGAAACCACAATCATACGTACTACTGGACCACCTCTCAAAAAGTTTAGATAGTGTACTTATAAATTTACACGGAGTAATATATTAAAGGTGGGAAGGCGTCCTATGGTTGCGCCACGTGACTCTTGAATTTAGGGGACTTTTTGTTTCTCGACTATTAATTAATTACTGTACCTAATTATAATATATTTGACATTAAGCAATTACACCTTGTTACACTAATAAAATTCATCCTATAGGTAATCTATATTGACTTAAATTAATATGTGTGATACTACTGAAATACTACTACTAATATTATTGATCAACTTTTAGGATAATAATAGGAATCCAACACATACAAACACATATTACACACACACACACATGTTGGGAGTCTTTGGATAAATTTACACTGTGAGCTTGCCAAGCTATATGTGATAATTGAGCTTCTTTAAGTTTGGTTGTGATGGATGCAAATAGGGATAGTAATTGTAGAAGCATGTCGATATTCCATATGAAATATTCAACTTAGGCTATATTTAATTAGTTACTCAATGCCAAATTTTAGAATTGAATTGGATGAACAAATTGAGCTGGAATTTGAATTGTTTTTCTAATTTTAATTCTGCACCCAGGAATTAAGCATCCAAACATAGCCTATAGGGTTTGTTTGGTAGTTAAGTAGGGATAAACATTATTATAAATCTCGGTGTTATTAATGATCTCACTATTAATCCTCACTTATTTATTGGGAGTAGTTTTGAGATTAAAAATGTTAATCGTGTATATTTTTAGTGAGGGTGCTAATAATATGATCATCCTCTCCCTTGGTATTATTAGTGAGGGGATAATGACTTTATCCGGATAACTCGTGCTATTAGTCTCGATGCGCTTATTGCATACCAAACATCAAACAATTTGACTTATTTGTAACCCCCGACCAGAGATCCTATACGGACTCCTGGGTTGGCGCATTCTCTGGATTCTATAACAATAATTAGCAGTGAAAGTTTCGCTAAAAATCGGAGCTCATCTATATACTCAAGACAACATCTTATATATTACTATCTCGAGTCATTGATCTCGAAACATCTTATAATAACTTGATCAAAGTTACACAGCTTGGCGTAAAGGCACGACAACTTATGCCAACTACTAATCGTACATATATACGTAACTATGCTACGTAACTTTAACAATCGTATCTATCTGATCACCACTTCTACATAGCTTTATAGAGCTTTCGTCTTGTATAACATCTCAATAAATCCCTGCTAGTATATCCCACAGCATCTGCTCTATCTGCTTACCAAACCTTAAGAAAACAAACAAACACAGAGTGAGTCGAAGACTCAGCAAGTTACTAAATGCAATTGCATAGCATATGATCATACAATATGTTAAAGCAGTATATCATAACAACAGATAATTTCATACGCACGATAGGCTCAGCTACCGCTAACCGTCCCATACCAGTTGGAAACCGCGACCACCTCATACATATGAAAGCACATTATAATCTCAATAAATCTCTGCTAGTATATATATCCCACATCATCTGCTCTATCTGCTTACCAAACCTTAGGAAAACAAACAAATACAGAGTGAGTCGAAGACTCAGCAAGTTACTAAATGCAATTACATAGCATGTGATCATGCAATATGTTAAAGCAGTATATCATAACAACAGATAATTTCATACGCACGATAAGCTCAGCTACCGACAACCGTCCCATACCAGTTGGAGACTGCAACCACCTCATACATATAAAAGCACATTATAATACCATGCAATATCAGAGACTCAGCAGCCGCCAACCGTCCCATATCAGTTGGAGACCGCAACCAACCAACATGCATGACTAGCATATAACAGATAACTTACAGTACTCTTATCAATGTCGAGATATGCCTCAACATCTTTCTTTACTTTTCATCTTACTTTTCTTGTCTGTACATGTACTGCTATTGCAGTGCAAGTTTTTGAATGAAAACCTTTACTTGTTTCATGGGAGGCTCCACTTCTACGGGCAGCCCTTTCCTCATGATTGGTACTATGGGTGGCTCCACCTCAACGGGCAGCCCTTTCCGCATGCATAACTAGTTTGAGTGGGCGGCTCCACCTCTACGGGCAGCCCTTTCCGTATGACTAGCACCATGGGTGACTTCACCTCAATGGGCAGCCCTTTCCTACGCCTCTAATTGCCGTCGGTTACAAACGACAACCAGGGTCGTAGCATACCAGTGTCGCCCTATTAGTTACGACAGTGAGCTACCCTCTACCATGGTCAAGGGCGTGATCATTATCGAGTCCACTGTTTTCACCGTGCATCATGATTTTCATCATGTATAACTTGTCCACTGCCACCGTGTATCATGATTTTCATCATGTATAATTTGTCCACGGTTTTCACCGTGCATCATGATTTTCATCATGTATAACTTGTCCACAGTTTTCACCGTGCATCATGATTTTCATCATGTATAACTTGTCCACGGTTTTCACCGCGCATCATGATTTTCATCATATATTTCATGCATCAATACATTCTCCAGTAATTACTGCTGGTTTTCATTATCACAATCAAGTAGATGTTTACTTGTTATCTCTTATCTTGCTTTATGATCAAATAGATGTTTTACTTGTATTAATCTCATGCTGCATTTCATAGTCACATATGCAGAATCTTTACTTTTAGCATATGTTACACATATCACATATTACTGTTTTGGTCAAATTTCTACGAGGGAAATTAGTGATAAGAAAGATGACAAAAAGGGTTGAATCTGGGTACAATGATTATGAAATGCTATGGAAATGAACTCAAAAGATTTTGTTAACTAGGGAAAGCCCTTGAACAGCTTGTTCGCCCGCACAAACCCCGGAGGTTTTAGGGAACCTGCCTTGACCAAGTGATTTATTAACCAGGTTGAATACAAGACTAAGAGCGTATATTAGGGAGCTTAAGCTAGTGAGAATGTGTGTGTAAAATACATGTGTTCCTCCCTTTTTATACCTCAAATACAAAGAAACAAATAAGCCTAGAATATAGGAAATTGGTTGAAGTTGTTGAGGTATTCTCGCCACAATGTTGGTTTGAAGAGATAAGGATCCCTTGCTGGCTTTGTTTGATGAAGGAACGTTTGTTGACTCAGTCTCCTTTATCTGTTGACATACTTCCTAAAAATAGGTTGTAACGTAACAGTAATTCAACCTGCAAAAAATGTCAAGGTGCAGTAGGAGAGCTCAAGTTGTAAGTGTCAAGATGATATATGTAAGTTGTAAACAAGTTGACTAAAAATGTAGGCCTAACAATTGCCCCCAAACTTTTCAAAATTTTTTCAAAAGAATATAAAGAGACAAAAAATTTAAAAAGTTTGCCAAAAAAGCAACTGACAACGTACGGCGGTTATAAATGCAAAAGGTAACGATGGGACGGTTTTTGCGTGTTTTCAAGGCGGAAAAAAGGTTATACAAATGTTTTGAAATTGTACAACTGCTCACAACTTCCTTTGTGAACAGACCAGAACCTTCTCCAACTCTTTCTCTCTCAGTCTTGCTTACCAAAAGGGTTTCCTTCCGGAGGAAAACCAGTGAAGACCGTGCGAAGAAAAATCAAGTAACAACGCCGGTGAGTTTCTCGTCTTCTTCTCAATTCCTTGTTTGCTATTTTTCTCAAGTTGAAAAAAGATGGGAAAAAAGAGGATATGCATAATTGAGAGCGAAGAGGGTTTACCGAGGGTTTTTCGACCTAATCTATTAAAAGAACCCGAAAAAGAAAATGTACAATTTCGGCGTATCCGAAGTTGTTAGGAAAAATCACGCCTTGCCCCTTGAAGCCGTTCTATTCACCCATCCTTCCCTTACCTCCGAATGCTATTCCCCGAGTGGGTATGTCTTCCCGAATACCCCTTCACTATTGGCCTTAAATTCCCATTCCCCGTCATAATCACTGTGTTTTTGCTTCTACGAAGCTAAATTACGCCCAACTCATGCCACGTGGTTGGCGATGCCTTCAAACCCTAGTTAGACTGGGATGAAATAGGTTTGGTTGTAGATTTAGAGGAGTTTGCTTACACTACCGAGATAAGAGGTTTTGGCCTCGGGAAGATTTTGTTTTAGGGTAAAAAGTGGGGGTGAGCCCATCTTGATATCTAAGCAATAGGTAACATGTTTAATGTTACAACCAATAGTCACATCTTGAATAGATGTGAAATCGTGCGCACGGGCGAAGGTGTAAAAACCTTAACTCTTTAGAAAAGATGTAAATCTTTTAACCAAAATGTACCTTTGATCGAGGTAAGTCGTTTGAAGAGATAGAACAAGTATCAGCCGTCCCGCGTGTCAACATGTTCCATCCTCTCCCTAAAGTCACAACATGTTGGAGCCATACCGGCGTGTTCACATGTTGGACTTCTTCGTCTCGTGTCCGAACATGTTGGAGCCGCACCGGCGTGTTCACATGTTCAGCTCGCCCAGTTAGGTCTCAACATGTTGGAGCCGCATCGGCGTATTAACATGTTGATCCTACTCCGCTTGTATACCTTGCAAAACAAATTCATGTTAGGATTGGGTGTTAGCATAGCCAACACCCCTCCGATGCTTAAGTTAGTAAGGGTTTCCAATAAAATTGAGAATTGAAATACATAAATGAACTTGACATAAATTAACTCATACCTGACAAGTCTAGTTGTTAACTACTTACATAAAATAGAGCTTTAAATGAATGGCATTCCAACTCCTAGGGATCCTGTCTCCACTTGGGGTTGACAACCGATGCACCTTGCCGCCTTCAAGATCAATGAGATATGGTCCCTCCCACTTGGGAGCCAATTTACCCGCATTCGCCTCGGTATTTTGAAATACTTTTCTTAAAACTAAATCACCAACCTGGAACCTTCTTATTCGACATTCTTGTTGTAGGATCTAGCAATCCGTTGTTGATAGGTCGCCATTCTTATCTTGGCTAAATCCCCGATCTCATCAATTGTATCTAGATCTTGGGTTAATAAGATGTTATTTTCATCTTGAGTTAACAAACCATACCGTTGGGATTGTTACCTCGACCGAATTACACCTTCGCTCCAAACACCAAAGAATATGGAGTTCTACCGTGGCCCCTTTGTAGTTGTTCTGTCGCCCAAAGTACAAGTGGTAATTCTTCAGCCCACTTTCCTTTCTTTTGATCTAGGCGTTTCTTCAAATTGTTGACAATCAACTTGTTGCTTGACTCACTTGACCATTAGCTTGAGGATGGACCGGTGTGGATGTGATCACTTGATGCCCCAACGAGCACAAAATCTCCACTTTTACTTATGAATTGGGATCCATTATCACATATGATTTCGATGGTACCCCAAACCGCTAATAATATTTTTCTTCAAAAATGAAATCACCTCTTTGTCTCTTACTTGCACATAGGCCTCTCGCTCGATCCATTTCGAGAAATAATCCGTCATTGCTAACATGAACACTTTGCCTCCAGAGCTTTAGGCAACTTGCCCACAATATCCATGCCCCACTTCATGAAGGGCCAAGATGAAACAATAGAATGTAGAGGTTCAAGAAGTTGATGCAAGATGTTACCGTGCCTTTGGCAAGCGTCACATTTTTGCACGTAGCTCATGGCATCCCGACGCATTGTTGGCCGCAATAACCACCCCGAGGGCCTTTGATGCCGTGCTTTTCCACCGAATGATTTCCACATGTTCCTTCGTGGATCTCTTTAGCACGAGCTCAACTTGTTCATTGTCAATACATCTCAAATAGTGTCCCGCGAAAGATTTCTTGAACAAGACATTATCTATTAAAACAAAAGTTGAAGTACGCATTTTAAAGGATCTAGCATTCTTAATATCGGTGGTATAGTTCCAAGTTGAAGGAACTCAATTATAGGTTGGGTCCAAGATGGACTTGTAACTTGTGCCCCATTAGACCGAGTCACTTCGAGTTTCTTCCACTTGGTCTATAGCCGGTACTTAACATAAATAATGGGGATATTAGTATGCAACATAGATTTGCAAGTTGATCCCAAGTTGGCCGTTGAATCGCTTCGTATTCTCTTCTCTAGGGACCTGTTCCAATGAGAATGACAGAATTTTGAAGCCAAAGCTTTAACATGTTGAAGATATAGAGTCATTTTGGAATGCTTAGCCATGTAGCTGCCATTGAAATGGTTAGCGAGCAATTGAGAATCAACATATACATTTATATGAGTAATATTTAAACTTAAAGCAAGTAGTTAAACCCATGATTAAAGCCTCATACTCACTTCATTATTCGTCGCATTAAATTCACAGATACGCTTGGTATGATATCACCTGGGGACTTCGAACAATTCCCAAGCCAATTCCTTTGGAATTTGAAGCTCCATCTCGTATAAAGTGTCCAAAATCTAGGAGTTGTTTTACCTTCAAGCGTTGTACCTCTTGTTCTACCTCGGGTTGCAGACTTGGACTAAAATCGCTACGAAATCGCTAGAGCTTGAGATTTGATAATGCTCGGGCTCATATGAAATGTCATACGTGCTCAGCTTGACCGACCACTTGGCTAATCTTCCCGACATTTCGGAGTTCTCAACACACTTCTTATAGGATAATTAGTTCTAACAAGAATGGAATGTGTTTCAAAATAATGACGCAATTTTGTAGCGGCAGTAGTTAAAGCTAAAATTAACTTTTCAAGATGAGAGTACCTTGTTTCAAAGATCTAGTAGAGACTTACTTACATAATACACAATGTTGTTCACCTTGAATTTCTTTCACTAACACCGCACTAACCGCATTCTCGATACGGCTAAATACAAGTAGAGGCGCTCACCACGTTCCGGTTTGGCAAGTAGTGACGTCATCAAGTATTCCTTAAGTTGTTTGAAGGCCTCATGTTGATCACCCATTGGAATAGTTTATTCTTTCTTAACACTTCATAGAATAACCCGCACTTATCGATGATTTAGATATAAATCTATTTAAGGCACTACTCTATCGGTTAACCTTTGGACGTCTTTAATATTCTTGGGAGATTCCAAGTTGAGAATAGCTTTGATTTGTTCAGATCGGCTTCAATTCCTCTCTTAGTCACCATATGGCCCAAGAACTTCCTCGCTTTAACACCGGTTGCACTTGGGATTGAGCTTCATGTTGAAAGCTTTCAAGATGTTGAATGCCTCAAGAAGATGCTCCACGTGATCTTCAATATGCTTAGACTTGACTACCATATCATCTATGTAGACTTCCATCGTCTTGCCAAGTTGATCTTTGAACATCTTGTTTACCGCTTTGATAAGTTGCCCCCGCATTTTTAAGACCAAATGGCATAGCAATATAACAATATATACCTTCGGAGTCATAAAGGCCGTATCTTCTTGTCCGAGGGTTCCATTTGAATTTGTTGAAATCCCGAGGATGCATCCATGAATGTCAAGATATCATGGCCACTGTCTCATCGACTAGAGAATCAATATGAGGAAGAGGAAATGGATCTTTTGGGCAGGCCTTGTTCAAGTCCGTGAAGTCCACGCATACTCGCCACTTGCCATTCTTCTTCTCTACCACCACAACATTGGCCACCATCTTGGATATTGAACTTCCTTGATCATCTTGGCTCTCAAAAGTCTTTCAACTTCATCCTTTATAATCTGTTGCGTTCATGGGCAAACTTTCTCCTTTTCTCGTGGACGGACGAATAGTTGGATCAATATTTAACTTGTGAGTAATGACGTCCTTGCTTATTCCCGTCATATCTTCGTGCTTCCATGCAAAACAAAGATTTCGACTTTTCAAAACTCGATCGGCTCTTCCTCAACTTCGGGGAAGATCTGTACCAACTTGCACTTGGGCCTCGGGATTTGATTCATCAACGAAACACTCTTCGTCTCGTGCTCCACCGCTTCAATAACATCCCGGCCTTTTTCTTTAATTGCTATGCAGACGAGGGACCGAACTTGCCTTCATGTTGACCTTGTAGCACTCTTTAGAAAGCCGCGATTGCCCTTCAACTTGGCTACACCCCAAGGAGTTGGGAACTTGACACACCGGTGATAGGTTGACGGACGGCTTTCATGTTGTGGATCCACGGCCTACCTAAAATGACATTGTACGAAGAAGAACATTCGATTACAACGTAATCTTTCCATAGAATTCATACCTTCCAGATAGAGAGCAACTTGATTTCTCCAACTTCTGCTTTACTTCGCCACCGAACCCTACTAGTACGGATGAATTCTCACAACTTCGATAAAGGAATGCCCATCTCTTGCAGAGCGTGGGTAAAGATTATATTAATGAGCTACCACCATCAATCGGATTCTCTTGACCATACAATTAGCGATCGCACTTGGACAACTAGACCATCATGATGGGGGTCCAGCGTGTTATCCTTATCCTCATCTTCGAAGGAGATAACTTGACCATCCGTGAAGTCGCGGCACTTGAGGGCAGCTCGATTGATCCTCCTTAGAGCTCTTGGCATGACGCTTGGCTGCAGAATAAGTTGTACCACAAATATGGGATCCACCGAAATAACATTTACTACCTTGGTGGCCGGAGGAGGTACAACTTTCTCGGTCCGGATGCTCCACGAATCGGGTTCTTTGGATTCATTTCGACCCTCTTCTTACCCAACAGATCCTTGAGGAGTCCCTTTGACAATAGATGAGCAATCTCCTTCCTCAAGGCGAAACAATTTTCGAGTATGCCCGAATTCCTCATGAAATGCACACCACTTGGACTTATCCTTCCAAGTTGTGGGCTTGTCATTTTTCTTGGCCATCTTGCTTTATCTCCAAGATTCTCCATGGCGCAAAGGACTCTGCAATATCCACGAAAAGCAATAGTCGAAATTCTAGGATAGTCATTATCATCTCCATCTTGATCATCATCTACAAAATGAACTTTAGAAGATTCGGATTTAACAGGGTTTGCCCTGCTAGACTTATAATGGTGGGAATCGATTTTCTGTCCGATGGCTCAAATAGAGGGTCCTTCCAATTGACTTTTCCATTGCTAGACTGTCCTCCTCCAATCGATGAATCGTAAGGCTCGGTCCTTATTTCTTCAAGTTGTTTGGCGGGTGTCATCACCACTCATTATAAAATAGAGTTCTTTTTCAAGCCAATACGGAATGCTTCCGTAGCCGTGGACATATCCAGATTGGGTATGGTCACCGCTTCTTTATTAAACCCGTGCAAATATTCCTTAAGACTCTCATTAGGTGTTGCACAATTCAGAAGGTCGCCGGTCAACTTGTCGAATGCCTGTTGCATGAAAATTGATTAGTGAACATGCCGACAAGTTGAGCATAGGAAGAAATAGAGTTAAGAGGAAGTCCGTTAGCCATTTTAAAGCCGGTCCCGATAGAGTTGAGCCAAAGCCCCTGCAAAACATGCTTCTTTAAAAACAGGGGGATACTTATAATATCCATTGATTCTTGATACAAAGAACACATGTTCTCTGGATCGACTTCCATCATACTTCTTCATATGAGGGACTGAAAATTTCTTTGGGATTTCCACATTAGCTATGGCTGGAACAAAACGGGATTCGTTGTAGCAAGTTGGGGAAATTTGGTGATGAGGCAAGTTGACTCCGGGCACACCTCGAAGCAATTCTTTTATGGTTTGCATTTCCTAATAAGTTGACTTTCTCGAAAAGAGAATTATTATTAAATTGGGATGCGAAGTATCAAAAGTATTAAAGAAACTCCCGTTTGCCCCATCGAGGTGCGGCATAGGTATAGCAAGACGTCAACACAGTTGGCTAGTTGTAAAGTTGAACCGTGGCCTCGAGGTTGGAATTGACGTCATGATTGTACTTTCACGGTAAGGTACTAGACATAGGGATATCTCCAACATGGCTTGGTCCCGTACTCGCACCAAACAAAGATCTAGGATGCAAAGGTGAAAATGGAGTAGATGTTTGAGTTTCGTTTTTCCTTTACGCATGGAATCAATGGCATTGAGTATCATAGTGTTCGTATGCTCTTGAGCATCCAACCGGTCGCCACTTTTTTCAATATCGTGACCATGTTAGACATTAGCTCCATATTGGCGGCTTCCGGATTTGAAGATGGATTGCCCGAGATACCGAACTAGAAGCGGTGGTTCCTCTCACCAAGACTACCAGACGATGGATTGGCCATTTCTATATAAATAATCAAAGTGTCCCACGGATGGCGCCAAATTGTTTTGGTCAAATTTCTACGAGGGAAACTAGTGATAAGAAAGATGACAAAAGGGTTGAATCTGGGTACAATGATTATGAAATGCTATAGAAATGAACTCAAAGATTTTGTTAACTAGGAAAGCCCTTGAACAACTTGTTCGCCGCACAAAACCCCGGAGGTTTTAGGAACCCGCCTTGACCAAGTGATTTATTAACCAAGTTGAATACAAGACTAAGAGCGTATATTAGGGAGCTTAAGCTAGTGAGAATGTGTGTGTAAAATACATGTGTTCCTCCCTTTTTATACCTCAAATACAAAGAAACAAATAAGCCTAGAATATAGGAAATTGGTTGAAGTTGTTGAGGTATTCTCGCCACAATGTTGGTTTGAAGAGATAAGGATCCCTTGCGGCTTTGTTTGATGAAGGAACGTTTGTTGAACTCAGTCTCCTTTATCTGTTGACATACTTCCTAAAAATAGGTTGTAACGTAACAGTAATTCAACCTGCAAAAAATGTCAAGGTGCGAGGAGAGCTCAAGTTGTAAGTGTCAAGATGATATATGTAAGTTGTAAACAAGTTGACTAAAAATGTAGGCCTAACAATTACTATGATCAAATAGATGTTTATTTGCCATTAATTACTTTTCTGTAGTGCTTGTAAATACTAAGCACATAAACACATACTATTACTCTTTATATCACATCACATATCGTAGTGCTAACATTATAAGCAACTATCACTACTTTGCTACCGTACAGAATTATCTTCGTTTCTGGTTTATAATGGATCTCATTATTATTATATCATACTCTTATGACATTAATTTTTATTTGTGACGTGATACATTGTATCTCGTACTCATTCTATGTACACTTCACTGTATATGTCATAGCATTTATACTAATGTGTCTCCCTGATATTTTAGGAACACTTCGTATAATACTCACTAATCATATTTGACTCTATTAGAGTCATCAACCAATACAACTTGCTAATAACTAGTACACTTTTAATCATGGAATGAGACTATCTTTAGTTTATTATGCATATACTTTAAATAGGAGGGATTTAGTAACTTACCTCCCAAGTAAGCTTTCGAAAGAGTTCTCTTATTAAATATATCGCTCCCACGGAGTTGGTTCGTCCAGACTTTTGAGCAACCATTTATCCTAAGCAAGTGTTACACATAAACTTTTACAAATAGTATATGAACTACTTGTCTCTTATAGCATGAGAACTATTTTTAGTCTATCATGTAATATTTAAAGACGAGGGTTTAGTAACTTACCTCTAGCGCTTTTCCTTAATTAAACTTTACCCGAAAATGATCTACTCGTCGAACACATCGCTTTTATGAAAATCAGTTTATCCAAATTCTGAATGGTTGAGCATCGAACGAGCCTCGTTGGAAATGATCTATTCGTCGAACACGTCATTTCTACGGAAATCGGTTTATCCAAATTATGAATACACGTGCACCAAATAAGCCTCACACCCGAGAAAACTGAAAGAAATGTGTGTTTTAGTGTGTTGTGTGTAAAAGTATATGAAAACATTAAGCTTTCACCCTTTATATAGACCTTTATTACTTAGCCTCCAAGATACCTCCCAAGGTGAGTCAGCACTCAAAGGCTTAGGTTGCGACAAGTGGCGGCATAAGAGAAACCTTAAATGATGACTCATCGTTCATGTTGATGAGTCATACAAGCATGAGGTGTCATCACAAGGAAAAACTTCAAAATGATGACTTATCTAGCCAAGCACGAGGTGTTAAACTTATCCAATTTCATCTTTATCCACTTGTTTGATCTTATCTTGTTTTGATCTTATCCTCTGACTCATCATTCTTATCTAAATCTTGATCTTATCCTTTTTTACTCAACTTTATCCAATTTTCCTTGTTCCTATCCTCTTTTGTTCTTATCTTGTTCTATGTTTATTCATTACTTTGATCTTATCCTTTTATTCTTTCTTATCTGATACTTATCCAACTTTCAATCTTATCCAAATTTTTTGTCTTCCAACACCCAAGACATATCTAAATAAATTCTAAAAAAAATCCAATATAAGATAAAATAAAGTCGGGGTCTTACATTATTAATTCTATCCGACCTTAATACTGACTACCAAACGGCTCTATAGAGTTTTATGTATTTATATAATAATAAAATGCAAAGGCATAGCATATATATTTCGATTAACAAATTGAAGGCAATTCTTAATTGACTCTAGTACGACATTGATAATTTCAGAGACCTTATCTTGAGCCTGTTAATATTTCGATATTTGTAAAGGGAGGCGCTAAACGCTGAGATGAATCAATATGCTTTCAAGAATGCATTTTATTGAAAAATGACAGATTAATGGGAATTCGAAGTTCCAAAAGTTATATTTTGTCTTCCTTTCTTTAAAAGCTGGAATTTTGAATAAATATTTGATATATTTTTATTTAGCTAGAGAAAATAAAATTATAAACTTTTGAAGACTACACCAAAAGTACTATAACTCAACACGCATTGTATATGTATATAATTATTTATTTTATTACTTTTATTTTACTTGATCAAAATTATAATTTTTTTTTATTTTTTTAAATTATGGTATTTTTTGGAGGATTAAATTGTGCTGGTTGTGAATAGTTAATTTTGAAAGAGTAAAAGAACTTACCAAACAAAATAATGTTGTCAATAAAACTTGAACCCACACCCTTTTAAATATAATATATTCCTTAAACCAACTCAACCAATTATATTATATGTAAAAATATTTTTTAAAAAAACTAAATTATTCTATAAATTAAGTTATAATATAAACCAGCTAATTTGTATTTTTATAAATGTTACTCTCTCAATGTCAAAGGGTCCCATATTCTTATTTAAGATGTCGTAAAATAATATCTATAAAATGTGATACATATCATCAAAATTTTAAATCAGTTCATTCAAAATTGATATATTTTTTTATATGTGTAAATTTCTTTTTCACACTCATAGTGTATAAAAAATATGTAAATATAGTATCCAACTAAATTTTTTCTAATCATTGAATGATCTTCAAAAATTATTTTAAGAAATATAATAATATTCAATCCTTAAACAATTCTCTTTTGTTCAGAAATTTTTTTTTCTTTCTTCAATATGTCCCAAAGTAAATATTTTATTTTTAATTTTGTAAAAATTCTCAAATATATGTCTAAAGTATCTTTACTAAGTGCAAGATGAAAAAAAAAAAACAAACAAAACAATTTGATATCATTAAAAGATACTTAAAAAATAAAAATAAAATGTATATAAATAAAATACATATATTGACCACTAATAAAAAATATTTATTCTGAAACGAAAATACTATAATAAACGACCACCAGTATGCATATAACGAAAACACTTAACTTTTGTCAGATATTACAAACGCCTATATTCAATAATAATAATTTTTTTCAAAAATATTTCTAAAATATATCAATTAATCTTATAACTAGTTCGTAATTAAGGTTAAGGATAATTTGGGCAGTCCAAAAATGCACGAGAGGGCTTCATTTCCACTCCTCCGGCTTCATAAACAGATTTTATTTTATATTTTTTGACAAAACAATTAATCCTTGTCAAATATCTATAGAAGCTATCAAATTGAGCAAAAACAATCAAAATGTATCTCTTTAGTTGAAATGGAGGGAGCGTAGACATCGAAAATTCGGTGAAAATTAACGCTCTCAAAACTACTTTGAATAGTCAAAAAATAAAAATTGAGTGTTGTTAATTTTGGGCCCGTAATTATATTAAAGAATTCATGTGCAAATATATGAGTTGGTCCAAGATAAATAAATGGGCTCGTTCATTTGTTAGTACGTGATCCCATAAAATATAACGGGCACTCATAAGTCCAATTCGGCCCATGTCAAAAAAATACTAGAGGCTTACTTCTAGTTACTTGACATAAAAAAATAATAAATTTAAATTATTTCTTAATTATTGAGAAATACAAATCTTTTTAATTAAGAAATTAAGGGGAGACAAACATCCCAAAATCACGGGAATTACAACCCTTAATTGATGTCAATCAAATCATCAATCAATGAATTTCCAAACTAGCCCTCATCTCTAGCCTATAAATAGAGGTCATTGGAGAGAGCAAAGGACACACAGAATTCCTGCGAGAACCAGCCGAAGCTCTGTCGAGATTCTACTTCAAATCTTCCTCCGACCAAGCACTTCAATTGAAGAATAACAAGCGCATAAGAAGCCGTGCCATTCTTCGTCTTCTACTTGGTCTTCTTGAAGCTTCGTTCGAGATCAAGCCATCCCGGCCCTCAACCGAAATGACACAAGGCCTTTCAAATCTTGCTCGAGATTAAGCCCGCCGGCCCTCGTTCAAGATTCCACCGTCAATCATCCGGATTCGAGATCAAGCCCACTTGGCCCTCAAGTCCAACCCGTTACGGAGATTGAATCAGAGGTTTCATATCTTGTAATCGGTATAAAAATCATAGAGTTGTAACCCATTATTTTAATACTAATCAAATTTGAATTATTTTGTGCATTTATTTCTTGTCTTTGTGTTAGACTCGAAATTTGTGTTTACAAATTTGGCACGCCCGGTGGGACCACTCTACCTCTCATCTCTTTCTCCGTAAGAAGAATCATCCTTCGAAGATTCGATGGCACCAAAGAATGCTACCGTTCAAGTCAACAACAAAGGGAAGGGCTCGTCCACCGTAAGGATGACTGATGTGCCTAAAGGCCCGACTACACGGAGCAAGTCCAAGTCTTCAAGCTCTCGCGAAGATCAGCAAGCAACTTCAAAGGTCGTCCCACTGAAGTCCATTCGTCCTAAAGTTAGGACCCAGGTGACTTCACTACCGACAGAGGCAAAGGATGACATGGATGTTAGTTTCAAGACGAATGTAGGTGGCGTGCAAAAAGGCACCAACTCATACTCGTCATTAGAAGTGAAATCATGCTCTGGATCAAGTTTCGGATCATCCCCTGGGACACCTAGCAAATCTTACTCGCCGAGGTATTCTAAGTCATGCACGTCCGTTATGCCAGCTATGATGGCCGATGCAGCTTCCTTAGATGAGCAACTCGCGAATATGGCTCAAGCCATTGAAAAGTTGACCAAGATTGTGGCTGATAAAGACTTGCAAATCGCGTCACTCATGAATAAGTTGGAGAAGCAGAGTACTACCGAGTCGGCTCACGATGGCTCTCATCCACCAGGATTCACTCCGCAATATCATCCAACCAACAACAATGGGCGTGCATCCACTTCAAAACAGCAAGTAAACCAAGATGATCAGTCTTCACTTGGCTCGATATCTATCCAACGCTTACAGGATATGATAACGAACACGATCCGAGCACAATATGGAGGCCCTGCACGAAGTAGTTTCATGTATGCAAAGCCTTACACAAGGAGAATTGATAGCATGAGGATGCCAACGGGTTATCAACCACTGTTAGGTCCACGGTGATGTGCTCAGAGTATAGGCTAGAGGGGGGGTGAATAGCCTATACTACGTGTTGTTAAAAAATTTCATCATATTTTAATTATTACGTTGGAAAACTTGGATGAAATAATTAACATAAATGGGCCATCTTCCTAGTTTTAACAACTCGGATCTTTGTTATATCGGACGATGTGAATCGGCGGTTTGAAGAATGAGTAAAGGAAGATGTTGTTATACTTGGGCGATAGACAAGAGTTTGAGCAATGGAAGAATAAGCGAATTAAGTATAACAAACAAGATTGAAGTAACTGTAATTGAATGTGTACAATTTTATCATAACAGTTAACTAAAATCTTGTATTAGATGCATCAATTTTTTTCCATAACCAGATTGCACAAGATATATCAAATTTTACAGGAAAGAGAAATAAAGGCTGAATGTATCAAAATATAATTTATATTAAAATTCAGCAGAGGTTTGCTCAAAGACAAACATGCATAGTACATCAACCTAGACTCTGTATCCTAGCAATCTACTTAGGAAAGAAAAAGGAGAGATTAAGAAAGCAAAATCAAATTTATCGAAAATACATTGGAAGATGTACTCAAAATTGATTGAGGTATCTTCCTGTAGTTTCAACTCGATAGATTTGTTGTGAGAAGAGAATATTAGGCGTTGTTCAAATAGCTGGTATTTGAACAATTGAGTGCTGAGCACTCGGCCAAATGTGATGACAATTTATTGCACAATCGACAACACTTATAACGTAGTATAAGTCTGCCGATATGAATGCAATATGGATTATTAAGTTCTGGCTCTTCATCGGACATCTTCAAGCTTGAACTGTCTTCAACGAATCTCTGAATGCTTGGTCTCTTGCTGAGGATTTGAAGTGCAGTCACTAAAGAGACTAAGTCTTTCGAAGAAAGAAAGAACTCAAATCAAAAACTGAGTTTTTGATCAAGCAAAGCTTCTCTGCCTTTAGAATTTCTGTTTATCTCTCCTACACAAAGTGTTTTGTTCTTACACTTGTGTTTCTCTCACTCCTGAGTGGTTTCAAGAATGAATACCACAATCTCTCACAGGTATTGCACAAGCTCAGGCTCTCTCTTCAGCATACCCCAGGAGATGAAAATGAGAGTTATCTTATATAGGCTGGAGAAGATGATTTAGTCGTTGGAGCTTTGAAAATCTGTTGAAATCGACCGATTTAATGCATCAGAGTGCATTGTTGAGTCTGTTGGGCAAGGACCTTCTGTTTAAGCTTTTTGTCTTGAAGTTGACCCGTGTGTCAGGCTGACAGATTTGGACATATCATGTTTTGCCTTAATAGTTGCGCACTGTGTTTGGCCTTTTATGGGATGAAGTCTTGAAGACTGAGACCAGTACACGAAAGAGGAAATGTCTTCTGAGTAATAGTGAAAGCGCAGACATCGATGCGTATCTTGAGCTTGTCAGAAAGATCTTGTAACGGATCTATTTTGACATGTAGCGTTATGAGTCACGATCGATGTTCCTCTTGGACAATCGCTTCTGCAGCTTGTTCATATGAAGATCTTGGCGATACCGAGATCCGCCGATGCGATAACCGCGATGTAGGGTTGATGAGACATGGTGAAAGAAATTCTGCTGAATAATCGCTTCTCAGCTTGTTCGATGAAGATCTTGGCTGATACTGAGATCTGGCGATGTAAAACTGCTAATGAGACATTGCCGATGAACATGTCTATTGGCGCATGAAGAGCTAATCCATATGAGAGTTGTCATCACTTTGGTAGGACAAAGACTCGGATATGTACGAGACTTCTAGTCTAATGACCTATGCATTGTTTCAACAAGGCCACACTAATCGAGTGACCACTTTTAGCCACTTGTGAAACATGCGTTGTAATGGGAACAAGCAAATCACTGTGTTGGAATATGCATACATATATATCAGCTGATTTAAAGGCATATTCCTAACAACCACCCAAGTTGCAGCAATTTGATGGCAAAGGAAATCCAAGGCAACACATCGTACATTTTGTAGAGACATGCAATAACGCTGGAACAGAAGGAGACCTCCTTGTCAAGCAATTTGTGCGATCCCTAAAAGGAAGTGCCTTTGATTAGTATACTGACCTAGAGCCTGAGTCCATCGATAGTTGGAGTCAATTAGAAAAAGAGTTCTTGACGTGATTTTATAGTACACGTCGCACTGTAAGTATGACTGAGCTGACCAATACTAAGCAAAGGAAAGATGAGCCAGTGGTTGATTACATTAACAGATGGCGTTCACTAAGTCTAGATTGCAAGGAGAAGATCTCTGATCATTCCGGAATAGAGCTCTGCATGCAAGGCATGCATTGGGGACTCTTGTATATCTTACAAGGCCTCAAACCTCAGAGTTACGAGGAATTGGCTACAAGGGCTCACGACATGGAAATGAACATAGCTGCCCATGGAGGAAGTGGCTCTTTCCTTCCCGAGTCTAGAAACGAAAGAAAGGAAGCGAAGAAGGGGGGCCAGTCTTCGAAGATCGGCAAGGAGGCATTGGTAGTCACTTCGGTCCCAGTAAAAGTCCCTAACAAGAACAAGAAGCAAGAAAGCAAGAAGTTTGAACAACCCCGAGAGGTAGAGAGACCACGTCCTACTCTCAAGGAATTGGAAGGAAAAGTCTATCCATTTCCAGATTCAGACGTGCCAGGGATTTTAGATTATTTACTCGAGAAGAAGGTAATACAACTCCCAGAGTGCAAGCGGCCTGAAGAAAGTGGGCGTACGAATGAGCCAAAATACTGTAAGTATCATTGTCTTGTTAGTCATCCTACCGAGAAGTGTTTCATACTCGAGGAGTTGATCATGAATCTATCTAAGCAAGGAAAGATTATCCTGGATAATGAAGATGTGGCGGAGACGAATCACGCTTCCATTATCATCGATCCTACAATTACTATGACGGCATACATGGCTTCTGCATACGAAGAGGAAGATGCGAAACATAATGATGGGAGCAAGGATGAAAGATGTCTTCAAGACTTACCATCACAGCTCAAGCTATGCGAGTTATCACAGTTCTCCGCATCCCAACGCGTTAGATTGAAGAGTATGCTAGAAGATCCGAAGAAAATGAACAGCGGAATAGGAGACGTTTCATCTCAGCCTTGTACCTCATGTTGTATGGCAATCACATTCACCGATGAAGACCTTCAGTTGGGCTCAAAGCCACATAACCGGCCTTTATTTGTTTCGGGGTACATTCGAGAAGAAAGAGTTAACCGAATTCTTATTGATGTGGGATCTGCAGTTAACATCATGCCAAAGGTAACTCTGAAGAAACTAGGCATACCCTTGGATGAATTATCAAAAAGTCGTCTGATCATTCAAGGCTTCAATCAAGGTGGGCAACGTGCAATTGGTATGATTCGTGTTCAACTTGTCATAGGAGAGCTGGAATTAGAAACATTGTTCCATGTGATTGATGCAAGGACTTCTTACAATCTATTGCTTGGGCGACCGTGGGCACATGCAAATGGAGTGGTTCCATCTACCCTTCACCAATGCTTCAAGTTTTATCGAGGTGAAGAGAGAACGGTGGTAGGTGACATCAAGCCATTCACTGAGGCGGAGGCTCATTTTGCTGACGCAAAGTTCAACGAAGACCTTGGTGCCTCAGCCGAAACCCACGTGATAAAGAAAAGTGATGACAAAGTTCCTGATGGAGGCGAGGAAAAGTAAGTTCAACCAAAGACGTCTGTTACTGATCCTGAAAAAGAGTTAGAAAATGCACGCTCTCAAGTGTCAAGTGCTCTTTCAAAAGCTTCAGAGGTACTACCAGTCTTCAAGTATGTCCCGAGGTCTCGTAGAAAAGATGGAGAGTCACCATTTGTTGAGCTTACAAAAGCCAAGGAGGGAAATTCCTCAGAAATAAAGAAAAATGATTTTCAAAGCTTGGGAGAAGGATTGACCTTACCTCTCAAAGGAATGGGGAAGTGAAGATCTACACTCAAGGGGTTCGTCGAACTATCTCAAGATTCGCTTAGGAGTTCTCAACTCCCAACAAAGAGGACTGATGAAGGCTTTGATCCAAAGGCATACAAACTAATGGAGAGTGCAGGTTATGATTTTGCGAATCCATCACAACTGGGAGAGCTTAGTCCTGAAGTCACAGGAGAGAAGGTTCATGGCTTGAATGAAACACAAAAGAAGTTGAAGCAACAAGGTTACAAAGTCATTACCCCCAAAACGGGTCTTGGCTTTACTCCAGTCGAACCAATTCGTGCACCAATAAAAGGAAAATCAAAAGTAAGCACTGCTCAATACATTACCGCGGAAGAAGTGGGAGAAAATGATTTAGAAAGCTCGACCTCGAGAAGATCTGTATTTGATCGTATCGAGATCCCATCAACTCGCATTCCAGTGCTTAGTAGGTTGGGCACCGTGGTTCAAGAAGAGCATACTTCAGTAATGCCCCAATCCCATTATGGGTCAGTGTTTGGGAGATTAAGCGTTCAACCTTCTTCTCGCAGACCTCGTCCATTGCCATTTTCTAGATTGAGCACCACCATGCGTGAAAAAGACAGAGGAACAAATAAATCAAGAAGGTTGCAAACCTCCCAGTTCGGTAGTGCAAACATGCTTCCAGAGCTTGAGCAAGAAGTGGAGCATGAAGGAAATGAGATCCGAAGTCTGGTTCCATCCCGTATGAAAAAAAAGACGGCACTGGAAGTTAGTAGCGATGGTACCCTCAAAGATAGAATGCGGACTATCATACTCACGAGACAACCGATTGGTCAACTCCAAAATGATGCTAAGGAAGGGACTTTGGAAGAACACGAGATTGATGATGCTTATATGCATGCTTCAGTGAATCACATCACTTATGAGGAAGTCAGTGATTCAGAATCTTTAGACGACGAAGTGATGGATGCACCTCCATAACTTGAAGATGGGGGGCAACCGACTGTTGATGATCTAAAAGAGCTTAACTTAGGTACATCTGAAGAGCCCAGACCTGTCTTTGTTAGTGCCCACCTCAATCCTATTGAGGAAAAAAGATACCTAGAACTTTTGCTTGAGTTCAAAGACGTGTTTGCATGGACATACAAAGAAATGCCTGTACTTGACCCTAAAGTAGCAGTTCACCACTTAGCGGTTAAACATGGCGTGCGTCCGGTTAAACAAGCACAACGTACATTCTTCCCCGAGTTGGCTGCCAAAATTGAGCAAGAAATTAACAAATTAATCGAAGCAGGGTTTATCAGAGAGGTCAAGGATCCAACATGGATTTCAAGTATCGTCCCAGTAAAGAAGAAGAATGGCCAAATACGCATTTGTGTGGATTTTCGTGATTTGAACCTCGCATGGCCCAAAGACGACTTCCCACTCGCTATCATCGATCTCATGGTAGATGCGACTACGGGACATGAAGTTCTTTCTTTCATGGATGGATGTGCAGGATATAATCAAATACGAATGGCTCTTGAAGATGACGAGAAAACTGCATTTCGCACACTAAAAGGGATTTATTGCTACAAAGTAATGCCTTTTGGACTAAAAAATGCTGGAGCTACTTACCAGCGTGCCATGCAAAAGATCTTCGATGATATGCTCCACAAGATAGTTGAATGTTATGTTGACGATCTAGTGGTGAAGACTAAGAAGAAAAAGGATCACCTTGAGGATTTGCGCGCAATTTTCAACCGTTTAAGGAAACATAACCTTAAGATGAATCCTGCGAAGTGTGCCTTTGGAGTTTCTTCAGGGAAGTTCTTAGGTTTTATTGTAAAGCATCGTGGGATTGAAGTTGACAAGTCCAAAATCGATGCCATACAAAACATGCCACTACCTAGAAACTTGCGAGAACTGCGGAGTCTTCAAGGTTCAATTTCTTACATTCGGCGGTTCATATTAAATCTCTCTGGGAGATATCAACCTTTCAATCATCTCATGAAGAAGGGTGTTGAATTTGTATGGGATCAAGCTTGCCAAAATGCTTTGGATAGCATTAAAAAGTACCTATCAAATTCGCCAGTTTTGGGTGCGCCAATTCCTGGGAATCCGTTGTTGCTTTATATTGCTGCACAAGAGGAATCACTGGGAGCTATGCTAGCTCAAAACACCGAAGGGAATAAAGAGAGAGCATTATATTACTTAAGCCGAAGGTTGACTGAATCAGAATTCAAGTACAAACCAATTGAGAAAACATGCCTCGCATTAGCGTTCACTTCTCAAAAGTTGAGGCACTACTTCTTGGCTTACACAATACATTTGATCGCCAAGGATGATCCTCTTAAATATGTAATGTCTAAGATGGTCTTGTCAGGACATTTGGCAAGGTGGTCCATTTTATTCAATGAATTTAAAATTTTGTACGTGCCTCGAAAAGCAATTAAGGGCCAAGCCCTAGCAGATTTCTTAGCTGATCATCCTGTTCCAACCGATTGGGAGATTTCTGACAATTTTCCCGATGAGGAAGTATTTTTTGTGGAAAGTCTCTCACCATGGATGATGTTCTTTGACGAAGCAACTCGGCTAGAAGGGGCAGGTGCTGGGGTTGTATTTGTTTCGCCACAAAGACAAATCCTTCCATATGCTTTCACTCTGGGAGAAAACTGCTCCAACAATATGGCAGAGTACCAAGCATTGATCATCGGTCTGCAAATGGCGTGTGAATTAGAAATAACCAACATAGAGGTTTTTGGTGATTCAAAATTAGTGATCAACCAGCTCTTGGGAGAGTATGAAGTAAAGAAGGAAGACTTGGTGCCGCTCTTGGGAGAGTATGAAGTAAAGAAGGAAGACTTGGTGCCTTGTTTCAAGTATGCTACCCACTTGATAGCAAAGTTTGACAATGTTACATTGGAGCATGTACCAAGAAGCGAGAATCGCATGGCAGATGCTTTAGCTAATTTAGCTTCAGCTCTAGCATTCTCAAGTGATGAACCCATCGAGGTACCCATATGTCAACGATGGATACTGCCACAGCTTGTTGAGTGCGACCTTGAAGAAAGCAATGTTGTGTCGGTTAATGTCATTACAAATGAAGACTGAAGGGAGCCTATCATTGACTACCTAGAACATGGGAAGTTACCAGATGAACCACGCCGCAGGTCTGAGATACACCGACGAGCACCAAGATTCATTCACTACAAGGGAACCTTATTTCGTCGATCATTTGAAGAGGTATTTCTTCGTTGTCTTGAGGAGGACGAGCCATTTCAAGCTATGGAGGAAGCACATTCAGGAATATGTAGGGCTCACCAGTCAGGACCAAAGCTTCACTTTCGAATAAAAAGGATGGGATATTACTGGCCGACTATGGTCAAAGACTGCCTGGATTACGCTAGAAGATGTCAAGCTTGTCAATTTCATGCAAACTTCATTCACCAACCGCCTGAGCCTTTGCACCCTACCGTAGCATCGTGGCCATTTGATGCGTGGGGTTTGGATGCGATTGGACCTCTGCCCAAGTCTTTTGGAGGACACTTGTACATCCTAGTAGCAACTGACTACTTCTCAAAGTGGGTTGAAGCCATACCATTAAAGGAAGTCAAAAAAGAGACAGTGGTCGGCTTCATCAAATCCAACATCATCTTTCGATATGGCGTACCGCGATTTGTTATCACTGACAATGGAAAACCCTTTGACAATGCTCTCATGGACCAACTTTGTGCAAAATTTGGGTTCAAGCAACACAACTCTTCGATGTATAACGCCCCTACCAATGGACTTGCTGAAGCCTTCAACAAGACTCTTGACAATCTGTTAAAGAAAGTAGTGGGTAAGTCAAAACGTGATTGGCACGAGAGAATTGGGGAGGTTCTTTGGGCATACCGAACAACATACCGTACTCCAACTCAAGCAACTCCATATTCACTCATCTATGGTGTAGAAGCGGTCCTGCCACTGGAACAACAAATACCTTCACTTCGGATAGCCATCCAGGAGGGTTTGACAAATGAGGAAAATGCACAACTTCGTCTCGAAGAATTGGAAGCACCGGACGAAAAAGGCTTGAGGCTCAAGAACGGTTGGAATGCTACCGGCTCGACTCACAAGAGCCTTTAACAAGAAGGTCCGGCCTCGATCCTTTCAAGTAGGGGACTTAGTACTTGCAAGACGACCGATCATAACTACGCATCGGACTGGAAACAAGTTTCTCTCCAAGTGGGACGGCTCGTATGTCGTAAAAGAGGTATACACCAATGGTGCTTACAAGATCCTTGACCACGACAGACTTAGAGTCGGACCTATCAATGGCAAGTTCTTGAAACAGTACTTCCCTTGAAATTGGATAGAAATTTCTCGCACCTAAAAAAAAAAATATATATATATATATATCTTCTTTCTCCCTTGAACTACGTTATGACTTGATCCCATTTCGAGTACGTAGGCAGTTTGGAATCTTTTTCCAAGCACAGTCTCCAAAAAAAAAATCTTCTTTCTCCCTTGAACTACGTTATGACTTGATCTCATTTCGGGTACGTAGGCAGTTTGGAATCTTTTTCCAAGCACAGTCTCCAAAAAAAAAATATCGTCTTTCTCCCTTGAACTACGTTATGACTTGATCCCATTTCGGGTACGTAGGCAGTTTGGAATCTTTTTCCAAGCACAGTCTCCAAAAAAAAAAAAAATTCTTCTTTCTCCCTTGAACTACGTTATGACTTGATCCCATTTCGGGTACGTAGGCAGTTTGGAATCTTTTTCCAAGCACAGTCTCCAAAAAAAAAAAAATATTAGAGTTTGCAAAGGGATAAAGAACGTAAGATTGTAATCATTTCAAATTAAGGAGAACCAAGTCTGTTACAAATATACTGAAAGAACTAAAAAAAAAATGGTTGACATTGAGAAAAAAAAAAAAAGAGAAGAAACATGACTAATCCAATCTAGAGCACCCAAGATAGTGTGCTAATATCCTTGCGATCATCTTCTAACAAGTCTTCTAGTATCTCCAATTGCATAGCTTTATCAGCAGAAATTGTAGGGGCATGCTTCACATTGTGATGTTGGGACCTAAGGTCAGACAAGGTACCTCGACTAGAAAGGACCTCCTCATCAGCTCGAGCAACCTCCTCAAGAAGCCCCTCTTTTTTAAGATCCAGTTGCTCAAGCTCTATCATCAGGGCAACACGTCTAGATTCTAACGAAGCAAGCTCATCTTTAAGATTGGTGCTACGAGAAACTCTGTCGCGCTCAAGAGAAGCTGCTTCTTCAATTTTTTCTTCAATATGAGCTAGCTGCTCGAGATGAGTCAGTGAACCCATTTTACTAGAGTGTTGTGAGCACAACTCTTGAAACTTCTTTGCATGTACCATGAAAGCTTCAATCCGTTTCCTCAGAGGAGAGGGGTCCACACCGTACTCCTTGATAAGGGAAAGAAGTCTCAAGAATTTTTCTTCAGAACACAGAAGATCATCAGGAGTCATTTTCGCAAATTGCTCCTTTATTCTCTCACCAATAGAAGAAGCCGCTTGACGATGAGCTTGTGAAGTGACAACCCTAACACTAAACGAGGGAATCGGCTTAAGAGCACGCGGAATGGGGGCAGGAAACGCAGGGGGCATCTCTACAGTTGGAATACTTTGTGTCATCAACTTCTCTGCTGGTGGTGTTGACGTTCGTGAAACTGAATGAACTACACCTTCAACCCCATTGACGATAAGATCAAACTGAGAAGGGCCATGAACAGTGCCCTCACTATTTTCATCTTGTACTTCAAAGCCTTCCGAAGCATGGTCTTTCAACTGAAAAGAAAGAACAAAATGATGAAATACAAGATAAACATGGAAGCATTGTCTCTTAAAAAAAAAAGAAAAAAAAGGGGGCCTTACAGCATTGACTCCAATTGATTTGGATGAGCTAAGGACCCCGTCAAGAACATTTTTTAGCTGAAGTTGTGGTTCAGCATGTTTCCAATTCTGATCGCTGTTAGGAGTATCCCCGTCACCACTCACCAAAGGCGGTTGCGTGACATAGGTAGGTCCCTTTATCACTAAACGCCTCTTACGAGGAACTAACCCATCCGCATCCTCCAAATTTTGGGTGGGTGGATCATGTCTGGTGCCAATTTTTGGAAGACTGGAAGAAGCATCCTTGATCTTATCATTACTATCAAGCAACCGCTTTCGAGCATCAAGCTTTGTAGGATCACCGGATAATGGACTCTGATTCGATAAAACTCGCACTGAGAGAGATGCTAGGGCGTTAATCTCTTTGTTAAAGTACCCTGCATAAAGTTTCGCCCACCACTCGACATAACGCTTAGTGATGCGGGAGCTAAAGTCAGAAGCATAAGCTGGTACAGATACAATGTGCTTCGTACAACGCCTCACACATGATTTATGAAGTTGGTACAATCGCTCCAAAGCTGGATTGAGAAATTCACCCTTATGTTCACCGGGAAGGTCCTGGCAAAATCCAAATTGCCTGCTAAAGCGATGAGGACTGTAGTGTTCAACAACATATAAGTCCTCACATCTTAAAGTAAGATAGCTCGAGCGGAGACTTGCGAGGTAGCCAAATTTGAAAGAAGGCAAAGTCTAGACATCAACAAGCTATTGATCATGACTCCACTGCAGAGTAGATGAATTCCATGCAAAATTCTTTGCAAGCATGATTAACTCCCGCGCTTCTATTTCACTAAAAGAGAAAGCAGAAAACTCGCCATAAAATTTTGCCATTGGAAAGCGAAATGAAATCCCTTTGTGTGGCTGATGAGTGCCAAAATACTGAGCAATCCAGGCATAAACATAATGTGCTGGGAAGCTACTGTTAATCTTTCCCGGCTGATTAGAAGCTTCGATTCCATTTAGACCTCGATAAATGCTGGCAAGAACAGGCACGGCAAGGCTAACTGGCGTTCCTTTGGCCATCAAGCTGGCCATCTTGAAAGTTCCGGGTCGTATGTTGAGCAAGTCCCTAACAGGAAGGACGAAAACGCACAACCAATAGCAGAGTAAAGCAGCAAGGTAAGTCTCTAGCCTGTTATCATCGTCTACTCCGAGATCGATAAAGGCACCATGGTCATGTTCGAGCCAATCACCAAAAATAGGTATGCTGCCAGAAGGGGTCTTTGCAGGACCCATTTCAGTACCCTTTTTGATATTCTTCTTGAAAGCTCGATGGTACTTCATGGGCCCCCTATACCAAAACCTAATCCAGTCATGAATGGTGACCTTACCTCGCTTGGCCCTTTCCTTCTCCTTCGATATGTGATGGTAAGCAGCAAAGAGATTTCGACAGCTTCTGAAGATAATTTTATTCCCATCTTTATCAAGAGAGGAGAACTCTTGTTGGTGCGGAACTATCTCATCATAAAACTCTCTATCAATGGGGAGCCCAGAGATCTGATACAAATCCCATAAGGAGATCGACATCTCACCCACAGCGGTATGGATAGTGTTGGTAGTTGATGACCAACACTCGCAAAATGCTCGAAACACGTTAACATTTCTGCTATAAGGGAAAAGAGAGGCACACACTGCTTCAAAAATTCGAGCCTTACTCAAGATATCCTTGCAACGACCAATGACGTCTTCTAACCATTCCCAATACATAGGGATGTAAGAAAACTCACCGTTTATCTTGAAAGATTGACCCCAACTTGCTTCTTTGGCCAATATCTTTCGACCAAGAGATGGATATGGTGATAAGCGAGGTAGACTACCATGATGAGTAGAACGTAAGGAAAGCATCCTTGCGTCATGGCTGCTTGCATGAGTCGACTCGAAAGACCATCTAGGCAAGCTTGGCGGATCATACGTGTTCTGCAGCTTCTTGGTCAGTCTTTCATTAGCACGAGGACGTGTCATCAGCTGGGTGACGTCTTCAATGTCATCATCCTTGTCATCCACTATAACCAAGTAAAGCCTGTTCGAGATGACGGTCTTCTTGAAAAACACCATGTTGTATTTGGAAAAACAAAAAAAGAAAAAAAAAACAAAAATGAATAAATAATAATAAGGAAAAGAAAAAGGAGAGGTGAAGACACGATTTCAAAAAATTATGAACGTCTCTTAAAATAAAATTAAAAAAATAAATAAAAGAGATGGGGCAAAGTTCGCAGGGTCGGTCGACAAGAGGGCGTTGTTTAGGAGGAAGCGTAGTCCATGCACAAGCCATGTTCGAGCTCCATCGAAGATGAAAGTCGAACAAAAGGGCATTGCTTAGGAGTAGCGTGGTCCTTGAACAAGCCATGTCGGGCTCCACCAAATGGCGTCGGTCGACAAGAGGGCGTTGTTTAGGAGGAAGCATAGTCCATGCACAAGCCATGTTCGAGCTCCATCAAAGATGAAAGTCGGACAAGAGGGCATTGCTTAGGAGTAGCGTGGTCCTTGAACAAGCCATGTCGGGCTCCACCAAATGGCGTCGGGCGACAAGAGGGCGTTGTTTAGGAGGTAGCGTGGTCCTTGAACAAGCCATGTCGAGCTCCACCAAATGGCGTCGGTCGACAAGAGGGCGTTGTTTAGGAGGAAGCGTAGTTCATGCACAAGCCATGTTCAAGCTCCATCAAAGATGAAAGTCGAACAAGAGGGCATTGCTTAGGAGTAGCGTGGTCCTTGAACAAGCCATGTCGGGCTCCACCAAATGGCATCGATCGACAAGAGGGCGTTGTTTAGGAGGAAGCGTAGTCCATGCACAAGCCATGTTCGAGCTCCATCAAAGATGAAAGTCGAACAAGAGGGCATTGCTTAGGAGTAGCGTAGTCCTTGAACAAGCCATGTCAAGCTCCACCAAATAGAGTCGGGCAAAAAAAAAAATCTTTCTTTCACGTGAGGCCTTATCTAGGGTTGACCATGTATTAGGACCCATGCAACATTGAAAAGGGCTTTCAAGAATAATTGTAGCAATACCAGTAAACAAGATGCTAAAAAAAAAAGGAACTACTTTGGAGGATCCTCATATCCAAAACATGCATGGTTCATCTGGCAAGAAAAACTCCAGCATAAAGAACTACGCACACTCACAGGGGCATTGAGAGTATGCATTTTGATAACGAAGAGAGGGGTCATCATTGATTCGTGACATGACTACTGTATATTGTAGACCCTTACTTGCTAAGTCTAGTCCATCTGGATCGTGATATTGAGGTTTGTAGACAGCTAGCTAGCTGGGTTTGGGAGGGAAGAGGAGTTGTGCTTTCAGTACTGGTATATATGTTGCAATAAATTAAAAAGGAAACTGTTCATAAAGACTGTAGTCACCCAATCCGTGTCGCTCTACCACATTGTGTCGTTCATAAAGACTGTGCACCTCTTTGTGCAAATTGTGAGTTCTGCGCTTGCTTAAACGGGTTATGTTATCGTGGTTGCGCCGAGGAAGAGGCCATTACTGCTCATGACATCTTGGGAAGGAAAGCTGCGCACCAAAAGTTTGTTTCACTGCCTTGAATCTAGCTCTTGTTATGCCATAAAACAAGATGAACTTTTTTTTTTCTTTTTTACAGAGAAAGAGAATATGATCTGCTTTTCTCTTTTTCAAAGAAACAAGTAAATGTATGTTCATACGTTTTCTTGCGATGATTCTGTTTGGATTTTGGAAATAGTAAAAATAAAAAAAAAAGCTTTTCAAGTTAAAAACAAAAAAACAAAAAAAGAATAAAAAGAAAGAAATCATTGATCTTCTGTACGAAAGCAATACTGATCGCACCTCCTTGAAAATTTAATACTCTATAATGTTCATACCTTGCTACTGTAAATAGGCTCTAAAAGAATTTCTCTTTGTCTGAACTCTTCTACCGCCGCTGCTATAGTTCGATATGAAGTCCAAGGAAGCTGTGTATGAATGTCTCTTTCAATGCCAAAACCAACCCTTATAAAGCTAGTAGATGCCCTAAATTGGTCAGCCTTTCCAATTTCACCAAGGCTTAGGAATGGAAAGAATCAATCAGGAATTATATCAAGGATTTTGGAGTCACCAAGATCAATCCCCACTCAGCGCATGCAATTCCACCGGGGTTAAGGAAAAGGAAAGGACCGATTATGATCCTTTCAAAATTATTTGTGGCATTGACCAAAATTAAACCTTCCCTCCAAAATCTCGAGGGTAATATTTTCGTATTGGGTTCGTGAAATTTCTTTGGGGCACACAAACGCGTAGCCGCACGAGCAAAGATCGAAAACTCGGACCATCATACGAGTCTTGTAACGTAGTTAAAAATGATTACGTGTACAAGAAACTTACATGTATTAAAAAAATAATAATAATAAAATAAAATAAAATAAAAAATTTACTTTAACCCTCATCCCGTCTTTACAAAATTTACGTCGGGTCGAGCCTTGAAGTGGGAGCAATTTGTAGACATCGAAAATTCGGTGAAAATTAACGCTCTCAAAACTACTTTGAATAGTCAAAAAATAAAAATTGAGTGTTGTTAATTTTGGGCCCGTAATTATATTAAAGAATTCATGTGCAAATATATGAGTTGGTCCAAGATAAATAAATGGGCTCGTTCATTTGTTAGTACGTGATCCCATAAAATATAACGGGCACTCACAAGTCCAATTCGGCCCATGTCAAAAAAATACTAGAGGCCCACTTCTAGTTACTTGACATAAAGAAATAATAAATTTAAATTATTTCTTAATTATTGAGAAATACAAATCTTTTTAATTAAGAAATTAAGGGGAGACAAACATCCCAAAATCACGGGAATTACAACCCTTAATTGATGTCAATCAATGAATTTCCAAACTAGCCCTCATCTCTAGCCTATAAATAGAGGTCATTGGAGAGAGCAAAGGACACACAGAATTCTTACGAGAACCAGCCGAAGCTCTGTCGAGATTCTACTTCAAATCTTCCTCCGACCAAGCACTTCGATTAAAGAATAACAAGCGCGTAAGAAGCCGCGCCATTCTTCGTCTTCTACTTGGTCTTCTTGAAGCTTCGTTCGAGACCAAGCCATCCCGGCCCTCAACCGAAGTGACACAAGGCCCTTCAAATCTTGCTCAAGATTAAGCCCGCCGGCCCTCGTTCAAGATTCCACCGTCAATCATCCGGATTCGAGATCAAGCCCACTCGGCCCTCAAGTCCAACCCGTTACGGAGATTGAATCAGAGGTTTCATATCTTGTAATCGGTATAAAAATCATAGAGTTGTAACCCATTATTTTAATACTAATCAAATTTGAATTATTTTGTGCATTTATTTCTTGTCTTTGTGTTAGACTCGAAATTTGTGTTTACAGGGAGTAATATGTTTTTTAGTATTAGCAAACTAGGAGGGGAAAAAACTATTTGAAAGTAATTTTTAAAATTATTTTCAGAGTTTAGTTGCCATTTGAATAATCAAGTTGATTAATAAATAAAAAAAAAAAGACTGACTTTCACCTAGCTGCAAGTAATCTTATTAGGTTTTACCAACGAAAAATGGAGGACAGATTAAAATTACACCAAATAATGTAGTATATAAGAGATTTTTAATAGTGAAAGGTAAAAAGAAAATAATTGAAATTGAAAATAGCAAAAACTATGAGTTTCCATTTTCGAGTATTAGTGTACTTAAAGATGTTAACTATTGTGCAATTTTTCATGGCAAATACACATAATTACCTTTCTAATTTTTTCAAGCAATAAACTCTCGTTTTGGGACAAGCAAGGTATGTAAAATGGATAGGGTGACCCAAGACATTTTTCTTCAACAGACAGGACTTTTCAAGGCTAGGTTCACAGGGCTCCTGCCGGGTAGACATGCCCATTCGGTTCCAAAAATCAGAACCGAACCTATTTTGGAACCGTCCAAACCGTACACTGTCATGAACCGAAATCGAATTAGGACGGTTCGGTTCCGATTTACATTTCTCAGGAACCGTGAACCACCATGAAACTGTTCAAAAACCAGCAAATTCAATTCAAATTTTAAACGTTTGAAACTTTGAATTTTGAAACCATTTGCTCCTACATGCTCCACGCCTGCACCTACTCTGACCTCCTTGAACATTAGACTTGATGAAAGACTGGTGAAGATTTGATAAAATGATGGATGAGTCTAGCATAGTAAATTTTGAATATCAAAATCAACCTACTATATCATGATGCCTTACACACCCTAAGATTTTTTTTTTAAGTTTGTATTTTGATAATTAATAACATATTATGACACTTTTTTTTACACTTTATAATATATTTTTAAAATAAAAACAAATGTTAAAAACATTCAAAAAATTCAAACCAGAAAACCAAAACCGGCACCAATTTGGGCATGTCTACGCTAGCGCAGGCTGGGCAGTCTAAAGTGGATAATATGAAGCTCTAGTCTAATCCTAAACCTAATATAGGATTTGGGCCTAAAGTTGAGCTTAGAACCAGGCATTCAGAGCTGAATAATTTTATTATAAGAAAAGGGACAAAACCTTAGAAATTTCATATATAACCATGTATCACACAACCATTGTCATGCCAAAGGGGACATGTGTCACACCCCAACCGGACCCCATACGTGGAACCCCGAATCAGGACATGAACTCAACTTATCTCATATATAACCCTGTGTCACATAAGGCTAATCGGCTCATAAAAATCATAATCTCAAAAGTTGACAACAACGACAACACTTAACCACCTCGACAACTATAACACGTGCCGAAAAACAACAATACAACCACACACCTCCATGAGCTAACGCTCGGAGCCAAATATCACAATCACCACAACATCGAGCTACACTGGTCAGAATCTATAAACTTAATCAAGACACAATCACAAGTCCATGTAACATAGATATACAACATCATAAAGTTAACCATCCTAGTATACCTCGACATCACGTGTCCGAACATAAACTTAAGATACAACCCAACTGGAGGTTACATAATTACACAATATCTTCTTTCCCAAATACTCCAACATCCAAGAGTAAAAGGGTACAACTCATAGCCTAGGTATACCTTCTAACATCACAAACTGCTATTACTTGGGCTCCTATAAGCTGAGGAAAACAAATATGGAAGGGGTGAGTCGAAGACTCAGTAAGTTACTACTATGCAGCTACATGACATACTGTCATGCAACACAGTTCATATATCAACAATATCAACATATATGATTTCATGATAACAACACATAACAAGTAACATGTAATAACAAGTCAATCTTATACTCCATGAGAGGTTAAGCTGTCGCCAACCGTCCCATACCGGTTGGAAACCGCAACCAACTCGATCATATAGGGAGCACATAAGAAACTGTAATATAAACACATGTAAAAGGATACGGGAGGGGGGGAAGTACACCTTCGACCACTTTTAACCTTATCACCTCATTTCACATATTATTGCGGTACCAACTGGAACAACTGTATAGTAAAGCGCGCACACTGGACCTTTATGAGTCCAGTCCCTTACTACCTGGGGAAGTCATTTGGTCCGGTCACCATCTCAGCTAGCAAGAGATGTACCAAGCCCCACTAGGGCTAGTCGCGGGGGAGTAGGCTGGATCGTAGCTCAACAACAACGTTTCATTAGTACTCCCCCCCTCATGAAACGCCGGTGATGCTACAACCCCCTGATTCAGTTCCTTTTATTAATTATTAATAAGTTCCACGCATCCATTTTTTGTAAAGATACTCTACCAACGTGTTCAATACCAAGGAACCAATCCATTTAATCATATATTTCATCAATTCGAACTACTAAGCAAGTAGGGAGGATGAGTAACCATTATTCACATGTTTCGTATCAATATCGAATTCCGTAGAGTTCATATCACATTTGTAGTTCATTAGTTCAACTAATAGTTCACGTACTTCATTTCAAGAATCCAATTCAATATAAGTTATGGATATCAATTTCGGTCTCCGTAGAGTCCGATTTCACAATTTCTCAAGTTAAGTCGCTAACTTTATTATCCATATTTTCTAACATGTTTAAGTGTCGTAGACTAAGCCACATATCAATAAACACATATCTCATGTCAAATTCGAACTTCGTAGAGTCCCACATCACATTTCGCAAATTAGTGGTTTAGCACATATTTCACATGTATAGCAAGAATCTCCACATTTCTAACCACTAATCATGTTGAAGAAACGAACTAAAATCACTTATCACAATTTTACAGTATCATTCCATTCTACTCATCAAATATCACATATCATCGCAATTATCAACATACCGACATGAAATACGTGCTCTACAGCATGAATAGATTAAAAGTAGTAACGTACAAAACACTGCGAATTCACCAAAGAAACGAAGTTGGCTTGGGTGGAAATACTCTGCTCGACGATCTTTACGCCGCTAAGGAGTCCAAAAGTCGAACCCGCACTCGATCTTGCCTGATTCAAGTCTTCTCTCTCTCAAAACCCATTTTCTCTCTTTAGAAACTTGGAAGAAGGAAAGGGTTTTGTGATACACCAATAGATCATGGGGTTTCTTAGGCTAGAAATGTTCTCCTCATCGCCCTCTACGCTACGGAGAAGTCGGATCATTGATCCGACGTCGAAAGCTCAAGATATCACACTTTCGCTCAGTACCCTCTCTCTACTCTCTCTCACTATATATACCTCACATTTTCTGGGAGTGAACATGAAAATGAGACTCCTTTGGAGTCTCTAATGCCAACCAAGGACTTTATGTGGTCTTCATTTGATCAAAGGTCAATAAAGGAGGGAAATATCTCAATTTTTAGTCAAAATAAGTCAAATTCGCGAAAGCTGGAAAAGCATGGGCGCGGTCACGCCATAGCTGAGGCGCGGGCGTGCCGATTACTGAGACCAAGGCTTAATTTCATGCTTGGGGCGGTCACTATGGCCTTTGGGCGCTAGCGCGCGCAGTCCTGAAAGGTTTTTAACTTTCAAACTCACTCAAAATTGACCCTAGTTAAGACTCCTAAACCAATCTAGGTTGATTCTAACACTCAAACAAGTTTGTAACAATCATAAAACCCAACCGAACAACATCCATCGAGACTTGAATAATGAAGAACATAAGTCTCAATTGTACACGAAGATAAACACTCGCGAACGACCCTCGAATCAATTCCACTTACGGTTTAACGACAAGCTCAACATGCTCGTCATTCGTGAGCGATTCTAAACCAAGACAAGGTCAAACAAACGTGAGGGTTATACGATGTATACGAATACGAGTCGAAGTCGAGAATAGTCTCGTACAACTGCGGAACTACCGTACAGCTCATTGTGGGTCAACCACGAGCCAAATGTGAGTTACATCTTATCACGTTACACTTAATAAGTATGACAAATCTCTCGATCTAATCACGGAAGTCCACACATCACAATACAAGATCTACTAAGCCAATACGAAGTGACTACGAGCGACACGGGAAGGAAATATAAACGAGGTCTTACACTATAATACGCCTCAACTAGTTAGGCTCGCCACTAGGTTTTAGGGACAAATTATGAACATGCTAAGGGTTCTCAACCCAAGATGAGTGCATAAGGGAATGAATATGGCGATATGAAGCAGGGCGGGTTGTCGAGGTCTTACAACATGAAGCATAACCCCTACAATTAAATATAAGAAATAAGCACAAATTTAGATTGCTACTGAAAGAGAAAAACAAAACAAAACAAAATTAGGACAGACAACTTATGATAACCTTAATTCTAGTTTTTTTTTTTTTGGATTGATTTGTTTAAATTAATTTAATTCCAATTAATTAAAAACCAATAATTCCTTAAGTTTAAAAGACGACATAAACAGGGCCAATATTCGGACTTGGGAGGCGGGCTTAGGACCATGCTTTAGAACTTGGATTCATGGCGGGGCTTCAAGGCTGAACTCGACATTAAATATCTAAGTCCCGAGCCCTACCTTAACCTTAAGGGGAAAAACTAGACAAAGTTACGAAACGGGTCTTGTAAGGGTAGGGCTTTTTTTTGAGTCGGACACCGGGCTTTGGACTTAGGCCAAATTACAAGTGTATATTTGGAATATGGTTGTGAGGTAAATTTATCAAAAAATAGATATTGGAGACAAGAAAATTTCAAGCAATGAACACTCGTTTCGAAACGAGCAACGCTACACTTACAATTTAAGTGTCCTACAAAGTAGTTATAACTTTAAGACTAATCAATTAGTGATATGTAAACTTACCTAATCAATATTTAAAGGAATTTTAAATCTTTCAAATTACTCAATTAAAAAATATAGTACATGTCAAGTTAAAATTATTTTTTCAAACTGAGTGATTGAATTTTTTATTTGAGTGAGACTATTAACACCCCCAATCTCTTTAAATACACCTCTAAATTTTAATTACAAAAATATAATAGTGTTAAAAGATCATAGCAACCCCAATCTCTCCCTCACCTTTCCTGCCTCCGGCATCTTACTCGCTGCCTTCATCGTTTTTTTTGTTTCTTCTTTCCTTCTTCCATTTCCCTTCCCCTTTCCCTCCACCTTCCCTCCTCTCCTTTCCCTTGTTTATTTTTCTTCCCCTCTCTCTGTCATTACCTTCTCAAACTCACATCTTCTTTGAAAATTTTCTGAAAATTTTTCATACAGTCATAATTGACCGAACAATTGAGTGTTGTTCGGCTAACCCTAATTGAATATCGGTTAGCCCTAACCGAACATCAAATATGATGTTCGGTTAGGGCTAGTCAACCAACACTTAGTTGTTCGGTAAACCATGACCAAGCACTATTAGCGAGAATTTTTAGGAGGAGGGAAGGGAAGAAAAAAAATAAGGGAAGAAAGGAGGGGAGGGTGGAGAAGAAAAAAAAAAGAAAGGAAGAAGGGAGGGAGCTGGGAGGAGGAAGGGAAGAAGGTGGGGGCGGCGGTGAGGGAGGAAGGACGAAGGAAGGCTGCTGTTCTGGATTTGGGGGTGACGGGGTTGCAGGTTAAGAGTGAAAGAAGAATGAGTAATGTTGTGGATACTTAAAAAGTACTAAATTTTTTGTATTAAATAATGTGTTACCTGATGTGGCAGCTGATGTGTTAGCATTAATTTTATTTTTTATACCACATTAGCTGTTACAGCAGGTAACACATCATTTAATATAAAAAATTTAATAATCTTTAAATTTCCATAGCATTATTAAAGAAGAATTATTTAGAAAGGAGTAATATAGAAAAGTGTATTATTTAGTATTTTGGTAAGTGTAAAATTTAAATAGTGGGCGTATTAAAAAAAACTGGTTTATTTAGCGAGAGTGGGGTTGTTACTAAGCCCCCCAACTCTTTTTATTTTTATTTTTGCGACCAATAGAGATTGTTGCCCTCACATTATCCGTTGGGAGTTTGGGACCATAAGCCAACACTACCAAATCAAGTCGGGAGTAAAACAAATGTGTGGATGCCTACTTCAGATATCAATCCCTCCCGAGAAGGTAGAATAGTTCGGTGATTACAGAAATGGCGGCACTAGAAGCAGCAGCATATTCAGCCTCCCTCTTCTCGTCTTCTCCAAAATCCCCATTATTATCATTACCAACTACAACTTCTTCATCCCGCTTAAGGCTTTTCATTTCCACTCCTACTCCCACTCTTTCACTTAAATTCCCCTTTTCTCCCCTCCTCCCTTTACCCAGAAAATTCCAAGCGTACTGCTCAGCAGTTGAGGAGATAGCAATCCAAGAAACAACAAAACCAGAGCCATCAGGGAAACCCGATATACGGAGGAAGCTCTTTGTTCTTAATCTCCCTTGGTCTTATTCTGTTGCTGATATCAAAACCCTCTTTGGTGAATGCGGAACTGTCACTGATGTAGAGGTTTATTCAGTTTCTCCCTATGATTATGTGTGTGTTTTTGTTTTGAAAGTCGGTTTTTGTTTTGAATAGAATGCTTGTGTGTGTGATTGTGGGTTTGAACTTGAGTACAATGTTTGTATGTCAGTGTTTATTATGTGTTTTTGAATATGTGATGTTCTATGAGTGGAATGCTTGTATGTGTGTATTGTGATATTGAATGTGGGTTTTTGTATTCAAGTAAAATGTTCGTATGTCAGAGCGTTTTGTGTGATTTTGTTAATGAGATTTAATATTTGAGTGGAATGCTTATGATGTGAATTTGAAGATGGGTTTTTCTATTTGAGTGGAGTGCTTGTATGTGTCTGTGTCTGGGGATATTGAATGTGGGTTGTTGAATTTGAGTGAAATGTTTGTTTGTCAGTTATTATTATGTGATTTTGAATATGGAGTTTTTTTATGAGCGGAATACTTGTGTGTGTGTGTGTGTGTAATATCAATTCGAAGATGGGGTTTTGTATTTGAGTGGAATGCTTGTATTTTGTATGTTGTAGTTTTTTTGCATTTGAGTGGAATGCTTGCATATATGTGCTTATATTTGGGTTTTTCTATTTGAGTGGAATGCTAGATTATAAAGTCATTGGATGGGAAGAACAGAGGGTATTCATTTGTTACAATGGCTACTGGGAAAGAAGCTCAGGCAGCTGTTGAGAAATTTGATTCCTATGTAAGTTTCTTCCTTTTCCCCTCTTCTACGTTATTGGGATTTAATTGCGTAGGGATCCTTGGTTTATTTATGTATGAAGAACTGTGTATTACTATTTGAGAAGTGAGTTCACTGTTTGCTAACCAGTTTTTGCCAGATATGGAAGTTCTTTTTCACTAATAGCTTTAGCCTTTTGTGTTTGAGATAACATTGACTAAGCTGGGTTAGCATTGACCTTATCATGCTAATAAGAGGGCATTCTAGCCATGACAGTATCTATCGTAAGTATATGACCTACACTATGAAGTTTTAGAAGCTGAGTGGAATTTACGCTTGCGATCTGACTAAAAGTAAAACATGTTAAGATAATCAATCATATATGGAACTGATGTTTGCAAGAAAAAAAGGAGTTACTGTGGATCAAAAGTGTTGCATGTGCTTTTAAGATGGCCGTTTGTAAGAGCATGCTGTTCCCCTGACTGTAGCTCAACAAGTAAAAGGTTTTTAAAGCTTAGATCCCTGATACATAAGCTCATAAGGAATAGAATGGATAGTGTCAAAGATATCTGGCTGTAAATGGCCTTTAAAAGCATTCTATTTTTCCTATCACAGCTACACTGAGTGGAGGGATTATATATAACTGTGCCAGCTATGCCTTACCTAAAGTTGCTGATCTTCATAACATGCTTGGATGTTTTTCGTAGTTGTTCCATGTGACATTGTTTATGCGACTATCTAGCAATAGCTATCAAGTGCTCCCTCCTTCCTAGGACTATTTCTTGTACTATAAGAAGTTTTGTTATACAAAGTTCGTTATGTTGGTAGGACCCATAGTTGTCAAAACGGGATACGTATCGTGTATCGAAATTCTGTTTCTATGATACGTATCGTGATACTTACGATACGCAAATATATATATATTTATATATATATATATATTTATATCATATTGGGAAAAATAAGACACATCAACAATCTAATTGTTTTAAGTTTGACAATTGTCAAAGGAGACCGATCAATATATATATATATATATATATATATATATATATATTATTATATTTAACAATAAATTAATAAAGATACTCCAATTTCTTTCCAACTCCAAGGGTTCATTCTTCTGTGTTTCAATTTACAGAGTCTTCGTCTTCTGTTTCCTCTCTCTCTCTCCTAAACCCAAAAGAGGGAGATGGCTAGGGTCTCTTCCCTGCTAAAATCTTTCTTTAACTGCACAAAAACTCAATTTCAGCCAATTCATGTCAAATTTCCGACCGAAAAAGTCACAAAATCAAACCTGCTTTCGAGAAAGTGAGACCCAATTTCGCTCTCTCCGGATAGCGGCGCAAGGTGGGGATTTGGTTATACAAGTGATACACGGAATTACAAAACGACTGAGCTTTTTAGCTCAGACCTGGGGTTCGATTCTACTCGTGTAACTCTCTCTCTCTCTCTCTTCATCTCTCTATTTTTGAAGATCCAGATCCATGCATAACAAATATCGTATGATACAGAATTTTCACGATACGCAAGTGTATCGTTCGATACGCTAGATGTATCGTGCGATACATAGCATATTGCGATACGCAGTACCGATTCGTATCGAAAAGGGGCAATTTCGTATCGTATCGTACGATACGTATCGCGTATCGTACGATACTAACAACTATGGTAGGACCTATATATTTGTCTTATTCTGTGTTCGGCAGTTGTTGTTTGAAAATTTGAAGACTATAAGTTCTTGATGTAGTTGAAATGATAGCTTAATCTTCATTAAGTAATTTAATCAAGTACCATTTTCCATTTGCTTTGACATACTTCTGCCATTATATCTGTAAAATTTTAGTTTTCTTTTGGTGCAGGATGTCTCGGGTAGGATCATAAAGGTAGAATTTTCAAGGAGATTCAAGAAACCTTCACCCCCTCCACCTCCCGCAAGCCCTCCTCGAGAGACACGTTATGTTCTATATGTGTCGAATCTTGCGTGGAAAGTGAGGTCTACCAATCTTAGAGAATTTTTTGCCAGTTTCAATCCTGTTTCTGCTAGGGTTGTTTTTGATAACCCTACAGGAAGATCTGCTGGCTATGGGTTTGTCTCATTTTCTACGAATGAAGAAGCAGAAGCTGCAATATCTGCTTTGAATGGGAAGGTAAACAACCTCAGCCCATACTCGTTGACATTTCTGTTTGGCTCTAGTTCTTTCTACTTAACTGATGACTTATTTACCAAATAGATTCCGCTTAGTTGTACAATTTTATTTTATTTTAAAACTTTTTTCTAATGAAATCTAACTTTTTAAAACCAATCTTTGTCTGGATGCTTGTGAATTCTAATTTTCCTGCATTCTTGTATCAGTTGTTCTCGATAAAGCTGTTCTGTTTTAAGTTGAAACTGTTATTGTTGATGTAAAACTTTTATTATCTTCTATTATAGTATCTATATTAGAACACAATTTGTATATTCAGATGTATATCTATTAGATCACGGTCCAACCATGATACGGAGAATGGATGTGAGAAAAAGACTTTTTTTTTTCAGTGTTCTATTTATTTGTTGAATATTTGAGTTTTATGTCTCAGTCTACTCCTTTTTTAAAGTAGAGATTTGAATTACTTTATGGTGTTGGTAGCCACAACCCCCCTAGAAAATTTTAAAGGTGTTATTGAGCTGAGCCAGCCCAGCCATCTCGGGCTCGGCTTCTTTAAGTTTTTCTCGAGCTCAAGCCTCTATGAGCACAAGCCAAGCTTGGAGATGCATTTTGGCGGCTAGGATGGAAATCTTGTGGTACACAAGTTGTATGCGAGCTTGAGTTCAATGGTGAAAATGTAACTATCATTAATTACCAATTCGCTAACTTAACTCTAATTGCTCACCTCTTTAATTCTACCTCTTCATCATTCTGCTGTTCCACGCACCATGCTATGTTGGAATTAATGATATGCAAGTCTCTCTCCATCTCCATACTCATCCTTTTATCCTAAAGATGGATTGGTGTGGGTTTACAATTTTCTTGTCTTGTTTTCTACTTGTGAATAATCATTCCTAAAGATGATGACTGTACTGGTACCCCATAATGCACTTTATCTGTAATGGCATATGATGTACTCCCTCCGTCCCAAAAAATAGTCCCTCTTTCCAGATTTGTCCCAAAAAATTAGTCCCATTTCTAATGATAATAATATTTTAGTGCAATTTTAAGTAGGTACAAGCTAGTAAAGCTACAATCTTAAAAAGTTTGACTTGTCCAATGAGACTATTTTTCTGGGACGGAGGGAGTAGTACCTTTTATGTTTCTTTATGTCTTTCTTTGTATTGCATATTATCATTTATCAAACAGAATGAACTGAAATAAAAACTTATTTTTCATTGTATGGATGCCAAATTGAACTTCTTTAACATAATAGAAGGGTAACTCTGTCTAGTAGAGCTAACCTAACAAAACCTTGCTCCAACTACTCTGGGTCAAGCGCCTAAATCCTAATTTGGTAGGTGTCAGAAGCACAAGTTATCTCCTCTTTCCTTTTGTCTCTTTCCATGTCAATTTGTGACTTATCTTTTCTCTTCTCTATTGCCATTGTTAAGTAGATCACCCCCCACCTTTTGTCTATCGTACTTAATTATCTATGTCGTATGTGTCTAAAGTATCTACGATGGTTTTCTGTTAATTTATCTCCTACATTGTTGCTTTTTCCAAATGGATTTGTTTCAAGTTTATCCATTCTTCTTTACCACATATAAGTCTTAATATCCGACTTTTGCTACACTATTTTATGAGATTGTTTTTCTAACTGCCCAATATTTCTTTTGTTTGGCGTGGTTTGACTTGCATCAATCTTACAGACCTTCAGCTTTAACTTGACCGTGTATTTATAATTGCTGTCATCCATTCCCATACCTCTAGCATGTGATTGATAATCCTAACTGCCGCACTAATTGTACTACATTGTATGTGCACAAACCATCTTAAGTGATTGCTTCTCAGTTTATCTCCAATTAAGTCCACTTTTACACCTTAATTTATGCTTTGTTTCAGTTTTATCATTCTTTTGTTTTACTATGGTGTCATCTTAACATTCTTATTGGCTACACACGGATTCTATGTATCTGTTTTTCTTGGTTGCCCAACTTTCATCTGGAAGATCTCCTATAGATTTTCCTTAGTACTTTCCAGCTATAGAACATTTTATATTGAGAGGATTCTACAGGATGGTTTAGAAACCATATAAAGGTGTACCATTTACTTTTTACACCATTCGATTATTCTTCTTTGTAAGCCGACAATGACAAATTAATATCCTCTACATGATATTCATCTTCGGCAGTTAAGAGTTGCCCCAACTTGCATTTGGTTAGCAGTTTAGCTTGTGTTATACTGAATGGATGTAGGCAGGGGTAATGGTGCTGGAAGCAAAGTTCTTGTATAAGTGAGGTGTTACTTACATACTCCCTCCATTCTTCTCAAACAGTCCACAAACATTTTAAGGATTAAAATACATTTTCATAACTGCCCTTAATTTTGAGGATTAAAATAGTTTTGCTAATACTCTTATGTTTATGTAACAAGGATAAATTTGGAAACTTTAAAATTTATAAACTATTGAAACAAGACTCTTAAGTGCAACATCTCAAAATAAGTAAGTAGGACTCTTTGAGAGGAAGTGTGGAATGGAAGGACTATTTCATATCACAATTAGAGGCTGAGTGTTAATACTTGTGTAAGAACCCTCCATTCGTGCCCGGGGGAGAGAGGCATTTGTTTTCATATTCATAGCTTAAGAAAAATTGTGGGTACACCAGTGTACTTCCTCAACTCTGTAGGCACCAGGATCCTTAGAGGGCATGTTTAAGCAATCCCTCTTATGCTGTCACAGTAAACACAATCAAATTGGTCTGGCGGGGAGATTGCTCTTAGTAGGAAGGGATTGGTTGATTAAATTTGGATACACAAGAAGGAATCATAAGTAGAGCACAATGTTACTAATTAGGGATTCTCAACCTAGAGTGAAATCTCTAGTTAGAAGAATAGGATAGAGGAAGTGAGAAGCGTACATGTGAAGGAGAAGTATATTGGTTGATGTCACAAGTACATGCACCTGCTCTCTTCCTACAAGAAGTACTTAGAAATGACTCCCTTTGGTTGATGTCTCAAGTACATGCACCTGCTCTCTTCCTACCAGAAGTACTTAGAATTGACCCCCTTTATGTAACATATTTACACAAATCTGCGCAACACTCTTGGTATTTACGTATGAAACTGAACTCAGCCACTGGACACTGCTGAACATGTACCAACATTTAGGAATCAAGAGGGGGGTAAAATTGGTGCGTAATAGTTCGCAACCTTTGGAATATCTTCACGAATGTGTTCTAATGATATGTTCTAAGCTCTGTTAGGGTTACGTGAAATTTTTAACAATTTACCTGCTTTCTGATGCAGGAGTTGTTTGACCGGCCAATTAGATTGAAATTCAGTCGAAGAAGTACTGATGGATCTGGAGACGTGGTAGGGAGCACTTCTAGTACTGATGGATCTGGAGATGAGGTGGGGAGAACTTCTAAGGAAGAACCTGTTGTCTTGCAGACTGATGGATCTGGAGATGAGGTGGGGAGCACTTCTGAGGAAGTACCTGTTGTCTCTTAGGTTGACTTAAACTGTGTGTACCTCTTGATCAGTTGCTAGATGAGAAGGAAAATGCAGAAAAATGAAGGATTTTCTTCTCATTGTGCTCAGCAAACAAATGAAAGGAATTAAGCCATACACAATTTTGCACTCTCTTGGAATGCTCTGTAAGTACTTCATTCTGGCACCTCTGTGCCCAACTGCACATGTAACTACCAAAATTTCACGGAGTTGTTGATGTTATGTATCTATTACGTGTATCATGTTCATTTATTACTTCTAGCATTTTTGTTGTAGGAACTGAACTAATGCTGTTTATCATATTCTTTGAAAGAGAATCTTCTACGAAAGTTTACACGTTCTTTATTTGGATGTGAATGTTCCGGTTCCAATTTCCTACTACTTGAGGAACCTACCGTACCTTGAATTCCCGAGTTGAGTTCTACAAGTCCACTAGGTTTTAGCCCCTTGAGAATCTTATTGGGATTGTTTTGGGTAATAAGTATCATTCTAGCCATTTGTTACATGTATCAAAGAGGTCATCATGAGTAAACCAGCAGGGCTTGAGAGGAGTTATATGGCGTCTGGTGTGTGTATTACTCTGTCTTTGTTGGATTCCTACTTATGGTATCTGCTGTATTTGAAGTGAGTGATAAAGGTTTGAACCCTCATCGAGGGTACGTAATTGAGAGAACCTTTTGCTACCGTACGGTAGGATTGAAAGGGATTATGGGGTTTCTCTTCTAACCTGTCATTCACCTATTTTACTTTTACGTTCAACATTTTGAACCCAAGGTATAGTACCCCATCAATAAGATCATTATGTCCCCTTAATTTTTTCTCTCTTTCATTCCTTTGAAAAGGAAAAGGAGATGGGAACCTGCAACCTTAAGGTTAATCCGACGAGCGCATCATTTGTTTCCATCTCTTTGACTACAAGAGTTATACTTTTTTTTTATTTTTATTTTAATACATATTTTATATAGTTAACCTCCGGGCATAGCTGTCTTAGTTGTTTACCCGTCCTTGTTGTTGAAGTCGTATTCTTTATGCCTTGGTATTTTCAATATATGTAGATAGATCATTTCATGGGCCGAGCAAGTACTTGTGTCTATTCACCCTCACATCTTGATAATTGATATACCAGTACCTCTCTCCCTCCCTCTAATTCGCGGGGTGGGGGAGAAGAAGAAAAGGGGAAACCGAGATGGTGAATGCATGCCCTATCCGGTGGGATGTTAGTCGACAATGACATAGAAATGGTAAATGCCATAATTTTTTAAGGGTAAAACAGGCACATCACCATGACCCTGACCCTAAAACTTTTCAGTAACCTAGTGCTTTAGTTTGTGTAGTCAAATTATGTTATCTCAACTGCCCTTTCCTTGAACATTGACAAAAGGATCGATTATTTTGATGAAATCCCACAAACATCACAAACTTAGTCAACAATCCATTATCTCCAAGAAAGCAAAGGTGAAAAGGAAAAGAAAAAGGAGCAAAACAAGAAAAGGAAAAGAGAAAAAAAGAAAAAACAAAAACAAAAAAGAGAGAGAATCTCCTTGCTTTGCACTGCTTTCCATCTAAGCTTACCTTTCTTTCCAACCCTCTATTGTTAGTCTCTTCCGAGAAATATTCCTCAATCCACCTTTCCCTCTGTAGTAACTCTTCTAGCCTTCCCCAGATCTGCTTGTTTACGGCAGAGAGAGAGAGAGAGAGAGATAGAGTGTGTGTTGTGTGTGTACATTATGTTAAGAGAGTAGTTCCTCAGGGTGGTTTTCATTTTGGTTATGGGATCTCTAGGCAACCCAAAAACTTGGGTACCATATATGAACACTCAAGATTGTTCTCAAGGATTTTGTAGCTTATACTGCCCACAATGGTGCTACATGATGTTAACTCCACCCCCACCTCCGCTTGTGTTTCCAGAAGACAACTCCGGCCCAAGTTTTTCACCTCTCGTCATCGCGATCATTGGCATTTTAGCGAGTGCATTTCTTCTTGTGAGTTACTATGCCATAATCTCCAAGTATTGTGGAAACATAATTGATTCTTCAACAAGAAGGGAAAATCATCATGTCCCAGATGAGGAAATGGAAGAAAGTGCATACCCTTCAAATCATGAGCCATGGCATGTCTCAAATAATGGTTTGGATGAAACTCTAATCAAGTCGATTGCCGTTTGCAAGTACAAGAAAGGAGAAGACTTGATAGTATTCACGGATTGCTCAGTTTGCCTTGGTGAATTTCAAGAAGATGAGAGTCTTAGGCTCTTACCAAAATGTAGTCATGCTTTTCATGTTAATTGCATTGATACATGGCTCAAGTCGCAGTCCAATTGCCCTTTATGTCGAGCTAATATTGGTTTTGTCAACGCTTTGCCTCTTCTTTTGCCTCCACCTCCTCCCATATATGATGATGATATCGACACGGACTATTCCCAGGTTCCGCCTCCTCCTCCCCCTATATCTGATGATAGTGACGCAGACTCTTACCCGGTCATGGATTGGCATGAGCCTTGTTTACTAAACCGTCCATCAGAAAGAAGAAACGCCAATGCAGCCTCCTCAGATATTGGTGTTAGCGACAAAGATATCACGCCAAGGAGAGTTATTAGCGATTTAGGCAATTCAACAGCAGGAGATGCCATAATTGAGATTAGAGAAGAACAAGGTCGACAAAAGATTAGGAGGTCGGTATCCATGGATTATTCATGTCAAGACCGCCTTTCGGTAGCGGACGTTCTGTTTGTTAACCAAGAAGAGGAATTCCAACGAATGGAGGAACGCCGATTCCAAGGTGATGTTGGAACATCAAAGAGGGGTGTTGAGGGAATGAGTAAGCATAGGAATAGAAACAGAGTGTTGCATTGTGTTATGAGTAGGCCAATGGCGATTAAAAGGTCATTTTCTAGTGGGAGACTTTTGTTTACTAGACGAGGGAGAGGGGAGAGTTTAGAAATCCCCTTGTGAAAGAGTGAGTTCTTGTTTTTTCCAAGATTTTGATGAAGATTAGTTGTGTTTTAGGGTATCTCTTGTACAAGAATTATTAAGATTAGTGTTTTAGGTGGATTATTATTAGGGGGTGTCCTAGTCGGAGTTTTGATAACTCGAACATGTTTTCGATGAGACGATAGGAATGTATACAGTTATTGATATATGAAGCTGGTCATCAAAGAAACTTGTTCAATCAAATATAGCTGTTCTTATATCAATGGTAATTAAGCTATTCTATTGTGATTTTCTTGATGATTTGATAAGCTTCCTTTGTCTGCAAATAACCAACAAAATCTGGTGCGTCAACCAGGTTTCAGCGAAGGCGGCCGGGTGCATCATTCCGCTCTAATCAACAAAATCAGGTGCGCAATAACTAGAAGACTGAACAAAACAAACCCTCTGAACATGTCAGATTAA